>CM046032.1:44250951-45578451 GCA_025215565.1 Flaveria ramosissima | reverse complement strand
TAAACAAAAGTTTTTTTAAAATGAAAGTTTAGAAAAATATTGTTCTTACATTATTACTTAAGGTAGTTGATTGTATTTAATTTGAATTATTATTACTAAGATAGATTTAAAAATATTATTATAATATAATTTTTAAATATTAATTACTAACTATTAGTTTAATATTTTAGTTTAACCCGTGTGAAAGATGGGATTCTACACAAGTACTAGTATATAGGATGTACACTTGAGCGTGCAATATACATTTATTATCAATTAGTATATACCATATTAATTACTAACTATTTGTTTAATATTTGCTTTGTATTATTGTAAAATACTAGGAGTAAATAACAATTTTGTCATCTAAGTTTATATGAAAATTTAGGTTTCGTACTTAAACGGAAGAAATAACATAAATATTCCTTTACGACAGTTTGTAGAATAAAATCACCGATAGAAATAAAGACATCAAAGGTCCTTGGTGACTGTGATAAATTATCAGCTAGGTTAAAATAATAAGTGAAGTTTAATCGAAGCGAGATATGTAGGTATAAATTTAAAGAATGCTTTGATTGCATTTATTCATCGAATCCTGCAAACAGGTGAGCAACTCTTCAACGTCCCCTCTGTTAGATCTAAGGTTTGTGAAAACGGGTCATTCTTCTTCAATCATGGGTTCGTGAAACGATGGTGGATGAAGATGATGTGGAGTAACGTTTGGGGAAGAGGATGGGTTTGGTGGTGATGATGGTGAAGATCTCGAGACCCTAATGGTGGTCGTGGTCGTGGCCTAATTGTTTTAAGGGTTGTTTGTTGTTCAATCAAACTAATATAATAAATCACATGTGAATTTCCTTTTTATAGGCTTGCTTGTTGTTATCTTAGTATACTTGCAATTCTTTTAATCATTTAGTTTTTAGGCCGTGTATTAATTGTTTGGTTATAGTGCTCACGTTTAAATAAGCTAAAGAGTGTTCTGATAATTTATTATCCTTAATTCTAACAGTTTACACTTTTGCTCATTTAATTTTCTATGGGTGCATTAGATGTTACTTAAGTGTTAATAAAGGCTTTAAGTGCTGAACAAAAGAAAAAAGAACATATACATTGGTTAGTTTTGGGAGTCTTCTTAATTTCAACCTATTTAAGAATTTCGGTGAAATTACGACATTTTTACTTGACAACTTTCTTCCAATAACAATGAGATTAAACTTGGATAGAGGAGAAACCAAGATTACTACTCAATCGATTCAAGATGTCTTTGGAATTTCATGTCGTTGAACCCCGATTGAAGATTTAGTTCAACACAGCAGGCAAAAAACAATGTTATGTTAACCGGAAGTCACAATTTGATCATATAAGACCAAGTAACATAGTAAGAATGATTAAAGAACTCATGATTGTTGAGATAATATTTGTTCTGATTTTTTTTAATTTTATTCTTCAACTCCATAATATGTTAAAAATCTTAATATAATGTTCTAAATTTGATATGATTTTTATTTGAATGCTTTTAACATATTCGTTTTTATTGATATTCACGATTTATCAAATATCATATGTTTGGCAATAGTATCATAATAGTATAATAAAAACCATTAAAGCATGGGTAGATAACCACGAGTATCCAAATGCATATATCATTAAACTCACTAAATCCATGATAACCACAAAAACTATCATTGGGGCGTTCTCGTATATGCTTAAAATCGAACCGTGATGAAACACGGGTCCAAGCCACTAGTAAGTCAATAAGTGAAATATGATTATTATTATTCGCAAAAAGGATTTCTTTTTTTCTTTTTTCTTTAAGAAGATGGAAGTTGTGTAAGACACCACAAAGAGAGTAAATTTTTAATTCTTTAGGTGTAGAAGGATCATCAAATGAAACCACCCAAAAATTTGGCAAAGATGATAGTCAACTCTAGTACTCTACTTAACAATCAAACAATTAAACAAACAGCATTGCCCTTTATTTGCATCGTATATTCGTATGTTATCGTATTAAGAAAATCTTCCATCGAGACACACAATTTAAACATATATAACTATATATACATATAATCACATCTTTAAATTGATCTTAATACAATAGTCACTCTGATGTCTCAATAACTTCATTTCATGTGTTGGGAAATGTTGAACCCCATATTGTTACTTTTATTCCATCAAATTCTCTAGGAATGAACTCCACAATGTCCCCAGAGCGCAAGTTGTATGCACAAACGACTTAATAAAAATATTTCAAACGATATGAGTATTCGCTCTTGAAAAACTTTACACTGAAAGTGTGTTTGTCTGTATTATTATTCAATAAAACCGGAAGTTTCAAATTTCCTCTTTCGATTTGACTTCGCCAAGGATCACTTATATGTGGCATTACTACACTTTCCTTTGGCAAAACTATTCTTGAACAATTGCTTGTACCAGATTCAAGCGGGAAATGTAGGATTGATTTGGTGAACATGTAGATATCAAGAGCATTGATTGGTGTGGATCTATTCATCATTGTTTAAAGAATTACAAGGGAAGGTGGAGAAGAGATGATATACCAATTTAAATTTAAATATTACTAATTATCAATTTGGAAATATACTAACTGTTGTATCATGTGCATAAGAGGTTGTACGTATTTTTTTAATTTTTTGTTTTAGACCCAATATCTTTACATATTTTACAATTTAACCATTATATTTTTTCAATTTCAACTTTAGCCCCCTGTACTTTTCATGTTTTATAAACGTTTCAATTTACGGTCTGAATTTTGAGAGTTAACAAACCATAACGTGCACATGTGTTTCAACGTCGTTATGCTTATTTTTCTCGATTAACATCCCCGTCGCAATGTGCGGATCCTAAATCGACTTAGTTATGTTTTTAATGTTTTATGTTTCACGTGTGTGATTCTGCTTTCCATTTAGTTTTATATTTCCGTTTTTATTTATTTTTTAATACGAGCTTTCCCGGTGTTGATGGTCACTGACTGTGACGTGACATTGATGCTACTTGGCATGTTTTACGCCTCCCGCTGCAATGCGGGGGGCTTAATACTAGTTATTGTTCTAATTGTAAGTTAGGTTAAACTGTGTTTTTGTTGTTATTATCCTTCATGTGAATTCATTAGCACTTAAACTTGTGTTTTTTGTTAATATTAATAACTTTTACGGTTGATATAATATCACTTTCATGTAAAAGGATGTTTTTCATGCCTTGAACATATGACCTTAATGTGACAAAGCATCAATCTTATCGGTTGCTTCAATGTTCGTTCTCTTTATCTATATTACTTATTTAAGCATCTTAAGGGGACATGATTGTAATTTACTGAAACTTTTATGTCACGTAATACAACTTCCTAAGTATAAAGTACAATTGCTTTATGCAATCATTTCTGCTCTATTTAATAAAGTTCTACTAATTAATATATTAATTTAATTAATTCACATTATTTAATAATATGAGATTGTTTAATTCACTATATTAAATATTATCTTATTTAAATACTAAAATATATAATCACTAAATAATTTACAGTTATAATAATAATAATAATAATAATAATAATAATAATAATAATAATAATAATAATAATAATAATAATAATAATAATAATAATAATAATAATAATAATAATAATAATAATTTCTAGGGGCATTTTAGGTTTTAGTAATTTGTTAGCTAATGACATATTATTTAATATGTTAAAAATCTTAATACAATGTTCTAAATTTGATAAGATTTTTATTTAAATGCTTTTAACATATTCGTTTTAATTGATATTCACGATTTATCAAATATCATATGTTTGGCAATAGTATCATGATAGTATAATAAAAAAATCGCTAAAGCATGGGTAGATATCCACGAGTATCCAAATGCCTATATCATTAAACTCACTAAATCCATGATAACCACAAAAACTATCATTGGGGCGTTCTCGTATATGCTTAAAATCAAACCGTGATGAAACACGGGTCCAAGCCACTAGTAAGTCAATAAGTGAAATATGATTATTATTATTATTCGCTAAAAGGATTTTTTTTCTTTAAGAAGATGGAAATTGTGTAAGACACCACAAAGAGAGTAAATTTTTAATTCTTTAGGTGTAGAAGGATCATCAAATGAAACCACCCAAAAATTTGGCAAAGATGATAGTCAACTCTAGTACTCTACTTAACAACCAAACAATTAAACAAACAGCATTGCCCTTTATTTGCATGTATATTCGTATGTTATCGTATTAAGAACATCTTCCATCGAGACACACAATTTAAACATATATAACTGTATAATACATATAATCACATCTTAAAATTGATCTTAATACAATAGTCACTCTGATGTCTCGATAACTTCATTTCATGTGTTGGAAATGTTGAACCCCATAGTTACTTTTATTCCATCAAATTCTCTAGGAATGAACTCCACAATGTCGCCAGAGCGCAAGTTGTATGCCCAAACGACTTGATAAAAATATTTCAAACGATATGAGTATTCACTCTTAAAAAACTTTACTCTGAAAGTGTGGTTGTCTGTATTATTATTTAAAACAACCGGAAGTTTCAAATTTTATCTTTCGATTTGACTTCGCCAAGGATCACTTATATGTGGCATTAAAATGCTATCTACACTTTTCTTTGGCAAAACTATTCTTGAACAATTGCTTGTATCAGTTTCGGAAAGCACTTTAACTATCTTATAATCATAAGTACAAGACATTTTCTATACCTCACATACAAAATATACATATATATATACATACATATATAGAGATATATATATATAGAGAGATAGATATAGATAGATATAGATATATATAGAGATATATATATATAGAGATATATATATATATATATAGATATATATATAATATATATATATATATATATATATATATATATATACATATATATATACATATATATATATATATATATATATACTAGGTTACAATCCCGTGTAATATACGGGTAAATATAATTACTATTACATGGTTTATAATATAAAAAGTTATGACTTAAATATTATGTATTGTACGGATTGAATAAAACCATGTGTTACACATTTGAAAATTTGAAGTTAAAATATTTGAAATTTTAATTATGGATAGTTATTAATTAAGAGGAGAGAGAAGCAGAAAAACCAATTATTAAATGATCTAAAATGGTGACGAGTATCCGGGTTTATTTTTATTTATTAGTATAGATGTTTTTAAGCGGAAAAGTTATGGCCATTGGAGGACATGCGTTGTTTTAATCGGGCTCACTTATTCGTTTTTTTCTAGTCGAGACCGTAACCCCCACCTCTTTGGGAGGAAACCCACAACTGTAAAAACCTTATTTTAATTTATCTTAGCTAACTCACCTTAACTATAATTATATGTTTTTAAAACTATGATAAGGCTAGTCTCTTGTTATTATACAATATATTAGCCCATATATTACATGGATGAAATAAATAAAATATATTAAAATCATTAGTTTTATAAATATTTTATTTTCTAGATGTTATTATTCATTGGTGAAATAAATATATAATGGGTATTTAAAAGTTATAACACATAATGAATTAGAAATTATTACTCTATATTTAATATATATTAATAAATTATTAAAATAACTACGTTTATATTTTAGATGTTTAATAGTTTAATTTACTTATTTACAATAATTATCATTTAATATGAGAGAGACAAGAAACAAAATATAGATATATTTGTTTTAACATATAGTCAAATTAATTTTTTTTATAGTTTTTGTATTTATTATGAGAGAAATGCGGGAAAATGATTTTTTTATATGCTATTATGATGACACGTGTCATTTGATATGCTAGAATAATGACACGTGTCTTAAGAAAACCTTCTTTTATTATAGGTTTTATATATATATATATATATATATATATATATATATATATATATATATATATATATATATATATATATATATATATATATATATATATACTTGTGAATGAATACTTTTTTGTTTACTTATAACATATAGAAAGCACACTTGAGCGTGAAATATATATATATATATATATATATATATATATATATATATATATATATATATATATATATATATATATGTAATATTGATTGGTGTAAATTACAAAATATGAATCAAATGATTCATTTAGGTAGCGTTTGGTATGCAGAAATGAGGGGCGGAATGGAATGAATCATTGAGGGTGAATGAACAAAACATGTTTGGTTGGTAAAGGTAATGGAATGAACCATTACATAGTTGATTTCATTTCCTCAAATTCATTTCATCCACTCCCCCTTCTTTTTTTTTCATTCCATCTTTTTTTCCATCATTAATCACCACACAAATCACTCACCCACCATAACAACCACCACCGCCACCGGAAACCGTGGCCACCGGAAACTACCGCCGGCCACCGCCGCCGCCGGAAACCACCACCGTCCACCGCCGCCGTCGGAAACCACCGCCGTCGGAAACCACCACTGTCGCCAAACCACCGCCGCCACCGGCAACCACCGCCGTCCACCGCCGCCGCCGGAAACCACCACCGGCCACTGCCGCCTCCGGAAACCACCGCCGCAGCCGGAAACCACCGCCGCCGGAAACCATCATCGCCGGAAACAATCACCATCATAACCACTTTTACATTTCATTGATTCGTTTTTTCATACTTAACAAAGAACACAAAGTAATGATTTATTTATTCTTAAATGGTAACCAAACAGGACAATTGAATGTAATGATTCATTTCATTCTCTCATCCATTCCATTCCCTCGTTCATTCCATTCATTCGTGCATTCCATTACCCCATACCAAACAGACGCTTATTATCAATTAGTATATACTATATTAAATTATTGCGTATTTATTATTGTAAAGTAGTAGAAGTAAATTAAATTTTGTAATTTATGTGTATACAAAATTTTAGGTTTTGTACTTAAAATAAATAAGTAATAGAAATCTTCCTGTACGACAATTTATGTCTTTTCCTCTAACGAACATTAGATTTTGAGGTTAAATCCATTCATGTGCCTTTGACATGAGGGCAACGTCTCCACACTTTCCATTTCTCCCCATCTCTACTTATACCCTACCCGTTTTATTAGTTGTGGTTTTAACAAAGACTAACACCGCCAACCACCATCACCATGTAACCCTTTTGATCTCTACGGAACCCTTGAAGCGTCATAGCCCTGATAGGCCATTAGGCCACCAAGTAATAAACGGGCTTTGACCCATCAACCCAAATGGGTCTTGGGTCCTATACCTTAATAGGCTAAAAATTCACTAAGACATTAACGGACCTTAGCCCATAAATGATTACGGCCTTGGCCTAGTTAGCTATAAACAAATTATAAAGCTCAACAATAGGTACTAACATAATCCTTGTAGATTATCTCAATAGGCTACTAACATAACCCTTGTCGTCATTTTCCTTGCAACCTCATCAATAAATCAGGAATAAATTAAGGGTTTAAAAGTGTCGGTTGGCGGAAAAGTTAGTTCGATGCTCTTGATAACTTCATATGAGTACTCAACGGTGGATAACATGTGACTAGGCTGGTTTCGGGAGAGCGGTGGTGTGTTTGTGATGGGATGTTTAGGGTGAAACAGGTAGGCCTAAGAAAATAAAACTAGTAGGGCTCCAAGAAAATGAACCAATTTTTAAGAGTTTTTTTCTTGACAAAAATACGTTTCATTAGTTTTTTAAAACGACACATGTTAAGCTCATATCTCCTCTTAATAATATTTTTTATTTGATCCTCCACCGCTATCTTATTTAATGATCTTTTTCTATTTTCAAGAAGTGCGCTATTATATAGTTCTCTTAACTTCTACCTTCCTAAACGAACCGGAGATCGACCAGAGGATATATCCTCCCAGTTGGGCGTGTGGCACCTCAGATATGCGTCAAATATAGAGATCATGTTTTCAAACACCTGGATACCGCCGGACCAAAAGCACTCTGATAGATGATTAATGGCATGAAAGAGAAAATGGGCTAATGTTTAACACTGAAAGTCAAAAAAATAAATATATAAAAAAAAGAAAGAAAAAAGGACAGTCACGTTCATAAGGTAAAACAAAGTACAAGTATAGTTTATAAGAGTAGAACGTACTACAAGCATGGATAATGGCATATGAACAATGTACTTGGTTACAAATTGAATTGAATATTTTTTGAAAGAAAAACAACAATCACAACTTAAGCGCCGCTATCGCCTCGGGTTTGAAATCAACCCTCATGCCTAAAACCCGCCTCACCTCGGCTGGAGTCAGTCTCCAAGTCATGGGTCCTGCATTCTCACCCCAGAAGTCTAAAATCTCAGACACCTTCTCCAGGTTAAGAATGGTTGCCATTTGGGTTAACCGGGCAAACTTATCTCTAACGGTCCGTTGGGTCATGCCAGAGAAGTGGCTAACCAGAGCCCTCACGTCTCGGTCCAGTTGCAGACCTCCGAGCTGACTGAACCGTTTTTGCATCATGATAACTTCGAGCCGTTTTACAATGAAGTCGATTACTAAATGAACAAAAGAGTCATAGTTGTTGGCGGTCATTAGAGGCTGGAGCCAGCTTGTGTTGGTTTCAACAGCATGAAGAAGCCTCTGGACCCACGGGTCGTTTACCTCGTTTTCTGCATATTCTGCTTCTGAAAGCTCGTAGCTTACAGTTGCGACACTGTCTAAAACGGGTCGGATTCGGTGTGTGACGGTACCTACAAGGTGTTCTAACCCGGCAACTAAGGCTTTCTTGAACCCGTTGCTCATCTCTCCTAATTCAGATAGACATGATTTGATTCTTTCCCTATCAGCTGGAGCAGGAAATACCTGATAAAAAGTAATTTTGTTATATATATATATAAGTTTCAAGATAAAAAGATGATATTAGTACACAATTATCAACCCATTTGCTTATGAGTGGGTTGATTCTGGTTATGTATTAATTCAAAGAGCTAAAATAAATATAATAGCTAAAAAATATAACCTGATTTGTCCATTTCTGTATAAGTGAAATAAACATGACCTCTAGATGGTATAATTTGTTTATTACTGCCATTTATTATCTTTGGTGATAGATAATAAATTCCAAACTGGATTTAATTTTACAACTCAAAAAGAAAAAAATAGATAGAGGGTCAAAACAGTTCACCCAGCCAGCCCGTTTTCAGACCGAACCCATTGGACCCGTTCTTTTTATATTGTCTGTTTTGACTTGTTACCCATGCAACACATTTGGCAACCACTAACTCAAATCCTCTTACTAATTTCCAAACTGAATTCAATATATTTTCCTTTTGGTCTGATTGATGGGGTTGGTCTTGTTCAAGGATACTGCTTTTGGTTTAAGTAGTGGTTTGAAAATTAAAATATTTTTACTGTTTAGCTTAAAATTACCATTAAGAAACCCTCTTACTAATTTCAAAACTGAATTCAATATATTTTCTTTTTGGTCTGATTGATGGGGTTTGTCTTGTTCAAGAATACTGCTTTTGGTTTAAGTAGTGGTTTAAAATATTTTTTCTGTTTAGCTTAAAGTTACAACTAAGAAACAATTGGACATGGTGGCTCATGGCTGTTAACTAGGGGATATTATTGCTCTTAGAACTACAGTATTCTAGAATGCTACCAGATACAACAAGAGCTAGAATATCTTAGTAAAAACTAGGGTGTTGTTTATTTTTTGCATCATGGGCTGAATTTCTTTTAAAGTTGCTCAGATCAGAAGTTTGTGAAATTCAGCTTGTTTGTTTTGTTTAAACCCTTTATTTACCAGACATTAAAAACTGTTTGATTTTAGTCTCAATGTGCCCCATCCCTTCCATATCTCATGCTGCTTCTATGTGTTTTTAGTTGTGTGTTTTATCTCAACTAAAATGAACCAACATGTTGCAGATATAACTTAAGCATGGTAAAACATCATGATGATTCAACTTTAGAATCCAAAGTGTCAACTTTAACAAATGGACTAATGAAAGATTCTTAAGCATTTTGCACTAAGAACAAGTTCCACACATTTTTACTTGTATTGAAGGCACTCAAGGTAATAGGTAAACTGATTCATTAACAGACACTCCAATGAATTGTTTTCTATACTAGTTTTATCATTTCATTCACATATGAAAGAACCTTGAGCTATTATTCAATTTATGATGTGCCTCAAGTATGCTAAGTTTTCAGTCACAAAGCTCTTGTAACAAAGTATAAATATGGTAAAACGCCCAAAGTTCTAGTTTCACAAAATTCTGTTTGTTGACATGCAAAGGAAAAATGTTGAGTGATTGTAGCAAAAAATGAAAAGAAGTTAATCACTTGAGATGTTAATTTCATATAACTCATCTTTTAACAACCTTCAGCAACTGAAAGGGTTTGCTTATATGGGATGAAAACCTATATTTCTAAAACAGATAAAATATGATTTATGAAAAAAATATATAGCAGTGAGCATGTGGGTTTGGATATTGAGTACTCACCTCAGCACACTGCTCTTCAATCTCATGTCTCAGTTTTAGGGCATACTCGCTGCTCACATCAATGTTATTCAAGGCAGTAGCAATATCGACCCCTGTCTTCTGCACAACACCACCCAGAAACAGCTTTCCTGCAAGATTCGGCTCCCTCATTTTCTGCTGCAAAGCATCATTATACTCACCACCAAGCAAACTTACAGCACTACTCAATGCTGCAATAACTGAATTAATGTTGGAAGTGGATATCGACCTACGACAACAACTCTGTAGAACATAAAACACATCATCAACCATGGAGGTTGTAAGGCTGTCCATTACATGCTCATCAATCTTTATAGCCTTCCTAACATTTTCAACCATGAAGAATCCCTCCAAAATCACATAATAACTAGTTATGTCCTGAATAACTTTGCTAAAATTCCCACTCCTAAAAGCTTTAGTGGCTCGGGGGGTCAATTCTGGATCAACATTACTTAGCCCCTTTATCTTCGAAACCATATACCCAGTATAATCCTCACCAAGCTGCGTAAGCGACAATATTTCTTCCAGAAACAACTCAATTTCCCTAGGATCCGGCCCTTCTTCTTCCTCAGCAGATAGCATATCATTCTTGTAGGAATTGATCTCAGACGTCAACTTCGACAACTTACGAAACTCCATGTACTTTTTCAAGATCAAAGAGCCCCTAGAATCACACTCCTCTTGCAGCTCACATATTGCATACACAATCCCATCTTCTCCACACAGACTTTTCAAAATCTCCTCATTCTCCTCGATTGCTAACACGATATCCTTAAACAAATTGGTCAAACACGCAACGAAATTCACCTGGCTCTGATTCTGCTCCATAAACTCCACCAATTGCTCAAACTCAACCTTAGATCTCACCGAAATCACCTTCTTCAAATAACTAACATACACCTGCAATCCTTCTTCCTCCAGAGCTAACGGCGAGTAAAGCCTAATGAATCGAAGAACCGCAGGGTGATCTCGTTGATCCACTGCTGCAGACATTCTTCTCCTAACAATCGCCTCAAGTTGCTTCTTAGAAGCAAACAGCATCTCCCTCTGATCCGAACCAGAATCCTTATACTTCGCATCGATCTGAAGAAACGTCTGAACGTAATTCGCAGCAGATTCAAAATCCTCACTCTCCAACGCTTTCTGCACGCCTTCAATACAATTCGACCGCTCTACAATCGCATCTATTCGAAGTAGGGTTTCATTAACGCGAGATTGAGCAACATCGAGTTCACGGACCTTACCGGAGACCTGATCGGCGAGCACACACGTCGAATCGACGTTCATCAGCATGTGATCCGATTCCGCTTTGACAATGTCGAGCACATCGGCTGATTTCTGGAGGAACGCGAGGTGTTTATCGAGATCTGGACGGAGTGAGAGGATGTTCTCGAGTTGCAGATCTAGGCTTCGCTGATAAGCAATGCATTCATGGAGATAACGAGTCATTGTTCCGACGTCGGTGAGGTTTTGCACGTGTTCTAGGGCTTCTGGTGTGCCGAATTTCAGAGATGAAGATGATGAATTGAGTGATTGTTCGTCTTCTGTTGCTGATGGTGATGATGACGTCATGGTTAGTGGTCGCCGGAGTTGTTTGCACCGCCGGAGAGTGGTGATCGGAAGTTTGAAATCGGCGATTTTGGTAGTGACGGTGGCAGTACGATTTGAGGAGATTGTGGCTCAGTTGTAAGTGTACAAACTTATGTTGCCTTAATGAAAAGATAAAATGTAAATACGCGCTTATAGTTTAATAGTATCAAGGTGTTAGTGAAAACAGTGAGATGGGAATAATGGTGTTCTTTTCAAGTGACGAGGATCCAAGTCCATTGTTGTTGATGGTGTAGGTTTAAAAGTTAATTATGGTGATTGTGTGAGTTTAATGTTCAAACGAAGTAGGAGCTATCAAGGTCCGATAAGTCAGGAGCTGAAGTTGTCGTGTTGAAACTTGGTTTGTTAATTGTTAGTTAGTGAATGGATTAGTGTATAAAGGGTAGATGATAACCTCTTGAACCAATTCGTTCAATTTCGTTTCCGTTTTCTTTTTCGTGTAACTCATTTTTTTCTTTGTTTTTGTTCTTGAAGGTGAATGATAATCGTGATGAGTGTTCATGATGCCCCCTAGTGTTAGTTTCGTTTAACAATTAGGACCAAAGCTTGTTTAGGGCTTGACTCAGAGACAAGATCAATTAAAGGTGTAATCATAGTCAAGGATGGTATCAACAAAATTTCAATTGGAGAAATACGATGGAAAGAATGACTTCAATCTATGGATTGTGAAGATGTAAGCTCTCTTAATTCATCAAAGTATAAGTGATGTGATGTTAGGAGAAGCATATCTTTCGATAACAATGACTGATAAGGAGAAGAAGGATATTCGATAACTACATTACCACCAACCCCAGACTAGGCATGAATGACTAAATTAGCTTCAAATCATCTTCACAATCAACATGCTAACACGAATTAAGACACTTCACTAATCACAAACTCAAGAAGCAACATAATTTTTTTATTACCAAAATAATTAAGAATAATCAAACATCTTCCACAAAGTTATTGTTAAGAAAATCTAAAAGTTGATCTACATTACCTAACAACTCAAGTACCTTAGTTTTAGTTTTAATGTTTACAGGAACATATAGAAGTAGCAAACCTATATAATGCTTGCTAGCCTTGCAACTATTAGGGGCTGTTTGATTGCGCTGACCGAGTAATATTTGACTGAGTAAGAAGCTGACCCAGTAAGAGATTCTGACTGAGTCTGCATCCGACTAAAACTTGGCTGTTTGATTTAGTAGCTGACTGACTCTGCTGAATGATAAAAAAAGGACAGACCCAGATACATACACAGCGACAGATCCAGAGACAGAGACAGAGACAGACCCAGAGACAGACACAGAGACAGAGACAGACCCAGAGACATACCCAGAGACAGAGACAGACACAGAGACAGACCCAGAGACAGACCCAGAGACAGACCCAGAGACAGACCCAGAGACAGACCCAGAGACAGACCCAGCTACAGATCCATAGACAGAGACAGAGACAGACCCAGATACAGACACAGAGACAGACCCAGAGACAGACCCATCTACAGACCCAGAGACAGATACAGAGACAGACCCATAGACAGACACAGAGACAGAGACAGACCCAGAGACAGACCCATAGACAGACCCAGCTACAGAGCCATAGACAGATACAGAGACATACCCAGATACAGACACATAGACAAACCCAGAGACAGACACAGAGACAGACACAGAGACATACCCATAGACAGACCCATATACAGACACAGCTACATATCCATAGCCATATACATATACATATACATATACATATACATACCCATATACATACACATATACATACCCATATACATACACATATACATACCCATATACATACCCATATACATACACATATACATACCCATATACATACCCATATACATATACATATACATATACATACCCATATACATACACATATACATACTGCAAATCAATTAGCAAATCACTGAATCAGCATACATATATACAATCGATCGATCTCAACCAACAAACACGAATCTGAGCAAATCAATTAGCAAATCAGCATACATATATACATACCCATCTACATACATACACGAATCTAAATCTGAGCAAATCAACCTAAACAGCCCCTGAATCTGAAAATCAATCGATCTCAACCAACAAACAAACGCAAAATCAAGCAAAATCAAGCTTAATCAACAAACAAACGCATCAAAACACAACAATCGAAGTAGTGATTAGTGATTACCTTGAGAAGACGACGGAGATGGTGACGGAGGCGGTGAAGGTGAGCAACAATCGACCTTGTAGCGATGAACAACAGCGATGGCGCTGAAGATGACGACGGAGATGGTGACGGACGGAGAAGAAGACGACAGCGATGGCGGTGCAGAAGATCTGACCCAGAAGACGACGGAGATGGTGAGCTCGATGGTGACCAAGAAGACGCGTAGAGGCGGTAGAGCAGAAGACGACGGAACTGGTTGGGTCAGTCATCCATATTTTGTGGTCTCGGTCAGAACCCTAAAGACCAGGTCAGACACCACAACGCGAACAACAAACACCCTGACCGACTGACCGAGTCAGCCGGTCAGTGGTCAGGGATGGGGAAAGCGCAATCAAACACAGCCTTAGTCTTAATTGACTATATATCATAACCTTGATATGTTTTTTGTATTCACACTCATTTTTACTCAATCTTATGATTTCATCAGCTACTCATTTCTCACGATAGACTTCACACAACAAAAAAATACAACTCACCTATGTTTTCATTACCTACTTTTCATTATGCAAACGATCGATAACTCCAATTACAGAAATACATAACAATAATCACACCCACATTAGACCTACACCCAATAACAAATTGAAACCTAAATTCAAAATCAATGGCAATACAAGAAATCAACAAAAGCAAACAAAAAAGAAAGAATAAGCTAAAGGTACTCGCAAAGAATTTACCCATAAAATAACCATTATACGAATATGCTATTTGAGGAGCCAGAACGGCACAAGAAGATTCAGAAAAGGGTGAAACACAAATTGGGGAATTGGATCTCACTAAAACAAGATTCAATATAAGATTCGATTTTTATCTTCGTCACAGAAACAACTATGGCGATGGAAACTCCGGTATCATAACTGTAAACTTTCTTTAAAACCTCAATTTCTTTGTTCAATTGCATTATTTGTACAAATTACGTAATGGGTCTACTCACCGATTGTTTTTATCGATCGTTATGAACACACCCACCAACTGTTTTTGTATATGCTGATTATATCCTTAGAATTTATAATTATCTCACTTGTTAGGGTTAATTTGGAGAAACAAGAACTAGGTTTGACTTGGGGTTTTAGGATCTAAAAATGGCTTCAATATAAAGTTTTTTAGAAAGAAAGATTATCTGCAGAAAAAGTTCAATCTTTTTTCTCCTAATAAGATTAATTTTATATGTGAAGATCATTTGACTTTAAAATGTGGCGAATTTACAGCCTGTTCATCTTAAGTGGGAAGATGAGAAATTGCTGATTGGTGCTTCAGCTGCATCATATGATGATTTGGATTCTTGCATTATCAGTGATCATCCATCAGTCAGGTTCGAAATACCTCTTCAACGAGTTTAAATTTTGATTGAATTTATGTTGATTTATGGCTACTTGTATTCGAATGCTAAGCTGCATTCTGTTATATGCTTATATCACGGTTGTTTGTGAACTGAAAAATTGGCAATTATCATAAATCTGTAAGTTGAAGTGTGAACTCGTATGACTCTTGAATACCTTACGACTTGATTTTCACTTTTTTATGTTTGGAAACAGCATAATGAACACAGAAAAGAAGAATCTATCAGATGACATAAACCTAGCAGAACATTTGCAGAATCTAACAAACCAGGACTACATGGAGAAGATAATGGAGCTCAATGATAAACTTGATATGGTATAACATAGATCAGTAATCATCATGCAATTTAATTCCTCAAGTTTTATAATTATATATATTTGAAACAAGAAATAATTCATGTCCTTAACCTTGTAACACAAAATCTTAGAAAACTTGCATGTGTTGGTATTTGCAGGTGAAGAATATAGTGAGACCAGGTTGTTCTTATGAGGTATTGAACGCAGCCTTACATTACATGTCATCACTTGCCACAATGCTCAGTAAAACGCAACAAAGACCTCACGCTTCGCTTTGAACAACATCATCTATGGTCTTGATGCCATTTAGTGTGTTTTAATTGTCATTATGTGACATTTAAAAGCATAATTGTGGTTGGTTGTTGTACCATTTGTAATTTGAAAGTTGATGTAGCTGTTTAGTCCTTCAAAAGGTCCAATAGTGTGTTGACTTGACATTTCTCATAATCATATAATCTGCCCAACACTTCTCTATGTGTAGCTTGCTAAAAAAGTCTGATCAAGTTTACAAAATTTCTCTAACAGTTCATACCAATACAGTAGTTAACCAATAGTATGTTTGAGTTTAAAAGAGGTCAAAACTGAATTTCTTTCCTGGAACAAAGGTATATGAAGTCAAATATGAAGTCAAGAAGTAATCCATTCTGCCCCAAATGCAAAATTTGAAACAGAGTAACAACATTAACTATTAAGCCGTTGAGATGCAACACTACCATATGCAATCAGATGTCAAAATTGGTAACTTTAAATAAAAATTAACAAAATCTTGATACATTTGTGTAGCAAATACATATATGACTAAAGAGAAACCGTACGTCTATAAAGTGTTTCATCATCGCTTTCATCTTCCTCATCAGATACCATTTGATTACCAGGTAAATCCAATTTCCCGCCCATAACAAACGATGGCCCTTCGATCTCAGTTTCAATGTAATCTGCATACAATCTTTCTTCAAATCTTTGATCACTGCAATTAAGGAACCAAGATAAAGAACTTCTAATCCCCTTATGCTGCAATCTCTGGTACCTCGGTTTAATTCTTGATTCAAGACCATAAGTGAAATATTCAGGAAACTCAACCAATTCTTTCAATGGCCTTCCCATTTCACTCTTGAAAAAGTAAAAACTATTTTTCATCAAACCAACTTGCAAAGCAAGTAATTGCGGGCAATTCACGATCATCTTCGCAACATCTTCTACTGATATACCTCGTTCCAGAAGAAATTCAACCGGCTTCATTATCACTTTCTGACCAAGACTAATTACTTGAGGCATTCTTTCAATCACACGCGCAAAGCCTTCAGGGTCGATCTTTAACTTCAAATTGAAAAAATATTGTTGTGTTGATAACTTAGCTTTCAAAGGGAGCCCAAGAATCTGTGGATATTGAGCAATAACAGAAGCTAACGCCTCCTTGCGAACACCAAAACTAACCAAACAGTCAACATTCGGTTTGACCATTTCATCAAGATCATAACCTATTACATATGCCCGCTTCTCAAACATCCTTGCCAACACCTTTTTTGGTAATCCTAATGAAACTAGATACTCGACTAACGGCTTGATCATAGTCCCAACTCTCATACCCAAAAAGAATGGATATTGTGTCACCATAGGACCAATATCTCTTGGATTGACACCAATGCTCACCAAATACGCAACCGAAGTACTCATTGTCCCTTCTAATTTGAACCCTAACAGCTCAGGATACTTCATCAACACATACCCAATATCCTGTTTTTCGACATCTAACCCACGCAGAAACCTAACCACAGGCACAAGCTCCACAACCACACTAGCGTGAAGAACTTGCGGATACTTCTTCACAAATTCACCCATTTTCGACCTCTGAATCCCAACTTTCTCCAAGTATCCCAACACAGGAATCACATTCTTTCTCACACTACAACCAAGCATCAATGGGTATTCATTAATATCATCAATGGTTAACCCTATCTTCTGCAAGAACTCTACGCGCTCACGCATCACATCGACTGTTGAAGGTAATTCTACTTCTTCAAGCTCATCAGGAATAATGCCTATGCTTTTCAAGAAATCAGATATTATCACTCGCGAAACAAGTTTCTCTTTTCGACCTTGAACAACACCCCACGTAACTGTTGGCATTTCATACTCTGGGAATTTTGAAGTGGAATAGGGTTTAATCGATAAAACCCTTAAAACCCTAAATTGGGGTTCTTGATAGGGTTTAGGGGAATCATATGGAGAAAGGATAATACTTTTTGATTCGTTGGATAGAAATTGAATTGGGTTTACGGTGAATGATCTGAAGGGGTGTTTTCTTCGAAAAAGATGGATCATTTCAGCTAAAGAATGAAAATTTAGGGTTTGTGAATTGGGGAAGAACAACAGGATTTGAAGGTGATTGAATTAGAGTGTGTATATATAGTGTAATCAGATGCAAAAAAAGCTTACTGGTATGAAAATGTTCAGAGTTGCTTGATTTCGTTCATGGCTGCCGATCGAAGAAGAGAAAGAGGGACTGTGTTTGTGAGTTGCAATTTTTTTTTCTAAGGGAAGAGAAAACCTATACAAATAACAAATCATTCAATTTTATGGACATAGTCTTTTCTTGATCACCACAGTAGGCTCGCAACCAGGGGTGTTTCTCGAATCAGATAACGGATTTAATTGGATCGGATTATTCAGATTTAAAATTTTCATAAACATATTTAAAACCCGATCCAAATAAGGATATCTCTATATAATCCAAATTCAATTCGTAGTGGATTCGGTTATATCGGAATAATCGGAATTTATTTAAATAAACTGGTTAACATTTTTTTTCCTATTTTTTGGTTATTTTTTATTATTAACATTTTATAATTTTAAATTCATAATAAAATATATAAAACCAGAAAATACAAATTTGATTTGAACACAAATTTAAAATTAATAAATAATAAGTAATTCTATAGAACCCGAAAAATAAATCTCTAATTTAGAACAAGCCAACAATCGATTATAGTATAATTATTTAGTATTAGAGGACTGGAATGTGTTTTAGTATTAGAGGACTGGAATGTGTCAAGAATCCTTGGGTATTGAGTTGAAAACATAATAGATAGTTCGGCAATGAGTATTGGGTTAGAAACATAGTTGGATTCTTATTCGGTTTAATCAGATATCCGAATAATTCGAATAAAAAAATTATGATATCCGAAATCCGATCCTAAATCCGAATAAAAAATTCGGATTTTATCCGATCCGAATATCCGAATAAGGATTTGGGTCGGTTTATTCGGATTTGGATACGGATCGGATTTCATATATTCTCGGATATTGGTTTTTTTTAACACCCTACTCGCAAGCAATGTTTTTATGACTAAAGGGGGCTGGTTTAATCGGACTAAAGACCACTTGCACCAGTAGTAATGGATCCAGGAATCATATACATTTAAAACGGTATTGACCGAATCGTCAAGAGTATAGACATTTTGACATGTTTACTGTTTGAAATGTGTAAGCCTACCTAGAAACTAGATCGTTTTTAATTCTTGTAGTTGATATAAAATTACACAATTTATACTAATATTAACATATTTTTATACAATAATTAATATATAAATACGAGTAAATATAGTGAGCACTTCATCAAATTTTCTGGCTAAAACTAAAGAATGATTGGATAAAAACACAATTAATAGTGGATGGAAGAAAATCATATAAACTGTCAAAACCGAACTATATAGACCGTTAAACTTTCAACACCGAACCATCAATGGCTCGCTTGATGTTCAAAACTACAACCCGTCAATTGGCCTGGAATTCTTATCAAAACCAGTTGAATTGGCCCGTAAACACCCCTTATAGAGATCGTCAATCTAACGCTTAATTATATAAGTTTTGATATCTATTAAGACTAAAGTGAAATTATTGATTTTGTAGCTATTTTTATGAACAATCATTTTTTTTAATTTGAATATGGTGTGATAAATTATAATCAAATTAGAACATTTTTTTATAAAAAAAAGTTCTATATAATTTTTAAATATATCAAATTATTTATAATATCATCAAGTTCTTAAATCAACATTTATCACCATCAAACATACAACTCCATTAAACAGCTCAACTACACGCACAACCTTCAACAATCACTAAACCACACACTAATCAGAACCCTACCTTTTACCCATTCTTTCAAACATTACCCACCAATGCATTATATACTCAACTATCCAACACAAATTGGAACCTTAATTAACCACCAACTTTCCCAAAGCCATTGTAGATCTTAGATTTTAAGGTACATGCCTTTAAAGTAAAATACTTTACTATATCTACTCGTTACTTAGCGCATTATATCACGTCTGATTTATAGCTGTCTAATTCACCAACTCAATCAAAAGATCTTACGGAAACAATGACTCATGATCCTGTCGTCAAGCATATTAGTAGTTTATGACTTTATGTAGTAGGATCCGTGACTCCACGTATCCTACCTCACGTATGTTTTCACTGATAAAAATCGTAAGACAATAATATCCCTACACATCAAACTTAGCTTCACAATTATAACAACTTATACACGATAGTAGGTTAGATAACTTAAGTGATAACAAGGTATGTTGTACATAAGACATAATCCAAGTCACAATCTTGCATACAAATTTATTTATTTAATTTCCAAATCTACCCTTTTACTTGCAAACTTTGACAACTCTTGCGGGACAATGGTCTTTGGGCCGTGGATGAGGCAAATACCTTATTGGGCAACTTGGATTTTCCCTTTCAAGCCTAAAATATAAATCAAATATAGTTAGAAAGTTAGTCATCATTTCATTATATACATGTAGAGATAACTCGATACAATATCGATTTTAAGTAAAGAACAATAAGAATCTCATAAACACTTGTGAATACTGTGATACACTGATACATGAGGCGGTTATGTAACTCTATAATTGCCTCCTTTTCTCACTTTCAATATATCATTAGAGCACTAGGTACGAGTGCTTATACAGTTCTCGTTGCCATCTATTAAAATTTATCTGTAATGAACACGACTCTATATACAGAGGCACGCTCATACAAAACCAAATTTAACTAGAATTGTACATGACCAACATAGTTTAGATATAGTGTGAGAGAGAAAGAGTGATAATTATGTGGTATCATATAAATGTTAAAGCAATATCTACAAATATTCCTGTAATTCTCGTAATTATCTACTTAAATTTAGTTCTCTTTGCATAGCCTTCTTTCGGTAACATGAAAGTGTTTATGTGATTCTTTACTTATAGTTGGTTATGAATGTGTGTATAAAGTCGTCAAGTATGAAACTTACTTGTATAAAGTGTTTATGTGATTCTTTACTTATAGTTAGTTATACAAGTATTGAAACTTACTTGTATTTCAGGAGAAAATGGTGAAGAAAAATGGAAATCTCAAGCTTTGCAAGGTCATTTCCAGGGCAAAGTCTACTTCCTCCACCAAATGGAAGAAAAGTCCCAGGTTTTGGTACATAATCCTGGTCAACATGCTAACATTAGTCAAATGTACAAGTTATAAAGCCATTGGTACAAGCAAAAAACCACTTACATCCCATCTTGAAGGATTAAACTCTTTGGGTTGGGGATAATTTTCAGGATTATGGTGAACACTCCTATACCAAAGCAAAATCTTCCATCCCTTAGGAATGATATAACCTAACACCACATCACAAATTCATCTATAATTAAGTTAACAATAATAAGGTGTTTTAGATGTCTAATGATCGCGTTAACAACCGGACCTTTGAACTCGACGTCCTTTTTGGCTTCTCGAAACGTCATGAACGAAAATGACACCACACGAAGCGTTTCATCGATCACCTTGGAGAGATACTCCATTTGCCTATACTCGTTTAGCGTCAAACCCTTTTGCCCCGGTGGCATATTCTTCACGATCCGCTCTTGTTCTTCCTGTAGTAATTAAAATCCAACATGCATTAAACAGGTTAAACATGTCAAAGTCATACAAATATGTATTTTCTTGATATTATTACCTTTGCGGTTTGGAAAACTTCAGGGTGTGATTGGAGAAAGATAGTTGCCCACATTGTGATGTGTCCTGAAGATTCATGGCCCGCGTTTAAGTACGCGATTAGCGTGTCGATGATTTCCTCATTGTCTAGTCTTCTCCCGTTATCGTCTTCACACTCTAGGAGAAGATCGAGCATATCCTTTCGGGTTATCCCTTGAGGCGTCTCTCGTCTCTTCCTACGTTCATTTATTATTCCATCCAAAATGGTTGCGAGTCTCCGTCGTGCCTGTAATTGTAAAGTCATTATGGGTGTCAATGTTAACACGTCATAACATCCGCAGGTCTAGGTTTTGGATTCGGGTCAGATTCGAGTTGAATCCATAAACTAAATGGTTCACAGACTGATTAGTTTAACCTGTTAATTCAATATTTATCTTTAAAAAATATGTTTATTTCATAACCAAAATATAACTTATAAAAGAGTAACAGACATTAAATTTTATAGTTCAAACTTCAAACGTAATTATTATATATACATTAGTATTTTTTGTCGTAGATTTATCACATAAGAATATAAATATGCAAAAATGTAATTTGGGGTTAAATCAGTCATATTTATGTCAACACGTGAAAACTCATGTTGTATTAGAGTTCATATGCCTGACACGATCTAAATATCTGTATTAAATTTTGGGTTTCAGGTTAGGTTTATATGCTAACACGTAAGCACGACCCATACAACACCCCTGTAGTAATTGTTAAAACAACCGTTTACAATTGTATTTTGTAGTAAAAAAAATGCCAAGATAACGAACCTTAAGTGCTTCGTAGTACGCAAAACCGGGTGCATTTATAGCCATGGCTCTAAGGCCAAAGTTAAGAATGGTGCACTCTT
Source organism: Flaveria ramosissima (assembly GCA_025215565.1). Lineage (NCBI taxonomy): Eukaryota > Viridiplantae > Streptophyta > Magnoliopsida > Asterales > Asteraceae > Flaveria > Flaveria ramosissima. The sequence goes on along the minus strand of CM046032.1, from coordinate 45,555,634 downwards.
TCTCCAAGGCCTTCAATATGTGTTCGATCTCCGAGCTCAGGAAAATGTACATGATTACCTTAAACGTAAGCCTTCGGAGTTCGGTCAGGAACTCGATACGCCCCATTTGTGACCATTGCTCCAACGCCGAGATCACATTGGTCTCGATGTAGGGAATATATATAGACAAGGCTTCATGACCGTTGATTGGTGATTTAGTCAACTTACGAAGCCTTTTGTGTTCTTCGTAAGAAATCCCAATAAATGATTTTCTTCCAGCGATTTCAATCGTGGACTCGGGCCACCCGTGCTTGAACGTGTCGTCGTCTAGCAACACTTTGCGAACTACTTCGGGTACGGTCACGATGATGCTAGGACTACCGAACATCATGGACTTGTAAATACCGTTTGGCCCATATCTACATTTTTTACAAAATTTATGAGTTAAAGTATCATAATATATATCTACTAATTTAGATCTAACGGGTCGATCCATTTTGATGGATCATTATCCATGATCGGTTTCGTCCACTTTAGAATTAGGTCACGTCCGAAGCCAAAAAACCATATTATTTCGTCAAGTTTTCATCACACAAATCTTCTTACACTTTCAGATTATTTAGAATTATGATTTTTACATTTATACTAAAATTAAGGCCCCCGCGTTACAACGGAGACGTAAAAGTATATCAAATAGCACCAATGCAACACCATCGTCAACTATCACCAACACTGAAGTTGTGATGTGTTAATACGAATAAATTATACCAAAATGTAAAACATCGAAAGTATAACTAAGTCGATCTAAGGCCCGCGTGTTACGATGAACCCAGTGGCGGACCCAGAAAAATTTTTTATGGGTGTTGGAAATTTTCGGTGTTCAGATGTCTATGATTTCGCATTTTTCAGCCCGGTCAGGTCGGAAAAATAATGATATTAAATCCATTATACATGATAAAATATCTTTTTATGATTCCAATATATTTTAGAAGCTAATATATAAAAATGTATTTAATATAAAAACGTAATAAATAAGATATTAACTAGAAGATATAGTTCATACTATTATACTTTAAAGGTGTTCCTGTTATTCATATTTTAGACGGTATAAATAAAAAAGAAACTTAGACCCTGTTTGGTTCATAGAATTCTCAGAAATTGGAATTGAAATTTGAAAATTTCCTATCCAAAAATCATGTTTGGTTGGTCGACGGATGGAATTGGAATTGGAAAATTTTCCCTCATTCACTGGAATTCACATTCCTTCCACTTACCCATGGAATGTTTAACAATTCAATAGAATGTTCAAAATTAAAATTTTAATTTCACTCAAAATTGACCAACCAAACACGTTATCAATTTTAACAAGATTCCAATTCTAATTCCAATTCCTTCGCAAAACATTTTGCGAACCAAACGAACCCTTATAATTTCGTGTTTCAAAATGAGACCGTATATTACGCTGGACACATAATTGGATGACATACTAAACTATTAACAACTAAATTATATAAATAATAAAAAATAAGCTAAATTTTAAAATTATAACATAATAATCATATTATTAATATATACTTAAAAAGTTAGATAACATTAAATATAAATTAGCCTAAGATAAACTAAATATGTTAAATTTCAAATATAAATTTAATTTTATGTTATTTTTTATATTCTAACTTACACCTATAGTCTACATATATAGAGTAGATGGCCGTCTTTTCACAACTACATCATCATTAACTCCTTTTCAAATAACTTTTTTTTCTTCTTCAAGAGCTTCATCTTCATTTTCATGGTGTCAAAGCTCATGTTTTCTATTTTATCATTACTCTCTTCTTTTTTATTGTTTTCATGGGAGTTGGTGTTAAAATTTATTGGGTGTCGCTCAAGACACGCTTGTACATATATTAAAAGAAATATTTTTTTCATGGGTGTCGGGTGACCCCCAAACCACAATGATAGGTCCGCCCCTGGATGAACCTATCAAAGGAGAAAGATAGACATAAAACGTTGACCACACTCGCATGTTGTGTTGTGTTAACTCACAAAATTTATAACGAAACGTAAAAATGTTGAACTAAACATGCATGTTGCGTCGTGTTAACTAAACTTAAAAGGAAGCATAAAACGAAAATTTGCGAAAAATGAAAAGTATATGGGGCAAAAGTTGAAAGTATAAAAGTTGTGAGATTAAATTGCAAAAAATAAAAAGTTTTGGGTTAAAAAATCAAATTTTGGGAGGTTACATTGTAATATACTAAAAACTTTGGGTAAAAAATAAAAAATTAATTTTTTTTGAAAAACCACCGTAAGCATAAGATGCAACACTATTATGCATAAAAATGTTAAAAATTAGTATAATATAATTTCTTATACGGCTTTATTTACTTAATAAATTATTTAGTTTTTAAATTTGTATAAAAAATATCATATAATGGAAGATATAGTATATAGGTTATAGTTTAACAATAAGAGTTTTTAATCTATAAGGTGTAATAAGTAATATTAAATATTAATCTTTCTATTAGTGGTTGAGATTAAGAGATTAAATTACAAAATTATACCAAAAAGTGATATAAAACGTAAAATAAAATGACAAAATTTCGCATTTTGTTTATCTGAACACTATTTTGATTTTCGAAAACAATGAGTTTTGAAAAACAAATTTGTGAAATAAATCATTGTGTATTTCAATAACAAATTTATATAAAATATAAAAACAATATCAAAAATAACACAAAATAATTTAAATTAGAAAACACAATGACTAACGTCTATAACAAATAATTAAAATATATGACACAATGAATTAACGTATGAAACATAATGATATGACGTATTTGACATATTAACCAATTTGTTTCTTTTTTAAAACAATAAATGACACATTTCAAACTCAAAATTATTATTAGTATTTTAGATTAAATAATTTTTTACTTTCACTCTACCCTGTTACATAATATATTTAATTTAAACACTACATAAATTAACTTTTATAAAATTAAGCGGATTACAAAACCTTTTCATCATTAACTAAGGTTTTTCTTTTTACAAGAACTTTCAGAGAAAACCTCGTACGTCACTAAATCTTAAAATAAACGGGTCCACGTTCTTTACTTTGTAAAATCTTTTTTTAGTATGAGTCCATTTTCTACCTAACAATATTATTATTTTTTTGTTTTTCCTACGTTTTGCTTTTAGCTGGTTTGTCTGCTTCTATCCAAATGTTTATCATATGAATATCATGTATATATTATTGATAACCACTACCATAAACCAACACAAACAGCCACACTGCACCAACACCTACAACCGGCCATAAAATATAGATTCTAAAATATTAAATTAGTAAATAATTTAAAAAAAGATTGGAGTGAAAAAACAAGAAAAAAAACTAATATAATATCCGACCACCAGACCTAGTCTAGTTCAACAGTCTGACCGCTAACCGATCAATTCAACTTCAAAGATTCCAAGTAAACATAACCGGATCGGTTCCATAACCACCAACCGGTCGCCGGTCGGATCAACGGTATATACGTACCACCACCATGAACAAACAACCAAATCGAAGAAGAAACAATTAAAAGACTCTAAAGAAATCAAATTAAGCAAAGCAACCAAGAAACCCTAGATACAAGAAGAAGAAGATCATGCAAGAAGAAAGAAGCAACGGGTTATGTGACCAAATATTATCGATCTTTTAAAGCACACGTACATGTAAGATGGTAAAATACTGAATAATATTATTGAACAGTTAGGTTACAATATATAGAGATAACAAGTAACCCTAGAAACCTAACCTGGGCCCGTGGGCTCATTCTAATCAAACACTAATAATATATTCTAATACTCCCTCGCAGTCGTAGCGGAAGTAACGCACGCTAAGACTGGAGAACAAAAAAACATAAATCAATAATATTAAGATAAACATGCTTCAATCGACTCAACTATCCAAACTTTTGCCAAAAGACGATGTTGTGCTTGATGTAGTCATCCATGTTTTAGTTGATTGTGATACCCATAGTTGGCTTGATAGTTAATTGGTTCTTCATTCTCGGTTCTTGATTCTCGGAATAATAAATCAATAATTGACGACCATAGTCGTTCATGACTTGTCGAGGCTAGTAGCCGGTTGTCACTTGTATTCGTAGATCAAGAGATTAAAGCTAAAGAAATAAAAGAAAAGCAAGGCACATGACCGCGTTCAGGCGGCAGTGTTTTGGATCCGTAGATCAAGAGAAAATATCCGTAGACGTAAAAAAAGAAAAAAAGAAAAAGAAAGGCCGGCGGCCATGGTCAGGTGGCGATCGTTTTGACCCGTAGATCAAGAGATAAGATCCGTATATCTATAAAAAGAAAAAAAAAAGAAAAAAAGAAAAAATCAATCAAACCGTAGTTTGAGATCGATGGTCGTGGACTGTGGTCCTTGGTATGGCTAAAACATCGAGAATAAAAAAAGAAAAAAAAATTGATCGTTGCATTTTGTGAGTCATAATTCAAGAATAAACCAAGAATATGATTATGAACCAACCAAAAGAATAGATATCTTGTTTGAATATCCAGTCGATAACGAAGCTTTATTCAACAAAAACTAAAAACAGAGAAGAAACGAAACAGAAAACAAAGGTGAAACAGGGCGGCGGCGGTGGCGGCACACCGCCCTGTCTAGGGTTTGAACTCGATGGCGACGGCTAGGGTTTGTATGTTTTTGTGGTGGTGCAACGGAGAAGAAGGTAACCAGAACCCTAAGGCTCTGATACCATGTAAGATGGTAAAATACTGAATAATATTATTGAACAGTTAGGTTACAATATATAGAGATAACAAGTAACCCTAGAAACCTAACCTGAGCCCGTGGGCTCATTCTAATCAAACCCTAATAATATATTCTAATAATACTGGGCGGTGGCGGCACACATGGTTTTCATTTATAACATGGTTTTCAAGGGTCCCTCTGAAACGAGTACTTAATTAAAGATTGATAATGATATATCACCTGTGAACAAAATTTGACATGAAGGAGTCGGGATCACCGGACTTGAAAGCTCGGAGAAACGACCACATGTTTCCGACGATCGGCCAACCCAAATCACCTGGTGGCAGATTCTCCCTCTTCTTCTTCTCTAATTTCATCTCGTGAATCCATACATTCACACTCTTTAACACCCATTTTATGAACAATATTAATCCCAACAATATTCCCACATAATAACCTTCAAAACCCATTTTCAAATTCACAAATATCAAACTTCAATGCACACACTTTCCTCTTATGTTGGGAGACTTATACATATATATATAGAGAGGGGGGAAAGAGGGTGGTTCAGTGTCTTTTAGGTACTATATATTATATTAGGATAAATCCATTTGATCACTTTTTTTAAATGTGTTTTTGATCAAGTTATCCTCGATCAAAAATGTATTCGTCCAACAAAGTCGTCTTTGATCATAGAACAAGTTTGTCTGAACTTAAGATGAGCGGTTCGGATGAAGACTCGTGTCGAAACAGAGCCGTTCCGAACATAAACATGTTCGGACGAACACAAAGAGGTTCAGACAAACTTAAGCAGGTTTGGACAAAGACAAACAAGTCCGGCTCGATTACCAATGAATACGAACACGGTCGGAACGACCCTGTTTAGACGTACATATCATCTGAGCCGTTCATCATAAGTTCGGACGACCCTATTCAATGGTCGGAAGCGATTCCATTGGGTAAGGACGTTTCTTGTGATAGTCCGGTCAAAAGGACAATTTGGGGGAAAATGTGGTCAAATGAACATTTTTCAGAATTTTCCAATTATATTATTGTATTATGTAGACGTGGTTATGCTAGGGTTGGGTTTAATGATAAAATGCTTGAAGTTAAAGTGTTGTAGCTCTTCTTGAGGTCATGGGTTCGAACCTTAATGTTTTTTAGGCTCCAATCAAACTAAAAAAATAAGATTATTTCAAAAAAAAAATTTAATTAAAACTCTACTCCTTTATCTGAGCTTGGAGACAGGGAATAATAAACTAAAACGTTTATAGTTTGAAGAGTTAATTTTTTTAATTATATATTGTGGATGTATAGATATTTTGATTAAATTTATTGTTCTAGCTTTATATTTGATGTTAATTCATTAATGAAATATCAAATTTTTTAAATGGGGCTTTACGGATTTGTGGTGAGACTCAAAAAATTTGGTCTATATGGATTTGTGGTCTTTTAAGTGTTAAATGGAGGCCTAAATTTTGAGGGGCCTCAAGCACAATGCATCATTGTTAATTTTATTGAGCCGGCCCTGCATTTAGTTAGCGGTAGGGTAGCATTTGCGGTTAAATAAAATGTAGACGTGGCTGTTCAAAATATAATAATGAAAGTAGGGATTTTTCGGTGGATTTTAATGTATGTTGTTATGCACTTTTTATGTTAGATTGTAATAAGAAATGTAAACTATAGTTGGTGCATTTACTTTCATGCGTGTGTTACATTTAAATCTTGTTAAAGTAGCCTAGGATCCCATGTAGTGCTGAAAGAATATTCGTGTAACAATTAATCAACTTTTCATTTGCAAATCATCGACAAATGTAGTGCATTGGCATACCGGAAATCATAAGATCATATTTTAAGTTTGTTGTTTACGACATGAAGTTTTAACGGCTATTACTAGTTCATAACTTATCAGCAACAAAGATCGTTGTGTATATTAGCACTTCGGATAAAGGCTAAAGGCCGGAAGAACGGCTAGCTCTTCGGCTTTGGGGCCGTTCACGCCAACCACTATATCATTACTTGGGATCCTTGTGGTTCGATCATATCACTAGGAGTTCTTAAGTTCCTAACTCTTTTCTGTAGAGGTATAGCTAGTTTTATATAATGCAACTATGTTAAAGTGTTAAGAAACTATTAATTGTTTCTTTTAATGTTGTATACTATTACCTTAGGAAAAAAACTATCGACGATACAAAGGGATTAATTAAGAGGCACGAGACGCGATGATAGAGCTACGGAAAAGCCTTTTCAAGAAGCGGTTCAAGGAACTCTGGATGCTAAACTAAAGCCTACCGATGACTATCAATGGTTGGCTTGTGTTGGTTGTTTTTTGATTGCTACCAAAGCTGACTAGGGTCTACAATCTACATGAACTAAATTTGCTACATACGCTTAACTTGAATAAGTAGGAACACAATTGCTACAATAGTGGACATCCTTTATTGGTTTGTTAGTAATCTGTTGGTGATGCTATTCGTCGATTTTACATACGCAACTAGAACAAGTACTTAAGTAGGAACACAATTGCTACAATAGTGGACATCCTTTATTGGTTTGTTAGTAATCTGTTGGTGATGCTATTCGTCGATGATCCCTCAGTAAATTTCGTCGCTAAATTAATTATTTACCTCATAATGTTTCTCGACGGACCACCACCAACGGTTACTAGCGTTTGCTAATTACACCAAGAGATTTCCAACGGATATGTTCTTTCCTAAAAAGTGTTATGTTTTATATGATATGTAGTTTTTGTTAAATTCAATTTTCTCATTTTTTTAGTTTAAACTTTTTCATTATTTAGCATAACTTCAAGTTAGTATTTACATTTATGTAAACCAATGATTCTTTTTGTTCTGAAAATAAAAAGTTATTCTGTAATGATCCTGACCATATATATAAATTAATTCATATGTTAACCTTTATAAATTGTAAGAACTAGTTAACTTATTTAGTCAAAGGATGACACAACAACATTAGTAAAGAGTAACAGGGAGGGTATTAATGTAATTTAATATGGTACTATAAGTTAATAGTACTATAAGTTAATAGTACTATAAGTTAATATGGTAATGTATTAATGTAATTTAATATGGTACAACCTTATTAATTGTGACATATTGCATACAATTTTTTCCGACAACTCGAACCCCAATGCGTACTATAAGTTAAGAGAAAATTACAAAAATAGTCCTTGTGGTTTGTTTATAATACAAGTTTGGTCCCTAAATTTTAAAAATTACAAATTTAGTCCAAACATTTGAAAATTTGTTGCAAATTTAGTCCACACCGTTAGTGTTCGTTAATTTTTAACGATCTGGGGACTAAATATGCAATATGATCAAACCATAGGGACTAATTGTGCAATTTGCTCAAGAATTAAAAAAAATTGAAAATGAAATTAAATTTAAAAGAAATTAAAATTAAACATAAGAAATGTAAATGAAAACATCAATAATAAATTTCAATAATTTTAAAAAAATAAAATAAAGGTTAAAAAATTAAATCAAATTCAAAATTAAATAAAAGTAAAGATAAAACGTATGTAAAAAGAGAAAGCGAGAAGTATTGAAAAAAAGTATGTGATTAAAGTAAAAAATTAAATAAAAACCAAATAAAAATTAAAAATACAATCGAATAAACATTTATAAAATTCAAAATAAATATTGAAAAAATCATATTAAAGTTAAAAAATGGTTCGATTTTGTTTTTCGTTTTTGGGGTTTATACTTTCACAAGGTTTTTGTATTTTTCGATTTGAACATGACATATGAAATTCATCAAAAATAATTATAATAAAAAAATTTAAGCGTACTTCTCATTTTCTATTTTTATATTCAATTTATTGTTACTTTTATTTACTTTTTAAATTTAGTTTAATTTTTTAACCTTTATTCTGTTTTTTAACGATTATTGAATTTATTTATTAACATTTATCTGAATCTTTTAAATTTGAATTTTTTAACTTTTATATGATTTTTTAGTTTTTTTTTGAATTTTTTTGAGAAAATTGCTCAATTAGTCCCTATAGTTTGACCATATTGCATATTTAGTCCCCAGATCGTTAAAAACTAACGAACGCTAACGGTGGGGACTAAATTTGCAATAAACTTTCAAATGTATGGACTAAATTTTTTTAATTTTTAAAATCTGGGGACTAAACTTACAATATGATCAAACCACAGAGATTATTTTTATCATTTTCTTATAAGTTAATTATATATTTTCTTATTTTTCAACTAAACAATTCATTTATATCGTTACAAACAAAATTTTGTTTTTTTAATTTTATTAATTTAATATACTATCTTTTTCCATTTTCTCCTTTTGTCATTGGTATTAATGTCCATGCTATCAAATCTTATATTTAGACAATGTAATTTTTTTAACGTTGACCAAATATTACATTATTTTTACTACTAATTTAAACAAGACAATTTTGTAATTAACGTAATTTAAGATATATAATGCAATGTAATGTAATTGTTACATTAACTAATAATATAAGTTGGGTGACTAATTTTACTGTATCTACATCAAATATACATTTTCTTAGACTTTTTTACATCAAATGAGATATAGGTTTTTGGTAATAAGTTAGAAAGGTTTGGACTTTTTTTATCGTGAGAAAGAAACATAACGATTATTGCATCTAGTTTAATTTTGTTTTTGTTTGTTTTATGTATGTTTCTTTCATGTAATTCATTGTAATTAATTACAAATATAATGTAATTCATTATAACTACTAGGATTTACATTCAAATGAAGATGAGATAATTAATTATAACTAAGTGTTTCCTTTACATGAACTTTATTGTAACAACATTTTGTTTCTGATGTTTACAGATATAAGTATTTTTTAATGTTTAATTCTAGAATTTTCTATTGTTAATATGGTATGTTTCATCATTGTAATACTAAAAATATACTTTTTTTAGGTTTATGCATCGTGTTTCTGCAAGAAAGGGGATCGTACCGATGATGCATGAGGTCAAGATTTATTTAAAGTTTGGGTTTGTATTTGAAAAGAGATTCAAATCCATTTTATGATGTTTTATTTTGGTAGGTTTTTATATATGTTTTTATGTAAATCACTATAAGTAATTACAATATGATGAAATTCATTGTAAGTATTTGGATTTTGCATTCAAATGAATATTATGTAATTCATTGTATTTAAATGTTGCACTATGTTAGATCCATATACCCTTGAAATTACATCAACACAATATATTTGTCTACTACAAGTTAAAGTAATGTAATAAATAATGTCTGAAAAACTTTTTTAAAAACTTTCGAGACTATATTGGAATTAAAAAGAAAAATTAGACGAGTTTAATGGTGTAATTTTTATAAAATCAATAAACTATATAAAAGTTATAAAAGTTTCAAACTGGATTTACTAGCCACGGCTAAAATCCACCCCGTGTTTCATGTGTCACTACTTCGGAAGTGCCTCGGCAAACCGGTTAATCAGATCACTCCACTTCACCTCGTGGATTCTACATCCACTATTATACTCAAACCAAAAAAAGTGCTGCAACATCGGACAATTTACAAAGGAAAGCAGTTGGTGTCTCAAAGTCTAATCCAATGGGAAAGCCTTACCGAAAATGAAGCCACCTGGGAGGACAATACACAACTACAACTACAGTTTCCAGATTTCCCCCTTGCGGACAAGGTGGGTTCTAATGGGGGCGGTATTGTCACGAGTTCATTGGGCCAATCAGGTAGCAATACTTCAGTAACCATGGATCCAGGACCACAAAGGAAGAGTGAAAGAAATAGAATCCAACCCAAGAAGTTTCAAGATCACGTAATGGGAGCCACGTCAGCAATACCATAACAGAATACGTTTTCTTTTACTATTTAAAGTAATTATGAATTGATCATGAGGAGGTCATGTGTTAGCTCATTGATCTTTTCTCTCTCATCTTTTTTTGAAGCTCTATTTCTCATCCCTAATTCTCTTCACCATCAACAATATACATTTAATCCTTCTGTTGAAATTAGTTGAATCATTACAAAGGATTCGATGGTGTTGAAAATAAGCAAATGAAACTCAAATCCATTCTTAGATGCTTTTATATGTTCATATTTTATTACCTGCCAATAAATATAAACACATACACACTTAGTGCATGTTTGGAAGTGCTTTTTAAAACAACTTATGACTTTTGGAGGGGTAAAAAGACAAAAATGCCCCTCCAAAAGTCACAAGAAGTTAGAAATTGTAACTTCTTGTGATTTTTGGAGGGCATTTTTGTCTTTTTACCCTCCAAAAAGTCATAAGTTGTTTTAAAAAAACAATCCCAAACATCCCCTTAATAGGCCTAAGGTTGTGAGGGGTACCCCGCACTGTTCACATCACATACTCACCAATCACATTTTGTCATATCACACCACATCACAAAACACCATTTGAAGGGGGTGTTCACACCATGTTTTTGGGGGGTGTGGGGAGCCTAACGGCTCTTTGCAACGTTCAAAATGGGAAAGAAACACTCGGTGTGTGGATACCGTGAAACGGCCAAATGGCACGGTGTGGGGGACTGGCGGTGATGTTGTTGCACGACACCGGGCCTCGCCGTGGGCTCATGGAATTGGTCTCCCCTCCCCCCTTCTGATTTTAGGCATGTAACCATCTTATTTGGTTGACTTTATGCATAGAACATTCGCATCGCATTCCTTATCCATATAATTACACTAAGAATTACTATTTTCTTTTCTTTTCAAGTATATGATATTTTTATACCTTTGTCCTTACATTTTATTTTTACTCCACTAACAACCATTAATACTATTTTTTTCTCTTTTCTTTTCAATTAAATAATATTTTTATACCTTTATCCTTATATTTTATTTTTACTCCACTCACAACCACTTTAAAAAGTTTAAAATTTTCATAATGTGCACAATGTTTACCCCAAATATCTAGATGAACGGTAACATTTTATCATCCTCCACTTACAACTATATCCTATAATATTTATACACACGTAAATTTGAGCGTTATTTTGAAGAATGGGATTTGAATACTCCTAGAATAAAGTGATAGTTGTCGTACTTAAAATAATGTTAGCCACATTATGGCCCAATGGTAACAAGGCCCAGGTCCATTCCATATAAACAAGCCCAAAAATCAAAATAATAAAGAAAAAAATAAGAAAAAAACCCACATCAAATAATGTGAAGCCACTCACTGATCAATTTATAAAACAAGAAACAGAAACTAACTTGCAATAGTCACAGAGAAACATTGACTGCAAAAACATCTGATTTATTGTGCTGCAATGGTGACTGCAACCCAAACTAGTTCATCATGGTTCACATAATAACCATTAAACAAGAACAAGCTAGTGAAACCCACAATGATAATGGTTGAAAGATCTAACCGTTGGCTTGTTTAGTTGAAACCGGTGAGTCTTTGGTGTCAGGTGACTCGGCGTATGATATTGAGATCAGCTCAGACCGGAGTTTTTCTTTTTCATCGGTTTTCACAGCTTCTGTGGTGTTTTGAACACTTTTAGGGAGGTCTGGTGAAGAGAGATTGGTATCCGGTAGAGAATAAGATAGAGCGATTAATGATTCTCTCGCCAAGTCCACAGAAATATCGCTCCCGACTTCTTTTTTAGCCATATAATAACACCAGTTCCTGCAATATAATCACATATGTTCAGGCCATAACAGAAACTTTGATACAAACTTAAATGTGAATTAGCACAACTGTTATCAATAACTTTTCATACAAACAAAGCATTTAAAAGTTCACAACAAAGGCAATAGAGACGTCACAAGTTCACAACGACCATTTCATTTACTCGATTCTGCCTTACTTGATGGGCCGAAGTAAACAAAACATCAAAAGTTAACCACAAACATAGACTACAATACACCAACAATCAAAAATTAACAATTTCTAAGCTTCTAAAAGCAAGCTAATTGTCATGATCTAACCTTAAAGTTCCTAAGATAGCATAAACTAATGAGCAAGCAGTCATTGACATGTTGGTGAAGGTATAAATCGACTTCATCCGCCTAAATTTGCATACGTATAGAGGCGAATAAGAACAGAGAGATTAAGGTTCATTTGTCAAAGCATCATAGTACTTAGGCTTCACAAGATTTTACCTAGAGGTGGTAAAGTGAACAGACCGGAAAACGGGTCAAAATGAGCTCAAATCCAAATAGGGTGATTTTACATGCAGGTCAAGACCAGTTTGGGTCCTGCAAACAGATTTTAAGTTTTAGAAGTGACTAATGTGCTAAACATGATTACAAAAACTGTATCACTACAAAAAAGAGCGATTAGTAGGTCTTTATGCATTTAAATACACTTTAGAAGAAAGTTCAACCCATTTTACCCATTTTTTAGGTTGAACCTATTAGCTTAACCCATTTTTGACATGTTATTAGAGATCAAAGATCAAACACAACCCAAATTGACTAATTTATTGGCAAACGGGTCAAAACTACCACCTCTAACGCCTCTACCCGTCCAACTTACCTTAAACAATCTTCACATTGCAATGACCTTTGACTCGTGCACGTCAACTCATCCTCTCCTCCATCACTATCAAAGCCTCGACTTGATGCAGCACTCGATCACTGACCAAACCGTTGACTTGATGCAGCAGCACGTACCCATGACCACTTATTATCCTCTGCACAACCAACTGTAGGAAAACAAACTGTCCAAACTCAACACTAGTTACACTACTCACTTTACCTCCATTAAAACCTATGATAACCTCTAAAAACCCTATACAAAATTGCCCAATTGAGCAATTTGATCTATCAAACTGCCTACACTTCAATCCACATCAAACTTGTGTATCATGAGCCAAAAAAAATATCATCAATTCATTAATACCTAAATCGAACCAACTCAAGTTGCACATCATTCACAGTTTCACACAATCACATGTCACAAAAGCCCTAACTACAAAATTAGCATCAATAACCTCAAATTAAACTCATACTAACCAAATCTAATCATCAATTCATCGAAAAGAATCATTTAAACTCGAGAGAGAAGTAAATCGAATCGAGATTTTTACGCGAACAATTAATCAAGCATGTGTATCACTGAAAGATCAAATTTTTATGCTGATCATATAATCTTGAAGATGAAGAAAGTCAAGAAACTTACTTTGATGAGAATTAAAAAGGCTTTCTTGTGGAACCCTTTTGTGTGTGTGATCTTTGGTGTTTCTTTGCTCTTTTACTGTGTGCTGATGCCTTTTGTGGAAATGATGATGACCCTCAAAAGTCTTTGTATAAATGCTGGTTTGGATAAGAGTTTGACGTGTAGCCTGTATAAAATCATACAAATATCTTACTTTTGTTTTTTTCTAATAAAATTGCTAATATGACTAATTTTTAAAATTATTTCATGAAATAATACCCTATTTTAAATGTCATGACGTGTATGTTACATGTGTTAGGATGCAAGATGAGTTAAAAAAGACCAACAAAGTGTGCTCTAGTAACATGTCGCTTAAGCTAAACCTGCTTAAAACTTTCGCATCTTTTTTCTTTCGGATTAGAATCATCGTATCTTTAGGGAGGTGTAAGAATGGTGGCGGCGATGGTGTTTGAAGTGGAGTCTATTAAATACGTCCTAGTCCATTCTTATGCGATCAATGACAAATGTGAGGCTAAACATAATATATGGTTAATTGTTTGTTTAAATCACAGTAACATAATGTTTTTAATGATTTAGGGCAAATCACCTATATGAAAGAAAGAGTGGAATCGATCAGATGGAATTGTGGGGTGCGTAATTCGTAGAGCTTTCACAAAACTAATCTGATGTTTCTAGCCATTGTTTGACATGATAGTAAGAGGACGACCAACTTAGAAGAGTATTGTGTGAAGTGTATTGTTATTTACACAATTAATAATATTACTTGACATGAGGTTTGTTCAAGGACATTGGTATCTACAAATCACCAAGAGACTAGGTATGTTTCACAAAACAACGTTTTAATATAATACCTACGCATAATGCGATACTCAATTGTCGAGGTTCCATTAGGATTTTGAGTGTTTGATCGGTCTCTATTTGTGTGCATGGTTGTTGGAAAAAATTTAGTGAGAATGATTTTTCATTAATTTTAGATGTAAATAAATTTATATATTATATAGATAATTTTTATGGTTTGTGTGCTAGCATGTGAGAGTTTCACAATGAATCAAATTATGTCCGAAATATGTGCTAAAATGAATGGGACAACGGCACTTTAAATTGGGTGGTAGAAACGAGTATTTCAAAATTTTGATGACTCTTAGTTGAAATTTTATTTTTGTCATAAAAATATTGTTTTATTTTTGCTCTTAATTATATATATTACTAATTTTCAATTTGATTAAGCATTGTTAGTTGTATATTATGTTTTTATAGGTTGTACCTTTGTGTTTTCTTTATTTATTTTACTTTTACCCTTAATAGTTTTCATCCTTTACATTTAACCCTAACATTTTTTCTTCATTTTCTACTTTGGTCTCCGTGTATTTTTCATATTTTACAAATTTTTTTTACTTTTCGGTCTAAAATTTTAAGTTAACATGTCACAACATGAATATTTGGTTTAACATTTTTACCACCGAATGAAAAGTATACGTAAAATTGTTCAACCATGCACGCTCGTCGCGGGTGTTAATAATGTGCAAAAATTAGACTGAAACGTAAAACACATTGCGTCCACTAAATGGGAATTTTTTTTATTTTTTTTCATTTTTATTTCTTTTGTTTTATGAGCTTTTTAGGTGTTGTAGTCACTAGGGGTGGTATGGCATTGATAGTACTTGGCATGATTTTACGCCCCATGACAACGCGTGAGGCTTAATACTAGTTTATTTTCAAGAATCATTACGGAGCTTTTGATTATGCCTCATAATTTTTTTGAGTCGTAAACTTATATTAATTTTAAATTATGCATTAAATATATAGTTTTGAGATGGGTATAAAAAAAGTCATGATTCATTTTCTATACAAAAGAGAGAAAGGAGAGAAAAAAAAGATGAAATAAGGTCGAACTAGAGAAAGCATTTTGTTTTATAGAATTTGGAGAGTATTATCTTATGCTTCCGTTATTACCAACTTCATCATTTTATTCTTCTACATAAATCGAAAACACCTTAACACGATGAACCTCGTGCGGGTGATTCATCTCCGACAATACACATTGGCTATTATACCATGGGGAGATAAACGTGTTTTTCAAAAGAGAAGACACAAAATATATTTTAAGAGGCCATTGTTGAACATGAATCATCAACCAAAACCATTCAATGATTTGTTTGTTCATTCTTGGAGCAAATGATCATATAATAAGACACTTTTCAAGTTCTCATCAAATACAATGGTTTAAATCACTTTAATTTGCATAAATTTGCATTCTATGTTTATTTTTTGTTTGGATTTATATACGGTACTATACTAGTTATTTCATAAACAAACAACGAGAGTTTTAACTATTATTTTATTAATAAAAGAGAACCAAATCCTAGTTCTTTTCTTTTTTTTTAATTTTTTTTTGTTTCCCACAAATTTTATATAGAAACTTTTTTAAACTCCTACACTTAAACAAGTTAACCTGAAACAAGTAACCCATTTAAATTTATCATTGTTAAACATGTGAACTGTGAAGTGTAGATTGACGTAATAACTAATGTATGTTAACCGATAAAAACCTTACCGTTTTCATGTTATATTTCAAGTCATGTAATTAATTCCCACTTCTAGTTGTAAGCCCTAACAATCTACTCAATAAAAAAAACCTAAGCCTCGTAATATTCAAAATGGGTAGCGTGATAATATTTTGGTATGGAAAGAGGTATCAGATTACATTTGAAAACTTTTATGACTTTAGGACAAAAAGGGTAGAATATATATTTATAATCATTAAAACCATAACATTTTCACTTTCATTTTCAATTAAATATTATTATTTTATATATTTATCATTACCTTTCCCCTCATTTACTCACAACCACTTTAAAAATATATTAAAATATTTATAAAATTAAACAATAATTCCCCAAATATACACATAAATAATAATATTATTATTTGCTTCACTCACAACCATCTACAATCATTTATTAAAATATAAAAACACACGCACATAAATATAAAGAACTCGGTGTAAATGCTCTTAACGAGCAATACTTAACCGCATAAGACCTTAAACATGTATATCTCTACACATTAACATCCACATGAACCGACTGATAACATGTAACAAGCACTCGACAGACACATCCAGATAATTTTACAATCAGATATGAGACTGATATTACGCGAGACCCAAGTCTCCCAAAAGTTGACCCTGTGGTCTTCACATGCTAATATCATCGACTTATCATGTGACTTCTTCAGTCACTCCTCTCCCCAATCATACCCCCTCTCTCTCCACCACCTGTATCTACTACTTCACAGTTCACACTCACCATCACCCCCAAAACCTCTGCAATTTCTAGGGTTTCATTCACCACCATCACCATCACTATCACCATCACCACCACACACACTTCCCCTTGCAATTTATGTGAAAAGACCCACCTCCAATGGGCTGTTTTCAGTCCAAAACCGCCAATGTCCAATCCCCTGATCAAGTTCCCGAATCAAAACCAGATCCAGGTAATACCCACCTTCAATTTCACCTTCTAACGTCAACAATCGTGTTTTTCTTGATCAAAACCCTAAAGATTCGTGCTTTGATGGTTCTTGTTGTTGATTGATGGTGTGTAAGGTGATGGAGAACAAGGGTTAGGTCAACAGGATCAGGATCAAGGGGTCCCTGTGTTTAAGGAGTTTGAGCTCACGGAGCTTCGAGCTGCCACCAATGGGTTCAGTAGTGAGCTCATTGTTTCGGAGAGTGGTGAAAAGGCTCCTAATGTGGTGTTTAGAGGGAAGCTTAGGAGTAATAGAGTTGTTGCTATTAAGCGGTTTTCGAAGCTCTCGTGGCCCGACCCGCAACAGTTTGTGGTATGTAGGAGTGTATTGTGTGTTCTTGTTGTTAATTTGTTGTTTGCAGATGTACATTGTTGTGTTTGGGAGTTTGGGGGTTGTTTGTTTGTTTTTGTCCTTTTTGAATGTGAGTTTATTTGTGAATTTACTAGTGAAAAGTTGTTTTGGGAAAGTGATGTGATGATTTCTTTTCTGATTGAAAGAAAAGAAAGTGAAGTGAATTAAGTTAGATTTACTTTTAAAGTTGCTACTTTAAGGAATTTGGTAGCTTTATGTCTATTTCAGCAAAAAATAAGGTAAATGAAAGCTTTGTTTGTTTAAAATTGCATTTTGTTTCGTAAGACCAAGCGTGGTGGTTAACGCCCAAGGGGTGTGATTTCTGCCAAATCGGAGCATCACCACCACGCCCCACCTTAAAAGCCCTCTGATCGCGGACCGTGGTTGCCATCATCCCCCGCTCTATAGCACCCCACATCGGAGCCATGTCGTAGCATCACACCATTACGCTTGGTCTAAAGACTGCATTTTGCAAAATCTTTTGGTGTTAAGGATTTTTATAATATGAAGCACTTTAAGTTTTACCAAAGAAGTAGCTATTTTGACATATGTGATTGTCAAAGATTATTTTGACTGAAAGCCACCTTCCACCCACCCCATGGGTTAGTTAAAAATGTATTTGTTATTGATCATTCTGCTAACCAGTTGCCAATATTACCCTCAGGGTTTCATGGCCTATATTAAAGATTGGCAATCTACTTACATCTTCCATGATATCTTTTTAAGTATTTGTAGAGTTATAACATAATGAAGTTTATAGATTTGATTTACTTAGTTGCAGAATGTTTCATTTCATGATCTATATTATTAGTGTGCTATGTGATAAATTATTATACTATTTATTTTATAGGCAGAAGCTGCTGGAGTTGGCAAGGTTCGGCATAATAGATTAGTGAATCTAATTGGATGTTGTGCTGAGGGAGATGAGCGTCTTTTAGTGGCTGAATATATGCCCAACGATACACTCTCAAAGCATTTATTCCACTGTATAAATTTCATATCATGCTTTTCTTGTTTTTTATATATAGTCAGTGATGATTTATGCTCTTTTGGCTGTTATTCAAGCATATCTTTATATTGTTTAATAAAATTTGACTATTGGTATAGGGGACAAACAGCCTTTACCTTGGGAAATGCGTGTTAGAGTTGCATACCATATTGCACAGGCACTTGAATATTGCAATGCTCAAAATCGGAAAATCTATCATGATCTGAATGCCTACAGGGTTCTATTCGACGAGGTACTACATATGTTAAGAATATCAATATTTACATTATGTTTGTTAAAATATGGTATCTCATTATTTTGTGCCACAGGATGGTGACCCACGATTATCTAGTTTTGGCCTGATGAAAAATAGTCGAGATGGGAAAAGTTACAGCACTAATCTTGCTTACACTCCTCCTGAGTTTTTGCGCACAGGTATACTTTATAGAGATATAACTTATATTTTTCAGTCAGTTTGAATTTCCAAAATACTTTCAACTTATTTTTTCAAGTTACTAAATATATCTTGAGTTTACATGCTAAACCTATCGCAGGCAGAGTAATTCCAGAGAGTGTGATTTACAGTTATGGGACTGTCCTGCTTGATCTTTTGAGTGGAAAACATATCCCTCCAAGTCATGTAATATACATTCCTTCATATATTCCTAATTTATATTTTTATATATCTTTCCCATGGTGACTTTTGGCTGTTTATACTCCTGTCATTCGATGTAAAATGCCAATGTCATAGTTTGTAATTATACTATGTGCTTATGCTTCCTTTGGTAAATAATATATCTGAAGGGATTTTTATCAAAGAAGAATTTTTACTCTTTCTTTTCAGGCATTGGATTTAATACGAGGAAAAAACGTTTTGTTGCTGATGGATTCATCCTTGGAAGGACAATATGCTGACGAGGATGCAACTGTAATGATTGAACTCGCTTCGAAGTGTCTTCAATATGAAGGTAGAGACCGTCCAGATGTAAAATATCTTCTTACAGCAGTGGAACCCCTTCAAAAGCAGAAAGAGGTGTGAACATTTCTTTATCTCCTTTATAGAAAGCCATTCTTAGGTCTCATGTTCGACCCATTTACTTAGGATAGGTAAATCTAGGTTGTGTTCTATCTCAAATCCGTCAGAAATAAAAAGCTAATAGGGAATATGTCGAATGGTTCAAACATGCGAAATGGGTTTGCTGTCAAATGACCTGGTTTGACCCGTGCTAAAGCTGACCTATTTCAACCTGTTATCCAACACAGCTTGACATTTTGCAACTTTTTTGTATGCTTGTATGACATATGAGCCTAATTGAAGTTGTTTTGGTGGTCATATGTGTCTATAGGTTGCATCTCATGTGTTAATGGGTCTGACAAAAACCCCAGTCGCAGCGGTTCCAACCTTACTTTCTCCACTTGGTAAAGCATGTGCACGGATGGACCTTACTGCAGTACACGACATTTTGCTAAAAACGGGATATAGAGACGAAGAGGGTGCTGAAAACGAGGTTTACACAACTCTTTCTTCTTATATTTTAACCCAAGTTTTAGCCTTTTAGGATTATGTGGTAGCCTATGTTAAAAAACTTTAGACTTATTAAGTGCTATATACTAATATATGTTGCTATGGTATTGACCTTTATGAAGCTATCATTTCAAGAATGGACCCAACAAGTGCAAGATATGCTAAATACAAAAAAGTTTGGAGACATCGCGTTTAGGGACAAAGATTTTAATGGCGCAGTTGAATACTATTCAAAGGTATTTTCTTCATTTCTCACTCGACTCATATATACCAAATCTTTAATGTGATCAGTTGCAGTCTTATTCCAACTCACGTACGCTTAATGTTTACCCAAACAACTGTTTAAAACTGCAGTTGGTTTCAATGATGTCGGTCCCATCGGGTACTATCTTCGTGAGGCGGGCCCTCTCTTATTTGATGATTGGACAACCAGAGCCTGCATTGAGGGATGCCATGCAAGCACAAGTATGCTTGCCAGAGTGGCCAACGGCTTTTTACATGCAGGCTTTAGCTCTCTCGAAGCTTGGAATGGAAACTGATGCTCAAGACATGCTTAATGACGGGGCATCCTACGAGGCTAAGAGGCAAAACAGCTGGCGTAATATGTGATTAAGGCTCGCTTGATGAGGTAATGTTTATTTGAAGTTACTACTTCACCCTTATGTCGTAAACTACAGTTTTCGATATTAGCTTTGTAAATCACTCCTAAATTGCTGAAAAAACTCCGATTTGAGATATGTTATTTCTACGCTATTTGTTTCAATGGTTCAACCGTTTGTCTGAAGCCTTTTTTAACTGTTTCACGATAATAGATGTACATATAATATAGATCACTAGCTTGAATCCATATTCAAAACCAACGATCGAATATATAGCACCCGCGATCTGCATATTTTGTCTTGTGGAGGTAAACAACTCAAGTCTTAGTAGGGCTTTACACATGTAATTGATCTATGAAAATGCACATATGCGCCTCGCCTCCCAAATACTGGCGTCTTCCATTCATCTATAGAATCCACACGTGTTGGTATAGATCCTGTGATATACGAAACTCGAAGAAAGTAATCAAGAATTAATAAGAACAAAAGAGATTAAACCCATTGGAGTTTTACTTGAACTTACTTGACCCGTTCAGAATTAAACCTACAACATCAAGTCTGTCTATGATTCATTATTTCTATAACATCATATGTACTTATTTCTATTGATTTACATCTAGCATGTTTTTTTATTGTCAGAAAAACCACGCATTATTCATATCTAAATTTACATATAGAAAATATATCACCCGGGCATTCCTCGAGAATTCTCAAAAGATTTATTGAACACGGAGTGTGAACAAAAAATGAGCCCCTATCATACGACGTATAGAAAAAGTTTAAACCGATTAACTTGCACATAAAAAGTTATAATGCGATGATAATTGGGCTAAATTATTTAAAATGTTAACTGGTTTTATAATTAGGTTTAAAAGGCTAAAATAATTAACATGATAATGGATTTGTTAATAAGTTTATTAATAGTTTAAGGTTTTTAAAAAAAGATACACATGTATATATAAAAGATAAAAAATTTTAAAAATTTCAGGTCCCTGAGTGGTTGCCCACCCCGCCCGTTCTCAGGGCCGCCAATGTATATCGCTATTAGAGAAACAAGCCCTCTGTTAAGAAAGAATCTCTCAGAGAGCATTTGATTCATAAAATCTTGAGAGAATCTCTCAGGGCGCATTTGATTTGCAGAATCTTAGGATGTAATGAAAATGAAGTATGGAATTAATGTAAGAATGTATGCATTTATAACAAAAAGCCCTTAAGCAAATGATCTTTTCTAAAGAACTAGACTTTCATCTCTCATGATTTCACTATTGTTAGTGTTAGGTGTTGGTTCATGGTGGTGGTGAAGAACAAAGTCTAGATTCTAGATCTTCAAGAACACCTTTATTGATATAGTACAAACCAAAAGAAGCATATATAAATAAATGACTAATAAGCTTTACAAAAAGTAATTTAAGAAACAGAAAATAATATTAAAAGGTATATAACAAACGAATTATAAATTCCTTTTAGAAAGATTAAAAAAAACTAAAAAAAATTAGAAGGTAATAAATTTCAAAAGGATTATATCTTTTGTTTACAAAAATAAAAGATGTATAAAAAGTTTTAAGAACTGAAAATGTTGTTACAAAATCTTAAAAGATTCATATAAGAATCTAGATGGGCGAATTTGTTTTACATCACCAAGATTTGTGAATTGTTATTCACTTTACTTTTCATTAAAGATACATACCACTTAAGTACAAACATGCCTCTAAGAGGATCGACGGTAGTCGTACAATCAAAACCTTAACATCTATTTTTTTTTAATTTGTTGGAAGTTGTCGATATTAGAATATATTATTAGGGTTTGATTAGAATGAGCCCACGGGCCCAGTTAGGTTTATAGGGTTACTTGTTATCTTTATATATTGTAACCTAACTGTTCAATAATATTATTCAGTATTTTATCATCTTACATGTTCAATAACAAGTAACCCTAGAAACCTAACTGGGTCCGTGAACTCATTCTAATCAAACCCTAATAATATATTCTAATAGTCGACTTATCGTTGATTTTGCACTTTGGACAAAGTCGTTGCATGACTCCAGTGTGATATCTCTCGACCATAGCATAAGCCATAGAACGTTGTTTATTTACTGACGTTGTAATTCTAGGCATTGTAATTCTAATAGAACGTTTTATGTGTAATATCTTTGAAGAAATACAGTGTGCGACTATCTTTTAGATGTATTGAGAAGTTTTACATTATGTTTAAACTGTTGAAAAGAAGTACGTAAGGAAAACATTTTGAGGATTAGACAATCATCATTTCCTCAAATTAAGGATCAATCACAACACAATTACAGCTCAATCCCAGTCAATCAATCAATATATTTTATCCTTTGTAGTTTGTATAAACCATGTAATCCCCTATTAATTGTAGCTTTGTGTTCCTTGTAATTCATTCAGAAATATCCAATACAATTCATAGAATTCAAGCTCTCTGTTTACCAACATAAGCATCATTAAATTTTGAAGGTAAAAAAAACTAAGAACATGAACAATATGTAGAATGAAAAGAGAACTAGAAAAAAAATACATTTTTTTAATTAATTGCCCAACGGCTAATTGTGTACTTGTGTAGGGGAGTGTGTCCAACGGTGCTCTCGCGCCCGTAGCTTTCATGAAATGCTCCACCACACCCCTATCACGCACAGGAGAGCGGAGTTCAGACGTGATAGAGTGATCACCTGCTATTCACGTCTCATTACAAACAACTGTATTTTCATAATTTATTAAATCTTTCTATTAATCTAATGTTAAAACTTACACCGTTTAAATCAATCAGATAAAAAACTAATATCAAATAGTTGGATTTTTTTTTGTGTTTTCCAGCCAAGTCAAGCCTATAAACCGGAACTACTACACCTAACTTCAAATGTCATTTTCTACATGACATAATTAATGTTAGCTAGTGATAATGTAGTCAGCCTTATGTAATATGCACACAAACAACAAAACCCAAATAGTGTAGTTTTTCTTATTGACAATTCATCTTATAAATTTTATACTACTAACATACAAAAACATACATTTATATATCTAAGAAATTATCAAGTGAAAACTTTCAAATATTTTTAAAATCTTAATAATTTCCCCATGAGTGTAGACTATATGTAAATAATATTTTCACATGAGATTTACACATTTATAGACTATATATAGTTATATACTATAAATAAACACATTTGTAGGTTACATGCAACGATCGAAAACATCAATAGTCAGAAAAATGAGCCGTTGCACTCGGGAGTTTTTGGGGAAATAGTCGTCGGAGCCTCTTTTTTCTCGATACTGAGCTCGATGTGGTGGTGGTGCTGCTAGGCCAGTACTAGTCGGTACCTAGGTATGTGGGAGAAGTGTCCCGTCTACCCTTATACCAAGTTAAAAATTAGTTGTTAGCAACAAAATATTTTAACGTGGGGATGTAAAATAAACATATCAAAATAGTCAATATTTTTTTTGTTAATAGGTGGACCTTTCACAAATCACAACTATTTTTTAACAGCTATTATTCACCAATCACAACTCCAATTAAATTTCGGCATGATTATTATAGTTTAATAAGTCTACGTTATTACATTAATCCATATTGAAGTTTAGTGGTAACTTAACTTCAACAACTTAATAATAATGTATTGAATATTAGAAAATGATGGGGAACTTACTATTAGTTTATTGTTTCAAATACTAAATGGAATCTATGCAAATGAAATTGCATCGTCATTTACCAAAAAGTATATATCGTAATAACAAATGTTTATTAATCGTTTACTTAATACTTTAAGGGTCCCAACAAGAAAACTTTAATAAAACTTCAAAATAATATCACCTCAATTGGGCATTTTTTAGGTTATTAATGTGTACGTCATACGTAATATTCAAACTTGTTTCCAAAAGTTATATTAAATACAAATATCGTTCTATTATTAGAAGGTTATTAAATGGTTATTGAAAATTACATACTTACATACTTTGGGCCCGGTTATTATACAAATTGTAATTTTCGTACGAAGCGTACGAAGTCACCAAAGCGTGACACACGCTACAATTACGCATAAAATATATGTAATTAAGCAATTTATATTCATAATTACGCAAGTTATATATATTATTATGCAAGTTATATTTTTTATTACGCAAATAAAAATTACTCACGTTATAAAAAATAATCATGCAAGTTATATTTATAATTACGCAAGTTATGTTTATAATTACACAGTTAATAATCACGCAAGTTATACGTATAACACATAGACGTTTTAAAAAAAATGCTGATAATTTTAATAAAAAGTATAGCAATACTATACTCATATTAAAGATGATAAAATGCTCGATTTTATGGTGTATTTTTTAAAAAAAATAATGTCATATAAAAAACGGAAAGAATTTGAAAAAAGTCAACAATTGTAGTCTATTTTCATATATATCACTCAATTAGATCAATGGTTGTTATCACTTCGTACACTTCGCACGAATTAATCACTTTGTACCGTAAATTTTCCCTACATATATTTACTTTATGTGGATTAGTTCAAAAACATTTTGTTTTCTAAAAGGGAAATAAGAAATAAGCCTTTTACTACCGAGTTTCTGACTTAGTGTTAGCCTTATTACTTTTTAAACATGGGTCATAGGTTGGAGTCTAGCTTAGTTCTTTGTTGAGCCAAAAGAATTTATTCCAGTTGTTAGTTTTCACATGAACCAAGTCAGCACGTTCTGTTCTTCGGGTGAAAGGGCAACCATTTGTTAGGGACTCGGGGTGATTTGAGTGTTTGGGTATTTGTTGTTCAAACAAAAGAAATAAGTGAGCTTTTGGTTTCACAAATTATATTATATTATATTATATAATGTTAATTTACATATGTAAAGAATAGTAAACTTTATTTGTTTTGTGTTTTGGCCATAAGAATTTCTTCCTTTGCACATTTGCCCTTTCGCATGTTTATAGAGAGAGAAAGAGTGAATATTTGTCCCATCGCATGTTTGATAGAGAAAGAGGCGGAGGGCGACCGACTGTCATTTTCAAAAGTGTTGATTGTATCTTTTTGCCTAGATTTGTCGATTTGTTTCCAGAAAAAGAAAACCTTTTTGGAATTGTAGATGGTGTGGTGTCTGTTGTGATTAAGTCGCCGTGGCGAGGTTGTTTTTTAGTCGGTGATGGTGGTGGTGGTATATCATCTCTGATCATTGCCGCCCCATGTCGATATAGAGCCCTATGTGGCGGAGATGTAGCTATACTGTAGACTGCAGGGGTTTGATTGTGGCAGCATCGTGGTCGCCATGACCGGTGGTGATGACGGTTGTACAACATCGTCAGCATCGCCTCCCCTAGTCGGTCGGGTTCAGTTGCTTAGATTCACCTTTATAGAACCCTAGGTGGCGGCGATGTGGCTGTGAGTCACAGTGGTTGTGGTGGTGGTTATTTACCTGCCAACTTGTTATCACTCACTGACTCAGTTGGGGGTGGCTTGCCCAGGTTGAACGACTTTGGTACCTTACTTCTCCCTTTTTCCTTTGATTGTTTTTCAAATCGTTAAGGTTTTCATGTTGCTTGGTCACGTCGATGATGGTGGGGCAATATGCCCTCGTGACACCTATTTGGGCATATATTTTTATTTGTTTTGTTTGCTTGATGATTTTAATTGGGGTTCATAAATTTGAATCTAATCTTGCCATCTGTTTCATTTCTAATGTTTTCAATGATAGTAAGACAACGTGCCCCTAAGACACATTTTATAAAGTTAAGTAAGTGTTTGTTACGTAGATGATTTTGATTGGGGTTCACGAGCATTTGGTATTCACGTACATAATGTTTTACGTTGTTTTGGTTGTACCGATGATGGTGAGTTAATGTGCCCCTGAGTTATCTTTGACAGATTTGTTTACCCTATGTTATGATATCTTCTCGGTGATGAAGGGGCTTTTCTCATCTAAGACATAATTAGTTCACGTTTGTTGGTTCTTTTAATGTTGGATCGATAATTAATGGTATTGTTGTCATATATGTGCGGCTTTACACTTTGGTTAGGCACAATGTGTCCACTCACCATGGTTTGATAGGCAATGACGATAAAAAAAAGTTATTGTCATTGTTATGGTGTGATAAATGCACAGTTTGCAGCCACAACAAACTATTAATTCTGAGTCATCTAATTTAATGTATATATAAAAATGGCTACGATGATGCAAATGTGATAACTAGATTACGTACGTCTGTCTAAGCCTCGAATTTACCGTCCTTCACGAGTGCAATGCGCGCCGAGAAACAACACTAGTTAAGTTTACAAATAATAACTTCCGTAGTTTTTTTATTTTTTATTTTTCATTTTTGCCAAAATTGATTTTCGGATAATGATTAGTTCGATCATATCTTAACTTTTCTGTATCATTTATGGTTGTAAGATTATATTTCATTACATGTAATATTATATAGCAGACTATAATTTTATATCATACAAAATCATTGACTTAAACTTTATGTTATGAACTCAAGTTTATTAGAATGGGTACAAAATCTTTTTATAATATACATTAATTGACATTATATTAAATATCTTATCTAGAGGAAATATATTATATTTGTAACCAGAATAAACTAAATAGTGGATTGTGTATTGTATCTATGGAATAGTTTTAAAAATAACATCAACTTTATTTCAAAACGTTTCAATAAAAAATTACGCTTTTAACAAGTGTGTGCATGTATATAGAGAGACACGTACTCGAGTTTAAATAAAAACCACCTTTGCATCAAGTTTAGGGGCTGTTTGTTTTTGGGTTGACCGGGCTGACCCGCTGACCGGCTGACTCGGTCAGCGG
This sequence comes from Flaveria ramosissima, assembly GCA_025215565.1. NCBI lineage: Eukaryota > Viridiplantae > Streptophyta > Magnoliopsida > Asterales > Asteraceae > Flaveria > Flaveria ramosissima. The sequence goes on along the minus strand of CM046032.1, from coordinate 45,527,934 downwards.
GTCAGCCCGTTTGATTTCGGCTTCGAGCCCGGCTGACCTGGTCTCTAGTGTTGACCCAGACCTTGAAAAAAATATGCTGACCGGTTGACCCGCAGGCCGGCGCCCCCTTGCGACCCGCAGGCCGCCACCCCCTCTGACCCGCAGGCCGCCGCCCCCTCGCGGTGGTGGTGGTGTGGTGGTTCCGACTGGTGGTGTGACTCCGGTGGGTTTTGTTACTTAAATATTGAATCGTTTTGGTTCCAGCCAGATACTAAATCAAACAGCCAAGTTTCAGTCAGATGCATATCCAGTCAGAACTTCTAACTGAGTCAGCTTCTGACTCAGTCATATATTACCCACTCAGTGTAATCAAACAGCCGCTAAGATAAAATCATGTCAGTTTAATTAACCATTGAATAAGCTATATGTGTACATATAGGGTGTGTTAAGCAACATTAATTTACCTCAAGTATATATCAAGCTACCACAGCAAGTCTTCACCAAACGAGTCCGACAACGAAAAAGTGTTTCGCAAATATTAAATGGAATGAGTAGTCTTCATCACATGATCGAAATTCGATTTGTGGTTAGAGGGGATGGTTGTCGCCGATCATAGATTGAGACTATAGGATGTATGATAAGCCGATTCGAACGATACTTTAATGAGTTCAATAGAAGTTCGTCTCAGACAGGTTTGAAATTTTAGCATTCATAGGTAAAAATTAGTTTTTATTTGAACCCTCTCTCTCACGCACATATTATAATCATAATTTGTATCATCAATTCCATCTTACATCACAATTCACAAACATCATGAATGACCATAATTTAACATGACATATACATGATAATCCCCTTTTAACTCCCTACAAAAATAAATGCTAAAAAGAGAAGATATCATCTTATATACAATACATCAAATTAACATCAAACCTAATTGATATCATTTCAGAAAAAAAGAAAAAAAATGATTAAACATATTGAGCTAGTATTCCAAATAAGCATACTTGTCATTAAGCATCTCCTCCCTCCATCTCCTAATATTCTTGGCTATAAATTCGTTTATTCTAATGTTAAGATCATCATCCTCGTCATGGTCATCATCATCACCTTCATCGTCGTTATCCTCATTATAACCATGAAATTGATCAATCTTATCATTAATCTCAGTAGCACCCTCGATTAGTTTAACTTGAATGATATCAGGAATTACACTTGTGTAATCATCATGGCTCCCAGTGGCACCTTCGATTAGTTCTAGATGAACTAATCGAGGGGTGAACTCTTGTACATCTTCTGTCACAATATTAGCAAGACTATAAGTCTCATCTAATTTTTCTTCATCAACTTTGTTTAACAAAGGGATGAACTCCTGCTCATCTTCGGCTATAATATTAGCGAGACTGTAAGTTTCATCTAATATTTCTTCATCAACCTTGTAAATTAACGGGTATAATTCCAATATAGAGAGAAAAGGATTAGGGTGACAATTAGATTCTTCACTATCACTTGATTGCTTTGAAAAACCACTCAAGAATATGGTTCCAATGCACAAGATAACTGCCAAAAACATAAGCAAGACATAGATACGGTTTATCTCACTCGTGGTTTTGACAACGACGTGATGAAGAAGAAGTTTTTGGCGATGACGTGACGATGAGAAGAACGAAATGATGGTATTGAAGAAAGATAAAAGTTTTGTAACTCTTTGAGTCTTCATGCACTTCTTTCTTGGTTCTTGCTATGCTTTGCTTTTTTAGTATGTGTTGATACATTCACACATATTATACATATATATACTATCTATATAACACATATTATATATATTACAAATTAAGAGTTTCAAATCCCTTCATTTTATTATAAAGAAGTGGGTGTGTAAGTATTGATGACAAGAAACTTGGAATAAGTAAAACATAAAGTCTACTCATGAAATTTCTTTGCAAGAGTTGATTATGACGTTGGAACCAAGAATAAATTATTTGTGTACATGTCATGATGGTGATTTAATAATCAAAATGATCTTTGACCAACAAATGCACATTGTGGGCGAGGTTAATTACGACTTTAAGAAATATTAGATATTTAACGACTCAGACACTCGTCTAACTTTACTCATACATTACACCAACTGTTTAATATAAATCTGAATATTTTTATCAAATAGTAATCATAGTATAATAGGTATGCTATTTGTTTTTTACAACGAACATACACATGTTCTGCTCTACCTCTAAAATCACCATATTATTAGAACTCAGACCTTCTGCAACGCTCGTCCATAGCTCCGACCTAAGCCCCGCCCGTGCCGCCCTTCGGAAGGGCTGCGTTGTGCAGCCCCATCCATCCTTCACCCGCTTTTCACCAAGCGCGCCCCATGGATGGATTATGTGGTGCCCACGTGACTAAAATGAGTGTTGTTTTGTTTTTTTATGGGTTTTTAATGATTGTTTGTGGAAAGGATGGTGTTGGATGTAAAAGTTGATTGTTGAAATGATGGATGAAAGTTAATGAAAAGCTCATGTGTAATGCTGACTGAGACTGTTTGTGGGAAGAGCGTCATTTAGCGTTGCGCACAGTCTTACTATGTCATTTTAACATTATGAAATGTTAAAATAAATCACGTATTCACTTTATGTGCATGTATAATTACATCTTCTTGGTACACAAACATTGAACACCTTTTAAAACAAAGTATATATGTAAGAAAACATGTAAAAAGTAGGCACTCAACAAAATTTCGTGTATGACTACAAGTAATAAGAAACTATAAGGTTGGTCGTTTCAATTTTCAATACATACAGTGAATTTATTATAATATACAAACATTAAATAATACATGAAAAGTTTCTAGATTAGATAGAAGACTTTGAGACGTATGAACATACCTAAAATTAGTTATACTTACTTTAAACTCTAACAAGAAATATTATTAATCATATCTGTTTGTTATAATATTTTTTAACAGTTTACTTAGCTAGTTTAATGTATACTGAACATATAGAATAAAAAGATCCACAAACATTAATAATTAATAGAAAAAACTTTATATGAATTATGTGCAAGTTATAGAAATCTGCAAGTCATATATGACTTATAGAACTACATGTTGATTTTACACCTGTTATTTTAAAATATTTTTCATATCTTTAGTAGTTTAATTATGACGTCAGAGATGATTAGTAGTGTTATCCTGAATTGACTATAAATGAAGTTGGTAAAAAGACTACCAAATAGGCAAATATAACTATTACACACATATAAAATTTAACGAGTTGATTACAAAAACCATATATGTGATATGTCCCAAACAACGGTAAACGTTTTTATATATTCATAAGACTACATTCAACGCAAGCCCGTTCACCGCATGTGAGCCGATGCGACAGCCGCACGTTGAAGGTCAAGCTCACGCCGTCAAGATATTAGAAAGATTTTATAATAACAACTTAACAAGTGTAAAATCAATATGTGATATATCCCTAGGTAATTTGTACCATTTTGTACAAACGCGTTCACCGCTCGATGCACGCTCGAAATTTGCTCCAAAAATGTTTGTTCGAATTTTTGCTCGTTGTAAACGAGCCGATCGGCTCAGAACGGTTTTTAAACGAGCAAAGGTCCGCTTGGCTCGATTTGGCTCGAATTTTTTATTATTTTATGTATATAGTTTATACATAGCACTCTAGTATATTTATCAATTATATTTATACATATTAGATCAATCAACCTAATAAAAAAAAATTAACACTAAGCACTAAAATGAAATTCTAAGTCGCTATGAGAAATTTTGACCCCGCTCTTATTTTTAGTTTAGTGAAACCCTAAGTCGCTATTAGAAAATTTTAACCCCGCTCTTATTCTTAGTCAATCATCTTCCACTCTTACGTATCGTTCTATGCAATATGTTCATCGCCTCATTTGCTACAACCTTAGCATGATCGTCAGGCACAACGTATTGTCATTCATGAAATGTTATGTTATGAAATGTGACTGCTTCTTAAATTAGTAGAATCTAAAACCCAACATTATCACAATCTTTTATTGCAATATAAATCAGATGACACGCTAGATAGTTGAATTGTACAAATTATTCGCCGCTCATTTGTGCTCGCTCGAAAAATTAACGCTAAAAAAATGCTCGTTCGATTTTCCGTTCGATGAGCTGATTAGCTCGGTTCGGTTTGGAAACTAGCCAAACACAAACAAAGGTCCGCTCGGTTCGGGTCGGCTCATGAACAACCCTAGTACAAACTACCTAGGGATAACAATGAGCTGGCTTTTAGTTATCTCATATCTAGTTCGGATTATAAAACCATGTCATATATGGCATAACCAAGGTACTTGATACTCAATACCAATCAAGTTCGTAGGTGTGTTCGTGGGTGTCGGGTATATCCATTTGTGGTCTTATATAGTTAAAAAAAATACAAATTACCCCTTGTGATGCCTATTATTAGAAATCAATCATAAATTTACCAGAAAAACTAACTTGATTTATAAAATATTCAATTACTGTGTTTAACAATTCTATAATCTTAAAAATTCCAAGTTTATAACAACTACAACATCCTATTTATAAGACAATATAATATATTAATATTTTCGGTTTTAATATAATCAGAAGGAATGAAGGATATCACCTAATAGTCTAATAACATACATGTCCCAAACCTGTGAACTGTTTAAATCTAATCTCATACCCGATCTCGTACCCGTATACGCGTCCTGAATTTTTACCATAAAATCATGTAACTACAAAGCTCTGTAATTTCATCATCATAACCAGTACACAGTACTCCCTGTATACACACAGTGGAGTATGGCAAAACAGAAAAGTACAAGTGCTGATGCACACAATAACAGAAAGGTACAAGAGCTATAACTACTATAACAACCACAAACTAACTAGGAGCTGTGTAAACAGAGGCAAACTCAATCTCTAATTGTTTGTCATCCCTAAAACTAGAATTGAATTTAAGGTAAGTTATTAGATATTGTCACAATTGAAATAGAATTGAATTTAAGGTAAGTTAGCTGAAGCGGGTACAACGCGTGTGTGGTGCCTTTAGAGACATGGGTTGTGTGTCGCTACTGATCAAGATTCAGGGCTTGACTATGGGTGTGGTGGCATAGATCATGAATGTTTACTCTAGAAAACGGGTGTGTGATTATAACGGCATGGTTGTTTGATGCCTGAAAACTTACTGTCTGAACTTAGACACGCGTTGACCTATTTGTACATTTCAACTATTCACTTGGTCTACGACTAACCATGAACACATTGTGTTTTGTAAGTATTTATAACGGTCTTTTCAAGAAACGGGTCGCGGGTTAGGAAGAAATGTTATTGTCTGATATTCAGCAACAGAAAGTGCTATTGTGTTGCTTCCTCTCATTTTATGACTTCTTATTTCAAACTCATTATTGTCATAAGCCTAACATCATTACTCTAAAATTTGTAAACTGTATGATCATTTTCCATGTAAGTTTAAGTTGTAAACTTGAGTACGACATGTTGTCTTTCAAGATTAAATAAAACTGCACGAAAATAATCATGTTTTGAGTTATCATATCTAACTTGTTTAATCAACGGGTCGTGCTCAGGTTGTCATGTTTAACACATTTAATTAAACAAGTTACCCGTTTAACCCATATATTACAACCCTCCAACCAGTTTATTGTGATTACAATATGCCAACACATGAACCGATTTGACTCGATAGATCTATCAAAATTAACAATACAAGTTCGTCGAATGAATTTTGGTATGTTAAAGTTCCTAAAGTTGTCTAAAATGCATGGGCTTGTGAAAAAAGTATAAAATAAAGACTTGTTACATCTTAACTTGGTCAAAATAAGATGGTATAATTTTTTTATGCAGTAAATGTTAAATGCCAGTTCACTAAACTATTTTAAGATGTGACAAGTTATTATATTAACCATTCTTTTCACAAGTATGTGTACTCTTGACAAGCTTAGGGACTTTAATATACTAAATTGGGTTGATTAACTTTTTCATGTATATTTTAACAAATTCAGGACTTTTATATACCAAACATAGATTGAGTGACTTTTTCGTGCAAAATACAGGAAATTGGATTGTGTGATATTCACCTAAACTAACAGTCTGACTTTTATTTTCAACAACAGATCTATGAGCATTTTTTATAGTTTTTTTTAAATGGCTAGCTCACACACTCGCTAATTCCTACTTCTAGATCTACACTTTTTGTCAACTGTAGGACTTTAGTCCTCAACCTCGTGGGGAGGGACATCTTTTCCGAACACCCGGGTACCGCTAACCCAAAGGCCCTTTTGTAGCACAAGCAGATGAGTTGTTCTTTTATGGCTTAGCTTCTCTCAAACACCCTCTACGACAAACAGTCTTTCCCATGTTACACCTTTAATGTTTTAGGTGACCTCGATAGTAAACTGTGAAGGAGCGCCATGCGCGTATATACACTTTTTCTTATAAAGTGAGCCCACTAACCCCATAACCTCTTGGCTTGTTTTAAAACCATGGTGGAAGTTATTGGCAGCCTGCAACTCCTAATTCTAACCTTTTCAACTTCTATAAATGTGAGCACACTTAAAACTTCTCATTTTCCTATGAATTGTGGGATGATTTGTCACAAAAGGTTCTAACTACTAACATAGACCTATGTTTAAAACTTCAAAGAAAGGTGTGTGTGTGTGTGTGTGTGTGTGTGTGTGTGTGTGTTTACATATGATGCTGTTGGATCATATGAGAGTTGGATATAGTGCTCATGGTTCTGTTGCCACATTCATCACTCCTTTTCTGGACAAACAGCTTATATCCCAAGCCCTCTTTTGTTGCCAGCAAAGTTTTTAGTTTTTATGGGTTGTTTTTAAATTTATTAATCTTTCTTCTTTGTGTATGATGCTGTTATACCGCTTTCTGAAGCTGAAGCTATTGATTTAGTGAAGAGTAAAGATGTGTTTTGCATCGGCCTACAGAAAGAGGTATACACAGTATGTTTGTAGTTATAATATGTTCGTTAGTTTCATTCCGTTCTATAAGTGGGACCTATCTTAAACAGTCATGGTCATATCTTTGTTACCCTCATTTCATATATGTGGGAAACAGAAACTAAAAATGTCAAGGATCATACTTTTGGAGCAGATATTTTGCTGACCATACCTTCCATGATTTTGTATCCTAAAGTTTCATTACATGTATACAAGGAGAAAAGGTTGAATATCAAAATTGAAATTTTGAATGATGATGGTAATCATCATGAACACCAAGAGACTAATCATTCTTGAGCGTAAAAATTTAATTTAGTACCCGAATTCTTCTGAATAACTTTGAATGTAGGATCTTTTGGTTTACGGTAACCCTAAAACTTTTACTGACCTCATAATATTCAAGTCTCGTGTTGAAACTATAAAATTCAAAAATGAGTTAAATGATAGATGAAAGAGAGAGAAAAATGAAAATAGTATTGCCACTACATGACTTGCATTTGCTTACCACTTTGTGGTTATACATGTTCATGGAGCTCCAAGTCAAACAAAAAGTCAACACTTGAGGCCTTGTCAAAAGTCATTTTCAGAAGCCCAGCCTTTTTTCTCCAGTGCTAGACGCAATGCCTGGAGAGAGAGGAAAACAGATATTAGAATGGTGATTAAGAGATTGAGTGGGTCTCAAAATGTGTTACTATCTCACATTGAAATGATACCAAGAAGGCAAGAATCATAGAATAAATAACCAGATAAGGGATCTTGTGACCCATGTAACGTGTTCCTAAATTACTCGAGATCGATTTATTTAATTCAAATCAAGTCGAGCTCAGGTCTAAGATGGTCCTCATTTGATAACAAGCCCGAGCTACAGACCAAGTTTGAATAGGTTGCAAGACTAAATGAATCTATTATTTATATAGATATAATATACTTATTATATATAATCATGTTATATATAATTATGATAGAAATCAAAGTAACATATATAATATTATTTATATATTATAATCTATAAAAATTAAACACATAAAAAGAGATAATAAAGCCCAAGTCAAGCTTGAGCTCTAAAAATAGAACTTGAAATGAGCTGGGTTCGAGCTTTCACAGTCCTTGAGATCAGGCTTGTCTCATTTACACCCCTGGTTGGAAGGGGTCACTGCTTATTAAATATTCTATAATATTTAAGTATGGTAATCATATGTCTTAAATACACTGAATAATAGTGAAAAGAAAAAAAGATCTTGTGAACCATATTAAGTAGAAGTTTGCTACCTTAACTCTTTTTCTATTGGCATCGAAACCCAATCCAATGCGTGATGCTGATCTGTATTGTACAAGTGGTTTCTTCCCAGGAGGGAACCAGAATTCAACATCATCCACAAACTGAGACCAAGCAAACCAACTCAGCACATCATTTTGTCAATTAATAACATAAAAAATGGACTTTAAAAAAAAATACCCCTAAAATCGGACTTTCATACTCCACACGTATATAATCATCTTTCTTCTCTACCACCCTTGGAGTGTAGTTGTCCGGTTTTGTTGAATTTATCTGTGATAGCACAAAGAATATGGATTCAACCAATGAAGGAACACATAACACACATTGCTTTATAAAGAAGCATACAACACACATTTAAATGTGATTGTCCCAATTCAGGTTATGGCTTGTCTCTAAAGGATCAATAAAAACAAAAAGGGAAACAAGCCAGACGGGTTGAGACTTGAAAGTAGCCCAAAAGTGTATTTTGATGTTTATAGGCTCAAATTAGGGTTTTTTTTATTAGCATATACTGTAATTGTATTAGCACATTAACTATTTAAGAAAATGACCAAAAAGTTTCTTGCGGGTGGACAACACCCCTTTCTACCCTTGCTTACATCACGCGAGGCCTGTTTTGACCCCTTACCCAAGTAACCCAACCCATCGATTTTCCACCTCTAAATTTGTACGATCAAGGGTTTGAAAGCTCATTATCTAACTGTTAGAATATTGGTAACAGAAAAACAAAGATAAAACTCGGTATTTTGTGGGAACTACCACAAGTCTTTTTATAAACATGAAGAACAAAAGACCACACCTTAAACTCTATACAATGACCCTCTTTTATACTACTCCTAACCTAAATTACTATGAAATCACATCTCAATCACAGCTGGATGACAGCCCATTCACAGCCAAATTATTCAATACTTTTCTAATTTTTACCTTGACTAACATATTCTACATGATAACTAATTCCATCCTCATCTTACTTGGTTCACCCGTATACATCCCTTGAACATCAAGATTAATTTCTAACATTCTCGCCCTTAATCTTGATGTTGTACTACCTTGGTCTTGAATTCCGAGTAACACGTGCTGTTGATTCACTGTAATTCTTCGACAACTTTCACATCTTAACACCACCATCTCATGAATGTGCAAGAACTTTCTCAGGTCCAATTCATCTTTATATTCAGGGTTGGATATCACATCCCTAAACCCTATCATCACCATCACAATGATGAAAATTATGACTTGTATATCTTCTTCCTTGGCCACGTCTTCTCTACAAATTCCTGAAAGTATCACAACTTTTACTTCAGGTTAGATCAGATTCTTCTTGACTATCTTTGGATACACAAATAGTAAAGTCGTCTACTTTTTTCTCCTTTTCCTTTGCCATCTCACACATCAAACTACTTTTTTTCTTGATTGATCTGAATCACACAGATCTGGTCTCTGGTGCTTTACACACAGCTTTGCTTCCTACACCGAATCACTCAGCTTTTCTTTGACAAAAATCAGTCCCTACTGGCTGATTACTTTCACCTCAGGTCACCTTGTCTCAAGTCAGTCAATTTCACTCGCTGAAATTACGTTTCTTCCCAGTTTGATCAGTCAATGATCTTCAAATCTGCTACACACAGCTTCTGTTCTTCTTCTTTGATTGCAATCGGGTTCGTGTCACACGAAAAACTTTCTTGCCTTCTGTTTGTCTGGGTTCTTCTTCACATCAACCTGTGTCACACACACTGCTCAAACCTAGATCAATCCTTCACGGATTAAATAGCTTCTTCTCCACATCCTATCACACCTTTATAACTTGTATCACATAGGTTTTCTTCACCTCGTTCGCTGCTTCACACAGTCTCCTCTCCAGGTCCGTCTTCCACGGATATAACCTGAATCACACCGGTCTTTTTCTACTGCAGTTGCGTCACACAACCTGTCTTTAATCGATCTGTCACAGATCAGTACTTATATTCACCCTGTTTTGATTGCTTCTCGCAACCGGCTCTCACAGCCCTTTGATCTTTCAACAGCAACAGAAAAAAACTTCACAAATCTCGTCTGCCGTTTGATTGCTACCGAAAACACAGCCCTTTATCAGAACCTCACAACAACCTTTATATTCAATCAGCAGCCCTTCAATGGATCTATCACAGATGGTTTAAACCTGTCACAGGTTCTTCTTCGGTCAGTCTATCAGAGAACTGATCGGGTGGCTTTGTTCTACACATCTTCGGTTGTTACTTGATCTCCCCTTTACCGACACACTGGTCTCTTTGATCGTCTCGCTCTGATACCAATTGTTAGAATATTGGTAACAGAAAAACAAAGATAAAACTCGGTATTTTGTGGGAACTACCACGAGTCTTTTTATAAACATGAAGAACAAAAGACCACACCTTAAACTCTATACAATGACACTCTTTTATACTACTCCTAACCTAAATTACTATGAAATCACATCTCAAACACAGTTGGATGACAGCCCATTCACAGCCAAATTATTCAATACTTTCCTAATTTTTACCTTGACTAACATATTCTACATGATAACTAATTCCATCCTCATCTTTCTTGGTTCACCCGTATACACCCCTTGAACATCAAGATTAATTTCTAACACTAACCACTTCAAGAAGCTCCTCCATTGCCACTTCTTTGCTCACAGGTTTCTTACTTCCACGTCCTTCTGGCGGATTATAGTTCCTGCAGAAAGCAAATTATGATCTATTTATATCTCTTTTACATTTGTATGACAAAATGTCTCAGTTTATTATAGTTATTATACTTTTTAATGTAGTTCTTGATTCTCCTCATAAATTAACTACATCCATACAAAATTTGCATATGAAAGTAGACTATATACGATATCTTACCAAGGTGGTGCATAGTGAACAAGATCACTGATATTCTCTGAAGTTGAAATGCATTTGTTTGTTGCAGGGCATAAAGCTAAAGCAGGAGGATTCTTCTGTACACCAAGGTAATTAGGTTTACTTCCACTGCATCAAACACAGAAATACCAACAGATGAGAATGTGAAACTTTAAAGAATTAATTCTACAGCAGTTGCATTTCAAACATTTGGGAATCAGTGACCAATTCGAATCAACTTGAGAATCTTTATAAACCCTAAAATATATCACTGATTTCATTCATTACAAAAACAGTAAATCGTAAACATGAGCTTAAAAATTAATCAGAAACGACAATGGGCCAATGGCAGAATCCTCACATAACTTATATGGTGCTAATTAGGTTCCAATCGATCAATTTTGTATCTGAAAGTATATTACTCGATTGATTTCCCTAGGCTTTTCTTAATTTGGGTTCGATAACTACTTTCGCGATCAATCAACAGAAAAATTCAACGATAATCTAATTCACTCAAAACATCATTAGTTCAATGCCGAAATAACGCTTTTCCACATTACCTGAAGTGAAAAATGGCACCAATAACTGCTAATCCGCTGCTCCTCAATATAACCTCCCTGCAACCACCACCAAATTGAGTAAACCAATCGAACAATTCATCAACATTTCTCAGATTAACTTATAACAGATAGATAACATACCTTCGAGTTACTTCTTGTTGCTGTTCGTCGGAGCTGTTGCTCTTCGAAGATGAGATGAACAAGCGAGAGCAATTGATTCTGCTTTTAAAGGTTTTTACTCTATGGTTGTGATGAATGGAGTTATTGCTGTTGCTGTAGATGTGGTTATAGATGTTTGGTGATGATGACATCATCGACGCCATTGATGTGAAGCTCAATTGATCGTTTGATTTGTGTGTGTGAAATGGAGATGAAGGGGTGGTTGCTAGAAGCTAGCAAAAACTAGTGTTTTCTTCGTTGGGATTTCTGGTTTATTTCGTACGTGCTGTATATACTTGTACGTCTCGTTCGGACCATTGATTCATTTCGTACGTGTTGTTGTTATGTCTAGAGTCCGCTAGTTGTTCAAGTAAAGTTAATGTTAGAAAATGTAGAGTCCGGTCGAGGTAACGGACTATTCACAAGCCACCGGTAGATTATTTTCAAGTTAGAAATAGTCACACAAACTTTAACCCTCAATAAGTTTTAAAATCATGTAATGGATGGGCAATGTATGAGTCGACACAAAAACGAAACTGAAAAGAAGAGTTGTGCCTGTTGAGAAGACTAGTTTGTTGTATGTTGCCGGCCTGGTGTATGGGTTGAATCGAAACCCAAAATGGTTGCTCTTACCGAGCCAAAAACCAATTGCTTCGACATGCAAACCAATATAGTCAAGAGATGCTTCTATTTTTTTTCAAGCAAATTCAAAGCGGGAAAGTAAGTCTCGTTCACCCCGACCCGTCGTTAGACTAAGTAAATAGAACATATTGAGATCGAACCGACAACGTAAAAATTATTAGATATTGGTTGCCCGTTCTTTAGGCGTCAATCTAAAACAAAGATCAAACATGTAAGAATATTCCATATGTCTTAATTATCTTTGTAAAATGAAAACATTTTATTGTTCAGGGCGGAACTACCCTTCGGGAAATGGGGATTGATTTTTGAGCTAGTAGTGGACCGTATAATACATTAAACCCATAGTTTTTTTTATAAGATTATTAATTTCAAATTACAAACAAAAGTTTGTGTTTAGTTCACTGGTTATCCGCTAGTTTCCCCGTGTCCATCCTGTTATAGGTCATGAGTTTGATTCTTGCATTGTCTTTTTAAAGACTCATTTTAAATATTTAATTTACCATATTTTACCCTAAAATCTAATACCTTTTAGTTTTTACCCTAACCCCCAACACCCTCCCTCCCCATTGCAACTTATGTTATGTTAGGTACTTAGTGCTGAGAGCTCCATCGGCTCCTCCTTGACTCCACCAGGCGACCGCCTACTAGACCTCCGACAACCTTTCCTCCAGTGAGGCAGCACCGCATTCAAGGTTGGTGTTTTTGATTTTTCAAGGTTTTTCTCTATATGGATTAATATGGCGTTTTCATTCTTCTTAATTGATTTAGTTAAATGATTTTGATACCTAGATTTTGATTCTACAAATGGAGCACCAAATGATACTTTTGACTATACCCTTAGACGTTTAAAGCACAACAGCCCACATTCAAGTTTATTTAGTGTCACACCCCAATCTTGACGGCGGAATCGTCGAGATGTGAGGGTTAAGATTGTTCACAACCGCATAACGCTATCTTTAAATGAAAATATTATTATTATAAGTTTCAAATGCAAATACAACCATAAGTCTTAACATGAAACAAGTCAAAACATAAAACAAAATAGTCCAAGCTTTTTATTATTTAATCTAGGTCCAAATCCTAGTTTTATGCAAACTTCAAATGATGACTTCAAACTTGGGCATTTCCTGAAACATGTTAAAAATAAAAGGGTCAACTATGAAGTTGGTGAGTTTCCAAGGGTTTAATATACATAATATATCAAAAGATTACAAGTAGCAATTCATGGTCAAAGGTTATGAGTTATGCAAGTTTATAGAACACATAAAGCAACAATCAAACCTCGACTGATTACAAGTTTACAAGTTTATACGATTGGCTAAGTGTACTTGGTTCCCATGATGAACAAGTCATACGTCATCAGGAGTCGGCAATACATCGGCTTTAGCACCAAATAGGCTTGTCAGGCCCATAGATCTATGACGTCGCCAGGCTAGCAATAGTTAATGATTGTCAACATAATATGTATCTCATATAAGACTTACAATAACACAAATAACCATGACAAAATAAAAGTATTGCAGGATCGGGTTTTGTCACTTAACACTTGTTTTCTCTCAAACTCACTTATAATATTCACTCAAACAAGATGAAGCAATGTCTTTGACAGGAGTTGATAGTAATATAATAAGTAATCAATGCAACAAACAGAAATGTTTTCAAGGCACTTGTATATATTACTTCTCAACTCAAGATTACAAGACACTTACAAGCATACAACAAGAGTTACAATGAGAAACTATATATACTAGATCCTACAGCCGGTTATACTTGATACCAGCTGGAAACCTAAGACTAAAGCATATACTACAATGCTATAGTTAAGGTATCTTAGATAAAGTATTATCTAAGATATGGTAGTCATGACATGTCCATGACTTACCTTTTGTCACCAACTAAAGATGGCAACTGTACTTAACATGAAAAGGTAAACAGTAGATTAAAGTATGGTCAACTACATGGCTTTTGAGAAAACGCCATGCAGTATCTCAGAGATTTGCAGCGGACTGTCAGACAGACCATACTTATGTCTACTGGATAATAGAAGTGTTCTTCCGAAGGTTAACTGGCTTCGGAAGAACAAGTTCTTCCGAAGCCACTTATACTTCGGAAGATGCTTCTATGCTTCCGAGGCTTTAAGGACTTCTTTATTCTTCGGAAGTTGACTTCAGAAACTTTGTCTTCAAGTCTTGAACCTTCGGAAGTAGCTTCTTTACCTTCGGAAGTTGGAGCTCTCCTTCGGAAGTGTATTTTACACTTAGACTTCGGAAGAACTCTTTCTTCCTTCGGAAGTCCCACACTTGGCTTCGGAAGTCCTTTGCATGTAGTACTCAAAATCTTCTAAGTGTTATTGTTTTGGTTGCAACAGCCTCTTATGATCCAACAAACTCCCCCTAGGCTGATGCTACCAAAACTTCACTTATCTCTACTTCTCAAAGTTTTCAGCACCAGGGATAGAAGATATTTGTCTGTCTCTCTGTTCTTCCCGGAAGTGGTGCTGAGAAGCTTGTACAAGTCATTCGTGGATAGGAGATCCAGTCTATCACTTTGAATGACGTGTACCCTTTGTTGTGACCCCCTGAAGAGAGTTAGTTGACGGGAGTTGTAGTCATACTCCCATCTAACTATGGACTCAAGTTCAGGACCTTCAACCATTTGAAGAAAGGCTTTGCCTTTGGTTGCTGATCCTTTCCTTTGCTCCTCCTCTCTCAGTTTTGACTCCTCTTCGACCTTGCTTCTTGCAGTGAGCTCGGCCATGTGAAGGCTGCCTAAATGATTTCTGATGTGAGCAGCTACTTCGGAGTTTGAGGGGTTGGAGAATGGTTTCTCTGCTAACTCAGCAATATCGAATCTGCTTAAGTGTAGCAGAGATGAGGCATTCAGCCTGTTAGTCTCACCATTCTCTCTCTCAACAACAAAGTTGTGAGAAGAGTCTTCGAACCTCCACTGGACTATCTTCTTTCTGGGTACAAGAGATTGTCTTGGTACCCTATCTCCTTTCTTTGTGTCTAGCAGAGTCACCAGCCTTCTCCTTAGCTTCTTTTCTTCCTCATTCAATGTATCTGAATTGAGGCCAAAGAGTCTTGCGGCTTGGTCCAAAGTTCCTCTTGGCAGATCAAGAAACTCATCTCTTGTGAGGGAACTTGAGGATCCATCAACATAAGTCAGGTTGACTGTATCCTCCTCACAAGAAATGTCGCTCAGAGTAGTGCAGTTGATGAGCTTGGTTTTGATCTCCTTGAATTCCTCCATTGAGAGATGTTTAGAAGGCTGAGGGGATGGTTTGATTGGTTGTTGGGTAGGTTTAGGAGGTTGGGTTCTGGGTAAGGCTTTAGGTTGGATGATGGGTAGTTTAGGTGGTTGAGGTGAGGGAGTTGGTAGATGGGAAGGTGTAGGTTCAGGGGTGAAAGGTTCAGGTTCAGTTTTGATTGGGAAGGGAAAGGGTATTGGTTCAGGTTGATGTTGGGTTTGGATATTTGGCTGAGAGGTGGCTTTGAAGGTCATCCCCTGTCCCCTTCTATACATCTCCTTTCTTCTCCCTGCACGAATGTCAGCTTTGATGTCACTGACATGTCGTTGCAGAGTCTTTTCAGACATTGGACCCACTTGCCTGCCAGAGAAGCCGTGAGCTTTAAGATAGTTCTTCATCCAAGCTTTGTCACCTATCTTCTTGGCGGCAGACAGTCCAGCCTCTTCTTCCTTCTTCTTCTTCACTACCAGCTTCTCCCTTGCAGCTCTCTTTCTCTCCTTCTCCATTTGATCTTGCTCTTTGTTAAAGAGCCACAAGATCGTGTCATTGTTGTGTGGAGATAACTCATCTTGAGAGAATCCTCTGGAGAGTAGGAAAGTGATCCTTTCTTCCTGAGCTGCAGATCAGCTTCTCTTTCTTTTCTCAGCCTTTCTTCTTCTAAGGCCAACCTTGCTTCTTCTTCTTTTTGCTGTTTTTGCAGCAAGGTTGCCTTTTCTAGCTCTATCAGCTCCTCTAATGGTAGCAGGAGTACATCTTCCGAGGCAGCCCCTAGACTGACTAGTCTATCAATTACCTCCACCCTTCTTCTATTGTTGATTGCCTCTTGGTTGGCTGCAGCTGCTTTTGAACTTGCAGCTAACAGTTTCCCAGTTGGCAGTCTTCCTTTCCTTTTGAGTTTCTCCAGCCTTTCTTCTTCCAGAAGCTCTTCCGAAGTCATCTTCCTTTTACCTTTAATGTCTTCGGAAGTGCTAGACTTTGGTGGTTCTTGGGTAGAAGACTCAGGTTGGGTGGTGGAGGTAGGAGCTGAGGTCAATGCAGATGTAATGGCTAGTGGTTGGCTGAGAAAATCCTCCCTATTAACCTCAGATGCAAGTTCCAGAATTGCATCTGTGACTATTAGATCATCGGAAAGAGAGAACAGTCCTTCCGCAGCAGCAATTTCAGCTTCGGAAGTTTGAGTTGGTTCTTCCGAGGCTTCAAATTGTGCTTCGGAAGCCTGTGAAAACACACCTTCTGTCCCAACTATTTCAGTTGCTGGGCCATCAGTCCTAGTTTCCCCTTCGAAATCAATCTCAGGTTCCACTTGGGCCTTAGGTTGACCAACTTCCTCAACAGTGGTAGGAGGTGCATTCAACCTTTGAAGCTCTTGAGCTCCAAAGTATATCACAGACATATCTGGACTGGGTTGATCAATGAGGGACTCTAAAAGGAACTTGTTGAAGATCCTATTTAGATCCTGAAGCATCCTTTGATCCACTTGAATCACAACTGGAGGAGGCTCAGGGAAGATGGTGGTTTGTTGTTTTGAGCTCAAAGAAGTGAGAGCTTGACTGGTGGAATCCTGTCTTTGACTTAGTTCCTCAACATTCTCCCCCTTTTTGGTAGCATCATCTTGAGAGGTAGATGAGCTAGAGGAAGAGGTCAAGGAGACTTGAATGGGTACATGCCTAACAGATCTCTCAATCTGTTTCTCAGCTAGTTTTACCTTGAGATTTTCAATCTCAAGTTGCTGAGTGGCAGACCTATCCTCTAAAGTCTTAACCTTTGATTCAAGGTTTGAGACTTTAGAAAGTAGGTCTCTTATTGTGAGTTGCAGTCTTCCCTCATCTTCTTGGAAGAATCACGGGGAGATGAGGTAACATACCTGTATGTTCATCCTCACCACCAGATGTGGTTTCTTGGCACCCTGGTTTCCCTTGCACAATGATGTCTCTTTCAGAGGCATCATAGGGCATGGTTGCCGTAGATTCAGTCTGACTATTGTTACCACTGTCCTGAGGATCCAATGAGGCTCCTTCAGTAGTGGCAGCTGAATCTACATGAGTCCCCTCCACATCAGTGGGACTCACCTCAGTTGGGCTTTGCTGGTGTGGGCTAGAAACAAGAGGTTTCTCTAGGCTCTGTTGATCCTTAATGGGGTGTTGTGGATCAACTTCATTGCCTTGGAGAGACATAGTCTCTTCACCAGCTCCGGTCAATAGGTCAGTAAAAGAGAAGGAATGAAGACCTAAAGACCCGGGACTTTGATCAATGTCAAAAGGCATTGAACTGTCCCTTGGTGGCTGCTCAGGAGAGTGTAGAGACTCACCCTGAGGGCTATCAGCTGGGGTTATGGGCTCATGGGTCTGAGACTGAGGAGACTCAAGACCCATATTGAGGTCAATAGTGAAGGATTGGGGGACCTCTGGCTGAGTGGGAGCCCCTTGTTCCACTCTAGCCTTTTTGGTTTGAAGAGGAGGGGCTTGTTCAATCAGAGTAGATTGAACAGGGTTCGTTTGGTTCGTCTCTGATAGGTGACTTTTATTGGTGGAGAAGGTAGATTTGGAATGGTGAGGGTTGTTGCTGGTGTGGGTTCATCACCTGTGGGGATAACAGGGATGTCACCAGGAGCCATTGGCTCAATCATACCTGGAAGTAGTGCGGTATCCCTTCCAGTGTAGTTGGTAGACACTCTCTTCAGTACTTTGAAGATAGTCGGCCTCATCTGAGGAGCAGATAGAGCAGCTGAACAGACAAGCTTACTCTGATCTAGCTCGCAGTTGATTATGTGCTGTAGAAATCTGGGATACATAAAGAATGTGTCCCTTTGCAGATTTCCCATGAGATTAGTCAGCACAAACCTGGAGTAGTTGAAGCGCAAGCCTTGTACCAACCCATGAACTAGGCACCCGAGTTCATAGGGAATTTGATCCCATCCCCCTGATTTGTTAGATAAGCAGTGGAGAACCACATGTAGCAGGAACTTCCACTTGTATGAGAAGTTGAATTTGTAGACTGTAGACCTGCTTACATCTCCACCGTATCCCATTTGGAGATAAGAGTTATCTAACTCAGACTTGGGGAATTCCGTCGGTGCGCCTTCATCATGGAGCTCAAGATGCTCCCTGATGATTTGTTCAGTAACGACCAACTCTTGGCCACATACACTTGACCTGATAGCACGAACCCCATTTAGGGTTTCAACCCGACTATTTGCCCAGAATTCGGACATTTGGTTGGTGTAAATGGTAGGGTTTACAGTCAGTGCTGTGTAATATGAAGATTGGGCTAAGAAAGAGATAATATTAGAGAAGTCGGCATCCCTTGAGGAATCAAGGAGTTCTTGAGAGAGGTAAATTGGTGAAGAAGAAAGCTTTTAGGGCAGTGAATTTGGTAAAAAGAGTGTAAGTGATTAACCGGAAGTATTTAAATGGGTGAAATGGCGGTTTAAAGGGTGGTTTGGATAAGATGATGTGAGGGTTCAGAGGATGATGTGACAGGGGCGGTAAGGTTAAGCCATTTAAATAATCCGACATCATTAACAAAATCTTTACTTTTTACAGAGTGGGGCCCAAAAGATTTCCGTTACACAGTAAAATCCTTCTTCCGAGTATAAGGTATTTCCGAAGGTAAAGTTCTTCCGAAGGCAAATGTATTTCCGAAGGTAAATAAATTGCTTCCGAAGATACATGTTGCTTTCAAGTGGAAAGTATTAAGTGCTTCGGAAGTAGATCTGAGATTACCTCAATCGCTTCTTCCGAGACTTAGTATACTTCCGAGAAGAAAATTATCCTATGAGAAATTTGCTTCGGAAGTTATGCTAGATATCTTCCGAAGGCAAGTTTCTCTTCGGAAGAACTTATACTTAGTTAAATAAGAAAGGATCTTTTGTAACAGGGCTTAGATTGTATTGACATAAGACTTTACATATTGAAAAGGTTTTCAATGAGATTGACTAGTCAATGTTTATCATCCCAATAGCTGTAATAAGATACTTAAATCTTTGTTCATCAAATGCTTTGGTGAACAGATCAGCATATTGTTCATTTGAATTGACTTTGACTAGTTTGATAAGATTTTTCTCATGAATATCTCTAATGAAATGATACCTGATGTCAATATGCTTTGTCTTTGAGTGCTTTACTGGATTTTCTGTGATGGATATAGCACTGTTGTTGTCAATGTGGATAGGAGTGCTCATGAAGTTGAATCCATAGTCAATCATCTGGTTTTGAATCCACAGCAGCTGAGCACAGCAACTTGCAGCAGCAATGTATTCAGCTTCAGCAGTTGATGTAGAGACACAGGATTGCTTTTTGCATTGCCATGAGATGATCCTTCCACCAAGAAATTGACATCCTCCTGATGTTGATTTCTTGTTGATGTTGCAGCCACCATAATCACTGTCAGAGTATCCATAGAGATTAAAATCACTATTTCTTGGATACCAGAGACCTAACTTAGGTGCTCCTTTGAGGTATCTGAGGATTCTCTTGACAGCAATTAGGTGAGACACCTTCGGAGCAGCCTGATATCTTGCACAAATGCAGGTTGCAAACATGATATCAGGTCTACTTGCTGTAAGATACATCAGAGAACCAATGATTGCTCTATACTGATGTTGATCAGTATCCTCCCCCTCAGAGTCAGGGCATAAATCATGGTTTCTGGGTATGGGTGTCTTTGCTGCTTTACAATCCTTCATATCAAATCTCTCTAAGATGTCATTGACATACTTAGATTGATTGATGAAAAACCCTTCCTTCAGTTGCTTTACCTGAATTCCAAGGAAAAAGTCCATTTTTCCCATAGAACTCATTTCGAACTTCTTCTTCATAATGCTCTCAAAGTCTTTGCACATTTGGTCATTTGAAGAACCAAATATGATGTCATCGACATAGACTTGAACTAGCAAAATGTCTTTCCCAGACTTTCTGATAAAGAGAGTCTTGTCAATGGTTCCTCTAGTGTAGCCGTTCTTCAGAAGAAATTGAGACAATGTCTCATACCACAGCCTAGGTGCTTGGTGCAGCCCATATAGAGCTTTATCCAACTTGCACACATAGTTTGGATGCTGTGGGTCTTCAAATCCTGGAGGCTGGCATACATAGACTTCCCTATCTATATCCCCATATAGAAAGGCACACTTGACATCAAGCTGGTAGACAGTGAAATTCTTGGATGCAGCATAAGCAAGGAAGATCCTAACTGCCTCAAGTCTTGCAACAGGTGCAAAGACATCAGTATAATCAATTCCTTCCTCTTGAGTGTATCCTTGAACCACTAGTCTTGCCTTGTTCTTGATAATCAAGCCTCTGTCATCTCTTTTATTTCTGAAAACCCACTTGGTGCCTATAGGTACTTGACCAGATGGTAGCGGACATAGGTTCCAAACCTTCTGTCTTTTGAATTGAAGCAGCTCCTCTTGCATTGATTCAACCCAGCTACTATCCTTTAAGGCATCTTCCACCTTCTTGGGTTCCATTTGGGATAAGAAGCATGAGTACAGGCAGACATTCCCATTGTGAGTTTGTCCCCTTGTTCTCACACCCTCAGAGACTTCCCCTATGATGTTTTCAGCTGGATGAGTATTGTGAATTCTAAGTCTTGGAATCACCTCCAGCTGCAAAGATAGTCCAAGTTGGACATATTTTGCTCTGGAGCTTGAATACTTGGTCCAGCTGCTGTTTCAATCTCATTCAATGAGGACTGATTGAATGAAAGAGAAACATCATCATTTCTTTGCTGTGAAGCATCATTAACAGTTGCCTGTTCCTTCAAAATGCTGCTTCCATCAGCTTGGTGTTGTGTAGGATCACCTGAGGAGACTTGAAGATCATCAGGTGAGTCCCTTGTTGAAGTTCCACTATTTCTTGAAATGGTTATACTGTCAGATCTTTCAATAGTAGGAACTTGATTTGTTGTTCTTGGAGAACTTGGAGCAGGTCTGGGAAGCTCAAATAGTTGATCTTCATCAGAATTGCCTTGAGCACCTGTTCCAGCTGAAACATTCTCACAAGATGGTTTAGAATAGTTTGGAAACAATTCTAAATCAAAAATATGATCAGGGCCATTCCCCCTAACACAAGGAGTGTGCTCATTAACTACAATGTTGGAGGATTCCTCAAATTGTTGGTTTTTAATGTTATAAACCCTGTAAGCTTTAGAGTGGGAGGAATATCCAACAAAGATGGCATCATCTGACTTTTCAGCAAATTTTGCTAAATTGTCTTTTGTGTTAAGTATGGTACACCTGCTGCCAAAGGACCTTAGAAAGCCAATGAACGGTGGCCTCTTGTTCCATAGCTCATAAGGGGTCTTTCCATGTGGCTTTACTACAAGAACTCTGTTCTGCACATAGCATGCAGTGCTGACTGCCTCTGCCCAGAATGTTAGAGGCAGCTTTGAATCAGCTAACATAGTCCGAGCAGCCTCAATAAGTGTCCTATTTCTCCTCTCAGCAACACCATTTTGTTGAGGAGTTCTAGGAGCACTGTATTGTCTGGCAATCCCTTTTGAGTTACAGAATGAGTCAAGAACAAAGTTCTTAAACTCAGTCCCTTGATCACTTCTGATTATTTTAACCTTGTGATCAACTTGATTTTCTATTTTAAGAATAAAAGATTTTAAAGTTTCAGCAGTTTCATCTTTAGTTCTTAAAAAGAATACCCATGTAAATCTAGTAAAATCATCAACTATCACAAGGCAATATGATTTCCTTCCAATGCTCATTATACTTGTGGGACCAAATAGATCCATGTGCAATAAGTGTAATGGAGTAGTGATAGAGTTAACAACTTTGGATTTATGAGAAGACCTGTGTTGTTTCCCTTTCAGGCAAGCAACACAGTTATCTTTGCAGAAAAATTCCTTTTTAGGCAAACCATGTACCAAGTTATTTTTAGCCAATTTATTCATTGTCTTAAAATTGACATGACACATTCGTTTATGCCACAGTGTTGACTCATCACTATCAGCTTTGGAAAGAAAGCATGATACTTCTCCCATTGGGGAAGCATTGTTCATATCAAGCTTGTACATATCCCCTCTCCTGGGAGATCTAAGAAGCACCAATTCCTGAGGAATTGTCATCCCAGGTTTGAGGATGATGCACTCATGTTCTGTGAAAAGCATTTGATGCTTTTGATCACAAAACTGAGAAACACTTAACAGGTTGTGTTCAAGCTGTTTGACAAAATTAACTTTGTCAACTTTTAGTTTTCCATTGGATATACTTCCTCTGCCAGAAATATATCCTCCGGCCTCACCTCCAAACTGGACAGGACCTCCATCATAATGTTGAAATTGTTGAAGGAGAGATCTGTTCCTGTCATGTGCCTGGAGCATCCACTATCTACTATCCAAATGTTGTTATTCTTGTCATATGGATGTCCCTGCACATAAGGTGAGAAAATTAGTTTTGATTGGAAACCCAAGCCTTTTTGGTCTTGGGTTCTTCCAATGAAAGTGACATGATTGAACCAAAATTTATGCATGGGGGTTCAATGGATGTCTTTGAAGAAGAGGTTTGGGCTACAGCATCTTCCTTGATCTTCCATTCCATCCCTTGGTTGATCATAGAAGATGAGCTTGATGAAGCTTTTGCAGCTTGGCATTCTTCCGAAGCTTCTTTCTTTTCGGAAGAGACCTTCACCACCTTTTCTTCCGAAGCAGTCTTCTTCTGGGATGGTTTCAAGGGAACTCTTTTGTGAGTCTTTGCAGCTTTTACTTCCGAAGCCTTTTTCCTCTCGGAAGAAGAGTTTTCTTCCGAGACAAGCCTTGCTTCGGAAACAAGCTTTCCCTTTTTCAACACTTGAACCATCTGATATGGTCCAAATGTGAAACCTTCCCTGACTCCTTCTCTTTTAACATTATTTGCATAATGTGTGCTAGCAGGATTGTAATAACAATCTTTAGCCATGTGATTTTGCAAACCACACATTATGCATGCAATGTTAATTTTCTGGGAATTGGAGGGTTGCTGTTTCTTGTTCTTTTTCTCCTCATCAGCAACCTTTCCCTTTAACTTCTGATCCTTTGGTAGGACAGGAGTACTGGTATTATACTCCTTTCCTGAATCAGAAGGTCCAACCACCTGGAATCCTGCTGATATGAATACACCCTTTTGCTTTGGGTCTATCTTCAGCTTGGATTCAGCCACCTTCTTGGCAGTTTTTCTGGCTGCTTTAGCCCTGCTTCTTCTGGCTTTGGTGGTCAGAGATTGATCATCATTGGTCTGGGAGGGCTCAATTACCTGTTCCTTCCCTGTGATGGTCATGGTCTCCACAGTTGCATCACTCTTTGACTCTTTACAAGGTGGGTCAACAGATGGAACCTCTTGCTCTTCAGTACCACATCTTGGTTGTCTTACAGACTCATAAGAGTGTGGTGGAGCAATTTCATTGGTTCCCAACCCACTTTTGTTTTGATAACAAAGTTTGGAGTGAGAGGATGATGCAAGTATGGCTTGGAAGTTTTGCTCAGCAATAGCATACTTCCTGGCTTGAGCCTCAGCTGTGACAAGCTGGGCTTGAGCCTCAGTCAATTTGGATATTAAATCCTTGATTTGAGTCTTGTAGTTGGTGTGTTCATGTTTTAAAAGAGATACAGTTTTCTCTAACTCCTCAATTTTCTTTTGGTAGTCAGATTCAGCTCTTTTAAAATCAGATTTTAGCACATTTAAAGACTCAATATCGGATTTAATTTCCATATTGTAGTCCTGGTACAACTTAACCTTAGCAATGCAAGCAGGGGTACAGAGATGTTCATATACCTTATTTTCATCTGTTCCTGCCATGAGTGCTTGAGCAGGAGTCACATCTTGAACCATAAAGCTCCAGTCAACTTCTTGAGCCATAGCTGCAGTTTCAGTTGACTTCCCATTGGGCTTTGGTGTAGAAGGATGTGTGGAGGCCTGTGAGGTTCCCGGGTTGGACTTGGGAGCCTTGCATTCCCTTGCAAAGTGGCCAAGCTGGTTACAGTTGTAACACTTAGCCTTGCTTTTGTCAAACCCAAACTTGCTAGTGATTGGGTTTTGAGGGAATTGCCTTCCAGTTCTCTTAAAGAACTTCTTCGCTCTGTAGGTAAGGAGAGCCATTTGCTGGACAATGTCCACATACTCTATGTCATCTGGACTAAAGCACTCAAGATCATCAAAGCAGAACTGATGATCATTGGAGTGTCCACTCCCTGAGACAAACGCACAGCCCTCCTGAAAGGAGCTCTGCTGAGCTTGATGAGACCTTGGAGTCTCAGGGAATGTGATGTAAGGCCCAGATGAACAAGATGGCTGCTGGGTGTATGACAGGTACTGCTGAGACTGTGGGATACCTGAGCCTTCAGCAACCATTAAAGCGTTGCTAGCAGGAAGGCTCAAGGGTCTGCTTGCTTGGTGACCCTTCTTGCTTTCCATTTCCAAACGGTATCCATCTAGGATCCCATAGAGTTCGGTCATGGTGAGAGTGTTTAAATTCTCTGTTCTCTTAATGGAGACACAGTAGAAAGTCCACTCATTGGGTAGAGCACTCATGAACTTTCTGGTAAGGTCTCTTAGTTCTTGAGTGATTCCCACAGATTGGAGGGAGGAGATAAGATCCATATACCTGAAGTATTGCTGGCTAAAAGTTTCTCCAGCAACATAGGTGAAGTTCTCGAACTGCTGCTTCAGTGAGTCCTTCTTTGAATCATTAGAGCTCGAGTACATCTGAGCAAGTGCATCAAAGAGTTCTTTGGCTGACTTGCAATGCTCAAACCCCACCATGATGGAGTTTGGGATTGCAGTCATGAGAACAGTCATAGCATTGCTGTCAATGTCGAGCCTTTCCTATCTTCATCGGAATAGTCTTCGACATCCTTTTCGATCATGGCACCGTTTCCACCAGCAACTTTTGGCTTGTACGGGCCATTCACGATGGACTGCCACATCTTGCTATCCTGGTATCTGATGAAGCCTTCCATTCTTCTGCTCCAAGACCTGAAGTTTTCAGGATCGATGATAGGAGCTTTGGTCATCGTTCCCATTTCGACTTCAGATTTGTTGAGGGCCATTTTGAGTGAGGTATAAGGAGGAGTGAAAAACTTGGTTGATTGGGATGGTAAGATCTTACAATCAAGAGCCTAAAAAGCTCTGATACCAATTGCAGGATCGGGTTTTGTCACTTAACACTTGTTTTCTCTCAAACTCACTTATAATAGTCACTCAAACAAGATGAAGCAATGTCTTTGACAAGAGTTGATAGTAATATAATAAGTAATCAAAGCAACAAGCAGAAATATTTTCAAGGCACTTGTATATATTA
Source organism: Flaveria ramosissima (assembly GCA_025215565.1). NCBI lineage: Eukaryota > Viridiplantae > Streptophyta > Magnoliopsida > Asterales > Asteraceae > Flaveria > Flaveria ramosissima. The sequence goes on along the minus strand of CM046032.1, from coordinate 45,501,928 downwards.
CTTCTCAACTCAAGATTACAAGACACTTACAAGCATACAACAAGAGTTACAATGAGAAACTATATATACTAGATCCTACAGCCGGTTATACTTGATACCAGCTGGAAACCTAAGACTAAAGCATATACTACAATGCTATAGTTAAGGTATCTTAGATAAAGTATTATCTAAGATATGGTAGTCATGACATGTCCATGACTTACCTTTTGTCACCAACTAAAGATGGCAACTGTACTTAACATGAAAAGGTAAACAGTAGATTAAAGTATGGTCAACTACATGGCTTTTGAGAAAACGCCATGCAGTATCTCAGAGATTTGCAGCGGACTGTCAGACAGACCATACTTATGTCTACTGGATAATAGAAGTGTTCTTCCGAAGGTTAACTGGCTTCGGAAGAACAAGTTCTTCCGAAGCCACTTATACTTCGGAAGATGCTTCTATGCTTCCGAGGCTTTAAGGACTTCTTTATTCTTCGGAAGTTGACTTCAGAACTTTGTCTTCAAGTCTTGAACCTTCGGAAGTAGCTTCTTTACCTTCGGAAGTTGGAGTTCTCCTTCGGAAGTGTATTTTACACTTAGACTTCGGAAGAACTCTTTCTTCCTTCGGAAGTCCCACACTTGGCTTCGGAAGTCCTTTGCATGTAGTACTCAAAATCTTCTAAGTGTTATTGTTTTGGTTGCAACAGCCTCTTATGATCCAACAAGTAAATGGCATAAAGGCATTACAAGAATTAAATTTACGAGTGTAAAATAAATTCTTCAAATATAAGGTTCAATGTTTCACCCCAAAACGGTGTGAAATAATATAAAATGGAAGCAATGAAACTCATTGACGTATATGTATTAAGATGATAATAAGAATTAACAACTTTCAAAGAATTCCTGTACAAGGGACCTAAACTATATATTTTAAATCATTTATAATAATTTACATAACTTAAATATAAAGTGTAAATACATGTTTATATTTATTTGTAACAATTATGATTTTAAACAATAATTAAAGGTAACATTTGAACCAATAATAATTTTAGTGATTTAAATCATTATAAAGTCTGCTTTTATAAAAATAAACTAAATACAATCTTTGTTTTATAAAAATATTGAAATATTTAAAGAAATAAACTTACAGAAATGAATAAAGTGACTTTAAAAATAAATAAAGTTTACAAAGTTAATTTTAATAATTTTTCAAAAATTATTTATATTTTTAAAAAGCTGAAAAAGCCAAAGAAAATAGTTTGAGGGTGCCCGGGTTCGAACCCGGGACCTCAATGTTTGAATGGAAGCGTGTAACCAGTGAACCAGGGCCGCGGCCGTGGTATCTCACGGTTCTGAAATTATAAAACCACAGTTATACAGGAAACCCCAAATCATATAAACCCTAGAAACATCTTCGATCAAATTGAACCCCATATGAACATTGTAAATGATCAGAAGATTAGGGCTTTTGATCTCCACCCGAAACCGAATGTATTCATGTACTCAATTACCTGGATTGACACAGAATTGATGGTGAAAGAGTGAGAGCAACATCGCGACAGGGGCGAAGATCGAATGCGTGTCCGTGTGTTTTGAATGAAATTAAGGTTATAGGGAGTGAAAAGGATTCGTTTAAAGTAATTAGCACAGGTTATATGATTCCCTTTTGAACAATCCCACGCCCAACGAACTCAATTTTAGTCGCGACCGATTTGATTCCAATACTCATGATAAACGGTTGTTTTAATCGTAATTAAACGCACCATTGAATTTACAATGATTAAATGTACGTTTATGTTTCGTTAATTTGATTATTATCACGATTTGAAGGTCGAACCGTTGGGACTTGATTGCGGTTATCCGTTTAGATTTATTCCTCAGTGAAACAGACGTTTTGGTTGTTTTAATGAGAATTATAGGTTCGATCCATGTTCTAGCAACGGAAACAAACGATTAATTGAGGTGTTTAAAGTGAATAAAGAGATCCTTAGACCTCGTCGACGTCGCCGGAGGTTGCCGGAAAATGGCCGGAAAGGGGGCCGGAATTGCGGGTTGAAAAAGTGGGCGGGGGATTGATTTTTTTATTTATAATTTTACCATTTTGGTCCCTGGGGTTTAAAAGTTAGTATTTTATGTACAAACCTTATAATTAAAGTTTTCAAATTGACTAAAAACCCCTTGAACTTAATTATACTTCAAGTTTTTAAGTTTAATAACTTTTATAAATTGTTATAAATATTATTATTATTATTATTATATTATTATTATTATTATTATATTATCATTACTATTACCATTATTTTAGTTATTATTATTAGTATTATTAATATTAGTATAACTTATTATTATTATTACTATAGTTATTATTATTATAATTATTATTTCTCAATCTAATAATTATGTTGTTAAGTTTTATATTAAAAAAATTAATGACCAACAAACAAATAAGCATAAGCAACCCACAAATTTCATAAAATACATAAATAGTCCTTACAAAAACTTAACAAAGTTAACTTTTAATTTAACAAAAAATACGAGATGTTACATTTAGAAAGCCAGAAGAGATATGGCATAGCAATCCTAATCGCTCTAAAATTATTGTCTATTGTCTTTATGTTTTGATGTGTTGTTTTGTGCTTTTGAAGCGATGATCTTTGATGGTAATTAGCAAATTATTTTTTTTGATTTCATTTTCTATTCCTGCACAAACCCAAACTGTTTCATAGGAATGCATATGACAAAGGCGGTGTGGTTGGGTTCATCAGTTCATGGCTTCTGCTTATTAAGTGTGTTGGGTTTTAAACGTTCAAGAAAATATGTTATTGTGTTTTTTTATTACATAATCTAATATACAGTTTCTTAGTTTTTCTTTTCTAGTCAAATGAGCTTATTCTTCTTGCAACTTTATAATGATAACTAGGTTAAACATTACCAAAGTGCCTTAAAATCTTTGATGTTTTTGACATGTAACTGTTGAAGATGTAGAGCATTTCGTTAGCGTCTTTTCCATTTTCAACATTTATCTTTCATTACTTCAATAACGTTAAGATTATATGTGAAATTTGATTCCTATATTGAAACATAAAACTTGATTGAAATGAGTTGTTTTATTGTTATTAATTGAAACTTTAGTGATAAAACCTGCCTTGCCCCGACCCGACCCGAATGTTCTATTATCGATTGGATAGAAGTCGAAGCACCCACAAAAAGCGACCCTAGTGAAGAAAAATCCTGGTTCCGCCACAGAAAGTTCTATTATCGATTGTTGTTAGTAATAAAACAAAAAAATTTAAAACGTTACCGATCAAATTAATAGTATAGATTATTATAGACAAAAATTAACAGTTTTGTTTATTAAAATTCAATCTATGAAACTTTTAATTTAAACTTATAGGTCGCATAAAAGAGAAATTGTGTAGTTAAAATTGGGGGCGGGAAGTGAAGAAGGAGTACCTTGTGACGTACGATTCAGACCTTCGTCTTCCTGTTTCTCTCTAAACAAAATGGCACGAAACAAGGTAAACTTCAAATTTCTTCTTTTACTTTATTTATTTCAATTTTATGTCTGCATAATGTCTGCAACATCACATAAATCGCCATCAATCGGTTAAAGCTTTGTTGTTAAGTTCTTAAATATGCAGTTTTTAAGGCTTCGATCATGTTAATTTCAAGTATGTAGAAACTATTGATAGTATAGCTCATGTTTGCTTCGAAGGAATTAAATACCTATTAGCTGTTGGTTAGGGCAAGTAGTATCAAAATCAGGTGCTTGCTTGTTGATTGTGATTGTGATTGTGATTGTGATTGTTGCTTGTTTAGTGACGTTCATCGACTAAATTCGCTTATACTTCTATTTTTTTTTTTTGGAATTTTGTGAAAGGATTCAGCGAGCTTAGGTTGCTGTTAATTGTTATTTCTGATAAGATATTGGATGCTGCATACTGTAGATCATATTGTTGTATTAAGTTGCTAATTAAATGTTGCTAGGGCAAACGATGGACTTAAAATGCCAAATTTTGGGATGCTTATCTTTTTATCTTGAGTTCATCAGAATTTGATTGTGCTGATTACTACAATATCGGATGGGTGCTTAGTGTGTTTCGTGTTATTATGTGAAATTATCAGTAACTGTTTGTTTGGGCAAAAGGAATCAGAATTAGAGGGTGTTTGGAAGTGCATTATGAAAGTGGTTAAAATGCCAATTTGGGATTGCTTATCTTTTTCTTGAGTTCATCAGAATTTGATTGTGCTGATTACTACAATATGATGGGTGCTTAGTGTGTTTCGTGTTATTATGTGAAATTATCAGTAACTGTTTGTTTGGGCAAAAGGAATCAGAATTAGAGGGTGTTTGGAAGTGCATTATGAAAGTGGTTACGTGACGTGGTATGGGAGATATTGTTTGACAGTGCTTTTTGGCTTTCTGAAGTTGTAAGAATATGATAATATAGTGTTTTGAGTGTTTGGTAAAGACAAAGAGAACAGTTTTGCTGAAAAAAAGGAGTCAAGTCTAGTGAAATGATAGTCATCCTAACTCAAATTTGACTCTTGGAAAATCACATAGTATGGTAATGGTTAGTATTTATGTGTGAAAGTGCCAATTTATATTTCTTTTGGGCAAAAGATCAGAAGTAATAATATTTAAAGCAAGTTTGGTGCCATCCGTTGTCACTGAAGTGATGTTTTGCTGCTAAGCTTTATTTTTTCCCCTTGATCTTAGCAAGTTGTAATAATGCGAAAATTGCCAATACATCGAAACCTCACCTAACTTAGTTCATGTTTTTAATGATTTACTAGTTGATGCTTGTTTAGGGCAAGAAGTTATACATCTGATTTTGCTGATACTTCCTTTTTCTTCCTTTTTTAAAGAATCGATACAGTATAACAGGTTTCTTACAAGCTGCTAACATCTGAATTCGTCTAGTATAGTCAATTAAGAAGTTCTTTTTTTGGATTGGGGTGTGCGGAAGCTAAGTTGTAGGTTAGCTTGATGATTATGTTTGTTATATACTTGTGACTTGCTGTTTAGTTTCATCCACTAGATGTTTTTATTCTGCTCTCATAGATTATTTAAATACTTATATTGAAAGGTTTGACTTTATACTTTTATGTTTGATGTCAGTCCATCTTTCAAGCAGCTGAAATCATGAAAGAAATGTTATTTGGGGTTCGAATGTAGTTAATTAGAGTGAAATTCAATTGAAATTATAATGGACTTTTGTGAAAAAATTTAATTGTGTTAATATCTTTTTCAAGAAAAAAGTATTTGGGAAAGGAAGTTGATTTGCTTACACTTTCAACTGTTTTGTGGAACACTTACAGGAAGGATTGGTTTTATTGATTGATGTTAGTCCATCATGGGAGTTGTTGTGTTTGGAACAGAAGGTAATATCAGTTTACTTGATCAAGTTCATCTTTATAAACCACTCATTTTTTCGTGTTGACATAATAGGAGATCCATGAATTTTGCTAAAAAGTGGAGTTGTATTCTACTTAGTTAATCATATTCTTTTTCAGGAGGATACTCTTTTAAGATCGTCATTGATCATATCTGTTACATGAACTGACTGAAAGGGTGTCTATTTTTGTTAATTTTGTTTTTTGTCCTTTGGCTTATGTAAGGTGCTTTTTATATACACAGATACCAAAAATGATTTGACAAAAGAAGTGGGTGGATATGAACACATTACTGTTTTGCAGCCGATCAAAGTTGTGGATGGAGATCTTGTTAATGTGTTACAACAACTACCTCGAGGAACTGTTCCTGGAGACTGTATCCTATGTTTATGTTACAATATAGTGCAAATTTAGCCCACAAATTTCTTACTTTTTTATGATAATTATTTTGATGGATAATCACAAAAACATAATCTCAATTGCAGGAAATGAGAAAATTAAACATGGTATTACCTAACTGTTTGAAATAACTACTAATTTGACAAAATTGAATTGTACTACTTCAAAGCAGTCATATTTATAGAGTCCAAATCTATATGTGGTTCAGCAAATTCATCATACACGTAGAAGGTTAAAAGTGTTCTCTGGTGCCTATTATCAATGTCTATGTTGTGCTTATTGGTTTGTACCTTGACTTAATGATAGTTATGGATGCAATTGTTGTGGGGATGGATTTGCTAATTAAGAAATTTCAAGAAACAATTAAGGGTAAAAAACGTATCTGTCTCATTACTAATGCTATGTACCCTATCAAAGATCCATACGAAGGTACAAAAGAAGATCAAGTCTACACCCTTGCTGAGCAGATGGCTGTACAGGGCATGAAAATTGAATGTATCATTTACAGAGGAAACCAGAGACGGTTACCACATGAGGGTACTATCATTGAAGAAAACGATATGCTGCTAAATATATTTTCAAAGAAAACAAAAGCAAAAGCGGTGCATGTTGAGAGTTCAACTTCGTTGCTAGGTGCGTTAAGGACTCGTAATGTAACTCCTGTAACTACATACAGGGGTGATCTTGAAATAAGCTCGACATTTAAGATAAAGGTGATTTCATTTACTATGAAGTAATTTGTATAAGTATTATCCTGTTATTGTTTTTCTTACTCTTGATTATGATTAGGTTTGGGTCTACAAGAAAACAGCTGAAGAGAGATTCCCTACTCTCAAAAAGTATTCTGATAAAGCACCTTCGACGGATAAATTTGCCACTCATGAAATTAAATTAGACTATGAGTACAAAAGTGTTCAAGATCCTAGTAAAGTTGTGCCTCCAGAACAAAGGATAAAAGGATATAGATATGGACCTCAAGTGATTCCTATATCATCTGCTGAACTTGAAGCAGTGAAATTCAAACCAGAGAAAAGCGTGAAACTTCTAGGGTTCACAAATGCTTCAAATATTATGCGGTATGGTTTTACCTATTGTAATGGATAGTTATAAACATATAGGGGTTGCAAAATGGGTTGGTCAGGTAGGTGGGGGTAACAAGTAAAGTGTTTTTTTTTTTTTTTTAATATAGGTCCATGCTTGATTTACCTGAAACACTTTTTGTCTGAATTTTTTTATATAAATAATATGTTTCGAATATGATAACTTTTTTCAACAAGAATCTAATTATTTGAATAATAAATGGCGTAGGAGGTTTATACAATTATACGTTAAGAATACACATGTGGTGGACTTTTGACCTGTTTGACCCATCTCTTTTTAAGTTGATTTTTTTATTTGTACATACATGACCTATTAGAGATAAAACACATCCGAATGGACCCATTTGTAAGACACTGGGTTGTAATTGCCACCTCCAATGCATACATAAAGTAAATTGACTTTACTTTTATACTTAAAGACATTACTACATGAAAGATGTCAACATCTTCATTGCTGATCCTGGCAACAAAAAAGCGACTATTGCTATTTCTGCATTAGCAAGAGCAATGAAGGAAATGAACAAAGTTGCTATTGTACGGTGTGTTTGGAGACAAGGACAGGCAAATGTTGTTATAGGAGTCTTAACTCCTAATGTCTCGGATAAGGATAATATTGTGAGTCCTTAGTTTCAGTTTTAGAGTTTGACTTGTGTCTTTGACCATCAACCAACTCTCTTTTTTGACGTTGCTCTGAAATGGCAGGCGGATTCTTTTTACTTTAATGTCCTTCCTTTTGCTGAAGATGTTCGAGAGTTTCAGTTTCCCTCTTTTAGCAACCTTCCAGCATCTCTGCAGCCAAACGCAGAACAGCAAGAGGCTGCTGATAAGTTGGTAATGATGCTGGACCTAGCTCCGACTGGCAAGGAGGAATCTTTGCGGCCTGAATTCACCCCAAACCCTGTTTTGGAGGTATGTAGTTGTTAGATATTTCTTTAATTTTGCAAAATTTAAAGCAAAACTGTTTTACTACTAGAGATTACAAGATGGGAGGGATAGCTTACGGTCAAATTTATGTAGTTGAGTACGGATCAAAACGGGCAGGGCAGGACCTGCAAACACTTTTAGTCCATTTTAAAAGTAGAAATAGTTAACAAGTTATATTGATAATGACTACAGTAGTATTAATGTATTATGATAATTATCTCAATCTTTGAATGAAAAGAAGATATAATAATTAGAAATAGTCTTTGTGTGACTTCAACCCGCTTGACATGTGTCCCTTGAACTAATTTTTTAAGCTCGACTCATTTGATATGATGTACAGCTCAAATTTGTCCATTCATAAGCAAATGGATAAAATTTGCCACCCATACACTGATTTTATTTACAAATGCTTTACTCACGTCATTTTCCTTGCTTTTTTGCTGACTTTTCACTGCTATTTATTCAGCGTTTTTACCACCATCTTGAACTGAAATCAAAGCATCCAGATGCAGCTGTACCACCTCTTGATGAATCTCTCAAAAGAATAACAGAACCTGATCCTGAAGTAATATCTAAAAACAAGCTCGTGATTGATGAATTTCGAAGACATTTTGAACTTAAAGAGAATCCTAAGGTCAAACAAATGGGACCCACATTTATATCTTTACTTATTTACTAGAAAATTATAGAAATAACAGCTAGAGTTTCATCTTCAGTTGAAGAAGTCGACTAGGCGGCTATTGAGGGGCAAAACATCTGGATCATATGAGAACCAGTCAACTGATCTAATTGCTTCTACATCTGAAGTCAAAATCGAGACACTTGGGGATTTGACTCCCGTATCGGACTTTGAAGCTATGATATCTCGTAGAGATAGCCCGGAATGGGTTAATAAAGCAATTTTTGGTATGAAAAATAAAATCTTTGATCTAGTGGAGAATTCCTTTGAAGGGGACAATTATCCAAAGGCTTTAGAATGTTTAATTGCTCTTAGAAGGGGTTGTGTCATTGAACAAGTAAGCATTCTTTCTTGAGCGCAAATTTGACCAAAGATTTGAACTCAAAGAGTGAAAGACAATATTACCCTTTACTTGTGCTCATAACTCATGACAGCTGACCAATGTTTGACCTTTCTGTGTCTCGTTTAGGAACCGAAGCAATTCAACAACTTTCTGAGCCATATTTGGAGATTCTGCCGGGAGACAAATCTATCGAGTTTCTGTGACTTTCTTGTTTCAAAAGACGTCAAGTTCATCACCAAAACAGAGGCCGAAGACAGGTAATAAATCATGTTTGTCTCATTACATCTTTCTGTGTCCATTTTCAGCTTACTGTCATTCTGATTGTTCTTGTAATTATAGTAAATGTTTATCAGTCTCTAACTCGTGCTTGCTTTTATGGCACATGTTCATTTGATCAGTGAAATTGAGGAACAAGATGCAAGAAGCTTGTTCGTGAAACCAGAGCCAAATTCATAAGTGAAGTATTATGATGTTTATGTTTTGGCAAACTTGGAGTTAAAGTATTGAATGATCAATTGATGTTAAAACTGCAAGGATGTTTAATATTTGAATCACGTTCGAAAAAGCCAATTTTCAAATCTAACAAAACCGAATTCGGTTTTTAGCTTTTTAGAACTGCCACTAAATATTATCTTATCTTCTAATCAAACACCATAAGGACAATATGTAGATGTGATCATTGATCAATCTCATTACAAGCAACGTTTTGTTTTGTTTATTTAAGCACCAATTTAAAATAAATAGTTTCAAGTTATATGACAACTCAAATGGAGCATTTTTATTATAGCATGATTTCTTATTACATAATATGAAAAAACAAAGATGATGAACAGTGCTCTTCCACCCTGAATAGCATGATGTACAAGCGATCTATGCACGTACAGTCTTTAAAGTCTTCTGTACAATCCTTTGGATGCATTTGGGATGGCCTTTTTAGGTGGGGAATGGGGGTTTCTTTTGCATTCCCGCATGTTGTTGCCTTTCCAGTTGCTTTTGTTGGGTCTCCCTTTGCGGTAGCTGTTGGTGCTGATGAAGTTGTTTTAGAGACGGAGATGGTGTGTGGTTAGAACACCATGTATTTGCAACCGTCTATGGATGGTGGTGCATGTTGAAACCGACTCAGATCTGTCGATTTAGACGCCGCCGGTTGTCTGTCGACCGCCTTTGGTGGCGTCTGTGTGACCCTCACGTCCGGTTCTTCCCGTCCTTTGCTCGATGATGATGGCACTTGGCACATCTGAGAGCCCTAATCTGGATTTTGATGATCTGCTTTAGTTGTCGGCATTGGTGTTGTTGCTGGCTGTGATGAGACAAAAGCGATGTTGGTTGCTTTGCCTGGCACACTGCTCTCGGTGTGCTGCCACACCCCGACATTAATTTTGAGCCAACTTGTAATTGTTATGTGTTTTAGCTATGATGATCTAAACGTAATGCTACGAACATATGCGTTAGATAGAGCCCGGTTTTACCCTGTTTTTTATGACGCGCAACGCGCGTCAGGGTATACACTCTTGTTACCGTTTAAAAACTAAGATCTAGAGGTTTTGCTTAGTTATTTAGTTATATGTTTTAATATAAAAAGTAATGTTTATTGTCATGATATTAATTGTGCACAGACCTAGGTTTTGCTTAACATCTTTTACTTCAACTATATACTTAACGTCGTTCTAAAATAAAATTTTCAATTGTTGAGCAGTAATCAATTTATACTTGTTTGTTGTTAGAAGTTACTATTGTCATTGTTTGGATAAAAGTGAAAAAATAAAATAAAATAAAGAAAAAAACATATTGGCAAAAAGGAAAAGTTTGTTTGAAACGAGATGGAAGCTATTGCTCTTTTAAGTTCAAAAACTCTTATTTTTATTATAAATATGATAAAAGTTTAAGAATTATTCTTCAATAACAGTTAAGTTTAATAGAAAATCATGAGCATTGTATTGATACATAACCTTAATACCAAATTATTAAAGTTATCACGGTTAATGATATCGGTCCATTGTTAAATACAGGCATGCGTCGGTTTTATGCGGTTGGGTTTAAGAGTGGACGAGTATGTTATACGGGCCGTACTATATTTATTGATAGTGTTAAAAACGCTGGCAATCGGCTACATTTTGAGGCCAATCACCCATCTTTTAAGGTGTTCTCGTGTTTTGAGTTCGCTTGCCAACAAAACTTAGTGTGGGTGCCGACGTCAGGTTGGTCGAGGCCACGTCTAAGGGAAATATGTGGAATGAAAAAGTCAAAATGATATTTTTATGTAGGAGTATATCAAAGAAACATTTTAAAGATTTCATATTTTTTTAAAATAAACAAATATGTTCGTTTTAATAAAACTCATGTACTCTTAATAAGACTATACCCATAACACAATTAAAAAAACTCTCCACATAACTACTCGAATTTAAAATTTTCAATTCGTCAACATATGTTCCCAAGAACCGAGTAGGCTCGGTCCTAGAGGTGTACATTCTGTTTTTTTTTCAAACCGGTTCGGGTTCAAAACCGAACTGGTTTTTTGTCATGGGGGCAAAACCGGTTCGGGTTACAAACCAGGTTGGTTCACTGAATACTCGAACCCGTCAAACCGATTTGGACCGGTTATTTTTACCAGTTTACCGGTTTTTAGTGTTTAAATTGGTTTCTGTTGGGTGTCGAATCCAGCAAATAAATAATAAAAATGTGAACCTACCGTACACACACTAAGAATAGTATGAGCGGAAGTAGAGTTCGTGTCCTCAGGGATACGTGTCAACTATTTTATACCCAAAACGTTTTAACACAGTTACTTTGATTGTGGGCTAAGGAAGGTGGGGGGTTTAACTACAAACTAAAACTTAAAGTAATTTGCAAAAAGTAGAAAAAAATTCCAGTGACCCGACACGGCCGTGTCAAAACTGTAAAGGAAATTCCACGCGGCCGTGTTAAGGTTCTGCCAGAAAAACGAAAATTGACATTTTTTTGTATTTTTTTTATTATGAAAAAGAGATTATTGAAGACGTTAGTTAAATTATGAAATAAATCAAATATAAAAACTAATTCCAACACTAAGGTAATTTCTTGATTTGATTTGGCTTACGATCATTAACGATTACGGTGCAATGACAATTTTCAATTAATGGTTTGTATCGATACTAGACATCACGCCGTTCGGATATCCCCTCTATCTAATGTCCAATCAATCGCAGTTCGTTGATTGGAGCCAACCCGCTACTCTAAGCTCACGCCGTTCGGATCTTAGTGTGCGGGTTGCAACGATAGAAGTATCGATTATAATTAAACACACACGTCGTTCGGTATGCCTAACTAGATTGTGTGATTCTATAACGAGAATGAATCCATATACAAACTCAAACCGTTAATTGTTCCTTATATCAAAAAGCAAAACTTGATTAGGGTTTTAAATTTTGAAGAACTTTATTAGAAAAATTAATAAGTTGATCAGGTTTATTAACAATCTAATATATACCGGATTAGATCCGGGTTTAAGATCAAGAATCAAACAAACAAACCACTAAAATAAAAACATCTCATAAACGCTTCACATAAGTTCAAAACGAAATCATAGAAATTGAACCTTAATGTTGAAATCAAAGATTGTTCTAGCCGGACATGACGACTAGATCAATCAAACTAAAATAAAATAGAAAGTACGAATCGAAAACCAATAAAGAAACCTAATCGCTATTGCTCCTCGTTGCTTCTTGAACTTGATTCTTCAAAATAATCTCTTCAAAAATCCTTCCAAGGTGCTCCAAGATGCCTCCTTTTTTTTTCTTCTATTTATTCTCCTCCTTTAACTTGCAGATCCACCTTTTTAGGTTTTATTGTTCTCTATCTTCAAAAAAATCTGAAGATAATCATATTCAATAAAAATTCCTAAAGTTTAGGAATTTTTCCTGCACTCTTTAAATTTCAAGATTCTACTTAATAAATATTTTCTTTTAAGTCTTTTTTTTCTCTCTCAATTGAATGTGCCTACAAAACAAAGCAAAACACACCAAAGTAGATTCCATTCCACAAAACTTCTATTATATAAAATAATTGAAAAATGCATGCAACTAATGCAAAATATATGCTAAAATATACTCTAAAATTATTATAATTTATGACTAAAATATAACTAACAGTTTCGAGTGTAGAGCTACCAAACCAGTATACAAACCGGTGGTTCGGATCGGATTGCCAATCCGTTTTTTTCAAACCGTTTGGTTTTTTGATCGGTTTTTTTTTTTTTTCCGAACCGGTTCCTCTTGTACCAATAGCCGGTCCTACAATTTGAATCGTATTTTCTGCCATTTCCAAGCTTCATATTTAATAGCCTTTAGCCTTCTTAATATTTAAACCCTAACAAAGGGTTTAAAACCACAAGTAATCGAAACAACAAAGGGTCAGCTCAAACCCTAGCAATCCGATCACCAATTTCAATCATGGCTTTCTGGGGTGAGGTTTCAATCAATTTCTTCATAATTGAGTTTGCTGTTCATTTCAAATTTCATTTTAATCGTTTAATTCTGATTTGCATCGCTTTCCATATGTTTTAACCATAGATTCATGCTTATAAAACGAAACATACGTGTTCATGCTTCTTATCATTCTTCATGTATCGTTATTTGATTCGTAATCGATAACGGTTTTTGTGTGTTTTGATTGCAATACGTTAGGAGTTGAAGTGAAACCTGGGAAGCCGTATACGCATTCATCTAAAAGCTGTAGTGGACGCCTACGAATTTCTCAGGTAAGTGTTTTATATTTAACTTAAGTTTATATTAGCTTATGATTGAATGACAAGAATATGTGTAATTTGGGAGGAACAAGAAATTATGTTGGATATGACCAACTGTTGATTCATCTTTAACATTCTAGGTTGTTGTTGGGTAGTTTAATCTTATATGGATCTTTTTTTGTTAGGGTGCATATATTCCCCTCTTCAGCTGAAATATTGCATATTTCCCCAAAACACAAGTTTTCAATGCATAAGTACAGTGCTTTATAAACATGCTTTGGGGAAATATGCAATTTTAAAAGTTTAGATGGGGAGATATGCAAATGCCCCTTAGTTTTATTACCAAAATCTATCATTAGTACGGATTTATCCGGCTAAGATGATCTCTGTGTGTTAATAGCTATAAAATGTTATCCATGTGTGATAGTCTAGGCTATTGAGCAAGAGTAATTGGATTTGAGTTTGCAGTTTGCTATCGGGTTGCATAAAATTTTCAGTTCTTAGATTTTCATATGTTTATATGATCCTTGGACTGTGAAGTGCTGTTATTTGTTTAACTTTAAGAGGGAACAATTAGTATGTTCGAAAACTAGGAGATTTAAAGAATATGACTCACCATATGTGTATTTTGAAATGGGTTAATTGCAACATACTTTTACCTCTTTGTCATTGTACGAGACATACTTCCATTTTTACCACATAATGCAACATACAACATATTCTAACAATTGCTTGCAAAATATTTGCACCAGAACGCAACACATTTCTCATTTTTCCCCACCTAATGTAACGTAATTACATACAAAATTACAAATGCATGAAAATCCTAGCATGTTACATTAAATGATAAAAATAGAAGCATGTTACGTTTAATAGAAAAAAAGGTTGCATTTCGGTGGAATTAACCCTTTTCAAGTTTTAGGTCGGTCAAGCTTGGGACAGAAAAATTATATATTGTATTAATATAGTATATTATCAGGTTGTCCTTTTGAATTTTGTTGTCACTAAATCTATTGTAAGAAACACTTTCAAAGGAAAACTAAGAGCCTAGTTTTTACATACATTAATTTATCTTGGAAATGAAACAAAGATAGGGTTGGTCACTTGATCATATCAAGAGATGGTGGACAAGTCTTAAGAAATCAATCTATCATAAATATGTGAAATGCCAATTTATACAAAACCCTCTATCCTCCTTTCACCAATATGTATAGATATTTAGTATGTTGATTATTAATATATAAACGTAGAAATCCTGTTCCCTTTTCGCTGTATGTTTTGATATTTTTTAATGGTCTTTTTAATTTATTATTTTTTTGAATATTGATTCTATGTTATCCTGTATGTTTTAGGCAACATTGTCTATTGGAAATGCAACACTGAAGAGTTTGGTGCAATGCAATGTCGGGGATAAGCGTCCTGTTCTTTTATGTGCACTGCTGCCTAATAAGACGGAATCGCTGCAATTAGATTTGGAATTTGATGAAGCTGAAGATGTAATCTTCTCTGTTATTGGTCCACGTGGCGTATATCTCACTGGTTACTATGTTGGTAACAACCGACATTCAACTATGCAAGATGATTCGTATCCTTTTTTTGTTGAATGGATTGCTTTGTATTATCCTTCTTTATCATGAATTCTCATGTTTTTCATGCATTTGTCTATATATGTGTTTGTCTGTACAAACTTTTTTTTTCCTTCACTGTGATTACAAAGAGAATCATTTGGGGAGGATATTGCAAATTCTGAGACACATGAATCAAATCTTGGTAGTGATGAGGATGAATATGAAGATAGCTTTATCAATGATGATGAACCTGAACCTCTAACACCTTCTCCTGTTTCAAGTAACAGAGGTAATGCTGTTTTACGCTTCAACGGTGGATTATTATAGTTAACTAAATCTAATTTCATTTTTATTATCAATAATCAGATGATGATGATGAGGAGGATTTTATGAACAAAAATGGGAATGGTCGTCATAGAAGACTCAAAAAGAAGTATCAGTCAATTGAATCTGATGATGAAATGAGTATACCAGAGGTTGATGATGAAGATGATTTTCCAATTTCATCCATATGCAAGAACAATAAGTCACAAGCATTGGGGGAAAAGGTTAACAAAGAAACACTTGCTGAGGCGGAACAAAAGACAAAAAATAACCAAGATACGTACAAGTCGGATGCTGTAAATTCCCAAGATATTGACACAAAGGATAGGGCTGATGTACATTTTGTTGACGCAAAAACAGAAGGGTGAGTATTTGCCTACTAAAAAGTTGGATTTCATATTTAATATTGTGATTTTAGGTTTGATTTGAAGTATCATGTGGAATCACTTGTTATATGTATTTATAGTAAGTGTTGTATTCATATGATTGAATAAATAAATGATTGTGTCCAATCTCTTTATTAATAGTTCTATTTTGCAACAGGAAAGATAATCAGCATAATTCGCCTATGTCGTCTTTAGCTGAAGTATTGCCAGAAAGAAAGTCAAAAAGAAATAAGAAAAAGCAAGAGTCTTCGAAGGAGGAAAAGGTTACCGATGCATTGACTGCTAAAGATGATCAAAAGCCTAATGATACGTAAGTTTTGTTAGATATGTTTATATACATATCTTGTTATAGTACATATATTTAAAAATGTCTTAAATCAAGTGTATAGTTTAGGTTTATCACTCTACTAGTTTCCCTAATATAACTGCATATACTTAGATGTGTTTAGCCCATAAATTTTTATTATTGGTTTCACAAGTTCAAGCTATATGTATATTTATATAGAATTTCATGTATATGTTATGGACTTATGGACTTAAATTGTCAAATTTCCACTTCTATATTTTTCAATTTCACAAGTTCAAGCATGGTTTTTGTTTGTGCAATTTACATTTTTAATCATTAAGCAGGGGTGAGGTGTTGACTTCTGGTGACGTGGGCTCTGAAAAGAATTCAAAACCTAAGAAGAAAAGAAAAGGGCGCAGTGAAGTAAATATTGATGGTACAGAAAACGATCTGCTTGCAGGAGAAAAGCTAGAAAATGATCAACCTGCAATTAACAAGTATGATATAATTCTAACTCCTTCTAAGCTGCTAGATCATGATGGTGGTATTTTTCTTGTTTTTTTAGTTTTCCACCTGAAGAATTATTAGACATTCTCTTTCAAGTCATTACTTGTTGATATAATGAATTTTATAAAGAAAAGTTATAGATGTTATATATCAATGACTGTTTGAAAAAAAATATTGAGGAGTTATCTATTATGATTTTATATTCCATAATGTTGTTTTCTCCATCTTAACAATTGCATGTCTTTTATCATATGGTTTCCCCACTGGTCGGTTTAAGTATCTGATGATCGATTAGATTTTTGTAAGATTTGTTGTGTTTTGGCAAGTTTAAAACATCTTTTTTATATGCATGCAGGAGTTCTGCTGTTGATTCCAATCATGTAGCTGATGGAAATCAGTCAGATGAGAAAAAAGTTAAAAAGAAAAGGAGAAAGGCAAGTAAAACACAAGAGATTGATGGAAACACAAACATCGACGTTGAAAAAGAAAATAATAAACAATCTCCATCAGAACCGGAATTGTGTAACAAAAAGACACTATCTAACGGTCTTGTTATTGAAGACCTAGTGACAGGCAACTCTAAAGGAAAAGTGGCTACTGCTGGAAGAAAGGTAAGTTTTCATAAATTAACAATTCTATTTTTCTTTCCATAAGACTAAATCTTTAATTTTTGCTCCAGGTGAAAGTACAATACGTTGTTAAACTAAAAGAGAACGGGCAAGTTATAAATTCAAATGGCAATACTCCCCATAAATTTCGGCTAGGTGGTATTCTTATCATCCAATAACTTGATCTATATTATTATTTCCTTGTTTGTACTTACATATATATTACATTGATTATTCAGGTGATAAAGAAGTTATAGAAGGCTTGAACGTTGGTCTAGAAGGTAATAGTCAACCACTCTTGACCTCTTGATATTATGCTTCCTTCTACACCCACCCTGCAATCATAACCCATTATTAAATAAAATGGTCTGATTTGGGCCACTTAAATTATACCATAGGTCAAGATGGGTAACTCTTATAAAACTATTGTAAATTCAAATGTTGTAATTTTCTCAAGGACATCTTTATTATGAATAGTAGACCATTTGATTTTACAACAGTTTAATAAATGTCTATTGAAATGGAAGAATCTTTTGGATCCAGACTAAGAAAGTACCCATTTATGCACACATTCTCAGGTATGCGAGTTGGTGATAAAAGAAGACTTACAATCCCGCCATCAATGAGGTACGCTACTGATTAAACTGTCATGTTCTTTTAAAACACCAAACTCGGTTTCTCACGTTGATACATCTGTTGGTGATGGTGCAGTTTGGGGTATAAACGAGATGGTGAGAATGTACCCCCAAATTCATGGCTGGTGTATGATGTAGAAATGACAAGCATCCACTGAGACCATCAACTTCCCTATAAATCAAAGCAAGAAGAACACGGATGGTTTTGCGACTGATAGTCTCGAAGGTTTTGTTCTTTGTATTGTTTCGGGTCTATCATAACAATCTCTTTTTTTGTAAGAAGGTTTTAAGGTATATCATGCCCACAAGTTTAGGTTTTTTATGTGGGAAATTTTGCTATAGTATTACCGTATTTCTCAATGTAGATATAGGGTGTTGCAACTGTACGATACGAGAACTGGACCGCAAAGTAGTGGTTTTGTCACATGAATGAACTGGATTCGAATTTTGGACACTATGTCTAGTGTTGCATCCTTTATAGTTTATATATCTATGATTATTGGTTACTTTTGTTTTTAACATAAAGTCTATTGTTTAATACCAAACTCAGAATTGGTAATCTGGTATCCAGTTGTTTCTTAAATAAACTAATGTTGGGATGATCGGTGGTAGTTGATGATTAGTTGGTGCCAAACCCATAACTAGTGTCAAGTTGTTTCTTATTAGTTACTTTTTGGAAGTTGTAATGGCCATCAAACTCAAAGTCTAATCAAATTCGTATCTAAACATGATGGCGGCAACTTGTCGCTTGTGTTTTAGGCGGCGATAGTGTATGTTTTTCTTGTTTATATTTATGTAGCTGGAGGAGCTAGTGATCAAAGATGTTGTAGTTGATTGGAGATGACATGAGTAGTCGGAGAAGAGAGAGATGCCAATCAAGATGTAGAGACGACAAAGGGTTAATGATAATAATATTCTCACGTGCAAGACACAAAGTAAGATTAAGTGCTGAACCAATAAGAGGTCTGAACCATTAAGTGCTGAATCATTAAAAGGTCTGAACCATTAAGAGCTAGTATATCGCTTAACTATTCAAATGTAAATGTCTGACCAATTTAGATAAGAAGTCTTAACCATTCAGCATTAGACTTTTTAACCATTCAGCATTAGTATAATGCTTAACCATTCAGAGGCAAATGTCTGAACCATTCAGACATTTGCTTGTGAAACAAACAGTCTGAACCATTATATGTTGAACCATTCAAATATTTGAACCATTAAGTGTTAAATCATTCAGACATCTGAACTATTAAGATGCTGACAAACAGCCCCTAATATAAGAAGCAGATAAATTTTTGACAGATTTTAAGTTGCAAAAAAAAAGCTAAGTTTCATAGTCACTTAGGATGATTTTTTTAGAGTTAGTTCTAATTATATTATACTTATACTTATTTGTAAAGGTCGGTGGTAAACTTTTTTATTCAACTTTTTCAGGTTACATTATGGTTATATATAATAAAGAGGGAAAGTAAACATGTTTGTTGAAAATGCTCCAACGGTAGTTGCTTATTTTAATAGTGCACAAGTCCTGTGTTCGAACCTTAATATCTCTTTTTCCTTATTCCTTTTTAATTGTTAAATGGTTCTTATTTTTGTCATTCCTCATCTCCGAACGCAAAAAAAAAAACAATATTACTATGCCTTTAAAGGAAAAGTAAAAAATATATTCTTATGTTCATAAAATGTCACGATAAATTTTGACACTTTGCATCCCTAATACATCCAAAAAACTCCGTAAAATGTCATGTGAACACTCTCAAGTTTTTAAAGTTCTGGATTTACTCCTATACAATTTTTAATTAAAAATAAATGTTCTTACGTTCTTATTTTTTGTATGCGTCGGAGTAGATTTGACTCCGTCTACGTTTGGAGGTAATCGGAAATGACTCAACTCAAATATAAAATGTTTCTGTGTTTATTATATACGCTTTAAGATTGTTTGTGTTTCGATATACGTATATTTTTTGATGTAAAATTTGTTCATTACATTGGGTCAAATATAAAATGTTTTTTTCTTATTTTTATATATGTTTTGAGTTGGTCTACTTTTCAACGTAGATTTAGTTTCGAAACATGTTGAGTCAAATATAATACATTTTCATTGACTTTTATGTTTCAATGTAAGTTTAGTTCGGAAACGAGCCAGGGTTATTGTAAGTTTATGTTTCGACGTAAATTTGGATTAGAGAAAAAATTGGGTCAAATATAATACGTTTTCATTCAAATGTTTAATAATATAAATTCGAGTCACTTTACGTACTGACATAAATTAGGTTCGAAAAACGAGTAAGCTCGATCGTAGTCTATACTTTTCCACGTCACGTGTGATTCCGCCGCAAAGCGCGGGGACAAAAAAACTAGTTTATATTAAAACGAAACAAAATAATATAAAGTAGTACAATAAGTAGAATCAAGTTTACAAATAACTATTTAAATACTAAACATGTTTTTTATGTATCAAATGTCAACTCTTATCCTCCATGTATGTTCTTAGAAAATTATAATACAAACTAATTAATTATAAAATTCGGTCATAGATTTTGCATCCCCCCGCCACCCAAATGACAAAACATAGAAATATCATATATAGAACTAAAAATTGTCAAATAGGATAACTTGACCTATCTACTACTTTTAACAAAAATGTTTAATTATGTCTTAAATAGATAATTTAATGTATTTTTCAAATATAAAATATTCTTGATAAGGATATATTTATTTTTAGAAGAATGACTTTGTATTTCCCCCAATAGTTTAATTAGCTGATAATGCAAATATTTTTTTAATGGCAAAACTTTATTAAAAGAAGAATACCCGACTAACAAGAAACTAACTAGGATACAACACCGATACAAACGAAACGCAAAAATATACTCTAGTCAAAACCACAAACACGTAACTAAACGCGCCTCTCTAAACAAATCTAACTAAAAAAACCAAACAATAACCCAAACACAGGCACGCTCAAGAAAGACAACGACAACCTTGAACACCCAGGACCACATGAAACACCAGCCAACCCGAACGAAAGCACGAAAGACGATCACATGTTGCACGATACCACAAAGTCGCAAACACTTAACGACCTAATCATTTCTTATCAATAGATTTAACAAGCGTTTTCCGTTACAACTAACTATATATCACTTAAAAATAAAAATAACCCATAAACAGAAACTAGTCAAACTAGTCAAAGAATATATCATAACTTTAATATATCATAACTTTTAATCACTATATACAAGATAATATTATTCATACAAAATATAACATCATCTTAAACCTTAATCATCCTCTAAAAACATGTTCTTCACCAGTCTTTTGATCTACTCTAGTAATCCATCGACTACACTTTCTAACCAATGATTTTTCAGACTCACGATTCTCCTTCACATAAGCAATATTCAACACTCGACCCACCGGAACAATCGCGGATCGCACAACCCGCGAGTTACCACTAATGACCAAGTCCCACCCGAACCGCACCACGCACTTCTGCTCACCATGTGTCCACAACAAGACCGCACCACGATGGCTCAATCTAGCGAGCCGAAACAATTCACACAAGTCTTCACGCCGCCCATCCACCACCATGAACTCAATATCCGACATACTTTCCATAACATCCTTAGCCTCTCCCACCACCAGTTCAGGCACCCGTGAGCCGTGGTCCTTCACGGCTGACACGTACTCTAGCTTTGCACGTTCGTTTTGCACTATGCAAACGTAACGTGCACCTAGGTGGTGTGCTGCTATACCCAACCCGATTGTTGTAGTGACATCACTCCCACTTGACCACGCCTCTACGATCAACCGTGGGGCCCATCCGCCCGCCAGGGCGGATATTAGCTCCACGTGACCAGATTCTTTAAACTTTTTGCACTGTGACAAAAAAAACAACAAATGGATCAATACATGACCAAATATGATAAAACGCGTATACAAGTGTATAATACGCGTGTATGTACGTATATACTTACGGTTTTGACGGTATCTATATACGCTTTTGACGCCATCTCCGGTGACCAAACTAACTTCATCTTCACAAGGTTGATAATATGATCAAAAGTGTGGTCGTTTGTTCGTTTTTATACTTCTAATATCATATCATAAACAAACATTAGTAGTTGTTTATTTATATGTTCAATTTCTCTATAGGCTGTAAGTTGACAATTTACATATATGGTCCCACACAATTCACACAATTTATCCTCTTATTTAATAATTTTATATGCTATCTTTTTACAACAAAATGTGAATCTACCTTATATCAAACAAAACTAACTCACTTATATAAATTGACAACAACTATATAACTAATTAAGGTGGTAGGATGAGTAACACACTTACACCAAAAATTAAATATATAACTAATTTTACGTGGAGATTCATATATATTTTTGTATAATTGTATATAGTGTTAGCTAGATAAAGTCTGTGAAAGATGCATTATTCAGCTATATAATCATCTTGCTGGTTATAAGGTTCTTATAAGATTTTACTGAATAATTTTTTGTAATAAACGACCATCTCTTTAGCTCTTTATAAATCTTATACTTAGGGGGCGTTTTGCTAGATTTAGGATAATGTGTTTTATTGAAAATTACAATTTTGAAGGAAGTATTTGTAAATAAATATTTTTATTTAATTATTTATTGGCTATATGGTCATATATATGTTTGTGTACACCTACTACACCTAATTTTTTCTACTTTCAAAAGTGACACCACCATATAAAATTTACAAATAAGTGAAGTTGCCTATGTTAACCTTCACCTAAGCATTATATTCAAGTTGTTAAAGGTTTCCATCATCATAAACTTTTCAAAGTTTGATGAATATATTAGTATGAGAATAATACAATAACCATGTACACCAATTTACAGCAAATATATTACTTTTATATACACTGATGCCATAAATTAAGACACAACTTGACATCAATTACATCTTTGACTATCATGCTGCAACTTGAGAGCAAATTATGTTTGACTTTAAAGGGTAAGGAAAAAAAAAGAATTAAGCAAAGTAATTTAACATACTTTTCATCAAAAACAGTTTTGAAAAAAAAGCCAATATTTTAATCTATATAGAGATGATGTAGCCTCTTAAACCATCTGTAATTGATAGTTTATAGTATTACGAACGTCTGTAAAGAGATCATCAAGATAGGAAAGGAAGGAGATGAGAGATAAACTTTTAGACTGTGTTCATGGGCGAAGTATAGAGAAGACCCCCCGCCCCCCCCTCTTTTTTTCGTCGTTAGTGTTAATTTTTAGTGCGACAGTGTAAATTTTTGACTCGGTAGTGTAAATTTTTATAAAAATATCGAGTTCGTCCCCCCCTAAAAAATATTAATTTCGCCCCCGCCCCCCTACGCGTATGTTCAAGCTCCGCCCCTGACTGTGTTTGGTTGAAAGGAATATGATAGAATTAAGAAACTAGTATAATTTTCAAGTAAAATTATGTTTGAGTGGAAAATGAAATGTAAAACCCAAGTGAATTTTTCACCTCAAATTACTTTTGTTGTGGGATTTCAAAATCCTTCCACCTAAAGAGGGTATTTGAAATCCCACATCCAAAAGAATTTGAGGTGAAACATTCTTTTCGATTTTATATTTCATTACCCACTTAAACATAATTTTACTTGAAAATTATATTAGTTTCCCAATTCCATTCCATTCATTCTAACCAAACGCCCCTTAGGTTCGTGACCACAAATCTTCCATGAAGGAAGAATGCTTGTTTTATGAGAGGGGGAGGAAAAAATAAACGAGGTGCTCATGAAAAAAAAGAGCGGCCCGAGGACAATTAAGAGGTTGATTTGACGTGGCTCGTCTGTGCCTTCATCACATTTTTTTCTAATAATTTTTAATAAAAACATGTTTTTTTCCTAAAAAACATGATTTTATATAATAGTATTGCTCACATGGTATAGGATGTCATTAATTTTGTCATATTGACATGATACATTATTAAGAAAAGTAATTTGTTAAAATTTGATGTTACAACTTGTCTAAATAAATTCAAGTGGCCATTAAATTTACAATATCATATTATTGTATATGTTTTATTTTTAAACAAGCATAGTTTTTTCAACTCATATGATAAGTGATTTGTATCCTCTCTTAATCATCAAGCACACCAACCATTTCTTTATTAAGGGACTCTTTTATATTGGAACAAGTATTCCAACAATATCTATCGACCTTTTAAAACACATTTGTTTAGTTATTTTGTATTGTCTAATTAAAACTCAGTCTTTTACAAACGTGAATATAATATAATAATAAAAATAAAAAATATGACTATATAAAAAAAGTATATATGAAATATATGATATGAATGAACTCTAAACCTTAAAATTTACACACATACACACACGAGTAATACCATGCAAACTGCTTAAAATCTCCCATTTTGAGATAAAATGACCAAGTTTGACTTTTTGGTCAAACAAACAAATTATCAACTCTAAAATAATATGAACTGTTAACTTAAGAGTGACAAAGATAACTGTGTTTCTGAATGAACCAAAAGGGGTGTTCTAATAATCCATTCAACTGTTTCACAAGTCTTTTGATCAAGCGAAAAACTCAAGTTTCCTTGATAAAATGTGTGAACTTCTCCCCTGATTGAAATCCAACTACGACCCGGAGTTTTATCCAACCTCAACCTTCTAATTTTCAATCTGACCCGAGAAGCATCCTTCCACATGCCTCGAGAATCATATATACTACATAGCGCAATATAATTACTAGCGTTTTTAGGTTCCATTTCAAACAGATGATGGGCTGCAAGTTCACCTGTCTCAATATTTCTATGCACCAAAGAACCAGCAAGAAGCGCGCCCCATACACTAGCCGATGGGACCATTTGCATACTGTTTATCAACTCTAGTGCCTCTTCAAAGCATCCAAAACGACTCAAAAGATCTACCAAACACGCGTAATGCTCTACGCTAGGTTCAAAACCGTATGATGATCTTATGGAGTTGAAAATCTTTTTGCCTTGATCTATAAGACCCGAGTGGCTGCAACTAGCGAGGATTGCAGTGAGTGTGACACTATTTGGTTTAAAGCCCGAGTCTTTCATCTTTTCAAACAAACTTAGAGCTTCATCTCCCTTACCATGGACTCCAAAACAGGATATCATCGTTGTCCACGTCACCAAGTTAACATTTTTCATCCTACAAAAGATCTTTTCGGCATCACACAAGCACCCACACTTTGAATACAAGTCAATAAGCGAATTACTGATGGCGGTATCATGATCCAACACTGTGTTTTTTACCACTTGCCCATGAATTTCTTTCCCTTTTGTAACATCTCCTAGCTTCCCACAAGCATTTAGAAGGGTCGGGATCGTCATCGCGTCCATCTTGCTTTTGCTTCCAATCATGTTTCTAAAACAATCCAAAGCCTCCAAGTGCAAACCACCCTTTACAAACCCTGAAATCATCGAATTCCACACAACCGAATCCTTCCACGACAACCCCTCGAAAACCATTCGTGCATCGCGTAAGCTCCCACACTTCGAATAATAATCCAAAACCGAGCTACCGACCACAACATAGTTCTCAAAACCAAGTTTAACCACCATACAATGCAGCACTACACCAAGTGAAACATCACCAACTCCTGCACATGCCTTTAGAACCGGAGGCAACGTATAGTGATCCGGTTTCAAACCCGAGTCCAACAACTCATCAAAAACACTTAAACCTTCATAATACATAGAATTCTGAACATAAGCTGAAATCATAATGTTCCAAGAGTGCATATTTCGTTCAAGCATTCTGTCGAACACCTTGTGGGCATCCAGTAAAACACCTCTAGAATAAGCCAATAAGAGGTCTGTTTGAAGGGTGACATTGTGATTCAGACCATGAATAAGTATCTGCACATGGGTTTGTTTAGCGTGAGTGAATACAGATCGATGATTGCAGTTTCGAAGAATAGAACTCAATTTGAGCATAATATATGACATCCTCTGCAAATCTTTGATCTTTTAAGTTGAACATCAAGAACAATGATGGGATTAGCTTAATTAAACACAGGTTTATACCATCTAAGAATCTTCAGAAGTGTTCAAAAGAAGAATTAAAAGGAAATTTTAGCAGATGATAACTGTATGTTAACTGTTAAAGCTCAGATTAAACTTGTTTAACGTGGGCAATTTTGGACAAGATTTTATGTTTTGGTTTTGAGCTTAAACGGACCGAATCGAACAAATTAAACCAGAAATTATTCGTTTTTGTTTAATATTTGTTGGATATGTTGGTTCAATCTTGTTTGTATTTAATCATCAAGAAAATGAATTATTTTAGTTGTCGGGTTTTTAATTCCAGTTTGACTAGTAAATGTTTTAATTTCCGGTCCGATATTAAAACATCCACAACAATGAATAGTGATGTTTACATCAAAACTGTTATGGACCAGTCCAAGGAGCCCGTTGAGTCCGAGGAATCCTTTGGGCTTGCCCAGGAAGATGTAACAACAGGCCGGCCCAAGCGACAAGTAAAGATACCGAATCGTTTGAAAGATTAAGTGGTCCCTGATCACTTCCTGATTTCATGCAGACGTGAAGATATTCTCCTTCCATGTTTCATTGTGTTGACTTGTTCTTCTTGTTTTTAGTTCCTATGTTTACCACGATTAGTAGTTAGTTAGTTTTCTATTCATGTATTTAAGTTATGTTTATTGAATTAAATAAGGCAAAAATTGTTTCAGTTGGATCTCTTCCTTTCTTCATCTTTTTCTTGAAGCTTGAACCCCTCTAAGGGTTAACCTATCAATTGGTGCTTTCATGCCTCCCCGCAAAGACACCTCTCCCTCCTCATCCGAGGACACCACCAACCCTATGGCCGACCAACTCAACCAGCTCATCACCGCCTCTAACAACACCACCACCCAAATCGCCGCTCTCATCAAAGCCACTGAATCCCTTAACACGAAACTAGATGCCCAATCCACCACCACCGCTAACCTTGTGAACCACATCACCACACTCTTAGATCAACTTGATGCTGACTCCTTCATCCCCAAACACACCCCGCCGAAATCACCCCCATCTTCATCCCATGCAACCAACAATCCGCGCCTACCCAAAATCACTCTTCCCCTATTTGATGGCTCAAACCCACTCGGATGGATCTTCCAGGCCGATAGTTACTTTACCTACTACCAAGTACCGGTCACGCAACGGGTGGATCTGGCAGCCTTCTACTTTGTTGGCGATGCGTTATCATGGTACCAACATCTAGCCAACAATGAATTATTGGGCACATGGACATCATTCAAACGTGAAGTTGAACTTTGGTTTGGCCCATCCACGTATGAAAACCATGAAGCCACATTATTCAAACTTCATCAAACATCCACAGTGGCAGCCTATCAAACGGAATTCGAATGTATCAGCAACCGTGTCACAGGTCTTTTTCAACAAACGCTGCGTAACTGCTTCATCTCCGGCCTTCGTGACGACATTCAAAACGAGTTGGCGATTCTCAAACCTACATCTCTCCACCAAGCATGTGCCCTGGCAAGACTCATTGAAGAAAAACTCAATCACAACACTAAACCCAAATCCAACTATAACTCGAAGCCCAACACCAACTCTTGGAGCCCACCCACCTTCTCCCAACCCACATCGTCCAATAACCCATCCACCCCTATTATTTCGAAAGCTTCCACCCCAGCCACAAACACCACCTCTTCCCCACCCCTGATGTCGACCCCACCGAAAACAACCCCGAACCTTCCCTTTTCCAAACTTTCAGCAGAGGCCATTCAACAACAAACAACCCCGAACCTTCCCGTCACAAATGCTCCCTTCCGCAATTTCTCCTTATTGTCGACAATGATGACAAGGAAGAAATAATCGACGAAACACCACCCGGTACCATTGATATGCCTGAGCCGCCCAAATTCTTATCACTATAGGATGCAACGTTTTTTGGGTTACAATCCACCCAAACCCTTCGTGTTACGGGCCACATAGCAGAGAAACCTGTTACCATCTTGGTAGATTGCGAAAGTACACATAATATCATCCAGCCCCGTATAGCGACCGGCTACAAACTCACCACCAAACCCATTCAACCCTTTTATGTCATGGTGGGTAATGGCCAACATATCCCATGTGAAGGCTACTGTCCGGAGGTTTGCTTACAACTACAGAAGTCACAATTCAATATTCCTTTTTTCATACTTCCAGTTGAAGGTGCCAATGTCATACTCGGAATAACATGGTTGGCAACACTTGGCCGACTTTCACCCACGATTTCTCCATTCCCTGAAATTTCATTCACAAAAGATGGGAAACATGCACCTCCAGAGAACCAGTTAGCCAACAAGTGTCCCAAGCTCTTATCCAACTCATTAAACATAACTGCAGGATCGGTTTTGTCACTTAACACTTGTTTTCTCTCAAACAACTCACTATATTGTCACTCAAACAAGATGAAGCACGTCTTTGGCAAGAGTTGATAGTAATATAATAAGTAACAACAAGCAGAAATATTTTCAAGGCACTTGTATATATCTTTCTCAACTCAAGATTACAAGACACTTACAAGCATACTACAAGAGTTACAATGAGAAACTATATATACTAGATCCTACAGCCGTTATACTTGATACCAGCTGGAAACCTAAGACTAAAGCATATACTACAATGCTATAGTTAAGGTATCTTAGATAAAGTATTATCTAAGATATGGTAGTCATGACATGTCCATGACTTACCTTTTGTCACCAACTAAGATGGCAACTGTACTTAACATGAAAAGGTAAACAGTAGATTAAAGTATGGTCAACTACATGGCTTTTGAGAAAACGCCATGCAGTATCTCAGAGATTTGCAGCGGACTGTCAGACAGACCATACTTATGTCTACTGGATAATAGAAGTGTTCTTCCGAAGGTTAACTGGCTTCGGAAGAACAAGTTCTTCCGAAGCCACTTATACTTCGGAAGATGCTTCTATGCTTCCGAGGCTTTAAGGACTTCTTTATTCTTCGGAAGTTGACTTCAGAACTTTGTCTTCAAGTCTTGAACCTTCGGAAGTAGCTTCTTTACCTTCGGAAGTTGGAGTTCTCCTTCGGAAGTGTATTTTACACTTAGACTTCGGAAGAACTCTTTCTTCCTTCGGAAGTCCCACACTTGGCTTCGGAAGTCCTTTGCATGTAGTACTCAAATCTTCTAAGTGTTATTGTTTTGGTTGCAACAGCCTCTTATGATCCAACAAACTCCCCCTAGGCTGATGCTACCAAAACTTCACTTATCTCTACTTCTCAAAGTTTCAGCACCAGGGATAGAAGATATTTGTCTGTCTCTCTGTTCTTCCCGGAAGTGGTGCTGAGAAGCTTGTACAAGTCATTCGTGGATAGGAGATCCAGTCTATCACTTTGAATGACGTGTACCCTTTGTTGTGACCCCCTGAAGAGAGTTAGTTGACGGGAGTGTAGTCATACTCCCATCTAACTATGGACTCAAGTTCAGGACCTTCAACCATTTGAAGAAAGGCTTTGCCTTTGGTTGCTGATCCTTTCCTTTGCTCCTCCTCTCTCAGTTTTGACTCCTCTTCGACCTTGCTTCTTGCAGTGAGCTCGGCCATGTGAAGGCTGCCTAAATGATTTCTGATGTGAGCAGCTACTTCGGAGTTTGAGGGGTTGGAGAATGGTTTCTCTGCTAACTCAGCAATATCGAATCTGCTTAAGTGTAGCAGAGATGAGGCATTCAGCCTGTTAGTCTCACCATTCTCTCTCTCAACAACAAAGTTGTGAGAAGAGTCTTCGAACCTCCACTGGACTATCTTCTTTCTGGGTACAAGAGATTGTCTTGGTACCCTATCTCCTTTCTTTGTGTCCAGCAGAGTCACCAGCCTTCTCCTCAGCTTCTTTTCTTCCTCATTCAATGTATCTGAATTGAGGCCAAGGAGTCTTGCGGCTTGGTCCAAAGTTCCTCTTGGTAGATCAAGAAACTCATCTCTTGTGAGGGAACTTGAGGATCCATCAACATAAGTCAGGTTGACTGTATCCTCCTCACAAGAGATGTCGCTCAGAGTAGTGCAGTTGATGAGCTTGGTTTTGATCTCCTTGAATTCCTCCATTGAGAGATGTTTAGAAGGCTGAGGGGATGGTTTGATTGGTTGTTGGGTAGGTTTAGGAGGTTGGGTTCTGGGTAAGGCTTTGGTTGGATGATGGGTAGTTTAGGTGGTTGAGGTGAGGGAGTTGGTAGATGGGAAGGTGTAGGTTCAGGGGTGAAAGGTTCAGGTTCAGTTTTGATTGGGAAGGGAAAGGGTATTGGTTCAGGTTGATGTTGGGTTTGGATATTTGGCTGAGAGGTGGCTTTGAAGGTCATCCCCTGTCCCCTTCTATACATCTCCTTTCTTCTCCCTGCACGAATGTCAGCCTTGATGTCACTGACATGTCGTTGCAGGGTCTTTTCAGACATTGGACCCACTTGCCTGCCAGAGAAGCCGTGAGCTTAAGATAGTTCTTCATCCAAGCTTTGTCACCTATCTTCTTGGCGGCAGACAGTCCAGCCTCTTCTTCCTTCTTCTTCTTCACTACCAGCTTCTCCCTTGCAGCTCTCTTTCTCTCTTTCTCCATTTGATCTTGCTCTTTGTTAAAGCCACAAGATCGTGTCATTGTTGTGTGGAGATAACTCATCTTGAGAGAATCCTCTGGAGAGTAGGAAAGTGATCCTTTCTCTCCTGAGCTGCAGATCAGCTTCTCTCTCTTTTCTCAGCCTTTCTTCTTCTAAGGCCAACCTTGCTTCTTCTTCTTCTTTTTGCTGTTTTTGCAGCAAGGTTGCCTTTTCTAGCTCTATCAGCTCCTCTAATGGTAGCAGGAGTACATCTTCCGAGGCAGCTCCTAGACTGACTAGTCTATCAATTACCTCCACCCTTCTTCTATTGTTGATTGCCTCTTGGTTGGCTGCAGCTGCTTTTGAACTTGCAGCTAACAGTTTCCCAGTTGGCAGTCTTCCTTTCTTTTGAGTTTCTCCCAGCCTTTCTTCTTCCAGAAGCTCTTCCGAAGTCATCTTCCTTTTACCTTTAATGTCTTCGGAAGTGCTAGACTTTGGTGGTTCTTGGGTAGAAGACTCAGGTTGGGTGGTGGAGGTAGGAGCTGAGGTCAATGCAGATGTAATGGCTAGTGGTTGGCTGAGAAAATCCTCCCTATTAACCTCAGATGCAAGTTCCAGAATTGCATCTGTGACTATTAGATCATCGGAAAGAGAGAACAGTCCTTCCGCAGCAGCAATTTCATTTCAGCTTCGGAAGTTTGAGTTGGTTCTTCCGAGGCTTCAAATTGTGCTTCGGAAGCCTGTGAAAACACCTTCTGTCCCAACTATTTCAGTTGCTGGGCCATCAGTCCTAGTTTCCCCTTCGAAATCAATCTCAGGTTCCACTTGGGCCTTAGGTTGACCAACTTCCTCAACAGTGTGTAGGAGGTGCATTCAACCTTTGAAGCTCTTGAGCTCCAAAGTATATCACAGACATATCTGGACTGGGTTGATCAATGAGGGACTCTAAAAGGAACTTGTTGAAGATCCTATTTAGATCCTGAAGCATCCTTTGATCCACTTGAATCACAACTGGAGGAGGCTCAGGGAAGATGGTGGTTTGTTGCTTTGAGCTCAAAGAAGTGAGAGCTTGACTGGTGGAATCCTGTCTTTGACTTAGTTCCTCAACATTCTCCCCCTTTTTGGTAGCATCATCTTGAGAGGTAGATGAGCTAGAGGAAGAGGTCAAGGAGACTTGAATGGGTACATGCCTAACAGATCTCTCAATCTGTTTCTCAGCTAGTTTTACCTTGAGATTTTCAATCTCAAGTTGCTGAGTGGCAGACCTATCCTCTAAAGTCTTAACCTTTGATTCAAGGTTTGAGACTTTAGAAAGTAGGTCTCTTATTGTGAGTTGCAGTCTTCCCTCATCTTCCTTGGAAGAATCACGGGGAGATGAGGTAACATACCTAGTATGTTCATCCTCACCACCAGATGTGGTTTCTTGGCACCCTGGTTTCCCTTGCACAATGATGTCTCTTTCAGAGGCATCATAGGGCATGGTTGCCGTAGATTCAGTCTGACTATTGTTACCACTGTCCTGAGGATCCAATGAGGCTCCTTCAGTAGTGGCAGCTGAATCTACATGAGTCCCCTCCACATCAGTGGGACTCACCTCAGTTGGGCTTTGCTGGTGTGGGCTAGAAACAAGAGGTTTCTCTAGGCTCTGTTGATCCTTAATGGGGTGTTGTGGATCAACTTCATTGCCTTGGAGAGACATAGTCTCTTCACCAGCTCCGGTCAATAGGTCAGTAAAAGAGAAGGAATGAAGACCTAAAGACCCGGGACTTTGATCAATGTCAAAAGGCATTGAACTGTCCCTTGGTGGCTGCTCAGGGGAGTGTAGAGACTCACCCTGAGGGCTATCAGCTGGGGTTATGGGCTCATGGGTCTGAGACTGAGGAGACTCAAGACCCATATTGAGGTCAATAGTGAAGGATTGGGGGACCTCTGGCTGAGTGGGAGCCCCTTGTTCCACTCTAGCCTTTTTGGTTTGAAGAGGAGGGGCTTGTTCAATCAGAGTAGATTGAACAAGGGTTCGTTTGGTTCGTCTCTGATAGGTGACTTTTATTGGTGGAGAAGGTAGATTTGGAATGGTGAGGGTTGTTGCTGGTGTGGGTTCATCACCTGTGGGGATAACAGGGATGTCACCAGGAGCCATTGGCTCAATCATACCTGGAAGTAGTGCGGTATCCCTTCCAGTGTAGTTGGTAGACACTCTCTTCAGTACTTTGAAGATAGTCGGCCTCATCTGAGGAGCAGATAGAGCAGCTGAACAGACAAGCTTACTCTGATCTAGCTCGCAGTTGATTATGTGCTGTAGAAATCTGGGATACATAAAGAATGTGTCCCTTTGCAGATTTCCCATGAGATTAGTCAGCACAAACCTGGAGTAGTTGAAGCGCAAGCCTTGTACCAACCCATGAACTAGGCACCCGAGTTCATAGGGAATTTGATCCCAACCCCCTGATTTGTTAGATAAGCAGTGGAGAACCACATGTAGCAGGAACTTCCACTTGTATGAGAAGTTGAATTTGTAGACTGTAGACCTGCTGACATCTCCACCGTATCCCATTTGGAGATAAGAGTTATCTAACTCAGACTTGGGGAATTCCGTCGGTGCGCCTTCATCATGGAGCTCAAGATGCTCCCTGATGATTTGTTCAGTAACGACCAACTCTTGGCCACATACACTTGACCTAATAGCACGAACCCCATTTAGGGTTTCAACCCGACTATTTGCCCAGAATTCGGACATTTGGTTGGTGTAAATGGTCGGGTTTACAGTCAGTGCTGTGTAATATGAAGATTGGGCTAGAAAGAGATAATATCAGAGAAGTCGGCATCCCTTGAGGAGTCAAGGAGTGCGACTTGGTTGTGCTGAGGGTTTAGAGCCATTTGGAAGGTAGCAGAGGAAAA
Source organism: Flaveria ramosissima (assembly GCA_025215565.1). Classification (NCBI taxonomy): domain Eukaryota; kingdom Viridiplantae; phylum Streptophyta; class Magnoliopsida; order Asterales; family Asteraceae; genus Flaveria; species Flaveria ramosissima. The sequence goes on along the minus strand of CM046032.1, from coordinate 45,468,572 downwards.
GTTCTTGTGAGAGAGAGAGGTAATTGGTGAAGAAGAAAGCTTTTAGGGCAGTGAATTGGTAAAAAGAGTGTAAGTGATTAGCCGGAAGTATTTAAATGGGTGAAATGGCGGTTTAAAGGGTGGTTTGGATAAGATGATGTGAGGGTTCAGAGGATGATGTGACAGGGGCGGTAAGGTTAAGCCATTTAAATAATCCGACATCATTAACAAAATCTTTACTTTTTACAGAGTGGGGCCCAAAAGATTTCCGTTACACAGTAAAATCCTTCTTCCGAGTATAAGGTATTTCCGAAGGTAAAGTTCTTCCGAAGGCAAATGTATTTCCGAAGGTAAATAAATTGCTTCCGAAGATACTGTTGCTTTCAAGTGGAAAGTATTAAGTGCTTCGGAAGTAGATCTGAGATTTCTCTCAATCGCTCTTCTTCCGAACTTAGTCTACTTCCGAGAAGAAAATTATCCTATGAGAAATTTGCTTCGGAAGTTATGCTAGATATCTTCCGAAGGCAAGTTTCTCTTCGGAAAAACTTATACTTAGTTAAATAAGAAAGGATCTTTTGTAACAGGGCTTAGATTGTATTGACATAAGACTTTACATATTGAAAAGGTTTTCAAATGAGATTGACTAGTCAATGTTTATCATCCCAATAGCTGTAATAAGATATTAAATCTTTGTTCTATCAAATGCTTTGGTGAACAGATCAGCATATTGTTCATTTGAATTGACTTTGACTAGTTTGATAAGATTTTTCTCATGAATATCTCTAATGAAATGATACCTGATGTCAATATGCTTTGTCTTTGAGTGCTTCACTGGATTTTCTGTGATGGATATAGCACTGTTGTTGTCAATGTGGATAGGAGTGCTCATGAAGTTGAATCCATAGTCAATCATCTGGTTTTGAATCCACAGCAGCTGAGCACAGCAACTTGCAGCAGCAATGTATTCAGCTTCAGCAGTTGATGTAGAGACACAGGATTGCTTTTTGCATTGCCATGAGATGATCCTTCCACCAAGAAATTGACATCCTCCTGATGTTGATTTCTTGTTGATGTTGCAGCCACCATAATCACTGTCAGAGTATCCATAGAGATTAAAATCACTATTTCTTGGATACCAGAGACCTAACTTAGGTGCTCCTTTGAGGTATCTGAGGATTCTCTTGACAGCAATTAGGTGAGACACCTTTGGAGCAGCCTGATATCTTGCACAAATGCAAGTTGCAAACATGATATCAGGTCTACTTGCTGTAAGATACATCAGAGAACCAATGATTGCTCTATACTGATGTTGATCAGTATCCTCCCCCTCAGAGTCAGGGCATAAATCATGGTTTCTGGGTATGGGTGTCTTTGCTGCTTTACAATCCTTCATATCAAATCTCTCTAAGATGTCATTGACATACTTAGATTGATTGATGAAAAACCCTTCCTTCAGTTGCTTTACCTGAATTCCAAGGAAAAAGTCCATTTTTCCCATAGAACTCATTTCGAACTTCTTCTTCATAATGCTCTCAAAGTCTTTGCACATTTGGTCATTTGAAGAACCAAATATGATGTCATCGACATAGACTTGAACTAGCAAAATGTCTTTCCCAGACTTTCTGATAAAGAGAGTCTTGTCAATGGTTCCTCTAGTGTAGCCGTTCTTCAGAGAAATTGAGACAATGTCTCATACCACAGCCTAGGTGCTTGGTGCAGCCCATATAGAGCTTTATCCAACTTGCACACATAGTTTGGATGCTGTGGGTCTTCAAATCCTGGAGGCTGGCATACATAGACTTCCCTATCTATATCCCCATATAGAAAGGCACACTTGACATCAAGCTGGTAGACAGTGAAATTCTTGGATGCAGCATAAGCAAGGAAGATCCTAACTGCCTCAAGTCTTGCAACAGGTGCAAAGACATCAGTATAATCAATTCCTTCCTCTTGAGTGTATCCTTGAACCACTAGTCTTGCTTTGTTCTTGATAATCAAGCCTCTGTCATCTCTTTTATTTCTGAAAACCCACTTGGTGCCTATAGGTACTTGACCAGATGGTAGCGGACATAGGTTCCAAACCTTCTGTCTTTTGAATTGAAGCAGCTCCTCTTGCATTGATTCAACCCAGCTACTATCCTTTAAGGCATCTTCCACCTTCTTGGGTTCCATTTGGGATAAGAAGCATGAGTACAGGCAGACATTCCCATTGTGAGTTTGTCCCCTTGTTCTCACACCCTCAGAGACTTCCCCTATGATGTTTTCAGCTGGATGAGTATTGTGAATTCTAAGTCTTGGAATCACCTCCAGCTGCAAGATAAGTCCAAGTTGGACATATTTTGCTCTGGAGCTTGAATACTTGTTCCAGCTGCTGTTTCAATCTCATTCAATGAGGACTGATTGAATGAAAGAGAAACATCATCATTTCTTTGCTGTGAAGCATCATTAACAGTTGCCTGTTCCTTCAAAATGCTGCTTCCATCAGCTTGGTGTTGTGTAGGATCACCTGAGGAGACTTGAGTATCATCAGGTGAGTCCCTTGTTGAAGTTCCACTATTTCTTGAAATGGTTATACTGTCAGATCTTTCAATAGTGGGAACTTGATTTGTTGTTGTTCTTGGAGAACTTGGAGCAGGTCTGGGAAGCTCAAACAGTTGATCTTCATCAGAATTGCCTTGAGCACCTGTTCCAGCTGAAACATTCTCACAAGATGGTTTAGAATAGTTTGGAAACAATTCTAAATCAAAAATATGATCAGGGCCATTCCCCCTAACACAAGGAGTGTGCTCATTAACTACAATGTTGGAGGATTCCTCAAATTGTTGGTTTTTAATGTTATAAACCCTGTAAGCTTTAGAGTGGGAGGAATATCCAACAAAGATGGCATCATCTGACTTTTCAGCAAATTTTGCTAAATTGTCTTTTGTGTTAAGTATGGTACACCTGCTGCCAAAGGACCTTAGAAAGCCAATGAACGGTGGCCTCTTGTTCCATAGCTCATAAGGGGTCTTTCCATGTGGCTTTACTACAAGAACTCTGTTCTGCACATAGCATGCAGTGCTGACTGCCTCTGCCCAGAATGTTAGAGGCAGCTTTGAATCAGCTAACATAGTCCGAGCAGCCTCAATAAGTGTCCTATTTCTCCTCTCAGCAACACCATTTTGTTGAGGAGTTCTAGGAGCACTGTATTGTCTGGCAATCCCTTTTGAGTTACAGAATGAGTCAAGAACAAAGTTCTTAAACTCAGTCCCTTGATCACTTCTGATTATTTTAACCTTGTGATCAACTTGATTTTCTATTTAAGAATAAAAGATTTTAAAGTTTCAGCAGTTTCATCTTTAGTTCTTAAAAAGAATACCCATGTAAATCTAGTAAAATCATCAACTATCACAAGGCAATATGATTTCCTTCCAATGCTCATTATACTTGTGGGACCAAATAGATCCATGTGCAATAAGTGTAATGGAGTAGTGATAGAGTTAACAACTTTGGATTTATGAGAAGACCTGTGTTGTTTCCCTTTCAGGCAAGCAACACAGTTATCTTTGCAGAAAAATTCCTTTTTAGGCAAACCATGTACCAAGTTATTTTTAGCCAATTTATTCATTGTCTTAAAATTGACATGACACATTCGTTTATGCCACAGTGTGACTCATCACTATCAGCGGACTTTGAAAGAAAGCATGATACTTCTCCCATTGGGGAAGCATTGTTCATATCAAGCTTGTACATATCCCCTCTCCTGGGAGATCTAAGAAGCACCAATTCCTGAGGAATTGTCATCCCAGGTTTGAGGATGATGCACTCATGTTCTGTGAAAAGCATTTGATGCTTTTGATCACAAAACTGAGAAACACTTAACAGGTTGTGTTCAAGCTGTTTGACAAAATTAACTTTGTCAACTTTTAGTTTTCATTGGATATACTTCCTCTGCCAGAAATATATCCTCCGGCCTCACCTCCAAACTGGACAGGACCTCCATCATAATGTTGAAATTGTTGAAGGAGAGATCTGTTTCCTGTCATGTGCCTGGAGCATCCACTATCTACTATCCAAATGTTGTTATTCTTGTCATATGGATGTCCCTGCACATAAGGTGAGAAAATTAGTTTTGATTGGAAACCCAGCCTTTTTGGTCTTGGGTTCTTCCAATGAAAGTGACATGATTGAACCAAAGTTTATGCATGGGGGTTCAATGGATGTCTTTGAAGAAGAGGTTTGGGCTACAGCATCTTCCTTGATCTTCCATTCCATCCCTTGGTTGATCATAGAAGATGAGCTTGATGAAGCTTTTGCAGCTTGGCATTCTTCCGAAGCTTCTTTCTTTTCGGAAGAGACCTTCACCACCTTTTCTTCCGAAGCAGTCTTCTTCTGGGATGGTTTCAAGGGAACTCTTTTGTGAGTCTTTGCAGCTTTTACTTCCGAAGCCTTTTTCTTCTCGGAAGAAGAGTTTTCTTCCGAGACAAGCCTTGCTTCGGAAACAAGCTTTCCCTTTTTCAACACTTGAACCATCTGATATGGTCCAAATGTGAAACCTTCCCTGACTCCTTCTCTTTTAACATTATTTGCATAATGTGTGCTAGCAGGATTGTAATAACAATCTTTAGCCATGTGGTTTTGCAAACCACACATTATGCATGCAATGTTAATTTTCTGGGAATTGGAGGGTTGCTGTTTCTTGTTCTTTTTCTCTCTTCATCAGCAACCTTTCCCTTTAACTTCTGATCCTTTGGTAGGACAGGAGTACTGGTATTATACTCCTTTCCTGAATCAGAAGGTCCAACCACCTGGAATCCTGCTGATATGAATACACCCTTTTGCTTTGGGTCTATCTTCAGCTTGGATTCAGCCACCTTCTTGGCAGTTTTTCTGGCTGCTTTAGCCCTGCTTCTTCTGGCTTTGGTGGTCAGAGATTGATCATCATTGGTCTGGGAGGGCTCAATTACCTGTTCCTTCCCTGTGATGGTCATGGTCTCCACAGTTGCATCACTCTTTGACTCTTTACAAGGTGGGTCAACAGATGGAACCTCTTGCTCTTCAGTACCACATCTTGGTTGTCTTACAGACTCATAAGAGTGTGGTGGAGCAATTTCATTGGTTCCCAACCCACTTTTGTTTTGATAACAAAGTTTGGAGTGAGAGGATGATGCAAGTATGGCTTGGAAGTTTTGCTCAGCAATAGCATACTTCCTGGCTTGAGCCTCAGCTGTGACAAGCTGGGCTTGAGCCTCAGTCAATTTGGATATTAAATCCTTGATTTGAGTCTTGTAGTTGGTGTGTTCATGTTTTAAAAGAGATACAGTTTTCTCTAACTCCTCAATTTTCTTTTGGTAGTCAGATTCAGCTCTCTTAAAATCAGATTTTAGCACATTTAAAGACTCAATATCGGATTTAATTTCCATATTGTAGTCCTGGTACAACTTAACCTTAGCAATGCAGGCAGGGGTACAGAGATGTTCATATACCTTATTTTCATCTGTTCCTGCCATGAGTGCTTGAGCAGGAGTCACATCTTGAACCATAAAGCTCCAGTCAACTTCTTGAGCCATAGCTGCAGTTTCAGTTGACTTCCCATTGGGCTTTGGTGTAGAAGGATGTGTGGAGGCCTGTGAGGTTCCCGGGTTGGACTTGGGAGCCTTGCATTCCCTTGCAAAGTGGCCAAGCTGGTTACAGTTGTAACACTTAGCCTTGCTTTTGTCAAACCCAAACTTGCTAGTGATTGGGTTTTGAGGGAATTGCCTTCCAGTTCTCTTAAAGAACTTCTTCGCTCTGTAGGTAAGGAGAGCCATTTGCTGGACAATGTCCACATACTCTATGTCATCTGGACTAAAGCACTCAAGATCATCAAAGCAGAACTGATGATCATTGGAGTGTCCACTCCCTGAACAAACGCACAGCCCTCCTGAAAGGAGCTCTGCTGAGCTTGATGAGACCTTGGAGTCTCAGGGAATGTGATGTAAGGCCCAGATGAGCAAGATGGCTGCTGGGTGTATGACAGGTACTGCTGAGACTGTGATACCTGAGCCTTCAGCAACCATTAAAGCGTTGCTAGCAGGAAGGCTCAAGGGTCTGCTTGCTTGGTGACCCTTCTTGCTTTCCATTTCCAAACGGTATCCATCTAGGATCCCATAGAGTTCGGTCATGGTGAGAGTGTTTAAATTCTCTGTTCTCTTAATGGAGACACAGTAGAAAGTCCACTCATTGGGTAGAGCACTCATGAACTTCCTGGTAAGGTCTCTTAGTTCTTGAGTGATTCCCACAGATTGGAGGGAGGAGATAAGATCCATATACCTGAAGTATTGCTGGCTAAAAGTTTCTCCAGCAATATAGGTGAAGTTCTCGAACTGCTGCTTCAGTGAGTCCTTCTTTGAATCATTAGAGCTCGAGTACATCTGAGCAAGTGCATCAAAGAGTTCTTTGGCTGACTTGCAATGCTCAAACCCCACCATGATGGAGTTTGGGATTGCAGTCATGAGAACAGTCATAGCATTGCTGTCAATGTCGAGCCTCTTCCTATCTTCATCAGAGTAGTCTTCGACATCCTTCTCGATCATGGCACCGTTTCCACCAGCAACTTTTGGCTTGTACGGGCCATTCACGATGGATTGCCACATCTTGCTATCCTGGTATCTGATGAAGCCTTCCATTCTTCTGCTCCAGGACCTGAAGTTTTCAGGATCGATGATAGGAGCTTTGGTCATCGTTCCCATTTCTACTTCAGATTTGTTGAGGGCCATTTTTGAGTGAGGTATAAGGAGGAGTGAAAAACTTGGTTGATTGGGATGGTAAGATCTTACAATCAAGAGCCTAAAAAGCTCTGATACCAATTGCAGGATCGGGTTTTGTCACTTAACACTTGTTTTTCTCTCAAACTCACTTATAATAGTCACTCAAACAAGATGAAGCAACGTCTTTGGCAAGAGTTGATAGTAATATAATAAGTAACAACAAGCAGAAATAATTTCAAGGCACTTGTATATATTATTTCTCAACTCAAGATTACAAGACACTTACAAGCATACTACAAGAGTTACAATGAGAAACTATATATACTAGATCCTACAGCCGGTTATACTTGATACCAGCTGGAAACCTAAGACTAAAGCATATACTACAATGCTATAGTTAAGGTATCTTAGATAAAGTATTATCTAAGATATGGTAGTCATGACATGTCCATGACTTACCTTTTGTCACCAACTAAAGATGGCAACTGTACTTAACATGAAAAGGTAAACAGTAGATTAAAGTATGGTCAACTACATGGCTTTTGAGAAAACGCCATGCAGTATCTCAGAGATTTGCAGCGGACTGTCAGACAGACCATACTTATGTCTACTGGATAATAGAAGTGTTCTTCCGAAGGTTAACTGGCTTCGGAAGAACAAGTTCTTCCGAAGCCACTTATACTTCGGAAGATGCTTCTATGCTTCCGAGGCTTTAAGGACTTCTTTATTCTTCGGAAGTTGACTTCAGAACTTTGTCTTCAAGTCTTGAACCTTCGGAAGTAGCTTCTTTACCTTCGGAAGTTGGAGTTCTCCTTCGGAAGTGTATTTTACACTTAGACTTCGGAAGAACTCTTTCTTCCTTCGGAAGTCCCACACTTGGCTTCGGAAGTCCTTTGCATGTAGTACTCAAAATCTTCTAAGTGTTATTGTTTTGGTTGCAACAGCCTCTTATGATCCAACAATAACCCATTTGCTAGTGTCTTCCCTACATACCCTGACCTTTGAACCAACAACCCCACCCCCCACTCATCAACCCACCTACCATTCAAACACCCACATTCCAAACCTGCTTACTGAATTCCAATCTGTTTTCGAGGAATCGCACACCCTTCCACCAAATAGACCTCATGATCACCACATTCCTTTATGCAATAACAACCAACCTGTTAACGTCAAACCTTACCGTTACCCGCAGTTTCAAAAACAAGTGATGACCAAACTGATCACCGAGATGTTAAACGATGGCGTTATTCGTCCAAGTCAAAGCCCCTTCTCCTCACCCGTTCTGTTGGTAAAAAAGAAGGATGGCTCATGGTGTTTTTGTGTCGATTACCGAGCTCTCAACGCAACCACTATTAAAGACCAATTTCCGATACCGACCATCGATGAACTTCTAGACGTGTTGCACGGTGCAACATTTTTCTCTAAAATAGACTTGCGCTCAGGTTACCATCAAATTCGAGTTGCAGCTGACGACGTCCATAAAACAGCCTTTCGCACAACCGACGGCCACTACGAGTTTCTCGTCATGCCCTTCGGTCTCACCAACGCACCCTCAACATTCCAAGCAGCTATGAACGACCTGTTTCGAATGGTTCTCCGGCAATTTGTTTTGGTCTTTTTTGACGACATTTTGATCTACAGTGACACCATGACAAACCACTACTCCCACCTCCGGTATGTATCCGAGACACTATTGCAACATCAATTTTATGCTAAAGCATCAAAATGTGTCTTCGCCGTCCCAGAAATATCCTTTCTAGGTCATCGCATATCCAATAAAGGGGTAGCACCAGAACCTGACAAAATTGCTTCCATACAACAATGGCCAACTCCAAAGTCATTCATAACGCTTTGCGCGTTCCTAGGCCTCACAGGCTACTATCGGCGGTTTGTTCATCATTATGCTAAAATAGCTTCACCGCTGACGGATATTCTTAAACAGAAGTCCTTTCTTTGGAACAACAATGCCCAACAAGCTTTTACAAATCTCAAACGAGAAATAGAAAAGCTGGTAACCTTGGCCTTACCCGATTTTAACAATCCCTTTGACATAACTACTGATGCATCGGGGGTTGCTATTGGTGCAGTCTTATCCCAGAACAATAAGCCTATCTTATTTTTTAGTAAGAAACTCTGCCCCATAATGCAAGCTCAATCAACTTAGACAAAGGAATTGTATGCAATCACCGAGTCGGTCAAGAAGTGGAGACAATACCTATTGGGACGTCGCTTTCGTATATTCACTGATCACCACAGCCTCAAACACCTCGTCACCTAAACCATTCAGACACCAGAACAACAAAAGTGGGCAACAAAGTTATTAGGCTATGATTTCTAGGGTCACTACAAACCGGGAAGGGAAAACTTGGTCACCGATGCCCTCAGCCGCGTGGACAACCCATCTTTAATGGCCCTATCACACCCAACAGCCACATGGCTAAATCAAATCTGAGAGTACTTCTACAACAACCCGACGGGAAAAGAACTTGTCCAAAAGATATCCATCGACCCATTGTCATTCCCGCATCATGTGTTCAAGGACGGACTCGTTTATGTGCATGGCAAAATTTTGATCCCCCCTGTCTCAGGTATCCGCAACTCACTGCTTAATCAATTTCACTCGTCCTTTTTAGGGGGGCAATGCAGGTGTCACCGCCACCACCAAACGGTTGTCCACTACCTTCACATGGTTAGGCTTACGCAAAGATGTGGCAGTCTTTGTAAAAAACTGTCCAATCTGTTAAGCTATCAATGTTCCCACTCACAAACCATACGCCTTATTATAGCCCCTCCCCACTCCAGAAGCACCTTGGCTGGAGATCTCAATGGATTTCATCACACATTTGCCACCATCCAGAGGGAAAACAGTATTTGGGTTATAGTGGATCAGTTGTCTAGAATCATATCTTCGGGCTTTTGTTTTTGATGCACCGGCGACATGGCAGCGATATCTCTATCTGGCTGAATTTTCATACAATACCAACTTTCATTCGTCCATCAACATGACCCCTTTCAAAGCGGTGTACGGACGGGATGGTACCACCATTCATGACTATTTTCCAGGTACCCATAAAATTGCTTCCATTGACTCTTCTCTAACAGAACACCAAGATTTGATTGTGAAGCTTAAGGAGGCAATTTCTCGGGCCAAGGAACGAATGACTAAACAAGCAAACAAAAGATATTAGATAAGGAGTTTGAAGTAGATGATTGGGTTTATCTAAGGTTGCAAGACTACAGGAAGAAATCAGTTCAAGACAGACAGCATCGGAAACTCTCCCGACGTGTCTTCGGACCCTATAAAATCCTTGAACAAATAGGCAGAGCTGCCTACAAGCTGGCCTTACCTTCCGGGTCCAAAATCCACCCAATTTTTCATGTTTCCCTACTAAAGGAAAGCCATGGTCCAGCTCCATCTTCAGAAGTTCCAGCTGACAGTGAAGTTCAGGATCATCTCGTGGTTTTGCCAGAATCTATCCTTAATAGTAGATTTACCAACTCCGGTGTTCAACAAGTCCTAGCTAAGTGGGAGGATCGACCATTGGAAGAAGCTACGTGGGAGGATTTAGAAGAATTAACTCAACAATATTCGTTCTTTACAAACATTGAGGACAATGTTTTATTTCAGGGAGGGGGTATTGTTATGGACCAGTCCAAGTAGCCCGCTGAGTCCGAGGAATCCTTTGGGCATGCCCAGGAAGATATAACAACAGGCTATCCCAAGCGACAAGTAAAGATACCGTATCGTTTGAAAGATTAAGTGGTCCCTAATCACTTCCTGATTTCATGCAGACGTGAAGATATTCTCCTTCCATGTTTCATTGTGTTGACTTGTTCTTCTTGTTTTTAGTTCTCATGTTTACCACGATTAGTAGTTAGTTAGTTTTCTATTCATGTATTTAAGTTATGTTTATTGTATTAAATAAGGCAGAAAATTGTTCCAGTTGGATCTCTTCCTTTCTTCATCTTTTTCTTGGAGCTTGACCCCCTCTAAGGGTTAACCTATCAAAAACCACCACCTCAAAAGCGTTTCGCATACCATCATCATCACCCTATTGTGCTCGAACTCACTATGCTTCCCAAAACAGTTGCACGACAAGAATATCATCACCATTCATCAATCGAAGACACTGTTGGCAAGTAACAACTTAGATAAGTTGAAAGTGAGGTAGCAGTGACAACTTACATTAGTTGCATCTAAGAAAGCAATGTCAACACAAGTGATTAGCAAATGATCAAGCGGTTGCACCATATGTCAGCAACAACTAGGCAATTGGCGTTAACTTTTGGATTTTCCCACTAGTTTGACTATTAACTAATAACAGTTATAATCGTCATCTATTGTATTTTGTCATAAGAAGTTGCAATATTTCATCTTAGTCATTAGGATGACTCCATTCCAATACATCATGATTCACTTGGTATGTTTGAGTTAAAGATTATAAAGAAATTATTCATTAATTCTCATTCTTGGAAAACATTTATTTCGTATCCGATTATTAATTTCGTATGTACACACAAGTTACATCAATCTCATACTGACATTCACAAATCCGAAAAGATATCAAAGAATTAGAAAATCTAAAACCCTTACTAAAACCATCAAAATTATATCTATATGAAACCAAAACGTTTATGAACATTGATCATATCTTATTCGAGTCTAATATTGTTTCTTATTTATCAAAGCCTGACCACGTTAATCATAATGATTTATTTTATCTTTTGCTAGAATTTCTGATGAAATTCCTGACATCCAATCAAATTGTTTATATGAATTATGAATTTTAGAAAGCAACCAAAAATATCTCTATCCCTAAGAAACTATATATTTGAAATTTGTTTAGCGTTGATATCCGATTTTGATGAAGTTAAACACGAACGGGCGATGACGATAAAAGCATGCATTCTGTCTTCGTTGTTTTGTCGTGATCATTGATCAACGATCATTTGCGGTCACAATAAACTGTGATTTTTTAAAAACATTAAAATAAATTTTAACACGCGGGCCCGGAATATAACTAGGTTCTATTAAGATCATGCATGAAAACACTCAAAATAACAAAGAATCATAAATCTTGTTGAAAGAAAGAGACGTAACCATCACAAATTCCTTCTGCTATTTTGGGTGTTTAACACACACTTCATCTTCTTCATACCCACAACCTTCATGCAGCAATCAATTCATCTTCTAATTTGATAGGATTTTGATTCACAATCCGCAAAAGGTATTTTGTGGGTCTTTCTAATTCAGTAATTCATCATTTACATTCGTATCGTGTAATCAATTTGATGATCATATGATCTGTGTGCTTTTAACAATTAGGGTTTTTGGAATTTGCAAAATCCACCGCCTTTAACACCACATTGTAACTTAATTTTGCTGTTTGATGACTTTCTTGTTACGATTCATTACATATCATATGGTCTAATACCTAAAGATTTCACAATTGTTTAGCTGCAGTGCTTAATTTGATGAATTTGTTGTCTTTCATATACTAGAAACAATGCTTGAATGTGTACATAACAGAATGTGTTTATATGCGATTCTTGATGTCATTTGTAAGATTTGATAAGATTTGCAAAGTGTAGCATCCTTATATGCTTGTTATTTGTTTACATTTTTGCATATGATCTTTATTTGATTAGATTTGTATATGATTTGCAAATTGTAATTGTTCTTTTTGCTAGTGTAGAAATGGCCAATAAAAGAAGCATGACTAGAAAACTAAAGAAATGCAGCGCTTCTGATAACGATGATTCGTCATCATGGTCAAACCTTAACGCTGATCTCTTGCTTTTGATTATGATGCAACTTGGAGTTGTTGATTTCATTGCTTTTAGTGGTGTGTGCAAGTCATGGAGATCATTTGCACTCTCTAACTGGAACAAGTTTATGGCGTCCAAACAACCCATGTATTTATCAGTCGTGACTCGTGTAAATAGAAAAGTATGCTACTTAGAGGACAATACAAGAAGAAAGTTGAAGACCCTCATTCCCCATGCTAGTGGCAGGATCTGTGTCGGGATAACTTGTGGTTACTTGATCTTCTTTGGGAAGAAAACTCGTGATTTCTGGCTTGTGAATCCCTTAACAAGGAAAGAACTTCATTTCCCTGGTTTCCCACATGTTGCATACGTTGTTCCGACAGAGGTAAAGGGTATTCTTGTCTTTTCACCATCAATGTCCGGGTGGGTGTTTGTGGTAGTCCTAAGCAAATATTACAATGGGATAATATTCTCTTTAGCTGGTGAACAAGCCAGGTGGAGATATATCTTTTCCAACCGTTTTACCGATGATTTACATTTTTTCAAGGGGAAGATATATATGCTGAATGCCAACACTAATTTATGGGAAGTGAAACTTTTTCCGGAGCCCGTCTTGACCCTACTCAAAATGAATAATTCCCATTGGTTACCCTTTGCATACCTGAAGTTTGTAAGTTCAAGTGAAAACCTTTATCTGGTGGATAAGTCAAGAGACGTGTTTGAGGTTATGGAAGTTGATCTTGATGAAATGAAATGGGTGAAAGCGGAGAGGACAATAGGAGAATATGCAGTTTTTGTAAGTGAGATGAAGTGTAATGCTGCTATTAAACCAGATACATGGGTCCACCCTTGGACGCGATACGAGGGAGTTAATAACTCTCATGGTGGTGACCAAAGTAAGAAAAATGGCTCGTGTTCAACTGTAAACTTGTGGTATTTCCCTCATGAGTGCTTGATTGATAACAACTCTGGTTAGTTCTCTCTTTATTTCAAGATTATTTATTATTACAATTGTAACGCGTCTGCTTTGTTTGGTCAACAAAAGTATTCTGTTTGTTTTTTCAGATATGAAAAATGGTGCTTTGCTGAATATTCTTAAAGAGTAGAGGAAGTAAACAGGTGGATCTTCGTCTTCTGTTGTCAAATGCAGGGGAAGATGAAGAGAAACTTGAGTTGTAATGTGAAAACTAGTTGAACTTTGAAAGCTGTAATTGAGAGTCCAAAATGGTGATGGAATTGCAGTTTTACAGTATGTGGTTTTTCGTATTAAACTTGTGGTTTTTAAAGATTTAGCGGTTCTATTTCGCCTTTTTGCAGTTACATTTGCTTTGATTATATATAGCAGTTACCTTCCTTTGACCCAATCTAGTTTAAACCCATCATCTCGTCCTATGTTTGTGAATTTTGGACCATGTGCCCCGAGGAAGATGTTGATATATTGAACCACAGTTGCTATGCTGATATAATGACCCACAGTTGCTAGCAGAGGTTGATCCGAATATCATCTTGTGCTAATCCTCTTATCATTTGTATGTTGTATTGCTCTTTTGCTAGAGTTAACTGCATTTGATTTGAATACTATATATGCTGCACAACTCCGATGACAAGGAATTGACGGTACCTGTGACTGTATCGCTGCCATCATGGCTAGAACACGATTCCTTGCCCACCCGTTTTGACCCAGACCCTCGTTTTGTCTCGTTACCCAACCCGTTATTTTTGCCGGGCTTAATCTATTTGAACAGTTCTCTTTTAACTAAGTGTCTTTTATTTAACTTTATTTAAGATAAAACAACTCAACCACATAAGCTAAATTTTGTATGAACTGCAACCCTATTAGTTAAATTTCAGATACTATGATAGTAAATGTTTCAGATAAATGGATGAAACTAAACTTCAGTATATATATCTTGAAAATTTCACCCCTCTAAAACTTATATTAGTTTTAACCCATTAGATTATTTGAATTTAAAATTTATAACCTTCTCGTATATTGATTAGTTATTTAATTTTTCTTAAAAAGATTACATGAGAAATATACTAAAAGAAATGTTTTCCTACTAATTAAGCATAAATACAGCGTTATAGTTAGAGATGACTTTAAATCATGCTCTATAAAGAATTATAAAGTATTAGAGTATTTTCTTCAAATTGAGTACACTTACATAAGAATTATAAAGTTTCAAATTTTTTATTTCCGATAACCAAGCAAAAGTGCCAAACTTTAAAAAATAAAAATAAAAAAAATACAAATAAAAAAATCCACCCTGAGAAGGTAAGTTTTGGCTAAAATGAATATATTAAGTGCCTATCTTGAACTTAAATTTTTTAACTGTCGAAGTATTAAACTTTTAGAACCGTAAATCCTTTTGAATGAATGAAGAGAAATTAAGTTGTTGACACGAGAGATTTATTTGATCATATAACTGGTTTTATATAATTTTAATATGAATATTATATTAAAATACATATATCTTGAAATATTATTTCTTATTGGTGGCAATATATTAAGGTTTAGAGGTAGTAATTTGTGTTTGAACAATAACACCTTGAATTTTTAAAATAAGTTCATCACATCTTGCATTGTGTTACATGTAAAGCTAGAACCCATTATATTTTGGTTAGAAGATATGTCTTTTACCACCGGTTTGAACTATAAGAGGCTGTTTGGCAACCTTGTGTTATGTTATTAAAAGTCTAGGCCGATAAACATGTAGTCTCTAAATCAATCAATATTTTCTATAACTTACCCATTAAAAAGTTTCATGAATCATTAAAACATACCTTTTAAGTTAACCAAACATACTATACCTCTAATCGATTCAGATGTAGTCTCTGAATAAAATAATTGAAAAAACTACCAAACAACTTTTAAGTATGTAAATACTAATACCTAGAGGTGGGCAAAACGGGTTTTGGGCCGTACCCGAAAGCGGGTACAAACCGGGTTCAGTTCGGGTCGGGTTCGCTAAAAAACTCAAAATCTAAAACTGGTTCCAACCTTACAGGTTTAAACGGGTCCAACTCGGGTACTACTCGTACCCGGGTGCGGGTCGGGTCCGAGTCCGGGCCCACCTCTACTAATATACCTATATATAAACGAATTGAGCCCATTAAGCGAGATTACGAAGCCCAATAATTGGGCCTGTGCCAAAACACCCCTAAATCATACTATAAAATCTATCGATCCATATCTTCAGCTTACATTTGGTTCTAGGGTTTTCAAGCACTCATCACTCCACCGGTGCAGCATCAACAAGCGGCGGCGAACACCACCACATCACCGTCATCATGGGTCGTATGCACAGCAAAGGGTAATCTTTCTCACTTCTGCATCTATCACATTCAAAATGTATCGTTGCATAGCAATTGAGGTGTATAGATAATAGATATATGCTCGTAATAAGGTTTAAGATTCTGATTTTTGGATGCAAAATAGTTAATCATTTGGTATTGAATTTGATGTACTTGTGTTTTAAACGGTAGAATTATGAATGATTTGTAGTTGGTGTTGAGGTTGATTGCTAATTAGGTTGTGAATGTTGAGATCATTGTTTTTTTTAATTGGGTTTTAGGGTTTATAGATATGGTTGAAGCTAGAATGTATGTTGATTTGTGAGTGTAAGTTTGTTGGTTTGATTTGTGATTTGATTGTTGTTTGATCAACAGAAAGGGTATTTCAGCTTCAGCTAAGCCATACAAGAGGACTCCACCAAGCTGGTTGAAGATCTCTGCTCAGGATGTATGTTGATATGTTATCTATTTGCTTGTTGTTCTTTCTCATGAGTTACAGTTGATTTATTTAAAATTGTAACACTTTGTAAACCAAGATTGAATTTTTTGTTTGATTTTCTAGCTTTTAATGAGTTAGATTATCGTGTTAATTGTTTTGAGCAAAGAATGAAATTTGTTTTTTTTGAAGAATGTGTTGGATGAAATCCATTCTTTATTTACAGTTGATATCAGCCTATTAGTGTTCAACTCTTTGTTTTCTTATATCTCAGTTGTTTCTTAGCAAGATTGAATCTTGTATGTTACATTTGAAGTTTAAAGTTTTGGTTTTAATTCTTCAGGTTCAGGAAAATATCTGTAAGTTTGCAAAGAAGGGTCTAACACCATCACAGATTGGTGTTATTCTTCGTGATTCTCATGGTATCGCTCAGGTGAATAGCGTAACTGGTAGCAAGATTCTCAGAATTCTCAAGGCACATGGTTAGTTTTTTTTATCATTCTTGCTGTATTAACTGTTTTTCAATTGTCACTGATGTTTACAATTATAAATTTACAGGGCTTGCTCCTGAGATTCCTGAGGATTTGTACCACCTGATCAAGAAGGCAGTTGCTATCAGGAAGCACTTGGAGAGGAACAGAAAGGACAAGGATTCCAAATTCAGGTTGATTCTTGTTGAGAGCAGGATTCACCGACTTGCCCGCTACTACAAGAAGACCAAGAAGCTTCCACCTGTCTGGAAATAGTATGTTCTACTATTCTTGTTAATATCTTTGTTAATGCTTGTCGGGGATCATTGCATATGCATTTTTAAACATGGTCTATGTTGGATTCATCTCTACTCGTTACTGATTAGAACTTTGTAACATGTCAAAATATACCATTTTAGAATAGTATTAATTTGGATCGGGACATAATGGGTTTGGGTTGAAATGAGTTGTTTATTGGTGCCTTCTTCATATCTATTGACTACAGTATGCATTACTTATTTCCGTTCTACTTTTTTGCAGCGAATCGACCACAGCTAGCACCTTGGTGGCTTAGAGAAGTGCTATCTTGAGGAATCTCGAGTTGATTTTTGAGTTCTAAGTTATGTTTTTCAGTTGAAATATGTTCTTTGTTTTGGGCATGAAAAGATTGTGTTGTTTGAAGAACTTATCAGAAATGTAGTATTGATTTTAGCACTTTCTATACATTATGTGTACTGTCTTTGACATCTCTCCCATCTCTAACACTCTTTCATGTCACATTATGAAACCATCACTCTACTGTAGTTATAGTTATCTTTTTCATTGTCTTATGTTTATTCCTGTTGGGTTGTATATTTAGCTGGTTTTGTTCTACCTGTTTTGATGTGTTATGATCGACTGGTCGCCAGTGATACCGCTCATCTCTTCCCTAGCGGTACAGAGCACCACAACATCTATCTGTTACTTTGGTTGCATCCTTTAACCAACACCCAACTCTCTAATGGTTTAAATCATCATCAAACTTCGTTTTTCGTTCAAAAAAGATGGATCATTTAGGTTAAGTGAGCAAAAACAATCATATAATATAATTAAAAAAATGTGAAAATAATCAAAACTAAATTAGAAGTTGAAGACTTCATTATAAATTTTATATAAAATGCTTTGTGGTTTGTTGCAACAATTTTTGTTAGAAAAGTATAAAGATTACTTCAAAGTGTATTCTATTACAATGCTGGTTATAGAAATGGAACTCAAACAAAAAAAAAAGAAACGTATTGGTAGAGTTTGACAATCTTGGGTACACATTTAGTCCAAATATACATCTTGTTCAGTTTTACAATGGTCAATTTTGCCACATTATAGTGTGAACTATAAAATGGTCCAATGCTATTATTAGCAATGCAAAGAATACAAACGGACCAAATCATACGTTAATCGAAAGTCTGCAGGCATAAATGGTAACTTACGTACCATTTGCGGGACCAGTTACACTTGTTTGTTGATATATCTGATATTGGTAGGAAAGTTGTTTGCAAGTTTAACCAATTTGCTTTAGAACATAACTGAATCTGAAAATATATTCAGATGATAGATACATAGGAAGGAAACTTTGTTTACAAGAATATTTGTAGTTGAGATCACAGATAGCCCACAAATGTCAAAATTAAGGTTACTTTTAAAGCCAGTAAAAGCCATGGGTCCAAACAATGTTTTTTTAACAATATACTTACATAAACATTAAACCTACATCATGGACTTGAACCATCGCCGTTTGATAGGGACATTATTACAATACTTTGGTACCATTGGGCCGCATGTCGTTTGTTACCTCCAAAAATTGGTAGATGTTAATTTTGATGTCATTCATGATGTAAGACCCACAACAAAAACAAGGCGAAAAGATCAGATTATATCCTAATCTATTTAAAATGTGACAAATGGTATTGATTTTAGGTCTCCCAATCACTACGCGTTAAATCGGCAATATGGTAACATCATTAGTATGTTGCAGAAAATGTCAAGTCAAATGGTGATCTCAGCAAACACACAAGATTAAACTACAATCAAGGAACTCATAACCTCCTAAGCTATTGGGCATTTGAAGTCAAAGTGAAGTCAAAGCAACAAGAACATTGGGTTCAAATTGCAAGAAGATGAAAAAAGTACATTTACATGCATCATCAAGATTTAAAAGGCAAATGATGACTTCAAGTCTTCAGCCCAACATAAGAGTATAACCTAAATCAAGAAACTCATGATATCCAAAACTTTAGGTGTTCAATTTTTTTAAAGTCAAAACTTGAAGTCAAAGCTTAGAGCATAGATCCAAAATGCAAGAGAAGGAATGCATCAAAAAGATTGTTAAGTCAAATGATTTTTACATGCATCATCTAAATGCATATGATTTTAAGAAGAATGAAAACAAAGAAATCAAACTTAAATCAAGAAACCGATAACATTGAAAAGATTAACCAATAGGTCACTCAACTGCATACTTCCACTTATCACTTTCCATCACATTAACAACAAATCATAACTGTTGTAGTCTAATGATTTGAAGTCAGAATTAAGAACATATTATCCAAAATTCAAGAATAGGCAACGCTACGATGAATTGAAATTAAAAGGTCAAACTTAAATCAACACCAATAACACTCAAAAGGTTAAGCAATAGATCACTCAACTGCATATTTCCACTTACCACTTCTTATAACATTATTCCTAAGTATTGTCCTTTATTGATTTAAAGTCAAAATTAAGAACATTCAAAATTTATGCTCCATACCTTAAAGTCAAATTCACTAGCATAGATAAAAAATGCAAGAGAAATAAATAACATTAGCATCCATGAATCATAAGGGTACCCAACCATCCATTTGAGCCAAATAAAGTCAAACTATTGTGTCATATTTATTTGAATCTCATAAAATGATACAACTCCAACCAAGTAAAGCAAATTTCTTCTCAGTCATGAATTCTACAACAATGGAAGTATGAAACTACAATTACATTCCCAAAAGTACAAGAACAACACATAATGTGAATTTCTTTCGGTACATATCACAAAAATCAATTCTTCATCGTGGGATTTCTTTCTGTTTTTCAACCATCCTTATCATCATTACCATATATAAAAACAAAGATCATGCAGATCAACATAAACAATCATGTGAATAACAAAATGAACAAGAATTTGAGAATAACTTTACCAAATCTTTAGAAAATTCCATCCAACCGTATCAAGATTCAATGATCGTTCTTCTTCCCCGAACCATAATAGCTAAGATACCACCTCACAAACTTCTTCAACCCTGTTTGAAGATCTGTCGTTGGCTTATAACCAAACTCCCTTTGAGCAAAACTAATATTCGCGTGGGTAAACGGAACATCACCATTCCTAGGCAACTTCATCACCATCCTTTTCGCTTTCACCTTCAACAATCTTTCCAAAATACTCACAAGATCCGACACAGGAACAGGTGAAGTATTCCCCAAATTAAAAACCCTCAATTGTGCATTCCCTTTCTTCTTCCCACCACTTCCAGTACTCTTCTCAGCAGTATCCAAAGCACCCAAACAACCTTTCACAATATCATCAATGTATGTAAAATCACGCGCCACAGTCCCATGATTCGCGCCTTCAAAGATTGGAATCGATTTCCCCTTCAATATATCCCTAGTGAAAAAGAAATAAGCCATATCTGGTCTCCCCCATGGTCCATAAACAGTAAAGAACCTCAAACCAGTTAATGACAAACCATAGATATGATTATAAGTGTGTGCAATCTCTTCACCAGCTTTCTTTGTGGCTGCATATAGACTCGCGGGTTGATCCGTTCGATCTTTTTCCGAAAAGGGTATCTTAGTATTCAACCCATAAACAGAACTAGATGATGCCCAAACTATTGCAGGTTGTGGATTAGCATCTTTACAAACTTCAAGAAGATTAACTAAACCAGCAATATTACTATGAACATATGAGTTTGGATTCTCCATTGCATATCTAACACCAGCTTGAGCTGCTAAATGCATAACATGAGTAAAAGGGACTACCTCAAAGAGTTTCTTGAGCAATGCGACGTCGTTTATGTCACCTTCAACAATGAAAATCCCACTTCTTTCAAGTAAAGATTGACGAGCTCTTTTGAGTGATGGATCATAGTAATTGTTGAAGTTATCAAGACCCACAACACCATCACCACGGCGTTTCAGGGCGGCGCTGACGTGGGTTCCGACGAACCCGGCGGCGCCGGTGACCAAAACGGATAACCCATTTGGGGACCGGATCTTGCCCGATGATTTGACCCGTTTTTCCCACCCGGGTCCGCCCCAAGATGTGGTTTTTAAAGATCTGCGAGAGAGATCTGAAGGGATGGAGTTTGGTGGAGATGTTGATGGTGATTTGAAGAAGAAAACAACGATTAACCCCATGAAAACAAAGCTCCAGAATGTGAGTTTCGCTAGAGATGAATAGTGCAATCTGAATCTATGAATGTATGAAGCTTTCTCCATCTTGAATTTCCCAGGTGTTGATGGGATGTTATCCATGTGAGATGAGGATAGCTTCATGATCTTCAAGAAATGAAGAACACCCAAATGTTATTCCACCTGATTCTTCAAGAAACTTGTGGGGATGAAGGGTGATTTGCAGGTTGGAATAAAGAAGAAGATAAAAAGAAGAAAGAAAAGGGGTGTTTGTGATGACTTTAGTTTTCTTGTTTGTTTTGTGAGGGTATCTTCTGGTTTCTTGGAGAGATTGATTGTGGGTTGTAGAGGTAGTGAGATTAATTGTGAAAATGGTGATGATGATAGAGAAAGAAGGAAGATGTGAGCTGTAAGGATCTTGAGATGAATGTTAATGGAGATTTAGAGTGGACTAATTGCATTTAGTCAAAGTCAACAGTGATGTGTGATCAAGGGTTAAGAGAGGGTGTATGCTTGTATAGTTTTTCTATTAACAAATTTATATATTTTTCTGGATAAATTACTATCGCATCTCGTCGGATTTAAACTTTTAACGTTTTAGTTGTAAGGTATATCATTTATCCCGAATCATCGGGATGTCGTTTTAAGGAAAGTATACTTATATAGGTGCATAATTTTATTATTATTGTTGTTGTTTAAAGCTTATAGTTTTGTTTTAACAAAAAGTTAACCTCTTGATTAAGCTAACTTTAAAGGGGAGATAATATAATTTTCTATTATTGTTTTTTAATTTATTTTCTTAATCCAAAATGATAATATTTGATAACTTTAATTTCTGTTTTCTAATATCTTCTTTTAGTTTATTGCTAATCTTATCTTGTAACTAGAATATTTATTTAGAAAGATGCAACATTAACTTTTAAAAAAAGTCATGCTCAAATGCTTTTACAAACTACTTATTTAGCCTTATAAACTAGTTAATTGATGATATGTTTGGATAATTGTAAAAGGTTAATGTGTTTTAATACTATAATAAGCTTTACAAGTAGGTTTACTTAACACCTTCTTATGACTATATGTATACATATATATTTTCATCAATGGGAGACAATATAACATAAATAAAAGATATTTTTCATACCTTTAAAAGATATGGCTAACAACTCACCTTCTATGAATATTAATCATAGTAGTTATATTTATTACCCATTAAAATTCAATTGTAGGTAAACTCTTTAAGACGATTAATGATTATACAAATAAAAATCATGATTAATAATACGTAATTGAACATATATAGTTTTATATAAACTGTTCAGTTGTTAATTATAACATATAATCTGATGATGAAACTTAAGATTTCAATCTATTTTTCCCTTTTATCTAAATAAGTTATTTTTTATAGTAGAAAATTAAGTTAAAAAATGACTAAAGTCACAAGAGATAAACCATGCACACTTTAAAGAATTTATAATGGATGTATTATATTAATAATTTTGAAAGTGAATATGCTTTTAAATTTATTTATAACAGAAAGATTGATATTTATTTCGAACTAACATTATTTTTGTAATTACTTTTAGGGTTCTTGATTATGAATAAATCCATAGAATTCAGTGGCCTCAATTTTATGTTACTTAATTTGACAATTTGTGTTCATCTTGGAATTTGAATAAGTATGGGGATTTGTTTAGAGATCTTGATGCTAACTCTAAGGAGTGTTCTTAGTATTTACACCATTGGATTGTGTGAGATCTATGGGGGTTGGCAAGCTTTAAATCTCCACAAGGGTCAATTTTTTTTTTAATAAAATGTATATTAATGTTTATATAATTTAAGGATCATTTAATTGATGTACCATTCTATCCAAAGGCATTTTTTTTCTTCAAATTTTAAAATTTCAAAGAGATAACTTATAAAACCATTTTTACTATAATAACATATATTTTAATGTCATATGAAAGATTAATTTTGTTTTTGGTGGGTGACTTTTTGGTTGATTCAACTTCACTCCATTGGTCCAGTTTACTTGATAAGTTGAATATAATATAAAAAAAAGGATAAGGTGAATCTAGCTTTAGTTTATTTCAGAGTTAACATTGGCCAGTTAGTTGATAACTTTATTTCAAGTTACAATACTTAAAGAAGTTCTGCATATTTCTAAAAGTTTGTAATTCGTAGAGTCGCTTAAATTTAAGGAACATATTAGACATTACTAGGATACTTTGTGAAAGTATAATTTTAAACCAATATTTGTCTTTCAGTTATGTAAAATCTATTTTATAATTGAATTCGATGATTCGATGTTTCGAGACCAAAATTCTACGTGTGTATATATAATAATCAATATGTATTTCATTTAAACGTTATGCATGTTCATGAAAAGTTGGTTAGTGTTGCATTCACACATAAAATAAATTGAGCTTTTTTTTACGAGAAAGCTAGTTTGGGTCTCCATACCTACCGGGTCCTTCAAACTTGTCTATGCATATTGGATCGCGAGAAACCATTTTGATTAAATTGCTATTAGATTTTAACCATGAGACTATGAGAGTTTGAGAGTTTGATCACCAACTATAGAAAGAGATATTTTACTCATTATTTTTTTAATAACGGCTTTTATGCATTATTATTGGATGGTCAATCTTGATCAAAACACGAGTTTGAGTAAAAGCTATGTATCATCAACTTTCATCATAACCGACTTTACATACTAAGTGTCTACACTAACCAACTTTATACGATGACTTAATGAAAATTACCTATGTTGGCCAACTTTCACAATAGTAGATATTTTACTAAATATAAATCATACACTTTATTGTAAATGCTTTGATTCCTAACCTTCGTTAGATCTTAACATAGACTAGCTTATACGAGCATGCACTTTTAACATTGTAACTTAAAATCACTTCGATCTCGTATAATCTCAATTACATTATACACTTTATGGCATTAAACTTACACAACATATCTAATTTTAACCCTTGAGGCAACTTGATCATTTCTTAAGTCATATAAATCTATACATATATTTCTTATATGCTATGATCAAATTTATTATGATACGTATTAAAAATATGTAATATAATACACATCTCATTTTTGTGAATCACAAACATTAATATATGTATATTTTTTTGTCATTAAATGAATACACGAAGGAGATGTGTGGAAGAAAATAATAAATGAAAAGGAGAAGTAAGAGACATGTCATGTGAGTATAGGATGAGTCATGTTTAGTGTGAGGTAAACATAGAAAGCACACAAGCCTTGAAAATGAAAGGATACCCTCATTTATAATTTTGTGTTTGGGTTACTATCATGGTTGCCCTTTGGATCTAACTTTTAGTTTGTTTGGCAAAAATGCCCCTTGATTTCCCCATTTTACAATCATAGTCCTTGATAAAATGTTGTAATTTGTGTCTTTGATATGTAACGGAGCTTGGACATTTCATTTTTCAAAAGGTATCAACAAAAAGAATGAAGAATATTCTTAATCTGGAGGTTAAGAGTCATCGATTCTGGTTCATCAATAAATCCGATTAAGGTAGAAGGATATGTAGTTTAACAGATCGTTCTTCTTAAAACATAGACACAATATCATTAAAAAAAATTAAGTTGATGTGACATTTAAAACACCGACATAATACAATTTCTAAAACCATTTATCTGAATCTAAAACCATTCACCGCTTGGTTAAAACGTAAGGTTTTCTTTTCCTTTGGATTTTAATTGCAATATAGGTGAACCTCTCAAACTTTTTGGTCAAAATTTCCCAACTTTATTGGTTGGGGTAGCACCTACATCATGTGAGTTTGTATGTTTAAAAAGGGCTACACCACCAAACTTCAACTTATTGCAAAGTTAATCGAGTAAAGAGTAATTTTCAAGTATAATAAATCCCTAAGTTAGACCCCACATATTTACATATTTCTTGCATTTTTTTGTAAAGATTTAGATTTTTAATTTATTAAATAAAATAGCTTTTATATTCGTATAATATAAAGCCACACCACTAACAATCACATTTTCTTGTCTCTTTGCCCAATACATAACAACCATTGCAATTTTTTATTTACATATATATTAATTATATTGTGTTTTGAGCATAAAGTTTTCGTACATTTTTTTAAATTTTTATGTAGGTCCGTGACTCCGTGATAATATAAAAACAAGCTTATTAACAATAAGAAAATTGTTATAAGTATATAAAACAATTATGTGATTATCTTTGAGTTTTAAATCAAAATTCACATCAAAAGTTTAACTTATTTTTCAGTTACTACATATAAATCATGAACAAAAAAGTACTTTTTTATTCAAGCCATAGGTAAGGTTTCTAGTACATTAAAGTTTTCAGAAAGACAACCATACTTGCTCAAATTAACTCACAAATATAATTATTTGTACAAATCGTTTGACTCAATTATTTCCATGTTAACACCGTTCGTAATCTCTCATTTCAGATCGTATTAAGTTAATTAAACACTTTTTCCTTACAAAACATTCAAAACCACAAATTACCATAAAATACTCATACCCAGTATTTTTTGCCATAGCAAAACTACTAATAGATTTTGGGAGGGTGAGATGTAAACAAATCTTACTCCGATCAAAGAAAATAGAGAATTTGCTTCCAGTGAGACCCTTGACTCCATTATACACACTAGTCTCAAACCCATAAATTATAATTGGAAAAAGAAAATGTTTTATGATGAATCATAACTTGGTTTATACCTCTGATTCTCTAAAGGTGCCTTTTAGACCCCACTAATCTTTACTTGTAAGCAGCATAATATAAGGCTCAAGAGAAACATGGGCTCAACCCACTTTTATCACATTTTAATTTTTCAAGATTTACAACTCATTGCCACTGGTGTTAGCAACATATATAATTTATTCACCACTAAAAGATCAATAATTGAAGGCCACCATGTGCTAAATTGAGCATCAAGATTACACCTTCATGTTCCCTTTACAAATCTTGCTATATTCAAAACACTTTTATTATAATATATCATCCAGATTACAAATCTTGGCTACATTCAAGGAAACACTCAGATCAATCTCAGAGAAAGCTACAATCTTTAACATAAAAGATAAATAATAAGTGAAACCCTTGTGAAGAACGACAACGGGTGAAGGGTAAAATCATCAATCTAACATTTTAACCATTAAAGATTCTGTTTAATGCTTGGTGAATCTTTCAAGAACTTCAAAGTAGTCTGGGAAGGTCTTACGGGTGCAACCGGGGTCCTTGATAGTCACAGGAACGTCTGCACATGCAGCAAGAGAGAATGCCATCGCCATTCTGTGATCATCGTATGTGTCGATTGCTGTCACGTTCAATTTCTCTGGTGGAGTGATCACACAATAATCTGGTCCTTCTTCAACTGTTGCTCCCAACTGAAAAGGTTCCAAGGGCAAGAGAGCCTTTTAGCATTAAACGAATAACGGGTAGAATGCTATTTAGGAGTAATGTGGCTACAATGACTTGTATAGTTGTACCTTTCTTAGTTCTGTGCAGATCGCAATCATCCTTTCGGTTTCTTTAACTCTCCAGCTAGCCACTGCCAAATATCAGGGGGGAAATGATATTGATATATAGATACAATCATACAATACTAAATTTAACCAAAATTTGATAATGTTGGTTTATGTGATCACCACACGGGTGTCTTAGAATCAATCAAAAACATCAATAATTTATTAGATTTAGAATATGTGGTAGATTCCAATCGCGGAAGCAAAGAAATATTCACAAAAGAATATGTAATGCTCAATCATACCGTCTCTAATGGCTGTGGGACCATCAGCGTAAAGGGCAACGACAGCAAGAGTCATGGCAACGTCTGGCATTTTGTTCATGTTCACATCTACTGGACGCAAGTGTCCCCTTCCGGAAGGGTTCCTTGGTGGGCCCTTCACTGTCACCGAGTTCTCGGTCCAGGTTACTTCTGCACCCATTTGTCCAAGGACCTCAGCAAACTTTACATCCCCCTTGTTTTAGAAAAACAATAAAAGAAAAGGGTAAGATCATATGACATATGCATAAGTGTATGTACATATATTTTAGTGTTTGGATGTGCGTTGTGAAACTGATTATCTTATTACTGGTAATCATAGTTTAGTGTAGGAATTATGATTATTAGTTTGGGATAATCCAGTGGCGTATGGTTTGCAGTCCGGAATGTTGTGGTCTTGAGAAACTTCTTTGTTTTTGAATTTGTTATGGGGTTTATTTTAAAGAGAAGTTAATAATAACAAATTATTTTACCACAAAAAAGTCAAAGTTCGTCTCTTTCTTTTAGGCACATTGATAATACCTGTAAACTGCTTGTCCCACAACCTTCCACCGTAATGGTGCCTCCGGTGATGGCGGCACCAGCTAAGAAGTAACTTGCGCTTGAAGCATCACCTTCTACGTAAGCATTTCCAGGTGACCTGAAAACATAGTATTAACATATAAACCACATTGACAATTGTTTACAAAACTTTTTTGACTTTCATGTAAAAAGACTTACTTGTACTTTTGACCACCACGGACATAAAACTTGTCCCAACTATCACTATGTTCTACAGAAACACCAAACCGTTCCATCAATTTCAATGTCATCTCTACATAAGGTATAGATATTAATTTATCTATAATTTCTATCTCTACATCTCCCAGTGCAAGGGGAGCTGCCATAAGCAAAGCAGTCAAATATTGACTACTAATAGATCCCGACAGTTTGACCTGCAATTTTAAGGCCAAAATTGGTTAGAGAAAGACGAAAATAATATCTTCATGAAAGATTTTTTTAATAATTAACAGTCAAATGTTTGTTACCTTTCCACCAGGAAGGCCTCCATTTGCAACTACACGAACAGGCGGACAATTTGTACCAAGATAACAATCAACATCTGCACCAAGTTGTTTAAGACCCGTGACTAAATCACCAATTGGTCTCTCTCTCATTCGGGGAACACCATCTAGTATGTAGCTGAAAAATATAGTTAAAAGTTTTAAAATATTAGGTATCTATGTGTGTAGTATAAAAAGCCAAAATATGGTCAAGCATACAAATCTCTAATGAGTTAAACGGGTAAAATTTTAAAACTTAGCTTAAAGGAAACAGGTCAGAGGCTCAAGCAAAGTGTTCTTAAATGCTTAAATTCTTCTATATCACTTTGTTAAAATGCAAGGAAATTATTTTAACAAAACAGTTTTTACCATGTGACTTCAATACAACTATTTAAGAAATTATAAAATAATTGGACAAAAGAAGTGTTGAAACTCCTGCTCAACCCAACCCAACACGTCTGGACCCGTATTAAAAGTAACCCATTTGGAGCCTAACCCAATGCCCAACCTACCTATTTTCCAACCTCTAATACTAATTCCCAAATTCATACTACCTCTCTGGCTCTCTCCCATTGAAAGGATTTCTTATTTCAGTGCTTCTTGAAAATTGTAACATTTTCTTTAGTGGAACGGTTTCATGTCACGATCATCTAAGCGTCCATTATTCTCTAGAACATACCCAAGTCATGGCCTGTACGGTTTATCATCCATGTGTCACCCCTATTTTGCATTACTTCAGGAGGGTGTTTCAAATATATAGCAAACACTCTAAAATACTTTTCTTAAACTGTGTGCTAAGCCAAGGATTGCAATCTTCATGAACCAGAGGGAGCATTCAGTTAAAAATTGTCACAACCGTAACATGTAAAATTCCAATTTACATGTTGTTTCAAGATTGTTTCAGAAAACACAATTCAAATAATCTTACACCTTAGGATTAAGATATATTGTAGTAGTATGTTTGAACAAACAAGTAAAAAAAATTACCTTGAATTTCCACCAGCAGCAGTAACTGCAGCGGTCAATGGGCGCATAGCAGTTCCTGCATTTCCAAGAAAAAGTTGGATTTCATCCTTAGCTTCTTTACCCACCGGAAACACACCACCACACCCTTCCACAGTTGCTCTTTTAATCTGACCATTTTCTTCAACTTTCAACCCTAGAGCTCTTAATGCCCCAAGCATATAATGAACATCATCACTATTCAATAAGTTGTCAACAACAGTAGTCCCCTGCAAAAAAATCACTTAGATTCATTTTATATAAAATGGATTAAGAACGTCAACACATAGTTTATTGAAGTGGTCCAGATGAAAATTTGACAAATTCCAAGTTTCCAACAATAACAAATGGTCAAACTCTAGGTGCTCATGACAGAAACACTATTTGAAATCAATGATCGAACAAAAGATGCATGTTATGGAAAGACAGATTTAGTTAAAACAAAAGCAGATATACTATATGGAAGCGGATGCTTTCAATTGAAGCGAACTTTGTTGATTTCTATATTCACTTAACAACTGTGAATACCAAACTTTTTTAACAGCCATTTTGTACTCCTGTATACAACCTAACCTTGCACTTGCAAGGATTTGATCCCACACACTAGGCTACAAGGCCATGGGCATCAATAGCATACTTTTCTTTTCCTCATATGTTAGTGCTATGTAAAATGCAAAACCAGTTCAATGCCTCCTAAAACTAGTAGTGAGATAACAATCTAAGGTTCACTAATGATAATTCAACACCAAAGAAATGTATAAACTTTGGATGTATTTAAGGGTGGTGGACTCTTTCTTGTTCAGTCGTTAGCAGGCCCACGAAACAAGAGTACGTTTTGGACCGTCATTAATCTTGCAAAAGGAACAAAGAAACAAATAAAATCATTGACTAAGCACTTTTTGTCCAAAAATCTTGATCTTTACAGAATGTACTTATTCTTCACACAATTTTGCAAGATCTTTAGTTCGTCTGGACCGAAAACGTCAACGGTCTAAAAGTCAACAACTCTTTATTGAACACAAACTTCTTCGTTATATCCATAAGTAGATCAATACAATTACCAAATGATCCAAAAAGCTCAAACTTTATACTCAACTCCCAAACACCCATGACAAGAATGCTTTTAAACTACAATCAAGACCCCAAATGCATCCTCTATGACTCTTAATACCATAAAAGAGTTCAATTTTGATGTCAAAATACACATTGTTGCAAGTCAACACACATGACAAATATTACACCTTTTATGTAATCTAATGCGGATAAATAGCCGAAATGCAAAAGAATCATACTAGTTAACCAAATTTCAGTCAAAAACATATCAAAATTGAATCAGAAACAAGACCCCTTTAACCTATCAAAATCCCCTTTTAGAGATGAAATCAATTGTGAACAAATTAAACCAAAATCAAACTACAATACCTCAGAAAGAGCAGCAAGAAGAAGAATCCGATTACTCAGAGACTTGGATCCGGGTAAATTAACGGTTCCGGAGATCTCTTTGATGGGTTTCAACACAATCTCCTCCGGTGCAGTGGAGGGCTTATCGGCAGTAGCAACAGCAGCTGTAACACCAAGTAACTTCCTCTGAATGTTTTGATTACAAGAAACAGATGTGTGCATCATGGGGTTTTTGAGGTTCGATCGAAACGATAAACACGATAATGGGGATGATTTGGAAGAGGGGTTGGTGTGGTTGTGGGTGTTGGTGAGATTGGAGGTGAAATTGGCTAAATTGTTGACGTGAATCGCCATTGTTGTACTCTGTGATTTGCTTGAAAGAAGATGAAGTAGTTGTAATGGGTTGAATTGAAGATTTTGAATTGGTGATGATGGTGGAGATGTTGGTGGTGTTGGTGGTGGTGGTGGTGGTGATGGTGGGATGTTTGGTGGCGGCTTTTAGAGTGTCATTTCGCTCACCAACCCCCCACATCTTACCAACCCAAACATAATATTATTGTTTAATGTTTAAAAACTTGAAAAATGGTTCTTCATGAACCGAACCGAACCGAACGAAGGTTCGCTTGAACTCGCTTCGTTTACAAACCGAGCCACTAGGTTCGGTTAGAATTTAAGAAATCTAGTGAAAAATTCTCGCTTGAACTCGGTTCGATTTAAAACCGAGCACTCGGTTTGGCTCGGTTTCATATTGCAATTTAGTACGAAACTAATAATTCATTCAAAAGTTTCAAGTTTCAACTCAAACTCAACAATGTAACAAAAGAAAACATACAAAATAAGTTTAAGTTTTAACTCGAGCTTAAATAAATGACGTTAAACCCACGCCCACAACCTCCATTTCGGCCAGTTCACGCCCACTATACTTGCTTTGATGCAATGATTAAACAAGTATACAAAAATCCAAAAAATGATGTTTAAAAAATTAAAAGGGAGTAAGAGTAAAGTGGTAAATAATTAAAATGACAATGTTTTAAACTCTAAATAAATAAACAAACATATATATATATATATATATATATATATAAGTTATATTTAAAAATAACACGAGCAAAACCGAGCGAGCTTACCTTTGCTCGTGCTCGGTTCGTTTACAAACCGAACCGAGCGGCTCGGCTCGTTTACAATCGAGCCAAAATCGAACAGGCTACTTTTCGAGCTTTTTTTGAACGAGTTTCAAGCGAGTTTCGAGCGTCGAGCTATTTAAACAGCCTTACTTGAAATTATAGATTTAGTCTTTCTTTTTCTTATCAAGCTAGCACGAACTTTTTTTGCGTTTCATGGCGGGTTGAACCTTTCTCGACACAATTAAACGGAAAAGTTTTATTTTGTAAGACTCAAAAATGTTGGTTGATTATGGCCGCAAGCAGTTGTCTACCACGTCAAAACAACAAGCGTAACATCCACTTGTAACTAAATCCGACATTATACTATCAGTTAATTTCAAAGTGTAATAAATAGTCACAAAGAAGAAGAAAACCAGATTGTTCGATATAACCTTCAAGCATAATGTCGAAAACATCAAGCATTGCAAGCCGACAACAAAAATCAAAACTAGGCTCAAATGAACGCGGGGTCACCTTCACTACTATAACATCACCACGTAACAGCTGAACCTACCCGTCCATAATACCCTTCAATAACAAAGAATTAAACCCGTTTTATAGATCTCAAATGAGCTTATAATCATTCTTATCAACCCCATCACAAACATAACACCATAATAACATTGATATTGCAAAATTAGATTGACCAAACATAAACCAGCTAATAATGATAAGTTCATCAAACTACACAATTTTCACCACATAAAGGATTAAATGGCCATTTTTAGAAACCATCTGAACTAACTAACCCGAGGCTCGAATCTCCGACATGGTTGCAACATAAGTTGTCACGCCAAACGAAGAGCTGTATCAAAGCCTGTAGCATAAGTCTTCATTAGAATGACACCAGGAACACTATGTAACTATATGAACTACAGATCTCAAGTGAACAGAAAAATATGTTATGCAAAAACAGATGGACCAAACATAAACTTATTAATAAAGATAAATTCATCAAAACTACACAACTTTCACCACAAAAATGGGTTGAATGACCTATTTCAAAAACCACATGAATCAACTAAGTGGAGACTCAGATCTTTATTATGGCTGCAACATAAGTTGTCACGCCAAATAAGGGAATTGCACCATAGCCTGTAATATACGTCTTCATCAGGATGCCATCGGAATCACAATACAACGATGATAATTGTTTTAGGTCAACAACGGATCTCAGGCGAACACAAAATCTCCAACGTCGTCCTAAAAGTCTAAAACATAAAGCATTGACGGCATGCGCCTTGCATGATAGTCCAACGATGGTTTTATTTCTTGAGCAACCCCCCCCCCTCTTTGTTGCTCGTCATCATTGTCCATAACTTCATCACTACTCCCCCCTCGTAAAAAATAAACACATCATGAGTTTCTATACGCACACATCTTACCCAGACCAAACCAATCATAGTTCACTAGAACCTACCCCTTGTAAGCTCGATAAATATGGTTGCATATGATGGTTTCAAGCTCGCTCAATCAGATCTAGCATGAAACCAAACCAACCATTTCAACAAGCACTATTAAAATATTAAAAGTTACAACCAATAATCACATGACAATGGCAATTCAACTAGTGTGAATGTTTCAAATTACACAATTTGTTTTTTTGTTAGGATGAAAAAAATATATTTCTCATGAATAATAACGTGTTTTACCAATTAGGATGAAACATATTACAGTTTTACAAACCCTGAAGATTAAATTATTAATTTTAAGAGAAGAAAAATATCATAAAAACATACAAATGCTATCTTTTTTTTCTTTTTGCTTTACATTTTGCTAGCCACAAGAATTTTTAGTGATCATATTTAAATGACATGAAAAGATATGTTAGTTTATATAAGTATAAATTATAAAGGTTATTAGTCATTAAGGTTTAAAACAAAATAAAAATAAAATGTATAACATATTAACATTTCTAACATAATGACTAGATTTGGTAAAATGATTAAATTGGGATAGATTTGTGGAGGATATAAGAAGTTTTAGATGGTATCGGTATATCCTTGATTTGTCCGTTTGATACCCCTAAGTCACACCTACCTACCTACCAATTGGAGGGTTGGTAGATATCGCACACATCGTGATAAAATATAAACTAACAATCAACCAGACTTGTCTCTGAACTAAATTCACGTCGAACCAGATAGTAACTCGATTTTATATCGTTGAACGAAAATGCATTATAGTCAAAACGTAGACCAAGTCGAATGATACATAAAAAAAACATAGATTACAATCGCTTCAACTTGTTTCGAAACTAAATTTACATTGAAACGTAAAGTAACTTGAGTTTATAGAATGAAAACATTTTATATTTGACCAGACTCATTTCTAAACAAAACTTACGTCAAAACATAGGCGAACATCAAAATGTAGATCATCTCAAAACATATATAAGAATATAAATGACAATATTATATATTTGATATGACTTGTACCAAAATACGAACCTAATAATTAGTTTTTTTAAGTAAAAGTTGTACTGAGGAAACCCAAAACGTTAAAAAACATAGGGGGTGAAAATGATAAAAATTGTATTTGGTATACCCAAATATTTAGAAACTTAAAAGGTCAAAATGACAAATTGTATTTGAGTAAACCCGCGCGTTGCAAATTGCAACGCGCTAAAGCTCAAGTCATTTGTTTTTTTTCTTGTTCGCACGTTGCAACGTGACATTAATGTAATTAAGTACGTAAAGATAAGTGTATTAACTTATATTAATGTAAAAAAACGCATCGGTGTATTCAGCATAGAAGGTTTTAAGTATATACATTGGTAAAAATAAGAGTTAAACACACTAAAACATAAATCGTGTAACCAAAATTTATATGTCAAAAAAACTTATTTAAATTTAGAAATTAAATAATAAAATATAACTTGTGTGTGTGTGATATGGAGAGTGTCTGGCGTGAATAACATTTATAAAAAGGTAGTGTGGAGAGTGTGTGAAAGTGGGCATCCAACAAAAATCACCATGGGAATGTATAGAACCCATGACCGGTGAAGCAATGAACTAATCAATTAATCTACATAAACATACTTTGTTTGTATAACATTTAACTAAATGAAGATGTGGCCTAAGTTAAACTCACCAATATTTTTAAAATTTACTTAATATTTTTAAAGTGACTTTTAAAAATGAATTTCTATTTCTATAAACCAAAGGCAGGTTTAGGGTAATGAAACCAAATGGTGCAAGAATATGAACACAAACTATGAACTTTGGTGTTCAGAAGCTTGAGTAAGTGCAGTAAGAGATGGATGGATCCGAGCCGTCCTCAATGACCGCGCTATACTTCTTCCTCTACCGTATTCCTCTCCCAACGGCCACCTCGGCCTCAGATCAAGCTACATTTTAAACATTGCACAAACAATTACACAACAGAAATGTATAGCTATGTAGAATGTATAAGTTTACTCTATTGAAATGTGTATTATTTTAGGAAAACTGGGGCTTCATACAAGGGGCCTCATCATTCATTCATGACCTCTTGTTGTGTAAATGATTTTGACAAGACCCGATTATGATTAACAAACAAAAATAACGAACAAATAGGTTTGGTTGATCTTCGAGAGGTTGGCAGGTTCTCTAATGATACCAAATTTTAATTATGTAAATCAAATTCAGAATACATGGATAGAATTTCCTAGCAATAAGTTTGTATCCTACTCAAACTACATATACTACTCTTTGTCCCTCGAAAACTGCATCACTTATCTTTTAAAAAAGTAATATTAATAATTCTAAGTTTGAGACTACAAATTTGCACATAATCATCATTATAGATTAGAGCAAAAGAGAAAATTTGAAAACCTGACAATCCTCAGGTTCAACAGCAGGTGGCGGAGGATCAAATCTTCCTAATCGAAAATTCTCAATACCGGTCCAGGCTATCATTACACCTAAAAGGAAAAATAGCATTAGAAACAAGGTCTTGATGTCATTTAAGGTACACTAAAGATGTGATTATGGGCCCATTTCTTGATAGACCCATGGATTCTATTCATGGGATATGTTAGAAAAAGAAAATAAAAAAGGATACCGTTGTCAGTGCAGAGACTTGGAGGAGGGCAGATGAGTTGAAGGGAGTTCCTAGCAACAACCTCGTTAAGGCGAGCCCTCACATACTGATTCGATGCAACACCGCCTGAAACAACCTACAGAAAGCAGGACTAGTGAAAGGTTAAATCATATTACCATGCAACCAAAATAAGCATATTGTCATAATGCCAGCTAATTGTGAATGATTTCAGTTAAATCATGTGGGAAAACTATACAAAACAATACCAAATGTTTAACTGATGGCTCAATCTCTAATGCCCATTGGATAGCTCTTTCACACCTTTCTTCTAGATGCAACACTGCAACCCTCTGCATGAGGTAAATGGAGGAATATAAGGCATATAAGAAATCCTATAAAGTAGAGGTATCAAGATGAATGGGTTAGGTAACAGGTCAATTTTTGACATAGGTAGAATTGTAGAAACATGCAGGTTGGCCACAAACACTTTCCCACTTTTTAATTATTTTAATAATAAATAACTAGCTACTTAGGTTTACAAAAACAATATATTACAGTAATAATCTAGATCTCTGAATAAAACGGCATAAGAGATTGTATGCATAAATAAATAGACTTTGGGCAACTTTTATCTTGTTTGACCCATTTTCTCTTTTAGCTGATCTTTTGTAATTTGACACGTTTAAGATTTTACAAAACCCACATTGACCCGTTTGTAATAAAATGGATTAAACTTTCCAGGAGTAATGCCGAATGGTGTACGCATCTTCTTTTGTCACCTGAAATGAGGCAGCAATATCAGCTCGTAGGCGTTGATCTTCGATACTGGCCGAAGAGAAGGGGATCCCAGCATCACTGCAAGAAAGTTATGTGAATCAAAATTTATGGAAAGTTGGTCAAACATAAAGACAACTTTCTGCACTTTAGACATTAGATTTCTTCTCAAGAATGATAGATAGTTGATTTTAAATTAGTCCAGGGTGAAATAATATAATTTTAAATGAATTGCATACATATTTTTGGATTCAATCGCAAGCTTCACTTGAGTTTTCAGACCAGCATAAGAGAAGTTGCAATCTTTGTGTTGTTTCATTGGAACCTGAAATAAGGAAAGTAAAAACCACAATCTTGCAAGTAAATGCCAAGGAATTAATTTGCAAACATAACTTACACGGAATTTTACAGATTGAGCATCACCCCTTCGAGCAAGCTCCTCTATGGCGGGCCCACCACTCCTCCTCAAATCAAGGCCAAGCCATTTTGCTGACTTGTCATATGCTTCACCAATTGCATCGTCAATAGTGGTCCCAAGTTGTAAGTAATGACCAAGATCCCGTGCAAGAACCAGAAGGTTATGTCCTCCTTAGAAGCAATACAAGGCAAGATAATATAAGTGGGAGGTTTAAGTTAAACAATGATATATGAAAGTAGAGGCAAAATAGGCAGATTGAGTATTAGGTCAACACAGCAATGTTTGTCCAGAAATTGTAAAATTCACATATCTAATTAGTGAGTCGTATATGGTTAAAAATTATATCATTTCAATACTAATCATTTAGGCATCAAAAAAACATTTTGAGCGACTTTCAACCCATTTATCAAGTAACTCGACAAGTTTTTGAGTGACTTTCAACCCATATCTAATATTACGATTTTAGGAATAACCAAAAATCATAAAATTAGATATGGAACTAACAAAAAGAGATATGCAAATAACCATATATGAAGCATGTCAAGTTAATTTAATAAAGTTATCATACATGAATGCCTAAATTCACATGACAAGTTTCAACCCAAAAATTGTAAAAATTCACATGACATGAATGCCTAAATTTCTTATCATGTAACTCGACATACTTCACCTTGGTTGATAACTCCATTAAAATAACTTGCATATTTCAAAATATAGAAAAAATATATATGCAGAACAGAGCATAGACAGTGTCACATGGCATAGACCTAGAAGACAATCTATGAAGGCACCATACAATATAACATTTAATTAGGCGAACTCTTTTAGTTCCCAAAACAATTTCATTATCTTACCATTGAATTACTCTAACTCAACGATACAAGGGTAACAGAAGAGATTTCTGCATCTATTTATTATTTACTGAAACTTATTCTTGTCTTACTTTCATTTTCAAGAAGGATGAAGATTTTAGAGGCATGATTACATGTGGATGATCTATTTCTTGTTTGTCCATTATATATCAAGAAGCCTATACTGATCTAAGACGATGAACAATAATCCATCATTTAATTGTAAAAGTTTTTTTGGAATGTACAAGTCAAGTCAGGGTGGTTGCTGAAGTGATAGAAAGTAGCATCGAAATCTGAAATATTGGTTTATGCAAGAACCAAGTTCCAAGCTGCTTATAGACTAGCATAGTACCATACAGTTCTTCATCCAAATATTTGATCATTTATTGTATCTTTGTTCTTGATATCCAGAAATAAGATTTCTATAAGATGGGAAGTAGAAGGTTGGATTCACTTAAAGGATTGTTTCATTTCATCATGCTGGGTCATTAATTACACGATATTCCTTTATGTATATAGCCTTTATCTGTAATTTGCATAGTTTTAACGGAAGTGGCCATTGGTACATGATTATACCTGAGATAAGAAGAGCCAAGAAAGGAAACTGCAAATCTCTATCACATAACCTGAAACAAAAAAGGGACAATAATTTGATGTACCTTTTAAGTACAGAGCACCCCACAAGAATGTTCAAGAAGCACAAGCATGTCAAGTTCATAATTCTTATCAAATCATGATTGGGTCAGAATATATGGAAACACCAGTAATTGATGGGACCTGTTAGTAGTCAACTAAAGCAGACTGGACTTGCTTTTAAGAAAGAAGCATTGAAGCAATACAGAAGCAAGAACATGATGAGGATGTTTCACTTGTAACAGATCAAAATTATTTGTATTAATATCCACAAAAAGTTAACTAAACTATGTGGGAGTTCCTGGTATAATTCTTATCAAAACATGATTGGGTCAGAATATATGGAAACACTAGTATTTGATGGGACCTGTTAGTTTTCAACTAAAAGAGATTGGACTACCTTTCAAGAAAGAAGCAATACAGAAGCAAGAACATGATGAGGATATTTCACTTGTAAAAGATCAAAATTATTTTACTTAATATCCACAAAAAGTTAACTAAACTATGTGGGAGTTCCTAGTGGTGAAAGTGGAGCATTTTGGATCATAAAGTTAGGTTGTTTTAAAAGTAGGAAACATATAATCATTAGAAAAGTAGACAATACAGGTCAGTTTGTACACCACTTCTTTTCCAGCATGTTTTTCTGTTTTGCTTTCTATAGCAGGTGGATCCAGATTACCCTCTTAAACTATGACTATCATACTACAGACCCACTTCACCAAAAGTTGAAAAAAACATAGTGGAGAATGAAATGATAAACAAAGTGGCACTCTCGTTTATTAGTAACATATTAGAAACATGGAATCAATGAACAAAAACCAGTCAAAACCAAGTAGATAAACAAAGAAGCAAACAAATCTAATCAATAAATACAAAAAACATATATTTTGAGAAGTTTGAATTACTTTATCTAATATTCAATATTTGAAATTTTATTGATAAACTGTACCTAGCTACTAAAGCATGAGCTTCCATGTGATGCACACCCACAATAGGCAACTGGTAGATAGCAGCAATTTTCCGAGCTTTCTGCACACCAACTGCCAATAACATTCCATAAAACCAAAGTCAAACAAATCAAAAAAGGGATAAAAGAGAAAAACAAAGTAAAAACAAGAATTTATGATAATAATTAGCCAGCAAAGAAATAAAAGAGGAAAACAAATTTAGGCGTACCTCGTAGACACAGGCTTAGCCCAGGACCAATAGTAACTGCAACTGCAGAGAGATCTGCTTCAGACAAGTTAGCCTTATCAAGCGCATCCTGTACTACCTAAAAGCATAGCATAAAAGAACATAGACTAAATCATTTACTCCTGTGATGACTCTTTTCTCCCACTAAACTGCCTTTAGCATTTATGCTATACACATTAATAGCAAATCAATACGTCATATAGATAGAAGTTTAATAGTGTAGAGATCTTGATTGATCTCAGCAAATGAACAATGCTGAAGATACATTAAAGATTACAAAAAGGTTAAAAACTTACAAACTAACTATTAGAAGAGGAAGATAAAGGCCAATTAGTAGATGTCATACCTGATCAATCACCTGGGAGTGAGCTTCTTCTGCCATTTTAGGGGCTACTCCTCCATACCGTGCAAGCAGATCTGCCTTAAAAAGCACACATTAGAATATTATAAGCAAGTGAAAAATTAAAACACTTTGCATTTCATGATAAGTAAAAACATACTTGTTGCATATGTGGCAGTGTGGCACAAAGGGACCAAGAAAGTGAATTAGGGTAATAACACACACTTAGGTGACAGTGGGATGATATCTTAGGGTTTAGGCATTATAATTTCCACATACACTTGAGTTCATGTTTGGTTCATTGTCTTGGTTTATAATCCTAACACCTCATAAAAATTGCATTTAGATAACAACAACCATACCCAGTAAATCCCACCCATAGCAGAGCTATTGGTAGGTTCTAGGGAGGGTAGGTTGTATGCAAACCTTACCTCTATCCTAGGGAAAGAGAGACCGCTTTCAGCGAGACACTCGGCTCCAAAACAAATGGTAGACAAACAAACAATACTAAACATATAGGAATAGGAAGTTACCAATAATGAAAGAGATGGTAAAATAATAAATAACAACACATATAGTATCATAAAACAGCACGTAGGCATACATACAGACATACAAAAACACAACAGCATGCAGAGTCCACTCAAAAAGCAGGGAAAACAAAGCCCCTACAATAAAACTAAGCTTCTTATCTTTAATCCTACATTCCTACGTCACCACGAACTCCTATCCAACACTATCTCATAAGAGAGGGTGCAACTCTAACAAATCCTACCTAATTCGTTGATCCCAAGTTAGTAAGGGTTTGCCTCTACTCCTCCTCCCTTCCATAATGAGATTTTTAACTGCTCTAACTGGCATAGTCGTTTGTCTCCTCTTCAGTCTTCACATGCCTAAACCATCTCAATCTCCCCTCCCTCATCTTATCTGATATACCAGTAGCTCCTAATCTATGTCTAAACACCTTTTTATCTCGTCTAATCTTACGTGTCCACACATCCACCTTAGCACCCTCATCTTGTCACCTTCATCTTGCACGTTTGTGTCTTCTTTATGGTCGAACATCTGTTTCATATAGCATATTCGGACAAACCGCAACCCCATAGAATTTACCCTTTAACCTAATTGGGAAGTTCTTGTCACACAGTACCCTTGATGTCGCCCTCCACCTACACTAACCTGCCTAAACTCAATGTGCTACGTCACTATCTGTGCCCCTATCACTTGTACAAATGCTCCTAAACACTTAAACCTAATTGACTACGGAACCACTTGGCTTTCAGTGATGATGTAGGCGTCATTATCGTCGCATACACTATTGAAGTCATAGTAAAGGTACTTTGTCTTAAAGAAACTTGCGTTGAGTTCGTTTGTTTTCGCAATAGTCCTAGATGAGTTGTCAAAGTCAATTTAAGAGACAGTTCTGTGGAGCATGCTTTTTGCGGATGACATTGTGTTAGTAGCGGATAGTAAATGGAGCCTGAATGTGAGGTTAGAGGAGCGGATAGTAAAGGCCTGCCTCCACAAAGAAGAAAGCAGTATCCCCCATAGTCACATGTACCTTAGTCTCCCTCCTATCATACATATCCCTAATTATGTCTATATACTTCCTCAGGACCTCTCTACCCTTCATACTTTCCCAAATCAGTGTATGTGACACACTATCATATGCATGTTCATCGGCATTTAGAAAACATATATGATAACAACCATGGAGCATTGCACATTCTTAAGTTCCATTGTATAGCACTAAATTATTAAGCCATGCACCCCGACCCAACCTTCATTGAACTTGACTGATATCCACATGACTCGTGAGGATTGAACTAAATGATGATGATAACTATCTCATCAGTTACTAATAATTGTCCTCTCCAACCTACAAACTATTAACTAAATCTACACAATTTTACCTATCTAAATCAAGCTTTACAAGTCAAATATTTGGCTCGGTGTTTTTTGTTCCATACAGACATAACTACTTAAGCCAAAAACCCAATACCAACATCATTGTGTATACAGGGCTCCTTTTGTGGTCATGTCTGAGTAATAAAAAGAAGTCCTCTTTTTGATATTGAAATTAAATTATAACTTGTCAATCCAAAACTCTTGCATCTTTAGTTTTGTCATCTCCTATGCATTTCTATTTTAATACTTCTTCTGTAGTCAAATGAAGTTAACATTTTTGTGCTTGAACAAGAACAGATTATCAACATGAAACTGGTACAGAATAC
Source organism: Flaveria ramosissima (assembly GCA_025215565.1). Classification (NCBI taxonomy): domain Eukaryota; kingdom Viridiplantae; phylum Streptophyta; class Magnoliopsida; order Asterales; family Asteraceae; genus Flaveria; species Flaveria ramosissima. Next base: position 45,426,585 of record CM046032.1, on the reverse strand, counting down.
CAATTTGATTCATACACCTTAACAACAAAAACCCTAAATGAATGAACACATAAATTACAATTTTTTGATCATATATAAACCTTTTACCTGAGAAGATACAACTTGGCTAAGAATCTCACCATCACTTCTAACCTGAAACCACCACCAACCACAAAACAACAACAACATCAGTCAATTAGGTCTTTCAACATAACAAAACCAGCTCGCACGAGCTATATGCCTATATCTACGATTGCTTTACTTACAACAGCTGCCGCGGTGTCATCGCAGCTTGTTTCGATCCCCAAAACAACCAAATTATCGTTGAAAACGGGATTCGAACCAAGGGTTTTCGAACAATTCGAAGTAGATGATGCTGAATTAGCGGATGAAAATGGAGATTTGAACAATCGACGATGATATAACGATTTGTGTGGTATTGAGTTACATGATAATGCTCTGAACATTCTGATTGTATGATGATTATGTGATAATTCTGCAAAGAGATTTAAGCGGGAAATTGTAGATGAAAGGGTTGAACACAAGGACACCATTGTTTGTGTGTGTGTGATGGATGTTGTGTGTGTGTGTGAGGGTGAAATTACACTTGCACCAAATTGAGGTGGGCTTTTTAATGGGCCGGCCCGTTTGATCAAGCTATCGGACTTATATAAGAGATTCTCGGATGTTTTTAGAATAAGACCGGACAACACATTTATCGCCTAAGTATATTAGAATCACAGGCGGAGGTGGCAATTATCAATGCGTATTTCGTTCGAAAATCTTATACGTATTGAATCTGATCTCCCTGATATAGCAATAGAAAATAAATTTATGGGTCTCATACTCTCGTGACTTTCGCACCCCCTATATATTACATAAAGTTCCACCATTGATCAGAACTAAAAAACGAATAATATAATGAATAATTTATAAGAGTGGATTATATGTACAACTTGAAAGGTTATCCAAGACATCCATGACTGTGACTTTCAACCCTCTTGCGTCCTCTAGTAACATACCAACGAACCAAATCATCGATGGACACAAAACCTAATAACAAAAATGTATGGTTATGACTTTGTTAAGCTAACCATGTGTAAATGGAGATATGTAATAACATAATCGGTTTCATACAAGCCATCTGATTGTTAGGAGATCAGCATTGTTATCACTGTCATAATACCATCGTTGTCACTATAGTTATCACCCCAATGGTATCACCATCATAAATGTTATAATACTCAAGAGCTGTTTGGCAATCTTGTGTTGAGTCATTAACATATTTAACCAAATAAGATGTAGCCTTTTAACCAGTTAGCGTGTTTTTAAAACTTACATATTAAGAGGCTCCATAAATCATTAAGATGTGTCTTTTAAGTGAACTAAACATACTCTACCTCTCACCGATTCAAACGAAGCCTTTTAATGTAATCTTTAAAACGCTATCAAACAGTCCTCTCACTCCTGAGTATATAGTTACCATCACAGTACGAACATTAACACAAAAATTGACGTATAGAATGGAAATAATAGAATTGATCGAATAAAGTTTTAAGGGAATATTGGATTGTTTCAAATAATTCACACATAAATCGAGAAATAGTGTGTCATGTCAAATAACTAACACGTACATCTAAGAATTGTACAAAATTCAACTTTTACGAAACATACGACTAGTATAGAGCCAACGAGTTGTATAAATGACTCGTATAAAGAAACATGAGTTGTATGGAGTGGTTTTACATGACTCGTTTGCTAATGCACGAGTTGTATCTTGCACAAATTAACAGATCTGTCAATTGCAGCTTTTGTCTGTTTGATCGAGTAATGTACGACTTGTAACGCATATGAGTCATATAGAGTTTGTATGTCTATCATGTCAGGGGGTGGTACCCCTAAGAGGACCTATATGTAATTTTAGAATGTGAAAGATAAAAAGATATTTCAATTTAACGTAGACACGAAAGAAAAAAAGATAAAAATAACGTACTACAGAATATGATATGTTTCATTATACTTTTGTAACTAAATATAAAATATGTCATGTTATATGTGTATATAAAATTTAATGATAAATATAATTGTTTTATGTAAGCAATACATGTAAACTCATTAATAAAACTTAATCTAACGAACATGACAAATAGTATAATAATATATCCATATGCTTTAGTGTATAACGTTGTTAAGTTGGCATACAACCCGTTAGAACCTAGCCATGGTCAAGCTAATTAAACAAAAACATTTAATTTTAGATTCCTTAATTAAACATATCATTCAATTTTACATTTTGTTTTCAAGTTGTCACTAATCTTTTTTTTTTTCAGGTCATATGAATTTAACTTTTGTTCTCTGAAACAATACAAATAAAATAAATACTTAACCTTTTATTCTCAGAAAAAATATAAGTAAAACAAATACTTATGGTACATTATTCATTTAGAAGAACGAGTCATGTGTTAATCTTATAAAATTATAAATGTTATTACATACAAAATTGTTGTAGTTTTTATGTGTATGTAAGTAACTATGTCCACACGTATGTGTGCATGTATGTACGTGAGTACATATGTATGCAGGTACATACGTATATATGTATGTATACCGATATTATAATTTTTAATTTAAGTCACATTTAAAGGAAAAACAAACTAAATAGCAATATTGTTTCATATATGTTTTATATAGCTCATTAATTTAAACATTGTTAATATTATAATAAAAAGTTCATAAGATTGTAACACAGAATAAAAGTTTAGTGACTTAAAAAACCTTTTTATGATTTTAATGACATTTAGGAAGGTTGATTACCATTATGCAAAAAAAAAATTTTGTATAGTGAAATATTAAAGCTACAACCAGAAGTTGTATCGTGTTTCGTTACTTGCTTCACAAAAGAGAATGTTGTTGAAGCAAATCTAGCACTTGAAACATATAGCCGATGAGGTCCTCTGTGGTATCAACGACCATAGTCTAGGACGGTAACAAGTGTGAGATGACCATAGGTCAAAGCAAAAGTAATGATTGAATGAGAAAAAAAACAAAACAAAACTTAGAGACCGTGATCATATGTTCAAATTCATGGCTCATATATATGTTAAAAACAATTGGTTCACATCAATTTTCCTTTTGAAAATGCAAACATCTTTTTGGGAAAAAGAAAAAGAGAAGATATATTCAATATCCATAGTCTTTTAAATTATAGCCTTCTTTAGAACCCACACCACACAAAACATTTTCTTAAAATCTTGGAAAAACCAATTCACAAAAGGGCCAAGGGGGATAAGATTTGTATTAAGCCATACTCAAAAGGGGTGGCACCAATTAGGATTGCAACAAACAAAAGTATTGCAATTTGCAAAATGAATTTAGCATGGCCCCATATAGGGATATGCATGATGTATTTAACTTATGTATTTATAAATTATTATCATGTATATACATACACTTAGACACATAATATTTAATACATGATTATATCCTAAAACATTTAATATATTGGATATTAGAATTTAATCACTTATCTTTAATGATAGAGTTGTGTAGGGAATTAATCATCTTTCCCCTAACATTACGGTGTTTATAATTAAACTTCACGCCTACGGTATAGTATTTGTTTCTTCATGTGTTATGGTGACCTCACGGCTGTGTATTTATAGTGACACTAAAAAGAATTTGTCCAAAAAACTATAAGTTTTAGGTTATGCTTACGGCCTAAAACTTTTAAGCAAATTCATTAAACACTATCAATCAGTTTATATAAACTAATATCATATTTTTAGTTTAATTAATTTTGCTAAATAATTTCCCATGAAGTAATTAAAAGGCCTACCATTGGTTCTCTCAAACTACATGCAATATATAATTATCAACAACATTTTACCTATATTTTGAACAACTTCAATTTGTATCCTCCACCTAACGTATGGGTCCCACTTTGTAGCTTACAATTATGTTTATTGAGATTATATACACCTACTGCAAAACATTTTTTATTACATATATATACATATATAGTCCATTTTATTTGCATTTTAAGCATGAAAATTTTGAATTTCAAATAATATTATTCATTCTTATTAGGTGTTGAAACACTTGAAAGAATACAAAACTATCTTTTGTATATTAGTTATGCATATTAAACGCACTCATGTGTGGTCATTAGGGTCATTTAAGAGTGCGATAACTACGTGTCAATGTTACATTTGTGGTAGGACGTTGTTGGCTCATGTGTGGATGTCAAATTCGAAGGTCTCATCGAGTGACAAATTACTAGAATATGATTGATCATACGTTTGTGAGTTATGACCTAAACATAAGTTAAAATTATCAACATTTTCTTAAATAAAATGTTGGTTTCTAAAGAGCTACGATTTTAAACTTTTAAAAGCACATATCACGTACTTGTGTCTCTGTGTACGTACGTGTTCATAGCTTTTCATGGTCTTGTCGATATGTTCTTATTGTAGTTATACTTGTCATAACATTATTTTATAAATCAAACCTAATCAGTTTGGAATTACTTTCTAAAACTATTGTTTGCTACCATACACAGAGTAGCAAACTATTATTCGCGTGAATAGAAGGTCTTTGTTGAACACACGAAGGACGTATAGTAATTAAACTCGTGATCATTTTATCACAAATCTCATGCGTAAGTCAAACCAAATGATATTTCTAAACTATACTAGCTAGCTATATATATAGATAGATACCATACGTATACGATTCAATTAATATCGTACATGTTTAATACAATGATCATCCATATATAAACCACAAACTAATAGGATGTTTTAGAGCATTCAAACACCAAGACACAGTCTTTTTACACTTGGATATTTATACCTTAAGAAAAACAACTTTATTATATATTTTTTAATACACACACGTATATATACACATATATCCTCTTCACCTCTTGCATATATATGAGTGATTCCTGTAAACCCTTTGGGTCTTCTTTCACACTAAAATGGAGTCAAGAAAAGAATCCAGTCAACCTTCAACAGCAGATCATCTTTCAGTCTTATGCAACAATGACTTGCAGGTATCTCTATCAACTTATGTTTTAAGAATTAAGATATATTATATGTGTGTGTGTGTGTTTTTGTGCATGTATATATCTATGAATTCATGAACAATTCAAATAAGCACATGAACACATTTTTTAAACAATATGTGTGTGTGGGTGTGTATAATTTGATCTGTTATTGTTTTTATTATATTATTGATGTGTTTTTGTTTGGGTTTTCTGTTGTTAACAAGTGTGTGTTTTGCATTTCTATGTGAATTCTGCAAATGACATTGAAGAAACTTTTTGTTTATTGTCTTTGTTTTTGTATTTTTCTCATAAAAGAAAACAAATATGATTCCAAATAGAATTTGTGATGATTGATGAAGAAAGGGTGTGATAAAACGTTACCACTTAATTAAGAATTTTTATAAAATTAGTATATTACCATTGAAGAAAATATATGTTTTTGAACAACAATTTCTTACTCTCATAACATCATTATCTTATCTACATGCATTTATAAGAATTTGAACACATATTTATTTATGAAAGACATTAATCATCGATATGAAATACATTAATCATCAATGTCAATAGATCACTAGATCACAAGGTGAAGAAAATAAATATAGTTTTGTTTGTTCTTTTAATTAACTTTAGGTTGCTTATTTTAAGTACAAGCAAAATCTTTTCATCTTTGAATTTCTCATCATATGTTTATGAGTTTTTGTGAGTTTTCAAGTTCATTTGTATATTTAACTATATATTTCATATTTTCATTTTTTATTTCTATGTATTAGTACTCATATTTTGTATTGAATATATTTAAATAGTAATTAGATGATATTATATCAACTAAATAACATGCTTAGTTGTTTAATATAATAATTAATTATGAAACACATTGAGTGTATCTAAAAAGTTATACCATTTATGTTTGGTGATAGAAAGGTAAGATAATCCTACGAAACATCTTCAAGTTCAAAAAATCATGATTTTGTTTCATGGCTTAATAGGATACTACATAAAGATAAACAGAAAATTCATGGAAATTTATTTACTATACGAAAAAATATTATTGGCCACACCTTCTATCAGCTCTTACCTCAATTACTAACACTTACATTTAAAACGTTAAGTTAGTTATATAACACGGTTAAAACTTTATAAAACTCATATCTAATACATTAGATGTATATTTGTAGCTAAAAACGAAACGGCTTAGGAGTTTTGATTATGAAGCGTAGAACATGTCTATCCAAACTTAAAGATTTATCAATATTTTTAGATTAAAATAGTGTTATAAATTATAACATCGTTCTTATATATAACATCTAATTAGATATATGATACTCATAAACTCAACAAACTTAAAACAAATACGTTCATCTCAACCCAACCCGACTAACATGTTTAGATATTAATGGTTTAGTTTGATCACATGTTACATGAAAAAAGGATTTAAATTAATCTCCATAGACATGCTACATTCGTTTAAAAATGAAAAAAAGCCTATTACCTAAAAAGATAAATCCATAGCCAAACTTACTAACTTGATCACTTGTTCTCTTTAAAGGCATGAAACGTGATGAAAATTTTCGAGTCTTGAATTATTTTGTATACCAAAAATGGAACCATAGTTATAATTCTAATTATTTGAATACATTTTTTTAATATTATCCTAAAAAGATGGCTTAGGGGATTTGATTGATCATATATTAACAAAATCAATTGATGCCTAAATTCAAAACACATAATTATTTTCGCTTATATAAAAATAGATAATTGATATTATGATGCCTAACTTCAAAACACATAATTATGTTCGCTTATATAAAGATAGATAATTGATATTATGAATTACAGTATTTATTAATGATTGAAGTAATATTATGCTAATTAAGAAAAGAAAAAAACATAAGTATATGGTCATGGCTTTTTTTTCTTTCATTTTTATCATTAATCAAACGGTTCTTACATTGTTATGTGACTATAACTATTAAAAACTCGAATTCTTTTTCAATTTTGACTTATCTGTTGGTAATGAATCCGTTAGTCAATGAAAATTTCATCACTAAAAGACTTTTTTCTACTATATGTAGTACTTATTTCACAAAAAAAAGAATAATAATTAGAGAACACAGAACTATTTGTTAGTATAACTTATTGTATCATTAAAAACACTAATGTCATTATGTTTGGTAATTACTAGGTAGTTGAATTTGACCCGAGAAAAAAGTAAACGAGAAAAAAGTGAACTCAAATTATTTCTTGAGTCACACCAAAAAAGATAAATACTTTCAACCAACACCATCATCCTCATTTCTATTTTTAAAATATTTTCAAGATTTCTTTAAAATATTATAATTTAAATACATGTTTCACGGCTTCTAAAAGCAATCATACATAATTATTCGCATGAAGAACATGAATTATGTTATTGTAATCTTTTTCCCCAAATGGAGATGTAATTGTTTTTAGTAATTACAAAATAAATGAGAATGAATTTGCTTAAGATATCTTGACTGTTACAAACAATTTCCAACATAAAAACCAATCGACTTGTTTATAAATCGTTAAAACCAATCGACTTGTTGGACAGTTTGAGTTTAACGGTTTAAATGATATGACTGTCAGTTTAGAAGACCGGCCGATTAACCATTACTATTTATACTTCTTGCTTCAATATATATAAATAATATATAAGGAATCATCTTTAGCATTTATAGTTTTAATGCAAACTTTTTTAGAAAGAAAATAATAAGAATTAAAATAATTAGTTTCACAGTCAAGACCAACCACCATATTGCTAAAACTCATCAGTTTGGTTTGTCATTTCTTTAAATCATAGTTAATTGTTCATATCTATAGAATTTTCTTCAAAACCAACACGCCTTAAGTCAAGCATAACAGAACCTTAATCACATCTGATTTATTGTCTCGTTTCTAAGTAGTTTTTATTAACGACAACCAATCAATTACACAATATAGAACGTTAAAAAGAAGCTTTTAGACGAATGCACCAGAGATGGCTCGTTAGACTGGCATGGGAAACCGGCTGTGAAGAGAAAAACCGGAGGATGGAAATCCGGCATGCTCTTGCTAGGTTTGTTTCAGGTGTCTTTCAGTTCAAAAAACTTGAACAAAACCGCGAATACGTATAGATTTATGAGTTATACATTATTGTGTTTGGTTTGTTGCAGTGAATGAAGGATTAGCAACACTTGCATTCACAGGAGTAGAAGTGAATATGGTTTTGTTTTCAAAATCAGTGTTGAGACAGTCAAATGCACAAGCAGCAAACATGTTTAGCACTTGGATGGGCAGTGTTTACTTGTTCTCTCTTTTTGGTGCTTTCTTAAGTGACTCTTATTTGGGAAGATATCTCACTTGTGTGGTTTTTCAAGTTGTTTTGACCATCGTAAGTCAACCCGTTTTTCGAGTTCTACAGTCTATCAGCATATAATACGTAGATCAACGCATAAGAACATACACGTCATGTTTAAAACCAATATCGTAAAACAACAATTCTTTAGAGGTGGCAATTTTGACCTGTTTACCTATAAATAAGTCTACTAGGGTTGTGTGTTATATTAAAACGGGTCAGATAAACTAGATTAGTTAAAATGAGAACATAAAAACAAGTAGTTTTATCACATACAACCTTTTAAAATGTTTTACACAAAGATTTATATAATAATATAAGTAATTTTGTTTGCTGTTGAACTCAACCTGACCCGTTTTAGCCATTTCTAGAAAAGACCCGTTTCAACCCGAACATTTTAGGGGCCCACTCAACTCAATACTATGTTTCTAACTTCAAATTTTTCTATCTTTTCATCACAGGGTTTGGTTGCATTGTCACTAACAACTCAAGTTTTTATGTTAAAATCCAAAGGTTGTGGTAGAATAGGAGAAGTGTGTGATGCTCATTCACCTATCGAAATAGCGATATTCTATGTATCAATTTACTTGATCGCCCTTGGAAACGGCGGTGCAGAGCCTGCACTAGCTACATTTGGTGCTGATCAGTTTGATGAAGAAGATCCAGAAGAAAAACAAGCAAAAACAACATTCTTAAGCTACTTCTATGTTGCTTTAAACCTCGGTTCTTTGATTTCAGAGACGATATTAGTTTACATTGAAACAATGGGAGAGTATGTACTAGCTTTTTGGATATCTAGTTTATGTGGTTTTATTGCATTGATGGCATTAGTGAGCGGGAGTTTTAGATACCGACATTTTAAGCCTTCGGGTAATCCTATCTCGAGGTTTTCACAAGTTATTGTAGCTTCAGTGAGGAAGATTAAGCTTCAGTTACCCTCTAATGGAGATGGGCTGTATGAAGATTATTCAAGAGATGATTCTGGAACAAGGAGAATATATCACACTAATGACTTCAAGTAAGTTCTACTCTATCTGTACTTACATGAAAGATGTAGCGGAAGGGCAAAACGGTAATATCAGAGTATCAGACTTTGGGCGACTCTCGACCCGTTTGACCCGTTCTTTTTTCAGATCTTTCTTTACATACGACCCGTTTTGACCCGCCTAACACTTATGTTCTTACAGGTTTTTTGATCGTGCCTCGATCATGACCCCAGATGACGGTGAAAATCCACACCCGTGGAGGCTATGCACCGTTACTCAAGTTGAAGAAGTAAAATGTGTCCTAAGACTACTCCCTATATGGTTATGTACCATATTATCATCTGTAGTATTCATACAAATGATTTCACTCTTTGTGGAGCAAGGTGCAGCCATGAACAGAAAGATCTCAAACTTTCACATCCCACCAGCAAGCATGACTGTTTTTGACATAATAAGCACATCAGCTTTCATCATCTGCTACGACAAACTCATTCTCCCGCTATACGTCAAAATAACAAAAACGAAGCCCAACCCGCCTAGCGAGCTGCAAAGAATGGGCATCGGGCTTGCTATCGCGACAGCAGCGATCATCACAGCAGGCGTAGTGGAACATCACAGACTAAAGTATGCAAGTGAAGGACCAAAAGAAACAAGCTCTTTGAGCATATTCTGGCAAACACCACAGTATGTGTTGGTGGGAATAGCTGAAGCTTTTACTTATGTGGCCCAATGGGAGTTTTTTGCAGCACAAGTTCCTGATAAGTTGAAAAGTATTGGGCTTGGGTTGTCTATGAGTTCCTCAGCTATGGGGAGTTACACCAGCAGTATTATACTGTCAGTTGTTATGAAGATTACATCGAAGAATGGGAAGCCCGGGTGGGTCCCAGCAAACTTGAACGATGGGCATTTGGATCGGTTTTTCTTTCTATGTGCAGCATTGACTGCTCTTAATCTTGTATTTTTTGTTTCGTGTGCTAAGAGGTATAAGAATATAGTTGTGGAGAGAAGAGATGAAGCAAGGGAAATGAGTTAAATGGTTTTGGTTGTTGAAGCAGTAAGAAATACAAGTGACAGAAATATATGACTTTTTTTATATGATGCCTTATCTTTGATCAAGTTATTATATGATGCCTTCATATCTTACAGTCTCTACTTAAGCTCTCTTGTTCAAGGTAGCAAACACCTATTACTATCTCTTCCAAGCAATTCAAACCAAAACGGGCGCCCCTCACCCTACGTGTGCCTAAGAGAGGGAATAAAACCCAAGGGAATGAGTTATGACCCAACTAAATGAATCAAACATGGATAGTTAACTAAAAGACAGTTTGCATTATGCTTACTAACCTGAGTTCTTCAGATAATTCTAATCAAGAAATAAACCAACAGATTAATCTGGTTCAAACTACATACGGGTTTATTGAAGAAACATCTTGATTCTTGACTACAGAAGTTCTGGTGAATCAATTTAGTGACAACTCAATAAAAAGGGCTCATCAGATGTTGCTAAATGATCAAACAGGAAAACTGGTTCCATGGATTTGAAATCTTTTAATTTTTCTATTTTGATATTTTAGCAGTCAACTCTCTTACCAATTTAGCAGCAACCATCGCGGTCATACCATCAACAGTATCACGCTGTGGATTGAACTCGACCACATCGGCAGCAACCACATCAGCTTGAAGATTGTGGAGAATGTTGAGAACGTCTCTGAACGAGAGACCACCTGGCTCGATATGGGAAACACCAGGAGCAAATGCAGGGTCAAGACAGTCGACGTCTATTGATATATACACTCCCTTAACACCCTCTCCAAGTTTCTGGAAGAATAACAATAAAAAAACTGAATTAGATGATTATCAATTGCAAAATAAATGTTACTGTGCTCCTGGCCGGAGGTGGGTGATTTGGGTAACAGGTTGAAATGGGTCAGGTACAGGCAGGTTGGGTTGTGATGACCCACACACTTTTTTGCTCGTTTTTAAGATATATCTTATACATAACTAACACATCAATTATGATTACATAAAGAATATTATTACAGTGATAATATATTCTTCTAAACGTAACATTTTCGTTACAAAATAACGTTTAGCCACTTTCAACTTCTGTGACCCGTTCCATTCACCCTAAATTTTTTCATTTAACCCGTTTGAAAATGTGAAATTTTTTTTGGGATCATTTAAAAAAAATGATATCTATTGAAGGCATGTGGGCACACATTGTGACAGCTACAAACAAACACACACATAAGAGAGAAAGAAAAAGACCAGATTCTCCAGAAAGTGGCGATCTTTTGAAAATGTGCGCATTTCATATTGCTCAACTCCAAATCTTTTTCCTTGTTCCCGTCCTTCACTTGTTATTGATCGAATGCCAACCTGAAGAAGGAAAGGGTGGTTGATAAACTCCATCTTATTGAAATAGCATAAAATGCAATCTAGAAGAAATACGAATAATGATAAGGAAATGTCCATTGTTTCAATCATTTGTTAGTAATCTACAAGCTAAATGTTATACTTCAGACAAATCGCAATGAATACGCATGTGATTACTTTCTACCCTTGCTAAACCTCATTTTGGTTAGGTATCATCCTTCGTGTAGGTGGCAAATTGGGAGGGTAAGAAGGGCGGGTAACAGGCCAACAGGCCAAAAAAGGTGTCGGGTCAACATGACCGGAAACACCTTTTGTTAAATTCGCGAGTAAATATGACTACAAGTATTATATATTTCAGTAGTACTCGTTCTTCTAAAAAAATGAATTAGGGGGTTTAATGCACTGAACCTATACTTTGGGCGCCTTTTGACCATATCCTAGATTCTTATCCATTACAAATAAAAACATAACACAAATCAACTCATTCAAAGTAAATGGATTCAAACTGCTACCTCTAATCTTTTCATTAAAATCCAAGTCAAATAAGAAAGAAAAAATGCAGAGTGAAAAGTAGCACCTGCAACAGACGGCGAGCATGACCACCCTCCATAATTCGGGCAAAAGAAGATGCATGTGAATACTTGTTTCCTTCAAAACAATCATAGATATCAGGATGCGCATCAAGGTGTAGTACATCCACAGGTCCTCCAAGCTTCTCAGATACAGCTCTTATTACAGGATATGATATTGAATGATCACCTCCTAAAACTAAAGGCCTTAATGGATCCTGTTATGAAAAGGCCATTAACAAATATGGAATAGTTTTTTTAAAAACATAATTCAGATACAAGATTATGTCCATGTGAAAATCAGCAAAGTCAATTAATAGCCACCATTTTTATTTTGTAATGTAAAGACAACTTACTTCTTCCATCACTAGTTTGACAGACTCACTGATGATATTCATCAATCTGTCATCATCTATTCCACTGTCTCGAAGCTCTTGGACAGGAACATCACCAACATCTGTTAATACTCTAGGGTCATTCAACTCCTTGCCTGCATTCAACAACTTAATCAATAATTTAACATATTTTTTCAAATACTAACAGGCATATCACAGCAAAACTCCTAAGGTGTAAGCATGTGATCTCTATTTAAGATGCAGAATAACACTGCCTCCCTCCTAGTAGTAAGGAAACTTCAAGCCTCAAGCTTAGATTGGATTTATGAAATTTTCGTACAAGTCAAAACATGTCAGGCTTAGTTACCCTATTAATTTTTTTTTAATAAAAAGTTAGTGTGTTGAATAGGATTACAAAAACAATATTAGCACAATAAAAATATAAGTTTTGCATAAAGTGATTTAAAATGTTGGATGCAAATCACTTTGGATGAGTTTTGACCCATTTGGCCCCTTTCCTTTTAACTAAACCTTTTAAGTTGACCCATCTGACTTGTTAGAGATAAACATAACTCAAGTCAACCCATGAATACTCAATGGACCGAAAAAAGCCATGAAAAAGTCAATAAGTTATAGATCTAATCATCTAAAGAGTGTTAAAATGCTATCAAGTTAGATAGCCAGCTTAATATTAGTTAATTATCATGTCTCCTGCGGGTTGTAGGCAATTACAAAATGTAAAAAACTATCAGATAAAAAGGACTATGATATATAAATAACAAACTAGTAATATATCAATATCCAAAGAAACAAAAAATTAAAACCACAAGTTATCTCATACCTTCTTCTGTAGAAGAATTTGTGCTCCCACACCAGATGGCCTCTCGTATCCTTGGTGGAGCAAATGCTGGACCTTGGAGAAATGATGAATTATGTCCAAGAGGAACTCCAAGTAGAGACGATGAAGCTTTAGCACCACCCAATGCCCTCACTAGCTCACCCTTTAAAAAATATATTTAATAACTTCAATAAAAGTTACCATGGAAGCTAACAATTTGGCTATGTTTTAAAAGAAGATGGAATTCATCTTGATCATTGAATTCAAAATACTACCAGTCTGGTCATATAAGAGCATGACAAATGATCAGCCAAAAGATTCAATAATGTGAACAATTGTGAATCCTGATAAAACATTCGGGCATTCTTTTTATTTTCCTCACTAAACTAGTTCAATCAACATCCATTTAGTAACCAAATTACTTAAAGGAGTTTGATATTCAGTTTTTAAAAAAGCAAAGTACGAAAACTTAAGCCCTCAAATTTTTAGCATGCAGAAATGTATCGATAGTGAAATCAGGATATACCTTAAGTTTTGCCCTCTCACGAATGAGAGTAAGAGACGCCTCAATAACTCGACTCTGGCCCTTCTCTATCAAATTCTTTGGAACATTATCTAATGTGTGCAAATAATGAATCCCTCTTCTCCCAATGTTCATCATGTTTGTTAAATAGGTATATCTTCCAGCTATGATCAGAGATATTAAGCTAAGTAAAAACTCTTCAAACCTGTAAATGTATGAACAATTAAATGATGCCAATGCTCAAATAAATTACATCAAATCCTTTAAACCTAACAAAACTCACAAGCTCACAGCTCACGAGATATCAACAGAAACTACAATCCTAATCACAAATAATGCACAACTTCACTTAATCATATCAAACCTCGAATTAACCACAAAATCAATTATAAACTTCAATAGCTAAACTTCCAAACAACACAATAAACAAAATCTGACACCAACAGATAGTGTAATAGAGAGCGTATATCTCTTCACAGAACAACCGATGTCAACATCTAGGGATCTACTTATTCAAACATCAATCAGTTCTTCTCGTAGTATAATAACGACTAATTACGTGATTAAACGTACCGATATCAAAATTGACGAAGGTAATCACGCAATAAACAGATTATGCTTGTAAATGATGAAATCTAAACAAAAGTTTGGAGAAATTTGAAGGTATGATAGGGTTACCTTGAGATGAGAGCCGAAGCAACACGTAAATTGATGATGAATTAAGGATAACAATAATAATAATAATGATGATGAAAGATGACGATTGCCGTGAAGATGACGATGATGAGTGTATTATGTGTGTGTCAGTGTGTGTGATTTGGTTTGTTGTGGAGAAGATGATTATTGGTGCAAATTAAAAATTAGGACAATGGAATGTTTGGTGATATTCTGATTATGAATGCATAATAAAAGTTATCGATATAATATTTTTTATATTGGATTTTAATAATTTAAAAGATATTAACTTATACTTATAATTGGATTGATATCGTTTATAACTTTTACTTTTATTATTATGATAATTATACGGTATATAATCATTGGACTGATATCTTTATAAACTTTTACTTTTATTAAGGATAATCTTACGGATATAATCATCGTATGTTTATACTTAAATTTGTTCACATGAATCGTTATGAATGAAATAAAAGAACACATTATTTGTAAGTAATTTTTTTACGGTTATACAAGTTAAATTGATCTAGATAATAAAAGCGAAGCTAGAAGTAATATTATTTAAAATGTCAATATGTTGTTGTCGATAAACGAGTCATAGTTATATTATTAGAATCGAATTTGTGTTTATATAATATTACCAAAAAGACAAGCTACAAATATACTTTCTTCATCATATCTTCTTATCCTTACAAATCAAAGCTTTAGAAAAATAAAACAAAGTTAAAAATTGTCTTGTTCACAAAATAAATAATTTGTGCACATTCTTTTTTATTTTCGTTACTAAATGTTTAATACTCTCTCGCAAGTTAAAATAGGTTTCTATATTGTAAAGTCTACATTTCAATTTGAATAAGCCATTTATGTTTAAAACATATCACATGTTTTAGGCACGTTTCATGTCACTTTAACGTGTCTTTTATTTTCATCAGAACACTCTTTAGCATACTTACAAGCAATTACTCTTCATGGCTGCAGTCGCTACTGATTGCATCTTATCTCATTATATGATGCCCTAATTTTCAAATCCTAAGTCGTACATTCTGTCGTAATCCAAACAGTGTATCACTATTTAGAACACCCTAACATCAAAACTAGAAGATAATACCTCGATAAAATATATTTTATGACTATTTGGACCCAGATAAAACCAAATTTGAGTTGAACCAATTTACGCACACATATACACCCATATAACACGGATGTAAGTTCATAGCACTTTTTCCTACCTCTATGTCACAAATGGGCTTTCGGTTCATAACCAAAAAAATTATCAGAGCATAAGAATCGTATAATATACCGACACATGACATTTAATATGATCTACTAAATGATTATATATCCGTCTTCTTTCTCTCACCCGCCACTATTAATTTTCTCCTATACAACTATATAAACTACATTTCTTACTCATTATGGCTTCTACTTTTCTGGTTAATTTTTTTTTAATGATGAATTTCAATTTCTTTACTTCTATAAAACTTAGATCAAGACCTTCAAGTTCAAACCTATATGTTCAAGCTCAAGGGCTTGATAAGTGAAAATTTTGATGGGCTTTTTGCAAGACTGGGCTGGGCTAAAAGCCCAAAACAAAGACTAAAAATGGGCTGAATACAAAAAAGCCCAATCACCAAAATAATATTAGCATACAAAAGTTGAATTTCATATAAAGCAACAAAGATTCTTCTATCTCCTAGGGTTCCAATTATCTCTATCAAACCCCAAATCTCGTCGTCTTCTTCATCTTTCTCTCTCTGCAACGTGATATAAACATCATGCACTCACCGTTTCTCCAGCAGACATCCTTCAAACTCTCCGATTAGGTATTTTTGATCTTATGCTTTCTACTGTAAACAAGTTATTTATCCTCTTTGTTGGTTCACATTTTGGTGTCAGTGATTTTGGGTATGATTCAAAATTGAAACTTTTTGTTAGCTCCGTAGTGGGTTATACGCTGTATCATTGTCGATTGCGTTGATTTACTTATTGGTGATTGATCGAAAGTGGTGATTTTGTGGATCGGGGATGGATCTGGGAATTGTGATTTGAAGGTGTTGTAGTGGAATAATTTGAATAGAATAATGAAAAATGGGTAGAAAAGAACGAAGCTGCATTATTGGTTAACCTTGTTAGGAGATTGAAAGAGATATGAAAACGACTTTGAAAGGGAGAGAGAGAGAGACAGCTGCATCTTCACATTGTCATTTGAAAGTTTGCATTTTCTTTCTTTTTCATGGAATTTGCTGGTTGGAATTTTAGTTATTTTCATTTATAGATAAAGGATCAAGGATGCTTGATTTTATGGTACTGATATGATTTTATCTAAAGTTTTATCGGGTTACTAGTCGATTTCCTTATTTTGTTTTTGTTACTATGATCTCCAACCCTGTGAAATTGATCTGCTTTGTTTTTTGGGTTAGTGGTTTTGATGGGTTTGAGCTGTATTTAACTGAAGCTACATCTAAGGAGCTATTAGTTCACATGTATGATGTTTGATTTAGTTTCTACCAAAAGATAGGTTTCTTTTGCTTCTTTATATATTGGTGTGTTAAATTTTGTACTTTGAAATTGAGATCTATTTCGTTTGATTGTAATTTGGAGTTGAAAGTCAGTTAATTTGACTAGAATAAATGTGATCATCTGGTTTGGAAACAAAGAAACTGACTTGGAATTGGTTGGGTTGGATGAATGTGTTGGTTTTGGCAGTCGTTCGTTGCAAGTATGAATTATCCTAGCTTTAACATTCACTGGTTGTTTATTGGCTTGCCATATAGGAAACATCGTTATTTGCATTTTCTTAACTAAGATTCTATTCACAATGCAATGATGCATGTGGTCCAATTTATTCCAAGTTTTTTTGCTGTATAGAATAAAAATCTTATGAAATATCGTAATTTGTTCAACGAGAAGCACTTGTTAATTTCTTTCCTTGCTTTCAGGTTGAAATTTATTATGAGTGCTGGGCGAACCCGCTTACCAGTTTCTGGATCTTGTAGGTATGTCAGATGTATGCTATTAATACCTGTATTGGGAATATATTCTTCAGTTTCTTCATCCTTTATCTCAAACTAAACAAGTACATTTAGATCTTGTTTAGTTTGAGATTCGGTATCATAAGGTGTTTATTTGGCCTGATATCTTGTTATACTTTGGAGAATGTTTTGTATTAATTTTTTTTTGTATTAAATTTGATTCAGGCCGTCTAAATCCGTAATTGGGTGGGGGATCCACTTAACAACTCGTTTTTAGGAAGTAGCTATGCAACTTGGTGGAGCAAAAGACTCCCAAATTCGTGACAGCAACCAGAAGGTCCATCCTCAACCTATGGAAGAAGCTGCAAACCAAAATCCAGAAGCTGTTGAAGCTTTAGTTTCAAAAATATTTACAAATATTTCTTCTCTAAAATCAGCTTATATTCGCCTGCAAGCCGCCCATACTCCTTATGACCCTGAAAAGATCCAAGCTGCAGATAAACTCGTAATATCAGAACTAAAAAAGCTCTCCGAACTTAAACATTTTTACAGAGAGAACAACCCGCGGCCTACATATATATCTCCTCAAGATTCTCGATTGGCAGCTGAAATTCAAGAACAACAGTCTCTTTTAAAGACCTATGAAGTTATGGTAAAGAAATTCCAATCAGAAATTCACAATAAAGATTCTGAAATTGTTCAATTACAGCAGCATATCCAAGAAGCAACACAAAAGCGGGCAAAATTGGAAAAGAATCTCAAACTGAGGGGTTTATCATCATCTTCCAAAGAGTCTGAGGGCTCCGTAGATGAAAATGAAACATTTTCAACTGAATTGACCCCTGAGCTTTTCAAGTCAACGGTAGAACTAGCTTCCAAAGCAATTCATGATTTTTCAAAACCTCTGATCAACATGATGAAAGCTGCTGGGTGGGATCTTGATGCAGCTGCAAACTCAATCGAACCTGATATTGTTTATACAAAACGGGCCCACAAGAAATACGCATTCGAATACCATATCTGTCAAAAGATGTTCAGTGGGTTCCAGCAACAACACTTCGGTTTAAAATCAGAAAACGATTCCAGCACTAGTAAAGAAAGCTTTTTCCAGCAGTATCTTGCTTTACGCGAAATGGATCCACTTGATTCAGTTGGGCAGAACCCGGATTCAGAATTTGGAAAGTTTTGCAGGAGCAAATACATACTCGTGGTTCACCCAAAAATGGAAGCTTCATTTTTTGGCAATTTGGATCATAGAAACTTCATAATGGGTGGTGGTCACCCAAGAACACCATTTTATCTAGCATTTTTAAAATTAGCAAAAGCTATCTGGCTTTTGCACCGATTGGCTCACTCATTCGACCCTGAAATCAAGGTTTTTCAAGTGAGTAAAGGAAGCGAGTTCTCAGAGGTTTATATGGACAGTGTGGTGAAAAACTTTGTTGTGGATGAAAATTCTGAGAAACCGAAAGTAGGTTTAATGGTGATGCCTGGTTTTGGGATTGGTGGCAGTGTGATTCAGTGTCGGGTTTACTTGACGGGAATCAAGGAGATTGAATAGAGAATGCGGTTATCGATGTTTGTCATCTCAAATTGGTAGTAAGGTGAAATGTGAATGTGTTTCTTTGGTGTGTTATTATGTCTGTTATAATCTATGTGGTGTATTTGGTTGGTATAATATCAACTGGTTATATTATGAGTGAAAAGGAATATGTTATGTGTTGTAATGTCCCCCTTTTTCATGTTATTTTATCTTGTGCAAAGTTACTTATATTGTTTTCAGTGGATAATGCATGAAACAGAAACAGTGTTTTAATCTTAATAGAATACATACAACTAAGTAATTTGTTAAGGGTTTTATTATACAAATACTCTTTTTTATTATTTAGACACCCTATTATCTCTATTTCTCTCCATGTATCTATATGTATGTATAAAAAGATATAAAAAGAATGAATATAAATAGGGTGTACTTATAACATACCTCGTTGTTAAAAGCAAGACATTGGTTTTTGAATAATTCAAATTATTACATATGGGTTGAAATAATTCATAATATTAATTTGGACAAAAATAATTTTCACTTTTACTATCAATAAAAGTTTAATAACATAATCATCAAATGAGTAAAATGTTAATTTCATCCCCTGTAGTTTACCAAATGTTATTTTCAAACACTTTACTAACACCGTTAAAACTTTTGTTAAATATGAGGGTATTTTAGTTTTTTTTCAACACCTTAATTATCTAATTAAAACAAATTAATCAATTAATATTTAATTAAAACTAAAAAAACATGACTCGACTAGTGAGACCGACTGCTTCAATTTAAAAGCTTCGATTAATTCTAACCTGTATTGTTCGATTGAGGTCTGTTGTGTGATTTCAATTAATCTTCACGAGTGTTCGATTGAGTTCTGCTGTTGTCACGTTTTGTTTGATTGATGTATGCTTTTGTCATGTTCGAACAAACGTGACAATAGCAGACCACAATCTAACAAAGCGTGACAATAGCAGACCTCAATCTAACAGAGCGTGATACCAGTGGAACTCAATCCCACAACAGACCTTCATCGAACAATGATACACGTTCGAACAAAACGTGAAGATTAATTGAAATCCCAAAGCAGACCTCAATCGATCAACATGGGTTAGAGTTAATGAAGCTTTTAAATCGAAGCGCCCAGTCTCACTTGTTGTTTCATGTGTTTTTTAAATTTTAATAGAATATTAATTGATTAAATTGTTTCAATTGGATAATTAGGGTGTTGAAAAAGACTAAAATACCCTCATATTTAACGGAGGTTTCAACGGTGTTAATGGAGTGGATGAAAATGATAACATTTGGTAAACTAGATAAATTCAACAAAACGTCAGGGACGAAAATGACTTTTCACTCCATCAAATATTTATGTTTGATTTGCCCTCAATTTCACTCGCAATTAGAATTATGAACAAAATATAAAGAACATATCGAATGAAAAATAAATGCAAACTAAGTGTGAATATATGATAATTAAATAGTATCAATCAATAAATAATAGTTTGATTATTAAAATCCAATTTGCTTAAAAATTTTATATAACTTATTATTTACTAATGTTTTTCTTCATGATTAGCTTCAATTTCAGGTGATACTTGGAGAAAAATAATCACTCAATAATAATTATTAAAAAAGACAACCGATGCAGATTTAAAAATAAAATTAGATAGTTTATAAATTAACAGTTTACGAATTAGATACTAATCAGTTTTCTTCGTTAAATATCACTTTTATTTTCGTTTTCTTAAACCTTGTACCAAACACAACCTTAAACTAACAAGGCAACTTGGCTCATTTTGTCATTATTAGACAGTTACCAAGAGGCTAAATTTTGCTTGTAAAGCACTTCTTTTCTATCAGTAGGGTAATTTAATTTAAAGAAATATATAAAAATATACTAAATAGTGACTTTAGGTTGATGAAAAACTTGACAAACGAGCATGATAATCTGATTTAATGATTCGTACGAAACGTGATAAAACAAAAGTAAACTGATAAGCATGAATGCATCATGCATGAGCAACCCTAGAGATAGTTTGACAATGAAGGTTGTTTTGTATTATCATTAAAAAACATAATTAATATTTCTTATCATTATATTTTTTACTTTTACAGTTCAATTACTTAAATAAGTTTAAAAATAATCATGTGCATACCCTATACCACAATTCATTACCTCCCACTGATACTAATTAATAACAGTTTAGATGTCGTTACAAGTTTGAAAAAAAGAAAAAAAAACTGGTTCGATTATGGCTCCTTGATCAGACCGAACTTAGCACTGCACCAAGAGGCGAGAGCTGAAGCGAGAACGGGTTTCTTAGGCACTCAATAAACTAGAACCAGACCGAATATCGCAGGTCCTTGTTCGGTTCTTCGGTTTTGTGTACCGGGTTGATTCTTACACAACCTTACTCAAATTCGAATCTTAAAGTTAATAATTCGCCTTAAAGTTCTCGAGGTCTTTCAAAATGAAATACGAAGTATGTTGAAACTAGAGTATCATAGAGGTTTTCACACCATCATTTTGTCGCCCTGAATATCCTTAAGGTCTCAGAAAATTTATAACTACCACATAATTCTGTAAGTAAAAGATGAAAATTTCGACCCATTTACTTACGAATGAGTCTATATAAGTTATATTTTGTCCTAAATGGGTTGAAATCAAATAGGGGACCTCGCTCAGATACGAGCAAAAAAATGGATTAAAACTTTTACAATCCACTAACTTGTGTTTGTATTGGATGAATGACTCAACAGTACTAAACAAGAGTTTATAGCACAATTTGTTCAAAGGCATCAATTCTTGAAAAACTATATTTATCAACCATTCTCACGAGTATTTAGGCACTCTAAAGAAAAACTCTAACCCCTTTACTTACATCGATTGATCGAAGAGAACTGCTTACCGTTTATGTCCCCCATGTGCTAGCCAACGTGGCACCATGCTTCTTGATTATCCCAACAGACTGCAAAAGAACATCCTGCTCTGCTGAGAATAACTTGTCTTTGCTCTGCAACCAGAAAACACAAAATGTGTTACTAGAGGTGTTAACTACTACACATTCATACGCAAATGGGTTGTATTGGGTTATGATTATATTTCTAGATTTAACTAAAAAGAAAAAGGGTCAAATGAGTTGAGCTAAAAGATATAACCAAAAAGAAAATGGGTCAAGCAGGTTGGAAGCAAATCAAAATGTATACACATGCATAAAACATTTTAAGTAGGTTTATTGAAGCTAAGTTTATATCATTAAATTAATAAGATAGGTTTTTAATCATATTTAACAGAGTAATTAGTTGCAAATATATACTAAAGAATAAGAAAGCGTATGCAGGTTGGCCCAACCCGGCCAACATGGCAACATGGAACTAAATATTTGACTGTTTAGATCTGTTATACACCCTGCCTGGCCAGCCCATTTTCTCACCCCTAGGTCTTACAATGGCTTGAAAATGAAGAAATGTTAGATTAACCCTAACTGTCTAGCATACTAAAAACTGGAGTTCAACACCTAGCATACTTCACCAGCCCCATAAAACTTATATAAGTTGTAGTTAAAAGTGTGGACTGTTAGTTAAATGTCTAAACTATCCTCAATTACTTCAAAACAAAATGATTCTAGTTGACCAATATTAATACCATTAACCAATCATAACAATAACATAGACAAAAAGGCTGATTTAACTTGAAATTATTGCCATAAAAAAAAAAAAGATAAACTGCATACGGAATTTCCCATTACAGAAATATTTGAACTACCCTGCAAAATGTCCAAATGATAAAAGAAACAATTTCCTTAACAGGCTGACCATAAGAAGGACATCATTTTCGTTTTCTTAACTAGGTTCAGAAAAAATACATCTTTAGCCATCAGTGGCCTTTCAAAATGTTGACACTGTGTTTTGTCCATTAGATTCACTTCTTTTTGTCAATATAAAAGGGTGTCTTAAATATTCAACTAATGCTTGAACATGTTTATTATACTAAATACACGCAGTCAAAACACTCATTTATTTGGGGAACAAATGGAAAAACATATAGAATGTGGAAAATAATCATGTGGTTTATTTTGAAACGTTTTAGAAAATATACATACCATCTGTTTTAGATTACATCCAAGGCTTAGCTCTGCAAAAGATCTTTCCACTCGGGAGAGATAACAATATGGTTGCTCTTTCTCCAAGAAAACATTGGCGTTAGACTTCATCATGTTCTTTATTTCCTCTGAAATCTGCGGGATTTTCTCAAAGTCCTCAATTTGCACAGGAATTTTGGATACCATAGCCCGCCATCCAGCTCGTGATTTGTTCACAATAGCCTATGAATAGAACATTCAAAGATGTCCTTACCACAAAAGTTTTCAACCATATAGATAATTAAAGATGCCATATAGGTGATTTAATCAAACAAAAAATTCGCGAACTTTAACATTTGTTACCAAGAGATTGATAATAATGTTTTTTTTTGTGGCTTTAAACAGAAGAATGTGATATTTATGTTCCATGATTGGATTAATGCAAACCTGACTAGAAAACAATGAATTTGGAACTACTATGGGAAATTTTTCTGCACTAAGCAATGAGGTAGTTGTGAGTCCCATCTCTATAACTTGACCTTCCACAGATCCAGCCTGCAAGGAAGAAATGAGTTGTGCCGATAAGGAAAATACTTAAAGCAACTGATGTAATAAAATGCAATGCAAGTGAATAAAAGAATATTAAAATGCTAGACATGGAAAAAGGTGGAAAAGGAGAGGAAACCTGGTACAACACTAGGGTGATAACAGGAAACATGTAGGAAACTAAAAGGGCATAACTAAATTCACAAAACCATAAAGATCCTGGTAAAGAGTTTTAACTGAAAATTCTAAAGGGTCTTGGTACGAGCAGAGTATATACATGAGAATAACTATAAAGTTATGTTTTTAAATTTTCAACCATAACTTATCTCAAGTTAGTTCTATACAAAATCCCTTTTCAAGAGTCACCTTGTCCTAGGAAACTAAAGTCTAAATATTCTTAAGAATTAGAAGGCATGAGCTTTGTAGATGCCAGATGCAACAAACATATGTGTTAAGAGCTCCATTGGAGATAATTAAAGTTCATATAGTTTATCACCCTTCACTATTTCCCTCCAAATCTTTCTCAAATTTTAGAACCGCTTTTCAGTTTATGTTCTTGCTACCAAAACAAGTTCATTCACTAGGAGAATCATTTCACATGTCACAATGCTTGCTACATTGGATGGAACACAAAAAAATTTAAGGAATATATTCTTCAATATGCCTTGAATTTTTCATTGTTCAAGGTAACTATCCCCATCATTGACGATAGGATCAGAGGATCCTGGACAATCTGTTCTCATTTATTGTAAGAAAAAGAAAACATTGTTGAACATATTGAATTATCACCATTGATAGGAGACAAACTGAACAATACTGACAACCTCAAAATATAATTAGAAAAAGGAAGTGACAAAAATAAATCATGGGTCAAGAGAAGAAGATGCCTTAGTGCGCAAGATAAATGATAGAATAGAAACTTTGAAACAATAATGAATTCATCATCAAATAAAGAACATAAAATCTTATTTACATACTTTTATTGTATCTCCAATTGAAAATGGCTGTGAAAGCTGTACAGATAACCCACTCAGGACATTGCCAAGAATGTCTCTAGCAGCAAAAGCAGTTGCAACACCTATAAAGATCAAGTAATGCTCATTAAATTTGAAAATCCTTCAAATTTGTATGTGTGTTTTTACACACAGAAAGTGCTTCCTCTAGCTCATACAAAGTGCCATTTTTGCTTACGTAGGAAGCCATTTTTTCAGCAACTTAAATGATAACCAGACATGCTTTAAGCAAATGTTAGTTCTGTAATTTACCATGTTAACTTCTGAAAGAAGAGAATTTAACATGGCAACAGAAGTTACCTCCAATCCCTCCAACAGTCAAAATAGATTGCACAGCCACCCCACAGGCTTCAGCTAGAGTCATACCACCAAGGACAAACAAGCCAACAGAAGATAATTTGTCCAAAGTCAGCAACTTATCACGGTCAACACCCTCAACAGACTTCATAGCCAAAGCACGTGTGATAACATTTGTTTTCCATCGATGTAAAAACCACACAAATGAAAGTATAACAGCACCCTTCCAAGCAGGTCCAATGAACTGTGATGCAATAGTTGTTGGTGCTACCATCACCCCTCTGTAAAGCACAAAAAAAACTCATACTTATAAGAGATAACACGAAAATAATCGTATATTTTTGTAAAAATAGACAAAAAAACCCAACTTACTAACATTTGTGAAAATGCCATGAAGGTTATGAGATATCTCACTGGAACCTCTAATGCGCCCCAAAAACTTTTCTCATAAGGCACCGCACCCCACAATGATCCTGCTGGTAAGAATGTACCAGGTCCTTCGGTTGAATACTTGTGAAATCTTCTAAAGATTCTCGGCAGCACAGCCCAGGCTGCAAAAGTTCCCACTATAGTCCCACCAACTGGAACAATAACATCACGAAGATACGGATGTGTATCAAGTAATCGTTCCACATGGGGACTCACTTCACCAAAAGCTTCTTTAGCCATTTCACTAGTTTGAGACGCAACATCTACAGTCGAGTGCCAAGCTTCCTTCACCTTATGAAGCATATCATTTCCATCAAATCCACCACTAACACTACCTTCCGACCCACTAGCACTCGAAGCTGCCACATCCTCTCCACGATTACCACTCGACGATGAATATAACCGATGATTCAACAAATATGCTGCTCCTAGAAAAGGAGAAGTAGTCTGCACGCGAAGGCTTGAAACTCTAGGTGATACTATGTCCATATTGTAACTTCTAGTACTCCTGTTGGTTGAATAATCACAACCTATGGAGGCGAAAGACGGTCTTACTGCGGCATTAACTCGATACACACGATCATTCCATTTCACACAAGTATTATACATCCGACGTGAGGTCAAAACCCTAACTACAGTCATAGTGTATGCATCCAACTGAAACCCTAACCTGCACGAATGACGAAACTACCATAGCTTATTGACTTAATCAATTAGCAAAAGAAGATCACACAAAACAGGACAACAGTAAAACCTAAATGAAATCTGAATTCTATCATTCACAGTATGAAGTTTCAGTCAAATTCAAAAGTATAATTACACTAAGCAAGCTTTACGAATACGAAATTGCATAGAATCTCAAACTTACTGTATAATGCAACATTTCTTGCTGAACAAGTTAAACTAGTTCTATATTTTGTAAATTTCAGCTACATTAATTAACAAGCATTTGAAGCTACAGAAGAATATCTTCGGATCGAAGTCAATATACAAAAAAAGATTTTCTGAGGTTTTCAATTTCATAGAACTGTTATAGAAATAATAATAATAATAATAACAATAATAATAACAATAATAATAATAAAATTAGTGCGATAGGAAGAAGAAGGTATTGGTGACCTGTATTCCGGTGGTTTTAGGGAGTATCGGGGCGGCGAGATAATGGCGGAGCCGGGAAGTAAATCTTCTGACCTATATTCCGGCAACTTATTTTAGTATTTTAAGTTAATTTTACAGGTATTTTTTTATTATTTTTTATAACTTATAAAATATTTTATTTTAAAAACTTTGAATTGTTATAATTATCTTATAACTATAACAAGATTATAAAACTAACTTAAAGAGTTTAGAGAGAATTGTAAAAAGAGATGAGAAGAAATGTATAACTCTTGAATTATGTTCAAGATGGTGCATCTTTCTCATTGCCATAAAGGTAGTATTTATATTACAAATACATGTACTATTTGATAGGTAACTATTTAGAAGTCAACTAGTAAATAATTTTACTTCCTAGACTTTAAAAAATCACATCCAATAATTCATGATATTTCATGACACTCCCTCTTGGATGTCACTTTTTCAAACTTCAGGGACTTGAAGTGCTGCCTCATTAAAAACCTCGCTAAAGAAAAACCCAATGGGAAAAAACCTTAGCTAAGGAAAAAAGAATGCAGCTTATGACTCCCTCTCAATTTGTCTTCTGTAGATCATCACATTGCATGTACGTGTCGCATGCCAATATCATAAACGTGTTTTCTAAAAGTTGTTGTAGGGAGTGCCTTTGTGAAAAGATCAGCTGAATTGTTGCTAGATTGAACGTATTTAATTTCAACTTGTCTATCTTTAATAAGGTCTTGAGTGTATGAAAAAAATCTTGGAGGTATATGTTTCGTTCTGTCACTTTTGATATACCCTTCTTTCATTTGTGAGACACAAGCTGCATTATCTTCGTAGATTGGTGTTGGATCTCTTTCTTTCTCTAGTCCACAAGAAGTTAATATAAGTTGTGTCATAGACCTTAACCATACACATTCTCTGGAAGCTTCATGTAGTGCAATGACTTCAGCATGATTTGAGGAAGTTGCAACAAGTGTTTGTTTTTGAGACCTCCATGAAATTGCTGTTCCTCCATTCTTAAACACGTATCCGGTTTGAGATCTGGCCTTATGAGGATCAGATAAGTAACCTGCATTTGCATAACCAACTAAACCTTATTTTGAATCACTAGGATAAAACAAGCCTAAATCAACAGTTCCTTGTAGATATCGAAAAATATGTTTGATCCCATTCCAATGTCTTTTTGTGGGAGATGAACTAAACCTTGCCAACAAATTGACTGCAAAGGAAATGTCCGGCCTTGTACAGTTAGTAAGATACATAAGAGCTCCAATTGCATTAAGGTATGGTACCTCTGGACCAAAAACTTCTTCATTTTCTTCACAAGGCCGAAATGGGTCATTATCAATATTGAGTGATCTAACGACCATTGGGGTGCTTAAGGAATTTGCCTTGTCCATATTAAAACGTTTTAAAAGCTTTTCGGTATAATTTGATTGATGCACAAGTATCCCAGTATGCATATGCTCAATTTGTAAACCAAGACAATATTTGGTTTTCCCAAGGTCTTTCATTTCAAATTCATTCTTTAGAAGAATAATCGTTTCATGAATTTCCTTTTGCGTCCCAATTATATTTAAGTCATCAACATATACGGCTATGATCACATATCCCGATATTATTTTCTTAATAAAGACGCATGGACAAATAAGATTATTTGTGTATCTTTTACTAGTCAAATAATCACTCAAACGATTGTACCACATCCTTCCAGACTGTTTCAACCCATATAAGGATCTTTGTAATTTGATTGAATACATTTTCTTAGGTTTTGAACACGCTTCAGGGATTTTAAATCCTTCAGGAACTTTCATATAAATGTCATTATCAAGTGATCCATACAAGTAAGCTGTAACGACATCCATAAGACGCATATCTAAATTTTTAGATACTGCTAAGCTGATTAAATATCTAAAGGTTATTGCATCCATAACAGGAGAATACGTTTCCTCATAGTCAATTTCCGGCCTTTGAGAAAAACCTTGAGCTACTAGTCTTGCTTTATATCTTGTAACTTCATTTTTCTCATTTTGTTTTCGCATAAAAACTCATTTGTACCTAATAGGCTTTACATGCGTAGGTGTTACAACAATGGGTGCAAAAACCTTTCATTTGTTAAGTGAATTTAGTTCAGCTTGCATGGCATCTTTCCATTTATCCCAATCATGTCGATTTTGACAATCATTTACCGATTTTGGTTCAGGAGCATCATCTCCGCTCATAATATCACTTGCTACAGAATAAGAGAATACATCATCAATATTTTCTACTTCATCTCGATTCCATAATGTATGCATATGACCATAGTTGATTGACATATCTTTATTCACTTCTTTCTTAGAGAAAGTTTGGTCACTTAGTGTTTTGTCACTATTGTTTTCTTTAAGATCATTTTCTTTTTCTGATATTTTCTTTTTTCGAGGATTTTTATCTTTTGATCCAATTGGTCTTCCACGTTTCAAACGTTTCTGGGATTCATGAGCCATATTTTTATCTATTTCCTTATTTGGAATCTCAACTCGAGCTGGAGCATTTGCAGCTGGTATATAAGATTTAGTTACTCTTTTTGTATCAGTAAATGCATCAGGCAATTGATTTGCAATTTCTTGCAGATGTATTATCTTTTGAACTTCTGTATCACATTGTTTTGTCCTTGGATCAAAATGCAACAAAGAAGGCTCAAACCATGACACATCATTTTGTTCTTTTTTCTTTTCTCCCCCTAATGCTGGGAAATTTGCCTCATTAAAGTGTCAATTAGCAAAACGTGCCGTAAATACATCACCCGTTAAAGGTTCAAGATATCTTATAATGGAAGCTGTTTCATATCCAACATATATTCCCAACCTTCTTTGAGGAACCATTTTTGTGCGTTGCGGTGGTGCAATAGGAACATATACCGCACATCCAAAAATTCTAAGGTGGGAATTATTTGGCTCATGGCCAGAAACAAGTTGTAAAGGAGAGTACTTATGATTTGCACTTGGTCTCATACGAATTAATGATCCAGCATGTAAAATTGCATGACCCCAAATAGACACAGGAAGTCTTGTTCTCATAATTAATGGTCTAGCTATTAATTGCAGACGTTTGATTAATGACTCAGCTAAACCATTTTGTGTATGTACATGAGCAACAGGGTGTTCAACAACAATTCCAACAGACATGCAATAATCATTAAAAGCATTTGATGTAAATTCACCTGCATTATCAAGTCTCACTCTTTTAACTGTATAATCAGGGAAATGTGCTCGTAATTTAATAATTTGGGCAAGGAAATTAGCAAATGCTACATTACGAGTTGATAATAAAGAGACATGAGACCATCTGCTTGATGCATCTATTAAAACCATAAAGTATTTAAATGGTCCACATGATGGATGGATTGGTCCACGTATGTCACCTTGAATTCTTTCAAGAAACATAGGTAATTCCTTTTCAACTTTCAATAATGAAGGTCTAGTAATTAGCTTTCCAAGAGAGCAAGATGTACACGGAGGTATTTTATTTGATTGTGAAATCCTTTGATTTTTCAATGGATGTCCATGTGTACTTTCAGTTATTCTTTTCATCATTGTAGACCCCGGATGGCCTAATCTATCATGCCATAACTTGAATATTTCAAGATCATAAAAGTTTTCTTTAACTGCCATATGTGCTTGTGGCACATTAATATGTGTGTAATGCAAACCAGAATGGAGCATTGGCAGTTTTTATAATATGTGACTTTTGCTCATGATATGCAAATATTTTTCATTTTCAACGGTCATTGACCGAGTATCATATCCATTATGATATATGTTTTTGAAACTTAATAAGTTTCTCGTTGATCTTGGGGAAAATAAATATTTTCTATTAAAAGCTTTGTACCATTTGGTAATACTAATTTAGCCTTCCCAATTCCTTCTATCAAGTTTGTAGGACCTGATATTATATCAATGGTTCCCTTTGTCGGTTTTATTTCATAAAAATATTTCTTGGATCTAAATATAGTGTGTGTAGCTCCACTATCTGCTATACATATATCTCCTTCATTTGTTTGGCCTTGTGCTCCAATGAGAGTCATTTTTTTTATATCTTCAAATATAAGGACAAATAATAAGCATATAAAAAGTCCTCTTTTTTTTAACAAAAGAAAACTTTATTCATATAGTTAATACAATACATGAAAAAAATAATTAAACATAACTAAAAAGGTACTTAAACAAGAGAATTACATAATTGTTACATACAATTATTATAATCTAGCACCATATCTTTCAGAGTTCTAAATCATCGATAAAATCTGAGGTATTTAGCTCAACGTTGATGTCATCAAATTTATCCACATGGTTCACTTCTTTCTCTTTCCCTTTAAGGGATGCTTGATATAACTCACATAGATGTGGAGCAGTACGACAAGCTTTTGACCAATGGTTCGTACTACCACATCTAAAACATGAACTAGAACAATTTTGAGAAGTACCAACTTCATTTTTAAACTTGTTTTGGTGGTTGAAATTGGTAGTTCGTTGTCCATGACCACGACCACGGCCACGACTACGTCCACGACCACGGCCACGAGAATTACCTCGGTAATTGTTGTTCCATTTGTAAGGATGATTACGATCATCAAAATGAATTTTATCAAAGTGGCCACGACCACGGCCTCGCACACGAGCTTGTTCCCATTTACGTCCAGATTTTTTGTTATCATTACTATTAATAGCATTGACTTCTAGGATTGCTAGTGAACCAGTAGGATGAGCTTGATGATTTTTCATTAATAGCTCATTGTTTTTCTCCGCTACAAGGAGATATGAAGTTAGATCAGAAAATTTATTAAAGTTTAGCAATCTGTATTGGTTTTGCAAACTCATATTCGATGCATGAAATGTCGACAGAGTTTTCTCTAGCATATCATCCTCAGTAATTATATGCCCACAAAATCGAAGAGTTGAGCAGATTTTGAATACAGAAGAGACGTACTCATTCACTTTTTTAAAGTCTTGGAACCTTAGTTTGTTCCATTCATCTCTAGCAGCAGGAAGTAAAACTTCATTTTGATGATCAAACCTACTTTGTAAGTCTTTCCATAGATCATATGGATCATCACAATTTGAGTATTCAAATTGCAACATTTCATCAATGTGTTTGTGTAAAAAAACATCGGCCTTAGCTTTATCTTGCTCTGAGCAAGTATTCCCCTCGTGTATAGTTTCCAATACACCCATGGATTTAAGGTGTCTTTTTACATGAGTCGTCCGTGGCATATAATTTTCTCCACTGATATTTAGTGCCGAAAATTTAATTTTTGCTATGTTCGACATTTTTGTTTTGCTAAACAAGAATTAAGCAAATAAAAAGATAATTATTAGAATCCATATATATCAATAAACATTGCGATACAATAGAGCGGTAGAGCTATAAACATATACAAAAATAAGAAAAGTTTAAATTCTTCAGGTGGGAGTTCAGCAATGAGGATAAGATTTAAAATGATCATTATAGTAGCCAACATCAAAACCGGGTGGATCATCTTTGAAAAATTGCTTCAGATAAACTTGAGAAAAGAAGTAATCTGTTTATAGTAACAAAAATAGATTTGATGGTGGTCAATTTATAGTTTAAATTATAACTGTTACAACGGATATTTAATTGTTTACAACGGTCATATGATCGTTTATAACAGCTATATAAACGTCATATGTGTGTATATATAAAAGCAAGAGAGAATAAGAAAGTTAAGATAAGTATAAAATGTTAGTACGAATAAACGTCAATAAACATAATTTAAAATGTTAGTTGCATAAAAGTTAGTTGACATAAATAGAAATGTTAGTTGTATAATTAAAGAATAAATGTTAGTTGCATAATTAAAAGTTAGATGCATAAATAATAAGTTAAATGCATAAGTAAAAGTTAGTAGACATAAAAGAAAATGTTAGTTGCATAATCAAAAGTTAGATGCATAAATAAAAATTAGTTTGTTAGTAGTCCCATAGTCCATAATAAGATCTTCTTCATGTTTATTTTATTTATTTTATTTATCTTCTCCATAGATTATTACTAATCAAGTGTTTACCTTGCTTGATGGATGACTTTGCGTTTTATTGATCTTCTTGATGAAAGTGTAAGAGTTCTCGTGCTGATAACGTGTTATAATTATCTTATAACTATAACAAGATTATAAAACTAACTTAAAGAGTTTAGAGAGAATTGTAAAGAGAGATGAGAAGAAATGTATAACTCTTGAATTATGTTCAAGATGGTGCATCTTTCTCATTGCCATGAAGGTAGTATTTATACTACAAATACATGTACTCTTTGATAGGTAACTATTTAGGAGTCAACTAGTAAATAATTTTACTTCCTAGACTTTGAAAAATCACATCCAATAATTCATGATATTTCATGACATGAATATCCTTTTAACTATTAAGTTTACTGCAGGATCGTTTAAGGGCTTAAACACAATTACAACACAACCACACAATGAGGAGATTAACTAAACTTTAATCAAACAGTGAACTGGGTAACCAAAGGTGATACAAAGAACACAAGTAAAGCAAGAGACAGAACAAGAGAGTATGGGTTTCAAGGAGGCAGTATATTGCTTTCTCAAGTTCTTTTACAAGTGTTACAAAGCATAAAGAAAGATACAAGAACTTGGAATACTTATACTACAACCTACAACCGGCTATACTTTGAAAGCCAGTTGGATACAATTGACTAGACACTAACAAAATCAATTGTTGGATCAAAAGGCATATCTGCCTTTTGACCTTGTGACTATGACATGCCATAGCTCACATCCTTATACATTACAAAAAGGATAAAGTACATAAAGTGGAAAGTTACAGACTCAAGACCTCAATGTACATTTACCAAAAGCAAGGCCCTTTTCACCAACTCATGTAAGTTGGTGACTTTACAGAGATGCAGCGGAAAAGGTGCTTTATGGAACAGTACATCAGATAAAGCATGTGTACTAAAAGTCTTCGGAAGAAATCTGTCTTCATAGGTTGAAGCTTCGGAAGACTTTGTCTCTGAAGCTTCGGAAGACTTCATGTTTGGCTTCGGAAGATATTGGTCTTGGCTTCGGAAGATTTTACACTTAGAGTATTTTCTAATGCTTTGTGTAAAACTTCCAAATCATTCTTCACTTCAGTACTTAGTGCATGTTGCTGAGACACTTAGTCTGTTTTGGGTTGCATCAGACTTCAGGAATCCTTACATTTACCTACTTACTATATACATTTTAGAGTTAATTACGCAAATGATCCATTTGGTTTATCGAAAATAGTAGGTTTGGGTATTAATGATTTTTTATAACAGGTTGGGACATTTTGTTTTCAATTTTGTAATGAGAATGGACACTAAGACTAACAACCGTTAATTTTGTGTTAGATTTCAATAAAATGAGTAAAATGCCCTTTGAGGGACTACTTTTGTAATTTTATGTAGGAGCGGTTATGGTTGTGTAATAGTTTCACAGTTGGAGAATATCACACTTACTAGATCAAATAGAGAACCATGCAAAGAAATAAAGAACAAACAAATAAAGAACTCAAGGACAAGAGTATTGATTTTCAAGGATGATGTATATTACTCTCAAGTATTTTTTTCAAGTGTTACAATGCTTGGTCCAAGACTGGTTACATGAGATACTTTATACTACAACCTACAGCCGATTATACTTTCAATGCCAGCTGGACACTAATCTAGACAACAAGATCAATGTAGAGTCAAAAGGCAGATTGCCTTTTGACATATGACTATGACATGTCATAGTTCACATCCTAATATATTACAAAAATGATAAAAGTACAAGAGTGGAAATTTACAGACACATGCACCATAATATACAGTTGACAAAAGTATGAAGATAATCACCAACTTGTATAAGTTGGTAAGTCTCCAGAGTTGATAGCAAAAAGTTGTTCAGCTTTTGTCAAAAGTGTGTGAGGGACATGTCTTCAAAGTCTTCGGAAGAAATCAGTCTTCAAGCTCCGGAAGACTTTGTCTTCAAGCTTCGGAAGACTTCACTTTTAGCTCCGGAAGATTTTTGTTGTTGGATTCAAAAGATTTGACAATTAGTAAATTTTCTTTGTGCATGATCAAATCTTCCGAAATAATGTCCTTGTACTTCAGTTGCATGCTGAGAGATCTTTGATTAGCATCAGCCTCTAAGATAACTCTTACATATTATCTCTCTCTTTATCCAGGGACCATCTATGTAATTACCTATAACTTCAAAAAAACCCAACCCCCACCCAACCCACGTCTCTTTCAATAATTCAAACCACCACTGATGTACCCACCATAGCTGCCATCTACCACCACTGTTACTGACTATAGCTACTGCCCTACCACCACCTTGGTCAACGTCTATTTCAGATCTAAACCACCACTAAGTCCACCGCAATTTCCCATAACAAAAAAACCCAACCCACCCAATGTCGTCTCCCTCCCAGTCTCCCACTCTCATTCAGATCACCACCACCACCGCTAGACCACCGTCACTGCCCACCATCAACTTGGTTATACCCTTCCATCTCCGACCACACCACCACAACCAGATCCAAACACATCGCTGGTTCCCCCCACCTCCCTTGATTTGTTTAAAACCCTAAAACCAAAATTAAATATTACCTAACTAGAAATTCTTGATTAAGGGGGTTGTTGGAAGCAGAGGTTGTTTAATGGAGACGAATCGACAATGGATGGTGCTAGGTGGTGATGATAAGATGATGATGATGGTGACATGGAGCTGATGGTGAGATGATGAGATGATGATGATGGTGAGATGGTGCTTAAGGTTGGGGCTGGTAGTGGTGGTGAAATAATGAATATATATATATACACACACTATATGTGTGTGTATATAGTAAATTACAAAAATACTCCTATATTGAATGACACAAACAGTCCCTTTAGCTACATTAGTAATCCTTGTGAAGTGAAAATACGAAAATACTTTTAGGTTTAACAGAAAAGTTAACGTCTGTTAGTGTTCATACCTTAACTCGTTACAATTTGAAAAAACAATACCCCAACTTATTACAAAAAACTTTTAGTACACAAACCTGTTATTTTCAACAAACCACAAGGACCATTTGCGTAATTAACTCTAAATTTTACTAAAAACTAGCCGGTCTAGGTTCCCGTGTTTTTAAAAACAAAATATGTTGTTGTAACATGCTTATATTTTATGTTTACACTTATTTTTACAACATGTTTGTGTTTGCGGATTTGTTTAAACTATATTAAAAATTGGTCTGCTACCTGCAGTGAAGCGCAAATAGTATTAGGTGTGTTTAAAAATATTTGTATCCAAAAGTTAGGATATCTGAAATATCTGAAATTTCGGATCCGGATAGTGTTTTTTGAGGATCTTCGAATATTCGGATATCCGAACTATCCGAAATATTTTTATGAAATTTATTAAATAATAAATATAAATTAGAAATTTTGGATACTTTTCGGGTATTCTGGATATTTTAATTAAAAACTTCGGATATCCGAAAACCTTTTTAATAAGAATTGTTATATTTTTATAAGAACTATTAAAAAATACATACTTTTTTTAGAATTTGAATATCCATTCGGATTCAGATACTGAAATACACTATCCAAAATTTTTGGATATTCAATTTAGACGCCCCTAGATAGTATAACCACTGGCAGGATGTATATTGACGAACAATTCAAGATGAAATAAATCTTAGCCTTACAAAGTAAGTAGTTACTGACTTTAAGGGATGATTATATGAGTTTTTCATTGTTAGATCTAGTCTTCCCTTTATTGAAATAGTAATACCTTAAATGTTAATAATCTCAGGTTTACATTTTCGAATTCACATATATTCATATATTTATTTCTATTAAAGATATAAGTTATATGTTTACGAAACCATCTAACTCATGACTATTGTAACTCATATGTCTAAATGAGTACAATTGATCGACAAGTCAAAACAAGTTGGTGGGTTGTAAATGTGTTGTCGGAATGAAGTTGTACTAACTCAAATGGGTCGTAAACGAGTTGACACGTTGGAATAAAGTTATCAATGAATTATATAGGTCATAAACAAAATGTGTAACGAGGTTGGAGTTACTACTCAAACAATGGGTTAGACACCCAATCAAACAAGACCCGAGTTAAATAGGATGATAGGTTGGACTTACAACTCATACGTAACCCGTTTAGTAAATGGGTTAGACACTCAACCAAACAAGACATGTTTATTTATGTTTTTCAAAACAACAGTAGTATAAGTTTACTAACACATCCTAGTATAACCAAAGTTGGGATCGAGAAGCCTCAAAACAACTCTTGGTATAAGGGTGGTGGAAGTGGATACATGATAAACGATGTCACTACAGATAGACCAATCCCTCACCATATGGAAGAGGGTAGGATGGTATTACTGCTCATCATATTCTGCCACACTAGCCTCCGTCGCCTCAACCCGCACCATATAGAACCATGAACCTAATTCAACGCCTCGCACCACCATTTTCACCTTCCACCTCAACTCATCTCTCCCTCAAGGCACCCTCGTGACATTTCGCCCTTAAACCTCCTGATCAAACTCCCTTTGCCCAGCGTCACCACTAACGCACACGACCTCCTAGTCAAACATCACCAATTCACCATCAACACCTAGCTCTGTCTATAAACACTATTACTACAACCAGCACTGATTCATTATAAAAAACATATAAACTAGTCTAGGCCTCTTAAATTTTAGAATCTTTAAAAATAATATATAAAACGTTGGCGGTTAAAATTTGATTGTTTAACAAATAAGTTGCTATAGTTTAGTGATAACATATCCATTCCTAGGAACCTGGATACAAATCCAATAACTTCACTTTCTGTTTTACATGTTTTACATTATTCTTTTTTATATTTACATGTTTATATTGTTTATCATATGTTACAATTTTTGTATTATTTTCTTTCATTTTTTCATTTTTTCATTATTTCAGTTTTTCATTATTTTTTATTTTTTACATGTTTTGTACGATATAATATTGTGGATCCTGTTTAACACGCCTCATAGACCCAAATAAATCCAATTTTCTTTAATGGAATATATATTTTTTACCACATAAAAACTAGGCAAGTATTCAAAAGCTTCAACCAATTTCTTTGATACATATGTTGTTTTTTCTAGCCGACTCATTTGGAAAAGAACTCCAATTTTTCACTTAAATTTTGGCACATAAAATGTTGAACCGCCCTCACTACAACATTAACGTGTAACCCGAGTTGAACCACCAGAAAAGCTGAACCGAAAGATTATACTAGTGTTAAAATACCATCGTTTAACCCTAGTTTTTAGAACCGGATCGGACGTCGAACCGGACGCCTTACTGGTTTGGTGGTTGGATCGTTCGGACCGGATTTAAGAACCGGACGACGTCATAATTATATATATATAGTATATTATGTATATAGTTATATATATATAATTATAAGTAATTTATATATGTATTTTATAGTTATATATAAAACGTAACTATATTTGTATATCCAACACACTAATTTATGGTGCAACACCCCGTTTTTACCCATTAAAATAAAAAAATAATAATATCAAAATTTGGTTCGAACCGGTCCGGTTTCCTGGTCCAACCACCGGTTCGACCGGCCCAAAACGAATCACAGCAAACCGGACCGGCCACCTAGCCAATCCCCGGTTGGACCGGCCGGTCCGATCCGGTCCCAACAACATTGCCCAACATCGATCATCTCCACTATTGTTTATTAGTCTTATTTCGTTTCATTAAGATAGAACCAAAATGTTAGCGCAAGAATGAGTAAGAACACTAGGTTGAGTTAACCTGAAATATCTTTTTAAAATAATATACGGATTAACAACTAACGCATACTAGTTTCTTAATTCCATTACATTCATTCCAACCAAACGTTCCCTTAATTTTCATATAATAAAACATAATGCTAGTTTAACTTGTATTTTGTTAACTTGGATTTAACTTAAATTACAATCTTTTCATAACTTAGTAAGTTATTACAGATATATCATGAACTAACTTGTAAAATGTAACTAAACTTTAGCCGAATAGATTGTAACGGTTTTCCTTCGAATTCGTTCTGAAAAGCGCCCCTCGTTTTCTTCGTTAACCTGAAATATAACATCGGTTTTAAAAATTTAACCTACTTTGAAAAAATATAACATCAATTTTTAACTTCTACTAAGTATGTTACGATAAATTGTAAGAAATTTTTTTTAGGGTTACTCGAATGCGGACCCATGACTACTTGAGTGAGAAAGACCCACTTAAGTTAAACGGAAAGTACTAGATCGGACTTAGGATGTTGTTGTTGTTTTTTCTTTTTTGAACATGCGGATGGATCATAAATAAAAGCTATCAACGAGCTAGACAAAAGCATAAACACCAATGAAAAAAAAACAAAGATTACATTTAGATACTAAAAAAACCCAATGAGCCCAGGAGTTAGGATGTTGTTAATCATCTTTTGTTAAACTATGTTAAGATTAAAAGTACCTCATGATTTTCCACAAAAAGAAAGAAGAATGATAAAAACTGCAACGCCTGCGATGACACCAACAATTATGGCAATAGTTTTTCCCACATCATCATCGTCCGATGATCCTACAATATTAATGAAAACATAACCTTATCAATCCAATCTACATAAAACATGTTCTATTAATCAAAGCTAAAAACAATACTGTCATGTATTGATGATTCAACTACTTTATACCGACAATTTAAGAGGTCAAAATATAAGAAATAACCACGTTAAATACCGATGGAAAACTTTGCCATCAACGGGCCAACCAAACATCTCTAGTTAAGCCCCTGAGTAGACTGTTTTAAAACATATTTTTGACAAACAAAGAAAACAAAACCAGATAACTAGAGCTTATGTAAAAAAAAACAATATTGCTAGGAGTTAGAAACTTTGTACTTGAAGGTGAATCATAGTAACCAGAAGTCCAATATCTCATGTAACATTGACCCAAGAAAACATCACCAGCTTCTGATGATCCACACAAGCTTTTCAACTTAGAACCAGCCTCTTCAAGACAAGAGCTACAATCATCTTGATTCATATCCCCTAAACATTGCGAAAAACCTTGAACCAACCCCGCGCTACTAACCCTAAACCCTTGATCAACTTCACCCAACTCAACCAACACATCATCGCGACGCTTAATAGATTGAACATCATGGCTAACACTTTTGCTACACTTCTTGAACCTTAGACTAGCATCCAACTTACCTAGGAAGTCATAATTCTCATACCTCACTAGACACTCTTCGAATTGCAAACTACCACTATATGAGTAAGGACACACTACCCCGAGTCGTGAGACTGCGTATTTTACGCAGTCTGAGCACTCGGGTGTGCTTAAATCGCCTCGACATTGGTACAACCCGTAAATAGCGGAATTTGTAGGAGAATTTGAGTCGTTTCCGATAGCGAAACTATTGTATAAGGTTTGGGATGATGAGGTAACAAATGAGGATAGTAGAGAGTTGAGGTTGGATTCAAAAGGGGTGTTTGGTTGGAATTTTTCTATAGAGCATCCAGAGTAAGTGAATACATGGGATCTAACAATGTAAGAGAAGAATGTGAAGAACAATAAAATGTTTGAAGAGAGTTTGTGAGATTTCAACATTTTTTTGGTTCTGTTTTGATGTTTTTTGATATTGGTTATCAAGACTTGGGGATTCTTTTGCTTTAATGGACCATCAAGGTTTTGTATATTATAAAGAAATATTGTTAGTCTATTATATGTATTTAAGTGAATTTTGTTTAGTAAAGTGCAATTATGAGGTTATGTTTTCTTATATCGTGTATGAAAATCATAAATAGGGAATATATTACAAAATTTTAACTTTAGGATAGTATTATATATGAATTAAAAAATTAAAATCATTATGTTTTCTTATATTGCGTATGAAAAAATAACCTAAGTAAAAACTCTGAGAGAAGTATACAACCGAATGATACTTTAGTATTAAGTGTCTTCTCAATACTTATTTTTGTTAAAATAAAAACTTTTTATTGAAATTTTCTTTATTGTTAAATTTTATTTTATACTACAAAAATAAACGAGTTAAACCACAGCCATTAGCTCTATAGCTTATTGCTATGTAGCTTTATTATTATTTAATATATCATTTTATATATGTAACACACGCTCATTATTAATTCATAGATACACAATTGTCCTTCTATCACCATTGCTTTTCTAGTGGGCATATATTCTTGTGTATTTTAAACATAAAAAAACTAAAGAATTAAAAATGCATTTCCTTTTTAGAAAAGAATAAGAATTTATCCTAAAATGGATCTATGCCCATCTCACATATATAAGTCCCTATGAAAGCAAAGTATCAGATTCAACTTTTGTACACATGAGCCATAAAGAATATTGAGAAAGAAAAATGGAATTTTTCTTTTAAGAAATTATGTTTGAGTGGATAATAAAATGTAAAACACAATGGAATGTTTCACCTCAAATTCCATTAGTTGTGGGATTTCAAATGACCTCTCTAGGTGGAAGGATTTTGAAATCTCACAACCAAGGGAATTTGAGGTGAAACATTCCCTTAGGTTTTACATTTCATTACCCACTCAAACATAATTTACTTGAAAATTATACTAGTTTCTCAATTCCATTCCATTCTATTCCTTCCAACCAAACGCAACCTTAGTGTATTTAAAACGTTTGACATTATTACAAACTACTGTTATCTCCCGTTCTACACACGCGGGAGTTTGGTCACCTTCCCATGTTTTATGTGACATGACTTTGTGCGTTGTCGGTTTGGCTCATCGAAAACCATAAAAGTGTACTGATACCGGTTCCGATAATATCAACACCGACAACAATAATGTTCACTCATAATCGGTTCGGTTCGCCGTAATACCTCAACAGTAACTACATTTACTATAGCATACGATACAATAAGAACACTTGATTTTGATTAAAACATTCATTTTGAAAAAAAAAATATTGGAGCATTGACAAAAATATAGAGATAACCGCGCGTTTTATACAGAAAGACAAAAACATTAGAAAATAAAAAGGGTTTAAAGCATAACTCATATATGATAAAGGGGTGAAAATGAATATAAAATAAATAAATAAAAACTAAAGCTATTAAACTTTAGTGGAAAAATTCTAAAACACCAAATTTTATGGTAAAATTAAGGGACCACAAATACCATTTCACTAAAATCTTGTGGTTAAAAACCAAAAATTAAAAAATGAATTGTAGCATTCAAGTTGAATTTTACTATATAAAAGTTTAAATAATCTACTCTTGGTCTATCATATAAAGAAAGAAATTCTTATGATCGAAATTAAAAAATCTTAAACTTACATGTAGCTAAAATTCTTCTTTTATATAGATATATAATTAATAAATCATATTAATTTAAACAACATATATTCTTTTGAAGTGTATAGTCAAAGGACTAAGTGTACAAAGCTGAAGATGGACTAAAGAGCCATTAGTGTATTGGATAGCGTAAGAATTTGATTTGAATTTGTTAATTTTTGTTATTAGTTTATTAACGAGGATGCTAAGTGATTGGATTTTCAGGTAGAACCCAATATTGTAATACAAATCCTAACACGACAAGAAGTCAAAAATCATGTTAGACACATAACCTAAAAACAACTCATGTATTCATTGGTCGATACACATCCACGCTTAAATGTTAATCTGATTTTTTTATTTCTTTTATATATTATGAATTTATATCTAAAATACACCCTCAAAATTTACTTTTAAATTCACATCATATGTTTACGTCGAGACTTAAACCTGTGACCTTTTAGGAGGGACACCGGACAGGCGGACAACATCGAGTACGTATAAGTATCTGTTCTTGAATGTTTTTGTTCATGCCTACGAGTAAATATGTTACTATCATACTATGTTAGTATAACAATATTAATGGGCCTTTAATAGTCAAACCTAAAAGCCCAGATTGTATGAAACCATAAAATAACACATTTTCGCCACCAACATAAAATTTTACATATGATGGATTTGATTTATATTTTTCTTTGAACGGCAAATATACGACCCTACTTCGGATGATAGGTGTTATCTTAATCGGACCCACCTATCCGTTTCCCAGCCGGGCCCGCACCCCCAACCCCTTCAAGAGGAAACTCATGGCTGAGAAAACCCCTTGGCTCAACTCTGAGCATTTTGCTCAGAGTGGGACTTGAACCCATGACCTTCCCTTTATTTACATGTCATGGGTACCTCACCTTAACCAGTTGGGCTAAAGATCATTGGTATGGATTTGATTTATATAATCCAGTCTTATTAAATCATAAATATTAGTTATAATAATACTACAAACAATATATAATAACCATTTATAAGTTCTATAGCTATAGCCATAATAGTAATTGCATTATTATTATAATTAATAATCATAATAAAATACCAGAAACAAAATTAGCAACTAGTCATTACTTCTCAATCTAGTTATTTGTTTAATTCATAATTCTTAGTTTCAAGCTGCCTTCTTTAACCATGTTGCTCCACAGTTTTTTACTTATACATACTTCTTTAGTATTTACAATTTCTTTTTCTTAACAGCAATTTCTATATATTTTTTAAATGTAACAACTTATTAGCCATCCTATCTTAAGGATCCTAGGAAGTCTTTTTCAGTTATCGTCCATTGCATTAATCACCACTTTAAGTCTAAAGTTAAACACCAAGATCACTTAAACTTACGCTTTTATACCAAATTGTTAAACACATATTTTAATCCAACTTTTCTATAAACGAGTCATTTAATCAATAGAAAACATGTATAACAACATAACATATATAAAATTAGATTATAGTGTCCTAGTAATATCGTCTTATAACTAACGATATAACTCAGGATTTCACAAGAATTGCCTCTCCATTAACAAAACTTATACGTAAGGAGGCTAACTTTGTTTGTGGCGAAGAGCCAGATGATGGTTTTCAACATTTGAAGGAAAGATTGACCGAATCTCTAGTGTTAGGGGCTGTTTGGTTATTTCTGAATGATTAAGTGTTGAACCAATAAGAGGTTTGAACCATTAAGTGCTAAACTATTAAGAGGTCCGAACCATTAAGAGCTAGTATATCGTTTAACTATTCAAAGACAAATGTCTGAGCAATTCAGATAAGAGGCCTTAACCATTCAGCATTAGACCTCTTAACCATTCAACATTAGTATAATGCTTAACCATTCAGAGGTAAATATTTGAACCATTCAAACATTTACTCACAAAACAAACAGATTGAACCATTAAGTGCTGAACCATTCAGACATCTGAACGATTAAGAGGCTGATTCAGATGTTACCAAACAACCTCTTAGTGTTATCTAAGTGCACCAAATATGTTGTCTTTATGGTGACACCTCTAAGTCTTTGTTTGGAACGTGTTCTTTGTCTTTTTTTTGAACGACAAATCTATCATACTCCTACTCCTTAATTACACCAAGTTAAACCATGCATGAGTTTGAACCCAGAACCTCCCCTCTAAAAGGCAAAGCCTCTACCAAGTGGGCTAGCCCCACATTGACGTGTTCTTTGTCTTATTAGGGCAAAGTAGGCCACAAGAACACGTCAAGGTCAATTTGTGCAAGTCACCACATTGAAGATTGCTCAGATAAATTAATGTCCGAAAGTTGTCAAAAGTTGGCAGGAATGATCATTCACCGAGAAACAGAGGAGTTCGATTGAATTTGTTTTAGAAGACTAATTAGATTTGTTGTGTGGAACCAAGTGATGTTTAACGTTTTACCATGGAAAGCTT
The DNA here is from genome assembly GCA_025215565.1 of Flaveria ramosissima. Classification (NCBI taxonomy): domain Eukaryota; kingdom Viridiplantae; phylum Streptophyta; class Magnoliopsida; order Asterales; family Asteraceae; genus Flaveria; species Flaveria ramosissima. The sequence continues at coordinate 45,382,079 of CM046032.1, read as the reverse complement.
GATTCAATTCCAAAAGCTAGGTAAATTTGAAGATCGTCGAATAAGTCATGAGGGTAGCATACATGGATTATCTGGAAGGGTTAATGGAATTCATAACACGTTTCAGGTGTCCTACTTGAGAAATCGCATAAGTGGTGAAACAAAATGTGTGTCATTGGATGACTGAGTGGTAGATTATAAACGAATTAAGTAGATGAGCCTCTTTTTATTTTTAAAGAAGAAACAACTTTGAAACAAGCAAATCCTCATTTGATTCCTTATAGCTACTTAGGGTTGATAGACTAGTAATAAAAGTTAAAGACTCTATAAAGACCATCTAGGTTCAAACTTGATTAGTAATAGTTTTAAAATGAGATATTATTGTTTAAAAAAACTTGGAATTCTTAAAAATATATAAAAGATAGGAAGTTAAGCTAGGGACAGATAGTCGTAGCACCTTGAATCCTTGATGTAATATTTGAAATTTTTTAATTTTCATTTAAGAAACAAAAAATTCCCATCTAAATTGTATTAGGGTGACTTCATATTAAGGGACTGTTTGATTTGCTTCTGATCCGGTCAAAATGTCTGACCCACTGACCCGGTCAGACACCACTAACCCATGCATATTTTTCCCCTTACCTGGTCAGTTTTGAAACAACCTCTTACTCGGTCATCACCTTCTGACCGAGACTTGAATTTCAAACAGCCCCTAAGCCGTCTTACTATTGGATTAAAAAGTTAATATAATTGTTGGAATTGCCCTAACTCTTGTGTACATTGTCTAGAGTAGAGGTGGAAGAAAAATCGCTTCGAAAAAAAAACCAGTCTAAGCCAAACCGGTTCTAGTCCGATTCGAACCGGAGGTTTGCATACCAGTTTGGTAGCTTGACATTCAAAACCGGTATTAAAACTGGTTCAAACCGATTAAACCGGTTTATTTTCAAAACCGGTCCAAAGCGGTTTGAGAGGTTTGAGTGTTCACTTAGAAAAACCAATTTATAAACCGAACCGGTTTGATCACATAACAAAAAGACCGGTCCGGTTTGCGAAAATAAACCAGTTTGTACACCTCTAGTCTAGAGACATAAAGGACCGTTTGTGCCATTTTACAAAACCTAAATTTCGTGGATCAGTCTTGCAACACTTAAAGGTTGGTTTTCGAAATAAAAAACAAGTGGATATGTGTGTTTTTCTAAGATGCATCCCAATTGTAAGGTAAAGAGAAATAAAGAGGAAATCAGTAGTTAGAGTTTAGTTCTACCATCTACAAGTGATTATAAAGGCGAAACCGTCATCGGGAAAGTGATTATCTAATCCTTTCCTAGTAACTTGAGTTTTAACAGGGTTTAAACCTAAAACACGTATTTATGGAAGTTATGTATTTGGCATTGATCAATAGATTAGAAACATCTCACATGATGATTAGAATTTATAACATGTTGATTAGGTTTTATTAGGTGTGTATTTGACATTTTAGAAACATCTCATATGAATATTATGTTGAAATTATGCAAATAGATGATTTTGGATATAAATTATATGATAACCGAATTGGTCATAAGGTCACTTTGTTGTAGTTGTGCTCCAAGAAGCATATTTTGATAACTTTGAATGATCTATAGGTGCTCAAGCTAAATTAGCAAAGGTTGGTGAATTAGGAGCTTTTCATTATCAAATAGAGTATAATAGAGTTTTCATAAACATTGTATATATCAAATTTATCCATTTAAGAATATATTTGTTTTGTTTGTCTAGTTCTTCAATTTACATATAAGTAGCCTATTTGGTAGTTTGATTGTACGGTCAAGATTGTATTCCTATGTTTAATGTGTAACCTTCTAGTTCTAGTTTCTACATGCAATATATTGTGTGTTATTCTTTGATTGAAATTGAAAGAAATTTTGAATTAGGAACATTTAATCCTTACTCATTATAGGACTTAATTTTCCTAAAGCAAAAATTGAGATCATTTGATCCTCACTCGATGGGAATTGAGGACATGCTTCTCACATATTTGATAAGGAAAACATATTATTGTGTGAGTTGTGGGTGTAGTTGTGTAATATATTAGGAAAAGTTGCATGTATATATGTGCATAAGACTTGCTTCCAAATTATGAATATAATGTGCTAAGCGAGTTTGGATTACATTTATACATATTTGTATGTTAAATAACTCGCTTGCTAGTGCATGATGACTACTTGAGTTACTTTGAGGAATTGGGGCACAATTTGGATATTATATAAGCACTTATGGTTGCGCGTAATTGCTTCACAAACAAAATAGGCTTGCAATAGAAAAGTTGTAGGCTTACTATACAAATGCATTTTTTGGCCTATTGTAATATACAATCTATAGTAGAAAATGTGTGTTTGTTAGAAATCATAGCCTTACGATACTCTGATTGTAGGCTTGTCATGTCTCTATTTAGCATTGCTAACGTGGGTGTGATGTATACTTTCAAGTATAACAAGTAAAGTAGGTTAAGAATGAGTAACTGGGTCATGAAATGAGTTAGCTTTGATGCCGAAACTCATTTAATGATCTTTTATTTATTTGTATATAGTTTACTCTATATCATGTGTGGTCACCTTGTTTGATGAAAAATAGTAAAACAGAATATTTTGTAAATATATATTTTTTAAAAGTTGTTAGAAAAGTTATAAAATGACATGTCTTACTAAGAAGGCTTGGTGAAAATGGTAAAACAATTAGCATTTTTAAACACTCAGAAATTCCTGGTTGCTATTTAATAAATCATGTTTATATATTGTTTCTATACTTTGAAATGTGTAGCACACCATTAGTAATATTTCAAAAACATAATAGAAACACTCAATGCATTGAATACAATTGAATACAAGTACTTAATGCATTGAGTATTGATGGTAAAATAGTTATTTATATATTAATCTAAAGTTTTATATTAACTTAACCCCCTTTAAGTTTTTGAATTGTCACTTTTAGTTCTTTAAGTTTTTTTTTTATAAAACTTTAAGAAATGTTACTTTGACCCCTCAGGTTTCTAAAGCTTTGAGTTTACCTGTTGTACATTTTTACTTAAAAAAAATTAATTTCTCATGTCATTATTTTATGTACGTGTCGGTATATTTTTGAGTTTCTCTACGTTATGACATAAACTTTGTCGAAAACGAGTTGGGCAATATAAATGTTGTGTGCTACTTTTTATGTACGTTTTGAGTTGGTTTACGTTTCGACGTAAATTTTGTTTAAAAACGAGTGAGTTCAAATATAATATGTTTTTCATTCACCAATATAAATTCGAGTAACTCTATGTTTGACGTAAATTAAACTCAAAAACAAGTCGAGACAATAGTATTCTATACATTATCACGTTGAGCATGACCCCGCCACAACAAGCAGGTATAATTACTAGTTGACTATTTAATAATACAAAGTCAAAAACAATATTTAATAAAAATTAAAAACAAATTATCTCATGTCATTCTTCCCTTTTAGCTTTAAATTTTTCTTCATACCGAGTGGTGAATCTAACAAAAGATTCAATTTTAAGTGGGATTTTGAACAATTCAAGATGAACATCAAGAGGATGTCTAATAATTGGACTTTTGAGTATCCTATTGGTCTATAAATGGACCAACAATTGAATCAAATACCTTTTTTCCCCGTTAAACATTTTAATGTGTGGAGTCCAACTCTTCAAATCATTTATTTATTCATTCATCCACTTGTGACACATGACTTCCATTAATAGTGACCATTTTTTTCAAATAAGTTTTTCATATTTTATAAAATTTTCTTTTATGTTATACAAGTTAAATGATGAATTAGTATGTGATTTTATTGAGAAAACATAAAGTGATACATACATAACAAGCTATTAAGAATATTTTCTTAAAAGGAGATACAAGTATGTACCCAAACTCATACTCCGTAGGGCTTATGTGAGCCCCTTGATATTTATCCTCGTATTTTTTATTGTTGGCTTAGTGTTATCAATAGTAACTTGTTGTTGATGTGTGGCTGGGTAAGCTTGATCACGGCTTACTATTTAGATTCCAATGGAGTTGCCATTACGTTATGGCTCGGGTCCTGCTGATGGGCATTCAACCGTTGCTAACGAGCTCCATGGATGCTCGAGAGTTACCACTGGTGGGTGGTTGTTGTTACGGTTCCTACCGGTCGGGTAATCATTGAGTTGTTGCTATTCTTCGTTCCCACTACAATTTCAACTAGTGTCATGAGTTGATATTTCAGTTTGTTCTCTTATATGGATTTGAACGTAAATAGATCTTGTCAATTACAAGATTAAATGTGTAGTTTTGGTTTCTAATTGTGTAAATATAAAATGAACATCAGGGTTCATTTTTTGGTAATGACTAAAACGAGATTATGCTCTAAACACACTAAATCAAGAGAAACGAGCAAGGCAATAATCTTTCACATAAATCATGAAGGAGCCTCTCTAATTCGTTTCACACCGCTATTTTCTTTGCATAAAATCCTTAAACATAAAAAACTAGTGCTATCTTGAGAGAGTTAATCATATCCGGATGTACATATTGCTTCAATTGTTGTACCATGAGAGATAGAAAAGTCTACTAAGAGGGACTAAGAGGGACTCGAGTTCTACCACGAGAGATAGTTCATTTGTAGTGCAGTAGAAAACACTTTTTGAAAATATTTGTTTGAATCATTCTCATTTAAGTATCGTTCAATTAACATGTCTTGTAATTCATTTTCTTAACGGTGTTGTAGTATAATTTTTTATACGAATAAAGAGAACTTGTATGAGTGGCCTTTTTTAATACTATAAATTACTTATTTTCCATACATTTATTAATTAGTTTAATGTAAGTTTGAAATTTTAAAATTTCATAAAGAAGTAATGCTTTGAGTTTTAATTATAAAAAATAAAAAAAAACAAATTAGTGGTTTATTAATAATCAAATACTCTCAAGATTATATCATGTTTAACCTATATATATATATATATATATATATATATATATATATATATATATATATATATATATATATATATATATATATATATATATGTATATATATATATGTATATATATATATATATATATATATATATATATATATATATATATATATATATATATATATATATATATATTAAACAACCAATGAAAAATTTTTAAGCCCGGTCACCCGGGTAAACCCATTGGCGAAAGACGACCACGCCCGCGAACACAGACAACACTGGTGACCCGGCTCGCCTACCATTTCAAGGAAACCCACCACCCAAAAGTCCACTGTGGTAAAACCCTTGTCCCACTTGGAGCATATTGCACCTAGTGAGACTCCAACCCATGATCTCCACTTTGAAAAGTCATAGGGTGTCTCCTATTAAATCAGTTGATCTAGAACTCATTGACTATTTGACTATATTACATGTGCTTAAAATGTGTATTTAAGGAACCTGATATTTACACACCCACCCATTATAAATCAACATTTTTAGAATATTATACGAGTCGTATAGTCCTATACGTGTCGTATAGAGGGGTTGTATAGTCATATACGGGGCATATAACCCCTCTGACAGACCCTTGAATTTTTACTTGTATTCAGTGTCGAAATATGCAATACGCATCATATGGGCTTAGATGAATCGTATAGGTATATATCAAGCGTATAGACCTCTGACGGCCCTCCTGAACTTTTTTCGTTTTTAGTGTTGTCAACCCTATACGCCTCATATAGGGGATGTCAATTTATAAGGGTGAGTGTATTAATATTAGGAACTTATTTAATGTTTTAAAATTCCATCGTACAATGCATGGTAGATAAAATTTAATGAGTCCATTACCTCGACTATGATTTTTTTTTTACAATTTTGTTATACTTTGGAAACTAGAGAGATGACTAGCTCTTCTGCTTTGACGATTTATTAGTTCAACCACTCAACAATCAAAGTCTTAAAACTAGCCGCTAGGTTAATTTATATTCATTGCCTTAGCCGGTAATCTAAAGACATTGATGATTGATCGTTCTCTATTTAATCTCGCATATCAACTAATAAGGTCATCGATTTGCAATTTGTAATCTTCTACAAAAGTAACGCTTTATGGTTACAGGACTTGTAGCTTGTAGGTTGGTCAGGACTTTAGACAATGTTAATCGTTTATATTTTTGAAAGATTAAGGAGCTGTTTGGTAGCATCTTAATCAACTTTTTAATGATACAAATGTCTGAATGGTTCAATACTTATCGGTTCAGATTGTTTGTTTCACAAGCAAATGTTTGAATAGTTCAGACATTTGCCTTTGAATGGTTAAAGATTATACTAATGCTGAATGGTTAAGAGATCAAATGCTGAATGGTTAAGACCTTTTATCTGAATTGGTCAGACATTTGCATTTGAATAGTTAAGCGATATACTAGCTTTTAATGTTTCAGACATCTTAATGGTTCACCATTTAATGGTTCAGAACTCTTATTGGTTCAACACTTAATCGTTTAGAGATTGACGAACAGCCCCTAAAATGTCATATATGTAAAAATTTGAAAAGTAAAAAGTTAAGTGCTGAATAAAAGATAACTTTAAAAATTATTTCAATCAAGAAAATATATAATAAACGGTTAAAGAACTCGAGATTCCCAATTGTCACTTAGATCGAAAAAATTGCTTAAAACTTGGTAAATAAAAGTGACAAGTTATACTTAAAAGTTTGAAAGTTATAAAACTTTATCATGTTTATATACTTTTTATCTTGTAATAAAAAAACGTTCTTTTTCATAGTGGTACTATGGGTTATTGAATGCAATCATATTGGCATGCAACCTTTTGAAACCTTCGATCCCCTCCGATACTATATTCTAATTAGTCTAGCTTTTTTTTCTTTTTTTTTATTTATATTATCTTACTAGTATTTGAATATAGAGTAATTTTAATTTTACTCCCTAAGGTTTGGCTAAAGTAACTATTTTCCTTCAAAAAATTAAAAACATCAATTTACTTTCAAAAGTTTCATATATTGTTTCCATTTCACTCTAAGTTTCATCATTTTGGATAAAGTAGAAACAACTAATAAAACTTTTGATCTTATATTGAAACAACTTATGAAATTTTTGAAGGTAACTTGATGATTTTAATCTTTTGGAGAAAAATATTTATTTTTAACAAAAATTGAGTAGTAAAATTAAACTTAACTCTTGAATATATTAATTGTTGGGGAACGCATATATGTTCTTACCTACAGTTTCTAAAGTAACGGGACAAGTGAGTACAATGAAATTCATTGTTTTCTTATTTATACACGCAAGAAACGGAGACGACGAGACCATTTAATGATCAGTACCCCTAGGCCCCAACACTTTACATCTAGCATTGTTGCTAGTATGATTCTCGCCATGGTCAGGGTGGTTAAGCCATTTTGTATCAGAGATCATATCAACCGACTACATTGTTGCTTCCTATGATGTCTATCACGTATTATTGTGATGTGGATCTCTTTATCTGGACCATAGAGGTCCAAGTGAATATACGTGATGTCGTGATTGTAGGTGTTCAGGTAATGTATAACTGGTCTGGACCAAAAAGGTTTAAGCGTGTATACGTTATTGTAATTAATAAAATGTAAAAGTAAAGTAATCATATCCTTTTGTACATTAAACGTATACTGGTGACTACAAAAAGCAAACTAGTGATTTAATAAATAATAAAGCCAAGGATGATGACTTAGAAAAGTGGGTTAAAAGTAGTATACAGCTAAATGTGAAAGGGATATCTTAATTACCACTCAAGGGTGTATCGATTTAAATAATATAATACGAAAACAAAATCGGTTAAATAAAACGACAATTAATCTAATTTTATATTACTGTGAATATGGTAAAGTAAATTATAAGATGATATCAAAAAATAAGACACTTTTGTGATTATAAAAAGCCGTAAAAGTTACCCGCATTCTTAAGTTTATATTTTTACAAAAATATTTATGTACACATATGGCTTTATAAAATACGTGGAAGTTAAAAGTACAAATTCTCTTTTATGTACAGTTTGTACAAAGTAGAAGTATAATTATCACGCAATAAAAATTATGATTATTTATATCCCTACTTTATACACTTCATACATAATATAGATTTTATATAATAACATTGTTGACATATTATCAATGTTTTTGCGACCGGATCGGACCGGCCGGTCCGACTGGTTCGACCGGGGATCGGCCCCCTAGCCGGTCTGGTTCGCTATGATTCGGTTTTAGGTGGTCGAACCGGCCGGTTCGTCTCGAACCGGTGGTCGAACCGGAAAACGGACCGGTTCGGATCGGTTCTTGGTGTTTTATTTTGTTTTTTTTATTTTAATGGTAAAAACGAAGTGCTGAACCATAAATTAGTGTGTTAAATATACAAATATAGTTAAGTTTTATATATAACTATAAAATACATATATAAATCATATATAAATTACTTATTAATAATTATATATATAAATATAGTTAAATACGGTCCAACCGGTCCGACCACCAAACTAGTAAGACGTACGGTTCGACATCCGATCCGGTTCTGAAAACATTGCATATTATTGTCACAATAAAAGACTAAATTCACTTGAGTACCATTTGCATATATTGTGTGCAAGAGAAAAAGTTTGTGTGGAAATTGTGTACCACCTACAAATGAAAGAGACTAACATCATTTACGATGTTGAATTATAATATAGTATATGTGGTAGAGTATTTATTTATTTAATTTCTCAAATTCTTATATGAAAAGAATAACATAGAATATAGGAATACAATTAGTTCAAGGCTATAATATAAGTCATTTAAGCATACATATATGATATAAACACATCTAAATAACTAAAATGTTTTCTTGTTTATGTGATTATTTCTCTTTAGTTTAAGTATTTAAAGTTGTCATGCGGTAAGAATACGTGGGAGCCTCAATAAAACGTCGATGAGATAAAAACTTCGCCTATTTAGGAACTGAATCATGAAACTTAAAAGGATTTTCATTTTCATGTACAAACACCAATAATATCTTTTCATTGTATGTTTTTTTTTGTCAAAATCAAGCCCTATGTTCTTGGTTAAAAGCAAACAATTCAGAAAACCGAAAACCGTGACGTGATTATCTTGAAACCATTTGAGTGTGTTTTCTAGCCCACCACTTATAGATGTTACTAACAAGAACAAAAGGACATGTTCTCGAATATATCATGTGTGGTGTTATATAATCACTTACGGGGAATGGACCGCAAGTTTTCAAAATCATTGCTCGTATTTCTACAATCTATTGTATCTTTATACTTCACGTAATAATCATTTATACATATGACATGCACCTAAAGTCTTAATTTAACATGACCCTATCTTATGAGTATTTCACCAATGACTCCAGTCTTATATACACTTGACAGATCATATTACACAATAATATATTTTTATACACAAAATTACTCTTTGTGTTCATTTTTTTCTCACTAAAAACACAATAAGTATTATGTAAAACCCACCCTAAAAATTTAAATGAAAGACAAAAAGAAAAAAGGAACTTTTATACAAAAAAGAAATCCGCAAGACATATATAAATAGCGGTTCAACACTATCTACAAAATCAAAATTTATACATTCAAAACGCAAGATCTTGCATATATATTAATATATGTAAAAAATTAATAGCCATGTCACCTAGTACGGGACACCAATACTAATAAGGATATAAAGTGTATATCCCTTGTCACAAAGTGGCTTTATTTATTTTTATCATACATAAAAGACTAAATACACTCGAGTACCATTGGCATTGTGTGCAAAGGAAAAAGGCTTTGTGGAAATTGTGCTTAGTGTCAATTACCACATACAAATGAAAGAGACTAACATCATTTATGATGCTAGAATTATAATATTGTATATGCGGTAGAGTATTTTATTTTGTTTAAAAGTATTTTTATTTGAAAATAATAACATAGAAGAATGGAAGTTGATTTGTCTAGGGAAGAAACTGGTGTATACTTACATAAAATACAAATAGTCCATACCCATAATCACTACTACAGAAAAAGGTATTTGCTACGGTCAAATCCGTAACGAATCCATAGCAAAACGAGTGTTTGCTACGAATTTACTACGGATTTGGTTTGTAGGTGATACTTTCGTCGCTAATTTGTCTTTCTACCAAGAGAAAATTTCACATAATACTATTCAAGTTTCACAAATATTCCATTAAAGTCAAATTCAGTTTTTTTTTCTTTATATAATCATTCAACTTTCATTGTGTGTTTTAATTCTACGTAATATTTGTATAGGGGAGGGATCACTTAATAAGCGTTTAATAAATAAAAATCATGAAATTCAAGGATTACATATATATTTCTCGTATTAATGTGAGTATATAATCTATATTACACAATATAGTTGTAAGTGGTAAAAAGAGAAAATGTTACTATACATAAGTATATTTTGAGGAAAACATTGTTCATCCTTTTAATTATTTTAATATTTATGAAAGTATTTATGAGTTAAGGAGAGAAAAAATATAATGATAAAGGTATAGAAAAATATTATTTAATTAAAAATTAAATAGAAAATAATAATTTTTAATATAATTATAAGAATGAAGATATGATACTGATATGAATGCTCTAATGAGTGAAAAAAGTTTTTCTATTTAATTTGAATTAGGAGGTAATTGCAAAGCCAAAAAAATTTATAACTTAATAACAAAGTTCGATAATTGCAAAACTAAGTTACTATGAATAAAAATAATCGCTAAATAGTAACTAAAATTTAAATAGGTATCATTTGCAAAAGTGAATTTTAATTTTTTTTAACATTTATAAAAATATTACATATGATTGAAACACTAAGCTGAAACTTAGTGAATTTAAAGGAATTATAAAAACTATGAGTGGTTATAATGAAACAATCAGAAACCTATATTACGATTATGTAGAATTATCCCCTACGTAAATTATATATCTATATAATAGATGGAAGTTAGCTACAATGTAGTTTTTTGAATTTTTATTTTGACCACATAACTTAATATTTTTAACCATTCATTCTTTCAAAACCCTCTTATACACAAGTGAACTTTTCATATCACTTAACTATATCCTTTGATGATAGAAATAGTTAACACTAAATATATTTATTGCTCCCACATATTTTAATATATATACTCTTAAATATAAATTTTGTAGTATTCTTATAATTTTTTAAATATTATATTTTTATAAGTTTCAAATATCTCATTGTAGTGTGTTTAAATTTATTTATATTATTTTATAAATAATTTTGAATACAACGTTACAAATGTTATTTTTATCTATGTTTTAATATAAATTTTAGAGTAAATTACTATTTTGGTCCTTGTGGTTTGGGTAGTTTAACCCTTTTAGCCCAAAAACGAATCTTTTAACAAATCATGCCCTCTGGTTCGTATTTTGTAACTCTTCTGGTCCTTGAGGCTAACTCCGTTAAAGAATTCTGTTTGATTCAGGGGCATTTCAGTCATTTTGTATAAGTTACAATCCATTATTGCTATGGGTACTAGTCAACATTTTTTTATAAAAAAATTTAAAAACCAACCACACCCCCACCCAGAAACCCATTCTCTATACTTTCTTTTCTCCTCTCACCGGAACAGAACCTGATAACACAACCCACACCCTCATCGTTTTTGCTTGACCTCGCAATCGCCCCACCGCCAATCACCACCATCAGATCTCCTGTCAAATAGTCGGTCACCAAGCAACACCATCAATCATCGTCACTGATTCCAGCCCCTAAGAACACCGCCTCTAGTGTCGTTAGCCATCATCGCAGACCACTACACCGCCACCACTGCCATCATCGTAGACCACTACACCACAACACCATCAATCACCGCCACTGTCACACCGTCACAAGGCATGATTTGTTAAAAGTTTCCTTTTTGGATTAAAAGGGTTAAACTACCCAAACCATAGAGACCAAAATAGTAATTTACTCTAAATTTTATTAAGATCGAACAAATCAAAATAATATATTTTTAATTTATTCCATCGACATTTCCATTTATATATTATTAAAAATTAGTTCGTCACTGCCGCGTAAAGTAGTTGTAACATGCTAGTTTGGATGATTTTTTATAATGCGACAATCTCTCTCTACTTTGAGTATTCAAGTTCGTGTCCAAAGGAGCCTTAATGGAACAACAATAAGACAAACACTTGTCCTATTTAGAAACTGAACCATGATACCTTAAAAGGACTTTCATTATTGTGTACAAACATCAAAACTATTTTTTCATAGTTTTTTTTTTGGTTAAAATCAAAACCCTCTATTCTTAGTTAAAAACAAACAAAAACATCTGACATGTTTTTCAAAAATATGATGCGAGTTGTTTCAACAAATATGTAAAATTTTCAAGTATGGATAAAAACCGTGACGTGGTTTTCTTGAAACCATTTGGGTGTGTTTTCTGGTCCACAACTAAAAAAATTTACTATCAACAACAAAAGGACATATTCTCAAACACATGAGTTGTGTTTTTCATATAATTACTTGCAGGGAATTGTTGTCACGTTTTCAAAATCACTGCTCGTGTTTCAACGATCTATTGTTCCTTTATACTTCACTTAAGGTCATGTTTGGGAAAACTTCTATAAGTTACTTATGACTTTTTGGATGGGTAAAAAGACAAAAATACTCCTCTAAAAGTCACCGTAAGTTATTTAACTTATGGTGACTTTTGGAGGGGTATTTTTGTCTTTTTACCCCTCCAAAAAATTATAAGTAACTTATATAAGTTTTCCCAAACATACATTTAATGATCATCTCAACATTACTACATATGACTCCACCAACACCTTAATTTATCATGACCCTAACTATTGTATTTCAACCGATTACTCCACTTCTATATCTTTTGACGCATAAGCTAACATGAAGTTTAATATTCTTTTCTATAAGGAAAGTTACTCTATTCTACCAAAGTACGTTTTTTGTTTCATTTGATCACACATTAAAAAAGAAACTTTTATACAAAAACAACACACAAAGCCAAAATCCTACTCAACCATACGCACAAAAATCAAATTTTGTACATTTTAAAACTCAAGATCTTACATATACTAATATATGTAAAAAACCAAAAAAAAAAGGAAAGTTTAACCTAAACAACCTCTCTAAAACCTACTATTTATCATCATCATCGTCATTATCATTATCATTATCATCATCATCATCATCATTGTTGTCATCGGCGTTTCCACGTCATCAACTTCCGGCACCCGCACACCGCGGCGATCCGAGTCTTCACGCTCTCGAACTCCGAGATCCGGCACGGGATCGTGATCCCGCCGGGGTGATCATGACCATACTCCTCCTCAGCCTCCCTCAACAACTGCCCAAACAAAGGGTGGTTTATATATATCACCGGCACCAACACCCTCTTAAAGTCTCCATCTTTCTGACCCACATACACCGCCATCTTCCCCTTCGGCACCGCCGCACGCGGCGGCGCTGCAAACTTCTCCACCACCGCCGGTGGCCGGAGACCGGAGCTTTTCGAACACATAGCGATTGCTTTTGTTTTGATCCGATAACCCCAGCTCAAAACCTTTGATATGGATGTTGGTGATCGGTGTAAACGCATGTATCTCGCCGGAGATGAGTGGTGTCGCCGGTGAAGTCGCCGGAAAAGTGAAATGACTCTGTTTTTTATCAAAAACCCTCGAATTTTCATCTTTTTGTTCAAGAAAATGAAAACCCTGATTAAAAATTGAATCTTTTTGGTGGAAGATTAAAGTTTACAGTGAATTGGTTGTGGGTTTACGTCGGACATGGTTGAATTGGAGAGATGAGGTGGTGGGTGTGGTGTGCATAAGGGAGTTGTACGTTATGCTTTGGTGGTGGTGGTGAAGATTAGATTCATGAGTTTGTATGTATATGTGTTCTTCAGGTTCATCACAAATTTTGTGCTATGATGAGGATTGTGTGTGAGAGAGAGAGATGGAGTAAGGGATGAAAGGTGAAGAAAAAATGGTGTGTGTAAGTATATATAGAACTATAGATACATATATATCTTGAAGGTTACACACACTAAAAATACGCTAAGTGTGTGTGTCAATGAATAAAAGTCGGACTAACCAACAAAGAGAGCTGGTCGTGGGTTTGATCCGGAATAAAGGGTATTTTTATATTTTCTTTTTAATTTTTTTTAATTATAGATGGGTCCCACTATTGTTATTTGTTAAATAAAAAGATATTTCGATAAATGGATGAACATTATAAGATAATACCAAAATAACAAAATGAAATAATAAACAAGTTAGCCGAAAAACTTTGACTAAAACCATGAATTTAGCAAAAGTGAGATGAAAGTTTAGTTAACTCACAATCTCAAATCAAGTTTACAGGCACACCACCAATGATTTTTAACTTAGCTGGTTGAGATTAGCTATCTCAAAACTTTACTAAAATAAAAAAAAATTGTTAGTTTCAAGTCTCATTTGTGACAAAAAAATGTTTCAGGTCGGGTTAAGAGAATTTCTCACCTTTGATTAGTTTTTTTTAGGGTGGTGGCGTGTTCTTTACTTAAGTAATAGAAATGAATAGATGATTAGGTGAGTCAGTTGTCCATCAGTGATTTAATTAGCCGTTTAAAAAAACCAGTCAGTAATTCAATTAACCGTTAAAAAAAAGTTTACACACACTAGAAACACGTTAAGTGTGTGCAAATGAATAAAAGAGAGGTGGTCGTGGGGTTGATGTGGAATAAGCAACCTGAAAAAGTCAAAGGTGGAATTTGTCCGCTGGATATGCCACGTGTAATGGTGTGATTTGATATATAAAATGCTTTTTTATCGGCATATTATATTATATTATTTGTTTATACTTTTTATAAATTTTTGGAAACAACATCGTGTATATTATTAAAACAGCTCTCCAACAAAACGTAAGGACACAAATGGGAAAATAAGCGGCGTTTGGTTAATAAAGGGAAAGCCACAAAAGAAAAGTAGGCGTACGTTTAGAAAAAGTTAGCGGCCGTTTGATTAACATCTTTTTATTATTTTTTATTTTTTATTTTTTACAGTTTTTTCTCATCTACACCTATTAATCGTTAGAGCCTCATTAAGAGCATTCACAGTCCATTTCTTATAATTTGTGAGTGGGAGTTCTTAAATTATATGGAATGGTTTAAGTGGTTGTGAGTGGACTAAAGAGAAAATGTTACTGTTCATCTGTAAATTTAAGGATTTACTGTTCAACCCTTATAAATTTTTTAATATTTTTTAAAAGTGGTTGTGAGTGAAGAAGAGAGAAAATATAATGGAAAAGGTACAAAAATATATTATTTAATTGAAAGAAGAGAAAAAAATTAGTAATTTTTAGTGTAATTATAAGAATGAAAATAAAAAATATGATGTGAATGCTTTAAGCACAAGGAATGCATCTCATCATAAAAAAATCTTTTGAGAACTTGCATGTTTTGTTTGAAGATTTGAAATTGTATAAATAACTGCAAATTTTGATGACATAAATATGAAATCTGAATCTGATTGTGTTTTTTTTCTTTAGTTTTTTTTCTAAATTTTTTACCCATCTTTCAACTTTTATCCTCTTTTGGTAATGTTAAGAAAATTGTGTTTGAATCACTACCGCGGACTGTCTACCACTTTTTAAACGACCAACATGAACCATCACCTATTAGTTGTTTTTTTTCCTTTTTTTATGACGAATTTCTTTTACTTCATTAGGACTCAAACTCAAGGACCTTTAAATCTAGTGTTTTAAAAGGTTTTGCCAATCATCGTTAGCGATGGTAATATCCTGAATACCATACTCATATTAGGTCATTTGTAGTCTTCTTGTTTTCATCATTTTCATTAGATATCACATCACTGTTACATCAATAGTTTTTTTTCATTTTCCACATTCTTCTCATTTTACTTGTTGCTGTTTCTCATTTTTCTCAATTTCTGCCATAACCATATGTAAAAATCATTAATGCATAAAGTACTAGTGTGGATATAGATCTCATTTTCCTTATGAATCAGTGAGTGGTGATCGCTTTTTGCCCCATAAATTTCCTTGAAAATCGAGGGATTAGTGTTTCCAGTCAAAGACTTCATTCACTGATTTGAGATCCCTCTTTTCCCGACTCAATTACAAATGATCTTAATATCTCAGTCTTATACTTGACTATAAATCGATTTTTTATACACATCAAGCACGTGTTACTCGTTACTAATCAGGTGCACGAATATACCTGTCTATATTATTATTTGCTTAAAAACTACTTGTTAGGATGCTCATTGTTGAAACTGTATCATAAAGTCATTCTAAAACGTTGAAATATAATATACCCGACCACACTTCTAACAACTCTATAATTTTTATAATTTCAAGTTTCTAGGTTTTAGCATGTTAATAATATATTTTTTTAGAATTATATAATACATTTATATACTTGGTGCGGACAAGCATGTTCGAGTAATTAGACAGGTATCACATAACCTCATACCCGTCCCAAACTGAAGCCAGTTTTAAATATTGATCTCATTCCAAAACACCGCCTCGAATGTTTTAAGTTTACTTGTTAGATCCTGAATCTTTTGGCGTCCCTAATCATAGTGAACCACCAACTACAATTATGAACCATCACTTCAAACCATAAACCATCACCTAACTTGATGAGGAAAAACACAAAACACACAAATATGAAGGGAAAAAAAGATGAAAGGAGAGGGGGGGGGGGGTGACACTATAGAAACCAAAGATATATAGGGAACAAAGGTATACGATGGAGCATAAGTTCTTCATTTGTATATTGTAATCTTCTTGTGAGATATTGGTAAGTGATGAATGGAGACCACATTATGAGCATATGAACATCTATTAATAGTATTGAACCTACAAGTTAATACGTTTATTATCATCAAAAGATAAGACATGTATGCATTATTGTGAACTATGGACTAAAATGTTGAGGGATATTTTAAGTAAGATGTCAAAAGTGTAAATTGACTATAGTTTGGGGGATCATCATTAGTGGAACTATTTTAAATCAATATATGTGATTAAAATGTAAAAATGATAACTATCATGTTAATATAGACCCAACTAGTGAATTTGTTAAATTGATTGTTAGATTGAATAAGTAATTTCTTTTGATCAAATGAACTCCCTTAAAAATGTTTGAACATTACAGTTCATAGTTGAGAGGTAACGAAAGTCAATTGATGAAGTAGATGATTAACAGGTTGGTTTGGATTATAACCGAAATAAACAACTAAACTTAAAATTGTTTCAAGTGTTTAAGCATGCTTGAACCAATGTTTATGGTTAAAGATGATTATTTTAGATGGAATTGATAATAAAGTAAAAAGAAATTGATCTTTAGGTGAACTAATAGACACTTGTACTTAACTAAGCACATTAACACGTCAAGTAGACTTTGTAGGTGATCAATAAAGTTTAAATAAGAACGTGAAAATAAAATGCTTAAAGGACAAAGGTAAGTACAAATAAATCCTTAAACTACATGAAAATATTTAAATGTTTGTTTAAAGGATACTTGTTATTAAAGTTATTGAATTGCTAATTTCTCATGAAATTCATATCTTGTGTAGTTTGATTTTTTAATCACATATAACTTGATAATGTTTAATTAGTGTTGAGTTATATTTTTTGTGATTACATGTAGAAATGAAAGCTAAGGCTTTTACAATTGAAGTTAATAAATTTCATTGGGTCTTTGAAGACAATGATTTCCAGATTTGAGATCAATGAATCTCACTTGAGCATTGAAGGTCAACAACTTTCATACTTTAAGCCTATAATTTCACATGGTTTAAAGTGAGATGTAAATGTGGTAATATACATATGAAACTATAAAAATAGTGTATAAATTCAGAAATCTTAAAGATGTTCTTGATTGAACGACTACATAAAAGACCTATATTGTAAAATTAACACACATAAACAGACATGTTGTTTTGATCGTAATTGTTATTGTCGTTGTGGAGTTCATAGTTACTCTCTATTATTTTTCTCTTACTATATGAGACCAACACTACATAAGAATATTTATACTAGTTGACTAATCTCCAACCGCGTAGATCAATAGAGAGTATCAAAAGTGTACGGAACTTAAGTGTTCATAGTGTTGGAACCATGAATACTTTTCTTATGATGTCATTACTTTGCGGTTCATGAATTCTATCAACCGAGACATTAAGATTTTCGAGTCGGTTAAAGGTTGGGTCGGGTCGGGTGACAAAATAAAAGGCAACGTCACCAGAAAAAAATTACAATGTCGTTAAAATATATAAAAAAACCTTTTTATAATGGTTACCTACAAATTTGTATATTTAAAGAGTGATCCATCACACATTCAATGACATTTTTTTGTAAATAAATGTATTTAATATAGCAAATGCAAGCATCATTTATATATTCATCATCTATTTTGTTCGTAAATGTGTCTTCACATGCTTCATAAAGAAAAGCATATCATAACACTCCTGGTTCCAACCAGTAGAACGGATGCTAATTTTAATAAACCATACAATATGTTTCTTTACTAATTGTGCAATAGAAATTGAGAACCGACTAAAACTATGTGTTTGTAATTCTAAACTTCTATAATCTACGTAACCGACACAAGAATATTTACTAAAAATGGCAAATTAGATTTTAATAATCCAAACTATGATTTATTAGTCGATAATAATTCATACTACCAATTTGGCCGAAAATAATCCAAACTTTTATTTTGTTGTCAGTAACAATCCTAGTAACATAATTATCATTGATTTACACTTGGTTTTAGGATTGTTCTTGGCAAAATATAATAGAAATCAAGTGTAAATCAATAAAGGATTATGTTATTAGGATTGCTCTTGGCAAAAAAAAAAAATTATTATCAACCAAATGAATAGTATGGATTATTACCGACAAATAAGTTATAATTTGAATTATTTAAATCCAATTTGCCTTTAAAATTACCTTTGTAGCTTAAAAACATACATAATTTTTTGAACCAATGAGCAATGGAGAATTTTTTTTTCCAGAAAACAATGGTGTCAATCGCAATAAAAAATTATTATCATTCGAAATTCACATATTATACGTTCTTTTTAAAACTTAAAAACTAATATCGGTTGACTCTGTTCTTCTCAAGATAGTTCATCCACTAACCCTTCATGTTTCTTAAAAAAACCGTCCATACATGATTCTTTAAAAAACTTGTCCATACATGTCTATTGTTTTGTACTTTTGTTAGTTGATTTTTCTCCGTGACACAAAAAAACAATTCAAAATAATAATAAAAAACGGCAGAGTTAAAAAACATCCGTACACATACGGAAAGGCCGTTCTAGAGGAGATGCTTAAATAATTCAAGTGGACATTAACGTTTATCAACTTTTCTAATAAAAAAATATTAATGTTATTATCATGTGGAACCCACGTGTCGGCTGAGGTTCCAATTTGGTGGGTGGAAGTGTATGGTATCGTAGGATGTGGACCTTTTGGTTGAAAGTTGAAAACACACGTACGAAAAGTCCAATTTCTCAATAAATAGAAAAACACAACTTGTCACACATTACTAAGTATTTATATCTATTAAGAGAATCGAGACATAATTAAAGGTGAATAAAATTAAACAAATTAAATTTTAATACATTAAATAACTATTTATTGGCTAATGATAATTTGTTATAATATTTTAAGTAATAAAAAGCTAAATTTAATTTTGCATGTCAAGGACAATCGTAATAGTGTGTTATCAAATAATTATATTTGATTTGATTTCAACTTGATTTCATTGAGTGATAATTATAAAAGAATTGAAAATACTACAAATGAAATGAAGTGTTAATTGAATGTAAATATACGTGTCACGTGTCATGTTATAATTGGGTTTCAGTGATATGACCAACGAGAGCCTGTTACATTGCAACTTGCATCCCCATCAAAAAAACTCATCCCGCCATCCGAGTCATTAAGTTGAGAATTTATGATGTATTTGAAAGACGAAAAATGAGAAGGCGTTAAACAATAGAAATACTAGCCCATGAAAGATAGTAAAGAAGATAAAAGTTGTCACTTATATTTGGATCAAGTACCAAGCTAAGACAAAAGATTTAGATTGATCACATTAGTGTTATGAGTATGAATTTTCTCTACTAAATGTGTTTAGGTTGTATCTTTTTTGTCTTAAATCTTGGTAGTTTCTTTTTAATAGAATCTCATTGTTCCTAAAAATAAAGTGAAAGATAGTTGTGTTATTGATCAAATTGATAATATGAATAATTATCAAATAATGAGTTAGAGTTTAAATTATTAAAATTCAAATTGCTAACAATCTTCTTACCCTAATAAGCAAGTAACTACAAGGGACATGTGTCAGCACCACATTCCTCTTCATCAAACTTTTCCATCTTTTACTGCTATTAAATAATTATCTTAATTACTAATAATATTATATATTTATTTTATAGTAAAATAGTTTTTTAATAAATTAAGAAAGAGATCTTTTATTAATGTTATTAAATAGTTAATTACAATATATAAGAATACTATACTTGTATTATATACAATTCACATTATCATTGCGACCACGGGCGAAGCTTTGTTGGGGCCCTGGGCCTCTTCTCTCGTTTTCTCGAACAGAAGTGGATATATATGCGTATTTCGTCTGAAAATTTTATATGTATTGAGTCCACCCCTGATTCGGGTCTCATGATTTTCGACCCCCATTATACATTTATTCAAGCTTCGTCATTAATTGCGACATATACTTATTTTTATAAATTTCGCTATAAAGTCTTAATCAAAATTGATAAATGTGACATAGGATTTAGGGAGGAAAACACAATCCTGTAAAGCTAGAAAACAAATATCATTAATATCACCGTTTAGATTATTGCTAATTTTTTTTCATATACAATAGAAGTGTCGGTCATCAAAATTTGTAGTTTATGTGGTAAGTTAACTAATTTGGCTATAAAAAAGTCAAAAATCATTTTTAAAAGAATGCTTATCATTTTGCTTCATGATTGAACCATTTCCTTTTGCTTAAAATTAAGTATTATAAAACGCATATAGAATTTAACAAACTTTAACATACAGAGAAGAGTTTAATAAAAAAGAAAACAAAAATATACTCTTCTATCATTTAATTAATCGTTCAAAAATGTTAGTGACATATTATCGATCCCTTTCATTATTTCTCAAACCATTATTTCTCTTTTCCCAGATCTATGACTTAATAAATGTTCTTTATTTTCACATAATGGAGAGAAGAAAGTGAATGCAAAGCTTTAGGAAGTAGCAATAATCATGTACAACTAGAGCAATAATTTTAAAAGGTTGCTTTACAATGACTAAAAAATCTAATGGAGTTTTCTCACAAATCACATTCTAACTTTTCTTTTTCTTTTGTCACTCTACAACTACTTGACGTTCTTATCACCCATCGCTGGTTCAATTATGAAACTCTTCGGTTTCACTTGATCAACCAGTTGAAGTATAAGCATGTGCATGTGAAACGAAAGTGTGCTTGATTTGATTCTCAGTAATCGGCTCAACCGACTAGTCTAATCCGGTTTTCAAGCACATGTTTGTTGTATGAGCTACAAAAGATGACGTGTTTTCATTAAAAAAAGGCTAAAAAACATATGATGTTTATTTTGTTGTACGTAAATGGTTAAATGATAAGAAACATTTATTAAACTATAACCATTTGAAAATCACCAACCGACCTACATGTCACAAGTTGCGTTTGCTAAGCAGGGTGTTGATAGGCTTCGTAAATTTTTCCTAATGAATTCTCACATAAAAAAATATAATAAAGAAAACTACACTATAAGTTTAAATACGTACTTTTATATCACTTCCATGAACTCTTTCTTCATTCTTTCCTTAAATTCCATTTAATTTTGATTCATTTACATTTTTTTGTCTTTATCATTAATTTGGTTATAACATAATTTATGTAAACTGAATTTAAATATAGAGAGTTGACATTAATTATAACTTCTTATGAAGTATTAAAAGTTTTTCAAAACACATTTCAGGTTGTGTTTAAATACTTTTCTTTTATGGAAAACACAACAATAAGAGTTAGGACTTCCTTAATCCTCATAAATTTTTAACTTTCTAACAAGTAGGCTAAATTATTGGATTAAATAATTTTATTTATAAACATATCTAATATTAATATGTGTAAATTAAAAAGACTGGAAATGTAAAGTTTGATTTGATAAAAAGATAGATAGATTTGATAAAAAAAGGTAAAATACTCAGAATAGTTAATTGTAATAGGAACTTTTTTTAATTATTCTATCTGTAAATCTTACACCTAAGATATCCTTGTGTCCATTTTCATATGAAATAAACTATCTGTTTACACGCATATAAGATTGAGATATATGACATTTAAAAAGATTAAGAAGAAGAGCTTTTCAAAGATAGATTACCAATGGATAATCCATAAAAAATGTATTCCCATCAACGAATCATGAATAGCCTCGAAAAAAATCTTATCGAAAATCAAAATTTCTAGGTTACTAACAGATTAGCAACATATAGTACAATAGTATTTAGCCACGAGCAAAGGGTGACGGAAAGTGTTTTTTTGTTTTTCTAGTTACGAACAGATCTTAATGGTTCCCTTTTTTCTTTTGAGATTTCTATAAGTTCCATCGCTGATCCTTTGGTAACTGCCAATTGATTCTGATCGCCAGTGATATTCCGTCGGTTATACTTAATTTTCCAATAACAAGAGAAATTTTTTAAAATCATATATCAAATACCGAAAACCTATTCTAGACATAAATGTCATTGTCTAGATCTACAAATTACTTTTTGAATGTTCAAGATAAACCAATTCATGTCTTGTCACTTTATCGCATGAATGGTTAAAAGATTAGGATAAAAAGAAAAAAAGAAAAAAAGATTGTGCTCCTTTAATAAAGTGATAAGAAAGGAAAATTTCTACCTTGGATGTTGAATATTTGGGTGGTAATCGAAAATATGGTTTTTAACTCCATTTTAACTGGATTATAAAATTAAGGTGGCGTTTGGTTTTGTTCTATTTGAATAAAACATCTATAGATATGATGGAAATTTGGAATAAGTATATTGTTAGATTAATATAGGGGTTGGTTAAATGCATCTTCTCTTTTTATTGCTAAACACACCTTTTTTATTTATTGGTTTTGTTTTTATCGTAAAAAGGCTTTGCACGTGTATTGAACCTTGTATACGTCCGCATACGGCCTCGTAAATGCTTATATAGTCGTCTATTTGACTTATTATATGCTCGTATGCAAAAAGCCACAATTTATGTGTGAGGGGTACGTTTAGTACAACCTTAATTTAATATTGGTTTCAAATATTCATATTTTAATGAATTCAACAAGAATGCGGTGCAATGAACTGATTCTTAAAATACCCAAAGGAAAAACCCAAATAACTAAATACCAATAATCTAATGGTGAAGTACATTATTATAGATAGTTGGATACAATTATACAAAAGATGGCTGTTTATAGTGTTCCTCATCCTCACAATGAAAAGAAGGAAAATAAAAATTAAAAAAACAGTTAAAAAAGTTAATCGCCAAAAAGCCAGCAATCATACCACTCTATTCTTTACATAATTAATTGCATAAAAGTTTGCAAAAACAAGAAAAAGAACGATTATGGTTTAAAGAGGTATGGGCCAAATCTAGTAGATCCTTAACGGCCCACTCAAACCAATCACAACCCAAACATTGTGGCACAAATAGACGTGCACGAACCGGGTATGGGGCCTTATCCGGAACCGGGTATAGGCCCACCGGGTACACTCAGAAACCAGATAGGAACCTGACCCAGGTTGAGATACCCATATACCCTACCCAGTGTACTTGGTTAGGGTTGGGTCAGGCTGGGTCCGAGACAAAACGGGTTTAATTTTTATTGAATATTTTCGAATGTTTGGCAACGACTATAAATCAAACCATTGGCAACAACTATAAATCAAACTGTTGGCAACAACTATAGATCAAACCGTTGGCAACAACTATAAACTAGACCGTTAGAGTTTTTATTATTAATTTTTTACAATAACTTCCAAAACATTACACTCCATCCTTCAACTCTAACTAGGTCCCATCCTTCCCTATTTTCATACTGCTTTCATCAATGCATTAATTTGACGTTGGGGCTAAACCTCTTCTTGTTCGGCCCATGTGGAGACTTTCACTCTACTTGTAACCGGTAAGATCCTTGATGATTGATTCATAAACCACTCTAGCTATATTTCAGTCTTGTGTTAAGTGTTCATATAGTGACTCAGGTCCTAAAAAATTGATGTCAGACTGTTCAACATGAAGGACATCTAACTCCTCTAATACAGTGAACATAAAGACTAGAATTAGATGCTTAACATAACGACTTGTATGCTTTCACGAAAGAAGAAAGAGCTTGTAGACATTTAATAAAGGACTGTGTTAGTGTTTCGCGCTATCTCGACTCCTAGTTCTAGTAGTACAAGCTTAAATCTGATTTATAAGTACAACGGAAATAAAGCTCTTTGAAATTGAAAGCGTTATTCCCCTTACATCCAAAATAAATAGAATCATGAAGTTATCTTCGAGAGCTGCTGAGCTAACGACTCTATTAGAAAGTAGAATTAGCAACTTTTACATGAATTTTCAAGTGGATGAAATTGGTCGAGTGGTCTCAATTGTAGATGGGATTGCACGTGTTTATGGGTTGAACGAGATTCAAGCTGGGAAAATGGTTGAATTTGCTAGCGATGTGAAAGGAATAGCCTTGAATCTTAAGAATAAGAATGTAGGGATTGTTGTCTTTCATAATGATACTGCTATTAAAAAAGATCTTGTCAAGTGTACTAGCTCTATTGTGGATGTCTCTATGGGAAAGGCTATGCTTTTTCAGTAATCAAACATTCAAAGGTAAAAATAAATGTCAAGATTCTGGATACGGAAAAAGATAAAATGCAATTTTACGTTTCATCATTCGCCTTGAACTGGGATCTACCCAATGAACGGTTACACAAAGATACGATTCCTATAAATCGTGTTATGCTGACCAGACATCACTAGTTAAGTTAACACTAGTATTTAGATTTTCAAAAAATCCAATTAAATCATTTTTTGCATTTTGCCATAATTTCAAACAATAATGTCTAAGTATTGAACGACTTACGTGCTTGTAACGAGGTTGGAGCATTTCTCGAATTATGTTTGTCAGCAGATAGTTGTTAAAGTGGCTGAATGGTAAAGCTTCTTGAATCACAAACTTTGTCATCCCATCGCGGACTCTCGCTACGTCGTAAGTAAATATTTCACCATCACCACCCAGTTTAGTTTGTTTGAAATCCGAGGTTTGTTTCAACACTCTGCAAACTTTCTTCGTAATGTGTTTTTTCAAGGTGGAGTTTAATTCTTTTTCTACAATGTCGCATAATACTTACAACAAGCCTTTTGAGTCCCATCACTCATTTCCACCAAAATCCAATTGCACCAAATTTTAGGGTATGCGGGATAACCTGAACCACGGTTGGGGCGAATGAAGAATCTTAAATAGCTGATGACTGTGAGGCCGCCATAACTAAGTAGGTAATTATTAGAGAGAGTAAAACGAGAGAAGTAATTATAGAATGAGAGCTTTTTTTTTCTGTTTTTTGCTTTTGGTATTGCGCTTTGGAGTGGTGTGATCAACCAAACTATCAAATATCTATATATACTCAACATTCATAATGTTCAAAAATGTGCCCAACGGTCGGAACCGGGTAGTACACGTTCCCGATCTGGTGCGGGCACATTTGCAAACATAAGAACCAAGTAAGAACTGGCGGGTTTGATAAGGTAGGGACTGGGCATGGCACCCCTAAGGTAGGAACTGGGCATGGCACCCCTAAGGTAGGAACCAGAACCGGTTCTGGATAGAAATTACCGGGTCGGGTCCATACCTGGCTTTCTTTAGCATCTCTACTTCTCTAGACACAAAGTGACAAGACTAAGGTGCAAAAATCAGGCTCGACCCAACCCAATTCAGGTTGAATTGATGGAGCTTATATGATTTAGGTCAAAGAGGGTTAACATTGGTTTTAAGCCAAACTGATTTGGGTATAAAACTAATTTTTAAAGAGGAAAATCTTTTAAACCTTTGTTTTATCTAGTTCAGTTCGGTTTGACCAGTTTGAACATAGAAGGATACAAACTGATTCGCCCCAACGTTTAGGGTCACTTCCAAAGCAGTTTCAACACCGTTTTGGTTCCAAACTGTTTTCTTATGCACCTCTAGACAAAGACCATTGAAAACTTCAATAAGAATCTCACATGACAACAATTTTCTTCTTCCTCTTTAATTTCATCTATTCTTACGCTTATAAAAATTTAAAACTTCATTACATCTAAAAAAATCACCAACGTTACTAAACAGAAATCAGTAAGTTCGAAAATAACTACTACTACATTATATTTACAACTAATGTAACAACGCGATAATAATATGTTCATGAACAACATCACATGCTACTTATTCATACCACTGTAACATTGTATGCTCAAGCTAGTACAGTAGTAGAAGATCATCTGCAGCAACACACTTTTCAACTGCAAATTCACCAAACAAACACAATAGCAATCACAAGAACAACAAGAAGCATCAAAACGGATCGGATCCGATTACAATCGGGTCGGATAGAAGCCTATGATGGATCAGGAATCGGGTTGGGAGGAACTGAGGAAAGAAGCTCGTAAGATCGAAGGAGATCTTGATGTCAAACTTTCTTCTTATGCGAAGCTCGGTGCTCGTGTCACTCAAGGAGGTTTGTAAATGTGAATTGTAATTGTTGAAGTTGTAGATCTTGTGTGTAATGAATCACATTTTCAAATTCAAAACCCTAGAGATGTTGACGTACTGATTTGAGATCGTTTTGGATGTTGATTATATGTTTGTGAGTTACTTGCGTATTGTATTCGTGAAGTTTATGGTGAGAACGCTTCAATTTCGTGATCTCACTGTTTGATTTGGTTTGGTGATGAACTGATGATTCAGTGAAGTTGAATTTTGCAGCGATAACAGATTTCATAGGATCACTCGATGCAAATTGAGATAATGTACCAAGTGTATTACTCACAGTTGCATTTATCTTTAGATCCTAATATGCATTAGATTTGATTGTATGCTTTAATTGTTTAGATTGTTTGGTGCTTGCACCTTCATTCTGACAGTATATAACTGGTAATGGTGGGGATTATTGATTTATATGACTGTGATATAGGCTCGTTGACGATACTGAAGAGAATAATTTTGCTTTGATGCATACTTGCTGATGGTTATGCTTGTGGGGCCAGGTTTTGCTGATGTTGATACACCTACTATGGGCTCTAACCGTTCATGGAAGTCTATGGAGATGGAAATACAGTCATTACTTGAGAAGTTGCTGGATGTGAATGATTCTATGAGTCGATGTGCTGCGTCTGCGGCACCTACTACTTCTGTTACGCAAAAGCTGGCAAGGCACAGGGATATACTTCATGAGTTTAGCCAGGTCCTTCCTTACTTATGTTTGCTTAGTTATTTGCGATTATGAGCTATGATTCACTCATGCATATAGTTCTTATATCTGTATGGTTTATATGTGAATTGTGCATACTGTATGATATCTTAATTTGCTTGCTTGCTAACCTACCTGATTTTCTCGTACAAGTGTACTTGTAATAAATTTCCACTCGTAAAATTCCCACCTGTAGGATTCTTAAATTTTGCTTTCATCAGCCAACTTTTTTGATAATTTATTTGATCATGCTTATCTATGAGAAACTGCAGATAATATAATCTTGTCTAGATAGCTTGTCTGATATGGTTTGAGAGAACAAAACTACTTCACTATACATATGGGCTTCAAACAACCATATAGGCTAACAAATTTGAGGCATCACCTATAAAACAGTGTAATCCAACTAGATGACTAATAATTCTGTACTGTGAATCACCACCATTCTCTGGAGAATGTGGTCTAAGCCCAGATTGACTAATCAGTTGAGTTAGGCCTGTGCTCCTTAGTTCCCGAGTGAGTAATGTTACTTAAAGCCCTACTGTTTGAAATTGCTTATTAGCTCTCTGTCTGATTATTATGTTTTAACAGAACAGATGGTCAGTTTTAAGTGTTTCGATGGAGGCAACTGATTATGAAATTTGAGGGTGAAATTATTAGTGCTGCATACTCAGAATTTCCAAACAATAGTAAAACTGATTTTCTGATTTTGCACTACAGCAGAAGCCTCCAAACACTATTTCCTGCTTTTCATTTTGCTACAACTAATTATTTGGTTCTGGTTGAATCAGAACACATAAGCAGTTATAATAAGCAATCCCAAACATCCTCTTAATTCATAAACTGCAATCTAACTCAGACGGTGTGTTAAAAACAATATTGTGATTTCAAGCTAATCCTTGAAGCTATTAATCTTTCACATTTTGACTGTGAACTTCTGAATCAGTTACATAGACATGTTTAACAAACTTTTGTAGCTCAAACTGCAAGTTCAGTTACATAAACATGTTTAATAAGCTCTGTACCACACTTTAATATTGTATGTTGTTTTGACACTACCTACTCATGAATTGAAATTGGCAGGCACAGTATTGCATAAGCAACCATGTTGCAAGTTAAATTGCATCACATTTAGGCTACATGTGTGTGGATGGTGCAGTTAAAACTAGCAAAATAAAGACTGTCTGGTCTGAAAATCAAATTTAACCAAATCAAAACTTAAGAAGTGTGATAAAAATCAACACTGTAGAATTGTTCAACGCTCGCTGTTTGAAGTCAAACAAAAGTATATGGACATCTAATCACCAAATTGGCAAGGTATTTCAAGCGTGAGAGAATTGAGTTACTGGTGAAACAAATCTCTATGAAGAGGGCTTGAAGCCCCCCACCCCCACCCTCCAAATACACACACACACACACACAAATGTAAGTTATAAAAATGAACATATTTTCTTGACCTGGAATTGTTCTTGATTTCCTTTAAGTTGAATTGCATAGATGTCAAGACTCAAGAAACCTAGAATACAAAACCATGAAACTCAGATAAAGAAAGCTACAAACTTGCTTAACCATCCATAATCCCTCCAATTCTAAAGAAAACTTTAAACTTAGTGAATTACAACCACATGTGAAACAATTCCATGTGATTGAACAAGAAACAAAGAAAAAACCTACTTTGAATCTTTTTCTACTTCTACTAAAAAGATGGAAAGCTTAGGATTATTTTATGAAGTTTAGAATGTGTGAATGAGGGAGACATTTAGAAATTTGACTACATGATGGTTGGGTCATCCAGCTAGAAATTTTTCCCAATTGACTCTATTGAGGCCATTTCGACAAGCAATAACATAATGTTAAATAAGATGAAGAAGCTAAATATGATAAATATTAATCCTGAGATAAATTAATAAATTAAATCAGAGTGATATGTAGAAACAATCAGCTTTGAACAAAATATATGTGGAAATAGAAAGCATTATAAACAATATATCCATTATTATTATCATAATTATTATTACTTTTATCATTTGTATATTCAAATTTAAATTGGATTTGACCATTCTGTAGGAATTCAGACGAATCAAAGGAAACATAAGTGCAATGACAGAGCATGCTGAGCTCCTAAGTTCTGTAAGAGATGATATCAGTGAGTACAAGGTGAGAAAGAACTTCTTAAGTTCTCTCATTAATATATTATTGACTTAATATTTTTCTGGAAAAAGAATAATACTTATAATCATATGCAGGCATCTGGGAGCCCAAGAATGCAGATATTAAGGGAGCGAGCTGCTATCCATGGAAGCATAGCACACGTAAGTTTTTAGTCTAAGCTTGAGGAGCTTGTAGGACTTTGTAAACCCACAAATCTGTTTTTTTTTTTCTAAAATGACTAAAAAAGCCAAATATGAGAGCACACGGAAATGTCAAAAACACAATCTAAGATGTAGGTCTGACCAACAAAGATGCTTACCTTAGAAGTAGGCTTGACCAACAAAACATGCTTTCTTCCCCCATACAACTTGATTTCAAGAGCATCCTTAACATATGGTTCTGTATGTTAAAGTTTTGGGTCAGTCCGACTCATTTTAACCCGTACATAAATTTACCCCCCAACCCAATTTGACCTGTTAGTCAGCCGTTACCCAACCTGCCTATTCTGTAGCCTTTACTTTTCATTAAAACACGTTTTAAATCACAACAAAACCTGAACATAACCGGTTCTCCTGCAGATTGACGATGTGATAACTCAGGCTCAAACAACTAGAGCAGCCCTGGGGTCTCAGAGGGCCATGTTTGGTGATGTTCAAGGGAAAGTTAAACAACTGAGTGACAAGTTCCCTATAGTTCGTGGCCTAATTGGTATCGCTCTTTACTTTCTATTTTGTTTTACACCGCTGCTAATAAAATCTCCGAAATCAGGTAAATAAACTTTGTACAAATTGTTTACAGGATCTATTAGAAGGAAGAAATCAAGGGATACTCTCATCCTATCCGCTGTCATTGCGGCTTGTACGTTGTTTCTCATTATATATTGGCTTTCAAAGTGAAAAAGGTTTTGTTATCATCACAAAAGTGAAAGACTGCTATTGTATTCCTTAGAAATCTTGCCCTATTTGTTATGAAGCTCACGACCTGGGGAGAGACACACTTCTATATAATGAGAACGTTAACTAATTAGGAACCAAAAGAACCATTTTTTGGCCTTTAATTGTGGAGCGGGTGAAAAGGAGGTGACCATCACGGTTTATGGAGTGAGAGATAATAGCGCGAACTCGTGTATTTAGTAAGAAAACACAATTTATAAGCTTATAGTAAGAAAATACAATTTATAGGCTTTTTGTGGGCTAGTTTAGGCTGTTTTAGGTTGATTCGAGGCTTGTTTAGGGCTAGTGTAATTGTTTCAGATTTGTTCAGACGATTTTTGGCCTAAAGTTGGTCTGAAAATGCACCTAACGCTTGAAAATGGGGCTTTTAAAGCAAGACGACAAGGCTGCGCTCGGTTGCACCTAAGGACCTATGTGCATGCCTTTGTGAGCTTTTTACAACAAAGATCTAAAATATATAAAATGTTGAAAGATAAAAGCTATAACTTAATATCAATTATACAATTTCATGTTCAAGTAGATGGAGGGAAGAATATGTTAACCACTATGAAAGTAAACTACAATAGTTTAAAAGGAGATGCAAATGTATAATTGAACATGAAAGCAACACATATTCTTCCCTCCATCTACTTAAACATGAAATTGTTAACCTCTATCAGACCATGGAAAACAAGAAGCATACACATTAAAGCAACACATATCAAAGGGGATGGAGTGTATAAATTTGCAGTTGATAAAGTTCTTTCAACAAGGAGTTAATACTTTAAAACTTAGTCAAGTGAACTATGGGTGTTGACTTCTAATGGTAACCACCCTTAATAAGATAAACTTGGAAGAATAAACTCCCTCTTAGTTGGTTGTTAGCGAAAAATATCCGTTTATGAAATTTAACAAGTTTATGTAGTTTCGTTAAGATTCTCGAGTGTTAAAAGTGTTGATTAATAATAGAGAATAGAGATCAAACAACTCATTTTGCAAACTAGATAGCAAAGTTAGAAATTGGTAAGTGAAAATAGCAGTGTTAATTAACCAGCTGAAATGGATTCAGAAACATTCAATCAATTGAAAGATATCAGGTAAGTTTAGGTCAAACAAATAAAGAAAAATAACCAGACCACGGAAAATCATGAGATTTGTAGACCGAGCCCATAAGAACCTAAATCAGATTTGGTATCCCAAACTCCAATTCAAATTAGGGAAAAAACACGAGATTCGTAGAATCACACCCATAAGAACCTAAATCAGATTAGGTATCCCAAACTCCAATTCAAATTAGGGCAAAAACACGAGATTCGTAGAATCACACCCATAAGAACTCAAATTGGATTGGGTATCCTCAAATTTAAATAAAATTAATACAAAACATGAGATTTATATATTAAAACCCAAACAGACTTAATGAGATTTGGTATCCCCAACTTGAACCACATTTGGGCAAAAAGTTATAAACAATAAAACTAGGTAAGGTATATGACAAGTAAATAGGAAACACTTAAAAGGTGAAGCTAAGAACACAAGTTTACTTGCAATCACGAAGGTAGGCTAAGAACGAAGTTATCGAGGCGAGTTGATTGTGACTAGCAAAAGGGAAATCACAAATATAAGTGAGGTGAGAATCGAGGGCTAACGTCAATATGGATGATAAATTACAATAATACCTCTTAATAAAAAGTTGTTGTCAAATGCACGTGACTATACATTTTGAGCATTGTGCCCGTGCTACTAAATCTCCAATGTATGTGTATTCATAGAATATATAGATACATTGTATGTATTTGTAAATAAAAACTTGTTATCCAAATCATGTGCAAATACATAGAATAGACTCGCCATGTATCCCAAGTAAAACAAAATTTTATAATAGGATCTCACACGACATTTCTTATATGCTAGAAACGACTTCAAACGGTATCAGCTGAGAATAACAATCTATTTAACTCAACTAATGCCAAAATGGCTTACAAACTGAGAAGGTAAAAGTTTTAATTGTGGATCTTATTCCTCGTTTAAAAACATTAAGAACTCACCAAATAGCACGCGTAGAGTATTGTTGCAATTTAGTAAGATTAGATATGTTGGAAACTTAATTAAAAACATAACATAGAAACAACTTGCTTAAACTTGATACAAATCTTCAACTACAATAACCTATGAGTCATCATTTCGTGATGTGATCAATCAAACCATCAAGGTATCTTAAAAAGCATTCTAGTTCGTTTCAGACATGCAAAAATCTCCAAGTAGAATTGTCTTTCAACCAAGCATAGAAGATAACTTAATTTTATTAGTGTAGTCTTCGATCAATAGCATAAATACTTTTAAAAAAACTCTCAAAGCTTTAACTAAATTATATCTTTCCATCCCAAAAGTAACTTGAAAAAATATTTTTT
The DNA here is from genome assembly GCA_025215565.1 of Flaveria ramosissima. Taxonomy (NCBI): domain Eukaryota; kingdom Viridiplantae; phylum Streptophyta; class Magnoliopsida; order Asterales; family Asteraceae; genus Flaveria; species Flaveria ramosissima. The sequence continues at coordinate 45,349,055 of CM046032.1, read as the reverse complement.
AATAATAATCCTAATTGAGGTTTTAATGAGCTTACATTATGTTGAACTTGTAAAATGTGTCATGTGTGCAAAAAATTCAATACATCTTTTTTAAAATGGAGTATAAAAGCAAAGATAAAAATCATGCAGCCTTTTTATACAATTTGAGATACGATCCACTTCATGCGTTCATTCATTCATCATTCCATTCATGCAATATTGTTTTTACATCCAAATCACTTAGGGGCTGTTTGACAACTTTTGAATGATTAAGTGCCGAACCAATAAGAGGTTCGAACCATTAAGTGATGAACCATTAAGAGTTAGTATATCGTTTAACTATTCAAAGGCAAATGTTTGACCAATTCAGATAAGAGGTCTTAACTATTCAGCACTAGACCTCTTAACCATTCAGTATTAGTATAATGTTTAACCATTCAGAGGCAAACGTCTGAACCATTCAGACATTTGCTCACGAAACAAACACTCTGAAACATTAAATGTTGAACCATTCAGACATCTGAGTCATTAAGAGACTGATTCAGATGCTACCAAACAACCCTTTAGTCCTACATTTAAGACCTTATCTTATAACACATATCACCTTCTAGAGTGTCACACTAGCCAATAGGTGGCATAGATTATTTCTTGATTGAGAACTTATAATATATAATACGCCATCAAGTAAGTAGATCCTACTAAAACTCATGTACATATAAGATCTTCTAAACTAGAATCTCATATGTGATTTTATTTGAAAGTGAATTATTTACTTGTTACACTTCTTATCTTGATAGGTATTTAAGTACAAGATATGTAATAAGTTGCAAGAACTCCATATCAAATATATCATATGGCATAAATGCATACTAAATCAATCAACTACACATAATAAAGGCACATAGAGCATAATTTTACCATCACAGAATGCATAATCATGATTCAAAAAAGTTTTAACCTCCACCCTTTCCTATAAAACTTAAGCTATCTATATAATTGCAAAACATGAATCGAACAGACTCGCAGATCAAAATCATTGAATAACACAAATTTGACAACTATGCACTAAGTAAGACTACTTTAGGAGCAAGATGATGACATATTATTCAGTTTATCAAAGTAAACAAGAGTTTGATTTATGACTCCATGTGCGCTTAAAAACGAGTGCTTGACTGCTACCTTTTTTTCGCACAAATCATCATCGTATACTTCGCTATGGTGGAATCAAACTTCAAGCAGCTCACTGTTCACGTACAAGTGCTAATAAAATGGAGATGAAGTGCAAAAAAAACATGGATGAGCAGTTGAATTAGGGTTATTCATTATTAGGTTTTTGAATTCATCAATAACATGATTTAATTCGTATGAAAAGAGCATAAATTGGTATCAATTATAAGGAGGATAAAAAATGGAATTAGAGCTTTGAATGGAAGAGTTAGCCTTGTTATTGTATCGACGAGGTTGAGACCTGTAAAGATGCAGCAACTACATGTTACATTGGTCATTCTCGAGCTACATGTCTTTAAATGTGTTTGGTTTATATCGAGTATGTACCATTCAATTCTACACGGGCGAAACCTTCCATTGGTATAGCATCAGATCGACGAAATTGAACGACAAAGGAATGTGTCAAACCAAATCATCATAACACTATTGGATGGTAATATAATATTGATAAGAGTTAGATATGAATCTAAAGACACGACAACTACTCATGCTAGAACTTCATAATTTTAACAATGGAATGATCATGATAATTAAATTAAACTACTTGGAACTGGATATATAGCAATTAAAAGTAAATATACTAGGATTTGAAATGAAACTAAAGCACATGGCTAAATAAATTGAAAACTTGTAAACTAAAAACGTTAAATATTGCATGTAATGAACATTAATAGGACCTAATAATTAACATTCTGTTAATGATTTTGAATGTTCATCAGGTTCCCCCAAGGGTTTACTAACTTGCACAACTCTTTGGAAATCTAGTATGAATCAACATACTAATCAACTAAGGTTACTTATGACATTTAATATAACAATTATATAAACCAATTCACACTAGCAAAGTCAAGAAAACGTAATTAGTAATATTGAAAATCATAAAAACTATCCGGAACACAAGGATGCTCGTTTATAAATCTTTTATAAAAATCATAGACTTTACTATATCTAGTTCAATGTCATGATTCTATAAAAAAGCAAACATATGAATGAATGTTAGCACATAGTGGTTTTAACATTTTATGATTAAACATCCACAAGCTTTAATTCCTAGTCAGGATGCCGAAAAGAAGCACGAGGGCGTGCCCCACAACCAACACTGGGTCGTGCCCCATTAAACACGGGGGCGTGCCCGACCAGCTCTACACATACGAGTTGACCAACATTTTGTGTTTCTCGTACTAGCACAAGGTCGTGCCCGACACTTAAGAAATCCTATAAATAGGAGCTCATTTGCAACATTTTAGGGAGCTTTTAGAGTAACAGGAAACCATATTTGAAGGCTCTTGGGAGGCTCCATAGGTGCATTCAACACTTAGAACAAGCTAGGGATTGTCTAAACATCATCCATTGAGGATTAGCGGTTTGATTGTCTATTTCACTGATGATTTCATGCTTATCATCTATATTTGTTGTTGTTATGTTTAAGCTTATTATAAGCTAAACTCTAATAATTATCCTAATTAGATGAAACTTATATAATTTGTGATGAATTAATGGTGTTTTATGTTACGTTGATGTTATGGTAATCTTGGGTAAAGTTTTTATAGGTAGTTTCTACATTTAATGGGAGGTTATAAACTTATGGTCTGTAATTGAAAATGCCATACAAGGTTGGAAAACGTATGAACTAACTTTTATTCACAAAACCAGTCTTTATAATAAATCCACGGCTAATGAACTAGAAATAGTTATTAGAAATCTTATTACCTTAATTTTCTGATCATTTGCGGGTTCCCTTTTATTAATCTAAGAAATCTACAATAATTGTTATGGTTTTTAAAAATTAATGGTATGCTAAAATGAACTTGATCAACTCTTTTTCTAATATTAATTTATGTTTCCAAAATCGTATGTTAAAAGGGTGCACAAGCATTACCTACATCACTAGGGGCTCGATGGTTATTTTGTAAGTTACTCATTGCAACTTTCCTTGTCACTACGGAGCCGGTTTATGATAATTTCGTGCTAGCCCGTGTTTATAAACATTAATATAACTACTTAAACCTATATCTTTAACCACACCACGTAATTCATTACAGTTACATAAGTGTAATCTTTATTAGGATGATAACCTTAATTTCATAAATTATCTCTAAAAGTCTCCAACTTTATTCTTCAATTTAAGCCTCATGCCTGAAAGCCAGCTAAGGGAGGCAAAGGAACAAAGTCTGTCTAAACCGAAGAGGGAGAGGGGGTCCGGGGGAGGGGGAGATGAAATCTCAAAACTCCAACCGGAAACCCTTTCGAAGAAAAAACCAAAAAAATCAAACAAAATTAAATTATTGTTTTGAATAATTAAAAACTCTGGTTAACTTAGAGAAATTAATAATTTCTAAATCAAAACCAAATCTGATAGTCCATCACTAGGATTGTTGATTAGGCTAAACATGTCCACAGATTGATACTCGGTTCTTACCAACACTATATTACCGCATGACAGGTATAGTTATCTTTTTGTGTGTAGTTTAGTATAAATAAAAACCATTTTAAAATTAAATTTTGTGCAAAAAAACTTCATTCAATTATATATACCATTTGCACCCACTATGTCTCGTGAAGGCATGCATCATGTCTCATGAAGGTACTTTTGCAAATTCTCACATTTTCCCTTTCTTTCTTTATAAACCTCATGAAACATCTTCGAACTAGAAAACTCACAATAAGAACGATGAAGTGCCTAATCAATTGTCATTCGACGTTGAAAATGCCAAAAATGAGGATAAGTATGTGTGGGAAACATGTACGTTTCTAAGTTCAACAATCCATTAACTTGAAAAAATCAAGTTGGTGGTGTTCCATTTAATAATCGTTGAATAGTGACAATTGATTGGAAATGTTAATGTTGTTGTTGGAACTATCTACAACAAAGAATACATGCCAAAATCATAAATCTTGCGAGACTCTTAATTCGTGCATAATCATAACTTATTGTTGATTACCTATCATGTAATAACCACATTATTCTACTAGACAACTCCTCAAAGCCTAACATGTATAACCGATGATGCTTACCATTCTTGTAAACTCATTCATTGAAAGTGCATAGAAGCCTAAGTAAGGTTGAAAGGAATCATAAAAGAAAATTGATTACCATCATATCAATTTATAGTAAGTTGTTATAAAAATAATAGAACTAATCAAGTTTTCAATTGGTATGTTTTTCTAGTTAAGATATGGTTCAATTATGATTTGGTTCAACCACCCAAAATTATTGTCTACTCAAAAATCTTAGAAAAAAATGCATAACTGAACATGTTGAGGATATGCAAATTTTGATAAATTACTTCAGTCCATAATATTCTTTAGAACAAAGAGAACAAGTCATTTAGTCACTCACTCATGTAGGATATTAACATCCAAACATTTATGAGGGAAATACCACATGCCTTTAGTAAAGCGAGCACGTTTATAATCAAATTCATTAGTGCTACGAAAGGAACCAAACCTCTTGTATTGCTCCCCAGGGTCTGTCCAAAATTCCAGTTTAGTAGAACCACACACCAAGAAGCTCGCTAAGCATGCGTATTCTTTCAATGCTTTTTCCGGATGCAACCATCTCATTTGGTCAAAGTTAATCTCAACAGTCTTGTATTTATCTTTATATATTGTACTACGACCGATAACATGCAGTTTTTCATCCAAAGTTGCAAACTCTGCATTTATGAGTTCCGACTTGACATAATTCTTCATTTGCAAATCTGTCAAATGCAAATTCAATCCTAAACCTACCATACTTAACAAGGTGGGTGTAGGATCTAGTCTCACTTCACATAGTTGAAGACCTATGCCTAGGGCATATACCTTTCCTTGAAAGAAATGTATATCAATGATGGGTAAATTAGAGTAAAGATGAGCCCAACTGGCTTGTTTACCGGGGAACGAGAATGATATCCTACTTGAGTGTCTAACTGAGATCACAAACACCCATGTAGACATTGTTGGTGAAAACACAAGAGTACACCTAAAACTTTCGGGAATTAGAACTACATGAAAGGGGAAATAAGGGAAATAAAGTTCATGGCTTGTGATAGGGTTCACGAGCCTGAAATCATGGGTTTTACTTCCAAATAAGATCAAGTAACCACAAATAAATCCAATGCAAGTCCTGTTGCTAGAACGGGGAAGGATGGTTGTGAACTTTCTTCCTTTAAGGTCCTCTAAGTAGCATGTTTTCTTTTTAGCCTCTTGAGTAGAGAAGCATATGTGCATGGGTTGTCTAGATAACATGAACATTTTCCTGTTTGAGAGTGCAACTGTCCTCCATGACTTACAAACACCACTGAATGCAATGAAATCAATGACTCCCAAACGGAATATGATTGAAACGAGAATATCATGGAACATATATGACCATGATGTTGACTTATCATCATCATCATCATCATCACGAGTTTTGGATCTCTTCCTTCTGCTTGCATCTTGATTTTGCTTTGCAATCATGCTCCTTGTTATAGCCATACCTACACTATTAAAAAAACTAGATATATGAGTTCCTAGTAAATGCCAATTCTATATATCATGAATGAATTGACCAAATATACAAGATGCTATAAGATAAAAGCTAAAACTTGATATCAATAAAACCAATCCATATCTCAAGTAAATGAATGACATAATACGTTGACCATTGCTAAAAGTAAGTTAAGGTAGTTGAAATAATATCAAAGTATGCATCTACCTATATTATTTAACCTCTATCAGACCATGGGAAACAAAAGGCATACACATAAACAAAACATGTATTAAAGGGGGTGAAGTATATTACATTGCATCTAATAAAGTTCTTTCAACTAGGACTTCTATGTGGAAGCTCAGTTAAGTGAAGCGTGAGTGCTGACTTCTAACCACACCTAAAAAGGTAAACTTGATAGAATAAACATCTTTATAATGGTTGTTAGCAGCAAATATCCATTTGTGGAAACAACCAATTCTTATGTGAGATTTTCGATTGGTAATTCATCATAGAGAATAGAAATCAAAACAACTCATTTTGCAAACTAAATTAAATAGTTACTAATCAGTAAATGAAAAGAAATGTTAATTAACCAACTAAAATGTATTCAAACACGTTAAATCAATAAAGGGAAAGAAATCAGATCGGGTAACTTTAAGGAAAATCATGAGATTTGTATACTTAACCTATAAGAACCTATATTAGATTTGTTATCCCCAAATTCAAATCAAATTAGGGCAAAAACACGATATCATAGAATCAAACATATAAGAACTCAATCGACGTTGGTATCCTCAACTTCAAATCAAATTAGGACAAAAACATGAGATTTTTAGACTTAAACCCATAAGAACTTAATCAAATTTGGTATTCCCAACTTCAATAACATTCGGGTAAAAGGTTATAAACAAGAAAACAAGGTAAGGTAGATTGACAAATTTATATGAAAAACTTAAAAGGCGAAGCAAAAAACAAACGTTTACCTGCATTCGCAAAAGCAAGCTAAGAGCGGAGTTGTCGAGGCGAGTCGATTGTGACTAGCAAGAAGGCATATCACAAATATAAATGAGTGAGGTGAGAATCGAGGGCTAACGTCAGGGTGGATGAGAAATTACAATAATACCCCTTAACGAAAAGTTCTTGTCAAATGCACGTGACTATACATTTTGAGCATTATGCATGTGCCACTAAATATTCACTGTATGTGTATGAATAGAATAGGCTTACCAAATATCGTGTATGCATTTGTAAAATAATACGAAATTTTGTTATCCAAATTAAGTGCAAATACATGTAATAGACTCGCCATGTATCCCAAGTAAAATATTATTTTATGAAAGGATATTAGGACCTCACACGACTTTCTTATATGCTAGAAATAATTTTAGACTGTATAAGCTGAGAATAGCGATGTGTTTAACTCAACTAATACCAAAATGGTTTACGAACTGAAAAGGTAAAAGTTCTAAATGTGGATCTTATTCCTTGTCAAAAATAAAAAATAAAAATATCACCGAACAACATGCACAAAGTATCCTTGCAATTTAGTAAGGATAGATCTGTTGAAAACCTAATAAAAATAACATAGAAACAACTTTCTTGAGCTTAATACAAATTTCCAACTACAATATCCCTCGATTCATCATTTAGTGATACGATCATTCAAGCCATCAAGGTATATTAATATGATCGTTTCAAACTTACAATAATTTCTAAATAGAGTTATTATTTTAGCCAAGCATAAAAAGTAACTCATCTTTATTAGTCTAGTCTTTAATAGCATAAATACTTCAAAACAAAAATCCTCAAAGCTTTAATTTAGTTATCATTTTCTATTCCAATAGTAACTTGAAAATATATTTCTTTATTATAATCCTAATTTAGTTTTTAAGGACCTTTCATTATGTTCAACTTGTATTATGTGTGCATAAAAATTCAATACTTTTTTCTTTTTCCCGTAAAATGTTTCTGGATCCGCCAATGACTACAGTAATAAATTCAAAATAATTAATTAAATAAAGTACACAATTGTAGTTATATAATAGAATGGTTTGAGGGCTTAATTACAAACATTGATTCATGTCGACTAAAACCACTTGATCAAGCCTCATTATTGCTAGGCCCATATACTGTATAAGTTGATCACTTGGTCAACACTCTACCGTGACAGGCCTAGAATTCTTAGCCCAACATGTTGACATAAAAACTTGAATAGGCCCAATAATGATTGGCCCAATTCCCAATATAGCGTGAGTTTGAGAAAGTCCAATGTGCATTTTCATTTTATAATTTCAAGATTGGAAAAGGAAAAATCGAAATTTTGTTGAAAAGAAATGATTGGATCAGCCTAATTTGATGATATGTGAATCAACCTAACTAAAGTATTATATACGGTATATAAGAGAAATGAAAATTGTGTGAAAAATTATATAGATTAATGGTTTTTAAAATTAAAGCATTGCATTCTTTTTATTCCACCTAATTATGCTATTCAAAATTATTTCAAAATAAAAATATATTATGTCTAATAAATATGTAATAGTTGTGTCACGTGTAGTAATTTTGTGACCTCATCATTTTTTCCTGCTTCTCTCATATTATTAAAGTATATGCATAAATTAAATTATAACTCTTTACTTATTTAATTTCACGTTTAAAAAATATGTATAATATTTTATTGTTGAATTTTTAATAATTCTTTTCATTATTTTTTTATATTATATTTCTGTATTTGTGTTTTCTAAAATTTATATATACATTTTATAAGTTTATCACTTGCAGAAGAACAAATTAAAAACTTGATTTTCTTTTAAATTAATTTTTCTAATCTTTTATAAATCTTCAATACTAACTATTTAATTTTTTTATCCTGCTCATGTTATACATGAGCTTCTAACCTACTATATACAAAAGTCATTTAACTCACATAGTGTACGAACCATTAATCCACTACACATAAATGTTACAAAGAAATTAAAAAACCCCAACCAGCTCCAAACTCCACATCGTCTGACAACGTCATTGCGCACGAGCCTTCTTCCCTCAACGTCTCACGAGCCATGGGTTAGAGTTGATCGATTAACATAAAAGAAAAACAATTAGTATACGTTTAATATCTTATTTTTAGTCTCCACCCTTTGTGTGTGACTGTGTATATACATACATAGAGAGAGTAATGTTGAGATATAACTTAACCTGAAATAGTAGCATTAATAGACTATTTTTACAATTATTTAAAAAGGATTTGTAACCCTCATTTTCAATGCTTATATTTAGAAACAATAATTTGGTGATTTCCAGATTTTCGAAAACGTGCACTAACAGAGAGTAAAAAAGAAATTATGCACTTAAAAATGAAAGTTCCAAAAGCTTGAAAGGACCTTTTAAGTGGTCAATTTAGTGAAAGGGGAAATCTTCAGATATCATTATCTCAAATCTCAATAAGCAAAAGATCTTGGAATTAAACATACAATCTCTTGTTCTAAATTATTTTAATTCTTTAAATAATAACATTATTTATAAATATATTTTACTATAAGTCGAATCAGACAAAGACACAGTTAAAAGTTAGAAAAAAGTTCCTAGACTTCATTTATTGATCTTTCACTTTATCATACATTTACACCAGATAAGAAATAAGTAATTGATTAACTCTCATGTATTTCTTTTAAATAAGAATAAAGATAGAAAAATAGTCTTCAACAAAACATCTTATGTTTTGCTATAACCAAAAGGTCAAAGTTTAAATTTCATGGAGGGTTGTGGTATATTTTTACTAGAAAATCAATGAATTACTGTTAAAGAATAAAGATATAATAAAATAAAATAATAACGAAAACCTATCAAATATAAAAGTTTTGTTATGTAACTGTTATAGTCTCAACATTCATATCGCTAAAGCATAGAGGTCAAATGCCAATGTTGTTTTGGAGTAATTTGTGTGGCTTTAATGTTTCCTCTTTTGTTATAACTTATATAATTGTTATCATTAGCTTCTCGCTATTTCAATTTAATTCTTATTTTGCTGTTAAAAAATATATAAAAGCTTAGTTAAAACATTTTATTTCTTAATTTAAGATGATATACTTCTATAAATTATATAAAAAAATAATGTTCTGTGAACCCAAATGATTTTTTCATCCATATACAGTTTCTAGGAAAAGGGGTGCAAGAATCAATGTGGAGGTACAAAAAAATCAAAGACAACGATGCTTCGTATATAATATAAGGATAAGGATGTTATAATAACCCTCAAATTGTTAGTCACAGGGCATCATCATTATTCAAGATTTCTTGTTTGTATTTGTGGAGGAGATATGACCTCATAATCATCCATAACAACTATATTAGTCGAACCAAGAGTGTTAAGGGCAAGGGTCGCATTCCCGCGAGGGCGAGCCAACTTCAAAAACTCATTCGCGGTTTATGGAGTTCAAAGATTGTCTAAGAAAAACTAATGTCAAGTAAAAACATAACACCCTTGAACCCAATTTTATTTTATTTTTTACTCTGCCCAGTGAAATTCACCAGCTTTCACCGTTGGATGAACAACTTTTTGGGGCGGTTGGTTCCAACTATTGGTTCCAACATGTTTGAAGCGGCTGAATTAAAAATAAAAAATTTCAACTTCTTGGGGCGGTTTGTTTTAATTTTTGTAAATGGGCTATAATTTACGTATCGAACTAACGTTTTAATATAATAATATTCATTTACTATTGTTTTACTTTATTATTATTATTATTATTATTATTATTATTATTATTATTATTATTATTATTATTATTATTATTATTATTATTATTATTATTATTATTATTATTATTATTATTATTATTATTATTATTATTATTATTATTATCATTATTATTATCATTATTATTATTATTATTATTATTATTATTATTATTGTTATTATTATTGTTATCGTTATTGTTATTATTATTATTATTATTATTGTTATTATTATTATTGTTATTATTATTATCGTTGTTATTATTATTATTATTATTATTATTATTATTATTATTATTATTATTATTATTATTGTTATCGTTATTGTTATTATTATTATTATTGTTATTATTATTATTATTATTATTGTTGTTATTATTATTATTGTAATTATTATTATTATTATTATTATTATTATTATTATTATTATTATTATTATTATTATTATTATTATTATTATTATTATTATTATTATTATTATTATTATTATGATTATTATTATGATTATTATTATTGTTATTATTATTGTTATTATTATTGTCATAATTATTGTTATTGTTATTATTATTATTATTATTATTATTAAATAATAATAATAATAATTATTATTATTATTATTATTATTATTATTATTATTATTATTATTATTATTGCTTTTGTTCAATTTAATTATATCAAAAATAATTTATTATTTAAATAAACAATTAATTTGAAAAAGGGAGAATTTGGGGATAACACCAAAAACTATAAAAAATGAGAAAAGATGATATAACTTTGATTTATTACCAAAGTAAATACGTGAAAAATAGGATGACTATCAGTGGCCTTAAATAAGTCATTTTCACGGTTTGACTGGTTAAACCTGATACATACTTGAGAAATTTACATCGACAAACACAACACAAACATATTAACTCATAGTTTTGTTTGAGGCATGGTTATGGGCATATAGGTGGCTTTCTTGGTGTTTGTATGTCATAACACCTTCCGATCTTGATGTTTGTATGTTTTTAAGTCTTTTGAGGGATAATTGTATATCTCCTTCTTAAAACTTCTAAAATTATATATTTCTAAAAATTAGTTAAAATTATATATTTCTAAAAATTAGTTAAAGAGTAATGTGTATTATAAATTGATAACTTATGTAGTTATGTGTTAAGAAAGTATGCCATTTTTCAGGTAATATGTAAGACAGATGCAATTGCTAATATGGAGGTGGGTTGAGGTTGGGGTATTGAAAACTAATTCATTAAAAGCTTAAATATTCTCTATTTACATAAATATAATAATTTTATTTAATATCTATCCATTTTAATAAAATAAAGTTTTGAATTGTCACTTGTCATAATATTAAACCTTCTATGTCTAATTTTCTCGCTTATCTCTCATATTAAATATTTACATTCTACTAATAATATTATTTACTTCTTTTTTAGATTACAATTGTTTTTAATAAATTAAGAAAGAGTTCCTTTTATAAATGTAATTTCTAGATAAACAATCGTTTGTATAACATAAGTAAATTTTTTAAAACATCAAACTTTTTAAATACAAAATATTTAAAGTCAGTGTTTTTAGAAATTAAATTTTTTTACGAACCATAAAAATTAAAATTCAAAGTTATAATAAGAAATTTTTAGAAAATGACATTTTTAAAACGTTTTGATTTAGAACGAATTTTTTAAGTTTTTTTAGATAAAAAAATAAAACAAAAGTTGGAGAAAATAATATCATTGTTTTGTTACTTATAATATTTACTTATACGTAATTCCAATCATATCATATTTCAAAATATCATTTATAATTAATAATTTTTTATTATTAATTATTTAATATTTTATTTATTCAACCCGTGTAATACATGGGATACTAACCTAGTAATAAATATAAAACTACATAACAAATATGTTTATAATAAAATAACTAAAATATATATTATATTATATGTATACACACACGTTGAGAATAATTATGTATACACATAAAACTAAGTGAATAATTGATGAATAAAAGGTAGTCAAACATAAACAAAGATTAAGCTTCAAAAATTACTCACGCACCAAGTCACTGTGTTGATAAATTGTTTATAGCTCGAAACAAGATGATGAATAACTTAATAATGGAAAATTAAGAAACTTCTATATTGTAGGTAAATTTGAGAGTGAACATAATAATTTGGTGTGGATAAAAAAAGCGTAGGAAATATATGTTTTATAGTGTTTGAAAAAGTAAATTTCTAATTAATTATCTGATAGCTATATATTCATTAAGTAGTACAAAATTTAAAAGTTGATATAGGTTTCTTAAAGCATTCATAATAGATTCATTATCTTCATCAATTAGTGGTTTCAACAACCCAAGATGGGTGGGATTTTTCACGAATCGACAGGGTGGGGGCGGTCTCCCGCCAGTACCGATCTACAAAGCATCCCAACCTGACTCCACTCCCATCTCCCTAAAAATATAAAATGTTAAATTAAACATAATATTTTTATTTTTTTTCTTTAACATGATGTCACCTTTCGTTCTCATTATTTCATATTAAACTATACATAAAGGTAACACCAATAAATAAACAAATAAGTTTTAAACTAACCTAAATTCGAAATACTTCATAAATACTTTTTAATATACAAGTAAATAAATTTAAATTTTAATATTTAAAAAATATTTAAAAGTGGAAAGTTGCTTCTAAGAATGTCCCTTCTGATGCAATTAATACCTGCTTCAATAAAAATAACAAGAATAGCAAGGGCATAGTTCCAAAGTACTGCATGCTACCTTACAGGATGCATATAACAATATAATACTTCAAAATAACTTTTAATTTTTTCCATATCTTAAAGTTATTTTCACATCTACTTTTAGAACAACATTAATTAAATAAAATATATTTCAAGCATGTATTTTATTTTTTTTTCTTAATTTAACATGTTTTACTTCAAAATTGCAATATTTGGCACGATGCTTATTTTTCTTTCAAGAACATGTTTTTTTTTCAAGAATTTAAGTTATTTTACACTTTGAAACTAATTAACTTTATACATTCAAAGATAATTCACGGATAAAATGAATACACGACATGAATATTTTACGTATTTCTTATTATAGAAATTAATTTTCAAAGTTAATTATTAATGAGGTATAAAATATTTGTTGTATGGGTTATTTTTAGCTTATTTCTTGAAATGTCCTTTAAGAAATAAATTATAATTTATACAGCGATTTTGCTACTATATTACAAAATACTCTTTTTAATAAAAAAGCATTAAAAATATAATCGTAAACGGACTATTTTAACAAAAACAGTACAAAGAACTCTACCATCAGTCCATCACCACAAATAGACTGAATACGTAAAAAGCAATAGTATATGAAAGATCATGATTCTTTTAAAAAACAGAAATATGTCTCTTTGCAAATAATTCATGATTTAATTATTTATTTTTTGTTGTTTAATACCTTATTTATAAAAGATTCTTAGAGATTTATTTGATAAATCCGATGTGTAAAAACTTTGGTTGTGAATGGTCAATATCTCTGAAAATTGTGACCTCATCTCTTATTATATTTTGTCTCACTTTGCATAAAATCTTTTAACTTTTGTAACTATTGATTGAGTTTGATGAAAAAAAATATAGTGGAATAAATAAACAAATTTTGCTATAGCACCATAGTTTCACTTTAGTATTGAATAATATATAAATCAACGAGATTGAAGTTTTCTAACTTTTTAAGCTAAGGGGCTGTTTGGCAACATCTAAATGATTAAGTGCTGAACCAATAAGAGGTCTGAATCATTAAGAGGTTTGAACTATTAAGAACTATTATATAATTTAACTATTCAAAGACAAATGTCTGATCAATTCAGATAATATGTCTTAACCATTCAGCATTAGACCTCTTAACCATTCAGTATCAATATAATGCTTAACCATTCAGAGATAAATCTCTTAATCATTCAGACATGTGCTCGCGAAACAAACAGTCTGAATCATTAAGTGCTGAACCATTTATACATCTGAACCATTAAGAGGTTGATTAAGAGGCTGTCAAACAGCCCCTAACTGAGGTTTCTCATGTTATAGTTTTTTTTTTCCTTTTTTTTTCGGAGTTAACTAGGATGTGTTTTCGAATCAAGATCGTTGAGTCATCAAACAAGCATTATACTTTGAAAAAAAGTCACCAAACTTTTACGATTACTTCATCGTACGTAGAATATGTACAATGCAACAATCAGTTTGTAAGTAACCCAATTATGATTTAGATTTAAGTTAAGATTATAGCATATGTTGTTGTAAACAAATCTAACACGTCTCACATAGAGCTAAAACATATGTTAAAATGAGGTACATTACGATTTGTCGGTAACATATATACCAACAATTGTCATATTTAAATTCACTTTCATATGTGCCTACTGATTAAAGCAAAGTATATTGGTCGTTAGAAAACCTATTATGCCAGTTTGACACCTTAAATAAATAGATGATTTGTATATCTTTTGTGTAAACTGAATGTTGTTTTCATTGTGTGACAAAAGAATCCCACAACAACATGATATGTCAATTCTAGTTCTTTTAAATAACTACAACTTAGAGGGGTATTGATGTATGAAACCAAATGATGATTTGATTCTACAAAGACTAGACTAAGAAAAGTGTCACATCATAGAATGATACGTACTTTTAGTATTTCTATTAGTAATTATTGTTATCTTTGTTATGATTGTATTATCTCAAGAAGTATTATTATACCTATTATCATTATTATTATTATTAGAGTAAATTACGTTTTTCGTCCATGTGGTTTGACGAAAATTATTATTTCAGTCTAATTGTTTATTTATTACATTGATAGTCCAATAGTTTAAGCATTTGTTTCAATTTCACCAACGCCTTTAACACCGTTAGACTTATTTGTTAAGTTAATTAAAAATGACAAGTTTACTCTTTGATTATAAATATAATATAATAAAACCAAATAAATACCATACTCTCCCTCTCTCTCTCTCCCTCAATTCCAACTTCCCCACCTCTGATCCATCTTCACCTCCGACTCATCCCTCCCACCTGAAAACCCACCTACTGCCACTAAGCACCACCACATCTTCACTGTTGGTGACCATCAAACACCACCGCACCACCATATCTTCATCGCCATAACCAAACCATCCCTGCCCCCTCTTTTCGCCGGAAAAAAGATTTCCCTTTCCCCCCTTTTCGCCGGAAAACAGACCCCATTCCCCTCTATTCGTCGGAAAAACAAATCAACCACCACACCACCACATCTTCACTGTTAGAACGCAAATCCATTCCCCTTCTTTCAAGAGTCATCGGCTCATCGCAGATAACCACCACTATCTCAAACGCCTTCACCTCGTTCAAGATCCCAAACCTAAATGATCCAGACTCAAATCCCACAAATCAATATTCAAAACTAAACACCACCATCATCATCCAAAATCCAAGTTCAAGACCCACAAACCCTAAAGGCAAAGCAAAAAATTTAGACTCTAAACCCATTTGGGTTGATTCTGGTTTTGATTTTCTAGAGAGAGAAACAATAGATGGATCTGAGGTTCAAGCAGGCGATCTATCATCTATTAGGATTTGGGCACCACCATGGATGCGGTGGATGTGTGGCCGCCGTGAAGGTGGTAGGCAGACCTAGTGGTGGCGTTAAACAGAGTGAGAGAGTGAGGGAGAGAAAGAGTGAGAGAGAGGTGGGGTTTGGGGTGGGGAGGGTTAATTATCTTTTGTATGTAAATTAAAGATATGTATTGAAAAACCTGTGAAAATGACCAAATTGCCCTTAGTAGAAATAACAGAAGTTTAACGGTGTTAAAGGCGTGGGTGGAATTGAAACAAATGCTTAAACTATTGGACTATCAATGTAATAAATAAACAATTGGACTGAAATAGCAATTTTCGTCAAACCACAGGGACTAAAAGCGTAATTTACTCTTATTATTATTATTATTAGAGTAAATTACTGTTTTCGTCCCTGAGGTTTGACGAAAATCACGGGTTCAGTCCAATAGTTCATTTATTACACTGATGGTCCAATAGTTTCAAGGTTTGTTTCAATTAAGTCCACACCACTAACACCGTTAATGTTTGTTCAGTTAAATTATATAAAAAGACTATTATACCCCCTTGATATTTTTAAATCCCCTCCCCTATCCCCACCCCCATCTCTATCTTTCTCTCTTCTCTATTTTTCTCTCTCTCTCTCACACACACACACCTAGAGAACACCATCCACCACCTCCACCCCCAACCACCTGCGGTGCCACAACCACCTTCGGCCACCACTGCCACCCCTACCATCTCTCGGCGCCACCTCCATCCCCAACCACCTCTGGTGTTGCCGCCACCCCCAACCACCTCTAGGCGCCACCTCCATCTCCAACCACCTCCCCGCCGATAGATCATCACCACCACCACTCTCGCTGCCACACAACCGATTCGTGTCTTCATCCAACATTAGATGAAAGAGAGAGAGAGATTAGAGAGAAGATAAGGGTTTCATGGTGGTGGCCGGTGGGTGTCAGGCGGCGGCGGCGGCGATTGTGGAGGGAAGGGTTGCTTGGGTGGTGGTGGTGGTCCTGGTGGAGGTGGCGGCCGGGGAGGGTGGTGCAGATGGCGGTTGAGGAGGGTGGTGCAGGCGGCAGTCCGAGAGGGTGGTGCAGGCGGCGGTTTGGGAGGGTGGTCGGTGGGTTATTGGTGGTGACGGTGCAAGATGGCGGTGGATGTAGTCACCGGAGGTGATGGTGGTCTAGGGGTGCACCTTTGTGTATGTGAGAAAGAGAAGAGAGAAGATAGAGAGAAAGAGAGAGGAGGGAAATGGGTTGAGTGGGGATGGGGATGGGTGTTTATTAAATTCAGGGGTAAAAATGTCTTTTTACATTATTTAACAGAATAAACACTAACGGTGTTAGTGACTTGGGTGAAATTGAAACAAAACTTGAAACCATTGGACCGTCAATGTAATAAATGAACTATTGGACTGAACCCGTGATTTTCGTCAAACCTCAGGGATGAAAACTGTAATTTACTCTTATTATTATTAACTAGCATATCATTGTAATAAAAGGATATAGGAGTTGAACTCACATCGGACAAGATGTCTAAGAAAACCGAAACCGGGAGGGATCACGTGGCATGTGATCGGAAACACTCTTATTTTAAAGGTGTGTGACGTGTTATAAGTTTTCTCTATTAAAAAACTATTATTTTACATGAGCGGTTGTCTTTTCTATTTAAGAAAACTAACGCTTCTATTTTGTATCGTTTAACCACAAGAAAACTATAAAAAACAATATGACAACTCTTCATCTTCCGGCATGACATATGTTGATTCAAGCAATCTGTGGGAGCAGAGAGACAGAGTTTGAAAGAATGGTGGTATATTTAGGGCCGAGACAACCACTGGTCCCTATTTAGGCTAAGGGTTTGAAACGTACATAATGTCAAATAATCAAACATTACAAACACCCATAACATATTTCACTAAATCCATTGATAATCAATATCCAAACGAAGGTGCACCAAGAGATAAACTTTACATTTTAGGTGAGGCGGGGCGAATGTAAACTATTTTACAGGGGCGAAGTCTATATTTATTAAAATATTTTCACTATCGTACCGGAAAATTTACACTAACGAATCGAAAATTAACACTACTAACGGAAAAAAGAGATGGGTCGAGGAGCCGCCTGGCCCTATAAAAGCTTCGCCTATGGTTATCGCACTCCCTTAACTTATAGTGCTCGTTCTTTTCGATTTGAATTATATTAGAAACCGAGTCGTGTTTACGTCGCTACGCGAGTCGAATATAACACCCGTTATTTAGTAAAAAGCTAAGGGCGAAGTTTTGTCTGGACTGTAGCCTTTTGAATTTTGATACACCGAGAAGTGAGTAAAGTAGCCAATGTTTAGGGGTGTTTTTGTCGTTTAGTGTGCACACCTAGTGACATGGTAAGTGTGTGAGAGAGAAAGTGTTTTTTTTGCCAGCAAGCCCCAGCCACCCTTTTTCAAACATCTGGTTGGAGTTCTCAGGCATGGGGATTATACATGCTCTTTATACTTTCAAAATATAATTTTTAAAATAAAAATAAATAAATACTTTTTTATTTAGAAAATACAATTTATGTTATTTATAAATATTGCATTGAAGGTTTCCTTCTCTAAAGTTTAAATTAGTAAATAGTTTTGATAATTCCATAATGACATAATGTTCTCTATTCCTAAGCATAGCCCCTGAAGATGTTCTATTATTTAACATCACAATAAACTCAAACAAATAAACATTCCGTACATTTTGACTTGTTTGATTAATATTATGATCATATTGATCAATTAGTCAATTCAATTATACTAAAATATCTAACAACTACCCTCTTACTTTGTACCTAGGTCCACCCTTGCACGAGACAATGATAACACGGATGGAGAAAACGAATATTAGATTTTTAAAAATAGTTATACTGAATCTTTATAACTTTATATAGAGGGAAGTATTTTATAGTCACTTAGAAACTATTAGTCTCGCATAATATTAACAATTATGTCTAATATGATGTAAAGATGTGGATACACTTAGTCAATTTTAAGTATTAAAGCATACAACCACTTGGTTAGCCTAGTGCCAAAGTTGTATGTCCCTCGCTCAAAGATGTCTTGTGTTTAATATCACTTAAGACATGTAGTAGATTTAAATGAAATAGAGTAGGATTACATTAGATATGCCAAAAAAATAGTTGTTAGCTTTTATTAATGATAAAAAATACAATCATTGTCATTCCATGTTACTCATTTTACTTAATTTGGTTTTGGTTATACGCTTCTAGGTTACAGTGTCACAGACCGTCAACACACTATTTGCTAGTGGTAGCTGATTGGTAGGTTTTCTTCTGATACCCAACGATTATTCAATCATCGATGCCCCATCATCCCCATCACCGACCATCATTTCAAGGTTCGTCATCTCATCCATTCCAACATTTGCTTCTCGTTTTGATAATTTTTTCATCATTATAGAAGTCCAAACCTAGACACGATATCATCCTTATCTTGGCTTTTTTGCCCGATTGGAACCTTAAAACATGCTTAATTCTTGACACTATTCGGTTATTATTAAAATAAAATAAACTATCATGTAATAATAATTATAATATAGCAACTATAATTTTAACTAAGATATGATGAAGACATAAAAGACAAACTTAAAAATAACACAAAAAAAAGAAAAAAAAACTCACACACAATCAAGAAGAAGCCAAAAAGACAGAGGCTTTTAAAAGGCTACACCTCCACCATCTTCCACAATTTTTCATCGGTTGCACCAGTCGCCATTCCTCTTTCTCTCTCTATCTCTGCAAATTATTATCATCCAATACCTTCAATTCTTCTTCTTCATCATCATATCATTCATACCCATCTCAATTCTCCAACAAAATGGTAGTTTCAAACTTCAATTCCTCCATTTTACACTTCAATTCACGAAGATTTCACTACAATTGATGACAATTTGTTCGCAATTTGCAGGTGGAATCATCGTCTTCAGCTATCTTACCACCATGGCTCGAGACCCTTTTGTCTGAGAAGTTCTACGACGCCTGTGTGATCCACCAAGACGCAAAGAAGAACGAGAAGAACATCTTTTGTCTCGATTGTTGCGTGGGTTTATGCCCCCACTGTCTCACACCCCACGGATCTCATCGTCTTCTTCAGGTCTGTAATCACAAATCATCAACATTTCAATTCAAATTCTGTTGAAATTCATCATCTTCTTCATAAAATAAGTATCGATTATTATGTCATTTTGTTGTTGTAGATAAGGAGGTATGTGTATCATGATGTGATTAGGGTTGGAGATGCTGAGAAATTGATGGATTGTTCGTATGTTCAGGTGGGTGATGTGTGATTTTGTTGCTGATTTGTGACCCTTTGATGTTTCTTTTGGTTTTGTGACAAATGTTTATGTGGTGATTAACAGTCTTACACTACAAATAGTGCAAAAGTGGTGTTTTTGAACCCAAGGCTTCAATCAAGAACATGTAGAAACTCAAGCAATAGCTGCATCAGCTGCCATAGAGCCCTGCAAGAACCCTATTTCTTCTGCTCCATTTACTGCAAGGTTTCTCTCTCATCTCTCTCTCTCTATATATATATATATAATTATATATGTATATATGTGTGTATAATACTGTAGTTCTTGATTTTCAACTGCAATTTTGAAATCTTGATGGGTATTTTGATGTCTGTTTTTAATTTTTATCAGCATTTAATATTCTACGCGTTGATTCTAAAATTGAATTTGAGAAATTGATTTCATTGCAATTGATTATTGAAAGTTTCTTTATCTGGGTTCGATTACTTTCTTGAACGTTCCAAACTTCTCGCTTATATGTGTGTGTATGCGTGTTTGTGTGTGTATATACACATACGTATGTATGTACATCTAAATCCTTTATTTTATTTTAATTTGTTCATAGTAATGTTTTAAGAATCGGATCGAATAACGAAACGTCGTTTTAAAATTCATTGGTGAGACGGACTGAACTGTGTAAAAATTAGTGACGTCATAAATAATAGAAAATTTAAACTTATTTATGTATATATCTAACTTGAAGCTTTATATTTTGACATGATGTTATAATGTGTAACAAAGTATGAAATTTTAAACAATTATATTACGAATCATGAAATACTAAAAGAAAATGGGATTTTAAACAATAAAAATATATTTTGAAATGCAGTCCAACCATAGGTTCAACCGGTTCATCCGTCTGACCGATAATTAACATGTTCAAATATAAACGGTTTAAATAAGTATTAACCGAACTGGTTGGTTTCTTATTTGGTCCTCAACATACCGTATGAGGGTATGCACATTTATGTACGTATGCATGTATAATTGATTAATTGCTTTTTTTACGGTTAATTGGATCATTTACGGAGCATTAAAATTCCTCGTGTGCATCAAAAATTGAAATTAATGGCAACCCAATTGATACTCTAAACTATTCTTAAATGGGTTTCGATTATTTCTTCACTAATTTTACTTTAATAATGTTAATTACAATCTTTATTTACAGATTAATCACATTTTAAGAAGCGAGGGGATGATGTCAGAATACTTATACGACTGTGAGGTTCTAACCCTACCTGAACCCGGTTCAGACGACGGTTTAATGACCCCTGATTCCGTCCTCGAACCGTTCGTTTCACTGCGAACCTCCTCCGGTTCAAGCGTCAGCAACGGCGGCGCCGGCGGCGGCAGCGGTGGCGGAGGCGGTGGCGATTGCCGGACGATCATCTCCACCGCCACAACAGAGATCGTGAGGAAGAAGAGGAGTTCAAAGTCAGCGGTTCGACCGGTGGGGTGTTTTCCGGCGACTTTGCCGCCGGTCGAGATTCCGGCGAACCGGCGGAAGGGGTTTCCCCGCCGGTCGCCGTTGAATTGAGGTGGGCCGGCGGTGGTCCGGCGGTGGTCAACGGTGGTTTGACTTTAATCTAACGGGTGGTGGTGGTACATGAGTTTTGGATAGGTGCGACCTCATGGTGGTTCACGTGGGCGCGTTGTAGGGGATTGTTGTTTTTAGAGTGTTCTAGAAAGGTCCTTTGAAAGTGATAGAAGATATAGATTGCTACCTCTATGTTTTGTATATTACACTTACACCCCTTGGATATTGTTACCTTTCTTCTTATTGATATGGGTTGAGACTAACATATAATTTATCATGTTGATTTTTAGTTAAAAATTTTATTGTTATTTCAACATGTAGATAGACTTCAAATATTATTTACTAAGTATACTTAGTTTTAATATGGGTATACACATATGATATAAGTGTTTGTTCGTTATCCTTTTAATGGTCATTAAAAGGTTATATCTTAATTGTTTATAGCTTTTTAATTGTTAAAAAAATAACATTAAGAGATTAACTCTTAATCATTTAACATTATAGTCATTTATTATCTGTTAAAAAGATATAAACAATTAAAAAATGGCTACCAAATAACCCCTAAATCTTAGAGCATCTACATCAAGGAGGTTTTTTTTCGTCCAGTCTGAGGTGGAAAAAGCAAACGAACATCACACCACTATAAAACATATGTAATTTAATGTTTTAGAATTAAAAATAGGTGATGATTTGGAAATGGAGGCGTGTTTGAAACTGGACATTATTGGAGGAAATACAAGAGTTTTTAGTGTTTGAAAGTGGACGAGTGAAAAGTTGATGTGGCAGCTGATGTGTCACGTTTGGTTTTAAAATAAAGGTTTGTTGTTGTAGATGCTCTTACATCATATCTATATCCAAACACAAAAAGTTATGTAACTAGTTATATATTTATTCTCGTATTCTATGATGTATATCATTGTATTATTGTTAGTTATTGTTTTTAGTTTTAGTTTTTGTTAGTTCAGGTTAACGTGTCATCCCACTAGATGCCTCAAAAAGCTACCATAAATGTAGGATACTAAATGATCACCTAAGGCATTAAAGATTTACACTACAAATAATGTTTTGACTAAACGAACTATAAGCTAATCAAGTGGACATCAAATTTTTGTACAAAGGTGTTATCCTCTTTATATGGAGCAATAACATATAATACCAGTAGATGTTTTTTTTATTTATTTATCTTTTTGTTTATCATGCAAACTAACTTTATTTCAAAATTTTATTTAGTCAAATTTTAATTGTATTCATTAGTTGAACACAATGTGTTTTTAATGACGTCTTTCAAAAAAATACCGGACATAAGGCCATAAGGTTGTCTTGTATCAAATACTATGAAAGCGTTTTGGACGTAGTAGATGTAGATAAGATATCAACTTCACAGTTAAGGATCTTTTTTTTACTATTTAGATGACTCGTGACCTACTGGGAAGCCTCCATCTAAACAAAAAGCAAAGCCGTAAATTCTTTATGAACAAATCAAACAATATTAATCAGTATGAAACATCATATCTTACATTCCACCGTACAAAATAATTAAAATTTTGATTATATTTAGAAAAATTCATCATGCACAAAAGCTTAAACGTCATTTAAGGTTATGTAGCATTTATCATAAAATTACGGAATATGTGTAGCATTCGTGTGGTAGATGACATGACTGCATTTGGTAATTTATGAGAAGCAGTGAGTTGGAGGGTTGACATTTAATTTTCTGGATTTGGTGGGTGTAAACTGTAAAAAGTATAATTGAAGGTGTCCCCACATGTTTCATTATTAGCTGAAAAAATATCTATGGAGTCGGTGTCTTCCGATATTCAGACCAACTAATTCTTTGCAAATAATTTCAGTTACCTCCCCTCTATATTTCATATATATCTTTTAAGCACCTTTAGTTAAATATCATGTAAATGTAAATAGGTGAGTCGCTTGTGAACTACTTGAAAGGACTATGGTAGATGACTAAATCAAGTCGAACTTAAATGAGTCCCGGTTTAAATTGAAGCTCTTCTGATAAACAAGCTCGAACATGAAATTTGTGTGATGAGCTTAACTAGACTTGGTAGCTTGAATAAACTTTAGTAGCAGAGCTGGAGAGAAGTTGAATCTAGGTTTAATTCGACTTTATATCTTTAAAGTTAAATGAGAAAAACTCAAACTTGTTTTAGTCACTTGCAACAATTATCATGAAAAATATTAATAAGTTCGTTGAAGCTTAAAGGGTAGGAGGGACCATGAAATTCTTAAACTTGGACTTATAATGATGATAATTAAACCATATGAAATAAGTTGTGAGGGGAGGGGGGCTGAGTGCTACGTCGGGCGCCTCACGGCTCACACTCACTAGCTTCCACGCCACATCGTGCCATCATGACTAGGGTGTGGCCTATGAGGATGTAATCACCACAACAAGGGTAACGGCACATTAGCGTAAAGAATGATCAATCAAGTAATGACACATTAGCATATTATTTTTTATGTTTATTTTTTATTTCGTTAATCATAGCTGGCTCACACTCACTTAATGAATTAGCGAGTGTGAGGGGTGGAACCATACCTCCATTCGTAACAACATTTTTACCATCAAACTTGCTAAATCATTACACATAATCTTAATACATTTTAGTTTTATATAGCTAGATATTTTTAGCACCTCAAACATTTTATATGTTGTCGAAAACAATAATTAACTCCATTTTCTATTTCCTATAAGTTAAATTCTCTGTTATATGAGTGAAAAAATGTTACAAACTAACACAAAAGGTTTTTATTACTAAATTGATGTTCTCAATTTGATTCGAATTAGTCTAATTCAAAAATATTACACTTAAATTTCTATTTAAATAAAGTATTTATTACACGAAATATAAATTTTAAGTAAAAAAGGTTACATGAGCATGGTGACGTAAAGGAAATTCATATGCTTTTTATATAATCTTCGTTATATAGTAAACATATTATTTAACAGTAGTTTATACATATAAAGAGGTAAAGAACATATATATATATGTAAGGTTAACAAAATCTACTGTAAGTAGAACTATTTGAACACAACACATATAAAATTGAATTTCATTTCAGTTACGTCTGGATGTTAGAGGTTATTGTTTTTTAAGAAGGATACCATGATTTAATACATAACATGATATGGATTAAAATTTAATATAAGTTTAACATAAGAGGTTAAAACATTCGCCGTTTAAAAACATAAAATTGAATATAGAAACTTTAAAACAATTATATGTGTAATGTATGGATATTAAATTAATAACCACATATAATAAAATCCATAAATTCTAAATTATTTCTGACTTATTTCACATTTACTCGTGTAACACAGGAACAATCAAACGTTTCTGTATGTATTTAAAATAATCATATCAAAACATATTATTTCCATTCAAGAAAATGCAAGGTAACCTTACAAGTTCCTTTATTTCATTTGTACCAACAAAAACTAGCATATCCACACATGTCAAATATCCATCAATCCATCATTAAAAATCAATATGCGTTCTTTGTATATTAGGAATTATTATCTATCAAACTACAAAAATATTCTTATGATTTTTTTTAAATTTAAAGAAAAAAAAATATAGAAAAGACATGTATTTAAATTTAGAATACTATAATTCAAATACTTTTTACTACCAAACCTAAAATATTTATAAGATTTAATTAGATTATAGAACTATAATAACGAACCTTAAAGAACATATAATGCATTTTTTCATTTTTACGTAGTTTTTGATAATATACTAAAAGTTAAAAGAAAGAAAGCTAGCAATTAAGTGTATTAGTGTGTTATGTATCACCATAAAGCAAAGTAAAAGACTTTAATGAATTTTGTAATTCTTTGTTTATAATTGATTTTGTAGTACAACATTTGTTTAGTTTGTTTTATATTTTTATTATTATTTCAGGATGTATTTTGTTTTATAGTTTATATATTTATTTATGTATATAAGATCTTTTCATATATATTTTTGGCAATATGGTCCAAAAGGGTATTTTGGGATAACAAAAAGTTTGACTCACCTGAGTATAGGACAAGAATGTATGATGTACTGGGCTTCTGCCACGTGTCAGGTACTATATTTTGTTTTTTTCTGTGGCTTTTTATATCCCCTCTCTCCCTCATGTTTGTCTTTTTGAAACATGTTAATTTAAGCATTGCAACGACGTCGTACGGCGAAATACTACAATGAAGGTGAAATTTTCACTAGAATAATTTCCTAGTTATCCTTAGGAGATTCATATTTTAAGTAAAAATATATTTTTAACAACATTTTAATTTACATAAATTCATATTAGTTATCTGAGTACAATAAAATATTTTATCAACGAATTAATTTAGTATGATTAACAAGTCATACTGTCATAGTGTATCGAGGATGAGATATTCCTAATTATTTTTTATATTAGATTATTAATGTAAAATAACTCGTTGATGACCTTAAATTCAACTAAAAGCTAAGATATCATACACTTAACTACAATTTTCACATGTTTGTGTTCATATTAATTTTTAGGTATCTAACAAATTTAGTATACTATTTATGTTACCTTTTGAAATTAGGTAATATATTATAATATCCGACTAAACAAAAATCAGACGGATATTACCTAATAACATGAACTCATCTTAAACCCGTAATTTTATTTAAACATCTGACACCCTTTGCATTTTAGGTTCCAGTTGGATTCGTATTTTACCATCCCTATAATTAATTAAAGAACTTGAGGTGAAATCTCACATGGATTTAAACAACTTGACATTGGCATGTCGTACACTTGGTAGACAAGGGAATTTTGCAAAAATATGGTGAAATTAGTGTTAGAAATAATTCATGGTTATTAAATTGTATGAATGGTTGGTTAAATTAATGATTAATTTAGTTGTTTTTATATTAGTAAGACATAAATGAGATTGCTTTTCTTAATTAAAATGACCTCTCATCACACTCATAGATACACCACCAATTGAAGGTTCTTTATCTCCTATCGTTTGTGCTTTCTTAGTGTTTCCATGATAGAGTGAAGACACGGTTGGGTTTGTCTAGTTTATCGGGTTGTGTTGTTGAAGTTATCTTTTGTCACTAGAAGATAGATGTTTACGCGCTGAGAGGACAACATCCTAAAGGAGTTGTGACTATCACATGTCGCGACACTTTCCTGATATTTTGTTTACAAAAAGGATGTTGTCAATGTAGGTTCTTGTTGTTACTAAAGGGTACATATTTGTCTCTTATAGTCAATATACCTTTTTCAATAATATTAGGACATTTTAGTTTGTGGTATGAGAGCATCTGCAACACGATAGGGTTACGAATCCCTCCACTCTAGCGTGTGTGGTAAAATGCCACAAGGACACTATGTTTTCTCCTCCAGTCTCTTAAAACATGGTGTCCTCATGCATAGGGGTGTTCAAAAATCCGATATCCAAAAATATCCGAAATCCGATCCGTATCCGAATTCGAATACAAATAAATCTCATCCGAATCCGAATTCCTTGTTCGGATTTCGGATATCACAATTTTTTTATTCGGATTACTTGGATATCCAATTAATCCGAATAAGACTTCAACTATGTTTCTAGCCCAATACTCACTACTCAAGTATCTATTATGATTTCAACTCGATACACAAGAATCTTTACACGTTCTAGTCATAATCCTAAATAATTTTGCAATAATCGACTGTCGTTTTAAATTAGAGATTCTAATCTTCGGGTTCTATACAATTACCTATTATGTTTTAATTTTGAATTCGTGTACAAGTCAAATTTTATTTTTTAGTTTTATATCTTTTATTGTGATTTCCAACTTATAAAATGGAAAGAGTAAGAAATTAGCAAAAAAATAAATAAATAGTAAAAAAAAGAAAAAAAATTGTTTTTAGGTTTATTCGGATAAATTAGGATTTTTCGGATATATCCGAATCCGATCCGAATTGAATTCGGATAGATTCGAATCAGATAGAAAAATCCTTATTCGGATCAGATCGGATTTCAGATAGGGTCCTGAAATTTTCAAATCCGAATAATCCGTTATCTGATCCGATAAACACCCCTACTCATGCATAGACCACAACTTCCCTCTCTTCTTGCTACATTTATATCCTATCATCCTTCTTCATTTCATTAAAAGTTTCATACTCAATCTAACAAATTTGCAAGCTATTCCCACATCCATTATTGCACATTTGCACCCTCATCAACAAAATCCAATACCATATCACGCTTAAGTCGACTTCACACACTTCATAACACGCTCACACAAGTAACCATGTATGTTCATTTAGCGTTTTAACTAGAAACCAAACAAAAACCGACCCGAAGCTTAATGGCTATTAGTATTCACTTCTCAACTCATTTGTATACGGCACGACTTTCAAATATCACCTAACCAAGTTTCTCAACTACTCAAACCTCAAGTCCTCAACTACTCACTTCTAAACATATTCCTTTGTGAAAGCTTCCAAAGATCTTATATAGGTTTAAGAAATAAACAAAGAGCCTCAAGCACTTGAATAGAACCAGACTTGGGATCTTTTATCTTTATGCCAACATGCATGAAATAAATTTGGATTCAGGATAACCAAAAAAAATTAATAATAAATAAATAATGATGATTTATTTGGTTATAACTTGAATGAACGTTTTATTTTTTGGGAAATTTTTTTGTTTTGAATTTGGTTCGTTATTCGCATTTTATATCCTAATGATTTCTACTTTCATGTTGTGAATGATTCGTGGTGGGCCTGGACCCTTTGTTGTATGGATTACAAACGGGCCTAGCAATCTCCTAGTAGTCCATTAGACTAAAGGCCCAAACACGTAATTATGCCAACGTTTCAGAAATTATAACAAAACAACGTTTAAAAGTAATATAAAGTAAGCATTAATCACTTATACCAAACTGCATAAATTACGAGTACCCTACTGCTAATGAACTTCATCTTTAAATATAAGACAAGATAAGATAACAAGTCAATGTATAAATAGAATGATAGAAACAATTGGTGAGAAAAACAATTCTTATATTTCAAACAATCTCTTTCTCTATTAGTTAGTTTACTCACATTCCGGTTAAGCCGGTTTTGACCTATATTGTGGACTGAATGCTGACTACCACTACGAAAAATCAAAGTGTTAGAGTTGGAGGGTCTGCCGACCAGTTGGTTTGACGGTTTTAAGGTTTGGTATTGTTGAACAACTTTTGTATAAAAAAATTTAAAGGCATAAGTTTGTATTAAGAGTTTTTGAAAATATAAAAAATGGTTAATGATTATAATTCAAACAAACATACATTGTAAATATCACTCATAATAAATTATTTAAAAAGTCCGGGAAGAATAGGACTATGACAAAACTTTCCTCTATCTTAAAAGATAGAAAGACCGCTCCCATTGATAGTTGGATACCCCATACTCCAAGGATTTACTCATACCGACCATATAACTAGATATCATTTTTCCTGTTCAAAATGATAACCAAAGGGAATGCATCAGTGACATGTGGTCATGCTTCATGAGCAGAATTCTGCCAGTGATTCAGTTCATCTGAACCACTCATTCATACAAATTCTATCATCAATAGATTGCTCATATCTTTAAGTCTTTAACACATCACACACACACATTTAAGTAGAAAGAGTTGTAACTCAACATTGGTGTTTTGTTTATTGACAAAGATGAATCCTTCTAAGGCTTTTGCTATTGTATTCATTTTGGTTAATGTGGTTCTGTTCACTAATGTGACAGCAAACAAGCTACCATGCCCTCCAAAAACACCAACCAAGTGTCCAAAGGATACCCTGAAGTTCGGTGTTTGTGGCGACTGGCTCGGGCTGGTTCATGAGGTCATTGGGGCTCAACCGGATAGTCAATGTTGCACATTGGTGAAGGGTCTAGCAGACCTTGAAGCAGCAGTGTGTCTGTGCACTGCAATTAAGGCTAATGTGCTTGGTGTCCTAAAGGTTAAAGTGCCTGTTGCACTTAGTTTGCTGGTCAACTCTTGTGGGAAAAAGGTTCCTGAAGGGTTTAAATGTGCATGACAAGTAATTGTGGCACAATTAATTTGGATTCATTTGTTTTGTATTGTGGTCATGATAATGTTTATTTGTGTTCTATTCCAGTGATGAATCATTACCTTTGTTATTTTTAGCTCGTAATCGAGCAGTATTATTTATATTCGACTTTTGTAATTCTTCAGTCAATGATATATGGTTAATTTATCCTTGAAGCTAAAAAACATCATTACAACAAATCGAATGCATATAAGGTATGGAATACGAGTGCCTCGGTGTACATGAGTAGTTGCAGTTTAAAGTCAGATAAACTCTGCAGGTTTGAGTAGAAAGAATGAAAATTATAGGGGTTTAAAGAGTTTATACTACATGTAAAAACACACGTGAACAGATTCAACAGATGAAGCAACCATCCAAATCCTATTAGTAAAAGTTAATACCTCACAAGAAGATGACTTGCAGAATCAACATCCTCAATGAGGCCTCAATAGAACGAAGACTCGATGATGGCCAATTCGGCT
This sequence comes from Flaveria ramosissima, assembly GCA_025215565.1. Taxonomy (NCBI): domain Eukaryota; kingdom Viridiplantae; phylum Streptophyta; class Magnoliopsida; order Asterales; family Asteraceae; genus Flaveria; species Flaveria ramosissima. Next base: position 45,318,638 of record CM046032.1, on the reverse strand, counting down.
CTCACTTAAGCGACCAAGGTGACGAAGAACCTGCACATAAACTCGCAAAGTTGACAATTATTAAACTAAATAATTTAACTGGCCACTGAAATCGATACATTATTTTCTTTGACTTCTCAAATCATGATATTAGTAACCAAAAGAAAGGGAACTTACCGTAAAGATTGCTTTGCCAGTATTATCAAGCTTCAACGTAGGTCCCTTTACATCGGTTTCTAGGAAGAAGTGTTTGCCCTTAACTCCTTCTGTCATCCCTATCTCTCTTATTTCCTGCAATTATACGGATAATTACTCTAAAAGCCATTACACATCAATGTCTTAACTTTATGTAACATTTCTTGCACTAAATCTCAAATGACTAATAATTCATGAATTTAAATAAAGAATATATAGTATCTATACCCACCAGAGCTTTCTCTAAGGTACTTTCTGTCAGCTTCAAAAAGTAAGAAATCATAATCAGCAATTGGGTACTTATTTATAACTTAAAGAATAAAGAGTAAAAATATAATGAGAGATACCTTCTTTCGTGGGGCTGTCATAAGCTGGGCATTCGCCTCGGCATAAGCAGCCATGTCATTAATGGCTGCATTGATCTTATCTAGAGTAAGTCTTCCTCTCATATATCTGCATTTCGAAATTTTAACCAGATATGACATATAATCTTATTCTAAAATCATAGACAAATGAACCAGATAGTACTGTGCTGATGAATAACATGTGTCCTGCAGAAGTTATGCCATTGAACCATTATATAATAAACAAAAGACGATTACACTTACGATGACAAGGAGTCCAGTTCATTGGCAGTAATGTACCACAAAGGTGGTGAACCACGACCCTTTTTCTCCTAAAATGTGAAAAAATATTGTTTGTGTTTGCAATTATAACAACTTAACCCATAAGGGAACATCGATTCACAGGCAGAAAAGGGGCGAGTGGGTCCTCACTTTGGGTAACGGTAGAGGCTCCTCTTTAGGTTCCTGAACCCCAAATGACTGATCGTCTCTTGCAGGCTCCTCTATTACAGAACTGGATACAGAAGGCAAAGAACAAAATCATGGGTATCAGTACTCAGTGCTGGAATCATACCCATAACAGCTGATCATATGCCAAACAAGATAGACAGAAATAAACACACCATTGATTATGATCTTGATCTATAACCTTTTCCCTTTCGGGTAAATATGATGGCACATATGCAGACATATTCTGCAACTTCTGCTGTTGCTGTAGAGATGCTTGAATCAGCTTCTACATATAGATCAAAGAACCCGAGTCAGTATTCCTATATTTTTGCTCACATTTTCTTATAGCCTTCATTCAGAAGATTATCTTCATAAATGTTTACTCTTACATGTACATGTTTATACATGTTGTATTGTTTGATTGGATGAATCCCTACATTATGACCGAAAAGAAACATAGAATTCACTACTGTGGCCAACCAATTTGCAAGATAAAAACCTATAATCAAAAGGCATACAACTGTATTTTTACGTAGGATGAGCAATTAAACCAAAAATGATTAAAAATTCCCTAATTATCCAATACATAAACCCTAACTAAGCAACACAAACCCTAAAATGAACTCACTTTAGCTTTAGGAATGGCTAGGGTTTCTTCACGCAATCGATCTTTAATCTTCTGTAATTGAAGCTCCATAGCCTTCAATGTCGCATCAACAGCTGACAAATCGGTGACGCTACTTGCAGGATACACTAACCAAACATATATAAATCAACATTAGAGCTGAAATTCAGCAATGGATACCCACTTCTAAACATAATTATCACCAGATTCCAGAGTTAAAGTAGAACTCCCTAATTTGGAAGGAGTTAGGTTCGATTGAGAAACTTTTGTAGGTAAAGTGAACTTACTGTTACGAGCAACGACGAGATCTTGGAGCTCTGCAATGCGAGCGTTGAAGGATGAAACTAAAGTATCCAGTGACGCACCTGCTTGCTTCACATCCATGGCGATTTCGCCCTTTCTCACACACACGATGATGATGATGAAGATGAAGATGAAGATGAAGATGAAGATGAAGATGTGGCGGGAATATTCAGCTCAGAAATTCAGATTTTGAAAGAAAAAAAAATCTGAATGAACACCCGGTTTACCGGCCCGACAGGTAACCATCAAGTTCGATTAGAACGTTGTTGTTTCTTTAACGGTTTTAATCTAGTCATATCATATTTTATTAAATCTACTATACATGTCGTATGTAAGGTTTGAACTTATCACCTTAATAATAAAAGACATACACATTTATCATTAGATTATTTCTGATGGTTGTCCAACGTTTTAATAACTATAAACGGACCGTTGGTTCAAGGCCGGTTTAATCTGGTTGTGAAAGCACTTTGTAAAATGACATATGACGGGTTAGATGTATATACATTGCCATCCATGATCCATATTCAACGTTGAAATAAAGCGAGCAATGACATACGAGTATATGACTGATTAGTTGTTTTACATACAAAATTTACTAACAAAGTATATGAAAAACTTCACGTGGAACGGTTTTCATTCTTAACTAAATTCAATGTATAATGTCATGTTTTTTTACTTAACGAATAAAATAAACATCAAGGATAATAAACATACATCTTCATACCCTAAAGTCCTAAACATAAGTTTTTTAGCGTCTACAGACTGCTAAAATCAATTGGTGGTGATATACGACGATATTGGACGGTGGTGGTGGTGATGGTAGATGGTGGGTGGTTGTGTTTAATCCTCTACAGACTTTAAAAGACTTTATAATTGGTTGTGCCAAGTCTGCATCATGCAGATCTCACGCGGACATTTTTTAATGAAAAGTCTTCCAAAAAACAAGCACTCTGCAGACTTTAACGTCTGCGTGTGGTCTACACGACACATACAAAAGACAAACACCCACTAAATAATCAAAGAGGTATAAAATCTTCATCACGTAAAAGTAAAATATTATAACGGTTATTTGGTTATTAAACTAAATAATCAAAGAGGTATAAAACCTTTACCACGTAAAAGTAAAAAATTATAATGGTTTATGTAGACATTAACATATCCATCTTATATTTACCATTGGTCTTCCACAAAAGTTATTCTATGTCACACATCTCGATCTCTAACTAGCAAGCATCATTGTCATAACATCTCTCTAATACGGCAGTGATCTTCGCGGCGTCTTTCTTATGACGAGATAAAAGTACCACCACTAGCTTCTTACTTTAAAAAAACAACCACTTAGTTATAGGTGTTCGTAAATGAATATTTCACGGTTAACTTGATCTTCACATGCTATTTTATCTTAGCATTTTGTCATGGTGTATGTATATAATCACTCGATAGAAGGTTTATAATTTTAAAGTTTTTAAATGTAAGAGTAAGTTTAAATGTTGCAACAAAATTTGTTTATGTATATGAACGTCCTAATCATACTAAGCGTGCAATACTTGTCTTTTGTAAAATTTTACCCACTCTGATAAGATTTATCATAGTTTTGAATGGTAAAAGAATGTAGTCACCAAATGCAACTTCATAAACGAAGAAAGTTAAAGTTTAGTTATATAACACCTTATGTCTGACGTCGGACGGTCACGTCACCCTCAACCAACCACATGAGTTGACTCTATATGCCATAAAAATGCTTGAAGGTGTTAGTTAAGCGTGCAACCCATCCTTAATTTCATTGTAGTGTTTTGAAAACATTAACTCATGTATTTTTCTTGGCTTTTAGTATGAAAATAAATGAATTTTGCTAGATTAATTAGGTTCTTTAAAGCCTTTGATTAGTCTCCTTTAAATCTTAAGTGCTATTGTTTTGAGCCGTAATCAAAGGTACTTAAGTATTTAAGATTTAAAGACGGCTCAAAACAATATCACTTAAGATTCAAAAAAGACTAATCAAAGGCTTTAATAGAATTGAATTATATTTCTTTTTGAAAAGGGTCATATTTTTATTAGTTCGTTTGGAGCCCAAAAACGTTGAGCCAGCCCTGCAAACCCATCACCTCTTTTTGGTATCGATCGATGATACCTGTTGTTTATGGTTCAAAGAGGTTCAAGACGAGCCCCCTCAGCAACGTGAATTCGATTGTTAACATTCAAACTAGCGTTAAACAAGTAAATGAGCCAAAACCAAACAAAATTCAACCCAAAAGATCATGCAAATGGAAGAATGCTATAAAAAGAACACCTCTGCTAAAGTGTAATATCGAAAAACAAACATAATTTGTGACAAATAATGACAAACCCACATAAGAACATGAACAGAACTATGTTATTTATCAACTTGATAGAATTCAACATTTTGTAGAATATACGTACTGAACAAGCAACTGTACAACTTATAAGAATTATAAGCAAGGTAGAACTTTATTTAGAGTCACAATGAAAAGATCGAAATGTTATACGACTACACGGACCCGAATGTGTTCTCCCCGCTGTAGGTAACGTATAGGAATCCATCTTCGTCTTTCTTCTCATCATATATTGTAGACATTATGGCACCTACAAATATATCATCAAATCATATTAGCTGACACAACACAAGAAACATGAATTAAAACTTTTAATTTTCATAATGTTTTGTTAAAGCTAGATTTTTGAACACCCACAAGATCCCAAATCCAACAGCAATACTTGTACTAGATTTGTTGGTCTATATGCTTACATGACAGACAAATGAAGGTAAATTCAGCGTAACATGAGTGTTATTTCAGTAGTCTTTTTAGAAAACACCCGATAGTTATTTGGAATGTGTATATAAAACTACATAAGCGTTTATACATCATGTTGTTTAGGACTTTAAGTACATTGACAGAGCGAGAGATGTGGTTATGTGATTACATAAGTGCAACATGAACTTGTGTTTATGTGTGTTCTCGCGGTTTTGTGCTTAAAAATGGTTCTGTATTGAATGGTTCATGCGAGAACTACAAAAACACTTGTATGTAGTGCATGCCAGAGGATGTGTAGTTACATAACCGCGTTATTATGACAATGGTTTATGACTTTTTTGCAGTTCTCTACTTAGAATTGGTTATATATCGAGTGACTCTTTATATGCGTGTGTGTGTAAATATACCAGTAGGTGGAAGGACGTTCTCCACAAAAATAAAAATAGCTTTTTCTGCGCTCAGCTTAATTCGTTTACGTATCACATACACAAATTGCCCAACAGTAAGATCAGCAGGAACAAGGTATCTGCATGAATCAAAGAACAAATTGTTAAGTATTTGCTAGTTTCTTTATAACCATGACAACATTTTTATTACACAAAAGAAACGAACTTACTTCTTCTTGTCGATGTTAGGAATGTCGCTTTTCTCGGCCTTCTCCACAATCACCTTTCAAGTAATAATAAACATAATAAGACATGAACAAACATTCAAGATAAAGCTAACTGCTTTTTCCATTATACTTGTTGGGAGATGGGTCGGGCAAGTTGAATAACGGGTCAAATGGTGCAAACGTGATGTTTTAGTTGGGCAACGGGTCAATGGGCGATTAATCAACCATAAATCTATTTGCTTACATAAATTGAAGTTTTCATTTTTAGGGTCTCACAAAAAAATGATTGTAGATCTAACAAGGATAAAGATTATACACATTGCATTGCACTAACAGTGAATCACCTAGTTAAGCCATTTCTAGAGTCGATTGACGGATCATAACTAATATATCCGTCAAGATTCACTTAATTCAACGTTCGTGAGCCCGTTATATAAGTCAGTACTCATCAATAAACAGATATGCACAAATGAAAATTTGTATAAAAAGGTCAGATACCGGAATTCTATCAGGATACTTCTCCCTAATCCTCGAAGCCTCAGCATGCCTCTTTGCTGAAAAAGTATCAATCAAAACACACACGCAGTTAACAATCGCGCTAAAACAAGACTCGATAATTGATCATGGATTCAAATCTTCTCTCTAAAGAACTTACAGAACTCATGTTCTTGCTTGAAGGAACCCTTAGCCATTGTTCTACCAAAAACTGCAAAATCAAGAAAACAAAACCCTCAACACATGATCAACATCCAAAACATAACAACAAGAAACAATCAAATATTTCTTCAATCAACCCTCACAAATACATGTATCAATTGAAACTTCAATGTTCAAACCCATAAACAAGATCATAAATTGAAGTAAATATCGATCAAACAAGCAGTTTGATCTGCAAAATAGTTAACAAAGAAACTACAATCCGCTGACTCAATAGTTCCAAAAAAATACCCATTTCAATCAAACAAACCAAAAATCAAACTTTAATCTAACCATCTACAACCATCAACCCCACAAAACCTAATCCCCACATCAATTTCAAATCAGGTATCAATCACCACATCAAAATCAATTGCAGCGATCATAACTCATAACAAACAGACTCAACACTAGAAATCAAGAAATACATACAGTTAATCAACGGATTGAAGTGGGGATTGAAACAGAAACTTGTGATTTCGATCTTGTTCTTGAAATCGTGGGGTATGGTATCAGATTGAGATGATTTGAGCAATGATTGGGGGGAATTGGTTGCGTGTATGGATTGGATGATGAATTTGTGTGGGAGACTCAAAGGGATTGAATTTGATGGATGGAGTGATTGTTGTTGTTATTATATATGGGGGTTTTGGGTATCCTCCAAGGTATTCTATAATATTGTATGTTTGTTATCGATGGATAAACGTACACGTCATGTTGGAGAATATTCCGGTGACCGTCGCCGACGTGATTCGGTGTCACGTTATTTATCCGGTCTTCATTTATTATTTCTTCTTTTGTCACGTCATGTTTTTGGATATCATACAAATATAAAAACATAATTTTTTTTATAACAAATAACATCAATGTCAAACAACTGTTAATAACTATTAACACCATAGTAGCTTGCATTTAAAAAGAACTAAAAATATAAAAAATTAAAATCGACCGAAAGTAGACGTAAAAACGTTAAACCAGACACGTAAAACGTTAAATACGATAACTAGGTCGATCTAGGATCCGCGTGTTGCAAACGTTAAATGAAAAAATAGACATAACAACGTTGAACCACATACACACGTTAGACGTGTTAACTCTCAAAATTTAAATCGAAATGTAAATCGAAAAATTTATAGTAGATTAAAAGTACAGAGGAGCAAAGCTAAAAGTGAAAATTTATAAGAGTTAAATTGTAAATATGTAAAAGTATTGGTTTAACATATTAAAAGAAAGAAATTTTCAAGACATGTACAACATTCAATGCTTATTGTACAACATTTAATTCAACTTTAGGTTGAGAATAATAATATTTAAATTATAAATGGGTACTAAAATCCACTATTATAGATCGACATCCTCTATACGTCTCATATAGCGATGAATGCGACATATAAGGTCGAAGATGTTAGTTATATTTTTAGTCATAAATTATAATAATTTTAGAGTATATTTTAGCATATATTTTGCATTAGTTGTATGTATTTTTCAATTATTTTATATAATAGAAGTTTTGTGGAATGGAATCTACTTTGGTGTGTTTTGATTTGTTTTGTAGGTGCATTCAATTGAGAGAGAAAAAAAAAGACTTAAAAGAAAATATTTATTAAGTAGAATCTTGAAATTTAAAGAGTGCAGGGAAAATTCCTAAACTTTAGGAATTTTTATTGAATATGATTATCTTTAGATTTTTTTGAAGATAGAGAACAATAAAACCTAAAAAGGTGGATCTGCAAGTTAAAGGAGAAGAATAAATAGAAGAAGAGAAAAAAGGAGGCATCTTGGAGCACTTTGGGAGGATTTTGAAGAGATTATTTTGAAGAATCAAGTTCAAGAAGCAACGAGGAGCAATAGCAATTTAGGTTTCTTTATTGGTTTTCGATTCGTACGTTTTATTTTATTTTAGTTTTGATTGATCTAGTCGTCATGTCCGGCTAGAACAATCCTTGATTTCAACATTAAAGTTTAATTTTTATGATTTTGGTTTGAACTTATGTGAAGCAATTATGAGATGTTTTTATTTTGATGGTTTGTTTGTTTGATTCTTAATTTTAACCCGGATCTAATTCGGTATATATTAGATTGTTAATAAAATTGGCCACTTTATTAATTTTTCTAATAAAGTTCTTCAAGTTTTAAAACCCTAACCAAGTTTTGATTTTTGATATAAGGAACAATTAACGGTTTGAGTTTAATTCATTCTCGTTATAGAATCACACAATCTAGTTAAGCATACCGAACGGCGTGTGTGTTTAATTATAATCGATACTTTTATCGTCGCAACCCGCACGCTAAGATCCGAACGGCGTGAGCTTAGAGTAGCGGGTTGGCTCCAATCAACAAACTGCGATTGATTGGACATTAGATAGAGGGGATATCCGAACGGCGTGATGTCTAGTATCGATACAAATCATTAATTGAAAATTGTCATTGCACCTTAATTGTTAATGATCGTAAGCCAAATCAAATCAAGAAATTGCCTTAGTGTTGGAATTAGTTTTTTATATTTGAATTTACTTCACCATTTAATTAACGTTTTTAGTAATCCCTTTTTCATTATTAAAAAAATACAAAAAATGTCAATTTTCGTTTTTCCAGCAGAACCGTAACACGGCCCCGTGGAATTTTCTTAACAATTTTGACACGGTCGTGTCAGCTCACTGGAATTTTTTCTACTTTTTGCAATTTATTTATAGTTTTAGTTTTTATTTAAACCCCCACCTTCCTTAGCTTATAATCAATCAAAGTAACTGTGCTAAAACATTTTTGGTATAAAATAATTGACACGTATCCCTGAGAACACGAACCCTACTTCCGCTCATACTATTATTAGTGTGTGTGACGGTAGGTTCACACTATAATATTTTATTTGCTGGATTCGACACCCAACAAATTGGCGCCGTTGCCGGGGATACGGCGATTCTAACTGTTTTATTTCAAGATCTTTAAGTACAGATACACATTTTCACAAACACCATGGCAGCTGAACAAACACTTAGGAAGTGGGCGACTCGTGATGTCATCCAACAACCACTTTGCATCAGTTATCCTACTATGGAGAACTTCGAGCTTAAATCTGGACTCATTCATTTATTGCCTCTCTTCCGAGGTCTAGATAATGAGGATCCTTACAAGTTCTTAAAGAATTTCATGTTGTGTATTCCGGAATGAAACCACATAATATTACTGAAGATCAAATCAAGCTAAGGGCATTCCCTTTTGCTCTGCAAGACTCAGCAAAAGAATGGCTTTATTACCTACCACCAGGGTCGGTATCCACTTGGAATGATCTTGCAAAATTATTCTTAAATGAGTATTTTCCAGAACTGAAAGCTTCCATGCTACGTAAAGAGATTATCAGGATCAAACAAGCAAAAAGAGAAGCTTTACACACTTATTGGGAGAGATTTCAGAAGTTGTGTGCTAGATGCCCACAACATGGTTTATCCGAACACCAACTGCTTCAATACTTTTATGAAGGTCTTGAACCATTAGAGAGGCATTTGATAAATGCTTCTTGTGGGGGAAATTTATTTGACAACACACCAAGTCAGCTTAGAGCCTTGATCACATCTATAGCAGAAGACACAAAGCATTGGGATCAAGAAGAAGAGTGGTATGTCGACACATCACATGGGGTTAAAGAAGATAGTACACCTCAAATCAAAACTAAACTTGTTGAATTGACAAAAGCAGTCATGCAACTTGCTAAGGCTAAAGGCGTGGAACCATCTTTTCAAGCTTGCGAGGTATGTTTACAAATTGGACACCGCACAGATATGTGTCACATGTTGGGAGAGGAAAAGAAACAAGAACAAAAAATGGAAACCTATTTTGGACAAAACTCAAGACAATACCGACATCCCCAATACAATCTGAATTGGGTACATCCTTCTAATATAAGCTACCAACAAAGCCCTTCACAATATCAAGGACTACCTTCGTTCCAAACAACAGACCAACACAATTACCAGCCTAGTCGACAAAAACAAGTAGATAGCTCAGAAATGTCCTTGGAAGACATCGTTAAAAGGTTAGCCACTAGCACCCAATCATTCCAAGACGATACAAAGGCTAGCATAAAACACTTACAGCACCAAATAACTCAACTTGGTAGTTCGATAAGCAAGATAGAGTCCCAAGAAAAATTACCCTTGCAAACCGAGAATTACCCCAAGCACAATGTTAGTGCCCTTACCTTGATAAGTACAACACAAGAAGAAGAAATTACTGTTGAGAAAATGGATAAGGGGGAAGAAATGGTTTTTGAAAAGCAAGACAAAGAAAAGAAAAAGGTGCTAGGACCACTTGAAAGTGAAGTAAATATCACTCATCACCCTCCATTCCCTTCACGACTACGAAGCACAAAAAGGGAAAGAGAAGATAAAGAAATCGTGGAGGCATTCACGGAGGTAAAAAAGAGGCCACCTTACTATTGCAAAGATCAAGTGTTTAACAAAAGTTTTGATGATGATACGACTGAAGAAATGACGGAAAAGTCCAAGCTTGGGAAGGTGATGATGGAAGTATTGATATTCATGAGTCCACAAAAGAAAACAAGGTATGAAGATCAAAAAATAGAATTACCAATTACTAATGAAAAAGTTTTTTTATTTATTCCACAGGCACCAGACTGAATGAGACTTCCAAAAGTCTAGCCAAAGACGTTAAAGAAAGGCGCTACGCGGGAGGCAACCCGTATTTTGTTTGTTTTTCTATTTCTATCTTGTTCTAATTTTTTTTGTTATTCATTTTCATCCTTTGCAAAAAAAAGGTGTCAAACAGGAGGTTGAAACGGCCGCGCAGCGATTGCTTTATAAAACAGACACGGCCGCGTAAACCTTCTGAGTTAAAAAAAATGCTCAAACCTATCTCTAAACAGAATTGCTACTTGGCTTCTTCCTGACCTTGACTTCACAACCACATCTATCCTTCGTTCTTTCCACCCCACCATCAACCACCTCAGTAAATTTCATCACACTCTCTACTCCACGCCTCGAGGACGACGCTGAATTCAAGCTTGGGGAGAGGTAATTTTAATTTTATTTTTTTTTTCGTCTTATTTATCATTCAATTACATATTACATATTGCATTTAGGGTTGCATCATAGTCATGGTAGTTTTGGGAACTGCAATTAGGACTGCATTGTATATAGTTAATCATAGTATTAGGTATGCATAAAAAAAAACAAAAAAAAACAAAAAAAGGTAACACTTTCGTAGCCTTGGGAAAGATTTTGAGAATAACATGAAAAATGATATTACCCTTTACTATGCTAATCGTAGGTTGCGTATACAAATAGGTTGATAGTAATAAATAGATAGATGTGCTCCGTTATGCTAGTGCCCTTTGTTTTTGGATCTACAAGGATAGAACATCTAATAGCCATGTGTGCTTAATACTGATCTGATCACATAAGGAGACTGAGACCTAGCAAAAATAGGTTGAGAGCCAAGTCCAAATGAAAAAAAAGAAAAAAAAGAAAAAAAAAAGAAAAAGAAAAAAAAGAGAAGAAAAAAAAAAAAGAAGAGAAGTTAGTTATATGAAAAATAAGCCGCAATAATGGCAACAAAAAATCATTTGTGATCTTGTGTGGTGAAAAATTGACCATTTGCTCTCTATAGTCCTTGAGGTTAGGAAGGTTTCCACCGTGTGAAGAAAGGTGTTGGCACACTTAAATGACTAATTTAACATGCATTAATTGATATGAAACGATAAATCCAAAACTTAAGGGTTAGAGGATCATAACTAGCAAATTGGACACATTTGTTTATAAAAATCTTGAAAACCTAATTTGTCCACGATAACTAAAAATTAGCATAAGAAGATGATTTTATGCTCATACTTCTTACGTGGGGCTAAGAATGGTATTGCCAATATTCTAATTATATGACTATATGCGTTGTTTTCACTTTCCGGTTTATTCCTAGTCTTGAATTCCTTGAGGACAAGGAAAGGTTTAAGCTTGGGGAGATTTGTTAGTTATATTTTTAGTCATAAATTATAATAATTTTAGAGTATATTTTAGCATATATTTTGCATTAGTTGTATGCATTTTTCAATTATTTTATATAATAGAAGTTTTGTGAAATGGAATCTACTTTGGTGTGTTTTGATTTGTTTTGTAGGTGCATTCAATTGAGAGAGAAAAAAAAAGACTTAAAAGAAAATATTTATTAAGTAGAATCTTGAAATTTAAAGAGTGCAGGGAAAATTCCTAAACTTTAGGAATTTTTATTGAATATGATTATCTTCAGATTTTTTTGAAGATAGAGAACAATAAAGCCTAAAAAGGTGGATCTGCAAGTTAAAGGAGAAGAATAAATAGAAGAAGAGAAAAAAAGGAGGCATCTTGGAGCACTTTGGGAGGATTTTGAAGAGATTATTTTGAAGAATCAAGTTCAAGAAGCAACGAGGAGCAATAGCAATTTAGGTTTCTTTATTGGTTTTCGATTCGTACGTTTTATTTTATTTTAGTTTTGATTGATCTAGTAGTCATGTCCGGCTAGAACAATCCTTGATTTCAACATTAAGGTTTAATTTTTATGATTTTGGTTTGAACTTATGTGAAGCAATTATGAGATGTTTTTATTTTGATGGTTTGTTTGTTTGATTCTTGATTTTAACCCGGATCTAATTCGGTATATATTAGATTGTTAATAAAATTGGCCACTTTATTAATTTTTCTAATAAAGTTCTTCAAGTTTTAAAACCCTAACCAAGTTTTGATTTTTGATATAAGGAACAATTAACGGTTTGAGTTTGTCTATGAATTCATTCTCGTTATAGAATCACACAATCTAGTTAAGCATACCGAACGGCGTGTGTGTTTAATTATAATCGATACTTTTATCGTCGCAACCCGCACGCTAAGATCCGAACGGCGTGAGCTTAGAGTAGCGGGTTGGCTCCAATCAACAAACTGCGATTGATTGGACATTAGATAGAGGGGATATCCGAACGGCGTGATGTCTAGTATCGATACAAATCATTAATTGAAAATTGTCATTGCACCTTAATTGTTAATGATCGTAAGCCAAATCAAATCAAGAAATTGCCTTAGTGTTGGAATTAGTTTTTTATATTTGAATTTACTTCACCATTTAATTAACGTTTTTAGTAATCCCTTTTTCATTATTAAAAAAATACAAAAAATGTCAATTTTCGTTTTTCCAGCAGAACCGTAACACGGCCCCGTGGAATTTTCTTAACAATTTTGACACGGTCGTGTCAGCTCACTGGAATTTTTTCTACTTTTTGCAATTTATTTATAGTTTTAGTTTTTATTTAAACCCCCACCTTCCTTAGCTTATAATCAATCAAAGTAACTGTGCTAAAACGTTTTTGGTATAAAATAATTGACACGTATCCCTGAGGACACGAACCCTACTTCCGCTCATACTATTATTAGTGTGTGTGACAGTAGGTTAACACTATAATATTTTATTTGCTGGATTCGACACCCAACAGAAGACACTGAAAACAAAGAAAATTCAATGGGGTTGTCTCATATAGTCTTGTATGACCCTTTATATGACACATATAGTCCTATATGATACGTATAACAAATTTGACACTAAATACAAGTAGAAATTTAAGGGGCTCTTAGATAGATTATATGCCTCGTATAAGGCTATACTACCCTTCTATACGACCGTATATGACTATATGACCCATATATAATTCTGATGTGTTAATTTATAAAATGAAGGTGTCTAGATATCAGGTCCCTTATAAATTTACTAATAGTTTCATTTCATTTATTATTTGTTTTATTTTAAGTTCTATTGAAAAAGTATATTAGTTATGCGTATTTGTTTGGTGTTACAGGATTTAAATGCAACTCAAATTAGTTTTTCTAACAAATATCGAATTTACATTTTATTTTCAAGTAGGGTTTGAAAATTTGTGAATGCTTTACTTATAAACTCACAGTATCTTAAATTCTGAGTATAATCTATACTAATAAATGATTACATGTCGTGACACATGTCCTCATCAGATTTTACCTCACAAAAATTTTCCCGCCTAAAATCCTTTTAACAAATTTTTCACAAATCATGCTAAATTCATTACTCGAAGTTTTATTTTATTTTAATTTTTTTAAACAACAAATGTGAAGTTTTTATTTTCTTTAACAATCTCAATTACCACCATCCATTCTAGGGATTTTGAATCTATTACATCAATCATCTCAAATCCTATTTAACCCTTTAAACCTTATGATCACAAATCCTTATTTTACATAATCGTATTTAAAATAAAAACGATAGAGTTAAAATATTTTTATTTACATATTTGAAATATATATTTATAATTTTAACCCGTGTAATACACGGGCTAATAACCTAATGATATATATATATATATATATATATATATATATATATATATATATATATATATATATATATATATATATATATATAATATGTATTTTTATTTGTTAATATTTAGTGTTTAATAATGCTATGATATATATGCGGAGAGAGAGAAAATGACAGAAAATAACACCTAACCCGGTTATATAATTTATAAATTACTTGTTATTTAATTGATTAAAAATTATTTGAGTATAATATAACTTTATTATTCCAGTTAATTATAGTTTTGTTAATATAAATCACTTTATTTACTCCATAACGAAAATTACGTTACGTGTGTGTAATTTGTATGGGTTATGGTTTTTCATCACGAAGCAATCCTGATATGAGAGAGAGAGAGAGAGAGGTTGAGAGGTACTTTACATTTCGATGTTAATTAAACTAAAATGTGAGTCGTGACGATTGTAATTTATATAGTTAATCTCGGTTCTCGTCCCTAGGTTTTGCAAATTGTCTCCACTTGAGTACCAACATTTATCTTGTCTTCATTATTGGCCTGAGTTTTGCAAATTGTTTCTATATTCGTCCTTTTAACTAACTGTGTTTAAATTTACTGTTAAGTGAGTGTTAAAAAGACCAAAATACCCCTAAGAGCTATAAAAGAATATCACCACCTCACTTTTCACTTTCTCTCACACTCCCCGTTTTTCTTCTTTCTCCACAACACTACACACCACCACCACCACACACCACCACCACCACACACCAATTACAGAATCTCATTCTCCCCTCTATTTCAATCCCCCTTCACCCTATCCACCACTGTTGCCGGAGCCCTTATCCACCACTGTCTCCGATGTTACCCATTCAATCGCAACCTTTGCTCCATCTCACCCCAATCAACCCCACAACAGTCAGACCATCACCGCCCCAACGTTATCGAAACCCTCGAAGAAAGAGGCTTACTAGACTCGCTCACCGGCGAAAACCTCCGAACAATCTGCTCAAATTCATTTGTTCGAGTGTACTGCGGCTTTGACCCCACCGCCGAGAGCCTCCATCTCAACAACCTCATCGTCCTTACGTGGTTCCTCCACTGCGGCCACTTCGTCGTCGCCCTCGTCGGCGGCGCCACCGGCTGCGTCGACGACCCCTCCGGTAAGTCCCTCGAACTAGGGCTGTTAAAAAATATCCGAATCCGAAACCGAATCCAAATATCCGAAAATCTGAAATTCGGATATCTGAAATTTCGGATATCCGAACTTCGGATATCTAAAATTTCAGATTCGTATTCGAAATATCCGAAATATTCGAAATATCCAAAATATTTTATAAAAATTTTAAAATATTAATATTAATTAAATATTTCGGATATTTGAAATATTTCGAATATTTTAATAAAAACTTCAAATATATGAAATAAATTTCAATAATTTTTTTATTATATTTTTGTAAAATTTATTACATAATACAATTTTTTTTAAATTCGGATATCAGAAGGGATATCCGAATCCGAATCCGAATTTTCGGATTCGGATTCGGATAATGAAATCCACTATCGGAAATTTTCGGATATCTGAATTTCGGATATTCGAAAATGAACACCCCTACCTCGAACGCCCTGAACTCGACCCCCAAACCCTTGAATGAAACATTTAAGGAATCTCAGATACAATTGTTAAGATTCTTCTCAATCAAAGTGATGAATTTAACGATTCGGTTGTCGTGTTGAACAATTATGAGTGGTGGAAGGATGTCAAGTTGCTTGATTTCTTGAAAGATGTTGGGGGATTCGATAGGGTTAACACGATGATAGCGAAAGAAAATGTTAAAAGAAGGTTAGAGTCGTCTGATCAGATGGTACTAAATTTGGGAAATCAGTGGTGTGTGGTGGCGATGGTGTGAGGTGCGGTGGTGTGTGGTGGCGGTGGTGTGTGGTGTCGGTGGTGTAAGGTGTGGTGGAGTGTGCCGGCGGTGGTGTGTGGTGGCGATGGTGTGTGGTGGCGATGGTGTGTGGTGGTGGTGGTGATGGTGTGTGGTGTTGTGGAGAAGGAATTGAAAAGTGAGATGATGATATTTTTATAACCCTTAGGGGTATTTTGGTCATATTAAAAAATCTAACAGATAATGTTAACACCGTTAGTCAAAAGGACGAAAAGAGAAACGATTTGCAAAACTCAGGCCAATAATGAAGACAAAATAAACGTTGGTACTAAAATGAAGACAATTTGCAAATCTTAGGGACGAAAACCGAGATTAACTCTAATTTATATTTTATCATGCTGCACACGATGTTACAACACATGTTTTTTATGTACGTTTGGAGAGAGTCTGGTCAAATATAATACGTCTTCATTGAATGTTATAAATTCGAGTTATTTATGTTTCGTCGTAAATTTAGTTCGTAAACAAGTTGAATTAATTGTAAACTATACTTTATCATGTCGTGTATGATGCCGCGACAAACCTACCTTGCTAGAAACCGATAAACCCGATCCCAAACACCCCCTTTCTAATGCTTGTTAAATTCCCGCGTTTAAACAATTGCACAAACGAACAACTATAAAACCCTAAAACCAAAACCCCCCAAATCAATCACTCCCACTACAAATTCTAATCGATAAATCTGTTCAACACACTGATTCCATCAAAAGCATGCCGCAATCGAATCAATCAGATTCAGAAACCGAAGCAACAGCCTCCGATACACCACGGAGAAGAGGAACCAAGACGTCGGAGAAGATGACGGAGTACGAGAAACAGAGGATGAAACGAATTGAAGAGAACAAAGCGAGAATGAAGGCGATGGGGTTGGATAAAATGGCGTCTTCGTTCATGGGTTCGATTCCGATTTCAGAAAAGGTGAAGAGAAAAGGGAAAACGAAGGTGGGTGTGGAAGATGATGAGGAGTATATGCCATCTGCTGTTGATGAGGGATCGAGTTCTTCTAGTGGGTCTGATAACGAAGATGAATATCGTGCATCTCGAATGAAGGTAATTGGTTACATTTGGGTTTTTCGACTTTTGCACAAAAGTTGAGAAAAAAAAAACCAATTTTTCACTTCAAAAAGTAAGATTTTTGCTATAAGTAGTATATTGGATTTTGTATCATATGAATGAAAACAACTTTGATGATGATTTTGTAGGAAAATCCATATCTATTTTGCATTTAGAAAAGTTAAGTCTGACCTCTAATTCTTAAGTGTAATATGCCCTTTAAATTGGTTGTTTCAGATAGCCAATAAAGCATGAAAAAATATGAGTTCTTATTGCCCTAAGCTTCTAAGATAGTCGAGTGTTCTCATAGTTCTTTAGGAACTTGTGGTATAGTCATTGAGTATTTGAGTGGTTGGATGTGTACTTTTATAGTGCCACTTGAACAATTATGATTGATCAAACAGTCAGTTGATTAAAACCACTATATAGTTGGGTAGATTTACATTTATTTGAATAATGTTTTTGACAGTTTTCGAGTACTACTTTAAGCCACTTACTTTCAATGCACATCCAAACACTGCAATAGCTAAAGATTTCCAACTAAGTTTCATTGTTGTTTTATCATAATGAGTTGTTGGTTTTTGAAACATTATGCCTGGTATGTTGTTGCGAAAAGAACTCATAAGTTTTTCTTGTGAAAATGCAAAAAGAACATTGCACATTGTAAAAATGGGTAATTTGCACAAAATGAAAAATATGTTTGCTTTGCTTTTACATTTTTGCCATTGGTGGTTAACTTTTCAATGAAAAGAGAACCATACTAGTTCAAAAAGTCGATCAATCTTATTGTAGTGATCAATATTTTTCAGCCAAAGCTGAAAAATCCAACACCTAGCAAGAAAATTTCAAAGCTTTCAGGCACCTCAGATTTTGTTGATGATGATGAAGCTTTAATGAAGGTAAGTTCCCTTCAATTGCATGAGTTTGTGGTTCTCATTTTCCCAAAGATTTTCAGCTAAATAATCAACCCTATCGATGCAGGCCATTGCTCTTTCTCTACAAGATTCATCAGGCTTTTTGGATGTAGAGAGCAAAACGCCTCCTCAAAGATCTGATGCCAATGCATCAAATTCTGAAAATCTTGAAAGAAAGCAGAGTGTGCGTAAGGATGATTCTGGGAAACGGAAGAGGAAAAACATGGTAATATTTTACTAGATCAATGCTCATTTCCTCTGTGGGTACTTCTAGCCTTCTAGTCCCATGAAAATTGAAGCATTTGACTTGATATATAGGTTAAGTAAAATGTCTCAACAATTTGTGAGATGGCGAATGTCGAAATGGGGAATGGTTGGGTATGTCAAAACGGACTTGGTGGACACCAACTCTTTTTATTTCAGTTTACTGAATTTTAAACATAAGGCACTGAATATGATTACAAAAATATTTAACAAAGTGATTTATGAAGATGTCAGCATTTGTATATACTTTGGGCAACTTTCAACCTGTTTTCATTTGTCTAAGTTATTAGATTATAATTGTCTGACCTGTTTGAGACGGAAAAAAAAGTCAAAGCGACCTACTTTTAGGTGAACGGGTCAATTTCTCACATTTGAACTATTTGTTGAATGTCTGGTATAATATGCTCTTCACTAGAGATAAACAGAGGAATTCAATGGCTAGGATTCGATGTCGTTAATGTTCAGCGATGAACATGGGCATATAAATAATTTAAACGTTAAATTCTTTGAGTGAGGGAAAATATTGCAGTTTCCATGGACAACTAGCGTATTTACTTTTATACCATCTTACTCTGCATGTTGAGTTTCTTTAATTTGGTTATGTTGAGCAGTTCACAAGTCGAGTGCAAATGACCGAGGATGAGTTGATATTACACTTCTTCCAGTTCGATGGTAACTTCTCAAGTTAATTTTACGATTTTTAGTCTTTCTTTAAAATGTAAAAAGTAGAAATATTTTAAAAGTTTCAGTAGTTTATTCTCAGCTAATCTGTTAAACTTCTTGGAACAAATGATTAATCTACCACATATATCATCATTTTTGTTATTTGCAAAAAAATCGAGTTATGTTCACCTAGTGTTTTTTACATATAACTTCTTGTCCTAATAAGAAATTGCAAAAATGATACTTGCTATTGCAGAAGCAGGCAAAGGAGGGATAAATTTACGCGACTTGCAGAAAGTAGCAGCTTTACATGATTTTACATGGAAGGATGAGGAGATGGAGCACATGATTCATTTCTTTGATAGTGATGGAGATGGGAAGGTTAGCCCTTCATCATACTATACTAATATTCTTGTAAAATCAACAACTTTGCTGTTTTATAAACCTTTCTGTTTGCGGTTTTGTGTTTTCATTGATGTCACAATGGCAGCTAAGTCTTGAGGACTTCACTAAGATCGTTGAGCGTTGCAACATGAGACAAGGGTCTGAAAATGCAGAACGCGATTCAATGGCATCATGAGTGGATGATGCAACACGATATTTCAGCTTATATATTTTTATGTATGGATGTATGTGTGTATGTATTTTTTAATGAAAAACCAACTTTGACATTGTACAAATGGTGGAAGTAAGATTTCACAATTTTGATGTATAATATTTGCTATCTTGGTGTATTCTTCAAAATGAAATTCGCCACTGTTCCCTGGGATGATATACTTTATATTAAGAACATAAAATGGTGTCAAATATGCTATCAATAGGGCACTCAATATTGTTTTAATGTAGTGTGACCGTTTTGATATCTTAAATTGTTATCAGTCAAGTAGTTGAAGTGAATATAAGAATGTGTTAGTGACCCTTCAACGGGATGAACAAAGAGTCAACTTGCATCCTTTAGTTTTATCATATAGGTTTTTGTAGGTGAAAATACATCACCTTCACCTTTCTTGGCAAAGCCTAAGAAGAAAAGCATCCTTTAGTTCTATCATATAGGTTTTTGTAGGTAAAAAATCATCTTTCTCGGCAAAGCCCTAGAAGAAAAGGTTTAAAAAGGAGATCTTTGGACCAAAAAATGTTTCACAAAAAAGAAATGATTGTTTTTATCAATTTTAAATATTCTATTTGTACGAACGTAACAAATTAATCAAAATGAAATGACTTTAAATCCTATAAGTTACTAATTGAATTTCAATTTCAATTTCATTCAGTCAAATAAGCATAATTTATAATAAAACTAATTCTAATTCCATTAGATTCTATTGACAATGAAGCCTAATAAGAAAAGGTTTAGGGAAGTTGATTGGTGTTATATATCTTTAAAACGTAAGTTTTTTACCACATAATAACATTAGACTTAAGAAGCATTTTTACGTTACATTAACATCAACTTAACATCATATATATATTTTTTTTATAAAAAACATGCCGTAATGATTAATGACCCTTATTTCCTTTCCGTCATTACCCACTTATGAGATTTATAAGAAATTATAATGTTACGATCGAAGCACTCATCGTATAACGGCCATATGATGTCCAACGTTAGGTTTGCTCTCAACTACCGATGTGTATAGACTATGAGACCAAGGACAATCGATGCTATATTAATCCTTCAAAGTTAAAAGGTACGTATAAGAACTCATAATATCGTTATCTTCCACCTCGAAGATCATCAGCAACCAGAGACCAAAAATGGCTCAACCGCATCAATTACCACCAATATTCACACTCTCACCCACTAATCTCCCAAACACACACTCCAACACCCACTCAAATTCTCCCCGAATGTGTCTTCCAAAGATTAGGGCAGAAATCCCCCTTCAAGAACACCCTTTTCCCCCAAACGCCATGCGAAGAAAGCTCGATTCCACTTGGATCGGTGGATTCAGCCTAGGAATCGATCTGGGTTTGTCGAGAACTGGCCTTGCTGTTAGCAAGGGCTTCACCATTCGTCCCCTCAAGGTTTGTTTGTTCTTCACATCTCTGTTAATGTTCGATTTAAGAGACTAATTAATGCCCAATTGGTGTTACTGAATCATCGCAATTTCAAGTGTTTATAACTATTTGATTTGGGTTGTTTTTACGTGGGTTTAGGTTCTTGAATTGAGGGGTCAAAAGCTTGAATTGAGTCTGATTGATATCGCTCAACAAGAGGTTTGTTCTTCTTTGATAATTGTAGTTCTAAGTTCTAACATAGTAGTTTTTGTGATTAGTATTGCTCTGCACATGTTTAGCTGTTCAAATTGGTTTATTGCTCGTTTGTTTGGATCAAAACAACCTTGGTTAACTTTGATTTAAAGAAATTCACTCATTTGACTTCAGAAGTCAAAATGGTGGCTTTTTGCGGTCAATGGGAGATGATGTTGCAAAGAGTGTTAAAACTCAAAAGGCTGAGATTGTACAACTATTTTAAACTTGAAAAAGAACTCATTTTTTTTGCTAGTTTTATGGAATTAATGATATCTACAGTGTTCATTCTGTATTATTTATAGTATCTCCATGAAGTTCATGTTTGATTTCTAATGGTCAAATGAGTACTTTTCACCTATGATTTTGACAAGAGTTATTACCATTTTGTAGCAAAGTTGTGTAGCTATATGCAATGTACTATAATGCAATTATACAAACTTCCGAGTTGATAAATCTGTAAAGATAGTATTGCTAGTAATTTTATCAGTGTTAAACCGTATTACGCAAGTACCACTGGACATGCTTATAGTACAAGTACATGTAGTTTGTACCCCTGCTAACGTAGGCGGAAAGTCTTCGAATTGTATCTAAACGCCTGTGTGTATTTGTGCATACTTTGTAAATAGGAAGTGGATGAGTTTATTGTTGGGCTGCCTATTTCATCAGATGGAAAAGAGACGCCACAATCCAATAAAGTTCGTAGTGTTGCTGGTAGGATCGCCGTTCGAGCTGCAGAGAGGTATAAATAGTTTTACTATTTATATGTGACATAGAGTGTAGTTGGTTTAATCTCCAAAATATTAATACAATCCTGTTTATTTTTATGAATGTAGTCAGGGGTATTTTTAACTAAAGAAAATTATATGTTGTCTAGTTTGAAATGAAGAAATATCTTGTTTGACACTTAAAAAGTCAAACGTGAACCTTTTTCCGGCCAGACAGTCTTTCTGCTTCATACGTGGACCCTTTTTCTTGGCAAGTCTTTTTATACATTTTTTGTTTGATTATCTTCATTTTTGTTATGAATGTAGGGGTTGGAGAGTATACTTGCAAGATGAACATGGAACATCTACGGATGCTTTGAACCGTATGATTGACATGTATAAGTCTTTTTCACTTGATCTAACATTATTTGCTTATATCTATTTACTTTGCTAGGATCCTTACTTTTTTAACTAAATTTTAGCAGTAATTAGAAGAAACACACCAATGCCATTCCTTTTATGCATGTGCCAATGCCAACTGTTCAATATTCCTCATCATGTGTCAAAATGAGCGGGTTGGGTTATATCAAAATGAGTAATTTTTGGTACGGGTTGAAACACACAGGGTTGGCCGGGAACACGTTGGGTGACTTTTACAAACAATCTTCTTTTTACCCGTTGACCCATTTGAGATTTAACATACCCACATCACTAGCTCATAAGCGAATAATATTTTCAGGGGGCTCAGCAAGTCTGCTCGCAAACAACGTCTTGATGCATATGCTGCCATGGTAAGACTTGAATCTTTTTCCAATTTTTAATCCGTTTCTTTTTGTTGAACTACGAAATGTACGATTGAAAGTGCAAACATGTTGTAATTGTTTTTAAATCGTGTACATGTTTTTATTCGGTTGCAGATGGTGTTAGAGAGGTACTTCTCAGAACATGGAAAAGGAACCGAAATGGTTTTGCCAAAGCAATTAGATCTACAAGAAAAGCTTCGGAAAGGTCCACCATCAGATGACTTGGACTTCTAAGATGACATAAGTAGACGTGGCAAAATGGACAGGTTGAGTTACATGTCAAAACATGTAAATTCTAGAACTCGTCAAAATAGGTTGGGCTGACTAACAAACATTTTTTTGTATTTATTCTTGTATTTTAACAATAATTAATGTTTTAAATTAGATCAAGGGAATATAATATGAATCTTAACTCTTTGAAACAAAATCATTTAGAAGGTTTATACATTCAACCCCTTTCATTTTAACCGCCTTTTAAACTTTACCTTTGCCTGTTTAACCCATGATGGTGAAACTATAACCTAAATCAACATCTGCTATGATGTAACGTGCAGTTGTCACGAGGCATTTTAGGGCCCCTCTTTGATCTCCCTTAAAGTCCTTTATGGATTTCCAGTCGGGAATAGAGCTGTGACTTATTCGGCGCTATATAACAATTCATTCATTCTCGGGCATAGCTGTTTTGAATTGTTAGAACCTCCTTCGAATGAAAGAACTTGAGAGGATCTCACAGACATCTCTCATCGAGTCATTAGGGCTGCCTTTGCCATGCCATGAATGAGAGTGAGTTCAGTCCATCTTCCTTCCCTTGATATGATGTGTACTCTACATTCGCTTCGTCCTCTGCTTTTGACTCCTCTATCGCGCAAAGATTTTGATCCCCCGTTGATTCAAATTCTAAGATGATACAAGGCTTCGTATTTTTAATTTGTGGGTCTCGTATTTGTGATGATGGGACTCACAACATAAAGTGGGTTAAACACTCAGGTATTATGTTTGTTCATTGCAATGGCACCGCACTTGTGAGATTAAAGAAAACATGAAAGCTTGCTTCTGTGAAGGAAATGACTTTCTGCAAGAAATGTGCTTATTTTGTCATTATAAACAAAAAGAACATGTTTTTCATGTATTAGCAAGTGAACCAATGTTTAATTATCGTATAATAAGATGTAATATTATTTGTTTATTGTATCTCAAAGTTTTGATTATATTACTTTTA
The DNA here is from genome assembly GCA_025215565.1 of Flaveria ramosissima. NCBI lineage: Eukaryota > Viridiplantae > Streptophyta > Magnoliopsida > Asterales > Asteraceae > Flaveria > Flaveria ramosissima. Next base: position 45,294,520 of record CM046032.1, on the reverse strand, counting down.
TCATTTTAGTCAAATGTGAAGTTAAAGATAAAGAATTTGGTGGAATTGGACAAGTTGCTTTGTTACTATTATCTATCTATATAAAAACAAACTCTTGTCTACGTGAGTGTTTAACCTTATATGAGTTACGACCAATCCTTATATACCTCAGCACAAAGCTATTGTTCAACAGTCCAATCCTTTTCACCATTCCAGAACCAAATATAATTTGTTTCGGTCATTAAATTCGACACTGATTTGTTAAAGATATGTTTTTCAAATGTTTAGCTTTTGGTATACACACAATAATACATGTGTGAAATAATAAGTACTATAAGTCTATAATGTTACAAATACCAAAATTTGACACTTAATTTCACAATCATGACTGAAAGAATAGTAAATCAATATAAAATAGTTTCTTATCGTCATATATGCATAACACCCACAAATCAGAAATATCAAAACTTATTTGATCTCAAAGTACCAAAACAAATTTTGATCATACTCTTCCCCAAGAAGTCAGAAAAAAAATCTATGATGATAAAAGTAAAATCAAAACCAAAACTAAAACTGTTGCATATATGACTCGCTCTGGCTTACTATCGAAAGAGCCTTGGCACGGACCTTTTAGGTATCTTTCCTTCGAGTTTGAGCCTTCTGTACGCTTCACGAATGTGACATGGCCTAATTGGCCCCGTCTCCTTTCTCTCAGTCATCACCGTCCTTGCTGCAGTGTCACATATATATATGTTGATATTATTCCAATAGAAATTAGCTCATTGAACCATTATAACTTATAAGTAGCTTATGTATATGTGATCATATTTGTACAAGTGCGCACGACTATGAATTGTGACTGTACCTGTTTCAACAAGTTCACCAACGAAAATCTTCGCAATTCCAGATACCACAATAGTCATTGGCATTGAAATTTTGGCACTTCCTGTAATGCTGGTTAATAACTGTATTCATAACACACAATAACAAAAAGAATGTTAGGTTTCATCTTGACTCGCGATCCAACTTAGTTTGCACTTACATATATGTGTTTGTGCGTGTGTGAGAGCGAGAAGCCTACCCTTTTCATGTTAGCTTTCTGAAATCCAGATCGTCGGAAAGATTCATACCTACTCATTTGTTCCTCAGTGAACTGAGATAATATTGATCTGGAACATACATATATTGTGAAAAACCATAGATTAGTATTTAGTAATGCTGCTAGTATAATTATCAAAGTATGCAAATGCACATAAAATCAGGTATTAAAGATTCAACTCACTGCATTTTAGCCATTTTGTAAGGGTCCCCTGTGGATGGAAATTTTCCAAGTTCAACATCCATGTTTTCCTCTTCTTCCTCCTCATCATCGTCTTCTTTGTTCTTATTAGCCGCAGATGTAGACACCAACTTAGCTTTTGTTCTTGGTTGGCTTAACGGATTAATATTATTCTCTACATCATATTGTTGTGAGTTGACGGTTGGTTGCACTGCCTGTGTTTGAGCTTCAGTGTCATCATGGGTGTAGGGAGTATCAGGCGGTGAATCGTCTATTTCCTCAAATGCTACCTCAAAAGGATCCTTAGATTGCTTCATGGGACTTTATGAGTTCCAAAGATGAAACCTTTTTGCTCACCTGTATATACAAATGTAGGCATACATTGAGTGATGATAAATTAAACTGCAATTGGACACACAAAACAAAGAATGGAGGAAAGTGGTGTATGTAGAAAAGACACTAGTTGTAACAAAATCATGTTAAAAGCATCACACTCTTGGTTTTATAAAGCGCGCCTCAGGGCTTTGAGACAGTGCATCATACACATGCCAGACAAATTGATCAAAACAAGGGTTTGGAGGAAGCTTATATGTAAAAACAACAAAAGGATGAAGAGATTATGAATGATATATGTAAAAGTGTTAAGAGGTATGCAGCTTTTGGTTGTACAAAAAACTTATCATTTGGCCTCGCGCCTTAGGTTTTTGGGACCTAAACGCCTTGAAGTGTCACGCGCTTTACAAAAACTTCAACCTTTTGCTCAATTTCAGTAACAACATAAAAATCAGAAAGAAAGAATGTAATTGGCTCTTTTCTACACACTCTAGCAATGACAAAAATAAGTAATATCAACACCATTGGTCACATTGTCACATAAACATATAAAAAACTACAACCTCTACCTTTTGTCACCTCACAAAGACGATGAAAACCTACAATGGCGATTCATTTAATTTTCCATAAACTCTGAACATACCAAAATCCAAAAACCTAAATAAGAATTAATCGAAGATTCGATTCATAATATTGCAACATTGAAATACACAAACGCTACAAAATTATCAATACAAGTGGATCATTTAACCCTAAATGCGTAATTCTAATGAATGTCGAAACAGATGATCGATGTTTACCTTTGGTATTCGATTCTGAGTGTTTTATAGCAGTTATTTTCACGAGTTTTTAGCAATAAGCCTACGGACGCCTGAATAGTGAATATATAATGCTTATAAGAAGTCGAGTAAATTACAATAATCGTCCCTTGATAATACACAAATATGTGGCTTTACCGATCGTACGCGTCGTGATAAAGTATAGACTACAATTGACTTGACACGTTTTTGAAATAAATTTACGTCGAAACGTAGAGCAACTCGAATTTATATTGTTGAATGAAAACGTATTATATCTGACCCGACCTTCCAAACAAATGGACCGGCTCAAAACGTACATAGAAAAAAACGTGCAGCGGCAACGTATGGGAGGTGGTGTATATATTACAATCGTGCCCGACTTATTTCTGAACTAAATTTACGTCGAAACGTATTTATACTGTTAAATGAAATGTATTATATTTTATCCAACTTATTCCCGAACTAACTTTACATCAAAACGTATTTATACCGTTGACTAAAACGAATTATATTTGACTAATTGACTCAGCTCATTTGCGAATTAAATTTACATCGAAATGTATTTATACAGTCGAATAAAACGTATTATATTCAACCTGGTGCATTTTTTCAAACAAAAACAAATTTGTACAAACAATGAAAAACAAAAGTAACTGATTCAATAAATAAATAATATTTTCACTGTTCAACTCCATCCGCCGTTAATATATGTAACTAGGTTTTTCTAACCCGCGTGTTGCATGAAGAATTTCACTATGATCCCAAATATTAAAACATAAACGCAATAACATGGTACGGTGATATTGTATGTGACCTGATAACGTATAAACTAACTATTTTATATTTATTTTTACACAATAGTAGAACTAAATTCAATGAAACAAAACTAACAATGAGAAATAAAGTATACATCATATAAACATTGATCTCCTTCAAAAGATTCGAGGGTGTATGCAACACATCCCTACAAAATCAAAATTACAACACAAGATGAACATATCAATAATATCATCTTCATCAAAAAATTACGTGCATGTTAAATGGATGTATAATTACAGTTTCTGAGTTTATATATATACTTGTTTATCTTCAAAAAATGATAAAAAAATAACAATAATTTACGGATCATGTGATGATCCCACATCAGTTGTTGATCCAATTCCAACTTGCAACCATGAAGATGAACTCCCACTAACATTATTCATCTCTTTCAACTCACTCAATTTTGCCAATTTCAACTTACTATCAGCTTCATCATCCTCCATTGTTGCACCTGCAACTGCTTCTTTTTCATGATTATTACTTATGATCTTCTTATCATCATCATGACGTTCTTGTTGATGATCATCGGTTCTAGTTTGATCTCTCTCATGTGATTCATGTTGATCTACATTCCATGAATGCAGATTGATCTCCGTTGACACCTCGAAAGTCAACGGGTACCGGAGATCCCTTTGCTCTGGGGCTGCTGGTAGGTTAAGATCCAACGCCTTCGATTTGTTGAGTATTTGCGACGGTATTTGCGACGATATTTGCGACGGTAATGCCAATGCTCGTCGGTGGAGTTGATCAATATGTTCATGAAAGTTAAACTTTGCTAATGAAGACCCATCAGACATGTTAGATGTTAACCAGTGACACCTCTTGTGACCACCTAGGGCTTGACCCGAGGCGAAAATGCGGTTACAGATTGAACATTTGTGCACTTTCGACATCCTTCGAGCCGATGGTGTTGCAACGGTTGAACCTTGGTGATACTGGTAGCTTGAAATGGGCTTTGGCGACGGGATATACTCGTCGTGTGTGATCACGTCGTCTTCTCCGGCTGTATCGTCGGAATTATGATCGTTTCGAGCCGCGAAACAGCCCTTAACCTTCTTGTGACTCGCTCGATGACCCCCCAACGCTTGATGCGAATTGAATACTTTTTTACACGCTTTACATTCGAACATTCCTTTAGGGTTTGCACCAATGGCGACACCTTTCGCTTTATAATCCAAAGGTGGAGGTGGTAGAAAAGTGTTAGGGTTCCGCCGTTGCTCCTCCGTGACGGAGTCGGCTTCTGCATCGGTTTCCACCGGATCAACACGAGCGTTTGAAAGCTCCATCAAGCATTTTGCTAAAGCTAAATCTTCATCTTCATCTTCACTGATTGATCGAAAAATATTCGAGTTGTTATAGCTTCCTACTTTTGCTCTTAAAGATCTCTTTCGCTTCGACCACCCTCCGCCGGAGTTATAGTCTCTCCGGCCACCGATAGTTTCGTTATCATCGTTATCTTCTTCTTCTTGATCTTGATCTTGATCTTGATATTGATCAGACTCCGGCGACGAGACGAGTGACTCTCCGTCGTCAGAGCTGCACTTCCGGTGCTCGAGGAACGATTTCCACGACAAAAACTCCTTCCCACAATTCTCACAAACCCTACAACTCTTCAACCGATTAGGGTTCGTCCTCAACGCGTACATCGACCTCTTCGTCCCATGCTTATCGTCCCAATCGCTAGCCGGATCGTCGTCCTCGAGGCTCCCAACGTCGTCGCCGATGCCGTGGGCGCGCATATGACCTCCTAAGGCTCTACCGCACATGAACCCCTTCTTGCATATCCTACAAAAGTGCTTGAAGTTGGTGTTTTGATGGTGGTCATGATCATTATCCATTAATCAGTTAAAGAAGTTAAAAGTATCTGGCTCTGATACAATATAATATGATATGATATGATATGATACGATACGAAGTGAAAAGCAGATGGAATGAAGGGTGTTGTTGTGTTGTTGTAGTTGAAGTTAATATTGTAAAGGTGAATGGTGAGAAATGGAGAAGTTGGTCCTGTTTTTTAGTTAAAGTTAGGAGGAAGAGAGAAAATGGAGTGTGAGTTTGAGTGTGTGTGGGACAAGTGTGAGGAGGTTGATGTTTGAAGACTTGTTCTAATTTCCATAATAGTCTTTGCATTAACACCTATGAAATTTGGTTTAAATGGTGTTTTATGTTGTCATTTTGGTCTGTTTGTTGGGATTTTCTGTTTAGGTGTTGTTATGTTATAATCTCATTTTCAATCAAATATATAAGTTATGGTATTATGTGTTATAGTTCTTAGCTTTCAAGATTGTTTTCTTGCTTCTTCTCATTTTCAGGTGTTATTGTTAATTTATAACTTATTTAATAAGGTTAAAAGATCATTTTATAATTTTTAGATCTTTTAAGTAATCATTTATGTATATTTAACTTTATGTAATATAAGAGTTTCTAACTTACTTTGTTTGATATATATTGATCATTGTTTTACACATCACTAACATGACTAAAACACATGACTAACACGAGTAAATTATTATTGTTTTTTCCTTTTACTTGACCAAGTCATTCTTAAAAAAATATTATTGTTTTTACCTCTACTAAATACTATACGAAACCCTGGAAGGTATAAATAATATATAAAATATAGCATTTTGTAAGAAGTTGAGGATTATTTTTTTCATTGATTGCACTTACAAATTGTAAACTTGCATTTAGCTACAATAGTGCAACTACAATATCACACCAAGGTCTCTAACATTAAAATGGCACAATCTTACCCTATTGAAGCTTTGAAACTTCGATCTATTATTCACCTAAAGAAATGTTCCTCGTTGACGCCATCATCTTGTAGCACGATGTCGTCTTGTTATTGAAAGCCCTACCGTTCCTTCCGTTCCAAATCCTCCAAAGGTAGTGAGAAAAATGACTTCGACAATTATCTTCCAATCCTTCATTTTGAACATCCACAATTGTGCAAACAATAGTCAAATTCGATGAAAAAAATAGTTAATTACAAGAGTTTTACATTTTTTAAAAGTTTTTTTTAGAAAAGAGTTGCCGATGATTATTTTTTAAGCAATATCTTTCACAAAGCCACATTCTTTCAAACTTCAAACCTTTAGATTCCAAGTTCTTTCTTTTATCTTTGATAAGTTTGTGACCAAATGGAAGGTGTTTAAAAACATAGGGGGTATATTGTCATAATGTAAATAGTGTATGGTGGGTTTAATTTTTAATCTATTTATATTTATAAAAGAAAGTTTTAAGTACCACTTGTCAAAATATTAGGCTTTCTCATTTTAGTTTTCCCGTATCTCTCTTCTAATAAATGATAATATTACATACTAATTATATTATTTAAAACATTTACATAATAAAAAATAGATATTGTAAAAATTATAAAATTATAGGTTTTTATTAAAAAACAAACATTAAAAAAGAATATAAAATATAAAACTTTTCTTAAACACTTTTTTTAAACACAAACGTGTTAAAAAGTGCTTTTAAGTATTATAAGGATGGTTTAAAAAATAAAATTATTTTTAAAAAGCAAAATAAAAAATAATTTTATAAAAAGAAAGTCTAAAATGATATTATTGTTGTTTTACTTGAAGTGCTTATTTTTACATAATTTAATCATATTTTATCTGAAAATATTATTTTATAATTTTATAATTTTATAACTTTTTAATTTTTATTATAAAATATTTGATATTTTTATCTATTTAACCCGTGTATCGCACGGGATACTAAACTAGTTAGGACATATTACAAATGCTTGTATGATTTGTGGATTTATGCCGGAAAAAAGTTTTTGGGCGTTTTGTACGGTGAGAAATTAGAAGAAAAGTGGTCGGTAAACAGATGCTTCAGTCCGCAAGTTGCTGATGAAGATTGTGATGATGAAACAGCCTGAAAGCATTTGAATCAACAGAGTGTTCGTATAGAGAAGAAGAAGACAATGAGCGACTGAGATTGGGGTTCCAGAACCACCCAACAACATCCTTTTAGGCCCATATCTATGAGAATCCAACTTTAGCCCTCATACTATCAATATTTCCATTATGGCCCTTGCACATAAAACATAAACACACTAAGAGGTTGTTTGACAACTTTTGAATGATTAAACCAATAAGAGGTCTAAATCATTAAATGCTGAACCATTAAATGTTGAACCATTAAGTGCTGAACCAAATCAATAAGGGGTCGGGTTTAATAACAACACTATTTAGAGTTAGAGTAGTGAAGATTTCATTGTTGTTAAGAGTTCGAGCCTCAGCTGTGAAGGTTTGATGTAATTTAGTTATGATGTAAAATTAAAAGTATGCTAGATAAGTGTGAGTTGTTGTTTTAAAGAGAACGCTAAGTTTTTATTTTTGTTTTTTTTTTATTTGATTGGAAAATACCACAATTTTTGTTTGGAAAAACACAAGTTTGTATTCTATTAGTTTATTTGTTTGTTACTGGGCTTCACGGACCTCTAAGCCCTTTATGATAGCTATAAGTTAACTAAATTACTATAATACTACATTAACTTATTGTTTGTTGGGCTGTAGTAGCCCAAATTTACTCAAAGAAAACAAAAGGTTACCCATGTACAGATCCAGAACTGTTTTGGAACGATTTTGAACCAAACTGAAATCGGTTTGATACACTATCATCCGAAACCCGAATAAACCGACACTAATCCTAACCGAACTAAAACAAGTTTTAAACTGAACTACTTTTAAATCCGATCCCTTTTTTCCTTATAAAATTGGTTTATAATCCAAACCGGTTAGGGCTGATTTGGTTTTTATTTTCTTTGGCTCGAACTGAGTCGATTTTAAAAGTTAAAATCGGCTTGTTTTGGCCCAAAGTTCGGTTTGTGTGCTTCTAGTTATTAAATATGAAACATTAAACCGATGATAACTACTTGTAATAAGCATAATTTTTAGATTATGCTTATTACCATTAAAAATTAAAACTAGACCGTATTACATGTTGTCTTTTCAAGTGAAGTTTAACTCATTACAAATTAGAGGACTTTCAACCAACTATATGAACCGTTTGCAGTCTGTTCGTTACTATGAAATTAGTTGATAATCTGTCACTGCAATCTATTTCACAGACAAAACTTACTGACGGATCAACAATAGATAATTCACTGATTACTAGTCAAGAGCCTTAAACCTTTTTTTTCTTCTGTTTATATAGAAAGAATTACACGATTTGTACTTGTGGTGTGTTAATATTATTGATTTGTTCTATAAGCTTGACAAATAAAAGGTCTGCTTATCTCTATTTTCTTGGGCGTAACATATATGTTCTTTGGAGTAAACATTCACTAAAAGTTTACTTTTTAAAGGTTTTGTTTAATCCATTGATAAATGTCAAATCTGTTTTTTTTTAAATAGTGACTTCTTACCGGCTAATGACAATTATGAAATATGTTTACAAATAATTAGGTCTTAATATACTAGATGATCGGATAGTCTCGTGAATCAAATCCAACTTATGATTACAACTCTTAATATTTAATACTAGTCATATATAATAACATGATCGTATACATTTAAATATTAAATCATTCCAACTTTATAAAAAGTATTTTTATTTTTTTTGTTACACTTGTGCTTCAATCATTTCAAAAATAAATATAAACAGGCTGGTTTGTACGGTTGTTCGAGCATAAATTAAGTGCATTTGCACTTCATTAACTATTGGGGTCACTCTTTTTTTTTCTTTCATATAAAATTCTTATAAATTGCATACATATTTTATTTATATAAATACCAGAAATAAGATAATTTTAGAATCATAATAAACAGCATGTAATGATTAATTGCATTAGGTGACAAAATAATTTTATATATTCAAAAGTCAATTGGCATTTGTATCTATCTTTTCCTTTTAATAATTTTGTATTCTATATTTAAATTTGAGGTTTTATATAAAAGGAGACATACATGGGTTATTTTTTTAAGATCCGATTCAATTCCCCGTTGAAAATGGGTCAAACTATGAACAAATCCTAGATCCGGAAATGAACACACCAAGATCTGATTTGTAGTCAATCACAAGTAAACTTTGTTTGAAGCAACAACTAAGGTATTCACCGAACCACCGGTTCGGCATGTCAACGACAAACTAAACCGGCAACCAGGTTGGATGGGTCGAGCAAAACAAGCCCGATTTAGCATTATGTTGTCTATGGTTCGGTTTTAGCTTTTTCACTGATTTTTCTTCAAGATCACTAGTTTATATTAAAATTTTAAAATTGCACAGTCACACATAGATAATCGCTTTGGTTGAGTTTCAAACTGTCAGCCGAATCGTAAAACTTCAAACTATAAAAACCGAACCGGCTGAGATATTCTAATCAATACACACCTAGCAACAAAATCAAACCCTTCAAGATTTTCTTTATACAATATTCATCAATTTACAAATATGTAAATACTAAAACCTCGGATTTACAATGATATTCGGGAGATATGATCATACTGTCTTTGTTGCGATTTAATTTCTTCAGCACATCGTAACGTTTTCTCAATATGATAACCACCTCCGATGCTCACTTCTCGTTCTAAATGGCAACAATAGCTCTCAAAAACACTCACATTTACATGCACTTTGAAGTTCATCAAGAACAGAAACTCAAGCTCTAATGTGTTCATTTCTTGTGTTGTTATGCCTCCAACCCTTGCAAAATATGAATTCCTATAATTCCTGCAAGAATATAAATCAATCTTACAATTAGTTACTCACAATTTGTTATTTACATATCTGTAATCGAATAATCGAATAACCCAGTATAATTAATTACCATGGGTGGCTCAAGCCCAAAACAACTAAAATCATAATTTCGCCCAAATTTATAGACCTCAAATTTGTCGAAAAATAAATTTGTATATGTGAATTGAGCTATACATTTTTGAAACTTCAATCTATAAATATTTATAATAATAATAATAATAAACAAAAATTAACTCCTCCAGTAATAAACATTTAGGACTGTTTGACAATTTCTAATTGATTAAGCTGAACCAATAAGAGGTGTAAATCATTAAGTGCTGAACCAGTAAGAGGTCTGAATCATTAAGAGCTAGGATATCGCTTAACTATTCAAAAATAAATGTCTGATCAATTCAGATAAGAGGTCTTAACCATTTAACATTAGTATAATGTTTAACCATTTAAAGGCAAATGTCTGAATCACTCAGACATTTGCTCGCGAAACAAACAGACTGAATCATTAAGTGCTGAATCATTCAGACATTTGAACCATTAAGAGACTAATTCAGATGATGCTGCCAAACAACCCCTTAGTTAGTTTATTGTTGCTGGTGTCTAGTCCGGATAAAAAATCAATGTTTATAATGTAAACTTTAGAAAAAGACCCGGCTTTTTAATTTGCTTAGTGCTCGAAGCAAATTTATAAGTTTTGAGACGCGTCTGTAATTTGTAATTTGTAATTTGTAAATGACAAACATAAAAAAGAATATGATTAAATGGAGCAACAACTTACATGTCTTCAACATACTTAGAAGCCACCATAATGGTTGTGATCAGAAGCCGATGAACATTCCGGCCAGTTATCCGAAACTCCGGCAACGACCGACAAAACCGATCAATATACACGTATGCAACAACATACACCGAAGGTCCAGCTCTTGTGTACCTAAAGATCCTCTCAAGATACGATTGGATCGTCATATCGGGTGCTTCATTGCAATCGAAAACGCCAACACTCGTTTTCGAGCCATGGTGTTTGACACTTAACTCGCATTTTCGACCAATTCGCTCGTTTCTAGACAAAGTTCTTTCGATGAGGGATGCAAGAACTGAGATGACCAAAGGGGTTTTGGAGTCTTGTTGGTATGAATATGAATACACATCGTATCTAAGTTTTCTTGGAGAAATGATGCCTATATTTGAAGAAAAAGACATTTTTGATTGATACCCAATTGAGTTTGAGTTGAAAGGAGAAATGGGTGTGTTTCTTTTTTTGGTTTTGAAGGTGGGATGAAGGTTATATATGCATACAATTAAGAGTGAGTGAGTGAGGGGTTGGTGAGGGTGTAACTTGGAGTAATGCAATGTTAAAGATTGTTCGCGTGCGTGATTTGAAGGTTATGGATTCAAGTCGTTAAAACAAGTTTTTATAGAGATACAAAGTAATTATGCGTATATCAGACTTAAGCGTAAGCTGACATTTTTGTGGATCTCATGCTCATCTATGCAAGAGCCTTATGTAACGAGTTGCCAAGTGCAAGAAAAAAAATGATGATTAATAACAATTTGTTTTTTTACAACGGTTTAGTGGTTAGTAGTCGATAACATCAAATTAGTAATTATTCAACTTTGGACCTTCGATAGAGGCAAAACCTCTTGTCTTTATATTGGACCATTAGACCAAAAGATCAATTATGATTAATAACAAATTGTAATAAAGATTATATGCCTCTTTATTGCAAATCATTATAAAGTATGGACCAGCAATTATGATATTGATATGAGTTGAGAATATTTAAAGGTTTTAAACCGATGTACATGTGATAATGCATGATGTATAAGATCTTATAACACTATTAATTTGAATATGAAAGTTCCAACTTACATAAATAATTAAAGTACCTTAGTTGTAACATTCATAAACTTTCATTACTTCCATCACTTGGGTCAAAGTTATTCATTAAAAAACACCGTTTTGGTATGAAGAATATTAATGCATGATTTAAATAGTTGTTTATTACTATTTGTGGTTTTCAATTTTCAGTTGCATCATGCTAGAAAGATCATGAAATCTTAAGAGGCATATTATCAAATGTAATTAGATACTTAGATATCCATTTGATTAAAATAAAAGGCATAATTGATAATTAGTGTTGAGATACCCTAAAAACTTATCTATATTATTTTTATAGAAATATATACTAGTGTACATAAATTATTAAAATTAATCTAAACTGTGTAAATCGAAACAAATCAGATGTTTCAAATGGTTTTGACGATTTTAACCGTCCAATCCACAATTTGAACTTAGAACTTGAGTTGTAAATTGAATCAATGATTTATTAATACTTCTTTTAGTTATTTATTATAAACTATTTTTATCACTTTTCAAATTTTATACTACGGGTGTGTGCGGTGCGGTTCGGTGCGGTTAAGAGCATTTCCGAAACCGAAACTGCGGTTAATACCATTTTCAAAACCGAAACCGAAACCGCAACCGATACTTCGGTTAACCGCCGGTTGTGGTTAACTTTGGTTAATTTCGGTTAATTAACCAATCTATTTAACGTATGCTTTTAAACTAAAATTTTAACTAAAAAACTATTATCAGACTATGTTTGTATCAATTTTATAAGGATGTTCACGACAAGGTTTGTTTTTAAGGTCCCACCAAAACTTGAATCGAAGTCAGAGTGTGCATATAACAATGCGTGTACGCATCTTGTATTACTTCTACTTATTTAGGGGTTCATTATATACATAATGGAATCCCATTATGTAAATATATCTTTAAAAATGTAAATTAATAAGATTAACATATGATATTCTAGTAAAATCATGAGGAATATTCTAAATTTTTTGCACATTAATGTCAATCGGTTCGGGCGGTTAATTCGGTTAATTTGTACACCAAAACCGAAACCGAACCGCAATGTGCGGTTAATTGATTATGCCTTAACCAAACCGTCGGTTAATTGTTCGGTCGGTTAATTCGGTTATGATTCAGTTAAATCGGTTAAGTGTTCACCCCTATTTAATACAACCTCACATTTTTATGATAAAAAATTGGCGAAAACCCCTAAATCGGCCGACTCAATTAACCCGTCTGGTTTGGTTTATCGTTTTATAATTACATTAAACCGATTGAATAGTTAACACCTTTAAACTATGCACCCAAACAGGAACAACTTTTTGTTATTGAATGTAAAAAATGATATTTTTTCGAAGATGTGTACTATGTGCATAAAGAGTAGTACAAAGAGTTAGCTGCCGACAGTTTAGTATATGAGTATTGAAATGTAGTAGGGTCGTACTTGGAGATGACAATTAAAAACCATTGAGATTTGTGTCAAAAATAATATAATATTTATATAATATATAATATTAAATAGTCAAAATTAAATGAATAGTACAAGTTGCACGTGCAATGAGTCTCTTTGTACACTAGTGAGCAATCAAATCTTTTGGTTTTCACTTGGGATTTTCTACATGTGTTTGTAGGAAGTATCCTGCCAATTTCAGCCAGAAAAAAAACAAGTATTATTGATGTTTAGGGTTATTTTATATAATAATAAAAAAAATTCATGAAAACTTTACAGAAAGAAGAGAGAAGTTATGTTATGGTTCACAAAATTTGATGATTTTCTTTAAAGTTTATAAAACATGATCATTATTGTAATAACAAAACACATAACTGAAATGTATGAATGGATTTCCTCAAAGCAAATGATAAAAGTTAAACCTTGTTGCATGCTAATCAATATTGAACTTGTCAAGATTAATGCTTATTGGTAAGCAATCATTCATGAGTGTTGCAATATTGTGTTGGATTTATGTGTATATATAAGATATAAGCTAATAACATATGATCTTATAGCTTTGCATGTGAGCAAATTATATCAATTGGATGTTTAGCTATTTGATTAGCTGGTTTAATTATCAAGTTTTAATAATTAACTACTATCTATGATACTATGTTGATGACCAATATTACCCTTATATGAATATGTAAATATGAAGATATATTCATTGATATTATTAATGTCATACTTTTCTCTGGTCTAATTCAAGAGAAGTAGTAAGAAAGAACATTGTTAATGTAATATCTTCATTATAACTTCATGAGGATACAAAACAGATTAGACAAAATTTGTACATTTGGTATCATCATAAAAAACAATTCAATAAGTAATTTTTCTCTTTTAAATATTGTTTATGTTGAAATTGAATGAGCATGTGATATTAGTAGGGCTGCAAACGAACCGAACGAACACGAACAAGGCCTTGTTCGTGATCGTTCGTTAAAAAATAAATTTGTTCATGAATTGTTTACGAACACTTGTCGAACGAGATTTCTTGTTCGTGTTCGTTCATTAAGAAAATGAACATGTTCATGAACTGTTTACGAACACTTAACGAACGCAAATTAACACAAATAAAAGCAAACGAACACAAACAACTGCTCATGAACATGACAAAAACAAAGAAGTTCATAAACACAAACGAATACAAATTATTATAGATTTATTTTAGAATAAAATTTATATTTTTATTACAAACATTACACAAAATCAATCAAAAATAAATAAGTAGTTAACATAAATATCAAAAAATACTTTATATAATAGTCATAAAAATAACTGACACAAAAATTATGAATATAAACGAACACCTTAACGAACATAAACGGACACATTATCGAACGTTCACGAACGAACATTAACGAACATAAACGAACACATTATCGAACGTTCACGAACATAAATGAACGAACACGGGTTGTGTTCATGTTCGTTCGTTTAGCTAAACGAACGGAATTTTCTTGTTCGTGTTCGTTCATTTACTAAACGAACGAACATAAACGAACTTCCCGCCAAACGGTTCACGAACAATTCGCTGAACGTTCAGTTCGTTTGCAGCCCTAGATATTAGAGCATGGTCTAGTAACTTAATCTTGATCTTAAGGATATCATATGCATTGAACAAGATATTGGTAACTAGAGAGAAAAAATAGCAAATTCAGAAGTTATGTAATTCCTTTCTTAACCCTCTTGAACCCTCAACCTCATCCAATTACAAGTTACCATCTTATTTGAACCCTCTACTATCATCAAAAGTTATGTCATTCCTTTCTCAACCCACTTAAATCATCAAACATTTTCTTTGCATACCAAAAACGAAATTTGGATTCAAATCGATGAGCGTGATTTGTTATTTCCATATATTTCTTTCTATACTGTTTTTGTATTTCATTTGTATAAAATCATCGCTATGCAAACCGATGGTAAGAAGAGAAGAACACATACATGTAAGGGGTTTGTTATATATACATCTAATGATTATTAAGATACATTTTTTTTCTCTCTCTCTATATACATATACAAATACATATAGAAAAAGAGAGAGTAATAATGTACCAATAACACAAATGTGTGTCTATATAACCAATGCCTATGCGTAAATGTGTAAATATTAAAAAAAATACCGAATGAAAGAGAAAAGTTCGAGAGGAAATTAATCAATCAATAAGAGAGATAAATATTTAATAGATTATCAATATTCCTTTTTTCCAATTTTATGATATAGCTTTCAAGATTAAAAAATAACAAGTGACGCATATAAGTTCTTAAAGTTTTGAGAAACGAAGTTATTTAAAGATCCTACTCGTATATATATGTGTGTGTGTATATGTACATAGATACATATGTATATATGTATGTATGTATGTATACCATACATAATTGTGTACATAACACTTGGTTTTTCAAACCAGCGTTGTTGTTCGTTTTACTCATTATGAGGTTATGAGATCGTTTTTGATTACCCGAGTGAAGACCTCTCAAGATATCATATATCCATCCGAGCGTTATTGTTCGTTATTTCATTTGAGTACACTTAACTCTGAAATGCTCATCTTATTAACAAACATTGCATTGAAAAAGGATGGTGATAGAAATCTCTTATGACCTAATATCTTTATCATGGACAAAATAGAACATGAGATTAGCCTTACTTGTCACAGACACCCTCCTTGGGATGACATTTTGCCTCATCATGATAAACAAAACAAAACAATAATGGTTTTTATACCATTTGTAGCATTGAACCTTCCTTACCACATAATATTTTTCGTTTTGCTTACTCGAAGCTCAAAGAAAACCAAAATTTATGATATGATTTGATTTTTAAGATTACGATTCGGTTTTCAATTGTTTTCTTTTTTAGATTTTTTAAACACTCGTAACCACTACAAATAAAAATAATAAAAACAAAAAAATATCAAAACAAAAATATCAAGAATAAAAAGTAAAAATAGTTTAGAGGTGATACACTGATACCTTCAAGTCTATAACATCACCCTTAATTAAATATTGTATTATGTTAGAAATCATGGAAGGCCCACCCAACTGCCGCAAGACAACAAAAGTATCTAGCTTCTTTTCGACAACAAAATCTTCTTCAATTTGAAAATAATTTTTGTACAATATCATCGCTACCATATTCTTTAATTTTATAAGATTATTTATCTAATTAATAAATAAAATCTAACATTATTAAGTTCTAGTTCTTCTTTGCTCTTTGATGATGGCGAGTTGTCGAGGTTCGTTCTTGTTTTTGACGTAACTTGTAAAACATATATTTTACGGTAAGAGATTAGAAGGTCGAATATGATACAATTACATAAGTCTTATGTCAATCAAATTCAATTAAATTATATATGAGAAAAAAAATTACATTTGCAGAAGATGTCACAATCTTCTCAACGCTAGGAGATTATAATAAAGTTATAATGATCTTTCGTTACATGTGCCCTACAGGCTGCACTATATCTTTCTTCCCCCTTTTATTTTATTTTGGAAGACGGGCGTTGCGTTTGGTTCGAAGAGTGGCTGGCTGCCTCATCTCGAAAGCCATTAATGACTCTTATTCCTACCCAACGGATCAACCGCAGAGCTCCGAGCCATTTCGTCAAGTGAAGAGTTACCACAGTCTCAAGCCATAAAGAAAAAGCAGGCGAACCCTATCTTTTTCCCCTTTCAAATAAATCGAAATGCTTGAAGTTTTTCTATTTGGAATCGTGTTAGGTCTAATTCCTATTACTTTTTGGCTGGATTATTCGTAACTGCATATTGACAATACAGACGCGGTGTAGCTAAAGGCAGAGGGTCCGTTTCAGACAGGTGCGGAGAACTAGTTAAGGTGACTTGGGAATAAGGGCTTGGAAGAGCAATGCGGAGAATCAGCTGTTGATTTCGCCCATTGTTGTTGCGAGGCGGAAGTGCGCTACTGCGCACCAGCTGAAAAAGCCCTTTCTCTTTTTTTTAATAAAAAGAAGGTAAGCTTCATAGCTCCAATCTAGTAAAGGGGCTTTGATGGATGCCCTTTGTATAGGTTGGGTTGCTGGATACGGGATCCTCATAGTAGGCTGGACCAACATCCAACCAAGAGAGGGCAGTCTTTAGAAGCAATAGGTTGGGAAACCAAGAGAACGCTTGGCCTTTTTTTATCTTCTCCCCGCCCTAGGAGTAGGAGTAGCACAAAAAGAGGGATTAGCATTATGGACCATAAACCAGTAACGCCTTCCTCGTTGGGGCTCTGTGCACTAGGAAAAGGCTCTAGCGACGGGAAACCGGCCACTGGTTACAAAGCTCCAATAAGGTATCGAGAGGCTCGTAATGGTACCTCGCAATTCAAAAGTCTCTGTTTGGGTGCGTATGGCGGTACACTGAGAGCACCTTTCAAGTCGGCTGAAAAATAAAAATAAATAAAGGCTTTCGTCGTCTTTTTCCCGCTTTCACCTTCGATTTTGAAGGGCTTTTTTCCCGGTTTTCAATTCCTCTCCGGCGAGGTTTGAACTTCGCGTGGTGGGAAGGCCTTCCTATTCAACTACCCATCCAAGAGCATTTGACTTCAGAATACTTTTTATAGGGAGGATAATCTCTTTTGGCAGCTCCATCCTGAGGCACGAGCTATATCTTACATACTCTATTGTCCGATCATAGCCGTCTGAGAGTCCTGCCCCAGCAGGAGGAGCATCCAATCCGTACCTAGGTAGAGGAAGCTGATCCGCCGTATGCGCTTCCGACTGACACAATCGACAGCTTGAGGAAGAAATGTGCTTTAATACTTTCCGAGTTTTGCAAGAATAATAATCGTGAACATGAGACCTTCGTCGACATCATACAAGAACTGACCTTAAAAAACAAGATAAGCGAAGGCATCATTCACATCTTACAGTAATTTCTTAGGGACTCTAGATCATAGACTGGGATCACTCGAGATCGATGGCTATGCACTCGCCCGAATGCAAACATTGGCTTGTTAGGTTTTCTTTGAGCGAGCCGTTGACTACTATTTACAATAGAAATGAAATTCCCATGAGCTGCCTTGAGCTGGTAACTCCAAAATCGATGATTCTTTCTCTGGAACAGAGCAAGTAGAAAGAAAAGGAAACTGCAGATGCACGAATGGAACAGCAAAGACAACAAGAGAGAAACCGCTCCAAAAGACTTTTTTTGATCTCCATTCTCTAACGAATATCTCTTTTTGGATCGCGAGAGTGAAAGCAGTTCAGGTCATGGTATGAAGCGCAAGGTTTGCAAGTCCTATTGCCTGGAAGTAGAGGGGAGTTCACTCACAGTCAGGGCTGCTTCATTCTCCTAAGCCTCAGAATAGACACCTTGCTGAAGATTAATAATCCTTTTGACCTTTAATTATGATGTATGAATTTCACTTTGTTGTTAATCATCCTCTAGTTCTTTTAGCAATTTTCAGGGTGCGAGTATTAAAACTGTACCCCTTTGTAAGAGATTGAGTAAGTGACCTTTTAAAATTGATATTTTTCTTAACTTATTGGAAATTATAAATAACTTTATATATATAAATCGACCAATGGTAAGTGAAGGGGGGAACCATTGGCCTTGTGCGATCGCCCACCATACACACCACTAAAGACGGCATTGACAATTTTATGCAGGAGATTGTATAAACAATATTGTTTGTTATATCTTATAAAATTTAGAATAAATACTATTCTAAGAATCATTATTTCTTATTTTTACACGTGGATTTTAAATCACTCATTCATATTATCTAGTACTATCTTTATATAAGACGAGTTCACTTATTTTTCATGTGTGCATTAGTTTTGTTTTTTTTTACCGCGGTAATTATGTAACATTCATGTGACTTTTATTGCTGAAATGATATTAACAGGATGTTAAAAAAAACTTTTTAACGTAATAACTAATTAGTAAAATTGTGATAGTTTTAAGCCATTTATGAATAAAAGCTTATTATTCATCATTTCGTCAAGATCATTCATTGTGTTCACTTCATAACTGTTGCCACCACCTACCTTCCGCTATTACCATCACTCACCATCCACCACATTTTTTTATTTTTTGGTTTGTTCATTGTGTTCGAAACCACCCCAAAATAAATAGTAAACCCTCAAAAATAAAATACCGGTGGCGGTTTCCGGTGACGGTGGTGGCCGGTGGCGGTTTCCAGTGGCCGGTGGCAATGGCAGTGGTTGTCGGCGGCGGCGGCGGGTGAGTGAGTGGTGTTGGTGACTAATGATGGCAGAAGAAATGAAATGAAAATAAAGAAGAGGAGTGAATGTAATGAATTTGAGTGAGTGAAATCAACTATGTAAAAGCATTCACAACCTATTTCTCATCCTTATCCATATAATTACACTAAAAATCAATATTTTTCTCTCATTTTCAATTAAATAATACTTTTTATATCTTTATCGTTACTTTTTATCTCTCATCCACTCACAACCACTTAAAATATATTAAAAATATTATAGGGTTTTGAACAGTGTTTTCTCAAAAATACAGATTGAACAATAGATTTTTCATATCCTTCACTCACAACCACTTATAACCATACCATATAATATAGAAAATACACTCACATAAATTTAGGAAACGGGCTGTGAATGCTCTAATGTTTCATTCTATTACCTTCACCAACTAAACATGTATTTTTTTCGTTCACCCTCAATGATCCATTCCGTCTTGTTACTGCGTATCAAACGCTACCCTATAGTATAGACTATTCACCGTAGACGTGTAGAACTTGGGCTAAGATTGGTGGCCCAAGACTATTCACTGTAGAGTGTTAGTGTTCAGTGTATATGTGTAGACTTTGGGCTAAGATAGGTGGCCCAAGAAAGAATGAATGTGGGCTGCATGCAAACACCTTTAGTAATTAGTAGTATAGGTGCACTGTGCACAAGTAAGTTATTAATTTGAAAAACTAGTTCATCTAGTAACCGATTTGGTAAATGGTTAAAGTGGTGAAAAACGGTCATTTAAGTAACCAATTCGGTTATTAACTAATTGTTATTGGTTAAAGTGATCAAAATTATCATTTCGAAAACTAGTTCAGTTATTAACCGGTTTATAAGATTTAAAAACCTACCGGATAAAACCGGTTAGGTTCGGTTAGCCGATTAAAAACAGGTTTTTACTAGCATTTAAATTTTTAAAAAAAGTTAGAAGTTATAAGTTACATGTGGGTCACGGCCCATGTTGGAAACGAGGATTTATATAATATAGTTTCCTATAATATTTAGTTCAAGGCCCATTTGGCAAATAAGATTTTATTTTTTTTTAAATTTAAAAGTAACTATAATAGAAAAAACCATGATTATTACGTGGCAGTTGATGATTGGTTTGAATGATGTGGCAACCTACAAAGTAAACGCCAAAAGGTGAACCCTCATATTAACGATCCGACGTTTTCTTTTTGACAAAAATATCAGATCTTCAAACACAAGAATTTCACATCGTTTGATCTCTTCACAGGTTTGTTGAATGATCTTTTCACATCGAATTAATGGTTGTTTTGTTCATGAAATTGAAGAATTTTGCTAATTTGAACTTGATTTGGAGTTCGTACAACAGTTATTTGGATCTGTTTGCAATTAGATCTATAAATCTCGATGAATGAATGCATATGGTTTAATTGATAAGTTTGATCCTTCTTCGTGTGCTGTAGCATAAGATCGTTGATCGTTTGTTTCGTTAGTTGTTTTAGGATGTGTATAGTGATAACGATTAGATTGATTGGAAAATTGATGAAGTAGTTGGCTTTTGGAATTCGATCTTTGGTTGTGATTTGTATGTATAATGTGGATGAAGTTGTTTGGAATTCGTACATGAAATTGAAGTAGGTTAATGCTAGGGCAAAAGATAAAGGGTTATAATTTATAAGCAAAACACTGGAATTGGGTGGATTTGCTTCATAGGCTTATTAAGGGTTTGTATTTGCTTAAACTTGATAGCTGCTGTGAATATTATTTCTCTAATTAGAAAAGGTCTACAAATATGATATTGTGGAATACAGTATAAGCCATGATTATTGTTTGCATTGTGGACTGAGTAGAATAAGATGTGAAGCTTGTAGATGTAATATTATGTCAACCAGATTATGATTTATGTAAGTATTATTGCTACACTTGTCCCAAAGTTTTAGTATATATTTGGAAGTTCAACTTAGTGCTTTCCATATTGTGGATTGATCATAATCCCTGTTGTTTTAACTTTGAGACATTCTTTTGCCATACATTTTCAATAATTTGGTCCACATATGAAGATTTTATGTTTGAACCTCAAACTAAATTGCATCAATATTAATCTTAAACATACCTCATTTTGACACTTAATACTCAAATATCAAGTCTTGTTAGGATGAAGTATTGGTCTTTATTATGGAATGCTGATCAAAGGTTTTAACGATAGCTTGTTACGGAGATGCAGCTGCATTGCTCTCTCCAACAGCAACAATGCATTTGAGTTGACAGTTAATTTAACAATTCTTTGACTAATAACTAAATATCTAAGGTTCTTTATAGTAAGATAAGATCAAGAAAACTTGTGGGCTAAGTTCAATTTGTCCGATGTAATGTAATGATTTGAAGGAATAATCATGCAAACGGGTATTGTAATCTCGCTAAGAAGAAGGAAGTATTGTGTATGTAATTTTTTCTGCTTGCATTTTATGGGATGGAGCATAACGTTGATTCAAAGTTCAAACCCATGTATGCTAGGGATGATATCAAGCGATATTATTTTCGCTCAACAAGTCTTCTTAAGATGAATCTGTCCAAACACCCGAATAAAGATTTACTCTCATCTTATATGTTATAATGATTCCACATGTCATGTAAACTTCAGCTTCTTAGCTTAGTAAATTTTTTGAAAAAAAAAAGAAAATTTAACTATATGAATATGATATGCGGGTGCGTTGGGTAATGAGTTTAAAGGGCAGTGTTTGCACTGGTTGACCCAAAATAGTTTTCTTTTAAACTTCTTATATATACAATTAGTATGCCAAATATGATTACAAAAGTTGCATCATTCCATAATATTAATAAATTGGTTTAGGTGGTTTTATATTACATTTTGGACAACTTTCCACCCCACCTTGACACAGTCTCCCTTTTGCTAGTTCTTTTGATTCGACCCTCTTAGGATGAACACAATTCAAATCAATTCTAGATTCGAAGCTAATGGTTTAAGTGTATACTCTTTTTGGTACAGAATGGCTTTGAATGGGGCAGCTCCACCAAGAGGAAGTGCAGCAGCCGCTGCTGCCAACTTACGAAGGAGGAGAACAAGTGGAACAGGTGGTGCAGCAGGCGGGACAGCTGGCAACATGCTCCAATTCTACACTGATGATGCACCTGGATTGAAGATCTCTCCAAATGTTGTTCTTGTGATGAGCATTGGTTTCATTGCTTTTGTTGCTGTACTTCATGTCATGGGTAAGCTTTACTTTGTCCGTAAGGATTAAGCAAGTATCAAGATGTCAAAAAATGAACCGAGTAACTAGTTATGTTTTTTAGTGTAGTTTGTACCTTTTATCGGTTTAAGTGGTCAGAGATTTTGTTTTCTTTTTGTGTCTTCGGAATCCTTGAAATGAGATACTGTGTTATTTCTTATAAGTCAATTATCCATTAGCGGAAATAGTAGAAGCCACTTTGAGAATCATGGTCGTCGTCAAAATGGGTGGTTATGTGGATTGTGTTCTGTTAGGTTGGGCTGGCTTGCAAACACTTTTTCTATCCGCTTTTCGATCGCTTTACATAATTAACACGTTACATAAGATTGTAAAACTTTATACAAAAAAGTAACGTGACCACTTCTTAGCTACATCAGTTACTTTTATCTGATCCGTTGATGATTAGCCATAAGTCATATATTCAAAAGTTCAATCTAGTCACATTCAAAGGGCTGTTCAATGAGCCATTCACGCCAAGCCACACCAACTCGGGCTTGAGCGGGTAATAATACAGACTCCAGCCAGCTTAACCTGATCTTTCTAGCCGAGCAAGCTCCTCTCATATTTGCAATCTGGCCACATTAAGGGCTGTTCAATGTCTTCCAACTCATGTTGTCTATAGAAGATCTCAACATGAGCGGAAGATTCTCTCGATAACTTCATTTTCTCTTGAATCTTGATAAATTATCAAACTATCCTCTGGTTTTTTTAAACTGTAGAAATTTGAGTGTGAATTGAGTCATGATTATTGATACAAATCTGCACCATCCAAAAGCAGAGTGAACAAAGCCTTTTGGTCTCTCAAATATCAGCTGTAAATCGAACAATATGTGATTCCAACTTCATTCTCTGCTAAAACTATAAAAAGATTGACAACCCAATAACACAAAAGTATACAAAATAGCCTAATTATAGAAAACCAACATGTGAAAACTCAAGAAACTAAACTAAGGTTAGAATAACCCAATGGTTAGACCATAGCATGATTCATGCCGAAGGAGAAATAAACACGTAAGTTCACACGGATTTCCGTTCGGTGATTAGGGTGACGACAGTGGTTGTAGTTGTGAAGGTGGAGCGATTATTACGACGATGGTGATGATATTGGTATAAACAACCGTCGTGGGGGAAGAAATTACAATGGTGGTGGTGGTGGTGGGAGATTATAGTTCCTTTGATTGAATTCTTTCATCATATGAATATGAATGAATGTTTAAATTTATTACACACTTTTCATATTATGGTATTTATCATGATATTTGATTGATATTCCTAATTGTTTACATTCCTTGTGACCGATATATCGATTGTAAAACTTTATAAATATAGAGTTTTCATGGTTTATTAATGTAACAGATAACAGCATTCTAATGTAGTCTCCTATTTACCTTCAAAGTAATATTCTTATTTATGGCATCAGAGACATATTACGAAGCTTAATAACAACCAAAATTAACCTTTGTTTTAGTATCCATTGAATCATATCAAACCATCATGACAGCTAAACATAATCATCATCCTCTCCAAACGTTGCGAGAGAGGAAACGGGGGCATGTGAGGATAGGCCAATGACGACGACAATGCTGAAAGGCAGAGCGGTAGCTTTGGGTAGGCTAGTGACGATGATGGTTAGGATCGTGTCACTGTTGATAGACGAAAAAGGATGGTATGTCGACCAAAGATAATAGATAAAATGATAAAGTAAGATTCAAATGTTTTTAAAAGAAAATAACATATCCAAATTAGTATAAGTTATATTCATGTCTTATATCTTTTATAAACACTTCTAATGAAGTACCTTTTTACTACTGAAATATATTAGTTAATAATTCTTTACCTAAGTGAGAAGCCACACAAGCTCCACTAATCGTTAATAATTAAATGTTCGGTCAACATTATTATCATACAAGTTCCTAATAACACATAAAATAAAATAACTAATTGTCGTATAAAAACAAAAATGTAAGTACTCAACCTTAATTTAAAGTGGACATGTTATTTTTTTAAGGTTATGTTAAACGTAACTTTTCTTTATTTTAACTTAAATTATCTATGTTAAATCAGTTATTTCATCTGTGGAGTAGTCTTATACAAAGTATAAGAGGTACAAACTTCAAAGACCTTATGAGGCGTTTAAGTGGTCGCATACGATCTTACACAGGTGGTTACACTAGCGGTGTGCAAGAAACCGAAATAACCAAACCGTAACCAAAATAACCGATGTAATTGAACCGAAATAACCGAAACCGTTAAGTAACCGACGGTTTGGTTTGATGATTTTTTGGAAACCGAATTTTTCGGTTCGGTTTTGGTTTTGCTTGTAACAAAAACAGAAAAAAACTGAACCGAAACCATACAACCAAACTTGTATATTTAGATGTGTAATCATACACTAATAAACATTAGTAGCCTATTAGTTACTTGTTTAATTTATGTAATCTAAAAGAGATTGAATATTTAGGTTTCAAGAATAATCTTAAACTTCTTTTGTTTGAATTGATAAATTAAAATGTTTTGTTGAATTTCCTGTTCTTATATTTTAATTGCATTGAATTTTAACGTCAACTAATTTATAACAATATATGGATTATATTTAAAAATCAACAAAATTATGTAATACCAAAGTTTTTAGCTTAAATTCATTACTTTAAAACAATTTTTTATTTAGAAACCTGAAAGCCAAACGGTAAAACCGAACAAAACCGAAACCGAAGTGAAAACCGAAAACCAAAAACCGAAAAAACCGAAACTGAACGGTTTTAAAAACCTAGAAACCGAAATATCGGTTTTTGGTTTTGGTTTTAGGCTAAAACCGAACCAAACCGACCATGCACACCTTTAGGTTATACAACCCTATACACATTTCTATAAAAATCCTGTAAATCAATTAAATAATAAGGGATTTAAGTTTAGTTGAGGGGTGCATTTAAGTATTATTATATCTATATCACCCTCAAACTTAAACAACCGTTTAAAACTCAAAGGCCAATTAGATTTAACAAACCTGTAAATGACCGTCTCACCTTATACTCGAACAGTCAATTACCTTGTATAGGGTCGGCTTAACGTTTCTGGGGCCTAAATCGAAACAAAAATTTAAGGCCCTCGTCTATGTATTATTCTTAAACCTCTTTGCTTTTGACCGACGACGTAAACAAATTTGTTTATAGTTTGGCAGAAAACAAATTAGGCAGATTAAGTGATAAACAAGCAACAATATATTAAAGCAGAGAGAAAAATCAATCGTAATTGTAAATTAAAATTAAAAGAGACAACAATAGATTAAACTGGCAACAAAGAACAATAGTAGATTAATTTAGTTGAGCATAAATCTAGATCAGACAACAATAGTAGTAGATTAGGTGATTGATTGAAAAAGATAATATAGAGTTGATGAACCTAAAAAAACTTTCAGCCATGAGCAATCGATAAACTTTCGATTAATCAAGTTTCATAAGTCGACCTCAATGAACCAAGTTTTGTAAATCAATCTTGATAAACCTTCAAGTATTTTGTTATCATTTCTTTATCTCTAAGAACACAAATAGTGATTAGATTTATAACTAGTATTAAGCCTCCTGCAGCAACGCGGAGGGGTGTAAAACCATGTTAAGTAGCACCAAGGACACACCATCGTTATCGACCACCAACCAAACCGTAAAATCAAGGACACACAAAACATATAAAACAATACTAATTTGATCTTTGGCCAGCGCGTTGCGACGGTACCGTTAAACGGGAAAAATTAAGCGTAAAAACGTTCAATTACACACGCACACTACGACGTGTTAACTTGCAAAATGTAGACCGAAATGTAAAACGAAAATTTTTATAATATAAAAAGTGTAGGGACCAAAGTTAAAAAGTAAAAAAATATTTGGGTTAAATTATAAAAGATGTAAAAGTATTGAGTTAAAATGAAAAAATTAAAGATTAAAAAGAATAAGACAAAATTTAGATACAATCCCTAAAGTAAGTTGTACAATCCATAATACATAAGAAAGCTGATAACTAGTATATATATATATATAATATATATTTTAGCTTAGATTATAGATAAACTTATTTTTTTTCTTTTTAAATTTAGGGTCTCTTAAAATTTAAGAGTCTAAAACGATTGTTTTAGTTATTTACGGTAAAAACGCTCTTGACCTTGTAAACAACCGTTTTACATGTTTTCAAACGATCGTTTACAGGTGGTGTGAGATTATATTGAGATGGTAGAAACCACCCGCAATACGAAGAAACATATGTGTATAGGTCCACAAGTGCAAGCATATGGTACAAATAGATATGCACTAGCACAACCATTACTTCTCTCCTTCAAAATCACTATCATATCATTATTCATATCATCATCTTCAATTCTCTCACAAAAAAATCTCTGCAACTCTTTCTTTCTCTCTCTAAAACTAAATCACAGAGATACAATAATAATAACAATAATAATAATCAAGAAAGACATCAAATGGTGGATGCTGCAAGAGTATGTTGTATGTGTGGTGACGTTGGTTTTCCCGACAAGATTTTCCGATGTATATCCTGCAACAATCGCTTCCAACACACGTATGTTCCATCAATCATTCGTCTCTTTTGTTAATTTTAGTAATCCACCACATGATTCATTGTTTTTCTCAAAGTTTTCATAATAATTTTAGTAAATCTTGAGATATGTTATTTCTACACCACCTCAATCTAATTTTAATAGGTCGTTTTAAGGTTGTTTAAAACGACTGTTTGAAAGTAGATGTGATGTATTTGATTTTGAGGTGGTGTAGGAATAACTACAACTTATATTCTACTGTAATTGCATAATTTTCATATAATTTTCCGATCAAACTAAAAGCGTCTAGTTTTTAATGTTGAATAAACACACATTTATTTTAAGGCTAGATGTTATCTACGTATACTACTCCACTTATCAATAAAACTAACTTACATTAACGCGTCATTTTTAAGGCTTAAGGAGAGGTTTACTATTCTAACTTTTTAAACAGTTTTATCATCAGACCCATTCCCACCCTCTTGAAAAAACACATATTTTATAAGTTTGTGAAGTTCAAGAGTTTGTGTGGTGGTTTCTAATTTGAAAATGATTTCATAGTGCCCTCAACGAACAAATTTTAACTTTTCTAACATTAACTCAGCTTGAGTAACTAGCTTAATGAGCTATCATGTTGTAACAAATACAATTAAAAAAAATTAAATTATACTAATTTAGATAACAAACTATTAATAAACTACTATAAAATCATTTTCAAACTAAAAACTATCCCACAAACTCTAAAATAAATTTACAACTTTGGTCCTACTTTTCCGATTAAACAACCTCTTTTCTTGACATTCTTCTGTCACCGGCCCACCACCTCTATATATTAAACTAAAAACGTTATTATCTTAAGTTGACTATTAATATTTATTTAGCTAGTGGTGACTTTGACTTTTGAGACCCAATATCATCACAAAATCCAGGCTTAATTCCGGCAATCCATGAAAGCATCCTTAAAACTCTTTATTTAGCAAGTGGGCATCCCACTTATTTATTTAATCTACTTAATTAACATCATCACTACTTAAACAATTTACACTAATGTCATAATTAACATATACATGTTATTTTATAAATATTGTTAATCTTTAAAGGAAATAGGAGGAGGTTTGGAACCCAAAAACAAGTCTAGGCTTAAGAACGTGATGCTTTTTGAGGTCTGACAAAATTAATAATTTCCTTTTAAAATTTTAGAAACATTAATTTTCGTCCAAAAGTTTCATCATTTATTTTAATTTCATTTTAAAAAATTTTATTATTCTGAATATAATGAAACTTTGAGCTAAATTTAACACATTTATTAAACTTTTAAAGGTAAATTAATATTTTTAATCTTTTACAGGATAATGATTATTTTTGTCAAAACTTATAAAACGAATTTAACTCTTTTATAAAACATATGTTAGGTATTGTAGCAACTATTACAACGAATCATCGGATCCACCGGAACTCTGTGATTGGTGTCAAGCCAACGAGATTAAAAGCTCCAAACATGAAGGTTCTTCAAAGAAACCGGCGGGTGTCCGTAGTCGGTCGGAGTATTCCAGCGACAAGATGAAGCCGCATGACCGTGAAGAGGGACCGGAGAAGAGAAAGTCGCCGGCCGGAGCTTCTTCTCCGAGGACTAGCACTCGAAGGTACAAGCTTCTAAAAGATGTCATGTGCTAGAGTTCACTTGTGAATGTTAATGAATGTATACATATATAACCAAAAAGTTACCATAATGAAATAAAATCTGGTGCTAAATATTATGTTTTTGTTACCCATATTATATGTTTGTGTAATTACAATAAAAATTATGTATGAAACATTTAATTTGAGAATACACTTATAAAAAATTTTGGTTACAACTTACAACAATGCTAAATATTTGCGGTAGTTAATACTTACGACATTTTGGGATTGCTTATTTTGATTGAAAATGACTTTGATAAAAAGAACTTATTAACTTATGACTTTTCAAAAAGAGTTTTTAAAAATTGTTTGGATTAGCTTATAAACTAAAACGTTATAAAATGACCAAAAAAGACATACTTTAAAAATGATGAGAGTTAATAGGAAGTGATAGAGGGGTATAATAGGAAATTAGACCAAAAGTAGTTTTCAAAAGTCAATAAGTAACTCTCCCCTTACTTTTCAAAACCTCATTTTTACCCTATATGAAAAGTCAGTTTCAGAAGTCCTTTTGGTTTTGCTAAATATTTTTTTTGACTTATTAACATTTCAAAAGTTAATAAGTTAAAAGTAAGGGGAAAATAAGCAATTCTCCTTACTTTTCAAAACCTCATTTTTAATATTTTTGAAAAAGGTTGTGAGTGAAGGAGAGAGAAAAGGTAATGAAAAATGTATAAAAATATATTATTTAATTGAAAGAAGAGAGAAGAAGTGGTGATTGTTAGTGTAATTATATGGATAAAGATAAAAATTGGGATGTGAATGCTCTGAGCTGAGTTAGTCTTTTAAGAGTGTAAACTTTTTGGTTTATAAATTTTCATGAATTGTTAGTTGGGAACTTAGTATAAAATATTCCTTGTTTATTCATTTATGCTGTTGGAACAATGTTCGCTTACATTTATATAAGTTCGTTTGTTTATATTCTAATATATTTGTTTATTATTAAGATTATATAAAATGCAATTTGATGTTCATCATATTTTATTACTCTTGAAGTCCAATTTAAGTCAATTTGATATATGTATCTACTTTTGAAATGTTGTATGTAATTTTTAGGGGTAATTTATAACATATTAATTTGTTTTTAAAACTGTTTCAATAAGATAACTTAATTTTAAAAAATATTCTAATTAAATCACTCATCATTCATATTTTATTTAAATATATATTTTAGCATTTTTGTTTTAATTAGAAAATACTTTTTATTTGTTTTGATGGTAATGTGGAACATGGACGTGAATTTTAGGTACTTTTTTTAATATAATTAACATGTTTTTTTATAATTTAATATATTAAAAATTCAACCCCCACTTTTTCTCCTTTATTATTTCTTTACATAAGAAAATTCGATGATGACTCGATTTGAAAGTTTAGTGGTCCAATTAGAGAAAAATATGCATGAGTGACCAAATTTAAACACTTTTTAATCTTGATTGCTATTTAGTAATAATTTTTTTATAATTTTACTGCGATTAATTAGAAAAGTAAATAAATAGAATTAATTTACTGGGATTAGTTCAAAAGCAACCACATAATGATATAACAATTATTTTTACTTTTTCTTAGAGGAAAACATGCAAACACTTGATGTGCCAATGTAAATGACATTTAGACATTTAGTCCACCCCAATCGTTGCATCAATTGGTGGCACTCTCTAATGTAGTGAGTGTCAAAGTTAGCAATTACATGTTGAGAATTGGTATAAAGTAATCATTTTCGTTAATAACAATTAACAACAGATATTATTATAACACAATTATAAAGGTCGGTGGATGTTGCGTTCCTTTTAGTCAATCTCAACTGCACATATCATATTCTTTGCAATCATTATTCATAACATACCGACAAAAAGGCTAAGATAAATTTTCTTTTGGCTAAGAGAGATGATGAGTTACATGTTTATCAACGGTATTATAAAGTGGTATGTACATAGCATCCCATGAGTACGAAACCCATAAAGCATCTTTCGAGGTATACGCAGATTTTGTATTAGATAGACTAAGAAAGGGCCGATGGACGCATTTTAGACATATAGTTGATGACTAAAACATGTATTCCTACAAAGGTTCATCCTAGCTTTTTTAGTGATTAAGGGGTTATTTGGCAACTTCTGAATAATTAAGTGCTGAACCAATAAGAGGTCTAAACCATTAAGTGTTGAACCATTAAGATGTCTATTCCAATGCAAATATCTGACCAATTCAGATAAGAGGTCTTAACCATTCAGCACTAGACCTCGTAATCATTCAGCACTAATATAATGTTTAACCATTCAGAGACAAATGTCTGAACCATTCAGACATTTGCTCGTGAAACAAACAGTCTGAACCATGAAGTGCTGAACCATTCAGACATCTGAACCATTAAAAGACTAATTAAGAGTCTACCAAACAGCCCCTAACTTGTCTCATAAACACTAGAAAATAAAAAACATTTAAAATTTCATATGTAGGATATTAACAAACATGATATGAACAGACATAGTGATTCTAATACAATCGTTGTTGTTTACATTGTACATGTCTAGAATAATATTGAATGTTACTCCATCGCATGAATAATATTGGTTCAATCTCCATATTAATCGCATGTATAGTTTATGTTATAATAGTCACTGGTAAGGTTTCTTAAGTGCCAGAAAATGTTACAGAGGGTGATCGCTGGCCACAAACTTGCAAGAGTCAGCTATTTGTTTACATTCAAGCATCCGTTCCCCACGTTCGACACTGTAAAAGTGAATTTATGCGTATTTTTAAGATCTACCCAACTTAAATTCGCATCTAATACACAATGGTAAGAACGTGTATATGATTATATTAATCGCATAACATAGTAGAAAAAAAAACTATTTTTCTCATGGTTTGCCTAAAGAATAATTTAGAACCAAACGAAAATATATTCAATAAATGCCAATACCAACCAATGATCTTTACGCTAACTGGTTAAGGTGAGGTACCCATGATATGTAAATAAATGAAAGGTCATGGGTTCAAGTCTCACTCTAAACAAAATGCTCAGAGTTGAGTCAGGGGGTTTTCTCAGCAATGAGTTTCCTTCTGTGGGGGTTGGGGGTATCGTCCCAGCTAGGAAACGGATAGGTGGGTCCGATTAAGATAACATGTATCCTCTGAAGCAGGGTCGTACATTTGCCGTTCAAAAAAAATGCCAATACCAAACGCTTAAAAAGGTCATAAGTTCACGAATAAAGGTTTTGGATTTTACAACATATCATCATAATTCTTTTACCAATACATATAAATTCTCTTTATTGGTGTTAGATACTTAGATTTTTTTTATTGAAGTGTAAATCATACAACCATCTACTTTCACTAAATTATACCAACTCTTCATGTCAAGATTTTAACAAAAGTATTTTTAAAAAAATGTTTTAACTTTTATCATTATACTACCAACAAAAATAATATTAACGCTAGATGTGCCATTATTTATCTTAAAAAAATTTGAATTTTACTTGAGATTCTAAGACAAAAACATATGGACGTGTGAATCTCGTAGTTCCTCTTATCTACCGATCGAAAGTTGTGGTGGACCCATTTCTATATAGAGTCAATGCTTCATGAAGAAAAACTTCTTGAACCTTCTATGCCCCACCACGTGTAGCATTTTGCACGTTTCTTGACTTGTTTTACAGATTTAAATATCAGAGATGCTTAAAAGAAGTAAGATATATGTAATACATAATGTGTTCCTTTTAAAACTACTAAAAATCTATACATGTTCTTGTTATTATTTTCAAACGAAATTAATCATAGTTGGTAGTGTTCCGGTGTGTTTCGGGCTTGCGGAGACTTGGTTATAAATAAGATTTATTTTGAAACATAGGTAGAAATAAACATGTCACATCAGTATAATTAAAACATAAAACTTTTGGTGTGAAGGCAACTATAATAAGTAATATTTGACCCGTGTGTTTTGGC
The DNA here is from genome assembly GCA_025215565.1 of Flaveria ramosissima. Lineage (NCBI taxonomy): Eukaryota > Viridiplantae > Streptophyta > Magnoliopsida > Asterales > Asteraceae > Flaveria > Flaveria ramosissima. The sequence goes on along the minus strand of CM046032.1, from coordinate 45,261,654 downwards.
CACCATTACGGGGCTCACTTTTAATTAAAACTTTTATCAAAACATAGGTCGTAGGTGGAAATAACCACTCCGTAACAATATATTCAAACTTAGAAGAATATCATGTTTTTGGGAACAAAATAAAAACAACTATGTTGCCGTAAAAAGAAGAATAAGAAGAAAAAGCGTATTATGCTTGACCCGTGGCTTTAGCCGCACAGCATAAGTGCTCGATTTTTTAACAAAATTAGCATTGAAATGTCAGAGAAAATATGCACAATATAACGGTATATACGAAATTCAGAAAAAGACGCGCTTTTGTATAGGTTAATCATGTCTTCATGTGCCGTAAATACAACATAACGTAACTGATTTAGTAAGCTACTCACGGCGCAACGTGCCAGAAACTTTCCTAGTTTATTATAACTAGTTTTCTTTACCCGTGCGCGTTGCGGCGACGGCTTACAATGATCATATACTTATGTTAAAATATAGATAAAGCCAAATTTATATCGGCTTACAATGATCATATACTTTACCCTAACTCACGCGTTGAGGTGCAATTAACTATGAACAGCCAACTAAAAAACAAAACTTATACGTACACTCAAGCATCGTATGAATACGTAAATAATAATGTCAAAATGTTGAAATATGAATTTTTAAAAGATTGACGTGCGAATTTGTTATGTGCGTTGCGACGATAACATTAGCGTTAGTAAGTACATAGAAGCGTATGAATTTAATAAAGGTATGAATACGTAAAAAATAAATATAAACCGGTATTATGTCTCGCCCACTACGATTTAGTAATTTAATAAAGGTACATAAGGAGAATAAAATATAAGGAAATTGTTAAAGAATACAAATCAAAAGAACCCTAAAAGAAAAACAAAGAAAGAAAAACCACAGGAATCAAACATGTATCCCAGGTTTAAAAGCCAAGGCTTTAATCACTAAGCTGCCATCATCACTATGCACACGGGTTTAGAAATATAAGTATTTATCTTGAAACTAAGTCGGTGGTTTTGCTCCACCGACGTTGGTAAATGAGTTGTAGTCTAATGATACAACTTCTTAAAAAGAAATTAAAATATTAATCAGTCTTTTATTTTCTTAAAAGAAATGGACATATAATGTTTGCATATCAGCATTCGGCTAGCGCGTCGATCTGGTAAAAAAGGGTCATCTTACTGAATCCCAAATTGATGTCTTAAATCACACTTAAATGTCCTCATTTTGACCCGTTAGTTAACCCGAGCATGCTTTCGGTTTGTGGAAATTTCTGTAGTAAGCTTAATCAATCAACTCACCTGTAAGGAATTTGAGGTTGTTGGGATTACAACAGTTCCACATGTACTTCTTAGTGAATTTGTACTTAGAGAAAAACTAGAACACAAAGCAATGGTTTAATAAAGATGTTTGATAGATGATCAAATATTCAACATCATAAGCATCCTAAACATTCTTGTATTTAACATCAAGTAATGCAAAACAATTCTAGAATACTAGAAAACACTCACTTCGATTTGTCTTGTAATGTCACCATTGACTTCAGAACTCCTGGACCGATCTTGTCAGCAAGAACACCTTGTTCCGATATCAAAAAAGACTTCTCTTTTACATAACTTTGTAGTTTCTTAACATCGTAGTCCAACTTCGTTTGATCTAGAATTCAAAATGAATAAAAATACGAAAATAAATCTCTTTTATACTTAAGAAATGCAAAACAAATATGCTCAATCCTAACATACTTTATTGAGACATGCTATTTGGCATGCATTTTTAGCGTGGGCGGTGTTGATCTATACTTGGAAGAGATATTGATAAATCGTCAACTTTGACAGGTGTAAAAGAATGCATACTTGAAGGTGTTTACTAAAGGAAGCATATTTGCTAGAAGAAGATGCATCACTTTTCAAACAAAACTCACATTCATACTCTACTACTTATGGAGGTCGAAAAGTTGAATATTATGAGATGATCAAGCAAGGAACTATAATAACTTGATGCCATGAAGAAAGAAACATCAATGATGTATAATCTTCATTAACGGTTCATCACCTTAACCGATTGAACTCAACTACACTAACGATTAGTTGATAAAACCCTATAAATTACAAAACTTGCATCTATAATCCAACTAAAACTATTACATAGACCGACGGTGGAAACATCAGACCGAGATATGCACATGATTATATGCCTTGAATGCACAAAAAATTGCAAATATAAAAAAAGAATTATTATTTCTAGTTTTTATGGATTATGCTGAGCATGATTTTTAGCATTTAGTTCTGGTGATTAATAAATTTCATAATGTAGTAACAAAGTTACCTTTCTCCAAGATTGTATGTGCTGCATGAAACGGGACCCGAGCGAATATATCAGTTCCAGAAAACATCATCCATGTTTTTTCCTTAGAATCATGATTCCCACAAGTAGCACAAACCTCCTTAACCAAAGGCCTTGAGTCATCAATTTCTTTCATCACCAACTCAAATGGTGAAGGGACGCTTGTTTTTGTAGTTCGGGCCCGCTTTCTTAATGCAGTTAATGCTTCCCTGTTCCCATTTCTCATTCTATCAATCTCAACTAACTGCCATCACAGATCCATCAGTTTGTAAAATATGAGACTATATTCACTTAAAGTGAGGGCAACTTAGTTACCTCGTGTCTTGCAAGTAGAAGGTTCTCTGCTTCAGTCTCGATTTCAATCAGTTTTTCTTGAAATTGCTTCATAGTATCATCCATTTATAATCACTCTATTGTAAACCCTCACTGACAATAAAACTTAATGTGGGTCAGATAACTTTAATCATAATCTATTTGTGATGTAATAGTAAATCTATTACATCTGTCTGCCTTCCAAAGTGCTGTATTTTTAATTTTGGAAACACTATCTGTTCATTTTGAACAGATAACGAAAAAAAATAGGATAGAACAGCAATCAATTTGGCATACACTAGGTGCAACAATATTGCAATATGGGATCATGACTAAAAGAAAGTATGCATAACCCAAAATTTTTAGTTGAAACTTCAAACATTCACCAACACCATCATTTGTCTCAATTATCAGTGAAAAGTTCAATACCAGAGTTATCAACCCGAACAAACAAAGGAAATGTTAAAATGCAGAAAGCTTTCAGATTGCAAAATAGTTCAACAAATGAGACCTTTGAGGCTAAAATCATAGACAACTGCAATAACTATGCAGGCATATGAATGAATAAAGATGAAGCAAAAGAGCATAAAAACAAACAGTACTAGAATTATAACATAAAACAATATGATTGGTTCTTAACATGAAGTTCAGAATACAATCTAGTTGACCCCTAAATGTCTTTCATTTTCTTTTGAACTTCATAAGCAAGTAAGCAACCACTACATAAAATGCAATTTTAACATCTAACATTTACTACCAAAACACTATGATATCTCAACATTTGTAGATCTAACTAAGCCATAACTACTATTACACACTTATACATGAACCAACTTCTCTTTAGAGAGCAATAAAAAGGTCAAAACAACCTTCAATTCTTAGGAGCACTTCCCCTATGTTTTAACCTAGATTCTATACCTTTACAAATCCTAAAATTAGATGAGATTTTGAGGTGCGATCAAAGAATTGATGAGAAACATACCTGCAAAACTTTATATATTCAGATTTAGAATCAGATTTGAGAGAAGATGAAGATGATCAAAGCAAAACGATGAACAAAGAAGCGTGAAGTAGCAAAGAGACAGAAGTTGAAAAACTAGTTTCGTTATAAACTTTCAACAGTTTACAAGTGCCCATTGGGCTGTAATCAATTTATTATAGTGGCCCAAATGAATCCAATAACTAAAAGTTGAGGTGCATGTTGAACCCGGGTTCGGAACCCGGCCTGAAGATCCGATCTGCACCCAACCCGGGTTCAACCTGTAGTTTTTAAGCCCGGGTCCAACCCGATTTAACCCCTAGGGTTTAAACCGGTTTGTCCCCTCCATACTCCAACCTGGGTTCTACCCACCCCGACCCGGTTTAAACCCGACTTAAACCTGATTCTTCTTTACAATTTTGTCATCTTAAAACCGGGTTGAACCCCACTCGGAACCTGGTCTAACCTGATTTGTATTTTTTTGACTGAAACCCGATACCTAAATACCGAAAGATGTTTGGACTTTGGTTGGTGGGTGTGCCCGTATATTATGCTCGGCATGAACTCTGTTATAGGTGTTTAATATTACATAGTGCGGTATGATGATTATATCCTAGAAAATTCTAGGTGGTGTGGTTCAAACTTTTTGATATAATACAATTTTTATTAAACGATATTATAAGTTTGACCCATTAAACTTTTACGTATAATTTAGTTAAAGCGAATAAAAAATTGTATTATATCAAAAAGTTTTAATTTTTCATAAAAAAACGGGTTCGCTTTTATTTATATAAATATCCTCCCATAAAACATTAAAGATCGTCACTACATCAAAATCCGAAACATGTAATGTTGTCGGGTGGAGCTGCAACAGCTAATCTCAAGCTTAGACCCGAGCTGCAATATGAAATTAGCTCGTTAGAAGGTGACCTGAAGATGAGAGCTCCAAAAACACTCTCCGTGACTCAAGTTATCTATACAATATAAACATATATGTAAACCTATTAAAAACATTTAAAGATAGTAATGAGTTGAAGGAAGAAGCATAAAAAACATCAACATCGAACACCCTAATCCCTATACTTGTTGGGTTTAATTTAAGGGTCCAAATGAGTCGAGCTGCTAGCAAGCTACTCGAGATCGGATCGATAAAAAAATTCGAAACAAGCTGAGTTTTATCAAACCCGAGCCGAACCTGAAAAAAAAAGCTCATTTATTGAGCCCCAACCTGAGCTACAAACATCAAGCTCGAGTCGACTCGTAAGCCTAAACGAGCTTTTTTTTTGCTTGTATATTAATTTATTAAATATAGTTCTATAAATAAATATATTATATATATAAAATTACGATAAAAACAATTATATAATAATATAATATGTATAATAAAAAACATAAACTATATAATTTTAAATATATATATAAAATTAAATATAACTTTTTTAAAAAACTTACAACTAAATAATAAACGAGTTGATCCTGAATCGAGCTTGAGCTTTAAAAGTACTTAACGAGACGGGCTCGAGCCATCTTAAACCAAAACGAGCCGAGCTCGAGTCTAAAAAAGCTCGGGCTTGGCTCGACTCGTTTGCGACCCGTAGTTTAAACCCACTAGAGTCATCAAACATTAAACATGAATAAGTGTCCCCTGTCCAACATTGAAGACGATGGTGACAAATCATTTGATGGAGTTCATGTTGGTGCTTAAAGTTTGAAAACCCGTGTGATCATTGATCACCATCACTTCTAGTTTCACTTTCACTTTTCATCATTCATAAATTTCATCAGTTTCCACCTTCAGAATCATGGCAATGAGTCCAATCTGTTCTGTATCACGGGAGTTACGGTAACTTTTTCATCTCCATCATCATCGTCATCATCAAATGCTTTTCTTTATGATGAAGTTATCTTCGTTCACGACTCCATTAATTGCATTGCATAGCTTATGGGTTTTGTATTGGAATTCCTCAATTGGGGTTTCTTTGTCTTGCACACCAGGTGTTTGATAAATTCCTTCAGTGAGAAATGGGTTTAGCTAATGATTGATTTTGTATAAATTGATGTTGGTTTTGAATGAAAGTGGATTCAATTGCTTGTTAATTGGTTTTTTTGAGTGAATAATCAGATGGAAACTTGGGATTTGATTCAGAAACTTGTGATTGTTTTGGTTTGTTTGTATCTGTCATGGAGGATCATTAGATACTTGTGGAGCTTTTTGGATGTTGAAAAAGATCCTCTTATTGTGCTTGTTACTGGGGCTGCAGGCATGTTCTTGACAAACTATGTAGTCTGCTTACATAGTTATTGTTTTCACCATTGCCTTTCATTCTTATAATTGTATCTTATTTGTTCAAAGTTGATTATTTTAGTCTTGAGCAAAATTAAAGAAATCTTGTATGTCGGATAGAGTTGATTCGTTAATCTTATGTTATTCCTGTTATGACCCGCGTACAAATTCTTTGCAGTAAAGTTCATATCTTTATGAAAAGAAGAATAAACAAAATGTCATTACATGCTCATTTCTTGATATAGTAGATAGCATTTTTAAGTTTTTAACAGTCAACTTATGTTTCAGGCCAAATAGGCTATGCCCTACTTCCGATGATTGCAAGAGGGGCGATGTTGGGTCCGGAACAACCTGTAATTCTACATTTGCTTGATATCGAGCCAACTGCGGATATCTTGACAGGGGTAAAAATGGAATTGATGGATGGAGCATTCCCTCTTCTTAAAGGTTAATCTTCAAAACAGATTGATTTTCATGTACAGTTCTTTTATATAAATTTTAGATTTAGTTGAACTTTTTTGGGGAAATTTTATGTATCTTTTAGGTGTTATTGCCACAACCGATGTTATTGAAGCTTGTAAAGGTGTTGATATTGCAATAATGCTTGGTGGATTCCCTCGTCGGAAAGATAATAATAAAGATTTAATATCTAAGAATGTTGGTATATACAAGGCTCAAGCTTCGGCTTTGGAACAACATGCTGATTCAAATTGCAAGGTATATGTTGTCTTCAAATGCTTATACTGCAAGGTTGGTGTCTTGTTTATTTGAGAGGGAAAATTGAAAAATCCAATAAATTTACGCAGGTGCTTGTGGTCGCTAATCCAGCGAATACAAATGCACTAATCTTGAAAGAATTTGCACCTTCGATACCCGAAGAGAATATTACATCCCTCACAAGATTAGATCATAATCGTGCATTAAACCAGATATCAGAGAAACTAAATGTCCATGTTGGTGATGTGAAAAATGTTATAATTTGGGGAAATCACTCTTCAAGTCAATATCCAGATGCCAATCATGCTACAGTCAATACTGGTGTTGGACATAAATCCGCGAAAGAACTTATTGCTGATGATCACTGGTAGCTCTTACTTATATTTAGTAACGTTAAACTTTCCAAATTTCAAAATCTTTATCCAAATTCATATCTTTTGATGATATTGATTATGATTCAGGTTGAACACAGATTTCATATCAAATGTACAAATGAGAGGTCAAACTATAGTTAAAGCTCGAAGGTTGTCTTGTGCATTTTCTGCTGCAAGTTCTGTTTGTGATCATATGCGCGATTGGCTTCTTGGCACTCCAAAGGTCTGGTTTCGTCTTCTAATTTTTCTGATGTTATTTACCTTTTTTCTTTTTTGATAATCGCGAGAACTCATTACTAGAAAACTTATGAGTCCAACTAACCAACTAAATTTATTTTATAATTCTCTAAAACATTTTATTTTCCCATTTCGTTAATCAGGGAACCTGGGTGTCGATGGGAGTTTACTCTGACGGGTCTTATGGTATCCAACCGGGCTTGATTTATTCTTTTCCAGTCACTTGTGAGAAAGGTGAATGGTCAATTGTTCAAGGTATGTTTCCACTGAACATCCTTAATTAATATGATGTAAAACAAGCTATAAATTTCACATTTTTAATGTGAAAATGACAAGTTATTTAGAAATTTACTGGAATAATTATCAAAATTTGCAATGGTGCAGGACTAAAGATTAATGAGTTTGCAAGGGAGAAGTTGGATGCTTCACAAAGAGAGCTCATTGATGAGAAAACAGTGGCCTACTCTTCCCTCAATTAACAATCTTATTTATAATAAAGCTTGTGGATATTAGATAGTGTTAATAATAACCATAAATAATTCAATTTCTCTAATTGCAGTTATGAACATACTATCTCCATCTATTTAAATGAACCTGCCATTACTTCTCATTTCATTCTCAGGAATGATGTTGGTGTTTTTTGGTTTGTAAAAAGAATTAAAAACTGGTGTAAATTTGAAAGAAATATGTGATTGTTTAAGAAATTGTTTGTTTTATAAAATTATGATATAAATTTGAATTAAATCAAAAAGAGCATAAGAAAGTAAAAGATCAGCAAATATTTAAATATTCTCATCACCCAAAACTCTCTTTCAACTATTTAAATATTTTGTGTAGTTCATATTTAAGAATTGGAAAAAAGGATCAATAATAGAAGACATGAAGCTAAGGTTAAGACTGCAAAATGTTCTCTAGACTTGCATAAGTTAAAATATATTGTTTTCCAGCTGAACAACATTCAAAAATACCTTAACTATGAGCAACTCTCTTCCAAGTCACATATCTTGGCAAAGAGAGCAAAATAAAAGAAAAACATAGGTATAATCGTCGTTTGTTTGTTCATGTATATTAAAACAGGCGTGGTTGTGACACATTAAGCAAATCACAAATCACAAATCACCCGTTCACAAATGGAGATGTCGTGAGATAAGGAATTTCTGACATCAAACACCACCAATACGTTTTGGGTGCACTTGGTGTGGACGAGAGACAGACTCTACAATTACGCTTGCTTAGGAAGGAGAAATTCTAGGATGAAACTTTCCTTGGTAGTTAGAATATAAGGGGTGAGGGAGACTGCGTGCCGAAGAGAAATAATAGACGATGAGGAGGGGTGTTGTTTCAAGGAGGAATCATGGGTTTAGTTCTTTTTGAAATTTGAGATGACAGTCAAACCCAAACCCGATGAGAATACACGAAACCCAAGAAATCTAGGACAGGTTTGGGGTCGGGCAAGCGGGTATGTGATTATTTTTTCTTATTTTCACAGATATGAAACGGGTGTGTTATGCACTAATGCAAATGACTTGTACATCGTTTAGTTTGAAGTTGTATTTTGTTGTAGTTGAATCAAAACAACCATATATTTTTTATGTCATATTACCCTAGTTGATGGATTGTGATCAAGTTAAAGTTATAATTGTATAAATAGCACAACCTCAATATTTCCACCTTTCAATGAAAACATGTCACACAACCTAATAATGTGATACATTTGAATGCAAATTAGTCCAAACTGCATAATACTTCTGTCATAACCAAGAGCTTAATATTAAGCATGCTTCTAAGAAAGTAAATCTTGTCCATACCACCAAGAACAACAACAAATTAAACCCTAACTAGCTCACAAATCACCACTCAGACGGGCTCGGCAATGGCTCGATATGATCAAACATATCCATCGGAAAATCGTCGATGAATGTATTGGGTGCCATCATCAATGGATCATTGCCCTCCTCCCTCCCACAGCTCCCACCACTTTCTCCTTCACCACCTACAACACACAAATAAATGTAGTTATATACATATCTTATAACTAAACATCTATAATTCTATATGCATATAACTTCATGTATGCATACCTGGCGACACGAAAGGGAATGAGCCCAGATCACATGTCCCGCCTTGGCCAAAAACCGCGTAGAAATTGGGGTCCCCTAGCTGGTTGAAAATGTCTTGTGTGTCAAAAGGTGGTGGTGGTGGTGGAATGTGACAGAAATCTTGAAGCAAAGGTGGAGGTGGTGGCTGGCTGCAGGAGTTTTCCTCCTTGGGAACCGCGGTGGTGTACTCGAATTGACTCAGTGGTTGGTCCTGAGTCTGGCCAAGAAACCCTGTAGCCGCCTCGGTGGCGGTGGCTGCACCTGTGGTGGTGGTGTGGTTCACAAGCTCAGGCAGTGACACCATCTGTATTGGTTCACAGTAAGATGATGAACAAGATAATGCCTTTGGTGAAGTCACTGATGACTCTCCATCTGTTGATGAACTTCTTTTTGGTGCCTGATATTGTAAACACAACACAAATGTATACTTAAAGCATCACTTTTTATTATGATCTTTGAGGTTAAACAATCACTAATCACAACAAACATATGGTAATTTTGCTTTCAAATCTTGTGACTGTTGACCTTCAAAGTCAAAGTCAAAGTCTAACAGAACTAGTGAATGAGATTGTTTACCTCAAAGGGTGGGACTTTATGAAGGACGGGCGGCTCGCGGAGTGATTTGTGGGACTTTTGTGGCGGATGTGGTGGCGGTGATGACTGAAGAACCCGAGCCAATCGCTTCTGTCTGCTACTCCAGAAATTCTTGACATCGTTATCTGTTCTTCCTGGCAAAAACGTCGCGATTCTTGCCCATTTGTTCCCATATTGCCCCTGTAATTCAATCACTGTTCTCTCCTCCTCTGCAGAAAACTTCACACCACTGCAACACACACAGACAGAAATCAAACACATGATTTCAATTTTTAATCAAATTAAAGATTAACACTTTGAAGTTATCAAAATTCAACATCAATTAGTAATCAAAACACATAAACAAACTCATTTCACCCAAATCAACATCGTCAATCATGAAATCAACCTACACCCATTCACACAAACATTAACACAAACACATTGCGTGTGCAAACAACACACCACAAAATCAAAACTTTCAACTTCCAAATCACCACCACCGATCACCACATCAAAACCCACAAATCAAAACATCAAACCTCACAAAACCTTCAACAAAAACAAGAATTTCACCAACAAAACTGAACCAAAAGAACGAAAGATCGAAGAACACATTACTTTTTCAAATTGGGTCGTAATTTATTGACCCAACGAAGACGACAAGACTTTCCAGTGCGTTGAAGAAGACCTTTGGATCGAATGGAGCTCCAATCTCTGGGGCCATATCTATCCACATGTCTGATCAAAACTTCATCTTCTTCAGTCTTCCATGGGCCTTTCTTGATCTCCCCCATTTCATCATACATTCTCCTCATTTCCATTGAAGATTCTTCTGCAATTTCGCCTCAAAATGCGATCTTTGATCAGATTATGAGTGTAGATTCAGGGGATTTGTGTGTGATATTTAGAGGGTGTGTGTAAGTGTGTGTTTTTAGTGACGGTTAAGACGGTTATTGCTCCAATCGCCCATGTTCCCACCTTTTTCTCTCGTTCGAAAACATGGGTACATTTTATGATATTATTTGGTCCCTCAAGTTATAATTAGTGGCATGATTAGTCCCTATTATTATAAAATTATAAAATAATAATGTATATTTCTTTCTTTAATTTATTTTCGTAAAATGTTTTGGCATACATCTCTTCTATTGTTAGTTTAACCTTTGAATAAATTTTATTTATAATTTAATATAAAAGTAATAAATTTTATTAGAGTAGTTCTATCTTCATCATTTGAGTTTAGCTTAAATTTTACTTTTTGTTCTTAAACTAAGTAAATAAATAATAAAATATTCTTTTCCTTACAATTTAATATAAAAGTAATAAAATATGTTTGTATTTTGTTAAAGTTTAATTCATTTTCCTTACAATATATGACGGTTTTTAAAATTTGTGATAAACTTAAAGACAAAAAAGTGAAAAGAACTTTAACCGAGACAAATACAAACTAGAATAACATTTTTTATTATTTTCTTAGTCTAAGGAAAAAAATGAAATTTAAAATAAACTTGAAGAACAAATAAATATAATTTACTCAAATTATTATACGTTTACGAATATATACTCATGTATCACATGAGAATTAAATTACTTTGAAGAATAAACTAGATTTTAATTTCGTTTTTATACTTAAAAAAGAGGCCTAGCATGTTGAGTGTGTGATAGAAGTGGATTTTTAACTAATTTATTTAAATCAATGATTCTAAGTGTTGTTTAAATTTGCGCATATTGATGTGTACACGTGTTCGCGAATTCTTGTGGATATGTATTAGACTATTAGTTATAGATAGATACCCTCAATAACGTATGGTGAATATAATTTTTTTGAAACTAAACATAATTTAAATTAATTTATTTGAAAACGAATTTGTGCATTAGAGAAAATTGAGAACATGTCTCAAATGAACGGGATTTACACTACACACGTGAAGTATGTATAACACAGTATTTCCTAAGCATGCTTTTAAGTAAAATAAAAAATAAAAAATCATAGTCTCATTTTAATTTACTTTCATAAGTTTTCCAAAATAAAATTAACATAATTTTACATTATTGATACGTGCTCTTTCCACGTAAGAAATGCCACATTAGTTCTTTTATCTTTAACGCATTTGTTTATTTGAGTTTGATTTTAATTATCTAGTAGTGACTCTAGTTAAAATTCTTGTAAGGCTATAAATTATTAAGTATGTTAATTGCTGACCGTATAATATATTAACCGATTCTAGTTCTCCTTCTTATGTATTTGTCCTTCTAATTTCTGAGTTCCAAAATCGGTACATAACAATTATTCATGTTTTAAGCAAAATTAATTGTTTTTAACACACACATATATAGGGCCGGTGAAAGGGAGGGGTGATATTTAATAAATTATGTGTATGTATATTTAAAAAATCCTTTAGAGAATTAATCCATTACATATTTTAAATTAGCTTATTATACATTTTAAATTAATTCACTTTATCTAAATATGATTTGGGTAAACCATTTAACTCATTTAAATAAACGGTTAAATAAATTTTATTCGTTTGGCCCTCAATTTTCTAACTCGCTCGAGGCTCGTAAATCCTTGGCACCGACCCTGCATATACATAAAGTGGGTATGTATAAATAAGTGTATTTATCTCAGCACCGATATTAAGAATCATACAAACAAATTATGTAATTATGTAATACTTTAATAAAACATATAAATAGTTTGTTTCTCTCTTTTAGTATTTTATCTCATCTCTTTATAAATTCTATAAGAGAAAGTATTGCATTTACACACGTGCATATATATATGTTTGGGAAAAAATAAGGTAATTTGAAGGAAAACATATCAAGTTTTGTTGGACCAATTATGTAAATTAGAATGGCCACAATCTAAAAGTTACGTGAGTCACAAGTCACTAAAGCCATATATTTATTTCAAAAGGAATACGTGGCCTTCAAAAGCGGTGACTTTTTCTTCTCTACCAAAGCCATATATTTATTTCTGGACGTGAATAAATATAAGCTTCTTACTTAGGTGTTTTATTAAATAAATAAACTAAAAAGATTATTTAACTATGCACTAAGGCCAATTATTTAATTAAAATCAGTTCGTCTATTACTAATACACTATGCGGTTATTTTAGACGATTCTATATACACATATTTTTATGAATTTATATATTGCTAATTATCAAGTTTTGTGTATTAAGATTTGTACCTTAAGTTTAGTGGGTTGTACCCACTTTTGGGTTTTTTAATCTTTATTTTTTTTACTTTTAACCCCAATGCACTTACATTTTTTACAATTTAACCCCTATGAATTTTCACTTTCCACTTTACCCTTATACTTTTCATATTTTTACAAGTTTTTCATCTTACGTTTCGAACTAAATTTTACGAGTTAACACATTGCAACATGTGCGCGTGATTTTAGGTTTACGCTTATTTTTCCCCTTTAATGGTTTGTCACAACGCGCGAGTACTAGATCGACTTAGTTATTTATTTAATGTTTTACATTTCACGTGTGTGGTTAACGTTTTTACGTCTACCTTCAGTTCGGTTTTATATTTTTTGTTTTTGTTTCTTTTTTAATACGAGATTTCGGGTGTTGGTGGTTGATAATAGTAATATGACAATTTTGATACTCGACATGATTTTACGCCCCCCACCGCAACGCGGAAGGCTTAATACTAGTTATAATTATATATTACACACTAAGCATCATAAGTAAAATCAGATACAAAATAAAAAAAAAATCAGGAGAAACAAAATTTTATACTAAAAGTAACTCTATGATATTATAATAGTAACATGAAATTATCTGTTTATATCAAGATACGATTATATGTACAATCAACTTTCTTAAAACATACATTGACTATCAAATGTCCACATTAAGATTATAGTATCGTTCGCATTAAGATCTTGGTACGACCCGCACATAGAACAATTCATAACCTAAATTCATCCCTGCAAAAGCATACTCACACATCATATCTTCATGCATTTATAGAACATGTTTCTACAAGTCTACAAAGAACAATAAACATCATATCACATCATATATCATCATACCTTTGAAGGAGATTCAGATACTTTGTATGAATCAACAGTAATTGAATCAAGCCACAAACCAGGAAACAAATTCTGCACAAATTGAAGAAATTCTAATCATAATCAACTTTGATCCTTAAGAAGATGAAATCAATCTATGGTTCAGTTTCAGAATCTCCAATATCTGAAGAAATTTATCAGTATCAGTTATCAAACCCTATGATGATAATTGATCAATTGAACAGAATCACAGATGATACAAAATTAACAATCACAAAAGCAATCATAATGAAGTTATTGAAACTCACATCAAGTTGCTTCTGAATTGCCCTAGGTCTCTTCTTCAACCTCCTAGAAGGCTTTGAACCAGTGAGAAACGTTATATCAGCTTCAATCTCACCACGCGAAAGAGAAATTGAAATTTTCGGCAATTTCATCGTCGTTGTATCGATGTTATCGTTGATATTCACTTCCGATGATCGTTTATCGATGCTAATGTCGCCGGAAGTTTTGTTCTCCTGCAATCGTGACATTCCGATCACCGGAAAACCTCCGGCGGATCGCTTGTGGCTCACCGGCGACCTCCGCGGCCGTAGATTCCATGTTTTCGGTGATGATTCGTCATCTACTGATTTCGGAGTGACGGAATCATCCATTGGTGTACAGATCTCGTTAGATCGTTTCCGTTTGTTATCATAATCATCGATTTCAGCTAACGATTCCGTCGTTCTGTTGATAAACTGAGAATTCGCGTAGTTCCGATCATCTTCAACCTCTGAATCACGACCAGTGGATTGCTTGTGCGGAGGTGATCGCCGGCCGGAAACATTCGCCGGCGAGGTGTGGCGGTGAGTATGTGACCTTAGTGCCGGCGGTTGGAGCCATGAAGGTGGCGGCGATGAGGAGGAGGCTTCTCCGGCGAGTCTGCTGCGGTGGCTCCGGTGGTTGTTCTTCCATTTCAGATGTGGTTGTAAGAAGTTGTGTAGCGGTTGTAGTTTCTCTGGTAGTGGTGATGCCATAACGAATGATCGATCAACGGATTGATGGATTAGGGTTTGAATAAGAGATTTGATCGATTGATCATTGAACTGAAGGATGAGGGTTTTGATTTCGTTTGTGATCAAACGAAATTGGGTGTGAAGGTTATATACGGATGAACAAAATTTGCGACGAAGATAACGAGTTGTTCGTGAACTGTTTGACGGGAAGGTGCTTACGTTCGTATATTAAATGAATGAACATGAACAAAAAATATATGTATGATTAGTAACATGAACGAACACAAACGAATCAATTATGTTTGTGACGTTCGATAATATTTTGTTCTATTAGTTTTTTTATGTTTGTTGATGATTATTATGTGAAGTGGTTAACTTATATTTATTAAGGTGATTATATATAACTTTTGTGATTAATAATGCTGATTTTTATTTTTTAATTGTTAAAGTGGAGTATTTTCATTTTATGTTCGTATACAGTTCGGTTACGTGTTTGTGAACCGTTTTATGTGTTTGTGAACCGTTAATGAACAAGTTCATTACTTGCAAACAATGATTTTTATTCGGTTATGTGTTCATAAATTGTTCATAAATAAGTTCAGTTTCTAAGTAAACAAAGATGAACAGGGTTTCATTTGATTTGTTTTGGTTTGGTTCGTTTCGTTTACAGCACTATAAGTTCAGTTTCTAAGTAAACAAAGATGAACAGGGTTTCATTTGATTTGTTTTGGTTTGGTTCGTTTCGTTTACAGCACTATCCAAACCTATTTACACAATATTAATTAAACCATTAACTTTCCGCAACTCAGTACTTGATTTAGGATTGTTACATGATCCATTAGTTCCGTTAAATGGTTTAAGAATGTTAAGGGATCATGTAGATGTTAAAAAATTAATGACTCTATATTGAACCAACATGTGTTTATATTTCATTAAGGAAGGTTACCGGGCTGTAAACAACTTAAACGTTTCACGAATAGTTTGTAAACTGTTCAGCAGGAAATTCAGTAATGCTCGTTCGTCTAACAAATGAATGAATACGAACAAAAAACTTGTATTCGCTTAGCTAAATGAACGAACATGAACAGATGCCCCGTTAGTTCATTTATGTTCGTAAATGTCCGATAGTGTGTTGTTTTATGTTCGCTTGTGTCCATACATTCGGTAAGTGTTCATGTACATTTGTTTGTGTTCATTTGCATTTATTTGTCTTTGTTTGTGTTCGTTTACGTTCGGTAAGTGTTCATTAACAGTTCAGCAACATGTTCACTTACTTAATGAACGAACACGAACAAGACTTCGTTCGTGTTCGCTCAGTTCGTTTGCAACCCTAAGCAGGGAACTAAAAGCTTAAGAAGTGTTAGTTGTAATCAAGAGGCAGCACGTGTACCAAACGGAGGTGGGGGTTAGCGTGTCCAAAAAAACTAAAATTTTTAACGATAAAAAATAAGCATGGAACACCGTTGTATATACAAACACGGATGAAGCTTTTCGTGTTTGCTATATTTAACTTTAATCAAACAAACAAACATGAACATTTAAACAAACACATTTTCTTGTTCATGTTTGTTCGTTAAGAAAATGAACTTGTTCATGATCGTTTATTTTAATTCGTTAACATTCTAAATGAATGACGAAAATACACGAAGAAGATGAGGGTGTTCTTGTTCGTTTTTAGTCATTTAATCAAGGCCTCGCTTCTAAGTAATGTCTTGATGCATGATTCGTGAATTAGTATCATAATAAAATTAATAACTAACAGATAAATTTAGAAGACTGTGTAAACAAAGAACGTAAATGAACAAACATAAATGAATGTAAATCAACAAACAAACATCCACCAACTTAAATGACGACATGCTTATTCATTTACCTAAATGAACAAATTCTTTTTGTGCATGTTCGTTTGTTTATAAAATAAACGAACAGTAACAAACTTTCGCACAAAGGATTTACAAAACATTTGACTTGTTTACATGCCTAATCGTCTCTATACAATAAATTTACATATTACTCCTTTTCCAATAATTTAAGTAAATTCTATGGTCGTTAGAAAGTAATAACATTAATTATTAAGCTAAAACATACAATAAGAAAAATCCAACAAATAAAAAAATCAATAAACCAAGTACCAACAAAACAAATAACATAGTCTAAGTTGACCTGTTAAAAGACATAGTCTAAACAAATCAGGATATTGTTTGTGGTTACTATTGTAAGTGTTTTTTATCCTAAAGTTGTATTATTAGTGGAATTTTCGTGACCTGACAGACCCGTTAAAATATTCTTAGACTTCGGAGACCAAAACATGATGACTTATAAAAGATCATTTATTTGTAAACAGCCTGATTATAATGACGGGCATTATAGAAATTAGACCGTATTTACAGTATCGCTGAGTGCTCGAAGAATGCATCCAAGACCAGCTTTTTGTGTAAGTTTTTCATGAATCTTGAGGCATTGGTCACACGTCGGACGATCACCCGTAGACAATCCTCTATACAAATACCTGTCGGATTAAAAAAATATAAAATTTTCAAATTATAAGCGCAAGAGATGATATCATTTCAACTTTTTTGAAATGGAAACAAGAGACTAACTTCATGAGGATATCATAGTACTCAGGGTCCAGATTTGAAAACATTAAATCCACAGCTTTTATTGCCATTAATGCTCTATGCACCACAATCCAGTTTGCAGACTACACAAAAACCAGACACCCAAAATATAACTTACATATCAAAGTTAGTAACTTTTTTGCATCAAAACCCAATTTAAATACATAGATACAATTACAATCACAAGAAAAAGGAAATACAAACATGTTATCATACTAGCATTTGACAAAGTTCCTAACTTTTATTTTCATTGTGACGGAAAATCACACTCGCATATTCATCATAACTTTACCCTTGACAACAAAAGTGACGATTAGGAGTGAAATTAGTTAAATTGGAACAATGAGTAGTTCAAAACTTGAAATTTCAATTTGCCTATATGTAAAAGCCAAATTTATGTAGAACATGAATTATCATACATATATATAAAAGCCAAATTCATTTAATCAATTTTAGGTATCAAACTGTGAGAACCGCATAAACACTTGTACGTAGTGCATGGGTGATATAACGAGAGAGAAAAAGAGACGTTGTTATGCGATTACATAACCACCTTACGTATCACCATCAAAACAAGTATATACTCATGTTTATGTTGTTCTTCCGGTTCTCTGCTTAAAATTTGTTACGTATTAACTATTAAACGACCCTCTAGCCGCATAGTTGTAAAATAGAGCAAGTTTCAACAATCAAGATAAGTTCTTAACTAATTTATCTAACATAAAACAGAGCATAATTACTTGAACAATCAAGAAAAGTTCATTTCTTTCATAAAAAACTTTGTTAAAATTCTTTCGATCAAGATGTCGTCTTTCGAACTGAAGAACACAATTCAATAGCGTAATTGAACACCCAAATCGTCAATCACACCAATGCACACAATCAATTCGACTCAATGATTCTAATTTCTAAACAATCAACGAGATGAATCATGAATGTCGAATTGAGCGATTAAACAACACAATTTCCCGTTAATCATCAAATTAAACAGATCAGACCTTGCATCTTTCATCTCTGATCTTTGGTGGAGATCCTTCGAGTGCAGTTTTGAGTGCTTCTACAGGCCTATACCTGATCAATTGACGATTAAATTAGGGTTCCGTTTTGATTGATTGAAGAAAAGATGAAATCAAATTGCATTTGTAGTAAACTGACTGTTTGATTAAACTCTCGATCTTGCGTGATTTGTGTTCGATTCTTGTGATGATGGCTTCTGCATTTTCTGGTTCCATATGATCCCCCATTTTCCCCTTGTTTATGGAGTTTGCAATGAGACGAGGGCTTTTTGCAAGTTTTTGGGTTGAAATTGACACATTGTAGAAGTAAAGGGGCTTAAAGTGACAATGGTGTAACAAAATACATTGTTACATTGTAGGCTTTGATGTTTTATCAAATGCTAATTTTAAAAAAAAAACTTTATCAAGCATGCAAAAATATAATTCTATATTAACCATACAAGATAAATATAAAATAAATAACCATATGTGAATAGTAAACGTATTCTGTTGAAATATATGTATAACGTCAATTCAATATCAAACATATACTTATTTTATTCCGTTAATAATAGCTTATATTTTATGTCTTTACATGTTGAGGTTGGGGCCGTTGGGCTATTGAACTTTGTTAGCTATTTAAGTAGGAGTTGATACTTGTATTAGACTCGTATTGGTCTCATACTCTTATTGGGCTTGTACTGGAGTTTGGTCGTATTGGACTCGTGATGAAGAAGAGAGGTTGTTTTTTATGAAAAAAGAGGAATTGGTCTTCATCATCGGGGAGTCTCATTATGACCATTGTGTATGCATCTTCATCTTTCTCATTTTAGGGTTTTCAACTTTTTATTAATGCCCCTCTTTCAACATGACTAGAAAATGTAGCAGATCTGTTTTTTCAATGATCTCTTCTAGATCATTCCTTCATTAGTTAGTTTATACCATGGTCTATGTAGTTTCTTTGTTATTCATTCGTATTGATCAATTGTCTTATTGAATCGAGTTTGTATCTCGATGATGGTTTTAATTGGTAATGGTTTATGTACTTAGTAATCTCATCATGTTGATACTAGATTAATGACATGTCAGCGTGTGATCGTACACGATCTTGTTGGGTCTTGAGTTTATTTTTGAATCATTTGAATTGTTAGACATATTCTAGTTTGTTTTTGTTCAAGACAAAGTTAAATAACCAAAGGAACACAAAATTTCCATTATTTTTTGTGACATCTTGAGGTTCCACTTGTTAAGCTTACCTTTAAAGTGCAAAGAATGATTCTTCATTTGACACCATCTCGAATCTTGTTACCTTATAAAAATAAAATAACATGATACTAAGACTACATATTATTAATAAAACCATATCAAAGAAAAACTTATTTTTATAACACCATATGGAGCATCAATTGTAAAAACGCAACACAACTGATCAACATGATCAGTAGTTGACTGAAAGAAAAGACATCAATAGTAACTCATATGAAGTTACTATTGAATATTTTCAGCTGATATAACGGTCTAACTGTGACAACTTATAACCTCAACCAATAACGACGACCAACTAGTCTTTCTGATTGTTCATTTCCTATAACGATATTCGTTTAGCTCCTACACAAATACACAAAATATAGGGTAAAGCTGAGCACATCAGATTGCGAAGCGATCCGCCCTCCTCGAACCCCTGCACAAAATGGGTCTTAAGTCAAGCACCCGGTACCCTCATTTAGCTTGTCTATACAACAAATCTACAACTCTGAAATCGAAAACACTATATTTTATCCAATTATTGATTCCGTATACCCACAAAATACTTTTGATAAGTATTCTCTAATAAAATTCAAAATCTACCTATGGGATTTCAAAATACAAAACCTCCACCTAGGACAAAAAATGCCAGCTGGGTAGAAAAAATAAATACATAATTGAAAGTACTACTATACTTGTACTAGTTTTATATTTCTTGCATTAATTTCTTCTTTCAATTATATCCTCTCATTATCATTGGATTCTTGGCTAATATTTCTGCACAATTATCTGCCTATGAAAAGGAGATTGGACACCATCATCACATAGGAAAGTAAGTGGAAATTTCTGTGCAACCAAATTGATAAGCTTTAAAGTTTAACAAGAATAGAATATGTGATTCCTGAATGCATACACTAGCAATATTGTACAAATCTTTAACTGTAAAAAGAATCTTTCTCCTCTAAAGCTAAAGCTAAAGTGATAGAAGCATGGAATAACTTAATAACCAAGGCTGCAGTTAACTTCCCTATGGATTCTGTGAAACTGCGTAGAAAGTAGCGAAAAATCAACGATAAATCGCCATAATAAGGGTGCTTGTGTAGAAAAAATCTACACAAAATGAGATTATGGGCAATTATCTATCTGTGGTTTGTGGTCTAGGTGGAGCAAGGAATACACCAGCAAATAGATCATTGTCATCGCAACGAGACACATCGAATAATAATCAGAAAGTTTCAAGTTTTGGTTCTGCAAAGTCTAGAAAAGGCAGCATGAACAAGTATGGATACATCCCAGATAACTATTCATCCTTAGAACAGGTTCAATATTCTCTATAACAACAACTTTTATAAAGGAACTGTTTTAAGTCTAATAATAATACATATGAATGTCACTGAAAATTCGTAATTTCGGTTGTTTTTTTTTGTTTTGAAGGTTACAAAGGCACTAAGAGAATCTGGATTGGAGTCATCTAACCTTATCCTTGGGATAGATTTCACCAAGAGTAATGAGTGGACAGGTTTGTTGCCTGAGAAAACTCTAGTTTTATAGTTTGCGTCGCGCTTTCTGCAATGATTTCTTATCATTTTCACAATTATTTGATAGTTTTAGGTTCTAGATTTTGAGTACAGTTGTTGGATGCATTCTTTTATTTATCCAGAGAATTTATAATCTAGTTTGACAGTTAGATTATTTGGTTTTATTGTTGGATGCTACTATGAAGTCATTAATAGAGTGGGAACCTTAGTATATACCATAGATGTAAGCACATAACACATTGCTAAATCTCTTTTTGCCACAGTTATGATGAGTTAATCTAACTTAACCCCGAGTTTTGTTTGTGATCAGGTAAAGTTTCGTTCAATAATCGCAGCCTTCATGCCATTGGCGATTCTCCAAATCCGTACGAGAAGGCGATATCAATTATCGGACAAACTCTTGCTCCTTTTGATGATGATAATTTGATTCCTTGTTTTGGATTTGGTGATGGTAGGTTACAGTTGCAAAAACACCATTTCGACATGTTTAATACTGGTGTTTATGGGTCAGTTTGGTTTGGTTCGGGTTTGGTTTTTTCGGTTTTTAAAATTGTTCGGCTTTGGTTTTTTCGGTTTTCACTTTGGTTTCGGACTTTTTAGTGTTACCAATTAGGCTTCAAATATTAGCTAAAAGATTGGCCCATAATGAATTTGAGCTTGACACTTTGGGCTTACGTTATTTTAATAATCTTTAAAATTAATTTATATATTCTTACAAATTACTTGATATTTAATTTAAGTAAACTACAATACAATTAATAAACTCCAATAATAAACAATTAAATAAAAAGATTTAATCCTTCAAATCAAACAAAAAGTTTAAAAATTATTATATTAACCATCATATCATATTTATTTACTTACTAAAACCAAAATTTTGATGTATTTATATCGACTAGAGATGAAAAAAATAATATCAAAAGTAGTACTTTGATATTG
Organism: Flaveria ramosissima; assembly: GCA_025215565.1. Taxonomy (NCBI): domain Eukaryota; kingdom Viridiplantae; phylum Streptophyta; class Magnoliopsida; order Asterales; family Asteraceae; genus Flaveria; species Flaveria ramosissima. The sequence goes on along the minus strand of CM046032.1, from coordinate 45,239,382 downwards.
TCATAATAATAGAAATTAGCCATTATTATCGGATCGTTTAAAAAAATTACATGTTTAGTTTTATGATTTTGCTTTGGTTTATTTGGTTTCGGATAAAAGCAAAACCAAAACCAAAACCGAACCGGAAATATCAATTTTTGATGAAGTATCAACCAAACCGTCAGTTTTTTATTGGTTTTGTCGGTTATTTTGATTACAGTTCGGTTATTTCTGTTTCATACACACCCCTAGTTGCTTGTAATCTAAACATGCTCACGACTTTTCCTAGTAACAACACGTGATCAAGAAGTGTTTAGCTTTAATGACGATGGCTCCCCTTGTCATGGATTCGAAGAAGTCTTAGCTTGTTACAAGAGGGTCGTCGCAAACGTGCATTTGGCTGGTAAATCCGTTATGTCCCTATTCTTGTAGGAAAACTCAAAACGTACTATACATGAAATATGAACTCATAAAACAAAATCTTTGTTTGAAGGACCAACATCTTACGCGCCGGTTGTCAATGCTGCTATAGATATAGTAGAGAAAAGTGGAGGTCAATTCCATATACTAGTTATCGTCGCTGATGGTCAGGTTCGTGTTAGAGAAAAGTGTTATAACAATGTTTGTCACCATAATATTCGACCGCAAATGCAACTTTATGCATTGAACAATGTTGTAGTGATGAAGGTTCTTGTTGAGTGAAGGTTACAAGAAGCATTAATACAAATGATGGAGAACTTAGTGCACAGGAGCAAGAAACAATTAGCTCAATTGTTGAAGCAAGGTATATTAATCTTTAAATGACAATTAAGTAGTCTACATTTGTGTTTCTAATGTTTGATCATGAAATAGATTAATAGTAGACTATTGTTTTTACTGTTCTTAAGTACCCTATTTCAATATCAAACATTAGAAACATAAAGTTTTGATTTTTTTTTTCAGCTTGTATCCTCTTGTAATCATTCTAGTTGGCGTTGGCGATGGTCCTTGGGACGACATGAGAAAGTTCGATGACAAGATTCCTACTCGTGGATTTGATAACTTTCAGGTGCAAACACACCCCTTTAGTTACTTTCTTTATAACGGTTTTGTTCCTAAGATTATTCTTAAAGATTTGAGGCATTCATATCAGTTTGACGACGAAATCATCAGTGTTGATTTCAAAAGACAAACTCATGGAATTTAGGCTTTGTTAACTGCAGTTTGTTAATTTTACTGGTATAATGTCGAAAGATCTAAGCCCAACTAACAAAGAAGCAGCTTTCGCGCTTGCTGCACTTATGGAGATTCCGATACAGTATATGGCAGTCAATGAACTTGGCTTACTTGGGTATGTATACCATCAAATTTTTTATTGGACCTGAAGATTGTTGGAATCAGGCCCACAAGCAAACTTCAATAACAGGATGCAACCCTTTTGCATCAAGTCATCAACCAAACTACGATTCTTTATTAATAAAAACAATCAAAGAACTGCCAACTACATTAACCTTAACCTCCTATTTATACTAGACAAAACTTAACCTACTCAAACTCAAATCCCTACTTTCTAGACATTTAAATAACTAGATAAACTTGCAAAATAATTAAATAAATCAAACTAAATAACTAGATAAGCATCCTAATTAAATAATAAATAAAAGACTCTTACTTAAACTAAAATACTTCCTAAAAATCCTCCAAAATCTACTTTCTTGCAATTAGCACTTCAACTTTCTCAGATTTTCACATTCGAAGTTTCAAACTAATTAGGATTAACTTCCAACATTCCCCCTTAATCCTAATTAGATCATTCTTCTCTTGCTTTCTTCCCATCGTTCGTGCTTCTTGCTCGTTCTTGATTCTTGCTTTCTTCATTGCTTGACTTGCTTTGTTTTTCTTTCTTTCTTCCTTGCTTCTCTTTCATTAACTCTTCCTTAATTTCTTTATTGCTTGACTTGCTTTCTTTCTCTTTCTTTCTTTCTTGCTTTCTTTCTCACTTTCTCTTCTTTCTTTCTTTCTTTCTTCTAGCTTTCTTTCTTACTTTCTTTCTTTCTTTCTTTCTGCTTTCTTTCTTTCTTTCTTTCTTTCTTTCTTTCTTTCTTTCTTCCTGCTTTCTTTCTTTCTTCTTTCTTTCTTCCTGCTTTCTTTCTTTCTTCTTTCTTTCTTCCTGCTTTCTTTCTTTCTTCTTTCTTTCTTCTTGCTTTCTTTCTTTCTTACTTACTTTGTTCTTTCTTTCTTTCTTTCTTCCTTACTTTCACATAGATTCAAAGATTTGAATCTATCTTCCTTCTTCTTACTTTCTTTCTTTCACATGGATTCACAATGGATCCTTGTTCTTTCTAACTTCCTTTCTGTCACTTTTCTGTTGTCTTGCTATTTTTCTTCACCATCGATTTCAATCTCCTTGCTACTAACTAGAGAACCAGACTTGTTCGGTCTGTTTCCCAGAAACAAAACCTGCTCAATCACATGTTGCTTATGATTACCTTCAATGAATTGGTCGTCCAACACCTTCTTGATCGAGCCTTCAAGCTCTGATACCAATTGTTGGAATCAGGCCCACAAGCAAACTTCAATAACAGGATGCAACCCTTTTGCATCAAGTCATCAACCAAACTACGATTCTTTATTAATAAAAACAATCAAAGAACTGCCAACTACATTAACCTTAACCTCCTATTTATACTAGACAAAACTTAACCTACTCAAACTCAAATCCCTACTTTCTAGACATTTAAATAACTAGATAAACTTGCAAAATAATTAAATAAATCAAACTAAATAACTAGATAAGCATCCTAATTAAATAATAAATAAAAGACTCTTACTTAAACTAAAATACTTCCTAAAAATCCTCCAAAATCTACTTTCTTGCAATTAGCACTTCAACTTTCTCAGATTTTCACATTCGAAGTTTCAAACTAATTAGGATTAACTTCCAACAACATGATCAATGATAAAGAAAGTGTACACTTAATTTCTCATCTTGTTTCGGTGTATATGATTAATCTTGAATGATTCTTTTGATGTTTGATTTGGGCAAATAAGACGAGTGACTGGGAATGCGAAGAGAGTAATCCCACGCCCACCTCCTCGTCCAAGGGGCCGCACTCATGGTCCATCTATAAGCAACACAACATCAGCACAAGATGATGGAAATAAGGTTATACCACTTCACTCAACACTACAATAGTACTTACATTGACTTTTGAGGTCAAACTGCCTATTATATGTTACTTCAAAACTGATGCCAAATTATTCTAAATTTTGGAAATAAAGTATCATATGATTGCATTTATATTGTGAAAGGTTTCCTAACTAAGGAATTGTTTCTTTTAGTGTGTTATAAAAACTCACCTCCCTTTTGAATCCAATAAGTTTGACCTCACAGAGTATATACATATATGTGTGTGTGTTAATTAGACTTGACTCCTTTCTTCTATTGTGCTTTATTGAAGACCTGCCCAATCTGTCTAACAAACGAGAAGGATATGGCCTTCGGATGTGGACACATGGTGAGTCGCGTTGCTCTTATTATGTTTCTATTCATGTTTATGTATAAGACATTACAGATACCTCTTTTGTCACCAAACACGCGTCATAAAATGTAAAGAGCTACTTTAGAATATAAGCTTTGACCCAAAGTTTTGTTCAAATGTGTCACGAATCATATTCTAGCATGCCCTGGGCGTTAATCTGACATGTCACAAAAACCATTATTTTGTCTCTAAAATCATCAGTAACGTATAAGCACGCGTGGTTACAAGACTGTTAGTTGTAGTGAGATTTGTCGGTTATTCATCAACATAAATGATTGCAACAGGCTTGTAGAGAATGTGGGTCACAATTAAGTCGTTGCCACATATGTCGCCAGCAAATCAGCTCGCGGATCAGGCTGTACACCGGGTGATTATATAGCCTATGCACTGTATGCAAGCTAATTAAACTATGTGAAAGTTTGTAAGTTGATTGATCTGGTGATATCTAATGGAAAAATCCATTTTATATCTCAAAATGGGAAGTTGGTAGTACTGTAACATTCTATGTATCCCTTTAGACTTGTGAATTAGCAATTAAGAAAACTTATGTACTTTATGTAATTTAGAGTTATCTGGAAATGAAATAATATTCTTTTCACGTTTTATGTGATCTAGTTGGGTGAATCTTCTACTTCAATAGATGTGGTGATATAGATAATACTAAGAACTAACTCTCCCAAAACACATGACAAGCCCGATGCACGAGGCTCTCATATGCACTGGGTTTGAGGGTGTTGGGGCATTTGACTTGATATATCATATATGCGTCCTTACACTACGTGTTTAAAAGAGTCTTTTTTTCATGACCCGAACCCTTAATTATACACTCTATTTTTTCTGTGTTTAGGTTTGATTTTGGAACTGAACTTTTTCCTTTTGTATCATAATCCCATTATGTCTTCTAACACCCTCACCGAATTGAATCTCCCCTCGTATTGGATCTATGCTTTAATACCATGTTGAGTTTTGTAGATGACGCTGAAATACTTTGATAATATGCAAAACGATATGAAAAGAATTTTAGAAGAAAACAGATTGGAAATTAGAGATTTTGATTAGCCTTGAATGTTTACGTTTGATCCCCTATTTATAATAATCCAATCAATGTATAACTAACTTTTGTGTCGATTCATATGTGATAATGTGGCAATCACTACTAAAAACTGCAATTGATGACGGGCAATGTGCGTCATCTTTGGAGTCAGATGACGCGCATATGCGCGTCAAGTAAGGGATAGTCATAAATGAAATATGACACGCATCTACGCATCATCTCTTTATGACGCGCGGAAGATGACACACGTATTATGACAGGCAATAGATGACGTGCATTGCGTATTAAAAATGAGTAGTCATAAATGTCAAGATGACACATGAACCGATTCGTTTCTTAGCACCAAACAAAAACTTAGGACACTTATTAATTGCATAATGATATTGTTGATTGTATAGGCGATTGGACATCGCTTTCCTAAGATTTTGCAAGATGTTTCAGTGTGAAAACTTAGATTTTTTTTTCAAACATGGCATACATCAAAATGAAAATTTATCAAATATTTATATTTTTATCTTAGGGGCTGTTTGACAGCATTTGAATCATCCCCTTAATGATTTAGATGTCTGAATGATTCAACATTTAATGGTTCAGACTGTTTGTTTCGCGAACAAATGTCTGAATGGTTCAAACATTTGCCTCTGAATGGTTAAGCATTATACTAATGTTGAATAGTTAAGAGGTCTAATGCTGAATGATTAAGACCTTTAATCTGAATTGGTCAGACATTTGTATTTGAATAGTTAAGCGATATACTAGTTCTTAATGGTTCAGACCTCTTATTGGTTTAACACTTAATTATTTAGAAATTACCAAACAACACCTTACTTTGAGTTAGTTTATTCTTATGGTGGATTTTATTACTAAAACACACAATATGTTTGTATGCTGGTTTAATAAATATAAAACTCCCATGAGGTGATTATTAAATCTTAGATCCATATTTTGGTGAATTTAAATCTCCTTATACCTTTTATTTGTAGAATAAATTATTCACTATATAAAATAACTTAGATCCATATTTTGGTGAATAGTAAAAAGATTAAAAACTTGTGATAAACGTAAAAATTATGGTTTATTGATTTTTTTGATATTATTTAAGTTAAACTAGTTTTTTTACTGGTCACGTGTTGTGGTATCATCATACATATCGTGATAAAATATAGATTACAATCGATCCAACTTATCTCCGAACTATATTTACGTCAATAAACAACTACCAGCCGTGTATTACACATTGTGGCATAATAATTTTACAAAAGTAAAGCGAAAGATCTGCGTATTGCGGTTGAGTCATACTATGACATCAATCTAGTGTTATGTTGTGGCGCGTGTAGTTTAATATTTTAAAAAATAATAATTTAAATAAATAAAAATAGAAAAACAAAAGAAAAAAATATTAAAGAAAAGAATATAATAAAAGAAAAGAAAAGACAAGACCAAAACACCATAAAAGAAAAAAAGAATGTAGCATACGGGGCTTGAACCCGCGTCTCCTATGAAAAAAAGTGTCAACACAAGTGACCCAAAACCACTTGAAATACATTTATACTTAAGTCAAACTCCTGTAGAAATATTTTAACCTAAACTTATTTTGAAAAAAGCAAAAAAATGGGAAAAGTTGAGGACTAATGAAACTGCAACATGTGGCAGGGCCGATACCCCACTGAACTTGGTACATGAGTAATAATTACAATTTAGTTTTTATTCATATTATGATCATTAAATATATAACCAGGTGAAAATCTCATGTTTAACACAACTTAACCTTTAGACTCGAATCAAACAAATGATAATGCTAATATACAATCCCCGACTTCTCTTAAAATTAAAATCGAATTGTGACCCTATTGATTATAAGTATGATGCATAAACATAGATTTAAGTAATTACCGAAAGTATGACAGGAAACACATAACAAATCATTCACATAGAATATGTGATACATTCCAATAATTAAAATAGTAATTGAATTGTTAACTTTTCTGAACAGATACAAATAAAATAAGAGATTTTTACAAATTAGAAAAAATTATGGAGGAGCTCAAATGAACAAAAAATTACAACCGCTCCCTGCTCTTGCTTGAATCGATCGGGATACCCATTAAGATTAACCTTATATAAAAACAACATATGACGGATAAAATTATTCATATATAATAATAAGAGCTAAGAGGGAAAAATACACACAATGTTTAACTTACCTTCTGCTTTATACATGTATTGAAAATTAATAATACTATTACTCATAATAACTTAAATATATGACCTTCAGGATAAAATAGTAAGATTAACCGTTACTCTAAATCTCACACTCAATCAAGTATATAGTCAAGAAAATCTTTTAAACTAGGAAACATTATAAATCCATTTATTTAATTTTTTATTCTCAAAATTTTGAGTAAGTAGCAAAGTAAATATGAAAAAAAAATATAAATAATAAATATTTTCTCTTCTCTCTCCTTCAAATTCTCAGTCAAATCATCTTCTCGACGGAATCTGTTTCACCGAAAAACTTCAAAATCACCGTCGATTACGCTGCCACAACGCCACCATACGCCACCGTTAACTAGCCGTTCGCCTCCGCCGGAGACCAAGTAAGTAAATCGGAAAACGTTATCTCTTCACTTTCCACCTTAATTCGAAAACAAGATCAGATTTGGAATCCTTAAGTTTGAAATGAGTAGTTAGTTCGATTGATCGTATCAATATGATTGTTTCGTTGCTCTACTGATGAACCACGTGACTATTGATTGTTTCGATGTAAAAGCCCTAATTTCTGGACAAGGTTGTGTTAATTTCAGTTTTCAAGCCCTAGTTTTGTGATTGGGATTTGTAATTATGTTTATATCACTAAATTCTTAATCAGTTTATAAGTTGGAGTTAACATGCTTCATTTCAAAAGGATTATGTGTGTTTAGAGCACTTGAATCCCATATATTTACAGGCAGAGTTTTTGCATGATGGAATATATACCAAATCTGTTGAGTAATTTGGAATCTTACAATGGTTTATACTCTAATTTGTTTTTAATATCTAGATTCCTGTTTCCACCATTCGTGATGTGTTTTTATCTGCAGGTGAGTAGTTTAGACACTCGGTGTCCACTGGGCGTGACAAAACCGAGTAGTCTTGTTTGCTTATTGTTTGGGGTGCTGAATGCCTTCCTGAAATAAGAATGATCTCTGTTGTGTAATATCATAACATGGGTCCTGTTCTGGACCATAAAGAAAGAAAGGAAACCGCAATGGAAGCGTCAACTAGTAAAGTCCATACAAACTTTGTATCAATGTCACAAGACAAGAACATGAAACATGAAAGTAAGAATGAGAAATTTGATATGGTAATATTATTAAATGACCAATCTGTTGACATAATAAAGTGTACAGATGATGATGGTGGTGGTTCGACTCAACCTCAATCTGGTGATGCTACTGCATCTTCTTCAAGTTCTTTTGGTGACACATTTTCTGATGTTAGAGGTTTTGAATATGAAAGTGACAATGAAGTTATGTCTGATTTTCGTGGGGATTTGTTTCCTGCGAGGTAATGTCTCATTGATATCTTTATTTGGCTTAATATATGCGTACGGGAATCACTTTAGGATGTTTATGCATGTGGACTTCTTAATTAATATGATTACTATAAGAACCACCTTATGTCTTAAACTATTAGGTTAGACTAATGTAATCAAGAGGAAGTGCAAAGCAGTGAAATTCAATGGGAAACCTCTTGTTTGATAGCAGTCAAATTGTATATATTATCTAGGCGCTTGTAACCAGTAAATGTTTTCAAGGGGAGCTATAAAATGTTTTTACAAACTGTTTATTCGTCCACTTGGAGTGACAATATTTCATAATTGTAAATTTCTGTTAGATGAGATCTATGGTGACTTCCAAATTGATTTTAATTGTGAAGTACTAAGTTTGTAATTGTTGTGTGTAGGAATTTATGGATTTGGTCCACATGCTTTAAAAGTTTCATTTATCGTCCATTCATCCTTACATTTGAGTTTTAGTACTGACTTGGTCCATCTGCCATCTAAGTTATTAGGACATCTGCTAAGCCTAATGGACCCATTAATTAGTAAATTGATTCAAATTGCCACATCTAAAACTTTACGATTCTGTTGCCTTTTTTTCCTCATTCCTTCAGGATTGTTTTTTATGATCACGTTCTTTAAACATTAGGATGAAATATCATGGACAAAATCACATTTTGCATGGATGTATGTGAACTTGTTAATCTTGGGTGATAGTATAAATGTATTATTTCTAAAATTAAGACAATGGAGACAAACATTTAGTATGCCAAATGTTGATTATCTTTTGGGCTGCACATTAGCTTACAAGTACCGTGTGAAAAATATTAAATGAGAAATTGACCAACAAGAACACAAAGCTATATATGCTGAAAGCACGAAGCCACTAACTATAAAGAGTTTTGTTTTTCTTAGTCTAAGCTGTTCATTTTGCTAATCAATTGATACCAACTGCGTTTATAAAATGTATATCGTGCCCTATATTTTGATGCATGAGATGATGAATTTTTAGGAAGAAAAGGGTGACATCCCATTGGAGGAAGTTTGTACAGCCTATTATGTGGCGTTGTAAATGGATCGAACTGCAGCTTAGGAAATTCCAGTCCATGGGCATCATGTATGACAAAGAGATCGAGAAACATAATCAAACAAAACGATTGAAATACAAAAACTTTGAATTGGAGGGTGGTTGTGCAAAGTCTATGCCTTATTTTCATGATTCTCAAAGAGAGAAACTTATGAAGAGAAAGATAAGGAAAAGACAGGAAGAGTGGGACCCAGAAGTGTACATGTCACAACACAACTTATTCTCCTATTTTGGTACATAACCTTTTAATTATTATTGTATTTACTTTGTCTCGTACATTAGATCGTTTTAGAGGTGCAAAAAGGGGTAGGCTAGGCCATTGGGTAACTAGTTCGGGTTGAAATTGTTCAGTTTTGGGTAAGAACCGGGTTGGGTTGACCTGATTTCAATTTTTTAAAGTCTTCGTATAAATAACTAATGTATTACATGTACAGCTACTTGCAGGTCACCTCCTCATGGTCCAACAATGGATGATGATCTGACTAATCTAGGTAACTAAGAATTTTTCTTTTACATTATTTCTGTGTTGATGAATCGGCTTTCTTTAATGAAAGTATTATCGTATAGTGCATGAAACAATACATCACCTTTGAAAAAATCTTAGATAATGTTTGGTTTGTAGTTAGAATTCAGTATGGGTATGGGCTTGATAATAGGGTGGAACGTGAACAGATGTGATTACTAAAATGTTATTTGGTTTATGCATTGGCTTTAGGTAGCATTCCTAAAACCAATGCATTAAGGTTTACCATTAAGGCCCAAACTCGCGATGGTACAAGAACTTCAAACCATAAAAACAAAGAGTATGTATAATGGTTAGAGATAACCCCTGCACTTACGTCATAAAACTTTTTTGGGGTTTGTAGATTAGCTAACAACCTGGTGTGCACCCATAAAGTAAAAAGTAAATTGAGTTTATCAGCAAATCTTTATGCACCTGAATTGTTCACAATTTTTTAAGACAATATATGCATTCAAGCCAACATATTTGATCATATAAACTAGAATTTACTTTAGCTTAAGTGAAATAGATAAAATCAAGTGCTTTTATACGAGCCAAACCTAATTCAATTGATAATCAAAGTAATTAAAGTACAAAAAGAACAAGGCAGTGCCTTCAACACAAGAAGTGGGTGATTTTCTATTTACTCAAGACTCAAAAATCTCATAAATCAAAATTTGAAACCTTTGAATCTAATAGGATAATACATTATTTATTTTAGAAGATCCCAGCTTACCATAAACCCATAGCTTAGCCAACAAGTAATATTTGCTAGCAACCCGTTATGATAGTTGGAAACTAATTATGACACTAAGCTCCTTGTAGTTTCACAAATTATCCCACAATCCCCTTAAGTTTGGTGCTGGATCGTATCATGCTTTCTTCTCGATTGTGAGATGACTGAAAATAATAGTTGGAAAATAATTTGTATAACTCTTGATCTTGGTTATTTTATTTTTTTGTTTATGATTTTTTTTGGATATTTTCTTGACACTTGGCAGGTCTATCTTCCCCTAAGAATGTGGGTAACGAGTTTAGGATTCCAGATGAATTGCTATCTCTTGAATTTAGAGGTGATTATTCATTGGAACAAATACTTTGGAAGATTGAGGTTTCACAGTCTCAAGTCTCTGAAATGAAGAACAAACTAAACACAATAATGACTGAAAATTCTGAAAGGATCTTATCCACTGAGGACATAATCTTGCATGAATCTAATAAGGCATTGACATGCCCTGTTAAGGAACCGGATTATCCGACAAACATGGAAGGACCATCTGTAGTTGCTTCATTTGCATCTCAGCTAATTAAATTAAACACATGTGGTGATCTGGTCAAACCTGATGATCTGGTCAGACCTGACGATCTGGTCAAAGACGAAAATGCAGCTTTTGAGGGGAGTAATCTTCAAGATGCATCTAAACCCGTGGAACAGCCTCTTGTTTCTTCAAGAAAACGAGTGAGTGTCTACCTTTTCTTTTTGATTTGCTCCCATCCTCAAAAAGATTGCAACCTGAGTTGACGCTTAGGGTTTCGGGGTATTTTACACCTTCTAACTGATAGTTAAACACTTATTTAAACTTAGAGGTGGCTAGTGCAAACTTATGAGTGGATTGGTTCTGGTTATGTCTTATTTTAAACGGGTCAAACCAGAATAAATAGCTAAAAAGTAAACAGGGTCATTAAACAGGTTGGAAGTGTCATAAGTGTGCCCACAACCTTCTAAACCTTTCTATCAAAAGTAATATTGTTGTCGAAATGTAATTTATGGAATCTCACTTATCAGTTATTCACAATATATTCATAAAAAGAAATTGTCGAGAATAGGTGTTTTTGGGACAATTCAACTGGACTAGTTTTTACGATGCTAAGGGTTGCTTATCTGAATAAACCCATTTAAACCTGTTTTGTAACTTGTCAACTCTCCAATTTTTCCACTTCTATATTGGATTTGAATGAGGGGTATAGTCGGTGTCTTGTGACACAGCTCTGTTATAACCATTCCTTTTCTATAGTGCTGGTGATACAGTTAAAGTTTGTGAGATTCTGGTCACTAATTTTTTTAAATAGTCGTAATTGATCGTGTTCCCATTTACCTAGGTTGTAAATAATCTAACTTGCCATTTATATTTATACAGAGTACAGATGGAATTCTGATATACAACCGCAGAGCAAAGAAGCCACAAATGGATCCAGGGGCTGTAAAGATTCATCCTGTAGAGAATCTCCAGGTACCCGTAGAAGAAAAAAGCAACACAGCTCGTGCTTCAGCTTCTGAAGATTCAAGCCAAAATGAACACCCACCTCCAAAAATACGGTCTGTATCCAAATTAAGCACCCCGAGTAACACGAAAAAGAGAGCTGCTAGAACCCGGCGCAAAAGTGGTTTGAACCAATGGACCAGAAGAACCTCAGGTTAGGCCTTGGCATCATCTTGTACATCCCCTAACCAGCTTTATTCTGTTATCTTATTTCTTTTGTGAATAAAAAAGTCAGAGAATTTACGTTGTGTTTCTTTTGAACTCCATTTTTCGAGACACATGTATATGTTTCTTGGTAGATATCATGGTTTTGCAATGGTTTGATTCATCTTTGTTCATTATCTGAATCAAGAGGCATTCAATTTCTTATAATATTTATGGCTTTAATCTTACAATTATGATGCTACATTTCCTAAGAACATCTTCTTGGAAAGCTTAGCAGATATTAGAGCCAAAACAGTTGCAGATGGCACAAAGATGACATCTGGGATGACTTTGACCATCTTTAATTGTGGTAAGCTTTCACCTGCTCTTTTTGCAGCCATGGCTGCTGGCGGGGTCACTAATCCGGTAATCAGAGCTGAGTCATCGAATTTGCTCATACTTACACTCGTTTTCATGAAATCGACAAACAATTTCTTCTTTTCAGTCTCTCTAGCTCCTTCCCACTTCACAAATATTTCCTGCATTACATATTAACCCATGGCCTGAACCAATTAGACCATTATAACTTTATTATGGGCTTGTTAGAGCTCTAATTTATCAAAACAGGTCGTGGGTCGTTTTGACCCGAAACGCCTTTTGCATGTTATTTAACCAGCTAGTTTAAACTATATTTGATTCATTTTCTTTTAAGCTAATATTTTTAGCATTTTTATGTTTTGTAACAATATTAATTGTCTGCACAATTATAATCATGGAGATGTAGAGGAGTGTCTGTGACCTGAACTTTGTCTGGTGGTGGAACATCATAATGTTTTCCAGGCAATGCTCCATTTATGGTGCTGCATATTAAGTGGTAACGGGTCGACTTCAACACATAAAACAATATGATCGGAGCAAATAAACGTATGCAGTTCTTACTTAAACATGTCGAGGATGGCGACATGAAAGTCGTCGAAGCTTTTGATCTCTTTCTGCATGAACTTACCATATAATGTGCCCATTACCATATTCAACATCTGGTTGGTTGGCAAACCTGCAAAAACATCAATAATATCATATAATTTTAATCAAAATTCAAGAAACATATTAGAAAGAAACAAGAATTTACTTTTGCCCATGAAGCTCATAAGCAAACCCATTGAAAGATTATGGAGAAGATGGTGACATGAGGGCAAAGGTTATATATGGAAAAAGGTTTTGGAATAGCTTTGGTAGGTTAAGAAGGCTAAATGCAAGCAAGGTATCAAAGGACCATGCCCCATGGTTGCTTTTGGCTTACCCAATGCATGAGTAAAAAGTAAACCTAGAACATAATCTTAAACGCGGTATGGGCGCATACTGGTGTACTGAAAACGTAGATTAATAATATTAACAGTTGTTTATTCGGTTACGTCTAATGTTAATCGGTTTTTGGGATGTAGAAACCAGCCTCAGTGCAAACCATAAATATAAGTATGATCACTCGAACTAAATCATTCAAAGATGTTTCCTGGTTAATTGGTTGAATGGTCTCATAAAATGCTATGTGCTACATGTATACATGAAGAATTTGAGATATTTAATCTTATTTTCTTTTATATAATTTGAGAGCCTCATTTTCTATCATTTAAAATAAAATTAGAGATAATTGCAAAAATAATCCCTGTGGTTTGATCATATTATAAGTTTATTCCCCAGATTTTAAAAATTGCAAATTTAGTCCAAACATTTAAAAGTTTGTTGCAAATTTAGTCCCCATCGTTAGTGTCCATTAGTTTTTAACGATCTGGGGACTAAATATGCAATATGGTCAACCATAGGGACCAATTATGTAATTTTCTCCAAAAATTAAAAAAACAAATAAAAAAAATAAAATTTAAAAGATTGAAATAAACTTTAATAAAGAAATTTAATAATCGTTAAAAAATAAAATAAAGGTTAAAAAATCAAAACAAAATTAAAAAAAATAAAAGTAACAATAAGTGCATATATAAATAGAAAAGGAGAAAATGAGAAGTATGCTTAAAATTCTATTTTTTATAATTATTTTTGATAAAGTTCATATGTCATGTTTAAATCGAAAAATCCTAAAACCTTATGAGTATAAATCCAAAAAACAAAAAATGAAATCGAACCGTTTTTTTAATTTTTATTTTTAAATTTAATATGATTTTTCAATAATTATTTGAATTTTATAAATGTTTATTCTGAAAGCTCAAGCTCAACTTGCTGGTCTGAAAAGAGGCTCAACATTCGGACATATCTTTTCGATTGTTAGTCTTTTAAAATTTTATTTGGTTAAAAACACAAGATTCTTTGTGTTTGTAATACAAGTAAATTTCTTATGTTTGATTTTAATTTCTCTAAAATTTAAAAGAAATTAAAATCAAACATAAGAAATTCAAATAAACATCAATAATAAAATTCAATAACTTTTAGAAAAATAAAATAAAGGTTAAAAAATTAAATCAAATTCAAAACTAAATAAAAGTAAAAATAAAACGCATGTAAAAAGTGAAAGCGAGAAGTATTGAAAAAGAAGTATGCGTAAAGTAAAAAATTAAACAAAAACAAATAAAAATTTAAAAGACAACCGAATAAACATTTATAAAATTCAAAATAAAATTTTGAAAAATCATATTAAAGTTAAAAAATAAAAAAACGGTTCGATTTCATTTTTTATTTTTTGAATTTATACTTTCACAAGGTTTTGGATTCTTCGATTTAAACATGATATATGAACTTTGTCCAAAATTATTATCAAAAATAAAATTTTAAGCATACTTCTCATTTTCTTATTTTCTATTTATATATGCACTTTATTGTTACTTTTATTTACTTTTTAATTTTGGTTTGATTTTTTAACCTTTATTCTATTTTTAACGATTATTGAATTTCTTTATTAAAGTTTATTTCAATCTTTTAAATTTTAATTTTAATTTTAATTTTTAATTTTAATTTTAAATTTTTTTTATTTTTTTAGTTTTTTTAATTTTTGGAGAAAATTGCACAATTGATCCCTATGGTTTGACCATATTGCACATTTAGTCCCCAGATCGTTAAAAACTAACGGACACTAACGGTGGGGACTAAATTTGCAACAAACTTTCAAATGTTTGGACTAAATTTATAATTTTTAAAATCTGTCGACCAAACTTACAATATGATTAAACCACAGGGATTATTTTTGCAATTTTATCATAAAATTATTCTAAATAACCATCAAATTTGATTTGGTTTATGGATTATGAGGTTATGTTGTGCTCGTTCATGGGTCCACTATTTGGTTCATACAAAGGATTCACATATGTTAACATATATAAGGGGATAGGTGAGATGGACTCGTTTTGGGAAAAAGTTTCACCCATTTAAGGATTTTTTTTCATCCATGAACACCACCCTTTGATTCAAGGTTTTATTGGGTTTAGAACTTTCATCGTTTGACGGTTGGATTTTTTTATTATAAAAAAATAGTTCTCTAACCCTATAAATACAATTTAATTCTTCTAATTCTTTTACATTAATTTTTACTCTCTAGACTCTATACTATCTACACTATAACGAAAACATCATCATCTTGATTTGTCAAGAAAGCCAATTCTGGCGTCTCAATGCAACCAAAAATCCTACTACAACCAATATAAGCAATTTAACTATATAGATTTATTTTAATGAAACTTTGTTTTTAGTTATATTATTTATAACCTAATTCTATAAATTTTACAAATAAATTATATTGGTAATTGATGTGTCATATTAGGACAATGAGAAAATGAAAGGATTCCTTTAAAAATGAGAAAAATAGAAAAAAAGATTAGTATGAGATGACGCTGATATAACACATGAGAATGTGAGAAAAGTGGGATAACTACTTATAACCTAGTTGTACAACCATCTTTAGAAATTTGATTTTCTAGGCTTAGTACACTTAAAATTCACTAAATAAATGTCAAGTTTACCGCTATTCAAAAGAAAAAGTCAATACTACTTTCTTGAGGGTTAAAAACAGAGATGAAATAATGTAATTTTTCTCTTGCAAACGACACTTTGAATTCATAATAAACAAACGATCACAAATCAAAGTTAAGTAATTTGAAATGTTACATAGGACAAGAATGAAAACAAAACTTATCAAGCACATGCCCTTAGCAAAGGCATTAAAACGTAACCAAATCATATCGTCTAAAGATGATTAGAGTATTTTTTTATTCTCATTCTTTTATAAATCTTTAACATTTGAAAAAAAAATCTAAGAAATTCATCAAAAGGCTCACTCAATCACCTTCTTCATCTCTATACCATATCTTTACAATTCATAGTATTTAACATTAAATCTTTATATTTTAAGGAATTTTTATATAATTTCCCCTTTCTAAGACCTTAAATTACATATTTCCCTGTCACACCCCCGCTAAAAGCGGAAACACGGAGATGTAACGAGACCGGATCGTCATAACACATGGTAAGCGATAGAGAGCAATATAAATAAATGATGACATGCGTGTCATGACGACACCCGACAACAAGGGGACTTGTGTCGTGTTTAGTCAATGTCCACTACAACATAGCCATAAGCAACATGATAACGATAACACATATACACATATGATGAAAATGTAAATGTTAATTCCCACAACCCGGGAACAAGTTTCAAAAGTTGATAATTATTTACATGCGATAACATTGTTCAAAAAGATTGTTTATTAAACATGAGCTAAGTCCCAAAATGCATCCTAGGGTCTCCACTAAGGCAGCACACCTAGATTCCTGGACTTGCATGATCACCTGAAAAGATATGCTTAAAACGGTCAACATAATTGTTGGCGAGCTCGCAGGTTTATGTAATAAAAATGTAAGTGATGCTGTAATAAATAGCGCGTCGGAATACCGTGAATACAGTTATTACACAAGTAAATATCACATGACATGAGCTTTGCAACCAAACCTAGCGACGTACACAAAGAAATTGTCGGCATATATTCACCCAAGGGCCCGTTCCTGGCCACTGATGGTACCAACTAGTATACCATCGAACGAGGGTGGGGGTGTCAACCCAGTAGTACTACCAATACCTAACCGTCGGTTCCCACACTGGAATTAAATAGTTGCAAAGATAGAACCACACAGCAGACCCAAGCATGTATCAAATAGTACTTGCAACACAGTATCACGTTAATTCCTAGTATGTAAAATGTATGTAAGTTGTACAGCATAAAAATGTGTAAGCATACTTTTTCCCCAATTTGTAAATGATTGAAATATTGTATAAATGTGAAAAGGGGCCACGAAACTCACTTGTTAGGTGGTAAGTATGTATGAGCGATGTATCCCAAATGTTGAATGCAAATAAACAGTCAAACACCTATTGACAGTTATTGTATAGCATTAATGATATGTTATATGTATGTATAAGCGCGCAATAATGATGGGTCGGTTCGGGTCGTATCGGATGGGTCACGCACAACACACACAGACTGACACACGTACTAGATCCTATGTAGATCCAAGTACAAGGCATTGTCGCCACTAATAAAAATATCGTTGTTTATTGATGAAGTATTGAATAAGTGTCAATAGTCATAAGTCAATTTGGTCGTTTGTAAAGCGTTAGTTAAATTTGCTCAAAATAGTTTATGTGCCCTTTCTCACGTTGACTTTAATATTTGTGGCCAAACAATGGCATTATTGTGTTAGTGTTACCTCGACACCACACGACATACTCACACCACACACAAGGGGTCAAACACAACAATTTCAGTCGCATACAAGGTCAGACGCACGACTCAACCTCCATTCGTGCGAATCAACCCTCAATCGTGCGAATCAGCTTCATTCGTACGATTGAGCCTTCATTCGTATGATTGGCCTTCAGTCGTACCACACAACACCCAATCGCACGACTCAACTTCCATGCGCACGAATCAACCTTCAATCGTGCGAATTAGCTACTTTCGTACGACTGAACCTCCATTCGTGCGATTGGACTCCAGTCGTGCGAATCACATTCATTCGCACACATTCAGTCGGTCACCTGACTCAATCGCACACAAACACTCAATCGCATGACTCATTCGCATACACTCAATCGCACGCATGACTCAATCGCACACAGACACTCAGTCGCACAACTCAGTCGCACGACATGCCTAGTCGCACAACTCAGTCGCGCGATTGACTCAGACGCATGATCCAGTCGCACGACCCACTCAGTCGCACGGCTCAATCGCATGGATGACCCAGTCTCCTGATCTGCAGAATCGCGACTGTGGTCGGGATGAGCAGCCCCCGAGCTGCTCTAAACACGTGTTTTACACCACAAGGACCTCCAGAAACACTCAACAAACATACACAAGCATAAAACACAAGCAAAGAGACCTCACACGCACCCATACGACCTTGTGTGTTCGGGTTGAACCCGAACACCCGAAACCCTAGTTTGGACAGCCTTGAAAAGGCTAGAAAACGGATAACCAAAGGCAACTACCTGCTAGAGAGAAGTAATCTATGCTGTAGATGATGTCAAGACGAAGAAAACAAGACCTCTCGGGTCGGATTTGGTGCTAAAATGGAGATTTGGTGTGTGTAGAGGGTGAAGATGAAGAAGATGGTGAAATGGGGATTAGGGCTGGTAAGGGGGGTATTTATACCCAGCCCAAGTTTGCAAAATTACAAGTTTAGTCCCTGCACTTAACCCCCGAGTTTTCCCAAATTTTGTTCGGTTGAAAAACGACTTTCTTAGGTGTTTTATATTAATTGTAAAAGTTCATTTAATGTTATTATGACCTAAGAAATGGTTATATTAAAACATTTATTATATTTATAAAATGATATATTTAACGTTTTCAAAAATGAAAGTTTTAAAGGTCTTTTTAAGGTCATCACATGGTTATAACGAATACACACACAACGATAATATTACACACATGATATCCACATAAAGAGTCAAATAGAGATGAGGAATGACCAAACATAGAATAGATGACGGACAAACACGTTAATTGACGGACCTTAAAGTGACGGATGTCACAGTATCCCCCAGTTGAGAGAATTTCGTCCCGAAATTCAGCTGGAGTTAGGTCCAAGAGTGTCATCCTCGAAAAGATGTGGATATTTGAGTCTCATCTGATCTTCACGTTCCCATGTAAACTCTGGCCCTCGTTTTGAATTCCACCTTACGCGAACAATAGGTATCCTACTGCGCTTCAGTTGCTTGACCTTTCGATCCATGATCTCAATGGGTTCTTCAACAAAGTGAAGCTTGTCGTCAATTTTGATTTCCTCAATTGGAACGTGAAGGGATTCATCGGCCAAACACTTCTTGAGGTTTGACACGTGAAAAGTATTATGCACACCGCTAAGCTCTTGTGGCAACCTTAACCGGTAAGCCACTAGACCGATCCTTTCAGTGATCTCAAATGGTCCAACGTATCTTGGGGCTAACTTCCCTTTCTTTCCGAATCGTACGACTCCTTTCCAAGGGGAAACTTTGAGTAACACACGATCCCCAACATTGAATTCTAGCGGCTTCCGACGATTGTCGGCATAGCTCTTTTGGCGATCTCGCGTGTCACACCCCAACCTTGACGGCGGAAACGTCGAGATGTGAGGGTTAAGATTGTTCACAGCCACATAACGCTATATTTAAATTGCAAATATTATTATCATAAGTATTATAATGAAATACAACCACAAGTCACAAAAAGAAATAAGTTCAACATAACTCAAACATAACATAATGTTTTTGTTTATTTAACTAGGTCCAAATCCTAGTTTTATTGCAAGCTTCAAATGTCCACTTTAAACTTGGGGATTTCCTGAAACATGATGAAAATAAAGAGTCAACTAAAAATAGTTGGTGAGTTTCCAAGTTTTCATACATAATAAGATTACAAGTAGCAATTCATGTCATGGATTATAAGCTAGTAAGGTTATAGAACACATATCGTTACAACCAAACCTCGACTTGATTACAAGTATATAAGATTGGCTAAGTGTATTTGGTTCCCTAGTGCACAAGCGTACGGCCCCTAGGAGTCGGCAATACCTCGACTTTAGCACCAAATAGACTTGTCAGGCCCAAAGATCTAAGACGTCGCCAGGCTAGCAATAGTTAATGATTGTAAACAAACTATGTATCTCATATAAACACTTACAAAACACAAATAACCATGACCAAAAATAAGTAGAATTGCATGTGCATTACAAGTCTCAAATGTTTAAACGTGTATGTAATATAAGCATCATGTTTCACCCCAAATAAGTGTGAAATTATAAAAAGGGGACAAGGAAAACTCACATGTCAAATAAGTATATAATGATGATCAATAAGAATAATATATGTCGTTCCAAGATAACACGTCACAAGGCACCTAAATATATAAATATTACATGATTTAGGTTAATATATGATTAACGAGTTAACGTGAACTAGGGTATTAGAATTTTGGGGATTTTCTATAGAGTTAATAAATTCTTATAAGAACACCATTTACGAAATTTATAAAATTTATTTTTAAGGAAATTGATCCTTTGTAAATAACTTGTAATTTTATTTATAAAGTTATATTTAAATTCTATAATTATCTTGATAAGTCCTTAAGCATAAGGGCTAATATTAATTTAATACCTTTAAGTATTAGATAGCAATCTAATTTTTATAAAAAAATATTTAATTATAACATTGGTAAATAATTTATAAGAAAATATTAAAATGTTTTACAAGAATAGATTTTTAAGTAATATTTAGATGACGTTAAAAATATTTGGAGTTTATAAAAGTCATTTTTATAATTATTATAAATTTTCTATAATTAATTTAAGGCCAAGAAAGCTTTAAAAAAATTACATGAGGTGCCCGGGTTTCGAACCCGTGACCTCATGTATAGGGCATCAATGTCTTAACCAGTGAACCATGGCTCCAGCCGCGATAAAACACCACTTTTAATTCTTAAAACCAAAGTTTAAACAAAACCCCAATTTCATATAAACCCTAGAATGATCTAACCCCAAATCGAACACCAAATTGAATTCGTTTATTGAAATTGACATGGGGCTTTGATTCTCCATGTAATTTCGAACATATAGATATGATTAATTACCCGGATGAAGATGATCTGAATTCGAACCCTATGATGAGCAAACCGCAACTATGTCGTGAACGATTCGGACTGAAACAAGATTGATACACCAATCCGTTTTGCAGAAAGCTTCAAGTGATTAAAATGATGAAAAACCCTAAGTGAATTTTGGTTTAAATCACCTGGAAGATGGTTCTCGCTTAGCTTGCAGGTTCGCGACTAAGTGGGTAATCAAAATGATGCTTGCGTTGGTTTCAGGTGAAATTGAGTGTTGAGTTCGATTAGGAATAGGTACATGATCGTTCATGTTCGATTAATTAGATTATAATTGAGATTTAATGCCCGAACGGTTATGGGATTAAAAGTATCGGTTACACGATCGTTTGAGGTTTGTAACCGGTGTTTTAACACAATTTTAGTTCATGATTAAGTTCGAATCGATTCCATGAACCGGTTAGGAGCGTTTGGGGTTCATTTTTACACGTTTTAACGGTTTTTAACCCTCGCCGGCGCCGCGCCGGAGCTTCGCCGGCCGGCGGCCGGAAAATCGGGGAGAGAGAAAGGGGGGTTTGGGTTGGTTTTTAAATACTTTACACAAATAGCCCCTCAACTTTTGAAGGCTTATTATTTTATGCTTTAAACATTCTTTTTAAGTTTATAAATTGACAAAACTAACCCCATGACTTTTAAGTTTCAAATCTTTTTAAGTTTTATAATTTTTTATAAGTTGTTATTGTTATTATTATTATTATTATTATTATTATTATTATTATTATTATTATTATTATTATTATTATTATTATTATTATTATTATTATTATTATTATTATTACTTATTTATTATTATTATAATTATTAGTTTGATTAGAAAAATTAAAGGCAACAAAGAATAAGCATAACAAATTCACAAGTTTCATAAATGACAAAATTAGTCCATACAAGACTTAACAATGTTAACTTTAATTAAACCCAAAATTACAAGATGTTACAGTCTCCCCAACTTAAAAGAATTTCGTCCCGAAATTAAAAGAAATGAAACTATACAAATAAGAACGGGTATTTCTTCTTCATATGCTCCTCACGTTCCCAAGTAAATTCGGCACCACGTTTATTTTCCCAACGAACCTTGACGATTGGGGTTGTTGTGGTTCTAGTCTTCTTCATAATGCGATCCATGATCTCAACAGGCTTCTCGACAAAATGCAATGACTCGTCAATCTGAATGTCTTCCAACGGGACATGCAAACTTTCGTCAGCCAAGCACTTTCTCAAATTTGAGACGTGAAATACAGGATGAACTCCACTAAGGTCGGAGGGTAGCTCTAGTTTATAAGCCACTTTCCCAATCCTTTTCAGGATTTTGAAAGGCCCTACAAATCTTGGAGCTAGTTTGCCCTTCTTTCCAAAGCGAACCACACCTTTCCACGGTGAAACCTTAAGAAGAACCATCTCCCCAACTTGAAATTCCCATGGCTTACGTCGCTTGTCAGCATAGCTCTTTTGACGACTTCTCGCCACTTCAAGGTTCTTACGAATGATAGAAACTTTATCGGTCGTCTCTTGTATAAGTTCAGGACCAGTGATGAAGTTTTCACCAATGTCGGTCCAACAGATCGGTGAACGACATTTTCGACCATAAAGTGCTTCGAACGGTGCCATCTTGATACTCGAGTGGTAACTATTGTTATACGAAAATTCCGCAAGCGGTAGATGCGTATCCCAATCGCCACCAAAGTCAAGAACACAAAGGCGTAGCAAATCCTCCAAGGTTTGGATCGTTCGCTCGGTTTGACCATCGTTTGAGGATGGTAAGCCGTGCTTAGATCTAGTTGTGTACCCAAGAGTTCTTGCATAGACGACCAAAAATGTGAAGTGAAGCGAGCATCTCGGTCGGATATGATGTGCAGAGGTACCCCATGACGACTTACAATCTCATCAACGTAAATACGAGCTAACTTTGATGTCTTGTAAGTGTCACGTATGGGTATAAAATGTGCCGACTTAGTCAATCGGTCAACAATCACCCATATGCTATCATGTCCTCGGGAGGTTCGGGGTAGCTTTGTTATGAAGTCCATGGATATGTGTTCCCACTTCCACATAGGAATCTCGGGTTGCTCAAGTAATCCACTTGGACGTTGATGTTCGGCTTTAACCTTCGTACACGTGAGACACTTAGCTACATAAGTCGCTATGTCTTTCTTCATTCCAGGCCACCAATATTGACCACGTAGGTCCATATACATCTTATCGGAGCCAGGATGAATAGAATAACGAGTTTGATGAGCCTCGTTCATGATGAAAGTACGGAGGTTATCGCGGTTTGGAATCCAAATTCGATTGGCGAAGTACATCAACCCATTGGGTTTCGTTTCCAATCGGGTTAGAAGATTATGCTCCAATTCATCCTTCATTTTTCCTTCTTGTTGTACCATTTGTTGAGCCTCCAGGATACTAGACTCGATGTCACTATCTATCCTCAGGTTTTGTAGCAATACGGTGGTCTCGTTGACATCAAGTCGGATCTCAGTATCGAACTCACCCAAAGTGTCAAACCATTGACGTCGATCGCGAATTTCTTGGAATGAGATCATCTTGTTGTGAATCTTTCGGCTCAGTGCATCGGCTACAACGTTTGCTTTACCAGGATGGTAACGAATGTCACAATCGTAATCACTAATCAACTCCACCCAACGACGTTGTCTCATATTGAGATCTTTTTGATTGAAAACGTGTTGAAGGCTTTTGTGATCGGTGTAGACTATACATTGCGTACCATACAAGTAATGTCTCCAAATCTTCAAAGCAAAGACAACAGCACCAAGCTCAAGATCGTGTGTTGTATAATTCACCTCGTGAACTTTCAATTGTCTCGATGCATAAGCTATGACCTTCCCTCGTTGCATGAGAACACAACCAAGGCCTTGTTTAGACGCATCACAATACACGGTGAAATGTCGTTTCCATCGGGTAAGGTCAAGATAGGAGCATTGCACAACTTGTGCTTTAACGCTTCAAAAGCTTCTTCTTGCTCGGGACCCCACTCGAATGGTTTATTCTTTTGTGTCAAAGTAGTGAGCGGTTTCGCGATCCTCGAGAAGTTGGCAATGAATCGCCGATAATAACCAGCAAGACCAAGAAAAGAACGAACTTCGGTAGGAGTTGTAGGAACACACCAATTCTTCACAGCTTCCACCTTTGCAGGATCAACGTGAATTCCTTGGCTATTCACCACATGTCCTAGAAATTGAACTTTCTCGAGCCAGAAATCACACTTCGAGAACTTCGCGTACAATTGCTCTTTCTTCAACAACTCAAGAACCAATCTCAAATGTAGTTCATGATCGGTGTTGGACTTTGAGTAGATAAGTATGTCATCAATGAAGACGATCACAAACTTGTCTAGATACGACTTGCATACTCGGTTCATGAGATCCATGAAGACAGCAGGAGCATTGGTTAAACCAAAAGGCATCACCATAAACTCATAGTGTCCATAACGAGTACGGAACGCGGTCTTTGGGATATCATCATCATGGACACGCAATTGATGATAACCAGAACGTAAGTCGATCTTCGAGAAGATAGCAGCTCCTTGAAGTTGGTCAAACAAATCATCAATACGAGGAAGGGATAACGGTTCTTGATGGTAAGCTTGTTAAGCTCACGATAATCGATGCACATACGAAACGTTCCATCTTTCTTCTTCACGAACAGAACAGGTGCACCCCAAGGCGAAGAACTTGGACGGATGAAGCCCTTCTCGGATAACTCTTGAAGTTGACTAGAGAGTTCTTGCATTTCCGATGGTGCAAGTCGATATGGTGACTTAGCCACGGGGTTTGCTCCAGGTATCAAGTCAATTTTAAACTCGACTTCACGCACGGGAGGTAAACCACTAAGGTCATCGGGAAATACTTCAGGAAAGTCTCGTACAATAGGGACATCCTTAAGTTCTTTCCCTTTGACTTTCGTGTTGACCACGTAAGCCAAGAAGGCCATATACTTCTTGCTTAAGCATTTTCGGGCTTGAGTGCAAGACATGAGTTTAAGCCCTTTGGAAGATTTTTCACCGAACACTTTCAAAGTATCTCCAGAGGGTAACGGTATACGAATGCACTTCTCGAAACAAATGATCTCGGCATGGTGTTTGGCTAACCAATCCATACCAATGATGACGTCAAAGCTTCCAAGTTTCATAGGAATAAGATCGATAAGAAAATCATGTGTGTCAAGACTTAAGATGCAATCACGAATAACGACATCAACGGTGATCGGTTCTCCATCGGCAACTTCAACGGTAAGAGGTCTTCCTAGTTTCGTATGTGGCTTAGCAAGTATGGGTTCAAACTCTAACGAAACAAAACTCTTATCGGCTCCAGAATCAAATAGGACATAGGCATAAGTTTTATTAATAAGGAACATACCTGTTCAATTTTAAAGGTATTTAACGACATAGGTAACACATGAAAAGAATTAGGTCACAAAAGTTAAAGGTAAGTGAACATACCATTCACCACATCGTTGTTTGCTTGTGCTTGATTTGCGTTGATGTTGAAAGCACGTCCTCGGGCTTGTGGAACATTACCCACAAGACGGGGGCATTGTGGGCGGAAATGACCAGGTTCCCCACAGTTGTAGCAAACACGATTTGTGACCACGGCGGCGTTGTTGTTAGGTGCACGGTGACAAGTCGCCACCAAGTGACCATATTTACCGCATAATGTACAGATACGGCATGGTTGATTTCCCGGGTGATGGTACCTACAAATGTTGCACATAGGCTGAGGACCAGCATAAGCCCTAGCCCCAGGCACTTGTGCCACAGGTGCAGCCGCAGGAACAAGTTGTCTTTGAGGTTGTTTAGGTGCAGCCACAGCATAGTTGCGCGCCGGTGTGAACTTGCGCTTCTTGTTGTTGTTGTTAGACGGTTCAGCTTTGGTCTCCTTACAGTCTCGGTAGCCGCTTCTCTACCTTCTTTGCACCCTTCACAGACATGGTGCCCGCTCGTATATGGTTCTCGGTGAGTTGAGCGGTGATAGTAATGGCTTCTTCCAAAGTTGTGGGTCGGCTACCCACCACAGCATCTTGAATTTGGGGTGGTACACCCTTAATGAACTTCTCGATGTTGCGGGGGACAGTGTCGACCATGTGAGGCAGCAGTAAACTCAACTCATGATGCCTAGTTGAGTAGGCCAAATGATCACCATCATTTTTTGCTTCAAGTTCCAAAATTCTTCCTCCAACTTTTGCAACTCACTTCGTGGGCAGAACTTCGCGATAGCGATGTTCTTGAACTCCTCCCAGGTAAGTGCTTGCACAGCTTCGGGTCCACGGTTCCTCTTCTCGCTATTCCACCAGTAAGTGCCCTTTGTTGGAGCACACTAGTAGCATAACGAACCTTGAGCGTCTCGGGACACTCACAATTGATAAAGGTATTCTCCATGCTTTCGAACCACTCAAGAAGACCAGTGGCTCCTTCCTTGCCACTAAAACTAGTGGGCTTGCAAGAACTAAAGTGTTTGAAGGTGCAAGTTCGATTGTTCCCGTTTTGGTTGTTCCCATTTTGGTTGTTGCTGTTCTCTCCATGACCATTACCATTGTTGCTACCATTGGTCAGTAAGGTGCTATTAAGTTCAGCAACCATGGTCGGGATGACAGCAGCCATTTGGCGAGCAATCATGGCGGCTAACTTACGATCGGAACTTCCACGCTTTCCATGATGACGAGACATGCTGGAATATACAAAATGAGTTAGATACGAGAATTGGAATAACAAGGATCATAGTTCAACAAGGATAAGGCAATAGTTGTAAGGCACATGGAATGGTTCCATTTGGTAACGCATTACCATTTGGAAACGTTGACACGTCAAGATAAGTTGACCCACTTGCCTTAGAAATTTGTGTATGTTGACCATAGTTTATCACTCATCCCAGAAATCCCCAGGTAAGCATAACTAGTCCCGTAGGATTTATGCGATATGCTTGCCTTAGCCCGAGGGCCTTTTGCCAGGAAATCCAGAATACAGGTGTCTATGTGTCACACAAATATCTTAGGTTCATGAAATCAAAACCTTGATGAGATTTTACATAGATTAGACATAAGTCTAAGGATCAAAGTCATAAGCATAAGTATACAATTCCACGTGTCGACGAGAATAAGATTAAGAAGTTTCATTTTTCGGGGAGAGTCAAAGTGTCAAAAGGTAAGTTTAGGGAGACGAGTAACTAAGTTTAAACAATTACAAGGCAAACCTATGCTAAGGCATCAAGTTGCACATAAGTAAAGTATAGCATTATGTAGCATGTAACAATATATATATTACCAAGAATATAAATATTATTCTAAGAGGTTCATGCATAAGCTATAGTCTAGGTCACCATTTCTAATAACCTAAATCCCTATAGTTATGGGCTCTGATACCAATCTGTCACACCCCAACCTTGACGGCGGAAACGTCGAGATGTGAGGGTTAAGATTGTTCACAGCCACATAACGCTATATTTAAATTGCAAATATTATTATCATAAGTATTATAATGAAATACAACCACAAGTCACAAAAAGAAATAAGTTCAACATAACTCAAACATAACATAATGTTTTTGTTTATTTAACTAGGTCCAAATCCTAGTTTTATTGCAAGCTTCAAATGTCCACTTTAAACTTGGGGATTTCCTGAAACATGATGAAAATAAAGAGTCAACTAAAAATAGTTGGTGAGTTTCCAAGTTTTCATACATAATAAGATTACAAGTAGCAATTCATGTCATGGATTATAAGCTAGTAAGGTTATAGAACACATATCGTTACAACCAAACCTCGACTTGATTACAAGTATATAAGATTGGCTAAGTGTATTTGGTTCCCTAGTGCACAAGCGTACGGCCCCTAGGAGTCGGCAATACCTCGACTTTAGCACCAAATAGGCTTGTCAGGCCCAAAGATCTAAGACGTCGCCAGGCTAGCAATAGTTAATGATTGTAAACAAACTATGTATCTCATATAAACACTTACAAAACACAAATAACCATGACCAAAAATAAGTAGAATTGCATGTGCATTACAAGTCTCAAATGTTTAAACGTGTATGTAATATAAGCATCATGTTTCACCCCAAATAAGTGTGAAATTATAAAAAGGGGACAAGGAAAACTCACATGTCAAATAAGTATATAATGATGATCAATAAGAATAATATATGTCGTTCCAAGATAACACGTCACAAGGCACCTAAATATATAAATATTACATGATTTAGGTTAATATATGATTAACGAGTTAACGTGAACTAGGGTATTAGAATTTTGGGGATTTTCTATAGAGTTAATAAATTCTTATAAGAACACCATTTACGAAATTTATAAAATTTATTTTTAAGGAAATTGATCCTTTGTAAATAACTTGTAATTTTATTTATAAAGTTATATTTAAATTCTATAATTATCTTGATAAGTCCTTAAGCATAAGGGCTAATATTAATTTAATACCTTTAAGTATTAGATAGCAATCTAATTTTTATAAAAAAATATTTAATTATAACATTGGTAAATAATTTATATGAAAATACTAAAATGTTTTACAAGAATAGATTTTTAAGTAATATTTAGATGACGTTAAAAATATTTGGAGTTTATAAAAGTCATTTTTATAATTATTATAAATTTTCTATAATTAATTTAAGGCCAAGAAAGCTTTAAAAAAATTACATGAGGTGCCCGGGTTTCGAACCCGTGACCTCATGTATAGGGCATCAATGTCTTAACCAGTGAACCATGGCTCCAGCCGCGATAAAACACCACTTTTAATTCTTAAAACCAAAGTTTAAACAAAACCCCAATTTCATATAAACCCTAGAATGATCTAACCCCAAATCGAACACCAAATTGAATTCGTTTATTGAAATTGACATGGGGCTTTGATTCTCCATGTAATTTCGAACATATAGATATGATTAATTACCCGGATGAAGATGATCTGAATTCGAACCCTATGATGAGCAAACCGCAACTATGTCGTGAACGATTCGGATTGAAACAAGATTGATACACCAATCCGTTTTGCAGAAAGCTTCAAGTGATTAAAATGATGAAAAACCCTAAGTGAATTTTGGTTTAAATCACCTGGAAGATGGTTCTCGCTTAGCTTGCAGGTTCGCGACTAAGTGGGTAATCAAAATGATGCTTGCGTTGGTTTCAGGTGAAATTGAGTGTTGAGTTCGATTAGGAATAGGTACATGATCGTTCATGTTCGATTAATTAGATTATAATTGAGATTTAATGCCCGAACGGTTATGGGATTAAAAGTATCGGTTACACGATCGTTTGAGGTTTGTAACCGGTGTTTTAACACAATTTTAGTTCATGATTAAGTTCGAATCGATTCCATGAACCGGTTAGGAGCGTTTGGGGTTTATTTTTACACGTTTTAACGGTTTTTAACCCTCGCCGGCGCCGCGCCGGAGCTTCGCCGGCCGGCGGCCGGAAAATCTGGGAGAGAGATAGGGGGGTTTGGGTTGGTTTTTAAATACTTTACACAAATAGCCCCTCAACTTTTGAAGGCTTATTATTTTATGCTTTAAACATTCTTTTTAAGTTTATAAATTGACAAAACTAACCCCATGACTTTTAAGTTTCAAATCTTTATAAGTTTTATAATTTTTTATAAGTTGTTATTGTTATTATTATTATTATTATTATTATTATTATTATTATTATTATTATTATTATTATTATTATTATTATTATTATTATTATTATTATTATTATTATTACTTATTTATTATTATTATAATTATTAGTTTGATTAGAAAAATTAAAGGCAACAAAGAATAAGCATAACAAATTCACAAGTTTCATAAATGACAAAATTAGTCCATACAAGACTTAACAATGTTAACTTTAATTAAACCCAAAATTACAAGATGTTACATCGCGCGGCTTTAAGTCGATCTTTGATTTGGAAAATCTTGTCTGTTGTTTCTTGGATGATCTCTGGGCCTGTCAGCTGACTTTCACCAATTTCGGCCCAACAAACGGGAGATCTGCATTTCCTTCCATACAACGTTTCAAATGGAGCACATCCAATGCTTGTATGGTAGCTGTTGTTGTAAGAGAACTCAATCAACGGCAGATGAGCATCCCAGCTACCTCCAAAATCGATTACACACGCTCTCAACATGTCTTCCAGCGTCTGTATAGTGCGTTCACTTTGGCCATCTGTCTGAGGGTGATAGGCTGTACTCATGTCTAACCGAGTGCCCATCGCTTTCTGTAGTGTCTGCCAAAAGCGTGAAGTGAATCTGCTATCACGGTCGGATATGATTGACACCGGCACCCCGTGCCGTGTCACGACCTCTTTGATGTACAATCTCGCCAACTTATCCATCTTGTAATCTTCTCGGATAGGCAAGAGATGTGCTGACTTTGTCATTTGATCTACAATGACCCATATCGAGTCATGACCGCTGTTTGTTCTAGGGAGTTTGGTAATGAAATCCATAGCTATGTTCTCCCATTTCCACTCGGGAATTTCAGGTTGCTGTAATAATCCCGATGGCTTTTGATGTTCAGCTTTGACTTTCGAGCACGTCAAGCATTGGCTGACGTATAAGGCAATGTCTTTCTTCATGCCTGGCCACCAGTATAGATCCTTAAGATCATGATACATCTTGTCTGCACCAGGATGAATAGATTATCGCGTCTTGTGGGCTTCATCCATGACTAAGGTTCGAACACCTCCCCATTTGGGTACCCATATGCGATCCATGAAGTACTGAATACCGTCATCCTTGCGAATCATCTGTTTATCTAACCCCCGGAACTCTTCTCCCGCAAGGTTTTCTTCTTTTACTGCCTCACTCTGTGCAATTTGAATC
Source organism: Flaveria ramosissima (assembly GCA_025215565.1). Lineage (NCBI taxonomy): Eukaryota > Viridiplantae > Streptophyta > Magnoliopsida > Asterales > Asteraceae > Flaveria > Flaveria ramosissima. Next base: position 45,208,337 of record CM046032.1, on the reverse strand, counting down.
TGAGCTTTCAAGTTGGTTTGGATGGTCAATCCCAACGCTCGTGCACGCAGTGGTTTCACACGTTCTTTACGGCTTAAGGCATCAGCCACCACGTTAGCTTTCCCCGGATGATACCGGATTTCACAATCGTAGTCGCTAAGAAGCTCTACCCAACGTCGTTGGCGCATGTTGAGTTCCTTCTGATCCAGAATATGTTGAAGGCTCTTATGATCGGTGAAGATGATGCATTTGGTGCCATACAGGTAATGCCTCCAAATTTTGAGTGCAAATACTACGGCGCCCAACTCAAGATCATGAGTGGTGTAGTTCTTTTCGTGCACTTTAAGTTGTCGCGAAGCGTAGGCAATCACCTTATCCTTCTGCATCAATACACATCCCAATCCTTGATGTGACGCATCGCAGTAAACCACAAAATCATAGGTTCCGTCTGGGAGAGATAGTATAGGCGCGTTGCACAACTTCTCTTTCAACGTTTGGAACGCTTGCTCTTGTGCATAACCCCAGTCAAACTTCTTGTCTTTCTGAGTAAGCAGGGTTAACGGTTGCGCGATCTTTGAGAAATTCGCGATGAAGCGACGATAATAACCGGCCAATCCTAAGAATTGCCGTATCTCTGATGGTGTCTGGGGCGTATCCCACTTCTTCACCGCTTCGATCTTGCCGGGATCTACGTGAATCCCGTCCTCATTGACCACATGACCCAAAAACTTCACTTCCCGTAACCAAAACTCGCACTTTGAGAACTTGGCGAAAAGTTTCTCTTCTCGTAGCAGCTCCAGAATAGCCCGAAGATGTTCTACATGATCCTCTTTTGATCGGGAGTAGATAAGTATATCGTCTATGAACACGATCACGAACTTATCCAAGTAAGGTTTGCACACCCGATTCATTAGATCCATGAACACAGCTGGTGCGTTAGTCAATCCGAACGGCATGACCAAGAACTCGTAATGCCCATAACGAGTCCTGAACGCAGTCTTCGGTATGTCGTCCTCAAAAACCCTTAGCTGATGATAACCAGAATGAAGATCGATCTTTGAAAAATACGACTTGCAGCTGATCAAATAAATCGTCGATCCTGGGGAGAGGATATCGGTTCTTCACTGTCAACTTGTTCAGTTCACGGTAATCGATGCACATACGGAACGATCCATCCTTCTTCTTGACAAACAGTACCGGTGCTCCCCACGGTGAATGACTCGGTCGAATAAAACCCTTCTCCAGTAGTTCCTGTAATTGACTAGACAACTCTTGCATCTCAGATGGAGCTAGTCGATAAGGCGTTTTCGCTACCGGTGTAGCTCCAGGAACCAACTCAATACGGAATTCCACCTGTCGTGGAGGAGGTAAACCAGACAAGTCATCTGGAAATACTTCCGGGTAGTCCCGTACCATTGGAATATCCACCAGTTTCCTTTCCTCGTCTTTCTTTTCAACTACATGAGCCAGAAAAACGTAGCACTGCTTTCGTAAACTCTGGCGTGCTTTCATGCAGGAAATAAGCTTTAAGTTCTTACCCGGTCATTCTCCCTGAACCTTGAGTACTTCCCCGTTTGGCATAGGGATACATACTATCTTGTCTCGACAGACAATCTCTGCTCCATTCTGCGATAACCAATCCATACCCACGATCACGTCGAAGCTCCCTAGCTCGAAGGGTATCAAATCTATGTCGAATGTATGATCCTCCAACGTCAACAAACATTTCCTAATAATCTCATCGGCCTGAGCAACTCTACCATTGGCCATTTCTACGGAGTAGCTAGTTTCTAGCCTACTAGGACTCAAATCAAGTAATTGCACGAACTCAGAAGATATGAAACTATTGTCTGCTCCAGTATCAAATAATATAGATGCGAAGTGATGATTGAGTAAGTGTGTACCCGTGACGACATTCGGGTCCTGACGAGCATCATTAGCTCCAATGACGAATGCACGTCCCCGAGCTGCGTTTCCCTGAGTAGCCGGGCCTTGATTCCCAGCGATAGCCAACACCTGCTGCTGGTTGTTCCCCTGTTGACCCGGTGCCCGATTCAGCCTGGGGCACATATTCCTGTAGTGATCGGGGCTCCCACACTCAAAGCAAGCCCTTGCATTCCCGGCGGGGTTAACCGCGTTGACGGGTGCTACAAGATTTGGCGCAGTCCTGCAATCTCTTGCCAAATGACCCGGGCGCCTACAGTTAGCGCACACCCGGCACTGCGTCCCTGGGGGATGATGATAATTGCACCTGTCACATTTGGGGTGCGGCCCCACATACTCTCTTCTGGCCTGAGACACGGCCACAAAATTCCTGGTCGGCTTAGACCTCTTCTCAAACCTTCCGGCACTCGACCGGCTCGATTCCCCAACATCTTTCCTCTTCTCGGCTCCTCGGCCCAAAACCCCTGTTCTAACCATCTCGTCAGTCAAAGCGCCAGCTTTCAGAATTGCGCTCTGAATAGTAGGAGGAGCGGCTGCTGTGACCATAGCTCTAATTTGAGGCGCGAGTCCCCAAATGTACCTCTCGATCCTCTTTGATTCCGGTGTAACCAGATGCGGAACCAACCTTGCCAGCTCATGAAAGCGATCAGTATAAGCTGCATGCCCTGCCCCCACCATGGCATGATTCCAGAACTCATGCTCCAACTTCTGCATCTCGTTAAGAGGGCAGTATTCCTCGGTGATCAAAGCTTTGAACTCGTCCCACGATATTTGCATCGCAGACTCTCTTCCTCGTGCTTGAATCTGGGTGTTCCACCAGGTTAGGGCTTTACCCTGTAAAGAACAAGTGGCATACTTGATCCTCTGGCTGTCGAGGCACTCACTGATGTCAATTACTGCCTCCATCTTTTCCAACCACCTGGTTAGGGCTATCGCCCCACCTTTCCCGTCGAATTCCCTTGGCTTACAAGCCACGAACTCCTTGTACGAACATCCCCGACGAGCATTAACCACTCCAGTTTCAATACCGGCAGTACCACCATTTCCGGTTTCCTGGTTGCTCTCGTTTCCAGTCGGGTTCCCGTTTCCCGTCTCAGTTTCAATCCCACCTTGGGCTCCTTCATCGTTGCCACCATCCCCGTGAGGGTGGTGTTGTTGAAGTGCGTCGCTCACTTGGGCCACAATAGTAGGAATAAGCGCGGCCAATTGCTGAGCGATCAGGGTTGCCATGTCGGCGTTCCCTGTTCCTTGACTGTTAATGGCAGGAGCATCGTTTGCTCTTGGTGCTCTGCCTCTGCCTTGGCCTCTGCCCCTTGGGGCTTCACTCCCGCCACTACTGCTACGGGTGACTCTTCGAGGCGGCATGTTCTAATCATAAAAGAGGTAACATATCAGCTTTAGTCACCATAAGATACAAATGTATTCCACTTATCAGATTCCAATGTTCATGTTCCGGTCAGCCAAACCACCATGCAGCCCATTTCAAGCATATTCTCGATATACCGGTGATGTTTATATATAGGGTTCCCCGCAGCGTTCCCACCACACCCACGATGTACCGAGAATGATGCCCGATCCGGTTACATGACATCCGACTTTCCTTTACATCATATCCATAATAATCCATCAAGTCCATGTATACAATCACGTTTAGTCTAGCGGAGGTTGTCTATTTCCTCATCTCTCGAGGTTTCAGACATATTCCTCCTCAGAGTTAATCTCAATGTCCAAGGTCAAGCGCAATAGCATGATCTGTGAAGATCTCTTCGGGTTTAATACCCGGATCTGATAAACTAACTCGGCGCGCAGAGGGAACGGAAGATCCAATAGAAGCATCCCCATAAAAGAGTGAGCACAAGGGCTCTCTCATAGGGTGGAAAGATCACATAACATATAGATGAACAAATCAAGCAGCGAGGAACACATACACGAGATATAATATGCATACAGAGTCCTAGCATGCAAATCTACATGAAGGTTCCTAGGTTATAGTCTAGGTCAAGCGTATTGCCTAATTCTCTATAACCAATGGCTCTGATACCAATCTGTCACACCCCCGCTAAAAGCGGAAACACGGGGATGTAACGAGACCGAGATCGTCATAACACATTGTAAGCGATAGAGAGCAATATAAATAAATGATGACATGCGTGTCATGACGACACCCGACAACAAGGGGACTTGTGTCGTGTTTAGTCAATGTCCACGACAACATAGCCATAAGCAACATGATAACGATAACACATATACACATATGATGAAAATGTAAATGTTAATTCCCACAACCCGGGAACAAGTTTCAAAAGTTGATAATTGTTTACATGCGATAACATTGTTCAAAAAGATTGTTTATTAAACATGAGCTAAGTCCCAAAATGCATCCTAGGGTCTCCACTAAGGCAGCACACCTAGATTCCTGGACTTGCATGATCACCTGAAAAGATATGCTTAAAACGGTCAACATAATTGTTGGCGAGCTCGCAGGTTTATGTAATAAAAATGTAAGTGATGCTGTAATAAATAGCGCGTCGGAATACCGTGAATACAGTTATTACACAAGTAAATATCACATGACATGAGCTTTGCAACCAAACCTAGCGACGTACACAAAGAAATTGTCGGCATATATTCACCCAAGGGCCCATTCCTTGTCACACCCCAACCTTGACGGCGGAAACGTCGAGGAGTGAGAGTTAAGATCGTTCATAGCCACATAACGCTATTAATAAACCAAATAAAGTTTAAACATAAGTTTTAAATTGTCACATTACAATCATAAGTTTCAAAGGAAACACAAACATAACATAGAATGCAATAAATCATTCAATCTTATTTATTAGTCTAGGTCCATTCCTAGATGCAAGCTTCAAAGTGTAGCTAATCAAACTTGGGCATTTCCTGAAACATGTTAAAAATAAAGGGTCAACAATAATGTTGGTGAGCATTCCATAGTTTTTAATACATAAGTACATATAAAAGATGGCAATTCAAGTCATAAGTTAGTGAATATATTGTGATTAGGGATGCTATGAACAATGCAACAATCAAACCTTGACAATGTTTTACAAGTCTCAAACGTTAAAAGTATATACGATCAGCTAAGTGTACTTGGATCAACCAAGCAGGCTTGTCTTACCCATAGATCTATGACTTCGCTGGGCTAGCAATAGTTAATGATTGTACATATAACGCCATAACATGGTAACCACATAAATTCAACTAACCACAACTTAACATGATGAAATTGCCATAAAGTTTACAAGTCTCAAATAAGTTTAAAATGCAAAGTATAGGTTAACATGTTTCACCCCAAAGTGTGAAATAAAATGAAAAGAGGGTATGGAATACTCACATTATCAATAAGTATATAATTGACGATTAATAAGAGTAATAATAGGCGTCGTTCCAAATGTAACCGTCACGAGACACCTAATTATGTAATTACAAGATTTACGTATTAATAATAAGTTTAATGAATTAACGAGAATTAGGGTTTCAAGTTGGTATTTGGGGGTTTTCTTAACTAAATTGATTAAAATAAAATAATTAATTATGCTTTGTTTCAATGAGAAAAATAGAACATACTAATTGAGCATTTTTGTATAAAAAAAATGCAAAGGAAAAATAATTAGTAATAAACTTTAGTTATAAGTTTGAATAAGCTTTTATAACTTTTAAAATATTCATCATTTAAACAATACTATGGATATTGTTTGAACAATTAATTAAGTGACTTAACCCACTATTTAAAGTCTATTTTTTTATAAGAAATAAACTAAATATATTATTTGTCAATAATATTTAATAAAAAAATACAGAAACATTTCATAAAATAAATTTACAGAAAATAATGTGGTGTCTTAAAATTAGACAAGTTTATAAACTGATTTTTATAAAATTTAAAAAAAATTAGATTTAAATTGATGGCCTAAAAGGCTTAAAACAAAAACATGAGGGTCCCCGGGTTCGAACCCGGGACCTCATGCTTAAACCCCATACACTTTAACCATTGAACCAAGGCTCCAGCCGTGAGTTTTATTGGTTTGAAAATTCTTATATGCGCAGATTAATAGTTTCCCCCAAACACATAAACCCTAATTCCAATTCAATTCAAATTGAAGCATAGAGTATTGATGGTTACTGTAATTGACATGGGGCTTTTGCTCTCCATGTCAAATCGAGTGTGTGTATGTTATTAATTACCCGATTGATGAAGAATGGAGTATGAACAGAACGAAGAACAGACGCGGCCTTGTCGAAGCTGGTTCAAGGTGTAAATGTGGATAATATTCCAATTCGTTTGACAGAAATCCTCCAAGGGTCTCAGTGATCGAAAGCCCTCTATTAATTCCTGCTCAATTTGCTCAGAAAGTGGCCTTCGATTACGATACAATTTGCCGCAAAAGAGAGAATAGAAGGTGATGTTCGTGGTTGTTTCAGGTGAAATTGGAATCGGTAATCATTTAGGAATATCTTAACGATCATGTTGCTTCAATTAATTAGATTATTATTAGAAGTTAAGGGTCGATCGGTTATGGAATTAAAGATTTCGATTTATTCAACCGAATGGTGTTTGTAACCGTTGATTAAACATAATCAAAGTTGTATTCAAGTTCGAAACGGTCTCGCGAAGTGATTGGAACGTTTTTGAGGTTAGAAAACGGCTGATTTCGAGTGTTAGGGGGTGGCCGGAGAGTCGCCGGACCCCCTTGGCCGGCGGTCGACGGGAAGAAAAGGATTTGGGGGTTTTTTTTCAAACTTACACTTTTAGTCCCTGCAGTTTCTTATCTTTATTATTTTATGCCTAAACATCCATTTAAAGTTTATAAAATGGCAAAAGCAACCCCTCCACATAAATAAATTTTAAACACTTTTAAGATAATAATTTGTATTATTATTATTATTACTATTATGATTATTATTTTTATTATAAATATTACTATTATAATTGTTATTATTATTATTTATTATTATTATTATTATTTTGGTTATTATTATTATTATTATTATTATTATTATTATTATTATTATTATTATGGTTTTTATTATTATTTTTATTATTATTATTGATATAACCTTTATTATTATGCAATAATTATTACAAGTTAAAGAATTAAAAGCCCAATTTAAAGTAATATGCATAAGCAACCCACAAGTTTCATGAATGACACATATGATCCCTAAACAAATTTAACAAGGTTAACTTTAATTTAACCTAAAAATACAAGATGTTACATTCCTGGCCACTGATGGTACCAACTAGTATACCATCGAACGAGGGTGGGGGTGTCAACCCAGTAGTACTACCAATACCTAACCGTCAGTTCCCACACTGGAATTAAATAGTTGCAAAGATAGAACCACACAGCAGACCCAAGCATGTATCAAATAGTACTTGCAACACAGTATCACGTTGATTCCTTGTATGTGAAATGTATGTAAGTTGTACAGCATAAAAATGTGTAAGCATACTTTTCCCCCAATTTGTAAATGATTGAAATATTGTATAAATGTGAAAAGGGGCCACGAAACTCACTTGTTAGGTGGTAAGTATGTATGAGCGATGTATCCCAAATGTTGAATGCAAATAAACAGTCAAACACCTATTGACAGTTATTGTATAGCATTAATGATATGATATATGTATGTATAAGCGCGCAATAATGATGGGTCGGTTCGGGTCGTATCGGATGGGTCACGCACAACACACACAGACTGACACACGTACTAGATCCTATGTAGATCCAAGTACAAGACATTGTCGCCACTAATAAAAATATCGTTGTTTATTGATGAAGTATTGAATAAGTGTCAATAGTTATAAGTCAATTTGGTCGTTTGTAAAGCGTTAGTTAAATTTGCTCAAAATAGTTTCTGTGCCCTTTCTCACGTTGACTTTAATATTTGTGGCCAAACAATGGCATTATTGTGTTAGTGTTACCTCGACACCACACGACATACTCACACCACACACAAGGGGTCAAACACAACAATTTCAGTCGCATACAAGGTCAGACGCACGACTCAACCTCCATTCGTGCGAATCAACCCTCAATCGTGTGAATCAGCTTCATTCGTACGATTGAGCCTTCATTCGTATGATTGGCCTTCAGTCGTACCACACAACACCCAATCGCACGACTCAACTTCCATGCGCACGAATCAACCTTCAATCGTGCGAATTAGCTACTTTCGTACGACTGAACCTTCATTCGTGCGATTGGACTCCAGTCGTGCGAATCACATTCATTCGCACACATTCAGTCGGTCACCTGACTCAATCGCACACAAACACTCAATCGCATGACTCATTCGCATACACTCAATCGCACGCATGACTCAATCGCACACAGACACTCAGTCGCACAACTCAGTCGCACGACATGCCTAGTCGCACAACTCAGTCGCGCGATTGACTCAGACGCATGATCCAGTCGCACGACCCACTCAGTCGCACGGCTCAATCGCATGGATGACCCAGTCGCCTGATCTGCAGAATCGCGACTGTGGTCGGGATGAGCAGCCCCCGAGCTGCTCTAAACACGGGTTTTACACCACAAGGACCTCCAGAAACACTCAACAAACATACACAAGCATAAAACACAAGCAAAGAGACCTCACACGCACCCATACGACCTTGTGTGTTCGGGTTGAACCCGAACACCCGAAACCCTAGTTTGGACAGCCGTGAAAAAGCTAGAAAACGGATAACAAAAGGCAACTACCTGCTAGAGAGAAGTAATCTAGGCTGTAGATGATGTCAAGACGAAGAAAACAAGACCTCTCGGGTCGGATTTGGTGCTAAAATGGAGATTTGGTGTGTGTAGAGGGTGAAGATGAAGAAGATGGTGAAATGGGGATTAGGGCTGGTAAGGGGGGTATTTATACCCAGCCCAAGTTTGCAAAATTACAAGTTTAGTCCCTGCACTTAACCCCCGAGTTTTTCCAAATTTTGTTCGGTTGAAAAACGACTTTGTTAGGTGTTTTATATTAATTGTAAAAGTTCATTTAATGTTATTATGACTTAAGAAATGGTTATATTAAAACATTTATTATATTTATAAAATGATATATTTAACGTTTTCAAAAATGAAAGTTTTAAAGGTCTTTTTAAGGTCATCACATGGTTATAACGAATACACACACAACGATAATATTGCACACATGATATCCACATAAAGAGTCAAATAGAGATGAGGAATGACCAAACATAGAATAGATGACGGACAAACACGTTAATTGACGGACCTTAAAGTGACGGATGTCACATTTCCCAATGCATAAAATTAATTACATATTTCTCCTTTCTAATACACATATATTACATAATTTTTCATTTATTAAAATTAACCTATCAAATGTCTATTTTATCTTGTTTTTACTAAAAGATTTTTACATATTAATGTTTTGTTATTATAATTATTTGAACCTTTGGCAATTGTGCTTTGTATTTGGAGATATAACTTGGATTACAATAAATACTGTTTTGAAATGAAATTTTATAATTGGAGTTATAATTATATAGTTTTTATTCATATAGAAAGCTCAAACTTGAGAAACTATGTGTTTGATGTTTTTAAGAAGAGAACGTAAAAATAACTTAGTAAAATTATAGACACAATAACCATTCAAAAACTAATTTTAATAAAATAGGTAAATATGGAATTTATATATGTTTTAAAAGAGAAAATATGTAATTAAGTTTTTTAACTTGGGTAAATATGTAATTAAAGAGTTTAAGAAGGAGAAATATGTAAATGCCCCATATTTTAGAATATACTGTTACACCGTATCAATCCTATCTCTCATTTCCCCTTCTAAAAAGCCCTCTACTTCCCTCGCATATCCGCTATATCCCCTTATTTCTCTATATAAAACGTACTTTCTCTCATTATTTAATTTCTCTTGTGATTCATTTGAAGATTGTTTGTCGATCTGATCTTCTTCTCTCATGCGTTGCTCAATTCATAATTTTTCAATGATTTTATGTATATGCTTCAAATTTTTGTTTGATTGTCTAGTTTTATGTTCTATTTTTCAAGTTAGTAGTTTTAAGAATCATGTTAGATATTTTATATAATCGCATTGACTTGTCAACCAATAGAAATTATAATATTAATCAAACAAGTCAGGGATGCAGAGTACAAACTTGTTTGAGTTTATCATGATATTCAGCATTAAAACCTCATTGGTTTGAAGGGTGAAACCCCTAAGCAATAGAGTTTCAAGGAGCAACACCACCTGAGCAAGGTTTTAAAAAATGAAAATATGACTTGTCGTCTAATAGTAATCTCCATGAATCAGCTTGAAAAATAACAAATCTAATTTTTTATTCTTATTGTCAAAGCCAATGCAGTAGCATAATAATAATAGACTTTCACTTAATTTCCGCTTGATTTCAATTGTACGTTTCCTCATTCATTCACAATCATTATGGTGAGTGAAATCAAATGTAAACGTGTAAAATTTATGCTAGAAGGATTTCACTCGATAATTTAAAAGAAATTAGAAATGTCATTAGTGAAATTGTTAATTTTAAAATCCAAACTTTCCCAATATTTATAATCCTATTCAATGAACCGAATTATATCATAGACTTAAAGAATTGTACAAACAACCGGATAAAGTCTACAACAACCCTAAGTGCTACACATTTTAAAACAGTCATACATAATATGCAAAGGACAAAATAGTAATTTCCAATGCGAACATCCGATTGTTCTAAGAAGCCTCTACAATTTGGATTTTATTAACTGAAAAAACAAAACACGTGAAATTGTATCTATTTGACCGTTGACTTCCAAATTAGTCAAAATCAATAAAATAACCTTGTACACACTACCCCTAAGCCGTTAAAATCTGATCTGATGGCTGTAAATAATCATTTATTTATTTATTGAATTTTCTAAAATCCGTTTATAACTTATATAAAATGACCGCCTTGCCCTTCTTGGTAAGAGATGCATCGAATATAGTATAGTTATTCAAGGGTATTTAAGTAATTACAGTTCCAAAGACACGTGTTTTTTTTTTACCTTTTGTACGTGGAGTTGTTGTAGCCGCCAGACCAACACTTGGAATATGTGATAACTTTTAGAAAGAAAATGATATTTTTTTTATTTGACTTCGGATAATGATATTTGCTAAACGGATTGTTAGACCAACGATAAGAGTTAAAAACTGGTTTGTACAAGAAACTGTGATATAATATGACATGAAAAGGATTAGAGTCGATATAGTTTAATAGTAGGAATATATATATATATATATATATATATATATATATATATATATATATATATATATATATATATATATATATATATATATATATATATATATATATATATATATATATATATATATATCTTATATATGTTACTAGGTTAGTTACATGTGTGTTACACGGGTTAAAAAATAAAAAAATGGACTTACGAACTTAAATTATAACATGATATGAGATGTGGAACAAATAAATTAAAATATTTAAGTTATCTCAATAGTTGGGTATATGAAAAATGGAATGTAAACATTTATGAAAAAAAAGAGCTCATATTGTATTAATAAATAAAAATATAAAATTTGAAAGAAAGATACAATAGTAAAACAAAGACTAATTAAAAGTAACACAAATGTTTATAAAGATCCAAATATTTCTGTGTAAACAATATTAGAATTTTTTTTATTACTTGTATGTATCTATCTAAAATTAGTAAAATCAATTTAACATTAGGTTATCTTGTGAAGGTAAAATAAATGATTATTTAATTGTAATGTTAGTCTTATATAAATATTTAATATGTATAAAAACTCCATAATCTTTGATTTATTATTTTAAAAATAATACTAGTTATTCGTACATTTTTTTGGTAACTATTCATTTCAAAATTTAGTGTGTGAAAAGTTTATGTGTAGCCAGCACCATCGAGTTCAAGCTGGTGGTAATATGAGTTGAGCCAGTTAATTTCGATATTTCTAACGGATCAAAAATCAAGCTTTCATTATTGGTTAGTTTTCTCAATTTTATTATTTCTTTTTGAGTATAGCAACACTATGGTTTGTACAAATTAGCTGTTTTCATGCAAACAATTAAAAATAATAATTTTAATCATATAGTTTTCGTTAAAAAACTTTTTACATCCACTAGATTAACCCATCCACAAGATCGATTAATAGCCCATTATGTACCCTCACATAAGAGACATTTTAGTCAATTTAAGTTTGGGAAAAATATCCGTTGTTTTCATCAAATGCAATCATAAACATGCACTTAAACAAACTTGAGAAAAATAGTCATGGCGGTGAACAAAATTTTGAATGAAAATTAACGCACGCTCACCATAAAACTCGGAAAAGTTAGACCCATCATCTTGTTTCCGAACGAGTGAATGAAGCAAATTGCAGGCCAGTGTCGATCGACTGGAGCAAATGGTTTAAGGCCAGGTTCGATCAAAGCCTATCGATGGTGTTAATTGAATAAGGTTGTTCGACTAAAGCAAAAGGATTTCTTTTTGCCAACTTAAATTGACTAAAATGGCCCTCATACAAGGGCACATGGGAGAGTTCTAATAGATTCTATAAATAAGGTTATTAGAGTTGATGTGAAATGTTACTTAACATAAATTATATAACTAAAACGGTTACTTTTAATTTTTTGGGTGAAAAGAGTTAGTTTATACAAACCTAAATTATGAAAATAGTAGTTTACTCTTTTTAAAATAAAATCTCTACTAATAAGTAACAAACAATCTTGAATTATACAAGTTCAAATAATACAAAAACAAACTATTGATATAAAAAGAAAAGTGAATTGATGTTTTTCTCCTCGTGGTTTACTCACATTTGTTATTTTCATTTCAAAAAAAGGAATTATTTTTTTGCATCTGGCTCTCAGAGGTTTTAAAAATTATTATTATTTTCATTCATAAAAGCTAACTCTATTAGTTTAAATTGTTAAACATGTAAATTGACAAATTTATCCTTAAAACTTCCAAATAAAATCCCTTAATTACATAACCATAATCGAGTGGAACTGATCACGATATAAGGGAGATGACGACTAAAGGCGATGGTCTTTATTATACAACCTCTTCGCAATAGGTTCCGACCGCCACCAAACACGAGATGAGGTCCATTCTCCTCCCCGATTGATGAAGCCAACAATCTCGTGATTCGGTCATGATGAAAGTTCTAGAAATGAAATGTTCGATTTAGGTTTCATAAATGGAACAAGAACACGTAAATGGAGTTTTAACAATAATACGTTAACATAAATTAGGATTATATTTTTATATGCAAAATTACATAATTAACTCTTTTAATAGTAGATGGTTTAACATTTAAATTAACATAGTTAACTTTTTTGGATGATGCAAAAAACAAACTTTTTAAAATTAAAGTGAAATATGTGACCAAAGCTGCAAAGCATAAGAAAATAAAAAATAAAAAACTGTAATTCACTCTAAAAAATAATCAAATTTATACAAGTAGGTTAGCGAGTTAGTCAAGCTTAAGCAGATCAAAATTTTTTGATTGTACAGACTACCTTTAGGTCGAACTAGACACAAACATTTATACAAGTAAACAAATTCAATCAAATCCACTTTAAAGATTATTTATATATTTATTTAAGCTAATACTAGTGTTTTGAAATTCCAAAAGTTCAACCGTTTGCTTTTTTTTTTTTATAACCAAATACGAGTAACAATTAATAATGTTTTGTCAAGTTACATCAAAATAGAAGGTAGACGGGCAACAAGCTGCGCCGCCACTCCTTTCTGATAGCAAATCCTAACCTTCCAAAAACAAATCCTTACCTCCCCGGGGTTGAGCAATGATTGTCTTTTTTTTAACAGCAATTTTTTTACTCCCATGAGATTTGATCGAAGACCTTCAAACAGGGTGCTTAAGAGGTTTTAATTATGCAACAACCTGTGGTGTTTAAGTGTTTGTGATTTATCTTTAGTCAACTACCTTTGAATGTAGTCAACTAAGTTTGACTACTTTTTAGTCAGCTTGGTTGAATTGTATTGATTGACTGCAATGTACACACGAAATAAAACATCTTTATCAAAGAAAAGCTTATTTCCAACCTTCATCTAACCGATAATACATATATATTAACTATATTGAAATATTGAAAAGAGAAAATGACATTATACAACGATTATGTTCAAATAAAATTACTCTATATAATAAAACAACCTTACCTACATCAAAATTTTACATAATATCATTTTTTTGTGCTCATGTGAAATAACTTTAGCAATAAAATATACTATATATATATATATATATATATATATATATATATATATATATATATATGTATATAGATATATATATATATATAGATATATCTATATAGATCTATATATATATATATATCTATATATATATATATATATATATATATATCTCTATATATATATATACATATATATATATATATAGAAAGGTTACGATACAAATTGTTTTTTCGTGCGAAGCGTACAAAGTTATCACACAAAAATGAAAATTACGGGTGGAATTATAACGCAAGGGTAATAATTAATCACGCAGAGATGAAATTATCACGCAAATGTGAAATTATTATGCAGAAGGTATTCTTGCGTGATAATTCATCTTTGCGTGATAATTCCACGCGAGTGTAATCTGTCTTGCATAAATATCATTTTGTTCTTGCGTGATTATTATTGTTCTTGCGTGATAATTCCACCAAAAAACTTCGTATGTTTCGCACAAAAAAACATTTTGTATAGTAACCGACCCCTATATATATATACATATATGTATATGTAAAAAACAAAAAAAGTGAATACTATATGTTTTTGTTTTTGTTTTTGTTTTGATCACAAGATTTTAAATATTCTCATTTTTGCCATAAAAATTTCTTTCACCTTCCTTTTTTTTGTTAAATTTAAGTTTTTAGGTTTTTTTTATTAACGTTATGTTTATTGTTATATACGTGTTTGTATTCGGGTTTTTTGACACCCGCTTTTACAGCGGAGTACGCTTTCAGGATTTATAACAAAGAAATTGTCACATTTATGACGAAATAAAACTCTTATGACGGAGTACATCTTCGGTTGTTACGACAAAGCGACACTCACTTTTATGATGGTTTTGGGATTTTATAGTGTGGTGACGGCCGTTGCAATATGTTTTTATTTACGTTATGATATTCAAGATCGTGCCATTGTTGATGACCCGGGCTCAAGGTTGCGCCCAAACTGAATTTTTGAGTTTTCTTCATTCTTTGGGGATTTTTTAAGTGTGTAAAGGGATGTTGTGACGTGTGTTTGCAGTCGGGTTTCTTGATGTCCTAGTTTTTATGTCGAAATGACCGCCTTTACGACGTGTTTTGGTGTTTGTGTTTTAATATTTTGGACGGTGACAGAATTTCTGACGCAACGCGCGGGGAGGAAAGACTAGTTTATAAAATAAAAGAAATAATGACTTTAATAAGTGCAAGAATTTTTTAAAACCTTGACAAGTATTTCTCATTTGCCCATAGTTCAACGCAAACATGTGAAGGAAAACAATGGTCAGTCGTAGGTTTTAATGCACTAATAAGTTAATTAACAACAACTAATAGTCCACATAGAATTTTACGACAGTCTTATTTAATTAATGATAGCAGAAAAGTTATCATTATAGTTTACAGAAATGTGTTTAATTATATTGATATATTGATAGTTTTATAATCGTTAACTATTTTAAAGATCGAATGAAAATAACTACATGTTTTAATCGATCTATGAGGCCTTCTAAATTATTGTAGCTTTTATAAATATCTGAAAAAATGACCAAACACTTTTTGAGAATATGTCGTTTGATCAAATCATATCGTAAAAAGTTAAAAACCATTAGCATAGGTTCGAAGGGTTGCTTGTTTAAAGAAAAAAATGTGTTAAAACATTCGAAATAGTTTATTTGTTAGGTCACTGACAACCGTTCTGTTTTCCTTGTTTTTTCACGTGTGACACATCAGGGTTACATCAGCTTTTCTCATTTTCCTTAGATTTTCCTACTTTTTGAGAATATGTCATTGTTTTCCCCATTTCTCCATTCAACGGTCGAAATTGTGGGGGTGTGCACCGGTAACTCCTGGTGAATATTCATCGGGTTGCGACACCACGTACCCGGGGGCATGGTATTCCCATCCGGCCCCGGTTTTTCTCGGGCAATATCCAACTATTTCCTATCTCGACTCTGTCCCCCCTTAAGCATATTCTACGCCTTAGATCATTGATTGCAAGTATATGTATCCTCTCCCTCAGTTGGGAGGTTGACAGGTTGTCCAGATACACATTTGTACACTTTTGGTTATTGTATGCTTTTAAAAGATAACTTATAGTTATTCTTTCCATCTCTCACCTATATCTCTCCCTAATGTTTAAGTGACTCGATTTGAGACATAAATGGTTAAGGATGAGGGAATCAATCAATAACTGATTAAGAGAAATTGAGTAGTGTTTGTAAACTTCTAATTAATGGTCCAATTAGGTAACTTAATTAGTTAAACTAGATTAATAATGTAGTTTAGTATACATATTTCTAAGAATATATATAACCTAGAATGCATTGATCATCCTATTATTTAGTAATACACTAAAAAACTAAACAAATTTAGAGGCCGTTTATTTCCCAAAATGTTTTGCAAAAGGATTAGAATTGAATTTGAATGTAATTTTGTTAAACTGATAAAATGTTTGGTTGGCCAATTTTAAGTAGAATTGAAATGCTAATGAAAAACATTCCGTTAGATTATTAAACATTTCATAAGTAAGCAAAAATAATTCAAATACTAAAAAATATGAGAGAATTTTTCAATTTCAATTCTATGCGTTGACCATAACAAACAAAATTTTAAATTATATATTTATTTAATCCTAATTTTAATACCTGAGAATTCTATAAACTAAACGGAAATTCTACCGGAATATAGTCAATTAAATACACCAAAAGCTCTAACCAAAATTTCAAAATAATATTAAAAGTTGACAAATACTTTACTAATAGAGTAAATTATTTGAGTGCCACCACGTTTTATAAACATGCAAGTTGCACTATAATATAGTTGCATGGACAACGAACTTTCATGGCAGGTGACATAAAATATTATTCAAAAACATATAAAAACAATGTCATAACACTTTATCTTATTCTTACCTAATATAAATACACCAATTATTCAACATCATATCACAAAACTAACTATAAAACCCTAACATACATCAATAACATACACACAACAATGTTTCAAGATCAACAATTCATGTCAGAATCTGATCTCTCTTTTCTTGATTCAATCCAACACAATATTCTCTACGACAACCAAATCTCCGACCTTTTTCCGGCGACCACCGGTGGGTTTTCCGGTGACGGAGCAACGGTAGGGGACGTGGCGGTTTCTGGCGGGTTGAACCCGCCAGCGGTGAAGCTTGAGAAGGCGGAAGAGGTGGAGAAACAACAAGAATTTAGGAAGTTTCGCGGTGTTAGGCGGCGGCCGTGGGGGAAGTACGCGGCGGAGATACGAGATCCGGCGAAGCGCGGGGCGAGGGTGTGGTTGGGGACGTATGAGACCCCGGAGGATGCCGCGGTGGCGTATGATCAAGCCGCGTATAGGATACGTGGGGCGAGGGCTTTGTTGAATTTTCCACATCTGATTGGGACGAACGTCGCGGAGCCTGTTAGGGTGGCTCCGCGACGGAAGACGATGATGGGGGCCACGTCGCCTCCTTCGTCATCGTCAGAAGATTGTGGTCTAGAGGTATCAAGGAGAAGTAGTGGTGGTATGAGGGGGGATGAGGGTTACTATAGGCCTTACTAAGATGAATGATTTTTCATCGGTTTATTGGATTAAATTTATTCTTTTAGTTGAGGAAATGAAAATTAATTTGTGTTTCTAATTTGAATAATTGTATGTTATATAGTTATATCTACTCAAAGCTTTTGTAACTTGTCACATCTAAATGTAATTACATTTTGGTTATTGAATTAATTAAATATCAAATTCGTTAGCGTATTTTTTTCGTTTACATTACACTTTGACATGTTCAATTAAAAAAAGTATTGAACACATCAATTTAAAAGCGTTAAAGTTGTGTTTGATGGTTAAAAGTTATTCTTATTTTGGGTAGATATATTTGTTATTAAAGATAAATATATTTTGTATAAATCAGAAGTCAGTTATCCATAACTGAAGATATGGATTGTCAAAAATCTGTCGGTGAAACTCTTTTAGGAAAGTGGGCGAGTAAAAAAAATATCGACGAATCACTGATAGCTTGTTCAAATACAAATATTATCGACGGATCATTGTGACAATAGTACCGTCTAGCTAGCAATGGACAACTCGTTGCAATGACACACACATCGGACGACAATTCAAAAGTATGTGACTAAATATTATTCATCCTTAAAATGTGTCATCGGTTACCAATAGATTACCAAATCACTTTAGCTTTTAATTATTCTTTTATTTTACTATGTTCTTATTGCATTTGTCGAAGACGCTTTAACAATTTCTGACAAATCAACAAACTACAACTTTTCTTTTTTATCAGTTCTCATGATGAACCTTCGATTTACAGAAAAATCACAGACGTCTATTGAAGTTTTTCACTCAGAAAGTTGTTAATGAAAATCTCTTTTTCTAGTAGTAACCTCTAGAGACGAAATTAAATAAAAATTTTACGGAAAACTTGTTTCCCTGGTCCTAAAACTCCATATGGATCAACCAACATGTCTAATTTCGTTTCAAGGGTTGTTGTTCGAGCAGTGACGGAGTTTGAACATCCCCCCCCTCCCCCCGGGGTTTCCACTATACTTTGCCAATGTGTTCGAGAGCAATGGTTAGCAAACTTTTGACCTTTGCTCGCTTTTATATAAGCGAGATGAAATCAAAACGCTCTAACATCATGTCATCATTGTGACACGGTCAAACCATCTTAACAACATACTTGTCACAATTCCAAAATTCGTCTATCAAGTAATTAGACATAAGATTTGTACTTTATCTTAAATGTTCCTTTTATGGAAAAAGCTAAAATTATTTGAGAACTAGACGTAGAACAATGTCCAAACGACTCTAAATGATAGGATTGGGTCTCTTTATTTAATATTTTCTTGATTCATTGTTGCTTGTGTCGGTATTAATAAATTAATTAATATTTCCTCTTAGTAAAAAAAATGCTTTTATTAGTTTCTAAATATTTAAATTGCTATCAGGTGACTGCGTAAGTTCCGTAGGCCTCTTCCTTTTCATTAAAGGTTTCTTCTTGGACAAGTTCTTTATTTAAATATATTTTAAATGGTTTGTTTAACAATTTAAGCACTCAACTAATCTTTCAATATTATTTTTAAATTATTCTTTTCTTAAATTATTAAGATGTGATTGCCACTTGATCAAAAGCAAAGAATATATAATATGTACCGCTTCAAGTTCATATATTTTGGTGTAATATGACGTTATTTATATATGTAGTCTTCTAGAAAAACATGTAAATACATAAACTCATTCTGCTAATATTATGCAAACCCAGAATATATATTTTTTTGTATACTATTTTCATCTATGTTACGAGCCATAACGTATATAATATTAGTTCTTGTTTTATCCACACACGGGATTCCTGTCGTAACGTGCAGATAATTTTCACTTATTCTTAATAAAAATACAATTCTTAGTAAAAGATGTATGTAAAATATAAAAGTACCACCTCCTCAATAAAGTGGCTAGGCTGATCATTACCGCCTGCCTCACGAATAGGATTCCCCAAGCTAACATGAAATTGTGTACGGAAAGAGCTAATCCTTCAGCTCATTAGTTTTTAAAGCCTCTGGTTTGAGAAACAGTGTAAATGATTATTTTAAACAAATTAAATTTTAATAATTATTATCAATTGACTGATAATAAATCTATTAACAATTTAACAATTCACACTTAACTTTCACTCTTATTGCTAATAACAACCTCACTGCATAATTATCATATATTCAAACTTGATTTACATCTACTATTCACTTGATTTTGTTTTATGTTTTTTCATATTGTGCATAGTCATTAGTGTAAGCGGAATCAAGTATAATTATTTGAAAATCAAGCTACTAGAATTGCTATAGATTACACAAATGAAAATTGAAAGTACCATTAGCAAAATTATTAGTATAGATTAGAGGCAATTGCATATTTCCCCCTCTAAACTTGTAAAATTATATATTTTCTCAAATCATGTTTAAAAAACATTGTATTTTATAAATTGAAACTTGTGCTATAAGAAAATATCTAATTTTTTTGGTAGAGAGAAAGATATATGTAATATTATCAGCCAATTGATCATTGCTTGAATTCTTAAAATCTAATTAGCCTTATACTAACCAATACAAATATAATAATTATTTTCCCAGTATTCACCTTTGTATCTGATGTTATTTTGAACAGGCCCTCACTATGATTAATGAACAAATGGTACTTGAGTTATAAGTGCTAATATTATTAGAAACATATTTTAGCTTAAACTAATCAACTCAAGGATACATCAATAGTTTATATTTATCGGTTCAATACGTATTAAAATTGTAACATGTGATTTAGTTCTCAAAGTAACCAAAGGTGTTACAAAAAAGCGTCTTTTTCACATCTCACAAGCATGTAAACTAACTATCGGCACAAAACCAAACACAGAGTAGCACGTTTTGCAACCATGCATTGTTACACTTACACACACCTAACCCAACCACGTTGTGCGTGTGCCCACCTTATAGAGTACAAAAAAGTAGTACTTGAATCATAAATGCATATTTTAGGTAGTTATATCAATACAAACATGACTATTAGTGGACACGATGAAAATATGCATACACATAAACAAGCTTTCTTCAAAATTATAATACCAAGGCCAGCGCCGCCCCGACTAGTGTTCATGACTAATACACTTCTTGTTTATTTGTGCGATCTATACTTGTGTGTAAGTCTGAACGGTAAAGTACCCCGAAGAACCTGAAAAGAAGTAATTGATCTCCATTAGACTCGTGATCATAAGTTTTAGTGCATAAAGTAGATGCATCATTTCCTTTTTTAGCAATATTTCAATCCAAAGTCATCTTTAAACCTGTGCTAGACTTGGGCACTTCACAGCTGGAAAAAGGGTTTACCACTTTACCTAAACCTTATCAGGGTAAACAATGTGAGAAAAGTAACGTATCAGATGAGTGATTTTTTGCATAAATCGGGTCAACCTAAAACATAATTATGTAAAAATTTGTATACAACATTATACCATTTCAGTAATCATTTAATTTTCAGATAAAATGATTTACAAAGTTTTATTCGTTAAAAATACACATTGGGCGACTTTTGATCTGACTTGTTCAAAAAATACAACTGAATCGGACCATTCTTAGTCTGAGTACTAAATACAGCTCGAACTCATTAAGTTAATGCCAAAGAATTAACTTTAACTTCAACTTTATCTTGCTATGCAAACTTCCATTGATAATAACAGTTTTTTGGAAAATATACTAGTTATTTGAATAAGAAACTTACAGGAAAGGGAAAAGGAAAGTCAACCACCAATATGTATCATTGGTCTATTTGGCGTCTTGGCGATATCAAACATTCCAGCATGAGAGGCTTTCTTTCTTTTCACCTGTAACAAGCATCATCAACAAGCATCAATATTGAATTAATTGCAATCCAGTCACAAAGAAAAACCTGATTATTTTACATCATCAAGATTCAAAAAAGAAAAACTATATGCTAACATAAAGTCAAGACGTAAGGGCAAATTCTTATATATATGTTAATTCTTTATATAGTACATGGGAGATGATAAAACATACCGCCGCCCCAATTATTTGTCGCAGCTCATTATCATCAGCACCCTCACGAATAGGATCCCTTAAACTAACCTGGAAATATGAAAGTAGAAAAAAATGTTAAAAGCTAATACAAGAGGTTTCATAAATATCATAGAAATTGTTGAAGGAGAAGCCTATTTTTAAAAGAATGAGAGCATCAAAGCTAATATACCTCTGATGGACCAAACAAGCATACTTTTAAGTTTCCATCAGCTAAAAGTCGCAATCTGTTGCAGCCACTGCAGAAGTGATTTGTCATTGATGTGATAAAAGAAACTGTGCCCTGATGCCCATCTATTGTAAAATTTTTGGCAGTCTCCGTTGGGTGATCTTGAATTCTCTGAAGTCCTGTAAACCGTTTACCCTGTTTCACTGATAATCAGTGACTAGAAATTATAAGAAAAAGAAACAAGAAGCATAGTGGGATAAGCTGCCAGAGTTGTACCTTACCACTATGTCCAGCATCTCAGCATAGGGTACAAGTTTCTTCACA
This sequence comes from Flaveria ramosissima, assembly GCA_025215565.1. NCBI lineage: Eukaryota > Viridiplantae > Streptophyta > Magnoliopsida > Asterales > Asteraceae > Flaveria > Flaveria ramosissima. The sequence continues at coordinate 45,186,055 of CM046032.1, read as the reverse complement.
TTCCAAACATTACCATCAAATGGCATGAACTCAATGAAACGTACATTTATTGGTTTATCCTTTGTTAACTCTACAAAATCACAAATTTCATCATCATTGAATCCACGCATTACAACACAGTTCACCTGATAAAGAAAAAGGAGAAAGAGTATGTTACACATGCATAAAAAGGCTATTCAAAGGCTAAAACTCGAGGTGGCAATTTCAAACTACTAATGAGAAATTCCAGTTATCTCTAACAAGCCAGCAAGGTAATAGAAAATTAGCTAAAAGATAGAATGGGTCAAACAGGATGAAACTTTAGTCGCCCAAGGTGAATTTATAGTGTGTAAAGCCTCCCAAAATATTTTCATCCAAAGGAGTAGATAATTGTCGAAATAAGATAAGATGCAATCATACTTGACTAGCTAGCTGGTTATTAAGTTTAGGTCAAAGAGTGTTAGATCAACCAACATGCGTGGTATCAACCCATACAAACATTCACCTGTTTTGACCCGTTGCACAACCCACCCAAGCTGCACGTTAAAAAGAATATGAAATAGAAGAAGAAAGAGACCTAGGCGAATACAATTACCTTAACAGGGTTGTATCCAAGGTCTACTGCGGTGTAGATTGACTCCATTACCCTCTCATGACCTTTCCGTCTAGTCATGAATTCAAATTTTGCAGGAACAAGTGTGTCTAAGCTGATATTAAGCAAATTAAGTCCACTATTTTTCAATTTTGGAAGCTTTCTTGCTAAAGCAAGCCCATTTGTAGTCATGGCGAGTGTTTTCAGTCCTTTCAAATTAGATAGTTGTGAGCATATCTCTTCAATATCCTTCCTAATGCTAGGCTCCCCACCAGTCAACCGAATTTTATTCACTCCAGAACTTACAAATAAACTTGCTATACGTATAATCTCGTTTTGTGACATAACTAAGGGGCCAGGTGTCAGCTCCACACCTTCTGCTGGCATACAATATTGGCAACGTAAATTGCAACGCTCTGTTAAGGATATTCTTAGGTAAGTGTGTAATCTTCCAAACGAATCAACCAACATATTAGAAACGTGATCATCTTTTACTATGTCTTCTTGGATTTTTTCAGGCATAGTTGCATACCCCTTTGAGCATGAATCTTCAACATGATTACTAGTCAAAAGCTGGCTATGATAAATTCCAAACTGAAAGTGGGATTTCAGTCTAGATTTGACCTGTTTTGTCAAACGTAAAAGAATCAACTGTACTTTCTTGGAATTGATCTATAGCATTTCTATCATATAAACAAGGTAAAGATTATATAAAATTGTCTACTCGTCTCTTAACATAATATATCATTCTTTATAGACGCATATGGTGGAGTCGCGGAGCACCTAGCACTTCCGTGTCTCCATCACAATTTCTAATTTATGATAAATATAAAAGAAACTTGAAAAATCAGCAACAAGGATGAAGTATAACTGTAAGTTTTACATCAAGCATCACCAATTTCAGTATCAATGTAATTTTTTCAAATCAGATTAGAGTGTATACTTAGCTATCAAAAACAAGAATTTATGCCCCTGAAATATTGGAACCTAAACTAAACTTTGAAGCACTTTACAAACTGCTGGACACCAAAAACAACCACATACAATCAGAAAAAATCCTCATATGACTCTTTCACCAAGTTACTAATGTTCAATCATACTCCTAAGCTTTGCTTTAAGCACGAGCAAATTAACCAGAAGCATACCAAAATACTCCCTAAGGAATTAATTAACCACTGAATCGTAATCATAAAACTACCGGAGGAAGCCTGATTCTAATGTTTCGTCTCAAAACTTAAAACTTCAGAACTATTACATCCGAAATTCAGTTGAATAAGCCTGATTCTAATATTTCGTCTCAAAACTCAAATTTTGTTCTGAATCGGGAAAACCACGAAATACCCAGATTTCTAAAATCTAAACCCTAAAGCGAACGATTTACGTCATTATCGAACAATCAGCATACACAGACCAAAGTTCAACAGAACAAACATCAAATCAGAAACGAACAACAAGTTATGCGTAAAATCAAAAAAACACGAACCGAAGTAAATCTTCTGAAACCGATATGCCAGTTCGAAGCTCCGCATAAATAGGGCCGCATGGTCTGTTAATCAGAAATCAACGATGAAGACTGAAAGTTGGATTATGAACCCTAGATATTAGGGGATTGAAACGAGTATATGCAAGAGAAAAGTGGTGAAAGAGATAGAATTTGGCGTTTACGACGGTGGCATTCATCTACACGTCTGTGCATAAGCCAATTTTGGTATAAAAAATACAGCTACAGCTAGTGAGCTTGTGAGTGTTCCAAAGGGCAATTCATCGATTTAGTGTAAGATTTGACGTGTGTGTGTGTGATTTCGCAAAGGTGTAGGGACAGATATTCTAACCAACGGACAGGAGTAAAAGTGTATACTCGGTGTTTGACTTAACTTTCGTTTTACACGGGTGCTGGAGAGTGGTTGGATTGTGAAAAGATCTGATGTGCGTAGTTTTACCATGCATTTTTGTGTAGTAGAATGTTTCCATCGGCCATAGCGCATTACTTTAAGGCCTCAAAACAACTTTAACGGCTGCTTTAAGGTTTGCTTTTAGTTTAACGACTAATACTCATTTTTGAAGCTTTTTAAGCTACACTTGGGTTTAACCCGGATTGAAACTTAAAGATGTTTTAACTCTTATTGCTAGTCTATCAACATTAGTGGCCCGGATTGATACTTTGGTTGGTGAGGCTGAATCGATATTAGTCGGAGGGTTGTTTCTTTAAAGTTATTTGCATTTTAATGTATTTTTGAAATTCTTTCTTATTTACCGTCTAGGCGTCTAGTAGCTGGTTCCCTCTGAAGTTTCCCTTAGGATAGCTGGAGCATGGTGCGAGTTCTATCCGGTAAAGTGAATGATTAGAGGCACCAGGGTTTTTAGAAATGTTTATAATTTTATTCTCTTTTATTATAATTTAAATTATATTCTTTAAGTTTTTTTACGAATTTCTAATCGTGGCGTATTTATTTATTATTGACGCAACAAATCGATTTACTTACGGTTTCATTTTAAATTTTAAGTCTTGAATATTATCAAGACCCCAACAATAACACGTAAGAATTAACATACATATTTTTATCAACATTTTAACGGTTTTTTTCGTTTAATATAGCCTCTCCAACCCTCGTGTCTAGTTAATAATTTTAACTTGTTAGGTTGAGTTATATAAATATTCATTTTTACTATTGAGATACTCTGTAGTTTTTTTATCTCTCTTCGTATGTGTATCTATAACTTATAATAAAAGACTAACTATGGGTACATGTGGCGTCTTTCTAGCACGCCCACCTAAGCGCCACATGTGCATTGCCACATGTCGCTATATCTTTTAATCTTGAGTTAATATAAATTTGAAAACTGTTAACTCATATCAATTACATATTAACTCATATCAATTACATTAAATATTATATTAAATATCAATTATTACTTTTAATTTGTTTGACATTTTTTATAATAATTTTTTATTTATGTTAACAAGTAATGATTAAATTATTAATTTTAGTATTACCGTTAACAAATTTCATTTTATTAATAAAAGCATCTGTCATATTTTCTTTTGAAATAATATTTTTCTCTTAATTAATTTTAAAATTCATGACATTATTTATAGTTTTGATATCGTTTTTTTTAACAACATTTCATTGATATGACTTTTACTCATCTTTTATAACTTATTTTTATATAAATAAGTATTTACATCTTTATGAACAATTAGTTTTTAATTTTAATTGTTCATTGTCTTAGTTACGTATCACCGTTACATACTTTTGTAGATTTTATCATATTTGTTTATTAGTTAATATTTTTTCTTTATTTTTATGTTCAGTTGTTATACCTTCATTTATTTCTATTGTGGAACATCGTAATTTTTTTGATATCATTATATATAAAAAAGATTCTTATTTTAATTTATCTTTTCAACATCATATATATATTTATCATATATACATATTACTGTAATTTATTTACTCATATATTATTTTAAGTATAGGTCTACCCGTGTAACACACGGGTCACTAAGCTCGTAGTATATATAAAAAGATAAAAAGAATAAAATAACATAGATTTACCGATAAAAATAATAAAATACTCTCTATTGTATATAACTTTTTTCTTTTCTTTCGATATAAAAATATACACCATTATTCTGTCAACTACAGCGTAATTTCGCAGCTTCCACCTCTTGTTCGTTCGAAATCGAAGGTACGATTCAATCAGTTTCAACGATCTATGTTCTTTTATATGTAGTTTGTTATTGTTAGAACTAACGCAATGAAAATTGATTTGTTTATGTTTGATTTGAATTGTTAGGTCTTTATATTGCTCCTTTTTGACGAAATTGTTCGTGCAATTTACGCAGTGTATTTGATCGTTAGCGATGGCGTTTTACAGGAGTGTTTCACTGCTTTCTAAGCTAAGAAATCGTGCTGTAAGTTGGTTTTTTACTTAAAAATGGATGTCTATACTTGCAAATTGCACAACGATTACATTTTATACGTAATCTCAAGTCTCAACACAATAGTTTTAGGTTACAAATTTGATTCAGATTATGATTTTACTTTATGAGTAATGTAATAGACTAATAGTAGTTGAAATGTTCAAAATTGGGGCATTTGTTATCAGGAAATCAGCCATTTGATTTTTGCTGTAAATTTGCAGTTCTATTTTGGAAATTGGGAGTCTAGTTTCTCATATATGAAATGTGATTTGTTGTTCAGAGTTCAGATTAATGTAAAACTAATAAATCCACAATCACTTATAAGGTTGATGCAGGAATCACCTTTAGCAAGCAGCAATCAGTATATTGGTGTTCAAACTTAATTAGCTTTCTTTTTATTTTCGATACCCTGTAGAACCAATAGTTGTGTTATTTGACAGGTTCAACAGCATAGTCTGACCAATTCAGTAAGGTGGCTTCAAATCCAGGCCTCCTCTGACCTTGTGAGTTTCCATAGTTCATATTTTGCTTCAAGTTAAAAACTTATATGAATTTACGTGTAAAGTTTTTAAATTAGTTCATTATAATTGTGCCAATTTTACGGTTGACTATTCAGATTGCTGGTTATATAGTCCAGTATAATAATCCTCGCAGAGTCACATCCAAAACGGACAACATCAGACCTGTCATTTTGTTTAATAACAAATTTTCACTATTGATCAAGTGTCTAAAGGGCCTAAGGACAAACAAGAAAAAGTAAACTTTTAAATTGCTTATTCATTTAGTGTTTGCTAATGTGTAAAAATGTAAACTCGGATTGCGAGGTTACTAAAAGGAGTGACTCTTTGATTGGCAACATGCAAATTAGTTAGCCCCACTAGAATGTGTATATATAAATGCAGCATATATACATGATCTTGGATATGCGATTATTTATCTTTCTTTCATGTAGGATATCCGGTCACACCTTAAGGAACTAATTCCAGAACAGCAGGTGCATTCTTAACATTGGTGGATTACTTGTAGCTATAAAAAGTTAGGCATGTTGTAAAATTATTGATCATTCATTTATTGTGCAGGAACGCCTGAAAAAGATCAAATCAGAATATGGAAAAGTGCAATTGGGTAACATTACTGTTGATATGGTAAATCGAATTTTTATTTTTTTTACTTTTGGTTTTACCATCTATTTTCAGGTCTACTACTCTAGCAAGTTAGGCAATTGGGTGTTCTAGTATGTGTGTGTATGGTATATATGATTGATTATACATGTTCAAAATCTATTCTTTTCCCATGTGAAAGTTACTTTAAACTCCCACCATCGATTTATTAAACCAATTTAATATCTGAATATCTAAATTCTAACGTTGTGTTTTACCAATTCAAAAGGTACTTGGTGGGATGAGAGGAATGACAGGTCTGCTGTGGGAAACATCCTTACTTGACCCCGATGAGGTATATACTCTAGCCGCCTGTCAATATATCTTTATCTACTTTTATGGATTAGGCGCTACAACTGTTGATAATATTCATATTTGTATATTACACAAAAAATAAATTGGTGGAATTATATTATAACTGATCCTTTTGTTTTAATTATTCAGGGAATTCGCTTTCGGGGTCTCTCTATACCAGAATGCCAGAAGGTACTGCCAGCTGTAAAGCCTGGTGGAGAGCCGTTACCTGAGGGTCTTCTTTGGCTTCTTTTGACTGGAAAGGTAAACTGTAAATGTGCATGACTTTGTTAAATTTTAGTTTTAATTGTTTATTTTGGCATCTGATATAATTGGTCAACATTATATTTGTGTTGACCTTGTTTTTTTCTCTTATTTTGCTTCATAAAGGTGCCCTCTAAAGAACAAGTGGATGCTTTATCTTCAGAATTACGTAGTCGTGCCACTATCCCAGGTCTCATACTATAATTTCCATTTTAAACTAACAATATAAGGGAAACAATTTATTTATTGATGAATCCTGTTTATTGTTATAGATCATGTGTATAAAGCAATTGATGCTTTACCTATAACAGCTCATCCGATGACTCAATTTACAACTGGTGTTATGGCTCTACAGGTAATTATAACTGTGATTGTTCGACCCATTTACCTTTAAAGGGTGGTTTTGGATTATGTTTGACCCAATTAATAGTTTAACCCAGAATAATAACTTGAGTCCTTTTCATCACAGGTACAAAGTGAATTCTCAAAAGCATATGAGAATGGAATCCATAAATCCAAGTGTGTATCTTCTGTTTTATATATTTCTTATAAACAAATCTAGGTAGTCAAAGTTGCAGGGCACACTCAAGGTGCTAGGGGCTCGCCCAGGCGTAAGGCACAAAAAAGTGCACACCAGGGAAAAAAAGAAGTGCAATCATAAGAAACAGAAAATATATATAATAGGCATAGAAGATTCATACCATTCCAAAATTATAATAGACAGCCTAATATAATTAGAAAAATAGTACAATTCTCATATTTAGTCTATTATTGATGGAATAACTCTTAAGTATAAAAATTAAAGTAAGGATAAATATATAAGTAATTTATAATTAAATTTGTAACTACATATAAACTGACTTTATTTAATTTAAAATCAAAGCCCATAAAAAATAAATTTGGTGATTTTCATCCCTCATTGCTGCACATAAAGAAAGTTTGCATGGGAGATGGCTATAAAGGGGAGGCAATGCAGGTTCTGAAGAAGGAACCATAAGCCTGTGCTTGGCCTGTGGCTAAGAAAACCAGGGCTGGTTCTAATTGGTTCACGCGGTTAAGGCTGGTGCAGTCCGGTTTTTGTGTTTGGACCGAACCAAGCTCTCGCCTTGCCTGCCCCTGGAGGAAGGGCAGCGCCTTGTGTATGCCTGAGGTGCCTAGTTTTAGCCTTGCCTCTTCTGAGCGCCTAGGCACGTTTCTTGAGCGCTTTGACTACATAGAAACAACCGTTTTGTTATCTTATGCAAACTGATATATATGCTTATTAATTATTATTATGTTTGAAGATATTGGGAGCCAACATTTGAAGACTCTCTTTCATTGATTGCTCAAGTGCCAGCTGTTGCTGCATATATTTACCGTAGGATTTATAAAAATGGAGAAATTGTACCTGCAAATGACTCATTAGATTATGGTGGGAATTTTGCGCACATGCTTGGATTTGATAGTCCTGAAATGCAAGAGCTTATGAGGCTTTATGTCACTATCCACAGGTACGCTTTTAAATTTCTACACACAGATTGTGATTTATGAATACAATGTTTATATTATTGAATAATATTTAATTTGTCGCAGTGATCATGAAGGAGGAAATGTCAGTGCTCATACAGGTCATCTTGTAAGTGTTCATATAATTAGCTTGAGAAGTATAAATCCCATCATCAATCATATAGTCTGATATTTGTGGCCATTTCAAATTTTTTACCATTTTATTTTTCAATTTTGTATAGTTATAGTATATATTATATGTATTATATATTTGTGTCTGACTGAGAGTAATGATTATTGCAGGTTGCTAGTGCCTTGTCTGATCCATATCTCTCATTTGCTGCAGCATTAAATGGTCTAGCTGGACCTCTCCATGGTTTGGCTAATCAGGTGCCCTTATTATATTCTCTTTTTTACATAGGAAACTAATAAGGTTTTTTTGTATATGCTTAGGAAACTAATAAGTTTTGTGGTGCAGGAGGTTCTGCTTTGGATTAAGTCTGTGGTAAATGAATGTGGTGAGAACATAAGCAAAGATCAGTTGAAAGATTATGTCTGGAAAACCCTCAACAGTGGAAAGGTAAAACTAAAAGGGTGTTTTTGACGATTAGCTATTTAACTAATGATACACTTATTATAATTAAATTTTAAATAAATTCTTGTGGTTTTTATGGGACGGATGGAATATCTACTATTTTGTCTCCTCTATAAAGAGATATAATAGAAGGGAAACAATGATGTTGCTTGTTCCATATTATTAAGATATTTACCCCATCCTCACAAGTGTTTACTTTATGACTACTTTTAGGATTCTAAAATTAAAATTTGATAATTATATTTTAACCAACTTGAAAACGTCAGATATTAATTCTCACCCGTTATTCTGAAAAACAGGTCGTTCCTGGATTTGGGCATGGAGTTCTGAGAAAAACGGATCCCAGATACATGTGTCAAAGAGAGTTTGCATTGAAGCATTTGCCTGATGATCCTCTATTTCAGCTGGTTAGCACCTTGTTATGTGGAAAAACGGACGGGTTGGGTAACAGGTCGAACTAGGTTTAGGAATCGTTAATACGGGTAAAAGTGGGTTGGGACTTGGGTCATACTAGTTGAGCTGCAAACTTCTTTTTGTCCCTTTTGTTGGACTATAAAATATATAATGTATTAAAAATATGTTTAAAAACTATATTATTATTATTTCTATCTGCTTTTTGCTAATAGCTAATCTACTTTTTGTAAATAAGGTGATTATGAGGTTGCAAGCATCTATATAAGCTTTGGTTCTGACCCATTTAATCCGTCCCATTTTTTAACCACGTTTTCAAAATTTATCATCAGATCCGCCTGCTATGGGTAAAATATAACCCAAGTCAACCAAATTCTAGGAAACAAGTTATAAGTTCCATCAATATAGTTGACCCTATTTATTCTTTTCTTTAGGTTTCAAAACTTTATGATGTGGTGCCCCCAATCCTAACAGAACTCGGAAAGGTAACTGCTATTTTTTCGATTCCTATTTACATGAATACTTTTCTTTTGCTCATTAATTCTTTATCTCAACAACAAAGAAAAATAATACACTAACAGGTTTTCTTAGTTTTTATCCACTTTTGCTTTTACCCATAGAAGCTAAAGCCCTTATTTAGTTTTCCGGTTTAAACAACTCCTAAGAATGAATGAATAGGTAAAATAAAGAAAGTGGTCATGCTGACATGATCCTTTTATACTTTTCAAATATGTACTTGAACAAAAAGATTTCTAATTCATATGCTTATACTCTCTAAGTCATTAAGGACGCCATTTGTGTCTAATCACCATTAAATCACCTGACATAAATGGGAAGAACAGTTTTACAGAAATAGTGTTAGTCCTCTTAACCACTATCAATGATTTACATACAATTAATTTAATTAAAGTTGCATGAAAATAATGTAATTGATATGACAACTAGCATTAGTAAATATTCACCAAAAGTTCTCATGAGCTCACATCTTTTAGTTATACCGATTTAAATGGTGTGTCAAGAAAATTATAGATATGATACCCAACATTATTAAATATGAAGAGATATTATTTGGGCCCACCATCTTTTAGTTATGGTTTAGGTGGGCAGAAAAGAAAAGAAGATATAGAACTTTGTCATCACCACACATATACAACTATTTTTTTATATTTTAGTTTCCTTAATTATAAAATTATACAAAATCATTTTAATTTTTCCATCACCAAAAAGAAAATATGGAGTTGTATCTTTAGCAACACATAGTAGTTACAAAGACTTGTCCCGACAGTGCCTTATTTACAAGTCATACATTTGATCCATTATGGGATAAATATTTGTATCACGAAGGACATGGATAGGGTTCAGATAAATACGTAAATTAAATCTGTAGTTGTGTATTTGCAGGTGAAAAACCCTTGGCCAAATGTTGATGCTCACAGTGGAGTGTTGCTTAACTATTATGGTTTAACTGAAGCAAGGTATGCATTGGCTTGTGCTAGTTATCTCTAAGTTCACTACAGGTGGGAAAATGGTGTGCTGAAATGGGCCGGGCCAGCCTGGTTTGATGCTTTTTTGTCCAGATTTCTATTTTTTTTAATTAACAATCATCGTGCAAATATGATTATATTTTGATAATAATTTAATTCTCTAAATATGTTACTTTCATTTGACCCCTTCAGCTATTTCATTTTTAGCTATTTTTCATAATCTACCCATTTGAACCACTGCAGATAAAACATGATTCAAATCAGGTCATTTAAATATATAATGAGTTAAAATTTGTATCTTAATTTTACTATACGGGTTCCATCTCATTTATCTTCAAAGCAGGTAAGATCCACAAAATGAAAGCGGCTGAACAAGTTTTGTTTATATTTCTTCTAATTATTTTTACTTTTTTGCTATTTGTTACTTCCAGATATTACACAGTTCTCTTCGGTGTATCTCGGGCCATTGGAATCTGCTCTCAGGTTTGCCTCACACTATAGCCACCTTTGGTTTTGATTCATCTGAAAACCTCTATTCTTCCTTTGCTTCAAAATGCATCGTACTAATTGTCTACTTGGCACATAGGTTACAAAAAGTGTTTTGACTTGGCCAAACGTTTTATTATGTTACCCAAAATCAATGCAAACAGTTAAGTCTTGCCATTTTTAAAAGGGAAATGGTAGTGCAAATCTCATTGAGTATAATTATTTGTCGACAACACGCCGTATATTCTAATTGTCTTGGTGATCTATGGTTTCACAGCTCATATGGGACAGAGCCCTTGGGTTGCCATTGGAGAGGCCAAAAAGTGTTACAATGGAATGGCTTGAAAAACACTGCAACAAGTCTGTCTAATTTCGCACTTCAAAAGTAAAGATTTCACATCATTTGGCATAATAATAGTTGCTCAACCTTTGTTGGAGTATTTTCGCTGGCGGCAAGAGGCGGTGAACGGTGTTTGAGGTTGTTAGAGTAGATGCTTGAATCAAGTAGAGTGAGAAATTCAACCTGATGAGTTTTGGTGATTGTACACAAATTTGTATATTTGACAATGCCCTTGTCCCTTTGACATTTTGGTTGCATGAGATTCTTGTTTTTGGTCGATTAATGGTAAATCTTTACCAAAACTATGGGGCCATTTAGACTTGATTGGTCCACTGAAAAAGTAAAAACAACTATAGGCAGATGGCTTAACATGTTTAACTTAGAATAAAAAAACGTTATAAGGTCATCCCATTTAGGGCATTTTAAACCAGTTATTGCAATCGTTAACATGTTTAGAACTTGATTATAGTGCATATACAACCTCCCGTTTAGATAATGAGTTGTAAAATTTAAAAATGTTTGAGATTAGAGTTGATAATTTTGCCACAAATAAATATGAGTTGTGTTTGGGTTTATGAATTAACTTAACATGATTTTCACCTCTAAATTGATATCTAAGTATTCATGGTTGTAAAAATCACGATTAGTTACAATTTATTGGCAACTAATTGCTAATTGGAACCCAACGTAAGAATTTTTAACTAATCAGCCAATCAATCGATAGGTGGTCAATGGTGGTCAAAATTGGGCCTAAGCGTCCTATTCAGCCAAATATCGGCTATTTTCAAGCAATTCCGGCAGTATTCCAAGCCTTGGAAATTCCAACCAGACCTTGGGAATTCCGGTCAAATGTGTGTATAAATAAAGCTGGTATTTTTATAAAAAGTACCTATAAAAATGTGTGTACATATATATAAAGCTTAAAATTACATATAAAGTTTCTAATCCAATTAATTCCGATTAATCCCCTACCCCACCGTCCGACCAGTATCTAGCGAGTTCTATAACATTGTGTGTGCCTGTGTGACAACAAATGTCTAGAATTTCTAATAAAATGGTAGGTTGAAGTAAACGCATGGCAAACAGAAATTTGCATAGAAGAAATATACGAAAACTGAAATTTCATAATATCTTTTAAGTAAAAGAAATAACAAAAATAAGATAGGTTTTATGGTGCAAAAATTTTAATAATGGCTAAATTTCTGTTAATAGTATTTTAGGTATTATTTATCATTGTTTTAGCATATGTTTTTATTATATATCATGCATTTATTATGAGTATTTTTATTTATTTTGTGTAATGGTTGTTTTAATAGAACCGAGTCTATTTTGAATATATTTTGCGGGTGTTGAAAACATAAATAAGAGTAAGCTTAGGAAGATTATTTTAAGGGTGATTTGTGAAGACTTGAAAAAATTAATATAATATTTAATATAAAAGCTTATCTTCTAAAAGATTTGCTTGTTTACAAATTTTAAAAGTTAAATCTCGACAAAAGAAAAAGATATGAAGATTATCTATGCAATAACAAAAGAAAAGGGCATATTTTTCAAATCGAGTTCGACGACAGGAAGGAAAGCAAGACTCATTTTTGGTGATTTTTAAATTTTGGGAAGAAAATTAATTGTATCGTATTCATAAGTTTTTTATTTGTTTTATTTTTTATTGATCTAGTCGTCATATCCGGTTAGAACAATATTAGTTTTAATATTAAAGTTTATTTCTTTGATTTGGTTTAAACTTCTGTGAATCGTTTATGAGATGTTTTTGTATTAATGTTTTGTTTAATTGATTTTTGATCTTAAACCTGGATCCACCCTAGTATATATTAGATTATAATAAAATTGGTCACTTTATTAATTTCTCTAATAAAGTTATTTAAGTTTTAAAACCTTAATCAAGTTTTGATTTTTTTATAAGGAACAATTAACGATTTGAGTTGGTTTATGAATTCATTCTCGTTATAGATCATACAATCTAGTTAAACATATCGAACGAACCGCATGAGCTTAGAGTAGCGGGTTGGCTTTAATCAACAAACCACACTTGATTAGAGATTAGATAGAGTAGATGTCCGAACGGTGTGATATCTAGTATCAATACAAATCATAAGTATCATTGTACCGTAATCGTTAGTGATCGTAAGCTGAATCGAATCAAAAAATTATCTTAGTGTTGGAACTAGTTATCAAAAATTTACTTCACAATTCAAGTAACGTTGTTAGTAATTCTTTTTCCTAATTAAAAACAACAAAAAATATTAAACTTCGTTTTTTTGGTGGACCTTAACATGGTCGCGTGGAATTTACTTTACAATTTTGACACGTTCGTGTCAGCTTGCTAGAAAATATTTACTTTTTGTAATTTGTTTTTAGTTGTAGTTTCTAATTAAACCCTCCATCTTCCTTAACCATAACCAACAAAAGTAACTGTGATAAAACGTTTTTTGTATTAAAATAATTAACTCGTACCCCTGAGTACACGAACCTACTTCGGCTCATACTATTCTTAGTGTGTGCACCGTAGGTTCATACTTAAATATATTTTATTTGCTGTATTCGACACCCAACAATTTCAACTATCACAATCATAAAATTTAATAACTAAATTTTCATAATATCTTTGTATAAACTTGAAAGTGCAATAGTTTTATGGTCAGCTTTAAGAAAACAAAAATTATAACATTCATAATGTCACATCACAGTTACTAATATATTATATAATAATGTTTCACAACGGAGATGGTGGTCCTCTATACTTTTCGTATTTTAAATTTTTTTGTTTTACGTTTTAGTCTAAACTAGAATTAAGTTCTCGCGTTGCGGGTGGAGGGGGGGTAAAATTGTGTCAAATAACATAAATGTCACATCACCGCCAACTTCCACCAACATTGAAGTTAGGTTGTGTTAATGCGGAGAAATTAGACCAAAACGTAAAACATAGAAAAGTTTAATTAAGTCAAATTGTAAGGTTTTGGGTTAATTTGCAAAACTTAGAACGAAACGTAAAACATAAACTTACGAAAGATAAAAGTTTTGGGTTAAAGCTGTAAATTAAAAAATTGTAAGGTCAAATTGCAAAAGATAAAAATAATTTGGTTGAAAAGTAAAAACTCAATTTTTGTGAGGTTACATTACAAAAATAAAAAGTTTAAGGTTAAAAGTAGAAAATTATTTTTTATAAAACACTCTAATCATAAGGTACAACACCTTATGCATAGAAAAATCAAAAATTAGTATATTATAAATTTTAAGAGTTAACACGTCACAACGTGCATGTGCGGTTCAATATTTTTAGGCTTATCTTTTTCACGTTTAACGCCCCCTACGCAAGTCATAGACCGACTTACTTATTGTTTTACATGTTTTACGTTTCGTCTGCGCGATTCAACATTTTTACGTTAACTTTTCGTTCGGTTTTATTATTTTTTAAACGAGTCTTTTTGGTGTTGGTAAACACAGACGGTGGTATGTCATTGATGCTACTTGACATAGTTTTACCCCACCGCTACAACACTAGAGACTTGATACTAATTAAAAATATAAATTAAAATAATTTTTTTTTATAAATTTGGACAAATGTCCATTAATTATACAACAACATAATATTGTCTTTATTATTTGAAAAGAATTAACCACCAAAAACACAATAAAATATCAAGTCAAAAGCGTCGTGAAGACATCAATACGTTGAAATCTGACCCTCTCATCATATCAGATCCCAATCAACTTCACTCTTCAATAATTCACCTCAACAAAGTCATCTACACTTCAATCCTTCAATCTGCAACATCAATGGGGAAGAAGGCGGTGTTGATCGGCTGCAACTACGCCGGAACCAAGGCGGAGCTCCGGGGATGCGTCAACGACGTCAAGCGAATGTACCGTTGTCTCGTCGATCGTTACGGCTTCTCCGACGACGATATCACCGTCCTCATCGATTCCGACGACTCCTACACTCAACCTACCGGCCGGAACATCCGCAAAGCTCTCTCCGATCTCGTCTCCTCCGCCGAGCCCGGAGACTTCCTCTTCGTTCACTACAGCGGCCACGGCACTCGCCTCCCGGCGGAGACCGGAGACGATGATGATACTGGATATGATGAGTGTATTGTTCCTTGTGACTTCAATCTCATCAACGGTATGGTAGATTAGTAGATCGGTAGTTTGATTTGTTTTGATTTGATTTGGAGAATTGGAGTTGAGCTTTTGTTTGGTGAATTTTGGATTCGGATCACTGGATTTAGGATTTGTGTTGGTGATTTAGCGTTTTGACTTCGAGTTCTAACGAATGGTTGAAAGCTGTTGGTGATCGTCTGATTATGTGTCGAAATGTTGGGAAATTGAATTTGTTGTGGCTTAATCGTTGATCGTCAAATGTGTTATTTGGATTAAAAGTAGTTACCGACGGAGTTTACGATCAATTGATCGTGATTACTTTCGGTTGATTAGAAGTTGATCTTCCGTTTGGTGATTTAGCGTTTTGAATTTAAGTTCTACCGAATGGTTACAGGCTGTTCGTGATTGTCTAATTATGTTGATTTGAATTTGAGCTTTTGTTTGTGAATTTTAGGTTCTGATAATCGGATTTAGCCTTTAGGATTTGTGTTGTGTTGGTGATTTGATGTTTTGAACTTCGAGTTCTGGAGATGGATGAAAGCTCTTCGCGATCCGAATTGAGTTCATTGTGTTTGTTTCATTGATCCTCAAATGTGTTATTTGGATTGAAGTGATTGCTGACGCACTTTATGCTTGTGATAGCTGAGAACATTATCTAAATCGTTTATGATTGCTGACGAATGTACTGCTGGATCTGAAGCGATCTTGCTGTTATTCATCGAAATCGTTTATGATTGTGATAACGGTCAATTTTGCAATCCTAAAAACTTGATTACTCTAGCATTATCGGATCTGTGTAATTTCACTAACATCTGTATAATTTAGTTATAATAGTCAGTCCTGCTAGAGAGAATTAAATTCTGTTAGGTGATGATAGTGGATATGATTAGTGTATCGTCCCCTACGAGTTTAATCTGATTAACAGTATGCTACTTTCAGTTGAATTTTAGCTTCAGATCGCTGAATTTAGGATTTTTGTTGGTGCTTAACGTTTTGACTTCAGGTTTTAACGAATAGTTGAAAGCTATTCATGATTGTCTTTTTATGTTCTAAATGTAAGGAAGTTAAATTTGTTGTGGCTCAATCATTGATCCACAAATGTGTTATTAGGATTGAAGTAATTACCAACAGACTTTGTGATTATGATAGTTGAAAACATTATGTAGATGAATGTTTCCAGCGAATGAACTGCTGGATCTGAAGCCATCTTGCTGTTAAGACCGTATGCATTGAAATCGTTTTGTGTCCCCTGTTACTGTCAAGTTTGCAGCCTGAAAACTTGATCACCCTAGTCCCTAGCATTATCGTCATAATTTCACTAACATCTTTATAATTTTAGTTATAATATCCAGTCCTGTTAGAAGAATTGAATTCTGATAACCTGGACCTCAATTAGGAAGTCCTCTCATCTTTGTGTTTGCATCTATGATCATATACATCATTTCTGTTGAATTCATATGATAAGAGAATTAACATAAAGTAAAGCAAATGTTGTTTGTATCAAAGATAATAACTTTATTGTCCTGGGGTAATGAATTTGATGTTTTGTTATACGGTGATTACAGATGATGACTTCAGGGAGCTTGTTGATCAAGTTCCTCAGGGTTGCAGAATAACCATTGTATCAGATTCATGCCACAGTGGTGGACTAATCGACGAGGCTAAAGAACAGATTGGCGAGAGCTGCAAAGACGATACAAATGAAGAAGAACAAGAAGAAAGTGGGTCTGGTTTTGGATTTAGAAGTTTCTTACACAAAACCGCTGAAAATGCATTAGAGTCCCGTGGCATTCATCTCCCTTCTGGCTTACGCCATAATAAGCATCGTGAAGAAGAAGAAGTAGAAGAAGAAGAGAGAACATATGGAGATCTTCATGTTAAGAACAAATCGTTACCTCTTTCTACTCTTATTGACATACTGAAACAAAAAACTGGCAAAGATGATATAGATGTTGGGAAAGTGAGACCTACATTATTTGATATGTTCGGTGAAGATTCCAGTCCAAAGGTGAAAAAGTTCATGAATGTGCTCTTAAACAAGCTCCAAGGCGGTGAGGGTGGCGAAAGTGGTGGTTTTCTTGGTATGGTTGGGAGTCTAGCTCAGGAGTTTCTAAAGCAAAAACTGGATAACGATTCAGAATATGCAAAACCCGCGATGGAAGCAGGGGTTGGAAGTAAGGAAGATGCATACGCAGGATCAAAGAAACGAGCATTGCCAGAAAATGGGATTTTGATTAGCGGGTGCCAGACACACGAGACCTCAGCTGATGCAACACCAAGTGGCAAACCAGATCAAGCCTACGGGGCTCTTAGTAATGCGATTCAAACAATTCTTGAATCGAATGATGATGTTACTAACTACAAGCTTGTGACCGAGGCGAGGAGGATGCTAAAGAAACAGGGGTTCACTCAAAACCCGGGTCTTTACTGTGATGACAGCCATGCCAAAGCTTCTTTTGTGTGCTAAGCATGGCGTGACGCGACTCCGTATATGATATCTGTGAACTTCATATGGTATGTTTTTATGTGTTTTACTTGAATGTTGGTTTTCAAAAATACTTCTGGACTTGATATTTGTGGGCTTGAATTGTGTTGTCTTTATACTTTAATTTTTATATGTTAATTAAAATATAAACAGTGTGGTTATTTCTATTTGATGACAAACTGTTGCTTTGAATTGTATGTACCTCAAATCATCTTCTTCTATATTTTTTTTGGGGATTAGAACTAATTTATCCTTAAACATGTCACATTTTATTTATACTAAATCTGATAAAAACTCATTAGAAAATTATAAAATGAATACAAACTGTTGTTTTTTTTTGTTTTATTAAATTAATCAATATATTTTCATCATTACACATGTTTTTTTAATTGAATCTGGTATAAAAGAAACTCCATACATGCTTGGGTTGTCTAAAAATAGTTTCAAGCTATCTATGGCCTATGACTAACCCTATAAGAACGGGCGGGTCGGGTAAAACTAGGTTTGAATCGAAAGGGGTCATTCTAAAGTTATCAATTTGGGTTTGGGTCAAAACGGGTTATGACCACAATGGATCTAGGAAAAGAAATTATCATAATGTGTTCACGTGTTATATTTGTTTAAGACGGCTAGTTGCGAGTTGCGACAATGGCGTAGGCAGTGGCGCATGTTCGCTGGCGACGACGATGGCGATGAGCGGTGATGGTAGCGGCGGTGAGGGTGATGGCGACTATGGTTGTAACATGCAAGATACAATCAAAAGCTAATCCAAAAAAGCAATCTAAGATGTACTTATACTATATTCAAATCAAATCAAACACATAAGCTGACAAGTGCATATTGCATAATAGTACTCGTTATTCATGTCTCATATACATATCCTACGACCAATTCATCACAAGTGCAGGCTTAAGTCAATAAGACCAAATCATAGATTTGTTACAAATTCAAGGTGATGATCACATAATAAGTTTCAAACACAACTTAAAACACCATACAATCATGCATAAAGAACACAAACAACAGTAACCAAGAAACAATGCACCAACAAAATAAAAAGACTCAAAGACCATATCACAAGACCATACCATCACCTCTCTATGGACCTGCACAACTCTAGCCAGCCAAGTTAGCCATGCTCCTACCCAAACTACCGAGAAGCTCGGCTCGCGTTCGCGTCATATCCATTTGAAACTCAAGCCTTATGCGCAGGGTTTCTGGGTCAAGACTGCTATATGCCACTCTATCCACACAATCCAAATGCGTTCCATAATCGCATGGTTCACAGTAGTACACCCAACAGTCCTTTTCAAAATCCCCATAACAAACATCACAGAGAATCGTAGTGTCTTCGTCTTTCACATTCACAGGACACGAGTAAAGTAGTTTAAGCGTATGCTCGTGATCATCTCGTTTCACTGTTTCAGGTAAACCTGCACATTGGGTGTGCAGATCAAATTTGCAAATAGAACAGTGATAGGTGAAACCTGTACCGTCGCCTGAACATGCATTGCAAGTAAAGTAACCATCTTCGTTGTCGTAAGGCGCTACTGGGAGGAGGGCTAGATGGTGTTTCGGGTGTGACTTGTGATGGATCTCTTTTTGTAAATTAAAGCATGATTCGTGAAGATGAAAGTTGCACTTTGGTTCGACGCATGAATATCCGTCGCCAACTAGAGTTTCCTTACATCCTGCACAAATAACCTCATCATCTTCATATTCTTCATCCTCTTCATCTCCTTCATCCTTTTCATCTTCATCATCTTCTTCATTATCTTCTACATCTTCTTTATCTACTTCATATCCTTCATCTTCTTCACTTTCTTCATCTTTTTCATCTTCTTCACTTTCTTCATCTTTTTCATCTTCTTCACTTTCTTCATCTTTTTCATCTTCTTCACTTTCTTCATCTTTTACATCTTCTTCACTTTCTTCATCTTCTTCATCTTTTTCATATTCTTCATCTTCTTCATTTTCTTCACTTTCTTCATCTTCTTTTATATATACTTTAGATAAACGGTGCGGGTGGCTGAAATGCATTATAATATCTTGATCATTCAATCCATTTTGATGCATTGTAGGATCATGAGAGGTAGTATTGGAATGATCTGATGGATTATTAGTGGGAATAGAAACAGTTTGTGCCATAATAACAGATATCTTTTAGTGAGATTGCAAAGAGAGTACATCATATGACCATAAATAGATGGAATTGAAGTAGTTGTTTAGCAAGTAGCCGTAGAATTGGTCATATTGCCAACTATTTCATCGTAGAGATTCTTATTCTCGAGAAGTTGACTTTATAGTTATAATATTCAGTTGACTTTGTGATGCAATGGATGGTTATTTACAAAAATTACTAAAAAGAACATTTGACCATACAAAAAGCCCAATAAATACTGACCCAACTAAATTTTAGCCGGGTTTAGCTTGGTTCTGTTGGGACGACCAAAAGTCTCTCTCGGATACAATTTAAGTCGGGACACGTGTCAGCTCTTTAATTTCACGTGTGACTAAGTCAATGTTTGGGTATACTGCCAACTATTTTATCGTAGAGATTCTTATTCTCGAGAAGTAGACTTTATAGTTATAATTTAGTTGACTTTGTGATGCAATGAATAGATCTTTACAAAAATTACTAAAATGAACATTTAACCATACAAAAAAGTCAAATTAAGACTGACCCAACTAAATTTTAGCCGGGTTTAGGGGCTGTTTGATTACACTGAGTGGGTAAGATCTGACTGAGTCAGAAGTTGACCAGTTAGAAGTATTGACTGGGTATGCATCTGACTGAAACTTAACAGTTTGATTCAGTATTTGACTGGAACCAAAACGATTCAATATTTAAGTAACAAAACCCACTGGAGTCACACCACCGGTCGGAACCACCACCGCAAGGGGGGGGGGAGGTCGGAGGGGGTGGCGGCCTGCGGGTCAGCCGGTCAGCACATTTTTTTTTCAAGGTCTGGGTCAGCATTGGAGACCCGGTCAGCCGGGATCGAATCCGAAATCAAATGGGCTGACTCGCTGACCGAGTCAGCCGGTCAACCGGGTCAGCCCGGTCAGCCGGGTCAGCCCAAACACAAACAACCCCTTAGCTTGGTTCTGCTAGGACGACCAAAAGTCTCTCTCGGGTACAATTTAAGTCGGGACACGTGTCAGCTTCTCTTTAATTTCACGTGTAACTAAGTCAATGTTTGGGTCTGCTAGTGAGTAGTTTAGCCGAGACACATGTTTGCTCAACGTTTAATTTTATGTGAGACCAAGTCAATGATTGGGTCAGCCTGGGCTTAGCCGGGGTTAGGCGGGACATGTGTTAGCTCCCTGATTAATTTCACATTAGATCAAGTCAATGATTGGGTCGGTTAGACAGTAGCCAACTTAGCCTGAAGGGGTATTTGACACCTTACTATTGGTTAGAAATAGATAAATGAATACTAAAAGTCAAATGTTTATTCTGTTAAAATGATTGGTCAAATGTTTATTTTGATAATTTTATTCAATGGGCACCGAGTCGAATTATATATTGTTATTGAATTAAAATGATTAAAATATATGAAGCTACCGAATTAATGAAGATAAAACTCCTTAAAATAAATAACCTGAATAACCCAACTTGGATTAAACAATAATAAGACTTCACAAAAAAAAATTGACACATAAATACATAATACAGCAAGCTTATATCGAATAAAGCTGACAACACACATATATGTTTAAAAACAAAGTATACTAAATATATTTAAAATCAGATATTAATAAAACTATTTTATATTTTAATCTATAGAAATGTCAAATGGGTATCCGTTTTCTCCTCTTTTTCCCTTTTTAACCCTCAGTCTAATCCAATTTATAACAAAATTCGGTGCATTTGAAAGTAGGAATGAAATGAGTTTCAATAATTATCTCAAGCCGGATCATGACATAATGGGTGAAATAAAATCCTTCAAGATTTGAATTGGATTCATGGTTTTATTTTTTTTAATTCTGATTTGTGTAGGGATTAACCTTGATCGGGTTAAAGTGTCGTCTTTTGTTACAATTCATGGAGCGTGTTTTGGTTGGACCAGCTCAATAAATTCGTAGTAATTGGAGTCAAGTTCACTTCATTGCAGTTTAATTTGATTATGTGATCATGAAGTTAGTAGTTTAGATAATGGTTATGTTATGGAGTAGTGCTACATGTTTTAAATCAAATCAAACACATAAGCAAGCCAGTGCACGGGTGTATGACAAAGCAATTTTTGTATATGCCATCTAGTATGCAATACTCGTTTTTTATGTGTAATATACGTATCCGACTCTTGACTAACACCAATTCATCACACATGTCAAAGAGTGACGATATCAAAATGCAGGTTAGTTAATAGATTAGTTTCAAGATAAAGATGTTCAGGTGATGTATTAGATAACTAGTCTCAAACACAACTTAAAACACCATAAAATCATGTACGAAAAACACAAACAACAAATACAAAAACAATGCACCAACAAAAATAAATAAATAAAGACTTAAAAACCATCAAATGACCATACCATCATATCTCTCTATGGACTTGTACAAATCTAGCCAATCAAGTAAGCCATGCTTGAACCCAAACTAGCGAGTGCAAGATGGTAGTTGATTGAATAGTTAAGTTATAATATATAGAGATCATAAGGAACCATAGAAACCTACAAACTCGTAGGCTCATACTATAAAACCCTAATAGCGTATTCCAGTAGAAGAAGCAAGAAGCTGGGCATGTTGTCGAGCCATTTGCATTTGTAACTCAAGCATTTGGAGTTGGGATTGTGTATCAAGAATGTTATACTCGTTACATTCTTCACAATCCACACAACCCAAATGCGTTCCATAATCGCATGGTTCACAGTAGTACACCCAACGATCCTTTTGAACATACCCATGACAGACATCACAGAAAAACATATAGTCTTTGTCTTTCAAAGGACACGAGTAACGTAATTTAAGCATATGCTTGTGATCATCCCGTTTCACTGTTTCGGGTAATCTTACACATTGGATGTGTAGATCAAATTTGCAAATAGAACAGTGATAGGTAAAACCTGTACCTACACTAAAACATGCATTGCAAGTAAATTCACCATTTTCATTGCCGTAAGGCGCTAACGAAAGGAGGACTAGAGGGTGTTCCGGATGTGACTTATGATGGATCTCTCTCTCCAAATGAAAGCATGATTCATGAAGATGAAATGTGCAATCTGGTTCGACGCATGAATAGCCTTTGCCAACTAGAGCTTCTTCACATCCTGAACAAATGATCTCATTCTCTTCATCTTCTTGTAAATTGACTTTAAATAAACTGTGTGGGTGGCTGAAATGTATTATTTTATTATCTTTGACATTGTTATGAGGCATTGAAAGATCATGAGAGCTTGTGATCGAATCTGATGGATTACTTGGAAATGGAATAGATGGTTCGGTTTGTGGCATGAAAGGATACTGGGCACTAGAATTGTGAGAACTTGTTGGAATGGAAACATGACTCTTTTGAGGCGTTGAAGGATCTTGGGTGCTAGGAGTAGGAATTGGTGGATAATTGGTTGGAATGGAAACAGAAGGTCCAGTTTGAGCGACGGAAGGATATTCAGTACTAGCAGGAGTGGAAACAAAAGGTTTAGTTTGTCCCATAGAAGGATATTGGACACTGGAATTGTGAGAGCTTGTTGGAATGGAAACAGAAGGTATGTTTTGCGCGGTAGGAGTTGGATTTGGTGGATAACTAGTGGGAATGGAAACAGAAAGTCCATGATTCGTGGTAGAATACTGAGCATTAGCAAGCAAGTTCAGAGAACTCGCATGAATGGAAACAGAAGCTAGATTATGAGCTAATTCCATGGATGGATCTTGACTTGTGGAATGATATTGCGCACCGGAATCAGAATTCGGGGGTATGCAATGATCCTGAGTACCTGGAATAGATGTATGAACTCCATTCCATCCTGATGGAACTAGTTCTTGGAACTGATGGACATTTTTAAAACTTGCAGAGCTAGTAATTGAATACGCGCATTGGACATGAAGGTCAAATTCACAGTCAGCACAGGAATATGAGAATCCGGTTCCGATGATCTGACAGGAATTGCAGTAAAAGGAGTTAGATTGGTAAGTTGGGTATGGGACCAAAGTGAGGGGATGAGGAGGGTGAGATGGGTGTTTGAGGGACCGAGTGGCGCGATAGCATTGTTCGTGCAGGAAGAAGTTGCATTGCCAACAAACATATACGGTTCCAGTTGCAGAAGAGTTGCAACCGGAGCACGAGACTTCGATGCCTTCGGGCATCTGGTGCGTGATTAGGTTGTGCGAGTGGCTGAAATGCTTGAACCCTTGATCCATATCTTTGAATGTGGTTTTGGGTGCAAAGGAAAAGAGAGTATACATGTGAAGTTAAATAGATGGAAGTTGATGTAACTAACCATTAAATTGAGGTCAAATTGCCAACTATTTCCTTGTAAAGATTCTTATTTTCAAGAAGTTGACTTTGTAGCTATAATTTAGTTGACTTTGTAATGGAATGAATATATCTTTGGTGTAAATGAATACAGAGTAAATGAGTATTTCTAGGAAAAAACAAAAAAATATAAAAGATTAATGTTACATCCTTGAGTATCACGTTACATCCTTGAGTATCACATGTTCTTTTATTTTTATTCTTTTTTTCTAATTTTGATATATAATAGATTTGCTAGAAATAACTCGGGAGGAATGCCAAGATGTGATGGTTGTAATATAAGTTTTCATATTATTTCGCTAGCTTAATTTCTCTATAATTAAATTAAATTGAATTACCAAAAAGAAATTAGTTTTTCTCATAGTGAAGATAAGAATTGACTTTTTACTTTGTAACTTCAATTTGCGACTTTTTTAATTATATATTTAATTAGTTACTTTGTTTTCTCCCATTTCCAAATAGAATTATAATATCTTTCTTTTCGAAATATTATTAAATTAAAATATCTTTAAAATACCTTACATAACCCTTAATATTATTCATTCAAGATCAATGAAAATTTCTTTTGAAGTAATTTGATTTTAGGTTGTTTCGCCTCTATGAAAAATATATCTTTATGCCTTTTTGTTTTCTTTTATGTTGTAAAATAAGTTTTGTTTAAAATCTAGTAGTTTTACATTTCATCTATTGTCTATTTTATAGAAATTCAGAATTTATGTCATGTGCATGTGTAACTTTCATTTCTTTACATGTTAAACTTAATATTTAGTTTTTTTAAAAGCTTTTTTTAATGTATGAACATGTGACATTTTTATATATGCATATGTCTATAGTTATTTTTATGTTTTGTTCGAATGTACATGTAACTTTACTGGTAAAAGCTAATTAACATGTTACTATTTTCAATATGGTTAAAAAAGACGTTATCCGCCTCGAAGCATATGTATTACCCCTAGTTTATTTACAAATTCAAATAAATGTTCATGAACTACATAATCAGTTTCAACACAACTTAAAACACCATAAAATTTATGTATAAAGAACACAAATAACAGTAACCAAAAGACAATGATAAAAAAGATTCACAAACCATCACAGGTACGAACCTAGTTATACAACTTAGCCATACTTGAACCGAAACTAGAGATACCGTGGGCTCGCTATCGAGACATTTTCATTAGAAAGTCAAGCCTTTGACGTTGGGCTTGTGCGTTAAGAATGGTATATCGTAAACAATATCGACAACCCTCACAACCCATATGCGTCGAATTGTGAGGCGTCGAAGGCTCTTGGGCACTAGGAATAGGATCCAGTGTATAATTATTTGGAACAAAACAAAAGATCATGTTTTAGTGATGGAAGGATCTTCGGTACTCGAAGAAAGGGAAACATAATCTTGATCATGAGCCAATACCATAGATAAAACTTGACTCGTGAGATAAGCGCATTGGACATGAATGTCGAATTCGCAGTCGGCACACGAATATGAGAATCCGGTTCCGATGATCGGATCAAAGGGGATGAGAAGTGTGAGATGGGTGTTTGAGGGAAGCATTGTTCGTGCAGGAAGAAGTTGATTTTATAGTTGTAATTTAGTTTACTTTGTGATGCAATGTATGGTTCTTTGAAAAAATCATTAAGATTGAATATTTGACCATACAAAAAAACTAAATAACTACTGACCCAACTAAAATTTAGCCAGATTTAGTTTGATTCAGCTACGACACTCAAAAGTCTCTCTAGGCTACAATATAGTCGGGTTTAGTCGGGCTTAGCCGGGGCACGTGTCAGCTCTTTGTTAATTTCACGTGGGACTAAGTTAAGGATTGGGTTGGTTAGGGAGAAGTCGGGTTTAGCCGGGACACGTGTTTGCTTCACGTGATACCAAGTTAATGATTGGGTTAGCTAGGGAGTAGCCGGGCTTAGGTGGACACGTGTTTGCTCCACGTTTAGTTTCACGTCAGATCAAGTCAATGACCGGATCGGTTAAGAAGTAGCCGACGTAACCTGAATTGATATTTGATACCTTACTATTGGTGAAAATAGATAAGTGTAGGTTAAAAATCAAATGTTTATATTAATAAAATGGTTAGTCAAACGTTTATTATTATAATTTTGTGAGATGGGCACGACTCATTCATATATTATTGAATTAAAATGATTAAAAATACAATATGAAGCTACCAAATTAAAAAGAAAAAACTCCTTAAAATAAATAACCTAATTACCCAACTTGGATTAAACAATAATAAGACCTAATAAAAAAATTAATTTTCACATAATACAGCAAGCTTATATCGAATAAAGACAACACACATATATTTTAGAAATAAAGTATACTAAATATATTTAAAATTAAAATATTGATGAAAACTATTTATGTTTTAATCTATATAAAAGTCAAATGGGTATCCGTTTCCTCTTCTTTTTCCCCTTTTTAACCCTTAGTCTAATCCAATCAATAACAAATTTTCTTTCTACTTTATATACAAAAATAAATTTTTATTTAAAACTTATATATGTGTGTATGCGCACGTATGCATACATGAGATTACATGCATGTTTTCACAAATTCTAACAAGGACTCAAAATGTATTCAAACTTTTTATTTCTTTTTCCAAGATTGCGATTTGCGATTTATGATTATCGGTCCTTTGTCCTTCAAGGGTCGATTGATTCCAATTTCTGCGTAATGGTTTCCAATTGTAGAGGGGCATTCAATTGAGAACCATAATCTGTAAAGAAACAGAAAGAACCACTTTAACTCTTGTACTATTTATTATATAAATATATCAAAATGTTTGTAATTTTAATACTTTCAAAAAATCACGATATCTACAGTCTTTTGATAATGTGCATATATGCACATACATTGTATTGCATATATGAACATTTTATAGTTTTTCTAAAAGAATTAATGAGAGAGGTGATAAAATGAAAGAAACGATGAAAAAATAGAATCAAACCATCATCTTTTAGTATTACAATTTTTATCGAGGTGTTATGTCCATAGCTTATGTGGTTCTTAGTAATTCTTTACATATTTGTGGTTCTCAATAAAATGTTTCCCAGTCTCTACTTTTTTCATTCTTCTTCAAATCTTTGTTCCTTAAGATTTGAAATGGATATTCAAGGTTTTTCTACACATTTGATTTTTGTAGACATTAATCTAGATCGGGTCAAATTCTTGTCATTTGTTACGGTTCATGGAGTGTGTTTTGATAGAATCGGGTCAATAAATTGGTAGTAAGCGAAGTCAATTCCAGTTCACTTCAGCATTGATCATGTGAGTTAATGGTTTAGATTATAGTTATGTTATGGAGTAGTGCTATATGTTTTTAATTAAATCAAACACATAAGCAGGCCGGTCTACGGGTACATGACCATGCGGTTTTTTTATACTTGTTGTCTAGTGTGTAATATAATTTTTTCATGTGTAATATACATATCGACCCTTGACTAACACAAATTCACCACACATGTCAAAGAGTGACAATAACAAAAGTAGTGTAGGTTTAAGTCAATACATCAGTTTCACAATAAATGTTCAGGTGGATGTATCGAATAATTAGTTTCAAACACAACTTAAAACACCATAAAATCATGTACAAAGAGCACCAACAAGATAAAAGACTCAAAAGCCATCACAGGATCATACCATAAGCTCTCTCATAGACCTGTACAAATCTAGCCAGCCAAGTTAGCCAGGCTCGAACCCAAACTAGAGATAAATTGGGCTTGTTGTCGAGCCATTTTCATTTGAAACTCAAGCCTTTGGAGTTGGGCTTGTGCGTCAAGAACGCTATATTCTTCACATTCTTCACAATCCACGCAACCCAAATGTGTTCCATAATCGCATGGTTCACAATAGTACACCCAGCGGTCCTTTTGAATGTCCCCATGACAAACATCACAGGAAAATGTACAGTCTTCGCCTTTCATAGGACACGAGTAAAGTAGTTTAAGCATATGCTCGTGATCATCCCGCTTCATTGTTTCAGGTAAGTTCACACACTGAATGTGCAGATCAAATTTGCAAATAGAACAGTGATAGGTAAAACTTGTACCATCACTAAAACATGCATTGCAAGTAAATTCACCATTTTCATTGCCGTAAGGCGCTAACGAAAGGAGGATTAGAGGGTGTTCCGGATGTGACTTATGATGGATCTCTTTCTCCAAATGAAAGCATGATTCATGAAGATGAAAAGTGCAATCTGGTTCGACGCATGAATAGCCTTTGCCAACTAGAGCTTCTTCACATCCTGAACAAATGATCTCATTCTCTTCATCTTCTTGTAAATTAACTCTAGATAAACTGTGTGGGTGGCTGAAATGCATTATTTTATTATCTTTGACATTGTTATGAGGCATTGAAAGATCATGAGAGCTTGTGATCGAATCTGATGGATTACTTGGGAATAGAATATATGCTCCAGTTTGTGGCATGGAAGGACATTGTGCACTAGATTTGTGAGAACTTGTTGGAATGGAAACACGAATCTTTTGAGGCGTTGAAGGATCTTGGGCGCTAGGAATAGGATTTGGTGGATAATTGGTTGGAATGGAAACAGAAGGTACAGTTTGTGCCATAGAAGGACTTTGTGCACAAGAATTGTGAGAACTTGTTGGAATGGTATCAGAAGGTTGAGTCATTAAAGGATCTTGGGCAACTAGAATTGGATTTGGTGGATAACTAGTGGGAATAGAAACAGAAGGTCCAGTTTGAGCGACGAAAGGATATTCAGTACTAGCAGGAATGGAAACAGAAGGTCTAGTTTGTCCCGTAGAAGGATATTGGACACTAGAATTGTGAGAACTTGTTGGAATGGAAACAGAAGGTCCAGTTTGAGCGACGGAAGGATATTTAGTACTAGCAGGAGTGGAAACAAAAGGTTTAGTTTGTCCCATAGAAGGATATTGAACACTGGAATTATGAGAACTTGTTGGAATGGAAACAGAAGGTATGTTTTGCGCGCTAGGAGTTGGGTTTGGTGGATAACTAGTGGGAATGGAAACAGAAGGTCTATGATCCGTAGAAGAATATTGAGCATTAATGGATACAGAAGCTAGATTATGAGCCAATGCTATGGATGGATCTTGACTTGTGGAATGATATTGCACACTGGAATCAGAATTCAAAGGTATGCAATGATCCTGAGTACCTGGAATAGATGTATGAACTCCATTCCATCCTGATGGAACTAGTTCTTGGAACTGATGAGCAATTTTAAAACTTGTAGCGCGTGTAATTGAATACGCGCATTGGACATGAAGGTCGAATTCACATTCAGCACATGAATAGGAGAATCCGGTCCCGATGATCTGACATGAATTACAGTAAAAGGAATTAGAATCATAAGTTGGGTATGGGAACAAAGTGAGGGGATGAGGAGGGTGAGATGGGTGTTTAAGGGACCGAGTGGCGCGATAGCATTGTTCGTGGAGGAAGAAGTTGCACTGCCAACAAACGTATACGGTTCCGGTTGCAGAAGAATTGCAACCGGAGCACGATACTTCGATGCCATCGGGCATCTCGTGCATGATGAGGTTGTGCGAGTGGCTAAAATGCTTGAACCCTTGATCCATATCTTAGAAAGTGGTTGTGGGTGCAAATGAAAAGAGAGTATATATGAAGGTAAACAGATGGTTGTAGTGCAAGTAGCCATTAAATTGAATTGGTCAAATTGCCAACTATTTTCTTGTAGAGATTCTTATTGTAAGAAGTTGACTTTGTAGCTATAATTTAGTTGACTTTGTAATGCATTGAATATTTCTTTGGTGTAAATGAATACAGAGTAAATGAGATTTTAATTTAAAGAAAAAAAAACATATAATGATTAATGCATAAGAACATAAGATCACTTTTATAGAACTAGAAAGAGGCTCATGTTAACGAGGTGTACATCTGAATGTGAAAGTCTAAACTTGCACACACGAGGCGACAACATACAAAGACGAGTTAATCACTGGTTAATTTTAATTTCGAGACCATCAGTTTCAACATCTAGTACATCACCACCCGCACCCACGATCATCATCGAAGCGTGAGGTTGTTGATAGCACGAGACATATTATGTCCATTTCGGGGAATCATAATCTCGACACTAACAATTCCAAAATAGTAGTTACCACCAAATACAGGAAGAGAGTATAACGCGTGTGAAAAATATATAGGGAGGTTTCGGGAGACGTTTGACCCACTTTTTGTTACCATTTTTTGATGGTTCAAGCCTTTGTGTATTTTGATTTAATAGTACTTTAGAGTAAATGATAGTAAACATTAGATTTTAGTTTGCAAATGAAACATCACACTTGATTTAGAGACAACGAGAATTTAATTAGAAAAAACTGACCCATTGGCACACTACTAATAACTACTTAAACCATTACTCCACTACTAAAACTCAATCAAACTAAAAACTTACCTTATAATTCAAACAAAATATGTGATTAAAATACTAAACTCTTATTAACTTGACCCAAGATTATCCCAATTTTTTTTGCCATTTATGGCAATTTCTCGTTGTTATATGTAATATATATTTTCAACGGATTAACGACATTGTTTCAAACCAGTATCTTGACAAACGATCGATAGATCTGGGATGGAATAATATCTGAAAACTTATCCTTAGCTAGTATCACCAATGGATTACCGAGGGATTCTCCGTCGGAAAACAGTTCCTGCAGACAATAATCAAATATGGACTTACGAGTGTCAATGGTCCGTCAGTGATAATCTCAACATCCTAGGCTATCGTATCAGTCGTTGTTACCACCATTATATGTTTATCCGATTTAAGCTTTATCCATAAGTAGTGTTTTTATATGTTATCTAGCATGTAATACTCGTTTTTCATGTATATATCTGACCCTTTGATTATCTACAAATCTCCAATTCACCACACATGTCAAAGAGTGACAATAACAAAATTACAAGGTTAAGTCAACATGACCAAATCATATATTATTCACGATTTCAAATAAATTCACATAATAAGTTTCACACACAACTTAAAACACCATAATATCATGCATAAAGCACACAAGCAACAACAAACAATGCACCAACAAAATAAAAAGACTCAAAAACCATCACAGGACCAATACCATGATCACTTATTTATGCACATGTACAAATCTAGTCATACAACCTAGCCATAGCCGCACTACAACTAGCGAGAACCTGGGCTCGTTGTCGAGTCAGTTCCATCAGAAAGTCATCCCGTCGACGTTGGGCTTGTGATTCAAGAATGCTTTTTTGTAAACAAGCTTTACAAGCCTCACAACCCCCACAACCCAAATCTGTCGAATTGTGAGGCGTCGAAGGCTCTTGGGCACTAGGATTAATAGGATCCACCGGATTACTAAAAGGTCCAGTTTGAGCGTTGGAAAGATCTTCGGTGCTCGCGGTAATGGAAATAGAATCTAGATCATGAGCTAATGCAATGGATGGATCTTGATTCGTTGAATGATATTGCGCGTTGGAAACAGGATTCGCGGGTATGCAATGGTTTTCGGTACGTGTTAACGGATGTGGAAAACTCTCATGATTAGGAGTTTGCATCGGTTTTTGAAACTGATGGGAATTCTTAAAACCCGTGCCTTCGGGAATGGAATACGCGCATTGGACATGAAGGTCAAAGTCACAGTCAGCACAGGAATAGGAGAATCCGGTTCCGATGATCTGGCAGGAATTGCAGTAAAAGGAATTGGAAGGGTAAGTTGGGTATGGAACCAAAGCGAGGGGATGAGGAGGGTGAGACGGGTGTTTGAGGGACCGAGTGGCGCGGTAGCATTGTTCGTGGAGGAAGAAGTTGCATTGCCAACAAACGTATACTGTTCCGGTTGCAGAAGAAATGCAACCGGAGCACGAGACTTCGATGCCTTCGGGCATCTGGTGCATTAAGAGGTTGTGCGAGTGGCTGAAATGCTTGAACCCTTGATCCATAATCTCTTTGAATATGGTTGTGGTTGCAATTGGAAAGAGAGTTTATATGAAGGTAAATAGATTGAAGTTGTTGTGCAAATAGTCATTGAATTGAATTGGTCATATTGCCAATTATTTTCTAGTAGAGATTCTTCTTGTTGAGGAGTTGACTTTAGTGAAGTAAACGAAGCATATTACACTTACAATTAGATAATATATGTTTTCATAATATAATGGGTTATCGAGTCGCAAAAATTAATGGTTTTTCGAAGTTTACTTGTCGGACCGAGTTCAAAACTCGAATAAGATCATAAATAATTTTAAAAATAAAAACTATAAATCTAATTAAATTGAAACTATTTTATATTTTTATAAGGATTTGTTGTATTATTGAATATGGAGACTAGAATAAATGAAGACGGATCAGTAATGAGATTTTTAAATAAGAAAATAAAAGGAATATAAAGATTATAAAAATTAGACGGTGTTAAAAAACATGATTGTAAACAAAGGATCATGAGCTAGAAAGTAACTTATTCCAAGACCAATTTTGATCGATTTCAATTTCGAGACCATTAATTTCACTTGCACACCACCATCCACACATATCGTCATCTTTTATCCTTATTATCACCTATATATTACTCATGTTATGTTCGTCGGAAAACAATTTCCACTGAAAACGACTATATATGGATTTATCAGTGTTAATAGTTTTCCATCAGTAATCTATCAATGAGATTATCAAATTCATGGGTAATGGTGTTAATCTTGCTTACCAATGGGGCCAATGGATTTTTCCATTCTCCTTTCATCTAATTTTTAACTTTTTAATGATATTCGTTGCTAATTCGTCATATTATCTAAGGACACCATGTCAAAAATGTCATTAATAATTCTCATTTTCTAGTAATCCAGGACCTTTTTCAATATTATTAATGATGATGATTTTTCTAATAGTGATAGCAAAATCAGTGGTGGAGATTATGTTAAATGAATTCTCTAATAAGATACCTATTTGTAATCTAATATGAATATGATATGTAAGTAAATTGAGTGCTTACTAATTTCACTTTTAGTAACGAAATTAATAAGACATGTTGCATCTTTAGTTTCAGTTTACTATAGGTTAATTAACTTGCTATTTTTAGGTTTACATGTGCAGCCTTTAACAGTAAGCTTTGACAGTGTAAATTCACAGGTGCAGTAGCACCAGTTCACATGTGAACTCACACTGAGATATAAAAACATCTTGTAAAATTCACAATGAAACCAACAAAAACATAGACCACAACTATAATTTTGTTCTTATGCTGATAATTTTGACACCATTGTCACTTTAACTTTTATAAATAAACCTCTAAATAGTTTACTCTAGCTCCATAGTCAAATCGTTATCGCGATGCATTGCTACAAAGCTAGTTAATCATAATCATATCATGCTAGAGATGCTTGCACCCATACCAGCAATCATCTGTGCAAGCTGTTGGTTCATCTCCATTTGCAGCTGAAGCCTCTGAAGCTGCACTCGCGCATCAACAACACTATGATCCCTTTCATATTTTTCACTATCCACACAACCCAAATGCGTGCTAAAATCACAAGATCGACAGTAGTACGCCCAACGATCCTTTTCAACAGCTCCATGACAAACATCACATGAAACTGTATGCTCTTCACCTTGTAAAGGACATGAGTAATATAATTTAAGTGTATGCTCATGATCATCGCGCTTCACTGCTTCAGGTAAGCGTGCACATGTGATGTGCAGATCAAATTTACAAACAGAACAGTGGTAGGTAAAGCCTCTACCATTACTATAACATGCATTGCAAGTAAATTCACCGTTTTTATTGCTGTAAGGCGCGAATGGGAGGAGGTTTAGAGGGTGTTCGGGGTGTGACTTGTGTTGGATTTCTTTTTTCAAATGAAAGCATGAGTCATGAAGATGAAAGTTGCAATTTTGCGCAAAACATGAGTACCCTTTGCCAACTATGGTACCTTTACATCCTGAACAAACAACCTCACTTTCTTTATCTGCTGTTAGATTGACTAAAGATAGATTGTGAGGGTGGCTGAAATGCATGATTGCTTCATCTTTCGGTTCATTTTGATGAACCGAAGGATCTTGACCGCCAGATTGTCCAGTATGAGCCATTAAAGGATATTGGACACTGGCGATCGGATGTTGAAAGCTTGTTGGAATGGAAACAGAAGGTGCGCTTTGAACAGTAGGAATAGGATTCTGACCACTCGCGGGAATATTGGAAAAAGAAGTTATGTTATGAGCCATTGGTGGATTTTGAGAGGTGGGAATTGAATTCTGGTGACAAGGTGTAATGGAATCATAAGCTTGATTATAAGCAGTAGAATGATATTGGACATTATTATCCATGTTGGAATTATGTATTCCATTCCAACTTGATGGAACTAGTACTTGAAAAGCTGCAGCTTCGGGAATAGAATAAGCGCATTGGACATGAAGGTCAAATTCACAGTCAGCACAGGAATAGGAGAATCCGGTTCCGATGATCTGGCAGGAGTTGCAATAAAAGGAATTAGAGGGATAAGTTGGGTAAGGAACCAAAGTGAGGGGATGAGGCGGGTGCAACGGGTGCTTCAAGGATCGTGTTGCCTTGAAGCATTGCTCGTGCACGAAGAAGTTGCATTGCCAGCAAACATATACGGTTCCAGTGCCAGAAGAATTGCAACATGAGCACGAGACTTCAACGCCTTCGGGCATTTGGTGCATGAGTAGATTGTGCAAGTGGCTGAAATGTTTGGACCCTTGATCCATCTTGCTTAATGTGTTTGTGGGTGCAATTGAAAAAGGAGTATATGAAGGTAAATAGAAATAAGTAGTTGTTGTGCAAGTAGCCATTGAATGGGTCACAATGCCAACTATTTCCTCCTAAAGATTCTTCAAATATTACAAGTTGACCTTGTAATAATGTATATAAAGTAATTATAATTTGTTATCGCGTAACCAATGCATGAATGTGTGTGCGCGTGCACGCGAGTGAAATCACATATGTCAGTATTTTCTTTTATTAGTTAAAAACATAGTTATTCTGATGGTTAAAGATTAATATTTGGATACTGAAATCGTATATGAATAGAGTCTCCTCTGTATTAATGTTCAATTAGTGAAATAAAAGTCAAAGTCAGCTCTTTTCTAGTGGCAATAATTTAAGGATTGAGCAATGAAAATGAATTCTATAGTTGGATGATTGTCTTTTAGTATGGTAAATCTACTTTTGATTTTTATTAGTGGCGTCGGTGATTGTCTCATATAAAAATTATGTGGTTTAAAATCCTATCAAGTGTAAGATGATTAGTTATTATTTAGGAGTTGAAAAATTGTTGCTGAAAGAATCTAAGAGCATCTACAAGTTGATTAGTTTATTAATCAATTTTGCGACCAACTTACTTTTAGTCCTTAATTTTGTAACCTTTGAAATTAATCCTAGGTTTACGACCATTTTATCGGTCATTAATACTAATTTACATCCCATCACTAAAAATAATCAACCGTTATAATTTGCAAAGCAATCCAATCAATCTATATTTAAGGGTTTTGTTTTCGACAAT
Source organism: Flaveria ramosissima (assembly GCA_025215565.1). Classification (NCBI taxonomy): domain Eukaryota; kingdom Viridiplantae; phylum Streptophyta; class Magnoliopsida; order Asterales; family Asteraceae; genus Flaveria; species Flaveria ramosissima. The sequence continues at coordinate 45,150,436 of CM046032.1, read as the reverse complement.
TGTTACATTGTCTTTGTTTTTGTTTACATACTTGAACCGATACATGCATATGCATTTAGTGGTGGTGGTAGAATATTTCAAGAGCGAACAAACATATTCAAGAAAATCTCATTCAATCACTAGGTTAGGTTTCGGAAACATGAGACGATGACAAACCTTATATACGTTTATCTCACTTGAGTGTCAGATACATATATAAGACATGAAAACAGGACACATACTATATAAAACATAAAATAATTACTGCATAAAAACATACACAATAATCACATATTGTCCAACATATTTTTCCGACCAATAGCACTTATCTTAGCATCTTCCATTGCTTCCTCAAGCCTCTGCTGCTCACATCTTGCATCAACAACATGATTCCCTCGTGTTTCATCACATACTTTACGATCCACACAATCCAAATGAGTACCAAAGTCACACTCTTTACAGTAATAAGTCCAATGATCCCTATGCACAACGCGATTACACACGTCACAGAAGAATGTGTACTCTTCTCCCATCAACGGACACTCGTAAAACAGCTTTAGCGCGTGTTCATGATCGTCGCGCTTCACTGTTTCTTTCAAATTCGCACACTTAACATGTAGATTATGTTCACAGATTGAACAGTTATAGCTAAAGCCATTACCATCTTTATAGCATGCGTTACAAGTAAAGTTGCGATTGAACAGTGATAGCTTAAGCGCGTGTTCGTGAGATTTGTGTTGAATCTCTTTCGTCAGATTGAAGCAAGATTCGTCGAGTTGAAAGCTACAATTTTGTTCAACACATGCATAGCCTTTGCCAGTGAGGGTTTCTTGACATCCTGAACAAGCTATCTTCTTTTTAGCTTGTTTTATGTTCACCATAACCAAACCATGTGGGTGGCTAAAGTGTTTGATCCCTAGGTTTTGTGTCTTGTTTTTAGCCGATTCGCCATTGTGAGGCGGTTGTGAATTCGGAGCACTAGGTACAAAATGAGTGTTTTGAGGTATGGATGAGTTATGTGCACTTGTGGGAACACTAGTAAAAGTTTGAGATGTATATGCATTTTGCGCGCTAGTTGGAACAGAACATGTTGATGCATTTTGAGCCATGTAAGAGTCTTGAACGATGTTTATCGGATATTGAGTTGGGACTGGAGCTGGAGTTGGAGTTGGAATTGGAACTGGAATTGAGACTGGTGTCGGAAATGGAATGGAGTGGGCATTAGGGACCATTGGAACTATTTCTTGATTTGGATAAAATACATGATGTGGTTGATGGAAGTTTGTAGCACTAGAAATGGAATAAGCACATTGGACATGAAGGTCGAAATCACAATCGGAACAGGAATAGGAGAATCCGGTTCCAATAACTTTGCAGGAATTGCAGTAAAAGGAATTGGAAGGGTAAGTAGGGTATGGAACCAAAGTGAGGGGGTGTTGAGGGTGCGATGGGTGTTTCCGTGACCGCGTGGCCTCAAAACATTGCTCGTGCAAGTAGAAGTTGCATTGCCAGCAAACGTATATTGTCTTCATGGCCAACGAGTTGCACCCAGAGCATGAGACCTCGGTACCTTCAGGCATTTCATGGATCACTAGGTCGTGATTGTGGCTAAAGTGCTTGAGCCCAGACGCCATATGATCGATCCTCTTGCTCGCGATCGCTTTTTCGTGGGATAACTATTTTGTTGAATCAAAAGAATTTGAGAATATACATATACATGTATGCAACTAGAATGGAATGAAATGGGAAATAGAATTGCAATATGATGGGACTTGGTCAAGAACACTACAACTATTACCTGTTATATTATTTGGTTGACTTTATTTATTTATTGAAGTCTTTTGTTAGCTGGGTTGCTGACTTTTTGGGTAATTATTAGAGAAAAGTCAACTGATTTGAGTTAGGTGAGTTAACTATATAGACCCTTGCATTATGTTTTTCTTTCATTAAGAACCCTTACATTAGAAACGTGATGCATGTTACATAAGACCAACAAAACCATCAATGTGGAGCCCCAAAGGTTGATTCATGTCTAAGGAAATAATAATGTTGTTCCTTTAGCATTTCTACTTCGGCTAGCTTTGGTTTTCGATCGATGGTGTGGTGGTCGACTAAGGGTTTGATTTTCATTTTAAGGTAGTGTCAAGGTTGGTGGAAGATGACGATGATGTTGATGTTGGAGGTGGTTCGATTTGCTTGATTTTGGTGGGTGGTTATGATTTTAATGGTGGCGGTGGAAGATGACGGCGATATTGGTGGTTGTTGTTGTTAATGTTGGTACTGGTGGTTTGATTTGTTTAATTTTGGTTTGATTTGCTTGATTTTGGTGGGTGGTTATGATTTTTCAAGTCGCGGAGGAAGATGACAATGATGCTAGCTGTGGTGATCGTGGGAGGTGGCAGGTGTTGGCGGGGGAGGGGGAGGGGTGGGGTGGAATATGATGATGATGTTGGACTTAACTACATCACATATTCACATAGCTAGTCCCTTTATCAATTTGAGTATATCAGATAATTAGTCATTATACGTGAAAAACTAATATGCCCTTAACTTTAACAGTCTAAACCATTATGTTAGTGAGTTGAAGTTAATTAAGATAGATTATACACCACATGGAGGAAAAAAGTAATTTTAAAAACAAAAGTTAGTTATATCAAATCAGATGAATCAAAAGCAAAGTTTAATTATTAGATTAGATATAGTAGTTGTATACTCGTATATGTATAATTACTTGTTTAACTTAAAGAAATCTATAAATAACTATTTTTTAAGAGACGTTCAACTAAAAAGTATCATTAAAAATATATGATAGAAGTATATTGTTACCAGAATATATATATATATATATATATATATATATATATATATATATATATATATATATATATATATATATATATATGTATATATATATATACACACATATATATATACATATATATATATATATATATATATATATTTTATATATATATATATATAATATATATATATATATATATATATATATATATATATATATATATATAACAAATTTCAATTTAAGTATTCAGGCGATTATTAGTGTCCATTCAAGTTTCTAGTAAGATACAAGTAATAAAGCATCTAAACATTTAACGATTCTTTTAAGTTTCAAGGAACCAAGAACAATGAACACCTCAAAAGTTGCATGTAAAGCGCTCATCTAAGCTTGTAGAGCTCTAAACTCAAATATAGTTTTTTAACAGCCTAGGATTGTATGAAGTAAACCGTTCAAATATGTTATTTCATTTTATAAATGAACGAATATAAACTAGTAATAATTACACTAACTTCTAATGATATGTTGAGCTCGGAGCGATTTGGGGAAGACAGGTTGGTTTTAGTTACAGAGGATGGTGGGCATCTTTCTCCCCGGGTTCAATAAGTATCTCGCGCGGGCGTAGGAGATGCATTTCTGGTACTTTAAGTTTTTTGAGATTAAAAATAATTTTTTAATAAACTAATAAAGAGATCTTTTTATAAATGTAATCTCTAAAGAAATAATTTTAAAAAAATAAAAAAAATTAAAAGATAAAACAAAAAAAATACATGGGATATTTTAAAAAAATGATATCATTGTTTTATTAGTTATAGTACTTACTCATACGAAATTGTAATCATATCTTATCTTACAGTATTGTTATCTAATAATAAACTATTATTATTAACTATTTAATATTTTATTTATTCCACTTGTGTAATAATTTATGGGGTAATAACCTACTATATAATGATAACAACAAATTACTTACGTGTTGTTTGACAATCTCTAAACCTATTAATGTTGTTTGATTGGATCTTTCAATAACTATGTCGAATGACTATTTTTTCTTTCTGGACTATTTTTTGCGTAATAAAACATTAGGTATGGATCTTATAAAATTATATAATTAAACTAGCCTTGTTATATTTTGTTAATGTTTGTTCTATTTGTTTGTCTTATTTTGTAAAAGACATTGTTGCACTTTACCTAAAGTTGAAGGATTTATTGTTGGATGATTTCATTTAATCTAAAGATGGAATATGCTTCTTGATTAGATGTGCTCATTTGGGAAAATTCCAATTATGTGATGGCTCATCTCTTGAAAGAATTCCCTTAAATTGATTTAAATCCGTTTTGTCTTTCAAGTCTCCTTCAATGAAATTGATTTAAAATCATTTTTCTTTCAAGGCTCTTGAAAATTCCAATGGTCTTCTTTGTCTTGTATTCATTATGCAACTCAACCCGGTATTCATTCAATTTATAGACTCTTCTTTTTTTGTATTCGTTCATCATCACTAGAAAACTCAAGGTGGGATGTGCCGATCTCCGACTTGATGTGATTCCGTCAAGTGGCACTCACTGGCGACGCGGGTGGCATTCTCCGGTTTGGAAGGTGGGGGTGGTTTGGTGGGTTAGATATAAAATTTTTAAGGTTTGGTTGTTTTATTGGGAGGGCTAAATTTAGTTTTTTTTTTCATTCAACATTTTTTATAACTGAATATTTAAGAGATAAACTGAATGATTAAGAGACATCAATTTTTAATCAAACCGTTCCAACTTTGAATGAGATAGATTTTAATATAACTATTAAAATGCTAGAAAAGAACCCCTTGCTTCAAATCCAAATATATGTAAGGGTGGAGGGGTGTACGTGTTGTGAGGCCACGACGAGCCTCGGCGCCGCCTGGCACCACGGCCGCCACCGCCCCCTTAACGCCGCAAAATTCCGTTTTCACAGCATGTATTCGTCGTGAGCTTGTGTTCATTGATTATGTGTGTTTGGTAATGCCTCCGCCACTAAATTTGAATGTGTGATATAATGTGATATAACAAATTTGATTGTTGGGTTTATGATGTAATGTGATGGGTTACGGTGGAGGGGATGCTCTCACCACACCCACCACCCACATACCACAATCACAATCACCACATACCATCGATACCACACCACATACCCATCGATCAAATTTTATCATATCACAATCACCACAAACTCAAATGTGATGGTGACGTTGTTGTCACACTACACCACGCACACAGACACACAACGGCTCTCACCGTAAAAAAGAAATTTCGCGACGTAAGGGGGACGACGGAGCTACCGCGTGGCGCAGGGTCATACCGTGGCCTCACGACGAATGTTACTCTTAGAAAATGTTACTATATTAAAGGGAAAACTATATACCCACGTGTACGGTTTATTTTATAAAGTAATAAAAACGATACGTCCACGTGTCCCGTACCTCGTCCCCTGAACCATAAATATTATTATTTTACTTCCATTAGCAGCCTTCTCCAAAAGTGCACAAAGGCATGTGCTTTATCCTCTCCGACGGTCCAACGCCGCCGTGATCGCCGTTGCTCCGCCCCAATCTTCCACCGTCGCCGCCGTGCTGAACACCATCTCCTTCATTCAACTCTTCAATTCCGACAGATCTAACCAAACTAATAGCAGAAATCAAAAGTCAGAATTCCACACAGGTCAGATTCTTCAACTCAATAAATTTCATTCAATCATTCGTATACGCCTTTCAATTCTCCAAATTCAACTTCGTTTGTGTTAATCGGATGTTGAATTGTGTCGATTTTGGTGTTGATTTGTGTTGAAGGTGGGAAAATTAGGGGAATCGAATTAGGGATCTGGAAAATTCGATGGCTGATGATATGAACGATGAGATGGTGATGGATCTCGATTTGAACCAAGAGCCATTGGTGGAACCACCACCGCTTACGTCCTTTGGTTACGTATCGTTGTCGAACGAATTGGAGACCACACGCGGTAGAATCGAAGATCGACTCCGGCAGCTTGAAGCGGTTACCGCTAGGGCTAGACAGCGGCAGCGGTGGCGACAGGCGAGGAACAACCCGGAGTTGAGTTACATGACGGTGGTTGACGGTGGTGGTGGTGGTGGTGGTGGTGGTGGTGGTGTAGGGCATCAGAGTCAAGTGAGTGATGATGTTGGGGGTGATGTTAGGGTTGGAGATGCGGTTAGGGTTCCGAATGGTGGTGATGGTGGTGAGAGGGGGAGGAACAGCAAGAGGGATATTAGTCAGTTGGCGAAAGCGTTGGAGATGGATTTGGACGCGAAAAAGGCGGATGATGATGGAGTTGGTGGTGGTGGTGATGAGAGTGGTGGTTTCTTTGACTGTAACATATGCTTGGAGATGGCGAGGGATCCGATTTTGACGTGCTGTGGGCACTTGTTCTGTTGGTGTTGTTTCTATCAGTTGTCGTATGTGGATTCGAGTGCGAAAGAGTGTCCTGTATGCAAGGGGGAAGTGACAGATTCGAGTATTACACCGATATATGGAAATGGGAGGAACCAACCAGTTGTGAAGTTGGAATCTGGTGTGAAAATACCTCCAAGACCGCGTGCGCGTAGAGTAGAAAGTATCAGGCAACAGAGGGTGATTAGAGGGATATCTCATATTCCTGTAGCAGAAGCACTTAGGAGGATTAGAATTGGGATCGGTTCGATTGGGGAAAACCCTGTTTTTCAAGGTCTTAACAGTGTAGGTCAGGGTTCTGAAACCAACCCTTCATTGGTACACAGTTCAGAGGCTGGCGGCAGTGGTAGTCGCCGCCAGCGCTCCCGCCAGTTCTCCAGGGTGATATCTGAAAGCGCTGCTTCGCTTTCTTCCATTTCATCAGCGCTAAACAACGCAGAAAGATTGGTTGAAGATCTCGAAACTTACATTAATGACAGTCTTTTAAGGAGAGCAGATGCACATATGCTACCTAGTAATCAAGAACTGTATGCTTTTCTTGCTACTAGTACCGAGAGTCAACCAGAGCCGCAGAATGCAGAGATAAACCCTTCGTTACCAGTTTCTAGTTCTTCTCAAAGATCAGTTGCGACTACTGTCGTGCACTTGGATAATGTATCAGATAGCACCGTAGAGATTGATCTGACGATATCACAATCACACCCATCTTCTTCGCCTAGAAGAAGTGGTGCTTCGCGATCTTTGAGTTCAGAAGGTGGAACATCTCGCGAACTCAGGAGAAGACGCGTGAGGTGATGTTCATGAACCCAAAGTATTTAAATTTAGTCATGTTTTCATCATCAGTACATTGATTTTTCACAGTGAACATGTTTTAGATGTCTGAGAGTGTCATCTTTTCCTATCATTAACAACATGTAATTCCTTCTATATTTGGAAACTGTAATACATGATTTGTTTCTTATACATAGTGCCTGTGTCATAACTGTTGATGTTTTGCGCATTTGTTTATCGTAGAAATGTTACGCGTCTGTTTGTGTGGCGCGCTCACGCGTGCCTATATGTTTGAGAATAGGCATTATGGGTGCTCCTGTTTCGGTTTTAACATAATTTTTGGGTCAAACCGATAACTATAGTAGTATAGTTTCGATAAACCATAACGAAACTCCATGGATTGTCTAGTCACTCAGAAAGGGTTCAGTTTGGTTGTTTGCATCTTTCTGGTTTGTTGATTTTGTAGCAATGGTTGCACATACTTTACAAAATGGACATCCACAGGTCATTAAATATTATATATCATACTGATTGCGAATGTAAATGTTATTTATATAAATTTTTCATCAAAAGATTATAATAAGTAATGATATAAAAATAAAGATAACATATTGTTTCAGTTTAATGATTTTTTTAATATTGAAAGAAGTACACACTTTATTGATAAAAATTTCACTTTCATAAGTATGCTTGTAACACTTTAGAAATAAAATAAAAACATGTTTTTGTCTATGTACGCACTTTAGAGACAAAGGGATAACATATCTTGTCACGCCGTGTAGCGAGAGTACTAATACAAGTTAAGTGTAGTTGTTTAGTTTCATCCATTTGCATCCAATTGAATGTGAATTGAAATATAGACTATAGAGTGAGGAGAGCTATCAACAGAAAACCAATAAGCTATGAGAAAACAGTGAAAATCACTTATAATTAATTACATAATTTATAAATTATTTTTTTAATTGTTTAATATGTATTGAGTAAACTCCCACCTAATATTAATATAATTCTATAAATCGTATTATATATATCCATGACGGAGCATATATGTAACATGTAATGACTTATGAATTGCCTATAAGTAAAGCGTTGATTGGTAGCCTCTTAATAATTTTATTAAGAGTCTACCTTTAAATCGGTCGGATTTATAGTGTGTTTGTTTCACTTGAAAATCATCTCTTAAACCATCTCCAATTTATGGTTTTCACATCTTAAAAACAACCATATAAACATTTATCAAGTTCTTTGCCATTGGAGTGATATGTTTTTAAGACACAAGTTCTTCTTCATGAACTACAAAAAATGAGTTGGTGTGGGGCCCTATAAATACTATTACATAGAATATTAGAGAGAACAAAAATGAGTGGTTAAAAATAAAAAAGATGAGGTGATATGACAATGTTTTTAAGTTTTGTTATTGTAGGGATTTTTCAAGGTTTTAAAGATTGGGTGTTTTTTGATATATTAGCTGACTAGACACGTTTTTTGTCGTTTTTAATGCTTTCATTGGTGATACTCTTAATGGTTTATGAAGCCTATTAATATGTAAGTTTTGAAAAAATGTTGAATGACTCAGAAGCTTAACGATTTAAAGATTGGAAACATTGACGGAAGCACTTTTATCATTTAAAATCATTGTTAATCAATTTGGTCAGCCAATTCATCAAATCATTTTAGCTTTATTCAAAGTTAAATTACCATTTTCTTCATATTTCACTAGTGATTATAATCAATTATGATCATTAAGGGTTTGTAACTCAACTTCAGGAAATCTCACTCTAGGTTAAATCGCCTGAGAACACTCTTTTAAGTGTTCATAAGCAAATGGATGTCATACTCATGCTTAATTCTACAAAATAACTAATCGTTTTTATAAACCTACTAAAATTCGTAGGAATGAAGCTAGCTTCATTTTCGGAGATGTTGAAAATACATTTTAGCATGTTTCCGCTTCACTAAAGTCCATCAACCGGACCAATTCTAAAAAAAACATTTACATTATAAATAATTTTAAAATTAATATTATATTAATAACTAATTTAAAACAAAATATGAAACTTTTTTTTATCTTCCTTACATAATTTTACTTTGTCTCATTGACACACTTTATCCACCTCTCTATATTACTTTTAAAAAAAGACGTACTTATTGTTACTTTCCACTATAACCAACTTGTTTTAACTTTTAATCGACTATTTGTGTCATTTATTCACAATGAATAAAGTTTAGTTCCACAAAAGCAATGCATACAATTTTTTTCCCTAAAATTACATATTCCCAAAAAGAGAGACAATATATGGGTGTTGTCATGCATGTTGGCCTCAACAGGACCGGTTAGAATGCGGTGATGATGGCAACATGATGAGCGACAACAATGGCAAGGGCGTCAAGAAATTACAAAGATAAAAGCTTTGCGTATCTTCTAAACCCTACTATATAAATGAAATTGTGTTGTATGTTTACGCTTTCTATGTATCTGTGAAGAGCTGATAAGGCTCGGTTTCTTTTTCAATTGAATAATAATAACAATAATAACAAAAACATACAAAACATTAAATCTTGTATGAAATCAACTATATAAAGCATAAAAAATGTACAATCAAGTTTAAAAAAATTGCAACTGACTTTATATATAGCATTAACATGAACATGATAAGTTAACCCCTTTCCTCCAACAAACCCCAAATACTACAATTGCTGCTACACATTTTATAACTAAGGGGTAACAATCAACAATCATGATATTTTACAATGCATTTAACACTATCCAAGTCTAAAATAAACATCTCTATGTGGCATGGCACACGTACCACTCGCCATGTCATTAACCGTTAGTATTTAGCTACCTATTTGTAATTATTCTCGATCCATTGGCTGTCCACGCCCACCTTCGTCTGTAAAAGCACGCAACAAAAAGATCAGAGTTTATTAGACATGAATATGATCCACAAACTCATTTAAATTGTCAAAGACAACACGCGCTTCGACATTGTAAAATCTAAATTGTTCTAGTCTGTAATGTTTTCTATCATATAGCATTCGGGTGAACCCAAAAGTAGGATGATATATGAAACCATATTAGAGTTAAAGGAAATTGTACCACTTTCACCATCAGAAATATCTGCAAGCCTTGCAATGGCGTCGGCAAGTGCTTGTTCATGTTCCTGCATTATAACAATCATTTACAAGACATTTCAAGTTTTCAACTCACAGTAACAAACTAGAGGGGTCGATTTCTACTTGTTTTTTTATGAATGATTTATAAGGTTCGGATTCATCTGTAATGGGTCAGAAATGGGAGCATATCAAATGCTTTAACAGTCACCCAAAGTAATAATTTTAATGCATAAAACCTCCTAAACCATTGTAAACAGGAAAATCATTTTTTTGTGAAATAATATTAGTTCCGCAATCATAATGAACAAAGTTTTTTTTTTATGAAGGATATAACAATTTTGGGCAGAACTGCTTCGGGCCAACCCAAGGCCAATCTGATATGCTTCAACATGCACAAGAAAGTTACTCATTTCGACCCGTTACCCAACCCACCTGACTGTCCATTTATTAACATCTAGAAAAAAGAAAAAAGAAACTGACAAACTCAAACTTGCGTTATCCTAACCTTGAGGACTTTCCTAGCTTTCTCTATTTCAAGAGGATCTGGATTACTTGATCCAAACACCCTCTCCACCTGCACATATCAATCAATAATATAAATTACACAAAAGAATAAAATCTAAGAGTGCAGGCAATTAACCCTGACTGATTCTTTGTTTACCTCCTTTATTAGAGTATCAGTATTATATAGTTGAAGCTCATCTGAACCCTTCTTTCCTATGCCATTCTGTGATGGTGGGAAAACCTTTCTTGTTTGACCCTTGGGCATCCCTCTTCCTCTTCCTCCACCTGGACCACTATCACGTCCAATAGGTCGACCCAATCCATGACCCGGTCCACCATAGGCCGTTTTAAGAGGAACCCCAGGATCCTCATCATCTACCCATTGTATATCCTCTGGAGATATCTGTATCAACAACAAAATCTCAGTAATTTGAAGAACTGTTCAAAGAAAACAAATATTTTTAAAAATGGAAAAAAAATCAAATCATAGAAAGAGATTTATCTAAACTTACCTCTGCAAGATTGACCCACTCCCATGTCTCATTTGTTGTATACATATCATATACTAGTGCATGCCGACCCTGAACAACATAGAAGATTTTAAGCACAGCATTCAGGGTTGGTGGCAGGATTGTAAACTGTTAAGAAATCAATACATGCATGTTAAGAAATCATACTACCTCAACAGGATTGTAATCTGTAATGGTGGCTTCATAGAAATTGTTGTCATCGGGCCACCTGGTTCTCACTTTTCTTCCAATTAATGGTGAAAATGATGTTTCAGCAGATTCATTATGGGCACCGGAAGTCACACGATTACCAAGCTGGGCCCTACCTGTTGCGCCTGATGAAGGATGCTGTGGTTTTATGGAAGATACTCCACCCATCATCTGACCACAGTAAAAAAGGTGTGATTTGAGAAACACAATAATACATAAATAAATGCTTATATATTTAGAAAGAGCTTACAGTTTTTTTGCTTTTCCCTTTGGACCCTGTCACTGGTGCTCTTCTAGCAGATGAAGAAGTTGGTAAAGGTACATGCTGTGGTGGCCCGCCAAACGATTGAGAATGTCCTGATGGGTTCATCTTCTGCTTCTTACGATTTCCTGAAACAGATGGGCTCGGTAATGGATCATGTACTGCTTGACCAGCGTTGACCATCCCAGGTTGAAGCCCACTGGACTGCCTCCACTCTCTGTTGTTGTCATGACACAATATGATATAAATCAGAAAACAAGCTCCATAATCATATAAAAGACAAAGTGTGTTTATAACCACTATTGGACCTTATTCTCCGAATAACAATATGATATAAATCAGAAAACAAGCTCCATAATCATATAAATGACAAAGTGTGTTTATAACCACTATTGGACCTTATTCTCCGAATAACATCATCTGAATTTACTTTAAGCAAAAGTTCTCTGTGTTCTTCATTTGACAATCGCAATTCTTTCCTGAGTTCGGTTATTAAGCCTTCCTTCTCCTGAAGATATACAATTTACAAAAAAGACTATCAAAACCAGATTAAAAAGCATAAAATTCATGAATAATAATCATACCCAGGTAATTGCATCTGCTTGGGCTTTAAAGGCTCGTAAAACTGAACTGTATGCTTCTTGCTCAAGGAGGTGAATTTGGGCTTCCATATCAGTATCCCCATACATCCTAGGATATTGTACAGAACCCATAACGGCAGCTCTTCCATTACCTGTCACATGTCCACCTCTTGGGATTCTGTTTTGATGAGACGGGGGAAGATCATCATCAGTCCCTGCAATGAACCCGAATAATCAGCATAAACTTGTCATCCAATCCATTACTGTGTGATCCTTACATGAGTGATCCGTACACAAACTGGTTTACTGTTTTCTCGACATCTAAGACTATCACATAGATTATTTCAAAAACATATCTGGTACTTATTATTCTCACATCCATATAGGCTACATCATGTAAAGAAATGTGTGTCAAACTCTGTTTATGGTTCCTACATTTGTCTGCTTTAGGAACACAGTTGTCATACATCAGTAAATGCTACCCTCCATTCTGTATACGATGGAGTTCATGTTTCAAATAACAGAAAGCAAAGTTTACTGAGCATCCTTTATATCCAGGCACAACAAATGATTGCATCAAAGAAACGAAGAGGCTTAATGAGACTCTACTACTGTTTAGGTTCAACATAGAGAGTTGACAGTGATGACAAATAAAGAGCTAAAGGTGTTATGCAAGGATAAACCATTGACAATATTCTAGAAGATGTTCATAAATACACACAAACATATTCACCTCATCCATAACTAAAAGATCATATGCCAAAACAATCTGAATAATCATGATCTTCCATACTATGGTAAGACAGTTAGAGGCCAACCAAAAAAATCAAACATATAATAAGAGGAGGGTGTAGATGATAAGTCAAAGTTAAATGCACTACGTCAATCAACTGCCCAATTTTGAATTGACTCTCAGCAGTCCTGGTCTAAACATACATCCATGACCAAGAAAAAATAATAATAAACAGCTGGTATCAAACTCTAAATTAACTATAAAAAAAACTACTTTCTCCAACATACCAACACATAGCTATCTCACTTTCTCTTTTTCATTAATACACACAAGCACACATCAATAACAAAGCTCCTAAGTTTCCAATATCCCATCAATTCAAGTATACAGAATCCACATTCACTAGCACACAAACAAAAACTTCACCAGCTCCACCCAAACACTGAGCTTCATTATCTCTTTCCTCTCATATCCTTTAATTCAAAACTAAAAGGATAAAATTTAACCAAAAAAACATTCTTTCCGATTAATCCCACCCCACAACTGCAACAAATTCAAGTTTCATCACCATCAAATCAGTGAAAAGAAAACTGACCAAATACAAAAATTAACAAAAAGACAATGCTGGCAAAAAGAACCAGACCCAATCATCCCCACACTGATCGAAAACAAATTCACCAAGAAAGTTAAAAACATCAACAAAATCATCAATCACCATAGAGTCAATGCTTAATAGCTCACCGCTGCTATCATAAGGTTCGTAATCCATAGCCAGCTTGCAAAACACACCCAGAATCAATCAAAATTCCACAAGGATTAAGCGCAGAAAAACCCTAATTGTTGCGAAAATCTTTGAATAAAACGCGAACCGATCGAACACAAGTGAAAATCAGCGTCGATTGGCGCTGTTTGAGGTTGAATTGGCGTTGTAGGTAAAATATATCGATTGATTTAGGGTTTGAAGGGGACGATTTTGGGCGATTTAGGGTTTGATTTTGGAGTTTGAAGAGAGTGATGACAAAAGGGCGGATTTGAACGGGATCTGTATGGAAATTGGTTGTTTTTGGTTAATTGTTGGGTTTGGGTTCCGGCTCCTTTTGGGTTTTTGACCTTTTTTTTACTTTGGATTTGACTTTGTTACCTTTGAGTTAGTTAGTTGTAGTCAATCACAAGTAGGATCTTTGATAGTCAACACGTTTCGCGGTTTGCAAAAGTTTGAACCTATAACTATTTGATTTTGGTTGGTTACGGAGTAAATTGTTTTAGCACCACAATATACTGTTTAAGACGTACTTCTTTTCTTTTATTCATAACTACAAGCTTGTCTTGATATCTTTTAATACCTTTGTGAAGATGTTTTTTTTGTTGAATACGTTACTTTTACTAGGTTGTCATATTTGGCAATATGTTGACAAGGAAATTGCATGTATCTTTTATTTGTTGGTATTCCAGATAGGTAACTTATTCAGGAATTCTAATGGGATCAACCAATAGGAAATGGGGGCAGTTGGCACCAATGCACCAGAGTCCAAAGTATAACGAGATAGATGACGCAAAATCACGAGCGTTAAGAAGATAATATGTGTTTGCCAAATTGAACACATAAGGTTTAAGTGACGTTGATGCATTTAGCAAATATTGCCAACATCAATGGGATCTTGTTATTTGTGATTCTCCGTATGAAATAATTGACTTTGAAGGGGATCTAGTTTATTCATTCATGTAGATATGTTTCTGGCATAGTAGTACCACCTTAAATGTCCTTTCTTTGCAAGGGAATGATGAACTTAGATGAAAAATACATGTTTTAAACCTAATTATGTTTGTTGTCAATATAGAAACCAAAATAAAAAAAATCAAGACATGTAACAATTCCTTAAGCTCTATCTACCTGTGTAGCACTCGTATACAACACTGATGTAATGATATCATGTTATGTTTTTTGTGTTGGTCTGTCGTTTTAAATAACATTAATACTGGAATATATATATATATATATATATATATATATATATATATATATATATATATATATATATATATATATATATATATATATATATATATATATATATATATGTATATGTATATGTATATGTATATGTATATGTATATGTATATGTATATATATATATTAATAAAATTTATGTTGAAGTGTAAATAAAAATAAACAGCCATGCTAATTACATTGTTAGGAAAATAAAATTAAGGAACAACAAATTGAATTTAAAGGGAAAATTTTAAAAGAATAATAGTATATTTGACCTGACTCGGTTTTGAATAAAATTTATATTGAAACATAGAAAATGTTAAGTATGTAAGTCAAATAATTTTAGAAGTTATAAGATATAAGTCAAATATGTGTAAAATTCATTTTTAAAAGAAAACAATGAAGAAATTAAAAGTAAATACACGTGACAAGAAGTGTGATGATGACACTATTCACTATAGTACTTGTCGAAACAAATCAACTATCTACTCATAAGGGCGTTGTACTTTGATGACATTATTATTTCAGCAATACCATCCCCCCACTTCCCCCGGCAGTTTGTTAAATCGGTTTATGAAATCGAATTCTACAACCTGAGCCCCTTTTGTAATTTTTTGACTGACAATTTGGGTAAATGATTTGAGTAGTTTGGGTTGTGCTCTTATCAATTTAAATAGTTTGGATAGATTTAGATTTAAAAAAAATGAGAGAGAGAAAGATGATAGCCGGTTATTAATTAAATTAATTTATAGGTAGTTTAAGTTGTGTTTCTAATACCCTAAATGTAATCAGGGTTTTTAAAATATTGACTCACATCATATCACATATTGTATTATTATTTACTTACAAATGATAGTATTTAGGTTACGAGAGAATAAAAGTAAACACACGACTAAATTTTTTACATATCTCATTGTTTTGTTATAATATGACTATAGATTAATAGCACTGTAAAAATTTGACTACTTTCATGAAAATAAGAAGCCCATTACTTTTAATCTTAGAATTTAATAAGTCCTTATTTACGAAAAAAAAAATAAGAGTCGGATTAAAATACAAATAAGTGATTCACAACCTATTAACAAGTTCAAAGATGCTAGTGATGATCCGGTTTTGTTTTTTCTATTAACCTAAACTTGAAAACCTATGAATTCAATATTAACCAACCCACCACCTACAAAACATAAAATTTTAAAATCTTTTATACATATCATTGGATCATGAATTGACCGGCTCTTTCTCAAACCCTGCGCAAAACGAAAACTAACTCAAACATAAAATACATCATTTGTATATAATGTATTAATATATCCCATATCATATTTAAGAAAA
This sequence comes from Flaveria ramosissima, assembly GCA_025215565.1. NCBI lineage: Eukaryota > Viridiplantae > Streptophyta > Magnoliopsida > Asterales > Asteraceae > Flaveria > Flaveria ramosissima. Next base: position 45,134,216 of record CM046032.1, on the reverse strand, counting down.
TATTAATGGTACCTTAACATCAACGTTGGCTATGAGATAAGTTATACATCATTACGTAGGACCTCAACGTTTCGAGTGATTTTGTCCAAATCACCCATATTTCTTTGTAGCTCAATGGTAAAGCGGCCGGTCTACTATTGAACCAAGCATGAGATTTTTACCTTGTTCAACTCTATCAAGGTTACTAGACCCTCTTTCGTGTCACACACAAATATTACTATCACATATAATTTAAGTAAAATGTAGATATATAAATAACTATAAAAAGATTCATTACATGAGTTAATCCTTTAAAATGAGTGATATCTAAACCTAATACCATAGAATTGTAGATGCTCATGTTAACTTATCTTTCTACAAATCCTATTTGTTCTAGTTCAATTATGCTGGTATATTGTCTCTATCTCGTTACATGCCATGCAAAAACAATGGTGAACTTATGTCATCGTTATAACTAGACAAACGAACCGCTATCAACTATAACCGCTCAGTCTAAAAACAACTTTTCAAACTTCTCATATTACAATTTGATATTAAAGTAAAGATGAAACATGCCTTTGGAATGCTACTTGGCTTTAAAAGGAAAGCCATTCAAGCTAAAGGTCCAAAACGAATAGAGTTTGGTTCTTGGAAGACACCATAAATCGACCGCACATGCAATTCAGGGTTTGTGATATTTTTAAAGGGTAATTTAGTCGTTTCATCTAGCACGAACACCCACTCATAGAATAGCACAGCAGAGAAGAGCTAGACAGCAAGTTTCCAAAAAAAAGTATATAGTCTTTTCAACTAGCATGAACGTCCACCACAACAAAGAAAAGCTCAACATGCACGTTTTCAGAAAAGGGTATATTAGTCTTTTGAACTAGCACGAATGCCCACATATACAGTATAACACTAGATATAAACGCTCGCAAGTTTTCAAATAAGGGTAGATTAGTCTTTTCAAATAACACGAACGCCCACGCATAATATAGCACCACAAAATTCTGAGTCTCATTAGAGTTGAAGGTTCAAATCCATGAATAGGTATACAAGAACACATATAGTATCATCAACATAAAACAAGCCCATAAATCGTCTCTTTCAATCGATCCCCCTCCCATGCTCGAATTCCTCAAAAAATTCAAAAGAACGCGTATTTTTTTTAGGGTAAACATCTCCCTAGAAGCCAGCCCATCCAGCCGGTTGGGAGGCGGGCTTACGTTCTTTGTTTTTTGAGTCATCAAAACGTAGGGAATGATTTAAATTGTTGACAGGGGCATTTACCTGAAAGCTGGTAGTAGGAACTGCTGTAAAGCTTTCTGCTTCAAAACCCCAACTGGTTTTGGCACCTGAAGCCGCTGATGAAACTTCAGCAGGTTGTTTGTTGTTCGGGTGACTGTTTCTGGTTCTGACAGATTTAGAGTTGGTGGTTGTTACAGTTGGAGGTGTGTGGTCTTCTGGAAATGCCTGCCATGTTTGATCAGAGCTTGGAGAATTTTCGTTATTATTATCGAATAATCCTTTTTGCAGCTCCCAAACTGTTCCGTCTTTCTGCAGTGTGTTAGAAACATACAATGAGTAATAATTTGGAGTTAAAAGCTAAAACATATTTCGAAGATGCGTTATTTAAGAATCAAACCAAGTTGTCTACCTTGTACATTGCACTGAATGGATTATAAATAACAGTGGCAAGATGGATAGGATAGGTGACGGTTAAAAGGGTCAAAATGAGGTGGCTTAGGTTGACCAACAAAAAATTTTGGTCCACTTTTTAACTATAAACAATTAATGTGGTACTTACAATTATGAAAATAATATCAGTACAAGAATAGTCTAAGCCTGTTAATAAAATGAGTTAGTAGCTTGTATACATTAACGGGGTGTAATGGTTCAAGAGGGGTGGACCCAGAACAGCTTTAACCTTAATTCTTTTGAGCTATATATAATTACAAAAACTAGAATACCACAACAGTAACCTAATTTTTATAAATAAGAGCGATTTAAAAGGTTTTGCAGCATTTTAAATACATTTGGGGCAACTTATCCTATGTTTGACCCATTTCCATTTTAGTTAACTTTTCAAGCTTACCGACTTAACCCGTTAACAAATGCTTCAAATTTGCAACCTTTGGAATATATTATCTGGCCTGACTTATAAACAGATTTTAGGGCAAGAGTTTGAACAAAGATTTATTAAATGGACTTAAAAAGTTCAATATCAATCAAAATCATCACTTAGACAACTCAGCTTCATGTATGTATGCATATATAAATATGTAATGAATATAATTATCAAGAGAAATCAACACCGTGAAGAATGAGATGTTTGAAATTTTACCTGCTGAGAGGGAGACTGGGTTTTGGAGGTGGTTTTATTTGGTGGAGTTGTCGAAGCAAATGTTTGCTTAAGTTCATGTAGCTCTTGTCTCTGTGACCGACAAATAGCAGATAATTTTTCATATTTGGAGCTTAACTCACTTTTCTCCATATTAACCTGCTTCAGCTGTTCCCTTAATCTTTCCACCTCAGCCTTTAACTTCTCTTCCTTCCCAGAGTCAACACTGCTTCGTCTAGAGCTGACTTCATTAATGCCAAACTCAGTTGCAAAAGCATTGAAACCATCACTTGATTTTGCATCTGAACTATCCCGGAACAAGTTCGTTTCGTATTCCTTTGAAGGGCCTAGCTTTCCATGAACAATTTTTTGAGAGGAAGATGAATGGCTAATAACATCTTTTGGAGGACTAGTTCTGTGTACAGAAAACCTCCTTTCAGGGACACTTGGCTCTTCATCAAATTTAACTTTATTAAGCTCTTCAACAACAGCTGATTCCTTGGCATGCTGAGTTGTCCAAAATGCACCTATGGGCCCACCACTTCCTACAGGTTGAGGTGAAGCCCGAGCTGACTCGGCACCTGCTGGAGGAGGTGGTGGACTTCTACGAGGCATTGGACTGGTTTTATTTGCAGACTTTGGAGCACCTGTTAGACCAACATCAACGACGAATGAGTACAGAAATTATTTCTTGAGATAATACAAGCATTTTGGTTTGTCACCTTCATGCATTTCAGTTTGGAGCATTTCAGGTGGCCTATCAGGTAACGACTTCTGTAGTCCGTCAGGTAATAAACCATTAACCCGAAACCACACCTGCAAAAGTTAAATAAGAAGTAATATTAGTGATCATGGACATATGCATGGCTGTTATGTTCCATGAACATATATACAGTCTATAACTAACCTAAATTCATGGAGATGAATGTCCAATCAAGCAAAGCTCTTGCCTGCGTAATGTCTGGTCTGGAATCTGGTGAAGGTTGTAGCATGTCCCTGATCAGATCTGTCACTGATGAGCTGTACTTTGGCAAATCTGGAATCCGATAATTCCCATTCAAAACTTGTAGCTTTGATTCACCATCAAATGCAGACTTGAAATAACAGATGCGAAAGAGAAGACACCCAAGGGCCTGCATAAAATGAAGTTTCAGCATCAGTATGTTTGTCAGTTAACTCAGCCCATTTAAATAAACGTTTTGAATGTCGCCAGACCCGCCCATAAGGCCCATTTAACTTACCCAAATATCAACTTTCTCACTTATTACTTCTCTAAGGAACAAGTCCCACATCTGCATCAAGAACAGAAGTTAGGCGCAAATAGAAAGGAGAACTTCATTATTAAAAGTCCTGAGAAATTATTAAACCTCAGGGGATCTATAGGCAGGTGTTGTGTGCTTCCTTATATTGTCTTCTTCAATTCCCATTTCTTCTGGCCTCTCAAAACGTTTGTGATTTGTTGAAGTACTACCAAAATCACATAACTTCCATAATCCATCAGATCCAAGTAAAAGATTCTCTGCCTTTAAGTCACTATAGTTGCAATTTAATGATTACTAAGCCACTCTGGCAATGTTCTTCAATAAGAAAGGGATAAGAAAAGGTAGTTAAAGAGAGGCAGGTCTTATTTGCATTTTGCACTATGTCAAGGTAATCTTAAATTCCTGATCCATTTACTAATAAATGGATCAACTTGGGTTATGGTTTAATCCTAACCGGTGAAATTGGCCAAACAAAAAAATTAACTAACTGGAAATGGGTCAAACGGATGAAAATCACCCGACGTGTATTTTATCCTTATAACTTACAGCCCCCTTAAGTGACTTATGTTGTTAAATAGATTATGGTCGTAACAACATGATTTTGTAATCATATGTGACACAATAAGTATTTGCAAAAATTGGGGATCAACACCCAACCAAGATCGTCCTGTTTCAACATGTACTAAAAACAACCTGTTTTGATCTGTTACATATCCCGCCTGAACTGCCCATTTTACCACCTCTATACTGAAAACATAACTAATAACATGAAAGCATATCATCACAAATTGCAATAGCTATTGTGTGTACCGGTGAGCAATGGGTGGTGACTGGCAGTGCATAGCAAAAACCGCATTACAGACATCCCTGAACATTAAAAGTATCTGATTTTCCTCAAAGAAGCCAGCACCTCTGCCCTCCAGCACATTAACCAAAGATTTATCACAATATTCCATTACAAGGAGTGCTTCCGTTGTCCGCCCCATATCTAGGATAGCATGGGCACATAACATAACAACATTTGGGTGTCCTTGAAGTAATTTCATCACAGATATTTCTTTTCTCACAAGTTCAAGAGATTCTTCATCGTTACATATCATGTGCTTCAGTGCATACTGTTTTGAACCATTTAGAGCATCTTGAGCCAAGTAAACACAAGAGAATCCCCCCTCAGCGATGACATGGCGAACATGAATTTTCAGATTTCCAACATCAATCACACGACCTTCAAGCCCAGATTTCTCCTTAGGCATGAACTGCTTAATTCTCCACATACTTGACAGCTAACAGATGAAACTGCATTTGTTACGAATTAAGAATCACATGATATACATACACGCAAATAGTCATAAAAAAGAAACCATTATGCTATTAGGTGGGATAATTATTTGATTCCATCTTCACATACACAAATTAAAAGGTATTTTGGATGACAAGGGACAATATGATAAGAAGTTGGGATGGTAGCGGATATCCTTTTTCAAGCATCTCTTGGTCAATATAAAAATAACCATAATTATCATCCAAACAAAAACTGACTTTCCCATACTATTAGTCATTACCCGATCCTAAGTAGTAATCAAAACAAAACTCTATTCTAAGCTTCCGGTTTTTCCAGTTGTAAATTTCGTCAACAACCAAAACTTGCATTGAGGACAGTGAAACCAGCAGTACTAGTTTAAGTTGTTTAACTAAACATATATTAAAAAGCTTAATCTTCTGAATCATATTACTATAACACAAGACACGACAATAAGTTACGAAACTGCATTCAGCAATTTTACATTTTGGCTGATCAAAGCAGCATCTTGTGATACAGTTCAATCGGTGCAGTTCATTCTTCACTAAAATCAAAAGTTGAAGCAGCCTCCCAAATTGAATAAAAAGCTTACGTTACAAGTGATCCTGTAAGTAATTTTCTGCCTATATATCGTAGTTTTGTGATGTTATAACCAGCGACATACGCACGAACACATAGTTCGAATGTACGTAATAGATCTACAAAATTTTACACATTCCGCATGAACATAACGTCTCCAAGTCCTTAATTCCACAAGCCGAGTGAAATTAACATATGGATCTCTAATACACAAAGACCTAGATCTATGCACACTTCGTCTACTTCAAAATTGATCAACTACAAGCAGAATAAACTACAAATGAAGTCCGATTACTCGTAAAACACTGAATAATTAGAAAAACGAACCTGATGAACGAGAATCAGATGGATCGGCCAACAACTACAGCAAACTGTTTGTTTATGAATTGTTTTTGTTTGTTTGAGGAAGATCTGAGATCAAATGATAGTTTTGGATTTAATACATGATTGTGTTCTCAGATCTCGATTTGTAGCTTTGAGCAGAAGGAAACTGACAGAAAGAGAGTTTGTGATGGGGCCTCAATTTGTCGAAACACCAGTCATAGCGTATGATCTTCAATATTACACGTTTTATTGAGTGAGATATTTCATATATGTATTCTCCTAACTAGAGCACAATTAGATCACATAAGTTTTATACAAAGTTTGAACCCTTAATTTTTAAAAAGTTACACTACTCTAACTAACCTCTCACCTAATATGACGCATTGACGCGTATATAAATAACTGTGTTTGGCAAATTGTTTATATAGCAAACAAATTATCTTATTTTTGCAAGTGACAACATATAAACTTTTTAAAAGATATAACAGTTAAGCTATAAAATGAGCATATTTTAATTGAATCGTTCAATCAATGTCGTAAAATATTACGGTGAAATGGAGGTATGGTGTGCACTCACTAGCGAGGGTGAGTTTACAAAGACATATTGTCTGAGGTAAAGTAGGAGTAACATGAGTTGAAGAAGATAGAAGCCACATGAGAACACTACGGGGAGGTAGTCACAAAAAGAGTGGCAATAGTGTAATATTATTTAAAACACATCAAGAAGAAATAACTTGAAGTGTTAATTTACTACAATATTAAGAAATTAGAGACTTATAACCTAAAAAAATCTTTACAAAACTATTTTAATATTAAAAAACGAACTTTAGATCCAACCTCAGATTTAAAATACTCCTCGATTATAAGATATCCGCTTAGCCATTACATGTTATAATATGGACAAGTGGTAGTCATAACAATCTCACCATTATGTATGTGGCATATGACATAATACACTAATGCACTCAATTACAAACAACCACTATCACTACTTGGATTAATGTTATGTGTTATGGCAATGATTGCTAGCCAATTTTTGAGGAGGTAACATCAATAGTTATAAAAATTTGTCAAGACATCACCCCTTTTACTGTTTTCGCTAATTATGAGTACACACAAGCTGCATAAAGTACAATTTGACATGAATAACATGGATGCACATAACTCACTTTCTAGACATAGAGCAACAAAATAGATGAAATCTCCCTGGTGTCGTCCGTCTTCTGTCCCTTTTGGCTCCTTATTGGATTTAACGCACATATATGACTCATTAGTAATATTTGACATGTGAAATATTTTAGGTCAAAATTATTATTTAGCATGAAAATATATTAATGTGAATAAATCAATTTAAGAAGCCAAACATGTAAGCTTTAGAAATAACCAAACTCACTTTTATTTCAAAATAGCCTAATTGGCACAAAGTTAGAATTGATACAAAAATGATAATCTCTTTTTTTTGGTCAAACATTAGATATATACTCTTGTATTCAATTCAAACATTAAGCAGTGATTTGCTATTGCTTTCAATATCAACATTTCTCATCAAACTCCCACAATCCATCAACAGCCTATGATCAATGAACATGAATAGTTTCGTCATTATCACCAAATTGATCATTCATTATTTACTCTATTTCTTATTAGGGGACTTTTCCTAGCTAGCATAAATGCCTCAAATATGTTTCAACTAGATTTATAAACCATAAAATGCGGCAAAGTAATTCGTTGCATTTTGAAAGGAAAAAAAAATGGATGAAAAAAACTAAAAAAAATGTTGAGCAAAAACCATACCCCCTAGGGTTTGCCCAGGTGGGTTTAATCTATATCCGCACACCTACCTGCAGGGTGGAAATCCTTTTGGGTTTAACCCTTGCAACTAATTTTTTAATCACACGTAAATTTCAAAAAACCAAAAATAAATGTGGACCAATTATACCCTGCCACGTGTCCAATTGCTAGCCACTATTCCTTAAGATTTCTAAATCAGATAGATATATTTTATAAATCATGTGTTTTTTTAACATCTGACACGTCAACATGTTAAACATTTAATTTAAGGTTTTGCTTACTAAAATAAGTTTATTAAGTGTAAAACTTTTCAACGTTCAACTGGAAGCATTCCAAAACACTAGTTAGTCAATTTTACCAAGTCACAACTTTATTTTTCAAACAAAGATAGGCCACGACAATCAACCCATTAAATCTTACTCATAGCAAAGCTATTAAGGAGTCTAAAAAGAATAATATGCATACAAACCTTACCTCTATTTCTAGCTGCTTTCAAAAAGACTTCAGATAAACAAGGCTAGGTTAAGTCATCAAGTTCTAATCTAGTGATTACATGCAAAATTTCTCTAAAATTTTATGAACAATATCTGTGTACATAGAAAATCTCAGATTTTATAAAATATTTTGTTAAACTTTCAAGAGGTGTTCATATTTAATTTATTTAGTTATCTTTTATAGTTAGAGCTAAGTTTATAATTTTAAATGGGGTACTAGTTTGCTTGCCTCTTATCATTTCACAAACTAGCTGTGTATAATTAATTTATTAATATGTCTTCAAAAAGAATATGGATAAAAGCATCAATGTCATTATAACAAGTTTTTAAAAGATATTATGGGTATATGACACGTTAAAGTATAAAAGTGATTATGAATACTGGACGCCTGGCATATGTTAGTTGCGCGCCTAGGCTTTTGGGACCTAAGCGCACCTGAGATCACCTTGCGCCTTTATAACCAATTCATTTTGAATCGACAATCATTTGATCCTTTTGAGATTTTATATAACCCAATCAACCCATTCATAACTATACAGACTGTAATGGGGACCTCTATGCTGAGACTGTAATGGAGACCTCCATGCTGAGAAAAATATAATGAAAGAAAAAAAACGAAGCTGTTGCTTACACTGCAAAAATTCAGAATAATAACCTTTGAAGAATGTTCGGATTGAGCTTTTGGAGAGATTCAACCTGGCCGACTAGTTTGCCAATTAACCCGACTACGCGATCCATGTATAATATGTAAAGCCCGCATCGGCTTTCTAACAGCTGAAGTCCTTTTCTAGCATGGAGGATTGAAGTCACCCACTCTTCAAACAACTCTACACCATAGTTATCAATGAGCTTTTTGTTATTATACAGCTATCTTTATAAAATCCATTATGTCTGCTACAGAAATAACATGTTCCATAACCCGTACCATTTACCAAATTATACGATATGTCTTTATAAAACTCATAAGGTTCACCAAATTATAGATAAAGAAATAGCTTTTGTTAATTTTGAAGCTATAAAGTAGTAACTCTTAGCTGATGTAATTAGCATATGATAAAATGCATGCTTACCAGTTGAAAATCCATTTGTCTTTGACCAGCTCGTTAGGTAGTCTGATACTAAAAACTCGATAAGCTGGATCCTGCCAAATACATGGTACATGTGACCAAACAATTCATAGCCTAAAATACCAAACGTGACAAATTATGTTATGATATGAAAGTGGTTGATACATAGTTCCAAAATGCAGGCCATTTAATAACTATGTGTATGCTTGTACTTGTAAATAATAACCCGAATACAGAATTGTAGTGAGTATTATTTATGAAAAAAGTTGAGTATAATACTCACAAATGCAGTGTATCTAGTTTAGATGTGACACAAAAACAGAAGCATGTTAGATGAAAAAATAGCAGTATTAGGAGATGATCGTGGTTAATAACAACTTACAAAATGTACAGATTGCTATGCATCTCAGGGAAAGTTGATTCAAATGGATCAAGAAACAGCAAGTTCTCTGCTATTAAAGAGATTCTTTGAGAAACTGCAAGAATAACTCGTTGTCCAATACATGACTCGCTTCCAAGCTTACGAAGCAAGTGCTGAACATGGAATTGGGATTCATGATGGGCTTCTGAAAGAGAATTGTAAAGGGATATAAAGTTGAGATCTTGAGTGCATTACCTTTATAGAACAATTGGATTTCAATCATGACATACAAATGGTAAAAAGATGACTAACAAAGACACGACAACATGATAGATATTTTGCATACGACTCTACTCTGAATTGTACTACAGAGCAGAAAAATACTTACTGTTTCCTTGTAACGTAGCGCACATTTTCCGCACTAAATTTAATGACAAGCTGCCAACTATCCCTTCAACAGATTCAATATTCTTTCCCTTGGACTGTGTATTATTGATCACGTCTTCAAGAATAGGACGAAGGGAAAAAAATTATAAGAATGAATTATAGGTTTTAATTGGAAGGAAACAGGAGGTTTCAGCCCAAACTCATGTGGTTAGGTGATATAGACAAGCAACTTGTGTGTGGTAACAAAAGACATCCAGTGTGAACGAGTGGGGTGACAAAAGATATACATCCAAATAAAATAAGAAAGATATACCCAAAATTAAGTCTACAGCTTGGTGTGACCAGTTTGCAAAATTAGCATCATCTGGCTGCAACAATAATACAAGCAGACTGTAAAAAAAAGGCTGTATAAATTGTGTAGAATGATGGACCGAATGACTACAATTACTATTAGGTGACCAACACACTCTTACAGTGTCACATAGCTCCACGAGAAAATCAACCGAGGCCCTAAGTTGCTCAATCTCCTCTGCTTTATTATCTACAATGCAAACAGTACATAAAAAGTAAAACGGTTGCAACTTGTATCTACTGTACAGCCCAAACGATAAAAAATTTCACCCATGCCATTGCTTCCCATTTAGGGGTTTTGTTATGTTGATGTCAGCTACATTTACATAGATAAATGAAAGGGAACTTGTTTGTAACAATATTAAGATAAACAAACTTCTACATAGTAACATGAATCAACTGATACAATTATATCCTTTGCTAAATGATAACTTATCATGAACTTCAAGGAACTGAATCTTCTAAACTAACAAAAGAACAGGAAGTTTAATGGCAAAAGTTCTAAATCATTAACATTATGTGAACATAAGTTCATACCAGACAAAACTAATCTTTGTGCAGAACCCTCATTTCTTCTCCTCCTCCTTTCCTTCAGTCTCACTGCACCAACCACAGATCAATCAAGCTATCTATACACACACACACAACACAATAACCCAACCACATATCAAATCACACAACCTTGTCTCAGAAACCTGCGACGCAACACATCCTTAAACCTCGCGTCAAATCCGCCTCCCGATACCTCACTAGGCCTCAATTCCCCCAAATCATCATAAAAATAGCACCTGCAGGATGCACCACCTGATACCAACTCATGTTGCATTCCATCTGCATAATACAAATAAAAATAAAATAAAAACACGTCACAGGAGACTGAACATATAGATTTCTCATTTGCATAACGCATAACACGAACCTTCAACTTCTATCAGATCCTGCTTAAGCTTAATAATCTCCTGCTTACGCTCTTTCGCCTGTATCGCAAATTCACAAAACAGAATCCCTATATCTTAACATCATTCATCACAAACTACGCAATAGCAACTTAACAAGTAACAAGTGACGTAACTTATATCTAATTCGAAGCTAAACTCGATTAAACTGACGTTTTTTACATCAAATTCAATGCAAATGAGAGTATGAGAGGATGTAGTACAAATGTACCTTGTGTTTCCATTTGAGAGCATCGGAATTGGAGGCATCAGGTGGAGGATGAGGTGTGTCGGAGGTTTTCTTCAGGAGTTTAGAGCGAAGAAGAGCCATAGCTACAGCGAGCTTCAACGATTCGTCTGATCCGACGGTGGTTTCCGACGACATTGTCGATTTTGGCCCCTACGGTGGCGATGGTGCGCGGGAGATCTGTAAGTAAACGGTTACGTGAACGACTAGTGTTTGTTTGGGCAAAATTTTTAATTTTCTTCCAAAAATTTTTATTTTCTAACAGGAAGTTTTGTTTAAATGGAAATTCATCGTAAAAGTACTTTACATGTGAGACTGAAACGTTTATATTGAGCTTTATTTGTTTTTATATAAATGTTTTTGTCTTTAGAAATATAGTGTTGGACAAGTTTTGAAGATATATATAAATTCTCTCATGTTTTAGATTGGTTAAATATATATGAAGTGAGCTTTTATTATAATTAATATTTTTATTTAAATTAAAAATATCATTGTAAAATTTGAAAATAACTAGTAAATTATTCCAGTACCTCGACGTAACATGAGCGTGAAAGAGGTTCTTCTTTTTATAAGGGCAAAAATAATTTATTTTTGATTTTTTATCTTATATTGTAGGGCGGATATCGAAATACATGAAAAATCTCCCTCCAAACTGTACATACGACTTTCATCGAATATGACTTTCCGTGGAATTCTATATGTATCTATGAGATTGAGTATGGAATTTTATTTACCCACTTTAAATTGAGTATTTGTTTCCCTCATTTTCCTGCTATGATCGAAAATTCTGTATTTTACATATTCATACGATTGAGTCTTTGAGTTTTCAAAATAATGTAAAAAGAAGTGCTTCAAATCATTGCTATTTGACACGAACTTGTTTTAAATAGTCAAGGTATTTCGAATTATTTGTTGACACAGACAAAGTCAGGGAAAAACTTTGAAAAATTTTCAATATTGAACATTAGACGAAAAATAAAGATGTGTTACACATATGTATGTTTTGGGTAATCAGATTGAGTGTCACCTAATACCATACCATTTATACTTGCGCTGCACCAACTAAAGATTTTATAACTAATCATATGTTTGGTCTTGTACACAATATAAGTCTCATTACCCTTTCAAAATATTTCGAATAAAGTGTATGAATACACCATGTAACTGGATTTCTATTTCATTCACAAATACAAATGTCTTAAGTTTTGATTACTCTTTGAGTTCATTATTATTTACCATACATAATTTCAATTGGTTTTACCTTTTTTCATGTAGCAGTTGTGTAAAAAATGAGTTCAAAATTATCGAGCGAATTGCATATTACATCATCTCCACTTAAAAACTTGAATATTTTCTTGAAACACAAGTTTTTAATGAAAAAAAAACATAAGTTTTTTAAACATTATCCAAGAAAATATGTAATTATTATATATTATATATTTTAGAGCAAGAGAGTTGCCATTGAATTGTATTGTCATTTAGTGGTATTTATTTATGTATTTAAAGAAAATCAAAAACCTTCCGTAAACCCTAGAATCCACTCATAAACCTCCATCGGAGAAGAAGAGGGAGGCGTAGTTGATCGTACAACAAACCCACATATGGAACCACTGCAACCATCATCTAAACTCTGTAATGAATGCAGAACAAACGAATTCAAGTACAAATGCCCAGGTTGTTCCCTACGATCTTGCAGTCTCCCCTGTGTCAAAGCCCACAAGCAACGCACTGGATGCACAGGCAAACGTCAACAGCTCACGGAGTTCGTTCCCCTTTCGAAATTCGACGACAATCTTCTTCTGTCTGGTCAATTTCTGATCAAACCCACTTTTTAATTCAGCTTAATTTGAATTTTACTCAGTTTTCCCTAATTTCTACTGTTTGAGTTTGAGTTTTGAGTGGTTGAGCTTACTTTTCTGATTGCATGTTTTGAAATGGTAGCAGAAATTAGAGGGTATTTGGGTTGGGGTTGCTTGTTGAATATGCTTTATGTCTTTTGAAATAAGAAGAAGCAGATGATTAGATGTAACAAAACACCATGCAAGATATGATGTTTGGTTTGATTATGATATATCCAAACACACTAGTTAGATAAGCTTATGGGTGTGTTTGGCACTTGTTAAAGGATTAAAGTGGTGCAATAGGCAGAATCAAATGAGAAAATTGAATAAGCGAATCCCAAAGATAATCATAATTTATAAGTAGTTTGATTCTATCTAAATACTCTATATTGTTTGTTAGTTGTATCAAGATATAATATGATGAGGTTAATTTGATGGGTGATCAAAGTTCTTGACCTCCGTGCTTAACCTTTGATTGCGAGTATACATGCTAAAGAAGTTAAAAAAATTTCTTGCTAGAGATTGCGTTATTGCTAGAATAAGTTGGACAAGATTATTGCCAAAACCAATCATTGTAGAGGTATTATCTTTCTCTTAAACTTAAGTGGAATGTTCTTGCAAGCTATAGTGTAAGGATTTGTTTGCAAACAAAGGTCAAGATGGGCGTTTGGAAAGTGGATCGTTTCTTTTTCATCACTTTGTAGTTCAGCGGCTATCTAAATGGCAATTGTATGGATGTTTGAGATGTGAGATGTGAGATGGGATAGCCAGTTCTAAAATTTAAGTTTTCAGCTCCGTGTTGTTGGATTTATTTGTATGTGAAGTTTACATTTTAAAGCATAATGCATATACAGCAATGCTTTTGAGTTTGGACTTTGATTTTTCCATAAATATGTTTTTGCAAGTAATAAATTGAAGGAGAAATGTTGCACAAGTTGAAATATGGTTAAGACTAGTATGCATTGCAATTATACAACATTTTTGTTATAACTTTTCAATTGTTTAGCAGTTCTACAAAAAAACTATATGTATATATGTGTTGGCGATGCTTGTTGTATCAATGGCACTATTTGGATGCAATTTGGGCTCATCACTGAATTGCTCTTACATTTGAAATGATTCATCTTGCCCTCCAAATGATTTTTTAAGCTACTTATTGTATTGATGTCATTAGTCAAATATCAATCAGTTGAATAGTCTAATGGTTGTTATTATTGTTCATTCACAAGCAGATTACAACATGCTTGAAGATGTGAAGAGAATAGCCGATTCCGCCAAGAGAAGAAGAGTAAATCTCTGTGGGAGTTACTCTGGGATTCCGTTCTACCTTAAAAACTTATTGAATGCTGCTAGGAGTCGGAAAAGTAAACTTTTCGTTTTGCCAAAAGGAATGTCAAAGAGGCAAACCAACAAGACATTTTATAACAACAGGTTTTTCTTTTTAACGTTAGAGCTCATAATAATAAATAAAACTTTATCTAATTCACTTTATTAATCTTAATTGATTTTGATTCAGGTGTAAGTCTATATACTGGACAATAGAATGGCGCTTTCATTCAACTAACATCAAGTTAATTGACCATGAGTAAGTTTATTCACCATATAAATCTTAATAAATACTCTTGTTGTTGCATATTTCTTTCCATTTAATTTGTTGTTTACTTTCTAACAAACAGTCATTTTGTTATATCAGAGTTCATGAAAATTCAAATCTCTGCTCGGTTATCCAGAAACATCTAAAGCCTGGTCCAACAAATCATCCATTGAAGCCTTTTTATCTTGAGCCTGTGGAATCTCTCAAATTTTATATCAGCAAAAACCCAAAGGTTTCTATAGAAAAATCTTAATCCTTTATTATATTGTCTTCATCGTCGTTTGATCGATGTTCTTTTATTATTTTATACATATGAAATTGACCAATTTGGTTTGTTGGCCGTTACCCTAGAAGTGGGAATTTAGACCCATTTATTTTTAATGGGTTGATTTGGGACATGTCTTGTCTCTTAACGGGTCAAACACGTAAAACAAAAAAATGTTTAAGAGGAAACGGGTCAGATGAGTCGAACACTCGAGAATTGTTAATTACCATGCAATGTTTATTTGATAGCATAAAACCTTCTAAATCATTAGATTCTATAAATTAAATTAATATTGAAACAGTTTGAATATTTTTAATCATATTCCATGCACTAATTATTCATAAAAAAATGAAAAATAGGGTTTCATGCGCTCTATTCGACCCACAAATGTTATCTATTTTGGCCCGTTAGCCAACCTGTTCATTTTGCCACTCTAGTAATATAATCCGTGGTTTTGTGTTATAGTGCTGTTATCAATATTTCTAACATTTCAAATATTTCATGTTAAAATGTAGCAACCAAGATCATCATTTCGTGAGTTGGACATAAATGCCCCCATCCGCCAACAACTAAGCAATTTAGTCATCATAGAGTATCCTGTTATTCACATTTTCCTTCCTTCACATAGCCCAGATGTCAAAGTAGTTAAAGACACAATCAATCATCAACTGCAGCCCAAGACTGACCCGGTCAATGATAGTCAACCAGAACCGAAGGGCGTGTTCTTCAAAGAAGAGGAAATTAAAGATAATGACTCTGCAGATCCTCATGTTTTGGATCTAACGGATAAATCAAACAGCAAAACAGAGACAAAAGACGAAGGGTTTGTTCACAAGTCTCTTGATTCAACCAACAATGAAAATGAGCTTGTGGATTTGATGAATTTTGACTTTGAACCCGGGTTGATTGATGTTTATTCCAGTCTCATCTCAGAAAATAACCCTGATGATTTTCTTGATTTTGATGGTTTGTGTGATGATTTACCATCAAAAGAAGACGACATCAAGTGTGGAGTTATTGACGAAGAATTGGAGGAAGGTGAAATCGCGAGTTGGGAATAGTCTATACGCATTCGTGGGCCCTTTATCTATTATCTTGGCAACACATTTTTGTGTATTTTGTTGTCTTCAATTATGTCAGTTATTGCAGTTGATGCATATGGAAAGATGTATACATAACTATATATTGGTAGATGCATCAAAACTTTGAATAGGTGAGAATGTGAAGATGCAAATTTTGTGGCTAGTTCTTTTTGGCATTATAAATTATTCATCTGTATTTATAGGTTGTAAACTTTTGACACACACGAAACATGAAATGCATCTAACAAATGAATTTACAGGTTTGAATTTAGTTAAAACAAGTATATTTTAATTTTGATCAAACTTGCAAACATATTTAAATAAACATGTCATGTTAGATTTGGTTTATGGGTTAATCTATTTAATCTGTTAATTTTTATATTCTTTTAAAATATGTTCCACGTCAACAGAGTTGATTGTGTATATTTAATTTTCTTTTTAATGAGTAAGTTAATTTTGATGGTAAGATGTCTTTATCTATATACGGGTTCAAATTTGTACGAAATAGATACAAGTGATTTATATAAGTAGGTTAGGTCTTTAGGAGCTCTTCTAAATAAAATTCAGGAAAAATAAGATTAAAGTAATTATCTCATGGTCTCACCTATGCTAAATCTTTTCATTATGAGTAGCATTTAAAGTTATTATTTTGTTACAAGAATGATATATATTCAATACAATTGGGCCTAACAAGGTAAAAAGCCTAAGCCCAAATAGAAACTTGTATTTCTGGGCACAAACTCACTTTTTTCGATTGACTTTCAAGTTTCACCAACCTTTGAAGTGAAGACATGCTTTTCACAAGATCCATAAAGTGGATTTAAACTTTGGAATTTTTCTACGCATATTATATTAATTATGAAATAGAGTGTATTTAAACTCTCAAGAAATTTGAATAATTTTTAACCATCAAATTTTCCCGAATATGCTTATAAAATTAAAATGTGTGTGTATTTTTGAATAATAATTTTAAGAAATACCTGGTAACTCGGTTATAAATAACGAGTCCTTTAGTGTTAATCTTTATAAGAGTCATGTAATTTGTTTTTATAAACTTTGTAGTCAAAAAATAAAGAGGCAAGTTTTATATTTTTTATGTTTAACGCGTGAGAACCAGGAAGTCGTGCTTTGATTATTATATTTTAACTACGGAAATTATCCGTAGATCCAAGAATTATACTTAACATATTTCATGATTAAATATCATAATATATACATTTTGGAGGATAAATACACAAAAATATATTGACATTGTTAGCAAGTTTGGGAGAAAACGACCAAGTACCTACACATGCATCATCAAGTGGCAACATAATATTAACATAGTTATCCAATACTAATATTTTTTAAGATGTATATTAAATAATTGAGAATTTTATCTAATAATATGTGTTGTACTTATAGTTGGATTTAAAAATGTTTGTATAATGTATGCGCTAAAGGTATATGTTAAGGTGTATTAAATAGACTTCAAATTACATTTTATATTGCAAGATGAATATAATACACATTAACTATGCTTTTTTTGTTGTTTATATAATGCAATATTTATGACGGCCAACAAAAAAAATTATTATAAAAAAGCAAGGAGCTAGAATGGTAGATACAATCACCATATTACATATGTTTACATTTTAGCTTATTATTATTACTAAATAGAATGCATTTTTTGTGTAAAAAAGTTTAAGCTTATTTAATAGCTTGATATTAACAATTCTATTGATGCATTGACGAAGATCAACATTTAGCCGTACTTGTTTTCGTAGTATAAACATTTATTAAAAGCATGTCATCACTTTAAAGAGAAGGTTAATCACAAATCTAACTTTATAAAAAAATGCATAAGAACCACATAAGCACTTTTACGTAATGCTTAAAAGATAAAATAAGCGAAAAAAAACATTATGCGGCCACGTAATCATCTATATGTCACAGTTAAAGCAATAACCAAGGGCGAAGTATAGAATGCATTTTTTGTGTAAAAAAGTTTAAGCTTATTTAATATCTTGATATTAACAATTCTATTGATGCATTGACGAAGATCAACAATTTAGTCGTACTTGTTTTCGTAGTATAAACATTATGCGGCACATAATCATCTATATGTCACAGTTAAATCAATAACCAGGGGCGAAGTATTGTTGGGGCCCAAGGGAGGGGGGAAGGGGCATGCCCTTTGTTTTTTTGCTCAGAAGTATAAATTTATGCGATTTCAGCCGAAAATTTTATACATATTGAGTTTTGCCCCCCTTAATTTGGGTCCCGAGACTTTTGGACCCCCTTAATTTGGGTCTCGATATTTTCGCCCCCATTTATACAATCGTCCAAGCTCCGCCACTGACAGTACTACACATATTTATACGGTTTTGGCACATCTATACTTAAAAATTAATTATATATTTAATGAACTCCTACTCTAAATAGAAATATCAATAAGTATGTATAGTTTGAGTAAGTAGCTATAGAAAGTGATAGCATGAAAAGGTGACAACTTTTGAGGATATTAGAAAAAGCTCAAGTTTTGAAAAAGGGAAAAGGGAGGACCCAATCTTAGTAGATGAAAAAAATACAATAGAAACAAGTAGGGAAGGTTGAGTTTAATTGGTTAAATGGGCACATGGAGTGGGGGTAGGGAGACAATCCTCACATGAATGAAACATGGGTTTCCTTTGCTTTAGGGCAATTTCTGTTTGTAGTCTTCTTTGATCCCCTCAAACCCCACCTCATCTTATCCACTCTCTCTATCTATAATCTCCTTATGTATGTATATACACTAATACACTCTCTCTACTTACCTTCATCAAAAGACTTGATCTATTATGATATTTTATAAAAATTCTTAAAGTTTCAATATAAAGATTATAATTGTATAAAAAGTGTAACCTCTATTGATTGGACGTGATTTTAATATCAATGAGTCTAAACTCGTACGGTATCAGGAAAATTTGAATAGTTTAGAACAAAGTTTAGTTGTTTAGTCTTGTACTTATTGGATTTACACAATGAGTCGTTCTGAATTATTTTAGAAACTAGTTTTAGTAAACTTGTGTATTACACGGTTTGAATAAATAAAATATTAATATAATAAAATTTATTAATTATAAAATAATATTCTAAGATATGATATGACTGAAATTACGTATGAGAAATGACTATAACTACTAAAACAGTGATATCATCTTTTTTAAAATGTGGAAATATAAAAGGAATATCTAAGTCACATTATTTTTTTTATAGAGAAGCTATAAGTAAGCTAAGAATCTTGAATTTTGTTATTTTCAATTAGAAAGCTGAATGTGATGTAGCTTACACACGTATCTCATGGAAATGTATGTTTACCCAAAATGGTGGCCAATTGAAGTTGGTATGATTATTGGCACTTTCAATTGCAAGACATGATTCTTGCCATGCTGGTCGATTCAAGTTGACCCAAGAACTTGTGGTGTGAAAATAATCGAGTTAAATCATAAAAACTAAAAAAAAAGCTCCTTACAAAATACAAGTTGGTAGGTATTTAAATAAAACTAGTATTAACCCCCCGTGATGCTGCGGGGATGTAAAATCGTGTCAAGTAGCACCAATGACACACCACCGTTAGTGTCTACCAACATCGAAAAAGCTCGTATTAAAAAAAAATAAAAAACAGAAAAAATAAAACCGAAACGAAAAAGTCTAGTTTTTCCCCCGCGCTACGTGGTGGGAATTTTGTCGGTTTTCTTCGTACTATGTAGCATTAGTGTGTTCATTATCGTTATTGCTTGTTGAATACCATACAATCGAATACCGAAATCTTTAAATCGTCCCGACAACGTTAAACCACACCAATAATACAAAAACACCCTCTAAAACGCCAAAAGAAATACCAAAACCAATGAATACAAAACCGCTAAAAAAAATACAAAAAAACCGCCCAAAAGATGAGTACAACCAAATTATGCATAATATATAACCCAATATGTATTACAAAGTTGATAACTAGTATTTTTTAAATTAGGGTTTGGGTTTTTTTTCGTTACAAGCACTCTTTCGCAAAATGACAAATGTAGAATTAAAAGCTTTGAAAAGTGTAATATATAGTCCTATCACCTATGGACTTGCAATCTATTGTCCTTATTGAATCAAAGGATTTATTGTTTTGACATTAAATTTGGACATGATTCAACAAATGCAAATGACATTGTTCCACCAGGACCAAAAACTAACACAAGCCTTGTTTAAAACTAGAACTAGTCATTTTAGTAACCGCGCGTTGCAGCGGCGACGTACGTGACGAGATAAAGTATATAATACAATCGACCCAACTTATTTTCGAACTAAATTTACATCGACACGTATAATAATTAGAACTTATACAGACGATAAAAAAAGTAATATAAATATCACATGATTCCAAAGAGAATTTACGTTAAAACGTAGACAGAATTAAAAACGTACATTAAAATAAGCATGTGCGCTGGTATCATATGTATCCTGATAAAGTATAGACTACAATTGATCTAACACATTTTGAAACCAATATTTATTTCAACTGGGTAAAGAAACATTTTTGTTAAGCCCAACATCAAAGGGGGTCAAAAACTAAAAAAAAAAAAAACTCTTCTGTCTAATTTTATATAACCCTAAAATATACTGTTCATTTAGTTAAAAAATTAATATATATAATTAATTTATATATAATTGCAACAAAGAAGAAGAAAGGGAAATTTAAAAAAATAAATAAAAATGTCCTTACACTCTGATTTTATCAATCGTTATTATACTGGATTCCTTGTAGAATATGATAAATGAGAACATTGTTCTAAATGAGATCCTTATTCTACCAAACGTATAGACGACTTGCAAAAGATTCAAATGGAGTTTATAATAATACTTTGAAAAACAAACTATAAATGTTAAGATGAATTCTCTAATACCTAACAATACATGGGAAATCATAGATCCAAAATAAATATTAATAGGTGCTTGTGATTGAATACATTGCAATTGAATTAATACATACTTTAAAGTTAGATTGGTAATACAACATTTTAGTTTGACTTAGGCTTTAGTTTGGCCTTAGATTGTTACTGCGGTTTGATCCCCTTAGCTTCATTGTATGCTATATTGTTGTATACGATTTCATTCTATGCTATATTGAAAGAATGTTACATTAATTTTGTCTACGCGCCATTAAACCTGAAGAAATACATAGAACTATAGTGTTACCATTTATTAAAAAAAACTAAACGATTTATATGTGTTATTTATCTGAGTCTAACGCTAGACATCAAGACTCGAATGTTACGTGCCACCAATAAGTTATTATACAATTTAACAGGTATACATCACGTCACAACAAATCCATATTAAAATATTAAAGTTAACTAAAATTAAATCACACTTTAAAAGCAAAAATGAAACATATTATTTTTAGAAGAACAGCGTAACAATCAACATCTACGGCGAAGTGCGAAGAAAGCAACTTCTTAACACAAATCCATTATTTAAACCTAATTTCCACCTAATAAATAATGTGACCTCTTAATCCTATGAATTAGTTGCAACTAATGTTGACATAACTATTTATTATTGTTATTTTTTTTAAAGAAATGGTTGCAACAACTCAGCATTTTTAATATTCTTTCCATTATTGAACTTTTTAATTATACTAACTTTCAAAGTATGTAAAACTTCTAGCTTTTATTTGAATGTTTCAATGTAAACGAATCCACTTGGACTTGAAAATAAATGTAAAGAAAATACTAAATAAAATTTCTAGAAAGAACAAAACGAAAAAAGGTGACATGTTAAGGTGGTAGCTAGGTAAAATGTTATTATTATTTATAAAAAAATGAAAGTTTATTACTATTTTATTTTTTTATAGTTTGATTATTTAAATTAAAAAGCTATATGTTACTATTTTATACAAAAACCTTGCACTTAGAAGAATGAAGTTAATGTTGCCGTTATTTGTAACTAGGTTAGTATCCTGTGTATTACACAGGTTGAATAAATAAAAAATATAAAATAGTTAATAACGGAAAATTATTTAGTTTAAAACAATATTTTGATATAAGATATAATTGAAGTTCCGTATGAATAAGTACCATAAGTGATAAAACAATGATATAGTTTTTTAGATTTTTATATTTTAATTAAACATTTAGTTCCAAAACAAACCATTTAAAAAAAATTAAATTTCCTTACTAAGTGATAAAACAATAATCTTCCCTTCACTATGTTTCCAAATTGAAATGATTTAAAGATAAAATAGCCAAATACAATTATAAAACTATTACTATTTTACCTTCCAATCTAGCAACAACTTATTATATATAAAGATATAATAGTAAAATTATAACTTTTTTTTCTTTCTTTTTATCTTGAGAACACATTAAATCTTCTTTCTTTTCTACTTATTTTCTTCTTATTTGAACTCTGAAACATAAAATTACATTAATCTTTCTTTTTTGCTCCATTTCTTTTCCTCCTTAACTTTCTTTCATTTCTTTTCTTTCATTATTTAACTAGGGAACATCATGAAGTATAAACTAGCAGGTGAACCGTGGGTTGTTTTGGTGGGGCAGGGGTTTTGACATTAGTGTGACTCGGTTTCAATGACATTGAAATTTATTTAACATGAGGTTTCAAAAAAAATACATCGAAACATAAATAAAAATAAAGACACCGTAACAACATATTCATTTTTTAAAAGATCATATTTTCAAGGTAAAAGGAATAAAATCTAGAAGAAAATTTTGTGGTTTCAAATAAAGTTTACATCAAAATATAAAATATAAGCACGTTGCAACAACATATTTCGAATCGTATAAAAAATCATATTTCAAAAGTAAAAACGAAATAAAATCTTGAAGTAGTTTGGTGCATACAATTATTCTTCGATGACCTGCTCATTACTATTCACAACTCGTTTTGGATAGTTTGGGTTTCTCCCTCACACTAAAGCGTGTAGCATGAAGATGTTTATTCATTAAACTTCAATTGAAGCTCCGCTCGTGTTCGCGCTCATATTAGCTTAATTCTATTTGAGTTTTTAACAAACCGATTTGTAATGACTCATGATCACTTCTCCCACAATTTACACTTCATGCCCTACCCCATCTCAAAAGTTTTGAGATCTGAAGTTATGGAACTCCGAAAAGTTTGGTTAAAGATTTGTGATTCCTTAAAAATGATGTTTGTTCTTTAGGGGCCGGCAATATCATAAATTAACAAAAAGCAAAGTGATTGTGTGATATGTATTTCTATAATTATTGATGGTATGTATATATTAAATAAATATAAATATTATATATTTTCCAAGTAATGTTAATTTTGTTCGTGTAACCACAGAAATTAATAATCTAGATCGGGTGGACTAAAAAGATTTATGTGATTTTTTTTCTTTAAACCATTTAAAATCATATTGGTGCATGAGTCATGTTGTGTGATCATATTCTTAAAGAGCATATCTTTTTTTTTATAAATTTTGAAAGTATATAACAATGGACAAAAATCTCGAGGACATGGTCGTAATTTGGATATGATGGTACATTACAACTATACATAATATTATAAAATTCCCACATCTTTTTGATACTTGTACACACTTAAAAAGAATAAAATTTGAAGTTTACTCTTTCTTTTACGTAAATACTGGTTATTACATATTTTTATAAGTTTAAATATATACGATAAATATGAACATTTTTAGTATTTTACGATTAAGAAGCCCATTTGACGTCTCTTCGTCTGCAATGTGAAAATACAGAGACAAAAGACTGAGCTTTGAAATTAAAAAAGAGTGGATTTGTAGGGTACCAAATGAATTGGCTTATTCGAAAAATGTCTTGTTTTTTGAAAGATCTATCTCGTGTTTGATATTGTATGGTTTCACTCTGCAAGAACTCCGAATCATTCTCTTGAAGCTCATCCTCGTCATCATAAATGATTCGCTTGTCCCAAATAACCTGGATCTATAATAAAAAGTTACATATTTATGGAGTCACGATGGAAAAAACGTATACAAGCTAAATTATTAGTCATAATGCAACATCTTTTATTATTCTTAATAAAATAATAATTCTTAGTTTAGTTTTCTTTTTTCTCCGGCTTACTTCATATTGAAAGAAGACTTGGTGACTAGAATATGATTTAAGCATGAAGTAAAATAATTAAATAATGTGTGATTATTATACAGTTGTTAGGAACTCGTTTACAATATGCAAGCACAACCATTTTTTTACCTAATTTTGATTCACAATATTTTCTAAAGCCATTATTAAAGTATTTTATTCAAACAATAGTTAAATAATGTATCTTTACCATAAGTACAAAAGGACAAATAATCGAGTTCAATGTAACTGTTTTATTTTAATTTTTTTTATTTTTTTTTATTTTAAGGTTAGTTGAGTTATTCTAATTAGTTATTTCAACATATGTTTCGTTCTGCAAATGTTCTTAAGGTTCCTTTCGTTTTTGCGGGATAAGATGAATGTTAGGTTATTTGTTAAACTATACAAATATATAATGAACGAATTATTCTTATGTTAAGATTATGTATTTTTATTTGAACGTGTATATTTGTTCTCTACTTTTTGTTCAAATGTAACACGAATACTCTGATAAGCCACCTACATCAGCCAATACCGTTTTTCACCTACGCCAACCTTCTTACCTTTGGCAATCCTCGTCCTCCCGATATACCCTACCTCTCGCAACCCTCCTCCTCCCGCTACATCCACTCTTCGCTAGCAACTTGATACTAAATTCAATTCACATTAATCCAATCTCCTTCCCTTTTCCTTCTCAAACAACACATACAAATCACGTAGGATCTATTAAACCATATAACCAGAACTAAAACGAAATGAAGGCAATGCAACATTAGTAATACATTACATTAGCCTTGAAAAAGTTGCATTAGGTATTAAAAAGTATGCATTAGCCTAAAACAATCTTTTACCAAAAGTTACATTAGGTAAAGTTGCATTAGATTCAAAACAATAGTTTTATTAGACAATGCAACCATTTTGTCAGCAAATACAACATTTATATTAAAAAACATAACCTTTTTTCTAAGGTTGCTCAAGAAAGATTGCATTAGACTTATTTTTCTAATAGTGCGGGAAATCCAATCTTGGAAAAATAGTTGGAAAATGTGTTTTTCATAAAATGAGTTTTCCATCAACTTTGTACACAAACAATTATAGCTAGTTGCAATTAATGAAGTTATTATTACGGAATTTCGTTCTACTATTTGAGAGCTTTGTAGTGAACCATGTTGTGTTCAAAATAAAATGAATATAAATAAGATATTGTTGCTGAAGTATCCTGATTGAAACTGTTAAAGCTACAAATTTGCTATTAGTGACGCCATCACGAGTGGATGCTAATGACCAATGGCGGAGCTTGAACTATTTCGTAGAGGGGCGGGAGCGAAATTAATTTTTTTAAGAGGGGGGGGGGGGGGGGGGGGGGGCGAACTCGATATTTATATAAAAATTTACACTATCGGGCCAAAAATTTACATTATCGGGATAAAATTTAACACTACGAACGAAAAAATAGGGGGGCGACGACCCCCCCCCCCCCCACCCCGGCCCCTATTATGCTCCGCCAGTGCTAATGACCAAACTATATTTATATGATTATCAATATCATAATTATACGTATATCAGCATCTTCCTACTCAAATAAAAGAGTAACTTGAGATGCTACGTGGCAGCACCATAATTATCCTCACTAAAAATTTTTCGCATCTCGCTCCTCTTAAATAATGACCTTAATTATTAATAATATTATTTAACATTCTTTTACATTCAATAAATTAAAAAGAGATCTATTTATATAAATAAATGTTTTATAAAATTATTAATTTTTCTAAAGCATAATTTTATTTTAAAAATATGAAATATTTTAAAATTGGTATTTTTAAAAATTCAATTTTTTAAAACAAAAATAATTAAATTTGAGACTTATAATAAGGAAATTTTTAAAATTGACATTGTTATATGGTTTGTTTTAGAACAAAATGATTTTTTTGAAAAAAATTGAAAATAAAATTTTAAAAAAGTTGATATCATTGTCATTTCTTATACGTAATTCCAGTCACATGATATCTTAGAATATCATTTTAAAATTAATAAAATTTATTATATTAATATTTACACTATCAGGATAAAATTTAACACTACGGATGAAAAAATAGAGGGGCGATGACCCCCCCCCAACCCCAGCCCCTATTATGCTCCGCTAGTGCTAATGACTAAACTATTTTTATATGATTATCAATATCATAATTATACGTATATCAGCATCTTCCTACTCAAATAAAAGAATAGCACCATAATTATCCTCACTAAATTTTTTTCGCATCTCGCTCCTCTTAAATAATGACTTTAATTATTAATAATATTATTTAACATTCTTTTACATTCAATAAATTAAAAAGGATCTATTTATTAATGTTATTCCTAAATAAACAAATGTTTTATAAAATTATTAATTTTTCTAAAGCATAATTTTTTTTTAAAATATGAAAGATTTTAAAATTGGTATTTTTAAAAATTCAATTTTTAAAACAAAAATAATTAAATTTGAGACTTATAATAAGGAAATTTTTAAAATTAACATTTTTATATGGTTTGTTTTAGAACAAAATGTTTTTTTTGAAAAAAATTGAAAATAAAATTTTAAAAAAGTTGATATCACTGTCATTTCTTATACGTAATTTCAGTCATATGATATCTTAAAATATCATTTTAAAATTAATAAAATTTATTATATTAATATTTTATTTATTCAACCCGTGTATAGAGTTTACTAAGGTAGTTCACTATATATTTATTATATCCATTCAAGGATATTATACATACACAAGTAATGAGCTCAATATACTACACAAACTCAATATATAAATCTTGGGCTCAAATGGGTTTAATAAGTTTTGGTTTATGTATGGAATCGTCTTAACCCGATTCAAGGTTTTATCAAGTTGCCCTCATAAACGAATCCCTCATTTACTTTACACTATGAGTAAAAATGAAGGTTCGTGAACAGGACACTTAACCGGTTTCAAAATAAAGAAAAAGGGTCCGCGCATCTCTAGTCGTGGTGCTAAATGTATAGTAGAAAGGTTGTTTATAAAAATAGAGTTAATTTAAAGTTAGAACTCTTATCAAAGCATCATGGATGGACACTACGTATGTTTAGGGTATTAGAGGCACAACCCAATCTATCCAAGTTACATCAATAATTGATTGTCATATGAGTTTTATTAAAATATACCGAATACTATCAAATTGATAAAAACACAACCTAAACTATTCAAATTATCATTTTTACACAAATTTGTTAAAATCATTTCTCGACTCTTACCACCCAAAACCATCTATCTGAACTGGAGCAGGCAGTGTTACCTAATTACCTGAGTTATCCAAGGCCAATAGTTCCCCTTTTACCCTTAGGCATTATCATAATTAGACTTAGGGTTGGTAATTCCCGACTTATTTATGACATGATTAAACCTGTTTAATAAAAAAATATTATTTTTATATTTTTTAAAAATAATTAAAATCAGAAGACTAGACTTTATTATTTCATATTCTTGGTTCATAAAAACATATAAAAAAATTATAGGCATAATATATAAGTAGTTAAACATGTCTTTTGCAAGTTTGATACGTGAGTTCAGCGCGTCCTCTAACCTGCTAAACACGATAAAACTTGTTTTGTCAGCCCTAAATTTAGACCTAAAGGATTTCTTAGCCGTTAAAAAAAAATCTAAATTGGTAAGAATACAAACCAAACCACCCACATTATTATTTTTACCCAAATCAGTAACAGTCATCTCTCGGCTTCTACCACCCGGAAACCACTACTTGAACGGTTGACGACGGTGTTACCAAACTACCCGAATTACATACATGCCTAGACTTAAAAGGATTTGTGACGAGTTGTGTACTTTTACATGCCACGTTGGAAAGCTGAATTATCCAGGTAGGACAAAAATGCCAGCTGGGAGAACAACTATACAGGAAGAAATAATTGAGAGTACTAGTGCTATATACTATATAGCCCAGCCTGTCCGAACTAAATAGCCCTTTAATTTGTAGGAATGTAAGCATGTCACGTGCTCCAATTTTAACAACTATTTAATCAACTTAAATTGAACCTTAAGCACATTAAGACGATTAGGATTTGATAAATACTAGATTAATCATTCGCGTTAGTAATTCTTTTTTTTCATAATTATAATCTTGATATGTTGTTAGTATATTTCTAGCATTGATAGAACTAGGGTGTTAAAATTCGCAACATAAAATATAACAGAAAAACAATATGTACTTGCACACCGGAAAAATAGAGAAAATAAAAAAAATTGGAGAAAAGAGAACTAAAAACAGTGGAGGAAAACACAAAAAAAAGCTAGAAACGGAACCTTGCTGACCGTAGATACAAATCCATCGGCCTAGATTTCGAACTTTACTATTCATTGCAGTGGCGGAACATGAACATATCCGTAGAGGGGGCGGGGGCAAAATTAATTTATTTTAGGGGGGGCAAACTCGAGTTTTATATAAAAATTTACACTACCCGATCAAAAATTTACACTACCGGACTAAAATTTAACACTACCGACGAAAAAAAAGGGGAGGCGGCGGCCCCCCCCGGTCCCTTAAATCCTCCGCCACTGATTCATTGCCTTCAATTTTTAACATATACGATAATTATTTTATAAAGTAATAGCTATAAAGTTAATTATTATTTATTATTATAAAATATATTAAGAAGTTAAAGATATAAATTAACAGTTAAAGTATTCAATTCTTCTATAATATATTTGTCCTAATATTATATCATATAATACATATTTTGGTAACATGAGATCACTCGATCGATCAAAACATAAAACAACAATAATCTTTTTAGTCTAATAAAAGAGTATATTGGGATGACACGTGACAACAGCACAATCAATCTCAACAAAATTTTCTCGTCTCTCTTCTATTAAATAATTACCTTAATTACTAATAATATTATTTAACACTTTTTAGATTTAATAAATTATGAAACGGATCTATTTATTAATATAATTTCTAAATAAATAATTATTTTATAAAATAATAATTTTTTCTAAAGCATAAGACTTTTTTTAAAATACGAATATTTTAAAATTTGTATTTTTAATAAGTCAATTTTTTAAAACCAAATTAAATAAATTTGAGATTATAATAAGGACATTTTTAAAAAAGACATTTTTACGGTTTGTTTTAGAACAAAATGTTTATTTTTTGGATAAAAAATATATTTTTTTAAAAAAAGTTGATATATATCACTGTTTTATTACTTATATTTATTTATCATACGTAATTTTAGTATTATTATACCTTAGAATATTATTTTATAATTAATAAATTTTATTATATTAATATTTTATTTATTCAAACTGTGTAACACACGGATTTACTAAAGCTAGTAATAATAATAAAATAAGAATCCACTTCACCATATAACTTAACAAGTGACAAATAAATATCGGTCCCATGAGTAGCGGTATATATGATTGTAGATGTTTTACAAAAACCCTATGTATAGATTTATATATTTGCATTAAAACATTTGACTTGTTTTAGATTTATTATTGTAAGTTATGATTCGTTAAGTCGAGTATAATAGTGCAATTGTGAATAACATAGGTTGTTTATTAATTTTAACATAGTAAAGAAAACTTGAAAACAAGAGAAATTACTAATTAGAAGACTATTTTTTTAACAACATAAGGAACTTTATAAATAAACAAGCTAGCAAATTACGACCCAGAAAAGAGAACCAACATTATAGGATCATAAGTGATTTTGAAGTCACTCTTCAACATAATGTATATCTTAGCGTACCACAAAAACAAAAAGCGAAAAGCTAACAATCGAGTAAAAATCGTTTTCCTCTGTTGTTGTTGACAAATAAGATGGTATAATTGAATCGCCAAACAACCCACCCCGCCATCATGATAAACATCATCATCCTTAATATATGCGATAACTCTCTTTCTTACATATGCATATATGCTTACTTCACTCATGGCTCCGCCCTACATTCTTAATAAGGCGAGCTCCATCATTGATCTAAGACATATAATGACGTGATCATCGAATGTGTTTTCTAGACTTAATCTACTATTGGCTCATGCTAAGAGTTTGCTTATCGGTCATCATTGTGACCTCGGCTCCTATCAACCAAATAACCATGTTGACTCGACTGATTTGTGAAGCATCATAATACACTAAATATTATATGAAAACATATTATGGTAGAAATAATTGGTGTATGTCTAAAAAGTTATTATTACATATTGTGAAAACAAACAAAAATATATAAAAAGTTATTATTACATATTGTGAAAACAAACAAAAATATAAAAAAAATTCTCAACGAAGTTGAAAAGGAAGGGTGAAACATGCGGACTTGCATGCCATACATCAATAACTATTAAAAAAACTTCATTATTTTCCTCTGGTAAGGCTGTAAATACACATCAATAATCCAACATAAGATAAAACAATAAAATATGTAGTTGACTTTATCTACAAATTGCGAAAAGTTGACTTTGGCTATGAATAGTTGTTCAAGACGAGGACATTACAACGAAATATACACATATACCTAATTTTTCAATGTTATGACATTTTTACAAAGATTATGAAAGTTAATAAACAAAAACTTATATTTTATGATCATCCCTTATTTATGTTATCATCTACGCATAGATCAAGAAGTATAACGATGTTAAGATGCAAATCATCTAGGCGTTGTGCATACATGGAAGCCTAATGCCAAATGTAACCATTGGCGGAGGATATATGGGACCGGGGGGGGCTTCTTTTGTCGTCGGTAGTGTTAAACTTTAGTTCGGTAGCGCAGTTTTTGGCCCGGTAGTGTAAATTTTTATATGAAACTCGAGTTTGCCCCCCCCCCCTCCAAAAATTAATTTCGCCTCTGCCCCCCACCCCTGCGAGAATGTTCAAGCTCCGCCACTGAATGTAACGACGTTATGATGCTTAAAGAAACTAACGATTATGATGCTTAAAGAAACAAAAACATAAATGTTAACATTATTCTTGCTAACCCCTTTAATCTGTTCTAATAAATTAAAACAAAAAAAATTAATTTGGTCATTAGGATGTGGATATAACAAATTTAAAGTAATTGAATGATAGTAATAATAATATCTCAAAGTAATGGAATGATAATAAAATAATAAATATATAATTAATTATAATAAATAATTAAAAGATTGCAATATATGATGAGAATTTGATAAAATAAATTTATGATGAAAAATTAGTAAAGCAAAGCATCGTGATAAAGGTAAGTTTCGCTTGAATATCGATACATTAGAACATCATATTTTCAATGCCTATTGAAAGGTTATAATAATCGATACATAAAATAATAAATTTAATTCTACATCAAAGTATGTTAAATTTATAAATACCTTTATAAAAGAATTTTTAATAAATGAGTCAGATACTTTTGTGTAAAAAGTTTTTTTACTGAAAAAAGGCATGTGTTAACGCTATATGTTATACACTCGTCAAACTATGAAGCGTGGGTGTGTGTGTAGGGCTTTGAGGAATGAAACACCGCCCTCTAGGCGTGAGCACATGTATTGCCCTTTATGAGTGAGTGTGATCACAGGTGTGTGGCTACATAAAACACAAAACTTATCGTATGAGCTTCATCAGAAGAGTGAGACATTACACAAACCTAATATTTAATGTACTTTACAAAACATTGTAATCAACATACTACTTAATAAAAAAGCATCTAGTTGTCACTCTGCAAAATACATATCAGTTTAGACCGAATTAGATTAAACACATAAAAGAAAATTTATCAACGTGACCACTTGAAAATGGTGTCACAAACAATAGTGTACCTCTAGCACAACCTCCACAAATCTGTTATTATTGTTTTAAATAGTTCAAGTTAAATGCTATTTAAAGAGAAACGGATTGTTTCTTTTACCAAAAGATCAAAAGGGCAACCGTTTCATCATTATTCACCCATTTGAAAACCACCCAATGGATTGAAAGTATAATATAGAAGTCTCCACTAGGATTCAAACTGCCTACACTAAAATAGCTCCCTAACCCCCCCCCCCCCCCCCCCCCCCCCCCCCCACCCACCCCCCAACTTCACACAATCACACCTATATATAAAACTCTGACACAAATTTATGATTCAGCCAACATCTCTCACTCATTTCTTCATCCATGGCTCCATACTCTTCATTCAATTCTCTGTTTCTCTGTAAAACATCATGAACACAAGAAATAAGAACAAGATTTACACCAAAAGGTTGTTTTTGATCTCCCATTGAGGGTTGTTTTCTGCTACTTTTGTTCATCTGTCAATGGCCATTTCAAAAAGTGCCAACAGCAAGAAGCACCATCATCATCAATGTTACATATCTGTGCCTTCAGAGATCATAAACTCCCTCTCATCTAACTCACTCCAGTCCCTTCTTCTTTCACCCAAAAAAGCTTCAAAGACTGCAACTTTTTCAAGATCAAAGCTCCTCAAGAACCCTAAAACATGGTTTTTGTTCCTTTTTTCATTTGGGTTTTTGTTTATGATGAAGATGTGGTACAATTTTGACCCTTTTTACCCAAACCCATGTGGGATCACCCCTCAAAAGGTCAGTTTAAGCTTGATTCCAAATGGGGTTGCAGAATCTTTGATTAAAGATGAAGAAAAAGATGAAGAATTGGAGGGTTTTTGGAAACAGCCTGATGGGTTTGGGTATAGACCATGTTTGGATTTCAGTGATGAATATAGGAAATCAAGTGTTGAGATTTTGAAAGATAGAAGAAAGTATTTGGTGGTGGTGGTTTCTGGTGGTATGAATCAACAAAGAAACCAAATTGTTGATGCTGTTGTGATTGCTAGAATCCTTGGTGCTGCTCTTGTTGTACCAATCTTACAAGTTAATGTTATTTGGGGAGATGAAAGGTATTTTATTCATTTCATCACCTATTTTATCAGTAAATTTCTTCCATTTTTTCAAATTTATTACCTCTTGTTCTATGCCAAGAAAGTTTTTATTTTCTGTTATTTATTTTAATTTTTCTTGCAAATTTACACAAAATCCACTGTCTTTTGGGTTGATTTTTATATTTTTCTTGGTTATTTTTTTATGAATTTCAGTATTGATTCAATTTTCAAGTACCCTGTTACTAAAACTGTCCTTTTTTCACTTATAAATTTCCATTTTTAAACACCATTGGGAGTTGTCATCATTCATCTTTCACGGGTTCAGGTTTTTCTGTATTTTAGTGAAAATTTCAGTAACTTTTTTTTTTTTTACCATTTCTCATAAAATCTTTAATCACTATGTTGTTCTTGTTTCAATTGATCCATTTATCCTAAAATGTAGCTATATGATAATTTACTATAATCTTTTATTCGTTTTTGCAGTGAATTTTCAGATATATTTGATGTGGAACACTTCAAGGAAGCTCTAGCAGATGATGTGAGGATCATATCATCATTACCATCTAACCATTTGATGTCAAGACCAGTGGAAGAGAAACACACTCCTCTTCATGTTTCACCTCAATGGATTCGGGCTCGATACCTCAAAAGGGTAATCAACGTTCCAATATTCGAATTTTAGCCAATATACGATTGTTTACCGAGTCAAGTAGTTAACTTTAAGGATTCCAAGATTCAAACTTTAGCCAAAAAACATCTTACATTGTTGCAGTTAGTCATCTGTTAGCCGTCTATAGACCAAGTAAACGATTCTAAAATATCGCGTGTTTTTGTTTGTTAATACAGATGAGACGAGAGGGCGTATTGTTGTTACGTGGCTTAGACTCGAGGCTCTCAAAGGATCTTCCTTCTGATCTCCAAAAGCTTAGATGCAAGGTATACATACATTAGAGCTTATCTTTGTTTTGAAAGAAAGAACAAACTATTAAATCTCCTAAAGGACTAATATGTCAATCATCAAAACATGAGGGTGTCAAATGTAAATACGCGTACGACTAAACACGCTTTATGCACCATTATAATCTTTGTTATAACTTGTTTAGGTTGCATTTCATGCCTTGCGATTTGCACCGCCTATTCGCGAGCTAGGAAACAAGCTCACCGAGAGAATGAGGAGCAAAGGGCCTTATCTTGCTCTTCATCTTAGAATGGAGAAAGACGTGTGGGTCAGAACGGGCTGTCTTCCGGGCTTGAGCCCAAAGTATGACGAGATAATCCACAATGAAAGAAAAAGCCGACCCGAGCTGTTAACTTCGAGATCTAACATGACCTATCATGACCGAAAACTTGCTGGGCTTTGCCCATTAACCGCGATGGAGGTCACACGGTAAGCCTTTTTCCATCAAATGATGTATGCTTTGAAATTTTACTAATTTGTAAGAAGTGGTAATATGGGTTGGGCCAGCCCAGTTATGTCGGGTCAGCCCATACACTTTCTTATTAATAATTTAAGTCATTATAACGATTTAGAAAGTTTTATGCGTTAAAAATAAACTTTATGATTTATACGACTTTTATGAATTTGCAGGCTCTTGAAAGCACTCGGAGTACCTAAAAACGGGCGGATCTTTTGGGCGGGCGGGAACCCGTTAGGGGGTTCAGAAGCATTATCACCGCTAATGACCGAATTTCCTTATTTCTACAACAAAGAAGACCTAGCCTTAACCGGAGAGCTAGACCCGTTCGCAAAGAAAGCATCCATCATGGCCGCCATCGACTACATTGTGTCTGAAAACAGCGACGTTTTCATGGCATCTCATGGTGGTAACATGGGTCACGCGATCCAAGGGTATCGCGCGTATTCAGGACATAAAAAGACAATCACACCCAACAAAAGACAAATGATATCATACTTTCTTAACACTTCTCTTCGCGAAGACGAATTTAATAAAATCATATTGAATTTGCATCGGGACTCAATGGGACAGCCCGAGATTAGAACTAGCAAAGCAGGACGCGACGTTACAAAGTTCCCGATACCCGAGTGTATGCGCAATGATTCGTCTTACCGATAAACACACAACATGATTCAACAGGTTCTTTTGATTCTTGAAGTTGAGAGGAGGGGGAGGCAAGTATTCATGGATTATGAGATAATTCATTGTTTTGTTTATTTATACAGATGTATACTACTATACTAGATTGGTAACATGTAAATAATATAATTATACAATAATACATATATAATCACATTAGCCCCCCTATTTTTTAACATATAAAGTCAGCTGCTATATTGTAAACTCATGTAGAAGTGTTAAAGATTATTTATCATCTTCAATGGTGTACACAAGCCTAAGTTCACCTAAACTTCATAATGCTTTAGATTGACTTATTTTAGGCTACGTCTAAATCTAAATTATTTTGTTAATTTTATCATAATGATATATAATAAAATTTGTTCTGTAATTAATAAATATATTATAAGAAATAAAAATTACTAAATTATATAGATATAGACTTATTTACAGGCCTAATTAATCTCAATATCTAAAATTAAGGATTGAGGTAGTTTATTAAATAAGCTTAATATTAAGCTAAACTCGAGCTTGTTTAACCACAGTTTAATTCAAGCTTTTAACAACTTGATCATAATTTACTCACGAACGACTTAAATCCGTTACACCCTACTAAAAATAAAAGGGAAAAAAATTCACTATTACCTTTTCAGTTATAATGTTCATAAATTAGTTGTAAGTGTGTTGGTGAATGTTTTCAGGTAAAATATACACAAGATGATAGTATCTTTTGTCATTGTGATGTGAGAGTACCATTGTAGCTAGATACTGCACACTTTTGCTCTTATGTAATAATCTTTGTTTGTTTTATAAAAAGAGAGTGAAGACAAAGGTGCAAAGGACCACAGTGGTGTGATCAAACATGGTCCCATTGGTCCATGC
Source organism: Flaveria ramosissima (assembly GCA_025215565.1). Classification (NCBI taxonomy): domain Eukaryota; kingdom Viridiplantae; phylum Streptophyta; class Magnoliopsida; order Asterales; family Asteraceae; genus Flaveria; species Flaveria ramosissima. The sequence goes on along the minus strand of CM046032.1, from coordinate 45,098,082 downwards.
TGGTTCTCATCGTTCTGGGTGTAGGAACCTGGGTGGCAGGCTGGTCCAAGCCAGGTGGGCAACAACCCAAAAAGCTAGCCTCAGGTACAACTAAAGACTTGTGAGTTTATCCCACCATGTGTGATGTACTTGTGTGTTAAGAGACCATATTGACAGAAACCAAACACTAGTGTTGACGTAAAATCTAGTCGGATTGGTCCCACTGGATTATCGTGTCAATGTTCTTCTTTGATTTTATTGGATTGGTGATTTTTTAAACTCTGAACTCTGGTATTTGTTTCTTAAGCGAATTTGCAAAACAAATACGCGTTAAGGTGCCACAAGGAATAGGAAGGGGGTGGTCCTTGTGGTAACCATCTGGCTTGAGAATCAGTTTTGGTTTTGATCAGGAAAGAACGTGAAGAAGACGAAGTATAAGTGTGTGTGTGTATTCTGATAATAAAGATCATATCATTCTCTTTCTTCTTATTTATAACCTTTCAATTAGGGATTTTCTTTGTGGTCTCCATCTAGGGCATTGGCGGAGCATTATAGGGGCCGGGGGGGCCGCTGCCCCCCTATTTTTTCGTCCGTAGTGTTAAATTTTAGCCCGATAGTGTAATTTTTTGATCCGGTAGTGTAAATTTTTATATAAATATCGAGTCCGCCCCCCCCTAAAAAAATTAATTTCGCCCCCGCCCCCTTACGAAAGAGTTAAAGCTCCGCCACTGATCTAGGGTCATGTGGTTATCACGTCTGATTTCTGATTGGTGAGAATGGTATCTTTGTCTTCCTGTCGCCACATGTCCCTAACCGTTTTAATGATTCCCTCTTAACGGGTCGGGTAGTATATTTTAAAGCAAGTAATTAGGGCTTATGATCTTCAACTAGGTAGTGTGAACATTTAACTCTTCTTATATTAGAAAATTTTAAAACTGGTAAAAATAGGACGATTTGGTTCGGTTATGAGTCAAGAATGTCTGTTTTATTGTTTTACGGCTACCATAAAAGGTTGTTTGTTTAACTTTATCAAGTGGTGATTGTGATACATGTCATATGAAACTCTATTTCAGTTTAATATAATCAACTAAATTTTAAGTAAATAATAATGAAACAATATTTACTATAGCACATTTAAACATGAAACTCTTAAATACAATATTGGGTTCGAATCTAAGGAGTGACATGTTTATTTATTTATCTATTTTTAATTTTATTCATTTTTATCAAATGCAATTCGTAGCAAATTTAAAACATAATTTGACTCTTAGCCAATTAGCCTATTAGCAAACCTACGCTTATACTCAACTCTATGACGCAGGTTTAACTTCAAGGGCAACAAACCGTGTTTTCTTAATTTTTTTTTCTCTTCTTTTTCTATATATGTTTTTTGGTTAATTATTAATACTTGTTTTCTTAAAGTTTTTTTTTTTCTTTACTAACTTCTTAGCGAATTTATCATTTTAATGATATGTTTTTTGGTTAATTATTAATACTTGTTTTCTTTAAGTTTTTTTTTCTTTACTAACTTCTTAGCGAATTTATCATTTTAATGTTAGCTCATGTTTGTATCGTAATATGCAAATCATAATACTCTTTATTATTTATGATTACCATGTAATATAAGAAATCTAGCAAAAATCTTTCCTAGTATATTATTGTTTAATTCATTAATTTGATGATGAACACACTAGATCAAACAAACAACACAAACACCGTAGTAAGTAACAATGCAATTTTATTCATTGTACTCTTATTGACCAATTTCCCCAAATAGATTACAACCTATGATGCAAACAATTTGTCAAATTTGAAGCGTCTTTTGCTCTGCAATTTTCATTCACAGAACTCTCTAACTCACAAAATTTGTTAATGTTAACCGCGTTGAACCCGTAAGCAACAACGTCGTACAGTCCATGATCTTTTCGTCGAATTTTTGCCCCTTCCCGTGAAGATATTCAATTTTTCACGGGTCACTGTTCTCGTAAATGAATGCTCACAATATGGCAAGATCAGTGGTTTCATACAAGCGGGATTAGACATGATGACTCCTCCGTACAAGATTGTGGCCATAAGGGTGAGAGAGCCACAACTTTTCCTATGAAGATCAGAGTCGGTGATACGAACTGTTCTGATGTTATTTTATCAGCAAGATCCTTCAATTCTGCTAATACCTGCATAATTTTTTGCAACAAATCATGGATGAGTATTGACTTCCTTACCAAAATCATGAAAGATTTTGACTTTCTCAAGTCAAATTAAGTACGAGTGTATATATAGAGGTCAGTTACTATACAAAGTAACTGAAAGGGTGTTGATTACTTGCATCTGAAGATGACAAGTGTCCACACATGTTGATTACTTGTGCATTAAAACTCAAAACAATAGTGAATTGTATCTGAAAAGGGGATGCACTATTGTAATGGGTTAGACACATTGTTATATCATTACAGGAGCATCAAAACTCATTACAACAGCAAATCAAACTAAAGTGGCTAAATCGTTATAATTAGTTAGACACGTCGTAATCAAACCCTTTTATAAAAATGTAGTCTTTTTTTCAAATTAATGTAGCAAGACTTGTATGAATTTAAAAATCTCCCAATATTTTTGGCATACATTTGAAAAAAAATATAATAACTCAAGTGTATTTAAATATATTTGACATAAAAATATTGTGGAAACTCTTGTTTTGGTTAAATTTACACAAAAATACAGCGTGGAACTTCATTTTCTCTTTTGCCTTTTCAAATCTTGCCACCAATTCAATCGTAAGTTCGTAAATTTGATGCAATCAATGGTAAAAAAAATCTGACTTTTTAAACGAGCCTTCATCTATAAATGTGTGTGTGTGCTTGCGGGTAGGTGCTTACAATGCGTTGTTGTGGTGTGGTGCCACGCTCAACTGCAGCTGCTGGTGTGTCAGGCGGTAAACCATGTTGGATTAACTTTGAAACGAGTGCAGGGAGTGTAGATAATCCCATATAAACAACTAAGGTCGAATCAGGATCGGCTGCATTTTCAGCTACAAAAAGAGGATCGGTCCCACCTTTTCTTGAGTGGCCGGTTAGAAACCGGACGCTGTTTGCTACTCCCCTGTGTGTTAATGGAACACCCAATTCTGCTGCTATTCCAGAGGCAGCAGTTATACCTTCAAAAATAGAAAAAAATGACTATTAGTGAAAGCCTAATAGTTGTATACCTTATTTATTCTGAAATACATTATTTTTATCAGACAATCAAAAACATATTATTTTAGTCTGAATATTAAAAACTGATTACTGTGAGTTAAAGCCAAAATAAGTTGATAACTAATTTCAGAATCCAGATCTTAACTACTCCCTCCCACCTCAAGGTCCATAGTGGAAAATAAGTATTGAAATGTTTGTTGGAATATTGTCAACTTCAAAATGATCAGTTACATCAAATAGATGCACTACAAACGAAAGATAATAATGGTCTTGAATGTTGTCTTGTACATGTAACCCGAACACAATCACGAACAAAGGCACAATCAAATTTTTATGATGTTGACAATTATGTTCAACGGTTGATGGAGTTTATTTATAATTGTTTTTTGTATCAATGAGAGATAATGCAAGAGAGCTCTCCACCTTTAATTCCTCAAAAAGACATTAACTTAGAAAATAATAAGTTTTGGAAATTCTTTTTAAACAAGGTCATTAAGATGACAAGATGGGCTGGTCAAGTTAGAGACAAACGGGCTTGGATTGAAATATGTCAACTTTTTTAGTACGGGTCAATAAAACCGTGATTGGATTGATTACAAAAAAAAAAACAATTATAAACAAACTATTTGGTCCAGTTTAGATAAGCAACAAACCAAATCAACTCATTTATGATAAACACCTTGGACTTGTCACTATAACAAATCCCTGTTGACCATGGAAAAAAGTCGAGCAACAAGAAACTAAACATTTGTTCCACCCAAACGTCCAATTTGAACCCAAAATCTTTGACAAATTATCCGACCCACCAATATTATTACTTTAGTAATTTAGTTTTACACGACTTCTCAGAAACTTCTTTTCTCTAGGTTATTAACATAATCGGAAAAGGGACAACTCTTGCATTATCTCTCAATGGCACACAAAAATGTCATAGACAAACTCCTTCATATGTTGAACATTGGTTTAGTGATCTTAATAATCATGAATGAGTTTCCCATACATAAAGTTGCAACTACTCAACACTTCAATATATCTATATTCACAATTGCATTTGGTGGTATTTGTGTTCGGTGACACATGCGAGACAACATTTGAGAAAATTATTTTCTTATGTGTAGTGTACCTATTTGACGTAGGTGATCTCCAAGAAGTTGTTTACAGGAAGTAATATGTTCAGTTAGTTAGTTACCTGGAATAACTTTCACCTGAATGCCCTTTTGTTGAAGAAAATCCATCTCCTCTCCACCTCTTCCAAACACCTACAAACCCAAACCATTTCAGAAATAAGGAACCGCTAAATTGTCATAATGATCTATAAACACCAAAGAATTTAAATATGAAAAACTCACCAGTGGATCCCCTCCTTTAAGCCTCACAACATTTGCCCCAACTTCAGCAAAACTCAAAAGCAACTCATGAATCTCCTCCTGCATACATAACCACACATTATTCAAGAGCAATAAGAAAACAAGAATATATGAGTAAGCCCTTAAACACATGTTATTTGTCCTTTAACAACGATTTTAGCAGACACTTGGACATAAAATGTTTCTTAAAGATGATTAAGCTTTTCCAAGTTCTAATTAATTATATTTAAACTACTAAACTGAAACAAGAAAACTCACATTACATGCTCCTAGTAAATAAAAATAATAGCATTAGAAACAATGAAAAATTAAAAGAATTTAATCCAAATTCTAAATGTTTGTAATCCATGGTTTGAATTGCAGGTTTCAACAGAACATTCAATTCCAATCTTGCTAGAACACAATAAATAAGATCAAATGCAAACAACAGCACAAAAATAAGCAACCCAAAACCCTAATTCCATAAATCTTCAAGATTTCCATAACCCCTTTTAAATATTAAAAAAATAATCTAACTATATAACAACATCTAACTTGTGTTCATCAACCAAAGCTGAATGTTAAGCAACATAAACCCTAACTTCACAAGTCTTTCAAGATTCCCAAATCCCATTACAAATCACCAAAAATAATCAACAAAATCACAAAGAACTTGAAATAACCACTAACCTGTGTTCTGCTATGGTATCCAGCAGTCTTACCAACATACAGCAGTCTAGCATCAGAACTCACCAACTCCAACACATCATTAGACACCAACCGATCATACAACAACAAATCAGCACTCTGAATCACCTTCAAAGCCTTCAACGTCAACAACTCCGGGTCACCCGGACCCGTACCCACCAAGAACACATTCCCAGGGCCCCCTTTCTCCCCACTCCCATTCCCCCCTTTCTCCCTCTTCTCCCTCAAAACCCTAAGCAAATTCTTCAATTCAGGAAGCTGCAGAGCGATTTCATAATCTCTAGTGGAGAAATTCGACTCCTTTTCATGTGGGTGTTGGATCAATTCGTTCTTGAACACCCATTTGTCCCGTTGGTACCTCTCAATCGAATGCTTTTCGGTGAAAGGTGAAGATGAACAAGATATTGTTGTGAAATTGATGGAATTGAAGGGGTTTGGGGGGGAACTTTGGGGCTTTTTGAAGTGGGTTATTGGGGATGGGGATGAAGATGAAGGGAGCTTGGAGATTAGAGCCATTGGAGGTGAATGATTGAGGTAATGAGATCAAAGTGGAAGAAGACACATTGATTGTAGATGTGTGTGTTGTGTGTGTATGTATAGTGGTGGAAGAAGAGAAATTGTGGTTGAATTGAAAGCTTTTGAGAAATGTGAGAAGGCAAATGGTGAAAAGGGAGAAAGGAAGTAGCTTTTGGGGTTGTGTGAGAGGCGGCTGTGGTTTGGACTTTGGAGATCTTGACAAAACAATTTTAGTTGTCCACTCTCTAGAGTTTTATGTTTTGTTTTTTTATAAGAAAAACACATTTAAAAATGATAACATAAAAAAAACTACTCGTATTAAAAAAAACTCGCTTAAAAACCCGCACGTAAGAATAATGTACCTTCAAGGGGGTGACACGATAGTAAGTGTTTGAGTCGTTATAGCGGGTCTAAGGTTCGAATCTAGCTTTCACTAGTTTTCGGCCTTTAACTCCTTGAACACCACCTTCCTAGCATAAGCTATGTATTGGTGGGGTTTCATGAGTCTTCCAATAGTGGGTTCTCACAGTTGAAAGAATAACGTAATATTATAAATCGTATTTTAATTTGTTTGTGTTTGTGTTTTTTTATTAGGGAAATGCTATTGAAGAACACTTTATCAATATCGGAATTGAACACCATAATCCTAAGGAGTCTGTGTTCATAGATAGGTTTGTTAGACATTTATATTGCAGCTTCCACAAAATTAAACTAATGATTTTTGTGAGTTCTTAATATGTTTGCATACCGGGGGGAGACCCCACGTATTACAATAAGTATCAAGCATGAGGTAAACATAGACATGTATTTTGATCAAGCTGTTGTTGGACATGGAGCACTTGCGTCTGGAACAACTTACATAGGATACGTTTCTTTCATATCATCGAGGCATACTGCGTGTTTGGCTTTGACTTCCAGGTTTATTTCATTTTCCTTTGAGAGGGAGTATGAGAATTTTTTTTGAGTTAAATTGGTTCATAGGAAAAGTAAAGGTGACCCTGATCGAACAACAAAATTCGAGATAGATTCCTCGGAATTTTGGGATGAGAATCTTGAATATGGAAACACATTTAGGATCCAACATGATTTAAGTTCATGTACCAAGATTATGTGGAATTCTTGTTTGAGATTCCCTCTACAATGAACCTTTGCTATTGTTGAAGTTGTTGGTTTGAAGTTTAAACCTCTTACTACTACTACATCGTTGACCATTAGTGGGTCAAACCCATCGCAAAAAAGTCAATAATACTTATTTGTTTGTGTAGTAGTGACCAAAACAAGATTTTGGTTGTGACTTCATATCTCTTGTTTTCCACTTCCTCTTGATTCTATCATTTACTTAAATGAGCTTTAGCCCAAATGTCTATATATGTGATTTTCTATAAGTTTGTGATTTTGTTTGTTTTCCTCTTATGATCATTATGAAAGTTTGTAACAAAAGTTTATATTGTTTAGATATCTAATGATCTAAATCATAAGTTTATATTGTTTTTCCTCTTATGTATATGCGTGTGTGATACACAGTGGCGAAGGATAGTGAGGGTCGGGGGGGGGGGCTTTTTTTACGTCTGTAGTGTTAATTTTTAGCCCGTTAGTGTAAATTTTTGGCACGGTAGTGTAAATTTTTATATAAATATCAAGTTCGCCCCCCCTAAAAAAATTTAATTTCGCCCCCGCCCCCTCTACGGAGATGTTCAAACTCTGCCACTAGTGATACATATACACAAGTAACTTGGTATTTGTGTTTTGAATTTCAAATAATCATATTCCATGCGCTTTTGTATGAGTTTATACAAAACCTGTTAGAAAAAAAAAGGTTCTTGTGAAGCACTGGTATTATATTCAAAAAACAATTCTACTAGACGGGTTGACTAATTGTAAACATCCAAACGGGTTAAATAGGTTGTAAATATATTGACGGATTGAACTTATAAATTATATGTTTTAAGTTTCTTTAATTCTATTTTAAATGGGTTGTCTCGTTGGTAACAAGGATCAAACGAACAATCTACTTTACTATAGAAACTTCAATCAAGCTAAGAATTTTGATATATAGCACGTTGAGATACTGGAACATATATACTGTTGCCCCAGGAGATCATTTATCAATCAATATCAAGAACAAAGAATGAAGAATAAGATGATATGAAACCAAATCAACAGGCTTTGAACTAATCGACAAAAGATTACATGTTTGTTTACATATGATCCTATATATAGTCGAAGCTAGTATAAGTTTTCGTGTTTGTATATTGACACAAGACCCCTTATACTTATACAAATTACATACTAGACATTAAACTTCAACTTAACAATAATTACTTATTTGACCCGTAACTTCCTATTAAACTTGTATAAATCAATTAAGTCCAACACATACCACACCTTTACAAATGATAATGATAGACCTTTATATACTAGTTCAAACGGTGCTTCGATGATGGAGACACTGCTTCATCTAAACGGTGTTAATATAACCACAATCATGACATCCAAACCCTAACAGAAAGACAACTTTTAAAGTTTGAGATCTGTACATAACATACCCACAAGTTTAACATAATTACATAAAACATAAATAATACTTTATAAACTTTTATGAGAAGAACTCGAGTAAACTAGAGCACCATCATTTAATTAACGGAAAATAAATGAATTATCCAAACAAGAGACGTCCTCTCTGAGTATGTAATAATTGCCACCTCTAAATGGGTTATGATGCTTTAATACACATTTAGTAAGCCTTTTTTTAAATAAATTTCATGATACAACCACTATTGCTTTAATACAAAAATGTTACATATTGAAACGTTATGAAAATCCAATAATATTTTAGATTATTCTATGAAGTACATGAGTAGATATATGAGTTGTTAGGTGTAACATGTAAATCTTAGAATTTATTGAAGAATGGGACTATGTGACGTTTAGTAGAATGTCGTGACATTTGAATGAGAACTTAGTTGGAATTTGTAGGACACTACTAAGTATAGTGTTGTTAAAAAAGTTCGGGCTTCGTTAAAAGTTTGTTCCAAAAAGTTCGTTTGTAAAACGAGCTGAATTCGCCCAAGCCAAGGTTAGCTCGCTCATTACCTAGTTTCTCTTAGCGATATACATCATCAGCCGATTATATCGGCTGATATGTGATAGAATTAGTATTTGATTAATGTTATAGTATTAGTATTTGAATTAGTTTATAATTGTGATGTATATCTGCTCCTTAAATTTCGGTTGTATGATTCCCTATTTAAAGGGATCTCTTCATCAATGGAATTCATTTCAGAATCATACACCATAAAATCCTTTATGGTATCAGAGCAATTCTGATATCCCTTTCTCCCCTTCCGCCGTCTCTTTTGTTTTCTTTTTTCCAGCTCGGATACGTCCGACCAAGTCATTAACATGACTAAAGAAACCGCAGCACAGCCTCTAAAACCCCAAGCCTTACATCCTGCATACTCTGTAACGAATATACAGAGCAAGATCCGCACCCTAGACGGCACCAATGTCACGTATTCTCAATGGATCAGGTTGTTTCGCTTACATGCCGTCGCATACAAGGTGATGGATCACATTGACGGTACTGATCCTCCGGCATCATCATCCGCTGATCATGCCGCCTGGACAGAAATTGATGCGCTCGTGCTTCAATGGATATTCAGCACGATCTCCGATGACCTCCTTAAACGAGTCATGGATGGCAACACTACTACGGCTCGTGCAGCCTGGTCCAAACTCGAGAAAATCTACCTCAGCAACAAGAAGGCTCGCGCTGTCTCGTTGGAAACCAAGTTTTGCAACCTGTCTTTATCCGCTTGTTCCTCCGTTGAAGACTACTGTCAGCGATTAACTGACCTTGCAAACCAACTGGCCGATGTCGATGTTCCTGTCACCGAGTCACGCCTTGTTCTTCAACTGGTGCGGGGTCTCCCAGCCGAGTATAACACCACCGCTGCCCTTATTAATCAGAACGGCGTCAATTGGGATCAAGCCGTTAGTATGCTGAATGATGAAGTATTACGACTCGAAGCCCAAAACGGGTCTCACCCTACCGTTTTGGCCGCCACAGCTGCTCAAATAACCTCTCCGAACACCCAACCGGTTCAGACTTCCGACACCAACTCCTCTTCCTCTCGTGGTCGGGGCCGGGGCCGTGGGTCCTGGAACCGCCGCGGTGACAGAGGACGTGGTACCAATCACAGGCAGCCCGCATCTTCCTGGACCGGCCAACAGCAGCAGCAATCGGGCTTCTCTCAGCAGCCCGGGTTCCCTAACTAGGCTTGGTGGACACCTCCACCATGCCCCTATCCAACCCAGCCACAATGGCGGCCCAATAACAACCCTCAACAGCACCCGCCAGCCCAATCTCAGGCCCATTTTTCTGGGTTTCCACAACAGTTCAGTGGATACAGTCCTTCCCCACAGGGCGTTTACAATGCACTGAGCCCTTCCGATCTCAGCACTGCCTTCAGTAACATGCAGATGCAACAGCCGTCTTCCTCTTAGGCTTCGGACATCATGGATACATAAGCAGAATCTCATGTAACCCATGACCAAGGTATGTTACTAATCCCACATTCTACTCGTGTTTGTAGTAAATTATTGGTGGGCAATGGCAATTTTTTACCAATACATGGATCGGGTACGGGCTTTCATCACCTACCAAACCGAACCTATGTCCTTCCCAACGTCCTTTACAGCCCACAAGTTATTAAAATCTTATTTCGGTCAGACGTTTTACTCGTGATAATCAAGTTTCTATTGAATTTGACCCTTTTGGCTTTTCCTTGAAGGATCTCAAAACTAGGAGGCTGCTGTCCCGTCACAACAGCACCGGTGACCTTTATCCTTTCACTCCGCCGCAACTCCCTCCTCAAGCAACCTTTCTTGCTCGCACCGATCTCCCCTGGCATGATCGTCTCGGTCACCCAGGGGCTCAAGTTTTAGAACTTTTAAGTCGTCATTTCAATTTTCAGTGTAATAAGAGGAACACCTCACATGTTTGCAATTCTTGTCAAAATTCAAATAGTAAACGTTTGCCCTTTCATGCTTCTAATACTTTTATATTTGCACCATTTGACATAATACATTGTGACCCATGGACATCTCCAATCACGAGTAAAACAGGATACAAATATTATATGGTTCTCATTGACAACTTTTCACACTTCGTGTGGGTATATCCTCTTAAGTACAAGTCTGACACGTTTCCCACTTTTGCAAAATTTCACCGATTAATTGAAACTCAATTCCATCGCAAAATTAAAACGTTTCAATGCGACCTAGGGGGTGAATTTGACAATTTGGCCTTTAAAACTTTCGCAAACCAACATGGACTTTTGTTTCGGTTTGCTTGCCCCCAAACCTCTAGCCAAAACGGCCGAGCAGAACGAATGATTCGTCGCCTAAAAGACATCATCCGTGCGTTGCTCTTACACGCAAATCTTCCTCCCTCCTTTTGGGTGGAAGCATTACACACGGCCGTCTACCTGCACAACATTTTACCCACCAAACGTCTCAATTTTTATACTCCCTCCTTTGCCCTCTACCTCCGGCATCCCACGTACGACCATCTACGGGTGTTCGGGTGTGCCTGTTACCCAAACACCTCTGCTACCCAACCCCATAAATTACATGCCCGATTGATCCGGTGCGTCTTTCTCGGGTATCCACCTGACTTTCGTGGGTATCGATGCTTTGACCCTACAACGGGCAAAGTCCACATCTCTCGCCACATCACCTTTGACGAGACTGTGTTCCCTTACACCAGTCCTCTCCACCCCACCGCTTATACCTTCCTAAACGACACCATTCCTCCCGGTTTCACGTTTCAACAGCCCCACCGTAATCCATCCACACCACCTGTCCCCCGCCCTCCCGGTCCGGCCCCATACCAATTCACCTACAGCCGGCGTCCTCGCCCACCCGTCGCCCCAACTCAACCACTGCCCCACTCACCACCACCAACCGGCCCTCCTCCAGCAGCCGATTCCACCGCTCAACCAGCCAACTCCCATCCCATGACCACACGCTCCAAATCTCGGTCCACTACACACGCGGTTCTTTCAACCACCGCCATCTCACCCATCCCCAAAACCTATGCCAAGGCCCTATCCGATCCAAATTGGTTAAATGCTATGAACGCCGAATTTACTGCTTTACAGGATAATGAAACGTGGGAACTAGTTCCTCGACCTTCGGATCGCCCGGTAATTAGATGTATGTGGCTTTTTCGTCATAAGTTTAAGGCTGATGGCTCGCTTGAACGGTACAAGGCCAGGTTGGTTGTCAATGGAAATTCACAGACCGTGGGCATTGACTGTGAAGACACATTCAGTCCGGTAGTCAAACCGGCAACCATTCGCACAGTTCTATCCCTTGCAGTCTCCCGATCATGGCCTATACACCAGTTGGATGTCAAGAATGCGTTCTTACATGGGGAACTGAATGAAACTGTTTTTATGCATCAACCTCCAGGTTTCTATGACAAACGAGCACCGAACTTTGTATGTCGTCTTAAAAAGTCCCTTTATGGGCTCAAACAAGCACCAAGGGCCCGGTACACCCTCTTTGCCACCTATATCACTCCACATGGGTTTCGTAGCAGTGCATGCGACAACTCGTTATTCATTTATAACCAGGATCCGTCCAACACTGCTTATTTGCTATTGTACGTGGATGACATAATTCTCACCGCTTCTAATGACACACTTTTACGTCATATTATTGCCACTTTGTCACGGGAGTTCGCTATGACTGATTTGGGTCACTTACATCACTTCTTGGGCATCAAAGTTACCCAACAATCCCGCGGCATTTTCCTTTCCCAAGCTCAGTATGCAAAGGATATAATCGCTCGAGCCTCAATGTCATCATGCAAACCATGCACAACTCCCGTAGACCTCTCGGCCAAACTAAGCAGTACCGATGGTCCGTTATTCTCGGATCCCACATTATATCGAAGCCTCGCAGGAGCTTTACAGTACCTAACATTTACGAGGCCCGACATCTCATACGCTGTTCAGCAAGTATGCTTGTTTATGCATGAGCCTCGAGAGTCTCATTTTGCTTTCATGAAGAGGATTATCCGTTATATTCAGGGGACGATTGAGTATGGTCTCCGTATCATTAAATCAGCTTCTCATTCGTTGGTGGCCTATTCTGATGCTGATTGGGGCGGTTGCCCAGACTCCCGTCGCTCAACTTCGGGTTATTGTGTCTTCTTAGGCGATAATCTCATCTCGTGGTCCTCTAAACGGCAGCCCACTGTCTCACGCTCCAGCGCTGAAGCTGAATACAGGGGTGTGGCGAATGCGGTAGCCGAAGCCACATGGATCCGCAACTTGCTTCTTGAACTGCACACGCCTCTTACACATGCCTCCGTTGTGTATTGTGACAACGTCTCAGCAGTGTATCTTTCTACTAATCCAGTTCAACATCAAAGGACGAAGCACATTGAAATTGACATACATTTTGTTCGTGATAAAGTTCGTGTCGGTCACATTCGCGTCCTTCATGTGCCTTCCTCTTTGCAATATGCGGATATTTTCACCAAAGGGCTCCCACGGCAGTTGTTCCAGTCATTTAGATCCAGCTTGAGCGTCTGTCCTCCGCCCGCTCAAACTGAGGGGGTGTCTTAGCGATATACATCATCAGCCGATTATATCGGCTGATATGTGATAGAATTAGTATTTGATTAATGTTATAGTATTAGTATTTGAATTAGTTTATAATTGTGATGTATATCTGCTCCTTAAATTTCGGTTGTATGATTCCCTATTTAAAGGGATCTCTTCATCAACGGAATTCATTCAGAATCATACACCATAAAATCCTTTAGTTTCACACGTCAAATCATTCATTTAGTTCGTATAAATAAAAGCCTAAAATTTAATATATTGATTTGGATTGATTAGGTGGGATGAGTTGAGTTAAATCTAGTGTTTTGAGTTAAACTTTTGATCATTACTAACAGATAAACATGTATACAGGCCAATTTGAGTTAAACACATCAAATACTTATAAGTTATGCAGGTTTGGGCGTAGACTACGCCAGATCCCTATTGTGTTACGCCTCCAGATAAGATAGGGTGTACACTACTCTAGTTGGGCATTGTCTACGTCGGTTGTTCGATTATTCGCAATTTTGATGTTAACCTTATGTTTTGTTTTGATTTTCTTACTTGATTTGGGTATTTGATTTGTGTTTATTACTAACTATTGGCGTTATCTCGCCTTAGGTTGAAGTTAAAATTGAGCTTGTAACATATAAGTTGCTCTATGAGGATATCAGAAGTGGACTAAAAAGATCAAAAAGATGTATTATTTGTTAGCTTAAAATACAGGTGTTATACGTCTATCATCATTTGATTATCTACTAGGAGTGTACTCTTCACACGTTGCGCTAGTAATTTTAAATACGGATAAAAACACAAATCGTAATGATTATCACTTCGATCCAAACAAAAAAAATTAAAAAACACAATTGACACAACCGCTACATGAAGAAAATTAAAAGAATTAATAAATTACAACTCAAAATCCCATATTCAAACCCGATTAATCCAAAGCGATCCGACTTCACCCAACCCCGATTAATCCCGTATCCGAATAACTTGTAACTGATTAAATTGAAAACCAATTAAACCGATTGTTATATGGGTCGGGTTTTGATTATATTTTGAAACATAAAAAAAACCTGAATAACCCGAACTGATTTAACTGAATAAATCGATTGTTATAATGAAATAATAATAACTTGTATTTAATAGTAATCTTCTTAGAAAAAAATAATATAATTAGAAAATAAAAATGAATGGGCACACAATTTTAATTATAATTTCATGTTCATTACATATATTTATTTATTAATCTGAAACAATTATAGTTTTTGTGTCTTTGTCAGTTGGAGTAATATCTTCATTCAAGTGTTTTTTTAAGATAATCTAAAGTTATTTCTACCCGAACCCGACCCAATTATACCCGAAACCGATTAACCTATAGCCGATCTACCTGAATGTTATTAGGATGGTTATCCGATAAATTTACACACACGAAAAGCCGATTAACCAAAGTCGATCCACCCGAAATCCGATTAAATTACCCAAACACCACTAAAAAAGGGTTTTAGAAAGGGCTCGTGGACCACATGTTACTATACAGTTTTACCTTCAAGCAAATAATACCTAAAGCTTCAATAGTTACACAATAGTATTCCTTTCCATTCACTTTTAACAATGAAATAGTTACACAATAGTATTCCTTTCCATTCACTTTTAACAATGGAATAATGTATGCAGTCATAGTAATTATATTTGATAAGTTGATAAAATATTAGAAAGGTGTTTATAAATCTTATCATTACAACGGATAAACATTTTAATGGTCATTAAGAGGCTACCTCTTAATGTTTCATAGCCTCTAAAAGATTAAGAGCTAACCTTAATACTGAATGATTAAAATGTTAAATCTTAATTCTTAATAACACATTTTAACCATTCAACATTAGAGTTACCTCTTAACTATTAAGAGGCTGTGAACATTTAGAGATAACCTCTTAATAATCATTAAGAGACTATCAAACAGCCTCTTATAATCAAAGGGGTTTGACTTGGTACTCCTTTAATGAGGGTTTCTCAATAGAAATACCTATTGTCTATTGTTGAAGCCAAAATCTGCATAAGGGTGACAAGAGTGAGTGCTTTGTTGAAAGAGCTTGAAGGTCATCATGAGAGCCTATTCCTACAAGAAAGACCATCATTAGTTTCTTCACAATTAATCCAAAAGATGTCATTGTGACCAACCTTTGACATGAGAGTAAGCTTCTAACTTGAAAGGAGGTTTCGAAATGAAGTAAATGCAAAGAAATGTAAGTAGCCAAGTAAAAAATTCGGTGTTCTTTTTCTTAAAGAAGAAAATCATTATACCATCAATGCTTGTCATCAAATTTAATGAAGCTCATCATGTTAAAACTGGATGCGGACTTGGTGATTCCCTTGTACATGGAATGTGTGTTTGGTCATTATTGTAATCAAGTGTCAACATGTTTGTTCATTGTATCCTCTTTTAAGAAGGAAGATATGTATCATGTCTTACTTATGTTTACAGACATTATCAATGATATTTATCATGCTTTCATTAATGCATGGCTACACATGAGGGGTTGCCAACCATGTTTGTTTATTATGCTTTCAAAGAAAGATTTTATCTGCTTGTCAAAAGTTAAATCTAGTGTTGTTGTCCTTTCTTCGTCGGGTATTGGATGTTGTACTTTGATGGTTGAATTCTAGGACCAAGCATATGTCTAGTGGGCTTTCTCTTTTGCAATCTTGGTTCTCTGATCCATTGCACTTATTAAACTACTAGACTCTTCTTTTACATGAGTTTATTCGGGTGTTAAATCTTCAACTATCCACAAATAACATGTACTTATAATAAAATATGTGTAAGTATTATGGTCACTAGATTTTAATAATTAACTAGGGGTATCAATCTCGCGCGTTACGTGAGTGTTCCTTTGTTGTTCAATGCACTGAATTTTTTCCCTTCTACAAAACCACTTTCTATGCTCTTAGAACCGAAACACATCTTAATAAATCAATAGACCAAGTTCATATATCTTAGAACTGTTTTGGGCGAGTGTGCCATATGTGGTATATTTCTATGTATTCCAACCCAGTTCATATCTTAGGACCGTAACACACCTTCATAAGTCAATAGACCAAAATACAACATATTTACACCCCCATATACTTGAAGAACCACAACACACCTTATTAATACACACTTTATATATGTCAAAATAACAAAGCACAACATAGTACGTAACATTTGATAGCACAACTCATAACATCATTGAACACATCTCTCCATCTCGTTCTCTGTTTCCCAAAGCACACAAAAGCAAACGCCCAAATGAAGCCACACACAGCCCCCACACATGTGTCTTGCCTGCATCAAATCATTGTATGTGTGTCGCGTGCCTGGATAAAATCATTGTACTCCAAGGTTATGGATAAGTACATCACTAATCATGAAAGTATTAAAATCATACAGATAAAATTATTAAAATAAAAATTAGAATAGATGATTCGTGATGCCAGTCCATTCTATATCATCTTCAATGCTAACAATATATTCTTTAAATATAAATGAAAGTTATCCTTCTGTATAAAAAGTTTTTCTTCCATCATAAACAAGGAACTTCATCTGTAAATCTATGTTTCCATGAACTTTGACCAACTGGGTCATAATAGTCTTGTTTAATTTAGTAGAATTCACTTCTGGAATCATCATAAGCTACTCAAATTGAAGCAAAAACACTCAAATCGCTGAAAAACTAACAAACTTATAATCAAATTTCAAAGAATATCAAATGAATACTTACAATATATTGGGTCAGTTCTTTATCAGGAAAATAGCTTTAACCACACAACTGAACAAAACCATGCCTCTGGCGGAACAATAGGCGTTTATCGACAAAAATCTACATTGGTGAATCCTTCGGGCGTCATATGGCATCAAGACGAAGGAACTACAATTCTAACCTGGAACAACCGAAAATCTCGAGAAATATTCCAATCAGGTTAAACCAGAGTCGCTAGGGTCATGCATCACAACTACCATCCTTCACCCTAACAACCAGTTGCCCTCCTCCACACCAACCCTAGCCACCATCGTCATCCTCACCCTCGCATGCATCACTGACCAAAATCCCCACCGCTGACTCCATCGCAACCTCCGCTCAATTGAGAAAAGGGAGTTCTACCCAGTCTCCCTCTTTCTACACCGACTGTCTCTCTCATCATTGTCGATCTTGAGCGCTTTTTCATGGCTGTCGCAGAGAAGAAATCAGAAGAGTCTCAAAGAAGAAACCGGAAGAAAGAGATTTTCTTAAATCTATTGAAAGGTATGATCACACGTAGCACAAATAAGGTACACGTGGTACCTTGCCC
Organism: Flaveria ramosissima; assembly: GCA_025215565.1. Taxonomy (NCBI): domain Eukaryota; kingdom Viridiplantae; phylum Streptophyta; class Magnoliopsida; order Asterales; family Asteraceae; genus Flaveria; species Flaveria ramosissima. The sequence continues at coordinate 45,080,388 of CM046032.1, read as the reverse complement.
AAGGTGCAAGTTCCCATCGTTGATGAAATATGAACGGCCGGGATTTCTTTAGTCACTGTTCATTTCATTTAGTTTTTAAACATATAGGTTAATATCTCAACAATGAACTTGAGATGCAAAAATCTTAGGTAGCGTTTGGTATGCAGGAATGGGGGACGGAATGGAATGAATCATTGAGGGTGAATGAACAAAACATGTTTGGTTGGTGAAGGTAATGGAATGAACCATTACATAGTTGATTCCATTCCCTCAAATTTATTCCATCCACTCCCCTTCTTTTTTTTTCATTCCATCTCTTTTTTCATCATTAATCACCACACCAATCGCTCACCCATCACAACAACCACCACCGCCGCCACTGGGAACACCATCGCCGGAGCCCGCCGCCACCGCCGGAAACCACCGAAAGCCATCGCCGCCACCGGGAACCACCGCTGGCCACTTCCGCCGCCGGAAACCATGGCCACCGGAAACTACCGCCGACCACCGCCGCCGCCGGAAACCGCCGCCGCCGGAACCACCACCGTCCACCGCCGCCGGAAACCACCGATGTCCACCTCCGCCGCCGGAAACCACCGCCACCGCCGGGAATCACCGACGTCCACCGCCGCCGCCGGAAACCACCGCCGCCACCGGAAACCACCGCCGTCCACCGCCGCCGCCAGAAACCACCGCCGTCCACCGCCGCCGCCGGAAACCACCGCCGTCCACCGCCGCCACCGGAAACCACCGCCGCCTCCGGAAACCACCGCCGCCACCGGAAACCACCACCGCCACCGCCGGAAACCACCACTGGCCACTGCCGCCTCCGGAAACCACCGCCGCAGCCGGAAACCACCCCCGACCACCGCCGCCTCAGGAAACCGCCGTCGGAAACAATCACCATCATAACCACTTTTACATTTCATTGATTTGTTTTTTCATACTTAACAAAGAACACAAAGTAATGGTTTATTTATTCTTAAAGGGTAATCAAACAGGACAATGGAATGTAATGATTCATTTCATTCTCTCATCCATTTCATTCCCTTGTTCATTCCATTCATTCGTGCATTTCATTACCCCAAATCAAACAGACCCTTAGGGTTTTTGTTAAAAAAAACACAAATCACAATAAAAAAACCTTCAAGAACAATAAGGGATTTTATTACAATTTTGCCCTTGATGCATTCCGCTTATAAACCTTACTATTAGGGTTTCCTCACCTTCAGCCGACTGTGAGCCCCTGTTCTTCATCACAGACACAACGTCACAGGTAACTCAAGCTTTCATTTTTTTCATCGATTAATTGCTTAAATATTATCCCAACAATTCAAGATTTCTACTTTTTTACTATATTAATCTGGGTTGCAATTTGTTCTACTCGATTTACAGTAATTTAGGTGAAATTATTACCCTTGAATTACATTTATTTTGTTGTTCTTCAGCTTGTGAACTGTTGAGTTGAAGCTTGTTAGTTGTGACAATCCATTTAGATTAAATAATTGTGGGTTTTATCAAAGATTCATCATTTTGATTTTAGTAATGGATATCTACAATCACCATTGAAATTGGGCTCATTTGCATATTATGTTAAACGGTTAAATCTATGAGTTGTGTGATTGGGTTAGAATGTGGTTGTTTTTAGAAAGTGAAGTTGTGGTTTGATGTTTTTTTTAGGTAAGAATCAATGGCACCACAACAGAGGAAACCCCATGTGAGCAGGAACCCTGATTTGATCAGAGGTGTGGGGAAGTACTCGCGGTCGAAAATGTACCACAAAAGGGGTCTATGGGCCATTAAGGCCAAAAATGGCGGTGCTTTTCCGAAGCATGAGAAGAAAGCTGTTGCTGCTGCTCCCGCTGAGAAGCCACCGAAGTTTTATCCTGCTGATGATGTGAAGAAACCGCTTGTTAACAAACGAAAAGCCCGACCCACCAAGCTCAGGTGTGTGTAACTGTGTATAAATTGATTCTAGTATGTGTTAATGATTTGCATATATTGCTGTTCGATTAGCATTTTTGAAAAAGCTCGCTCAGAACCTGTTCGTAAATACACAAGCTGAGCCGAGCCGTCTAGTTTAAATTGTGAGCTGAGCTTGAGCCAGGGTGAGCTTGGTCGTTGGCTCGCTCAAGTTAAGTAGACCAATTAAGAAGCCCATCTTTTAAAGATGAAAAAAGTCCATCTGTCTTTATTCATATGTGGAAGAAGTATTATCTTTTGTTTTTAACTTTTTATGTCTATCTACATGCCCAAAAATTTACAAAATGTCAAATTTATATGAGCTGACATGCGCTTTATTCAAGCTTGAGCTTCAATTTTATGTCATTAAGAGTTTTTGATGTGTGCCGAGCCCTGACTTGTTTAAAATCTAGCCTGATCTGATTACCTGAAGCTGTTCAGCTTGTGCATTAAGTAGCCCTATATGTATATGAATGTATTGTATGTGTGTTCAATTGGTTTGTTATATGTATGTGTTCAGAGCTAGTATTACTCCTGGAACCGTGCTGATCATATTGGCTGGGAGGTTTAAGGGGAAAAGGGTTGTTTTCTTGAAGCAACTTACCTCTGGACTGCTACTGGTTACTGGTAATGTTCTCTTTTGACTGTCAAAATGAAAAAAAGTTGTTCTTTTTTGTACTGAATAAGTGTTAGTTAATTTTATTAAATTCATCGGATTTTGCATATATGGGAAGTTATGAAACTGCATTTGTTACTTTGCATGCTAGTTTTTGTTTTTTTCCCTATATTCTTTTGAAGTAAAAACTTCTGTTGAAGACAACTTGCATTAAAAATCTTTGTTAATGATGGGTTTCTAACGTATAAAGATTGTCTTGAAATAGCATTATGATATGAAATGCAGTTTTAAACATTGATGCAGCTTACATCACTTTTTTGTATCTTCTTGTATGCATTCTCTGTTAAAAGCTTGAGATTATATTAGTTTTGAGTTGGAATGCACATTGTAGTATGGACTGGCAAAAATATGTATAAAATGAAAGCTGTACTAAGCAAACCGGTTTAGTTTTGATCTAGGATAAACTGGTTCTTAGTTTGATGTTTTAACATCGTTTAAGTTCCATTGATGTACTCAATTGATGATTTTGTCTTGTGCTGTCTACCTTACTTATTTGTAGACAAATGGACACAAGATGTGTTTTTATTTGTTATTGTTTCTATATACCTATATAAATGTCTGTTTTGTTCATCTTCTAATAGTTGTTCTGTGGTTCATTAGGCCCGTTTAAGATCAATGGTGTTCCTTTGAGGAGGGTGAATCAATCGTATGTGATTGCCACTTCCACCAAAGTTGACATTTCAGGAGTAAACGTGGAGAAGTTTGATGACAAGTATTTTGCAAAGAAAGTTGAAAAGAAGAAGAAGAAAGGAGAGGGAGAGTTTTTTGAAGCAGAGAAAGAGGTGACACTCGTATTCTCTCATGTTTTTTAAATTATTTTTTGTTTAATAAATAATGTGTTAGTTATCGATGATGTACATGCTAATTTTTAGTTGTCGGTGTTGTATTTTTACTAAACTTTCATTAATTTCTATACAGGAAAAGAACACGCTCCCGCAAGATAAGAAGGATGACCAGAAATCAGTTGATGCAGCATTGATACAATCCATCGAGGCTGTTCCTGATCTCAAAAGCTATTTGGGTGCAAGATTTTCACTCAAAGCAGGCATGAAACCTCATGAGCTTGTCTTTTAGAACCGAATTTTGAATTCGTTTTGTTCTCTTGATTATGTTTGTGCCAACTCTAGATTTAGAGGCTGCATTGTGTCGGTCTTCAACAGTGATCAACACTGAGATACTCTTCTTTCTGTTTAATAGTCAGTCGCTACTGATTTTTGGAATCTATACTTTAGTTATATCTTCATGTTTGGTCTAATGTGTTATACAACCTGATTGTTTAGTTTAACTTAAAACACCCTTTTCTTGTTGTGTGGCTCATAAGTTTGGCATGTTTGAACGTTAAAAAAACATTGATTTGTATATTTATTCAAACGTTACATAGAAATTGAAGTCGAAAATATAAGGAAAACCAATAAAGGAAAAACGTGACTGTCGATAGTGATAGTTTCTTGCTTCTGCTTGATGATTTGAAGCGAGTTAGAGTAAGCTATCTGATTTAGCAGGTAATCTCTTAAAGAAGTTGCTTGGGACTGAAGGCAACTTGCTTCTGAACCGAGGGTGTCGTAACATGTACAATCCACTAGTTAAGGCAACCACCCGAAAAGGAGTCACATAAAGAACCACCGCCGAGCAAAGGCTAAAAACAACAAAGAGACTGGTGGCCCGAGGGTCTCTCCAGCTAAGCAACGAACCTAACCGCTCTCCTTGTGTAGCTAGATCTCCCACCACGGTTTGAATCCTCCCGGCTATGCTTCGGATCCGGTCATACCTCATTCGCACAATGTCCGGTGGTCTTGATGTTGGGAAAGTGTCAAACTCCTCATCTAGCTCGTCAGGGTGCACCGCCTCAGCCCATGAGAGTTTTGGGTCCATATGAGGTGGGTGTCGGGCCCGGAACCTGTAGTTCCAAAGCCCGATTAAGAACATGTAGAGACAAATGGTGGGGAGTATGAGCTCGGGGTACCATAACAAGATCAAAAACAAGATATGGACCAGAACCGTTGTGACCGGGTTTCTCCATTCTCGAACGTTGTTAAACCACTTGCTCACGGAGAACAAACCTGAAAGCAACGACATGATCCTAAAGAAGTTTGCTTTGCTTCTTCTCATGCTCCACATATGAGAATCGACATCCAACATGTACTCGACCACCTCTTTTCTCAGAGGTGGTTCAGCTCGACCTAGTCGTGCTGCCACAATGTTCATGGCTTGGTACCTTAAAGTATCAACTTGATTGACCGTTAACGGGTGTAGATAATGCATCTTGGGCAACAAAGGGTGACCATAGAGGTACACCATGTTGGCTAGGGATAACGTGGTGAACCGGACCGCAAGTTGGAGCTCACCCATCTTCTTCACCCCAGAAGGATGTAGTACGAGTAGCGGATATGCGTGTGTGTAGATACGATGAGCTTCTAGGGTAGATAACCGGATCCTCACCTTTCCAATTCTTGAATCTCGTTCTGTACCTACGACGTGAAACAATAATAACAAACTTAATTTTAAGTAGATGAAGCCGAACTATGTTTTATTTTTAACGAGTTAAACATATTACTATAACATCTAAGAGAGAAACTGTCTAAACGTGTCTCACCCATTTTGTCACATCTACGTACCTGGTTTTTCGGCTCCCAAGTGACAATTATCGAAGACACCAAGAGTGATAACCGTGCACGGATCATACACTTCCCAAGTGTATTGTTCGTTCCATCTCGGACTAAGGGTGTCAAGTATCGTTCGTGTTCGAACCCATTTTTGTCCATATTTGGCCACACAATAAGCATCAGTCGACCCCCGCCCGTCTTTCATTTTCATAGGAAGCAAACCTTGCGCGCCCAAAATCCCGACTTCAAGAATCCCACAGGGTTGCTTCCATAGTTGTTTAGCTGTTGGTCTTTGATCGCTTATATACAAAGTCGACTCATCTAAAACATGGTATCCCCCTTCTAAACAAACCCGAATATGTATTCTACTCGAAAACTTCATCTCACCAACCCCATACCTCTCAAGATTGAACCATCGGGAATGAACCGGCCGATGGTCGAGCCGCTTCTCGAACATGGTCAATGGAAGACGCAACACCCCCAAAACCTCATCTCGCGATGGGTGAACTCGGTCCTCAATGGTTAGAACCAAGTGCTCCTCAAACGGCTCAGCGGCAACAAACATGAAATCTTCATTCCACAATGGATTCATCGTCCTCGATGAGCTTATCTTCGTTCTCAACATCTGGTTTCCAACCTCCACCTTCACGGAAACTTCCGGAACACGCGTCCGGTCATTCGGGATCACATCCTGAGCTTCTAGAACGTTCACCCGAAGATACCAAAGCTTCGGTGACACGTAAACTTTAGACCGAACATTGAACACCCCTTCCCCGTGTGCAAACGAGGCATCCGAATGCCACGCCTCGGGGAACGCCTCATCAGCTTGTGTGCCCATCCACACTGCTAGCATTATCTCCGCGTGCCCCCGTCGGTCCTCCACCCGGTACCACTGCGCCGCTAGAGGACTATCTGGCGGGACACGGGTCGGAACCTCGTTCAAATCAAAAACCACTCTCCCGATACAATCATCCCGCCCGAACATCTCCTTATCCTTCACATAAACCTCTAACGTCGATGACTGAATACGCTCTTTCGAGAACGCGAACACCTGGTTCCACTCGGGGTTCGTTTTCTTTTCAAAATGGTTCGTTCGACCCCGATAGTTCCCAAGCTTCACTTCGACATACGGATCAACGCCAAGGGGAAGTTCCTTGGCCTTCACGACTCGAACAAACAAGTGGTAAGTTTGTTCCACAAGGTCATACGTGCTCGTCAATCTCTCACCTCCAAGGTGCGGACTCGTGTTTTTCAGCTCGTACTCGTCTCGTCGGAGAGCGGGCGCGCCTTGAACATGCTCGTGGTTCGAATGGCGGTTTCGTAATCGTATCATTTTGTGTTTGCAAGTGTTTGTGTTCGAGATATGAGGATTAATGGAATTTGGTGAATGATCGTTGGGTTTAAGAGGATGAGCAGTGGTCATTAGCATCGTGATTGATCTTCTTTTTCTTCATTCTTTACTTGTTTGAGAAGTCACATGTCATGCATATATGATGTACGATGATCCTTACTTGCTTTACAAGTAACCTTGAGTATGCATTGGTGAAAGAATTGAAGTTATAGAGTATAGATACTTAAGGTGAGATTGAGGAGAATTGAGGCAAGGCATAAACTTTCTACCACAATATGTTTAGTGAATTTTATTATTCTATTAACCAAATCGCGGTGTTTATATTTATCGTATATAATGATAAACAGTGTCACCTGACCATGTGAGATACAAATATTATTATGATTATCGCGTGTCATGACTAGGAGGAGTAGAAATGATGGAATCGAAAATAACAAACATCGAGCCATGGATATATACTTTGTAATTTGATGGTTATAGTATATATTGGATGATATATTTGGCTTGTACTAATAGTACTATTGTATATGCACAAAGTACAACCGTGAGGATGAACGAGATTATGCTTTGCTTCATTGGTAATGTGCTTTTGAGGACATTCTATTCTTTCTTAGAAAGGAAATGAACGAATGTATTAAAAGTGTTTGAAAGATTAGACAAGGAGTTGAAAGAAAAGAACAAAAAGCACCAAATTGTAAAAGTGTTTACCCATCTCATGGTAATATAACTAAAATTAGTTTTGTATAAACGACGATTTTAACTAATGTATCTCATAATCAGTAGTATGTTGGAATAAATGATGAGAGGGAAAGAGATACGGATATGTGATTACATAAATGTTTTATGTATTACAGTTAAACAATATATAAATGTGTTTATATGGTTTTAATTATAATACTTCAACACGGTAAATAGTTTAAACCATAAGCAGAATAGCTAGTTTGATTTCTGATTTGATTTTTAAATTGATTTTGAGCAACCATGTAGTGAACTACAATCTCAAAATACATTAACATAGATTTAAAATGTTGCTTTTGCTTGCAGTTTGGTTGTGATTATATTAAGAAGGTACGTGTTTAAGTAATTTGATTTATAAAATTAAATTAAAGGTGAATAAATTCAAAACTCTTATAAACTAAACACATAATAAATAAGTCCAAGACATCTCACAAGTCATGCTAAGATGATAGGGTACTCGGATGGCAATGGGGCGGGTTTGAGACGGGTTCAGGCTATCCCAACCCCATACCCGGTTAGAAAAGTGTGTCACATACCCGGCTCAAAACCCGTCGGGTATGTATCGGGTATTTACCCGTCGGGTATCGGGCATACCCGTGGGTAATCGGGTATACCCATTTAGTTCATGAATTATACCCGTCGAGTATCTTTTCAACATTTAGGCCAATCTCTTTGTCGCTATCCATTTTTGACTAAATCTAGTTGCTAATGTTTCATTGACTCTCTTCTTATGTAGGTATTAACTAAAAATAAATATAATATATTTAAAATAACAAAAGAAAAACCAAAAATTATTTTGGGTATATATCGGGTAAACAGGTATGTCTAATCAGGTAAACGGGTATGCTTAATCGGGTAAACGGGACGGGTAAACGGGTATATCATGTAATCCCATACCCGTCCCAAACCCGCAAAAATTTTAAAAAAGAATCTCATATCCAGTCCCATACCCACTTACCTGACCCCATACCCATCCCAAATGTCTCGGGTTTCGAGTATTCCCGTCGTGTTCGGGTTTAATTGCCATCCGTCAATCCTGAGACAAAAAGCAAGAGGCAAAATGAAAAGCACACCGTATTGCCTAAGGTTAATATATGATGGATTTAATATATTAATAACATAAAAGCTATATGTATAACATTACGATGAACAAAATTTTCCCATGTATAAGAGGGGCGCCTCTTGCCTACGCCTCATCTTCTGTTTACATACGTCTCAAGTATTTCTTATGTACAATCATCACCTAAGCAATCAAAAGCGCTAAGGCTTAGTCTGAGTGCACCTCGCGCCTAAGCATGGCTCATGGGTGTTTTTTAAAACAAGCAACCTTCACAATGGGGACGGTAAGGTTGAATGATGTCACGGAAACCCAAGAGCAACATTTGCGCTTTAATTCTTTAAGACGTTTTTATAGGCTTGTAAATTTATAAGACGTAAAGGATAGGCAAGAGTGGGTCCACCCAAAAATACCAAAATAATTGTTTTGCTAAAGTGCGTATATAAACTTACTGTAGGAATGTTAATCGGTTTGGATATCAGTTTATCCAGTTTGGTTTCTTAAATTTTAAAATAAATTACAATGCAAATCAAAATTGTCTAACCAAACCAAATTCACTCATTTAAACCTATTTATGCGATTTGGCCATCAGATTAAACCATTTATATTCAATTTATTAGATAGAATTCAGTTTGGTTATCTTTGTAAACAAAATTTGTAGAATTGATAACCAAACTGAAAACCAAAATTCAAATACAATTAGGAACCGGCCTCGATAACCAATAAGAAATTAGGTTCAGTTTTTTCAGTTTCAAGTATGGTTTGGTTTTCGTTTTTTGGGTTACGAATAATTTTACATGTCCCTATCCTACACGCACCATAAAATATCATCCCTAGAAACCAGAAGTAACTAATAAGCCGATGTGACATGACGCGATAGAAACTTATTGGTCATTTAGGTATTGGTTGTAAAAATGTGTAACTAAACCAATGGGGAAGTTGTTAGACATGACATATGAACTCAACAACTGTTTCCTTAAGCATGCCAATGGTGCTGAGTTATAGGCTTAAGAATAGCATGAACCAACTGTTATTCAACTACACTATGGCTTGCATCATTACCTACAAAAATCTATATCTATATATATCCATCAAAATACCATCAATTAGTTACTTTCAACACAAAAACATATATTATATATCACAAGTGTTAAAAGAATCTTTTTAAAACTATGGAAAATAAAGCAAAGATAACGGTGGAACTTGTGATGGCGGCGGTAGTGATGGGATTATTAGTTCAAGCAACTGTGGCACATCCATGTGGTAGCACGTTTTTCTCAGCTTTGGTACAACTGATACCTTGTCGTGCATCAGTTGCACCATTTAGCCCGATTCCACCAAACGAGGCTTGTTGTACTGCAATCAAGGTTCTTGGTCAACCTTGTTTGTGTGTTCTGGTCAACGGTCCTCCAATTTCTGGTGTCGATCGTAGTATGGCCATGCAGCTTCCCGAGAAATGCAGTGTCAATTTCGAACCATGTAACAAATCTATACACACAAATGCATACATACATGCACACTTATATATGTACATATAATCATTATAGTTGTCAAAATGGTTGTTTGATATGATGTTGTGTATGTGGTTGCAGGTGAACTTATGAAGAAGAAAGAGTGAGACACCAGTGACCTCCAATCGTTCGATTCAAAACAAATCAAAGAGAATAAACATGTGTGTCGAGTGTGTGTTAAAATTTAAGGCGTTTAGTCTTACATAGATCCTAGGTTTTCATGTTGTGTCGTTTGACATTAGTTATAACTTCAATGTTCTTGCAATAGAACCTTTCACGGGTTAATGTTATATTATCATAGACTGTGATGAAGTTTTCAAGTGTCTCGTGTTATAAACAATCAATCTTCATTAACTTTTGTTATTCTCATGTTTACAGTACAAGTTACTGACTTGATCGTCAGAAGGTGTTCCTCGAGGCATTGGCCTCGGGTAACCTTCTATCAGATTCTCAACATGCCGCAGCTTAGACCCAAGCCCGGGAAAGTTAAAACGAGTCCAACCCAGCACGACACCGCTGGAAAATAGATCACAAAAACTTCCTTACAAAGTTCTTGATCCACATTTGGTTATCCAAATAGGATCTAATTCTTGAATTCAAAGAACAAAGTCTTACCTAATTAACATACACTAATTAATTTACATTTTACAAGAACTGGCATCCAACAATCGAGTCTTTGACGGTTTTCTGTTGGTACCTGTTGATCATTTTGTGGAACCCGATTGTAACTGTTTGGTTGAGCACCTGCACCTTGCTCGAGCATCGTTCAAACTCTAAAATCCCAAAACCAGAAAACTCATGAGGAAAAAAATAAAAACTTGAAGATTTATGTGATTTTAGATGTATACCTGTAGTTCCTTTTGAAGGTTTTTGATGTACTCAACTGCCATATCTAGCATATCTGCTGTATTAGTTTGCTGCAAATTAGTTAAACAAAATTGTGAGTTTCACTTCTTCCACAGATAGAAATCCAAATTTCTTTCCTTTTCTGTTTATTTGTTGTATGGTTACAAATATTGGATGTTGATAATTTTGGTTAGAGATGATGATGTATGCTGTTTAACATGAATCAAACAAAATACAAGCTCGGGTTGGTTGATCAACAATCACTTAAGTTGACTCATTTTATGCCACTGGGTCAACTTCCATTTTGATGTTGTACGGTTTCAATGAGTAATGAGATTTTGTATGATGTCAGTCAAATAAGTTTCCCAACTTATGAAACAGATTTAACAAAATGGATTGTTGATTATCTTGCATTTAGTAATTCAAACCAAGATTTACATTCGAAGCTTGGGAATTTTACCTTGTCGATATCAGGGAAAAGCTCTTGCAGCCTTTTGATTCTTTCACTGATTCGAGTTCTTCTCTCCTGAAATTGATGCCCAAATGATATCAAATTAGTATCAGTTTTAGATGGAAGTATGAAACGGAACATATAAGATCAAGATTACAGATTAAGATCTCCATACCCTCTCTGCAATGCTTCGTGGGTGTGTAGCAAATCCTCTTTTTGCGCGTGTTTTCCAAGGAACTGTGGATTCTGGTTGGAAATGCAAGAAGTTTTCAACACTAGCCATCTCGGAAGATGTTTTTGGCAAGCTCATATGATGCACCAAATTAGGAGTACTGCTTCCAGCCTCTCCATTCTACAACACAAGTTCACATGAACCAAAACAAATATATAATTACATAAATAGAAAAGTAGGAGCACAATGCAGATTAGAAAGAAGCAATCTTGAATGAAGATGTACCTGTGGCATCTTCAAAGCACCATCTCTGCTCCTTTTCAAGCTACTAAACGGAGATTCTTGCAATCCATTATCATTTTCAGCTATTTGGGGCAAGAATCTCGACGAAGAAGAAGAAGATGACCCTAACGAGAAACTGATATGATTATTCAATGTACTCGATGAACTCCCTTTTCCCAAGCTAGCAAAACCTGAGTTTCAAAATACAAAAGCATTCCAATCTCAATCATTCTACTCATAAGAAGAAACCAATCAAACCTTCAACATCCCATCATTAACCATAACACTTTTGGTCTGTAAATCATTAGCAGCTATTAACACTCAACTTTCTACACAAAACTCCTTCAGTTTGACTTTTAGATTTTACAATAAAGTAACCACTTAAAACAGAAATCAAGTGGCGTTAGCTTATAATTAAAGATCTATGAACCTGATACTGATTTCCAAAAGGCAAAAGCAAAAAAGTCAACCACCAATCAATGTCAGATGATTATAACCATATAATGATATGATTTATGAACTTTGAAGATAATAAATGATAATATCAAACCGCAAGTGGAAATATTGAAATAATTCAGATAAACTAACAAATTAACAAATAGGTTGAAACTATTTACCATTTTCAACAGTCAACGACGACAAAAATCCAGCTGGTGTGCTATTCTGCCTCACGAGATTTGAGCTCGTTGAATCCCTACCTCTGAACGACGATGCACAATCCACACCACTTTGATTCGCAAAACCATAACCACCACCACCACCACCGCTATTCTCAAACGCCACTCGCCGTGAACCGCCGATCGCCGCCGTGGACGGCGGCGGAAGCTCCTGCTTCTGAAGCACCGGCTCCTTCTTCTGCAGAAACTCACGCACATCAGATTCAGATTCCGTCACCTCCTGCTGTTGACGCCTCACGAAGAACCTCTCCTCCGGCTCGCGGTTCGAGGATCCGGATACAGGATCCGAAAACTCATCGCCTCCGTTATCCGTAAGCAAATTCGAGAAAAACGAGCTCGGAGTCGATCGATACCGCAACAACGAGCTCTGATTTCCTCTACAACTCTCGTCATCCTCCTCCTGATTCTGATTTTGACTTTGATTTTGATTTTGACTCTGATTACTGTAGCTCGGATAAGGATCCAGCGAAATCAACTGCTTAATCTTCGCAAACTCTCCTTCCGACGGATGCTTGAAGGTAGTCGAATACAACAGCGAGTTCATATCTCGTGCAATCGCATCGGATGAGCCATCAACACCATACATGCTCGCAAACTGGACGAATTCAACCTCTGATTTGCAAAATACAACCTCTGATTCGTAAATTCAACCTCAGATTCGTGAATACAACCTCTGATTTGTAAATACAACCTCTGATTAGTGGATTTGAGGTGTGATTTGTGATGAAGATGAGGAGTTTGAAGGTGGATATTAGGGGTTGAAGAAGAACCAATGAATGAAAAATGGAATCAAAAGAGATGAATCTCAACGGTGGAAAATGGAAACATCAGAGAGGGTGCTGACCATCGCGCAGACGTAAATAGAAAGTTGCGGCCTTACTTTTTTAAGCGAAACAATTGGCTGGTTTTCTAATAATAATATTATTATTATTATTAATGCCTCTTTTGGAAACCTACTTTTATGGTCTAAAAGCTAATATATCAAGTTGTAAGCTAGTTACTTTTGTCAAGTGTATTTATACCAATTTTATTTGGGTGTTTAATTTCTAGTTTATAAAGTTATATGTAACTTTAAGAGTTTTATTAGATCATATATTTGCGTGTAACCATGTAACTATTTGAGTAGCTTTTGAGTTGGTTAAGATTAAGTTGGTAAAAGTTTGAATCAAATCAAGTTTAAATATGATCGAACCTGAACGGCTGAACTCGATCATGGGTTGTTAACTTCTTTTGTAAAAGAATCTCAAACTTTGTTAGGTTTGCAATTCGGAATGAACTTGCTAATTTTATTAAAACTAGTTGTATTCCACCTGTCGCTTCGCGACGGGATTAAATCTGTTTTAATGGTTTATTGTGGCTGTAAACGATCATTTACCATGTCAAAACAATAAACACAAATTTCATAATTTCATCATCATCGCCTACATGTAAAACATAAATAAATCTCAGACGCACATCATCACCAGCCAACAAATCAACATGGTCAACATACAGCCTAACATTACCCGTATAGAACCAAGAATACATACAAATAGATTAACACGATTAACATAACAGCAACACCAACACAGATCACCAACGATAGTCAGTTAGGGTGCTTGGAGACTCAGAAAGGCGACCTCGTTGTGGCTGCATCCTAGAAGAATGCCACGCCCAAACAACGAAGACCTTGACTTCCTTAGCATCATAGTCTCAACTAAATCCAACTAAATCAGGCAATCAATGGTGATCTATAATCACATATATATTTAACGTTTAAAAAGCAAGGCAAAGAAACAACAGATTTGCATCTTAGATGAGTTCACGCCCACCATCATCGATGATATAGAAAGCATGCATCAAAAAAAGTCATGAAAACCATGAAAGAACCCAAGAGTTTCAGTGTTTGTGTCTTTGAGCTCTTAGATGCCGCCATGTGCCTAGAGCCATCATCATCGAGCAATTAAGTAACAACAGACAACCATACGCATAATTGCTGCTAGAGCACACCACCAGAAAGCTAACATAGCAAGCATATGTGTTCAAAATGGGCACCCACCAATAAACATGGGTCAAATCGAAGCCTTAACGACCCTCATCGGCTGTAACCAGTGGTCGATAGGGTTGCAAGTCGAATCAGAAAAGCACCATTGAGGTATAGCAGGGTCACCATGCCATAAATGGCCAGTCGAGAGGCAAACCCCTCTCACACGACGGCAACCCCCAAAAACCCTATCTAGTAGGGTTGAACACGGTATGAACCAAATACGGGGAGAAAGAGAAAGACGAAGGAAAGCACCACAGTCGCAAAGGGAGCACGTTGTTGCCGACACCCCCCAATAACACCGAAGAGCCACCGCCGCAAACCCACAATCGCAACCGTGCATCTCTGTCTAGAAAAAAAACAAAGGCAGGGCGGCAATGGCCAGAACGGGCGGCGACGGCCAGAACGGGCAGTAGGCGGCGATGGTCAAAACTGATGGCAGGCTGCGATGGCCAAAACCGGCGGCCAAACACCGTACATCTCTCTCTCTCTATCTGATTGTCTCTAAATATGATTATAAAGCCTCTTTGAGAGGAAGGGGTAGAGTGCAAAATCAAACAAAATCAGATGGCCAAAACAACCAACCCCACGTGCACATTATTTTTTCACATTGCTTTTTAAATAGATAGGGTAACTAGTAGTATTGTTGTCATAAATATTAATTGCATAATAAATATTGTCATTGTATAGTATAATAAAAAAACTTAATAATATTTTATTGTTATATTTATAGGAATAAATAAAAGTTATATACCATATAAATAATAATTAAATAAATAACAAAAAAAGTATAGCTTGAGTTTGAAAAATCACTCGCAAGTTGAGCTTCACCTCTTTTAAGTAAAATCAGATGAATTTGAGTCTGGGCAACCTAGGTTAGGAAAAATTTGTAATTGCAGATCAAAGACGTCTTTAATTTATTATAAAAGGGTAGAATATTTATTTTTTAACATGGTTAACAAAAATGACTCAAAGCTTCAATTTATTAGCAATGTTATATACTTGTAATCAAGTCGAGATTTGGTTGTAACTGTATGTGTTCTATAAGCTTGCTAACTTGTAACCATGGACATGAATTGCTACTTGTAACCCTTTTATATATATACATATATGCGTGTGTTTAAATCATGGGAACTCACCAACTTTATAGTTGACCTTTTATTTTTAACATGTTTCAGGTTTCCTACTTGAAGATCTTCTTGTGCTCATATAGGACTTGGACCTAGATTAATTGAAAGTCTTATGTTACTAGTTGTATCTTAATTGTTTTGTACTTACTTATTTTTCTTGTAATGTTTAATGAATAATGACATTTAATATTATTACAACTTATTTAGTTCCATGTGCTATGAGCAATCGCCTCCCATTCGTCCGCCCCGATGATTCCGCCGTCGGTCGGGGTGTGACAGATTGGTATCAGAGCCATGGTTATAGGGATTTAGATTATTAGATATGGATGACTAAGACTATAACTAAGTACCTGTACACATGTGTCCTCTCATGTATTTTATATGCTTAGATAGGATTTTATGTGCCTTATGTGTTTATACTTGATTATGTGATTATATGCCTTATGTGCTTATTCTTATGCTTTGAACTTATTAATGCACACACGTATCTTAAATCATATCCTAAGGCATTATATGCCTGAATCAAATGGTTTTCAAAAATGAGCTTTAAATCGTTATTCGTGATTTTCAAGTCTCGTCAAAGTTTGTGTCCTACCACTTGAAACATGTAATGCTGGAAGAGCGTGATGCCTGTATCTCGAGGTGTTCTGTCTAGGCAAGGTATTCATATAAATCCAAATCAACCGATGGATCCGTTTACCTTACCTGGGAACCCTTGGGGTGAGTGTCCGCTTATAGGTACGCATGTCTTCATTAAGGTTGTAGTTGACCTAACACTTTGATAAGTCAACGTAACGTTTTTGGTTTGTAAATCGAACGTTACACTAGAAACATCTTGTTATTTTGAATCGTTTCATCATTGATTTTGTACCCTTGAAACTTAAAACTCATTAGCCCATTTTCCTTAATGACCCTTAAAAACTTTCTAAACGCCTTCCCCTCAAAATCGCACTCATCTCGAAAACCTATTACAATGATGCTCTAATTCTAAATTGAATCCTTAATCATAGCAAACATGATTCTTGTATCAACATTACGCTAATGAACCTTTGAAACCTCAATGACATAAGTAAATACGAATCGATCATCTAAGAACCTTGTTAAAGTTACTTACTTGAGAAGCTTCTATGAAATTCATATCTCATCCAAAAGTGTTTTAAACACATTACTCATGTTCGTTAAGCTGAGTCTTGTGTCGATCTAAAAACATGGTGTTATGTCAAAACCTTCCTAATCGTCTTGAACCATCTGAAATACAAAAGTTTAATAATTAAATATTTAACTTAATGATCTTGTACACTTTATGAAGAAACACACGAAATCGTGAATTATGAAATCGAACAAACTTAAGCGTAGCAAAACACCATAACCAAACTTATTGAATTTAAACGTTCCCAAAAGTTCACTTGCAAACACGAAATGAAATTCAAGTCTCCTCATATATTGGAAATCAATCTTCTCGTTATTAAATTTCGGGACGAAATTTCTTAAAGTAAGGGAGACTGTAACATCCGCCATTTTCAAGTTATAAACCCGAACCCGAACTAAAATCGAACTTTCTTACGATATGAATTTCTTTATTTAACTTATTTTATTTATATTAATGAATTATATAGATTAGACGTGTAGTTTAAATTGATTTATTCAATTTATCATTTAAACAACTTATAATAACTTGTTGATTTATAAATAATTCTTTTTCATAAAATTATAAAGTTTATTAATCATGCTACAACAAATAACTAAATAGAAAAGACTTATTAAAACTTATAAAGTTATAAAATGAATTTTATTAAACTTATAAAGTTTTATAAGTAATTATGAATTTTAAATATTGAAAATAAGTAATCAAATTATAAAGTTTACAAGTTTTTTAAAAGTTATAAAGATTAACAAATAAATAATTTGATTGATTATTCAAATTGGTTTTATAAAATCTATAAATATTTTATAAAAAAGTTGTTAAAATTAGAGTCTTCAAGAATTTAAATTTTAAATTATAATTATTCTTTTATTTATTTAAATTATTTAATTTTATATTTATTTCAAATTCCAATCATAACCCCCTTTTAAAAGACTTATAAATCACCATTAACACCATTCATAACCTCCTCCTAACCTCAAGTATAAAAGCAAGGCTTAGGCCTCACTTTTCATTTGCTCATTCTCTAAAAACCTCACTCTCATATCTTTCTTTCATCCATTGGTTATGATGAATTTGAAGAATTTTATTTTACAAGAAATTTCAAGAATTCTTAATACTAAGGTAATCCTTTATTGTTTTTATATTATACATTTTAATCATCCTAACATCCAATTGTTCTCATGACTTTAAGTTCTTACTATTATTCTTTCTTCTACCAAATCTCTTTTTATTTTAATAATTATCATTTGATCACTAACATTCCTAAATTAAGCTAACAACACACTAACATAAACAAAGAATCCCGTTTGCATATGGACGGCTATGCCGCCGCATTCGGTTATTCCGCAAGATTATTGTTCTAAATGATGGCTATGCCAAAGTCTTAGAATATTTTTATAACTCAAATGAAGACTAATATACCATATAATGACATAATAAATTGTTCTAACCCGTTTCATGTATTAACAATTTTAAAAGTGCACATAAGTGCCTTACTACAATTCTGGCAGAATATAGTCTTACTTCAACCGACCACAACTTGATCATAACAAACTAAATTTGGGTAAACTCAGACTCCAATGTTAAGTTCATTGAATTACCTTTTTAACGACAGTTTATACGTCTTGAAACTCAATCGGATGACTCCACAATAGCCTTCACAAGATAAGTGCGCATTTCAGCACCTTCTGTCTTGTGATGCTTGTTTGACCTATTTAAGGATCTTTTCATGAAAATGTTTCTGAATGAAAGTTGTCCGGGAGACTTTGAACTAGTCAAGTATAAATTTTTATAATTTTATGAAACCATTTGCTATTTTTAAAACCTGTTTAAACACATACCAAATATTCTGTCCAGAATCGAAAATTGATGCAATAATCCTTTTTCAATCTACCTTTCGCTTTTTAGCATTCCCTAAGCATCTTAACTTCTTGTAATGTATTCCAAACTCAAGTTATTGTTTCTTTTTATCATTTAGGACATCACCTTTGACTCTTGAACATCCAAGCTTTCTTATGTACTCTACAACCATCACTATTATTGTGAGTTTCCCATGTGAGTTCTCCATGCCCCCTTTTTACTTTATTTCACACCTTTTGGGGTGAAACATGTTAACCTTATAAACTTACACTTGTAAACATCTTGATACTTGTAAATGCACATGCAATTCATCTTTACCTTTTTGTCATGGTTATTTGTGTTATTGTAAGTCTTATATGAGATACATATTTTGTTTACAATCATTAACTATTGCTAGCCTGGCGACGTCTTAGATCTTTGGGCCTGACAAGCCTATTTGGTGCTAAAGTCGATGTATTGCCGACTCCTGATGACGTATGCTTGTTCATCATGGGAACCAAATACACTTAGCCAATCTTATATACTTGTAATCAAGTCGAGGTTTGGTTGTAACTGTATGTGTTCTATAAGCTTGCTAACTTGTAACCATGGACATGAATTGCTACTTGTAACCCTTTTATATATATACATATATGCGTGTGTTTAAATCATGGGAACTCACCAACTTTATAGTTGACCCTTTATTTTTAACATGTTTCAGGTTTCCTACTTGAAGATCTTCTTGTGCTCATATAGGACTTGGACCTAGATTAATTGAAAGTCTTATGTTACTAGTTGTATCTTAATTGTTTTGTACTTACTTATTTTTCTTGTAATGTTTAATGAATAATGACATTTAATATTATTACAACTTATTTAGTTCCATGTGCTATGAGCAATCGTCTCCCATTCGTCCGCCCCGATGATTCCGCCGTCGGTCGGGGTGTGACAGATTGGTATCAGAGCCATGGTTATAGGGATTTAGGTTATTAGATATGGATGACCTAGACTATAACTAAGTACCTGTACACATGAGTCCTCTCATGTATTTTATATGCTTAGATAGGATTTTATGTGCCTTATGTGTTTATACTTGATTATGTGATTATATGCCTTATGTGCTTATTCTTATGCTTTGAACTTATTAATGCACACACGTATCTTAAATCATATCCTAAGGCATTATATGCCTGAATCAAATGGTTTTCAAAAATGAGCTTTAAATCGTTATTCGTGATTTTCAAGTCTCGTCAAAGTTTGTGTCCTACCACTTGAAACATGTAATGCTGGAAGAGCGTGATGCCTGTATCTCGAGGTGTTCTGTCTAGGCAAGGTATTCATATAAATCCAAATCAACCGATGGATCCGTTTACCTTACCTGGGAACCCTTGGGGTGAGTGTCCGCTTATAGGTACGCATGTCTTCATTAAGGTTGTAGTTGACCTAACACTTTGATAAGTCAACGTAACGTTTTTGGTTTGTAAATCGAACGTTACACTAGAAACATCTTGTTATTTTGAATCGTTTCATCATTGATTTTGTACCCTTGAAACTTAAAACTCATTAGCCCATTTTCCTTAATGACCCTTAAAAACTTTCTAAACGCCTTCCCCTCAAAATCGCACTCATCTCGAAAACCTATTACAATGATGCTCTAATTCTAAATTGAATCCTTAATCATAGCAAACATGATTCTTGTATCAACATTACGCTAATGAACCTTTGAAACCTCAATGACATAAGTAAATACGAATCGATCATCTAAGAACCTTGTTAAAGTTACTTACTTGAGAAGCTTCTATGAAATTCATATCTCATCCAAAAGTGTTTTAAACACATTACTCATGTTCGTTAAGCTGAGTCTTGTGTCGATCTAAAAACATGGTGTTATGTCAAAACCTTCCTAATCGTCTTGAACCATCTGAAATACAAAAGTTTAATAATTAAATATTTAACTTAATGATCTTGTACACTTTATCAAGAAACACACGAAATCGTGAATTATGAAATCGAACAAACTTAAGCGTAGCAAAACACCATAACCAAACTTATTGAATTTAAACGTTCCCAAAAGTTCACTTGCAAACACGAAATGAAATTCAAGTCTCCTCATATATTGGAAATCAATCTTCTCGTTATTAAATTTCGGGACGAAATTTCTTAAAGTAAGGGAGACTGTAACATCCGCCATTTTCAAGTTATAAACCCGAACCCGAACTAAAATCGAACTTTCTTACGATATGAATTTCTTTATTTAACTTATTTTATTTATATTAATGAATTATATAGATTAGACGTGTAGTTTAAATTGATTTATTCAATTTATCATTTAAACAACTTATAATAACTTGTTGATTTATAAATAATTCTTTTTCATAAAATTATAAAGTTTATTAATCATGCTACAACAAATAACTAAATAGAAAAGACTTATTAAAACTTATAAAGTTATAAAATGAATTTTATTAAACTTATAAAGTTTTATAAGTAATTATGAATTTTAAATATTGAAAATAAGTAATCAAATTATAAAGTTTACAAGTTTTATAAAAGTTATAAAGATTAACAAATAAATAATTTGATTGATTATTCAAATTGGTTTTATAAAATCTATAAATATTTTATAAAAAAGTTGTTAAAATTAGAGTTTTCAAGAATTTAAATTTTAAATTATAATTATTCTTTTATTTATTTAAATTATTTAATTTTATATTTATTTCAAATTCCAATCATAACCCCCTTTTAAAAGACTTATAAATCACCATTAACACCATTCATAACCTCCTCCTAACCTCAAGTATAAAAGCAAGGCTTAGGCCTCACTTTTCATTTGCTCATTCTCTAAAAACCTCACTCTTATATCTTTCTTTCATCCATTGGTTGTGATGAATTTGAAGAATTTTATTTTACAAGAAATTCCAAGAATTCTTAATACTAAGGTAATCCTTTATTGTTTTTATATTATACATTTTAATCATCCTAACATCCAATTGTTCTCATGACTTTAAGTTCTTACTATTATTTTTTCTTCTACCAAATCTCTTTTTATTTTAATAATTATCATTTGATCACTAACATTCCTAAATTAAGCTAACAACACACTAACATAAACAAAGAATCCCGTTTGCATATGGACGGCTATGCCGCCGCATTCGGTTATTCCGCAAGATTATTGTTCTAAATGATGGCTATGCCAAAGTCTTAGAATATTTTTATAACTCAAATGAAGACTAATATACCATATAATGACATAATAAATTGTTCTAACCCGTTTCATGTATTAACAATTTTAAAAGTGCACATAAGTGCCTTACTACAATTCTGGCAGAATATAGTCTTACTTCAACCGACCACAACTTGATCATAACAAACTGAATTTGGGTAAACTCAGACTCCAATGTTAAGTTCATTGAATTACCTTTTTAACGACAGTTTATACGTCTTGAAACTCAATCGGATGACTCCACAATAGCCTTCACAAGATAAGTGCGCATTTCAGCACCTTCTGTCTTGTGATGCTTGTTTGACCTATTTAAGGATCTTTTCATGAAAATGTTTCTGAATGAAAGTTGTCCGGGAGACTTTGAACTAGTCAAGTATAAATTTTTATAATTTTATGAAACCATTTGCTATTTTTAAAACCTGTTTAAACACATACCAAATATTCTGTCCAGAATCGAAAATTGATGCAATAATCCTTTTTCAATCTACCTTTCGCTTTTTAGCATTCCCTAAGCATCTTAACTTCTTGTAATGTATTCCAAACTCAAGTTATTGTTTCTTTTTATCATTTAGGACATCACCTTTGACTCTTGAACATCCAAGCTTTCTTATGTACTCTACAACCATCATTATTATTGTGAGTTTCCCATGTGAGTTCTCCATGCCCCCTTTTTACTTTATTTCACACCTTTTGGGGTGAAACATGTTAACCTTATAAACTTACACTTGTAAACATCTTGATACTTGTAAATGCACATGCAATTCATCCTTACCTTTTTGTCATGGTTATTTGTGTTATTGTAAGTCTTATATGAGATACATATTTTGTTTACAATCATTAACTATTGCTAGCCTGGCGACGTCTTAGATCTTTGGGCCTGACAAGCCTATTTGGTGCTAAAGTCGATGTATTGCCGACTCCTGATGACGTATGCTTGTTCATCATGGGAACCAAATACACTTAGCCAATCTTATATACTTGTAATCAAGTCGAGGTTTGTTTGTATACTGTATGTGTTCTATAAGCTTTGCTAAACTTGCTAAACATGGACATGAATTGCTACTTGTAACCCTTTTATATATAACATATATGCGTGTGTTTAAAATCATGGGAACTCACCAACTTTATAGTTGACCCTTTATTTTTAACATGTTTCAGGTTTCCTACTTGAAGATCTTCTTGTGCTCATATAGGACTTGGACCTAGATTAATGAAAGTCTTATGTTACTAGTTGTATCTTAATTGTTTTGTACTTACTTATTTTTCTTGTAATGTTTAATGAATAATGACATTTAATATTATTACAAACTTATTTAGTTCCATGTGCTATGAGCAATCGCCTCCCATTCGTCCGCCCCGATGATTCCGGCCGTCGGTAGGGGTGTGACAGATTGGTATCAGAGCCATGGTTATAGGGATTAGGTTATTAGATATGGATGACTAAGACTATAACTAAGTACCTGTACACATGTGTCCTCTCATGTATTTATATGCTTAGATAGGATTTTATGTGCCTTATGTGTTTATACTGATTATGTGATTATATGCCTTATGTGCTTATTCTTATGCTTTGAACTTATTAATGCACACGTATCTTAATCATATCCTAAGGCATTAATGCCTGAATCAAATGGTTTTCAAAAATGAGCTTTAAATCGTTATTCGTGATTTCAAGTCTCGTCAAAGTTTGTGTCCTACCACTTGAAACATGTAATGCTGGAAGAGCGTGATGCCTGTATCTCGAGGTGTTCTGTCTAGGCAAGGTATTCATATAAATCCAAATCAACCGATGGATCCGTTTACCTTACCTGGGAACCCTTGGGGGGAGTGTCCGCTTATAGGTACGCATGTCTTCATTAAGGTTGTAGTTGACCTAACACTTTGATAAGTCAACGTAACGTTTTTGGTTTGTAAATCGAACGTTACACTAGAAACATCTTGTTATTTTGAATCGTTTCATCATTGATTTTGACCCTTGAAACTTAAAACTCATTAGCCATTTCCTTAATGACCCTTAAAAACTTTCTAAACGCCTTCCCCTCAAAATCGCACTCATCTCGAAAACCTATTACAATGATGCTCTAATTCTAAATTGAATCCTTAATCATAGCAAACATGATTCTTGTATCAACATTACGCTAATGAACCTTTGAAACCTCAATGACATAAGTAAATACGAATCGATAAGAACCTTGTTAAAGTTACTTACTTGAGAAGCTCTATGAAATTCATATCTCATCCAAAAGTGTTTTAAACACATTACTCATGTTCGTTAAGCGTGAGTCTTGTGTCGATCTAAAAACATGGTGTTATGTCAAAACCTTCCTAATCGTCTTGAAACCATCTGAAATACAAAAGTTAATAATTAAATATTTAACTTAATGATCTTGTACACTTTATCAAGAAACATACGAAATCGTGAATTATGAAATCGAACAAACTAAGCGTAGCAAAACACCATAACCAAACTTATTGAATTTAAACGTTCCCAAAAGTTCACTTGCAAACACGAAATGAAATTCAAGTCTCCTCATATATTGGAAATCAATCTTCTCGTTATTAAATTTCGGGACGAAATTTCTTAAAGTAAGGGAGACTGTAACATCCGCCATTTTCAAGTTATGAACCCGAACCCGAACTAAAATCGAACTTTCTTACGATATGAATTTCTTTATTTAACTTATTTTATTTATATTAATGAATTATATAGATTAGACGTGTAGTTTAAATTGATTATTCAATTTATCATTTAAACAACTTATAATAACTTGTTAATTTATAAATAATTCTTTTTCATAAAATTATAAAGTTTATTAATCATGCTACAACAAATAACTAAATAGAAAAGACTTATTAAAACTTATAAAGTTATAAAATGAATTTATTAAACTTATAAAGTTTTATAAGTAATTATGAATTTTAAATATTGAAAATAAGTAATCAAATTATAAAGTTTACAAGTTTTATAAAAGTTATAAAGATTAACAAATAAATAATTTGATTGATTATTCAAATTGGTTTTATAAAATCTATAAATATTTTATAAAAAAGTTGTTAAAATTAGAGTCTTCAAGAATTTAAATTTAAATTATAATTATTCTTTTATTTATTTAAATTATTTAATTTTATATTTATTTCAAATTCCAATCATAACCCCCTTTTAAAAGACTTATAAATCACCATTAACACCATTCATAACCTCCTCCTAACCTCAAGTATAAAAGCAAGGCTTAGGCCTCACTTTTCATTTGCTCATTCTAAAAACCTCACTCTCATATCTTTCTTTCATCCATTGGTTATGATGAATTTGAAGAATTTTATTTTACAAGAAATTTCAAGAATTCTTAATACTAAGGTAATCCTTTATTGTTTTTATATTATACATTTTAATTATCCTAACATCCAATTGTTCTCATGACTTTAAGTTCTTACTATTATTTTTTCTTCTACCAAATCTCTTTTTATTTTAATAATTATCATTTGATCACTAACATTCCTAAATTAAGCTAACAACACACTAACATAAACAAAGAATCTCGTTTGCATATGGACGGCTATGCCGCCGCATTCGGTTATTCCGCAAGATTATTGTTCTAAATGATGGCTATGCCAAAGTCTTAGAATATTTTATAACTCAAATGAAGACTAATATACCATATAATGACATAATAAATTGTTCTAACCCGTTTCATGTATTAACAATTTTAAAAGTGCACATAAGTGCCTTACTACAATTCTGGCAGAATATAGTCTTACTTCAACCGATCACAAACTTGATCATAACAAACTAAATTTGGGTAAAACTCAGACTCCAATGTTAAGTTCATTGAATTACCTTTTAACGACAGTTTATACGTCTTGAAACTCAATCGGATGACTCCACAATAGCCTTCACAAGATAAGTGCGCATTTCAGCACCTCTGTCTTGTGATGCTTGTTGACCTATTTAAGGATCTTTTCATGAAAATATTTCTGAATGAAAGTTGTCGGGAGACTTTGAACTAGTCAAGTATAAATTTTTATAATTTTATGAAACCATTTGCTATTTTTAAAACCTGTTTAAAACACATACCAAATATTCTGTCCAGAATCGAAAATTGATGCAATAATCCTTTTTCAATCTACCTTTCGCGCTTTTTAGCATTCCCTAAGCATCTTAACTTCTTGTAATGTATTCCAAACTCAAGTTATTGTTTCTTTTTATCATTTAGGACATCACCTTTGACTCTTGAACATCCAAGCTTTCTTATGTACTCTACAACCATCATTATTATTGTGAGTTTCCCATGTGAGTTCTCCATGCCCCCTTTTTACTTTATTTCACACCTTTTGGGGTGAAACATGTTAACCTTATAAACTTACACTTGTAAACATCTTGATACTTGTAAATGCACATGCAATTCATCTTTACCTTTTTGTCATGGTTATTTGTGTATTGTAAGTCTTATATGAGATACATATTGTGTTTACAATCATTAACTATTGCTAGCCTGGCGACGTCTTAGATCTTTGGGCCTGACAAGCCTATTTGGTGCTAAAGTCGATGTATTGCCGACTCCTGATGACGTATGCTTGTTCATCATGGGAACCAAATACACTTAGCCAATCTTTATACTTGTAATCAAGTCGAGGTTTGGTTGTAACTGTATGTGTTCTATAAGCTTGCTAACTTGTAACCATGGACATGAATTGCTACTTGTAACCCTTTTATATATAGACATATATGCGTGTGTTTAAATCATGGGAACTCACCAACTTTATAGTTGACCCTTTATTTTAACATGTTTCAGGTTTCCTACTTGAAGATCTTCTTGCGCTCATATAAGACTTGGACCTAGATTAATTGAAAGTCTTATGTTACTAGTTGTATCTTAATTGTTTTGTACTTACTTATTTGTCTTGTAATGTTAATGAATAATGACATTTAATATTATTACAACTTATTTAGTTCCATGTGCTATGAGCAATCGCCTCCCATTCGTCCGTCCCGATGATTCCGCCGTCGGTCGGAGTGTGACATCCATCACAACCACTCCACCACCACCGGACCAGTGGTAGCACTACCTCTACCTCTCTTTGTTAATTAGTGTCGTGACCCTAGCATTGTGTGTGAATAAGAACATGTCGGCTCAACGATTGCGTTGTCTCCATCTCACTTTGCTAGTCTTTGTGTTAATCATAGCGTCACATTTTTGTTTATTAATAAAGACAAATCTTAATATATATATATATATATATATATATATATATATATATATACTTGGCTTTAAATTCATCTTACTTAATATTAGAAATTTTATCACGTAAGTATTGACTTGTTCAACAGTGTTGTCTAACCATACTTCCTACAGAAGTTATGTTTTTATCTTATTTTAACAACTATTTTATTATCTACTTTATGATTATGCATTCATTCTTTAGTATGTTAATCTACCGTACAAAGATTTAGGAAATATAACCATTTTACTACAGAATGAGCAAACAGAGTAACTGGATTGTAAACATGAACTCAAAAACTAGACATGGTGAAATATAAAAAATCAAAAATCAAAAATCAAACTCATGTTGAAATTTATTATAAAAAATAAAAATAGAACACAATAAAAACCATATCCAAACAATCTAAAATTACTACTTTAAAGATGGAATAGTAAAACTAGACCAAACAACATGAAGAAGACTAGCAGCAGGTTAATATTGTAAACAAAATATCATGCTCTTGCAAATGAAATCACAATACACAAAGTCTAAAATCCAAATTTCTACTTTGTAACGGTTACTATAAATAAGTACTATTTTATTATTTTGACCGGAGTCGATACAAGTTTCTCATACTTCATAAGTCTATGTATAGCAAATATTACACATAACAACGTTATGATACATATTAGAATAATAGTATAAGAACACTAAGACTTTGATACCATGTAATATAATGTAAGCCCTCGTTCATGGGTCAACTGATGTAGGTTTGTAGTCAACGACCACAATTTTATCCGCATGACCCAGAAAAACAGTAGCAAACTCAACATGGGCCGGATGAGATACATATATTGCAATGCCTTCGGTGGTTTCAAAGGTTGATTCAAACACATGAGTAAACCCTTGATGCAGATTGTCAATGCTCAATTCTTTTCCCCTGTCACCAAAATTTTCAAGATTTTGACCAAATTATCAAAAAATTTAAGATTGTACTTCTAATTTATTAAACTAGAGGTCAAAGGAGTAACAAGTCTTCATGTATATAATCTTTGAAACAGAAAACTTGAATTTCCATTGATTTTTAATGTGTGTTTGATAAAACTAAGGGGCCGTTTGCTTCGCAGAATATTTTGCAAAGGAATTGGAAATGAAATTGGAATTGGAATCTTGTTAAAAATGATAACGTGTTTGGTTGATCATTTTTTAGTGAAATTAGAATTTTATTTTTGAACATTCTATTAGATTGTTAAACATTCCATGGATAAGTGGAAAGAATGTGAATTCCAATGAATGAAGGAAAATTTTTCAGTTTTAATTTCATCCGTTGACCAACCAAACACGTTATCAATTTTTCAGTTTAAACATTCTATGAAGGTTTTCTTTTTCAATAACGTTTTCTCATAAAAAATATTAATACTCTTTCATCGGTGTTTTCTTAACGTTTATCTATAAAATACTTGTTCTTATATAGAAAATATCTTTTTATGAAACTAAATGGTTTATGTAATTTTTTTTAAATAACGATATATATTAGATAATTGTCTTAAACATAAATTTATATATAGTAATAATCATTTATATAAGTATACACATAAAAGATAAAAATAAACATCATATACATACAACGTCAGTTTCGTCTTGCGAGCCGGCTCGATCTCGACATATGAAGCTTGGGCTCAAAACCCTTTATTAAATGAGTCGTAAAATGAGTTCTAGCTTGTTTAAACTAAGCTTAATTAGAGTTTTTAGCGAGTCGGTCTCAAGTAGCTCACGAGACGGTGTGACTTGTTTCTTCCTTAATTGTTGTTGGAAGTCTATTAGCAACATACATGTCATCGGTAACTGAGGATTACATTTATAATTCGTAGAATAAACCATTAACTTTTTTTGTTTCGTCGTGATATTTATATAAAATATTTTTAAAGAATGCATCTTTTGTTCAAAATAGTTTTTCTTATTATATCTTTTAAGCTACTTAATTTTTTTGAAAAAAAAATACATATTTTGAAAAAGAATATAAAAACAAATGTGACTACTTTGTGTGAAATTGAAACAAAATTATAGTAAAACAAATTCAACTTTTCTATGTAAAAATACGATTTAAAATTAAGTATGAGTGAGTTAAAATAAACCAAAATGTTTTAGAAACACTTTCTGTTTTTAATTACGACATATGAACCAAATGGTTTTACAATTTATTAACCTTTGTACTTGACTATTTTTAAATAATATATTTTAAAGTTAAAAAAATTTAATCAATAACATTATATTGAGAAAAAAACACTTTCTTAAACACCTATTATGGTAAATAAATATTCTATATATACTATTTAAGGAAAAAAAACTCACTTTGTAATTATAGTAATAGTTAATTTTATTCAAATGAATTATGACTAATAATAAGGATAGCTACATTTTTAGGCGGGAAATCAAAATAATGAAGGCCTAAAAAACGACATGTGGCACTAAAGATATTGTTTTATTAATAAGTATAGATTAGATTAATAACTGTGTTACATTAGTTGAAATATAATATATATATATTATATATATATATATATATATATATATATATATATTAGATTATATATATGTATAATGTATATATATTATAGATAACATATCAATAAAATTTTTATATATAACAAACATATTTTAGTTTTAAATAATAGTATTAAAGGAAAAAAAACATTTTATTATTCAAAAAATCCATAAAGCTCTTTATATACAATTTTAATTTAGTTTTAACAATGATTAGTTACAAAATAAATTATATTTTAACAAAACTAAGTCTCGTTAAAGTATTGCAATGAAACCTTATATATTTATAGAAAGAAGTTATGATTAATATTGTATTAATTAGCATTAATTAAGGAAACTTTTTTGAAATCCAGATTTTTACCAAAAATTATAAAATATTATGGCGAGTACAAGTGAACAATCCATGCAGGATCGTTTAAGGGCTTAAACACAATTACAACACAACAACACAATGAGGAGAGTAACTAAGCTCTAATCAAACAGTGAACTGGGTAACCAAAGTGATACAAAGAACACAAGTAAAGCAAGAGACAGAACAAGAGAGTATGGGTTTCAAGGAGGCAGTATATTGCTTTCTCAAGTTCTTTACAAGTGTTACAAAGCATAAAGAAAAGATACAAGAACTTGAAATACTTATACTACAACCTACAGCCGGCCATACTTTGAAAGCCAGCTGGATACAATTGACTAGACACTAACAAAATCAATTGTAGGATCAAAAGGCATATCTGCCTTTTGACCTTGTGACTATGACATGCCATAGCTCACATCCTTATACAATACAAAAAGGATAAAGTACATAAAGTGGAAAGTTGAATACTCAAGACCTCAATGTACAGTTACCAAAAGCAAGGCCCTTTTCACCAACTCATGTAAGTTGGTGACTTTACAGAGATGCAGCGGAAAAGGTGCTTTATGGAACAGTACATCAGATAAAGCATGTGTACTAAAAGTCTTCGGAAGAAATCTGTCTTCATAGGATGAGGCTTCGGAAGACTTTGTCTCTGAAGCTTCGGAAGACTTCATGTTTGGCTTCGGAAGATATTGGTCTTGGCTTCGGAAGATTTTACACTTAGAGTATTTTCTAATGCTTTGTGTAAAACTTCCGAAGCATTCTTCACTTCAGTACTTAGTGCATTGTGCTGAGACACTTAAGCTGTTTTGGGTTGCATCAGACTTCAGGAATCCTTACAAACTCCCCTAGGCTGATGCTACCAAAACACTTAGAAGATCTTCAAATGTTGGTAGTCTTCAGTACAATCAGGACCATTCCTTTCTTCATGAGATGGTCAGGATCATCAAGACTTTCATAGTATCTTCTCATCTCAAAGAGATCATGCAGAGGTAAGTTGATTATGTCTTGCCATGAGTAGACATTCTCAACACCTTGATCTCTGATAACAGTCCATCTCTCTGGATTGGTAGAGTATGTCCAGGATAAGATGGGTGTCTCACTAGTTAGAGGAGCCACTTGAATAGGAGTTGATTGGGCTGCCTCATCATGCACTTCCTCAGGTTGATCTGATTCAGCCTGAGGTGCAGAGGTAGATGACTTTGGCTTCTTCTTCTTTGTCTTTGGTTTAGAAGCCATCCTCTTCTTCCTCTTGGTTGTCTTTAACTGAGAAGACTGGTCTGCAGCACCATGTTGATCATCAGTGTCTTTCTCAGTTGGGTGTTCCTCCCTCACAGGTTCAGAAGGAGAGGGAGTTTGACCCTGCCTAGGATCAGAAGATGAAGCTTGCTGGGGCTCAGCTGGAGGTGCTGGTTGAGGTGTCTCTGGTTGCTCAAACTTGACCTCCACTTCAGGTGGGACTTGACTTGGAAGAGAGTGCAAGTCAATAAGTTCTCCACTCTTAATCTTCTGCTTGATCACCCTAATATGCTCATCCATAGTGGATAGAGACATGGGGCCAAGTCTCCTTCCGGAGAATCCATACAGCTTCAAGAAGCTCACCATTCTTTGTCTGTCAGCAGACTTCTTTGCATTCTTTTGAATGGTGGCCCTTGACTTTGCAGCTTCTTCCCTTAGTTTCCTTTTGGTTGTCTTTCTTTCCTTGACTAACTCAAGCTCAAGTTGCTTTAAATACTCGAACTCAATGAAGTCATAGGACAAAGGGAGAAGTGCATCTGCCTGATAGAAGCCTGTGGCACTCAGGTAGTTGATCATCTTGATCCTATCTTCCTCTTTATCTACCTGAGGTTCTTGTGGAGCCACATCTTCCTGTGCAGGACTTTCTTGAACTGGTGAGAGAGTAGGAGCATGCTTGTAAAGTCTTTTCTGTCTCTTCTCCTCTTTGAGTTGGAGAAGTATCATTGCATCCTCTTTCCCTTCAACTCTCTTGAACTTCTCTGTCAGCCAGTTATTAGTTCTTCTAAGGAGAGGAGATGATCTAATCAATGTCATAGTTCCTGGTCTGTAAGTAGGTAATCCTGACTGCCCTTAACTCATCATCCTGAGTATTTGGTCTGGGGGCAGCCCTGATTGCAGCTTGCATGAAGCTAGATGACCCAGTGGAACTTTCTCCCCTTAGTCTCCTTTTCCTCTCTCTCTCTTCCTCCTCAATTTCCTCAGGAGTCATTATCCTTTTCCCTTTGTCACCAACAGACCTTTGTGACTCAGGGTGGATTGAAGCTTGGCCTTCATTGCTTGGAGTAGCTTCCATGCTCTGGCCAGAGAGAGGCTGAGAAACACCTTCACCAGCAGGTGTCTCAGATGGAGTTTGGACCTCAGCAGCAGTTGTTGATGATGAGACAGGGGTCTCAGGTTCTGTCACTGGGCCTTCAGTCAAGGTTTCCCCTATGAAACTAATCTTAGGGTCCACCTCAACATCCAGTTGACCGATGACATTGCCTGATTCCCTAAGTCTCCTTCTTAGAGAGAACTCTGCCATGATCCTGTCTTGGATTCTTTGAGCCAGCCTGTCAGCTTGTCTTGAATTGCTTGGATTGACAAGTGGCAGTTTGACTAAATCCAGTCTTTCATAAAGCTCAGGCTTTGGAATTGAAAAACTTCTTGTTGGCCTTGAACTCTTTGAAGTATGAGGGCTCTTCTGTCATCATCATACTCCACCTTATGATTTGATTGCTAGTTCCCAGTGGTGGAGATGAGACAGCCCTTGGTATGCCTTCCTCAAAGAGACTCCTGATGAGAGAGTCTATAGAGTCCACATTAATGTGAACTTGAGGAAGTTGCTGAGAATGCACAACAGCAAGTGAGGATGGTGAGTCCTCTATGTCCATTCTCTCTGAAGAACTCCCAGGTTCTGTGGTTGTAACAACTTTCTCCCCCTTTTTGGTAGCATCACCCACTTGCATAGGTGAGCTGGAGGATAAGTCAATCACTTCCACAGGTTCTTGTGTTCCTGGTTGAGCTCTCCTTAAAGGTCTCCCAGCTAGTTTTTCCTGCAGATATGAAATCTGGAGTTGCTGATCATTGACCCTGTTTTGTAAGGTAGTCACCTGAGATTCCAAGTGACTAACCTTAGAGACTAAGTAGGTGCATGTTTTTGACAGTTTTTGCACCTTTAGTCTCAAATTCCCCTCATCTTCATCAGAAGATTCATTGGGGGATGAGATGATTGGACCAAAGTCCTCTCTCTCACCACCAGCTTGAGTTTCTTGGCTGCTGGTTTTCCTCTGCTCACTGGCAGCCTCAGTTGAGATGCCAATGGGCTGAGTTGCCATGGTTGAGGTCTTAATGATGTAATCACTTTCAAAAGTGAGAGCCTCTTCCATATGGACATCCTGAACAGGTTCAGAAGTGTCCACCTCAGTAACAGGTGACTGATGGGGGATAGACTGAGGAGAGTCAGAGGTACTCATCTCTCTTTGAGTAGGGGAGGAGAAGAGAGACTCATGGTACTCACTGAATCCTAAGTCTTCATCAGTGTAAAAGGATAGGTTGGGAATTGGTTGGTTGAGATCCAAAGGCTGGGGATGGTAGCTGTCCCCTGAAGGTTGTCCACTTGAGTGTTGAGACTCAGAGTGAAGGCTTAAGGTTGTTGGGCTATTGAGCTCATCAGGGTGAGCTTGAGGAACCTCAGCCCTGATAGGTGAAGTAATGGGAGTGGTTTGCTCCTCAGGAGAAGTGGGAGCTCTAGTGTCCACTTCTTCCTGTAAGGTTGAGTATTTGGGGGCCTGCACAGACTCAATAGTCTGAGCAGGGGTTCGTTTGGATTTTCTTTGGTAGGTGAGGGTGATTTCTGGTCTTTTTAATGGTAGGGACAAAAGAGGTGTGGGTTCAACACTAGCTTGTGTTGCTAGGTTGTCACCTTGAGCAATGAGCTCTAACATTTTTGGGACTAGGGCTGTTTCTACCCCAGAGAAGCCTACAGTTGGCTTCTTCATTATTTTAAAGATGCCGGGCTTCATCTGTCCCAATTTAAGAATATTACCTGTTTCCCTCAACTGTGAGCCCAGTTCACAGTTGAGAATGTGTTGAACATATCTAGGAAACATGTAATACTCTAAGGAGTCTAAGTTTGCAAGTAAATTAGTATAAACAAATTGTGAATACCTGAACTTGACCCCTTGAACCATTCCATGAACTATGAAGGAGAGATCCTCAGGAATCTGGTCCCATCCACCATGCTTGTTTGACAAGCTGTGGATAACCACATGGAGCAGGAATTTCCATTGGGATGAGACCTTCCCTTTCCTAAAGGTCTTTACAGAGAAATCTCCCTCATAGCCCATCTGCTCAAAAGAATGATTTACAGCTTCTTTTGGGAAGGACACCTCACCTTCTTCATCATCCAGCTGTAGATGTTGGTTAATGATGGCCGGAGTGATGAAGACTGTCCTCCCTTGCACTGTGGCAGACAGTGCCTTCTCCCCATCCATAATGACCTCTTGGCAGGTCTTCCAGAATTCAAGCAACTGATCCTCATATAGAGGAGGATCAATGGTCAGGGAGGTGAAGTAGTTTGACAGAGTCAAGAATTGGCAAATCTCTGAGAAACTTGCATCTTTCTCAGAGCTTAACAGAGCAACTTGATTATGTTGCCTGTGTAGTTGCATGGAGAAATCAGGGTTGTTTCTGCGGTTAAGGTTGGCCATTTTAGAAGCTTAAGGGTGAAGAAAGGTAGAAAGCAAAGGCGGTTTAGAGAATTAGGTTAGAGAAACAGTAGAATTGAGGAAGATAGTGGGAAAGAGGGGGAACCGTTGGGTATTTATATGAAAAGGGATTTGAACCAAAGTTAATGAAAGAGGATAAACTTTGAAATCCGAAAGTCGGTCCCACCTCTGAAAAGTAGTTTACTTTTGCTCAAAAAGTAGTTTTCTTGGAATTCGAAAAGCTTCCGAAGTTTATTTGTCTTCGGAAGTTTTGATTTAAAAAGCTTCCGAAGCTAAAATGGCTTCGGAAGATTTTCCTGAGAGTCTTGATAATTTATGCTTCGGAAGAGAAATAAACCCTTGAATGCTTTGTATGAAAATAAACAAAGCTTCCGAAGGTTAATTTTGCTTCGGAAGGAAAAGGTTCTTGAAAATAGATAAGTGTCTGAGATAAGAATTTTAAGCTTCGGAAGATGAACTTTACTTCTTCCGAAGGTAAAATCTCTTAGACAGTTATTTATTTTAAAGACATGTTTTTCTTCCGAAGATAAAATCTTTATCTTCCGAAGTATCAGAAATTTTCAAGAATCTAAGGAAAGTCTTCAAAAAGAATTTTACATCCAAAGAAAACATGAGCTTATGAAAGTGATGAACTAGACAACTTAGGACACACATATTTTAAGAAGAAATAATTAGAATTAGTTTTAATAAAAAGTCTACTCAAAGTTAATCATCCCAATAGCTGATATCAGATACTTAAATCTCTGTTCATCAAAAGCTTTGGTGAACAGATCAGCATATTGTTCATCTGTATGAACTTTGACTAGTTTAATTAATCCTTTTCATAGTTATCTCTTATTAAATGATACCTGATGTTGATGTGTTTGGTCCTTGAGTGCTGCACAGGGTTCTCAGTGATAGAGATAGCACTATTGTTGTCTATGTGGATAGGAGTCTCTTTGAAGTTAAATCCATAGTCCAGCATCTGATTTTGAATCCAAAGCACTTGAGCACAGCAGCTTGCAGCAGCAATGTATTCAGCCTCAGCAGTTGATGCAGACACACAGGATTGTTTCTTGCATTGCCATGAGACCACCCTTCCACCAAGGAATTGACATCCCCCAGATGTAGACTTTGCAGTCATATTGCAACCACCATAATCACTATCTGTATAGGCATACAGATTGAAATTTGGATTCTTTGGATACCATAGACCAAGTGTTGAAGCACCTTTGAGGTATCTTAAAATCCTTTTCACAGTGATTAAGTGAGACATCTTAGGGTTGGCTTGATATCTTGCACAAATACATGTAGCAAACATGATATCAGGCCTGCTAGCTGTAAGATACATAAGAGACCCAATCATAGCCCTGTATAAGTGCTCATCTACACACTCCCCCTCAAGATCTGGACCAAGGGAGTGGTTTCTGGCTATGGGTGTCTTAGCAATCTTACAATCAGTCATATTGAACCTCTTGAGTATGTCTTGAACATACTTTGACTGACTTATGAAGATGCCATCTTCAACTTGCTTCACTTGAATTCCCAGAAAGAAGTTGAGTTCTCCCATTGAACTCATCTCAAATCTGTCTTTCATCAGCTTCTCAAAGTCTTTGCAGAGCTTTGGATTAGTTGAACCAAAGATGATGTCATCAACATATACTTGAACCAGCAATAAGTCATTTCCCTGTCCTTTGATGAAGAGGGTTCCATCTATAGTACCTCTTCTGTATCCATGCTTGCAGAGATACTTAGATAGTGTCTCATACCACTTCCTGGGTGCCTGATGCAGCCCATAAAGAGCTTTGTCAAGCTTGCAGACATAATCAGGATGATCAGGGTCTACAAAACCAGGTGGTGTTTGACATAAACCTCCTCATCAATCACTCCATATAAGAAAGCACACTTTACATCAAGTTGGTAGACCTTGAAGTTCTTGGATGCAGCAAATGCCAGGAATATCCTAACAGCTTCTAGTCTTGCTACAGGAGCAAAGACATCAGTGTAGTCAATCCCTTCTTCTTGTGTGTATCCTTGAACAACTAGTCTTGCCTTGTTCTTGATGATGATTCCCCTATCATCCTTCTTGTTTCTAAAAACCCATTTGGTTCCAATGGTAGTCTTCCCATGAGGAAGAGGACAAAGGTTCCAAACTTTCTGCCTTTTGAATTGAAGCAGCTCTTGTTGCATAGCTTCAACCCAACTTCCATCCTTTAGAGCTTCATCAACTTTCTTGGGCTCTATCTGAGATAAGAAACAAGAGTGAAGACAAACATTTGCTTCATGGGTTTGTCCTCTTGTTCTTACCCCTGTGACAACATCTCCAATGATGTTTGTGGTGGGGTGAGACTTGTGGATCCTTAGCTGAGGGATCACAGCAAGTTGCTGGAAAGATCTAAATTTGAGAAATTTAAATCTGGTCCTGAAGATTCACCCTCCACATTATCACACTTATCAAGATTAACTTGATCCAATGAGTGTGAGACATCATTGATGTTGTCATCTATGGTATGGTTATTAGCATCAAGAAATTCCTGATCACTATCACCATCACCATTGTTGTCTTCTACAAGTGAGGTATCTTTATCTGGTTGAGAGGCCTCTGAGCTGGAATTTGAAGGCATGCCAGATGTATCAGCTGAATTTGTCATTGTTGTGCTGATAGAAACCTCATTTGCTGAAGTAGTTCCAACTGGAGCTGAAGATGTATGAGTTGAAGGTCTTCCTAGCTCAAATCTTGGATCAGGATCACCTGTATTTAGATTTTCTGCAGATCCTGAAACATGCTCACAAGATTTGTTAAAACAGTTGGTAACTAAATCAAGATCAAACAGCCAATCCGGACCAGAACCAGCCACACAGGGAGTGTGCTCATTGAAAGTCACATTGGCTGACTCCTCAACAATTCTAGTTCTGAGATTGTATACTCTATAAGCTTTAGCTTGAGAAGAGTATCCAATGAAATGTCCATCATCTGATTTCTCAGCAAACTTGGCAATTTGATCTTTGGTATTCAAGATGGTGCAGGGACATCCAAATGACCTGAGAAAACCAATGAAAGGTTTCCTCTTGTGCCAAAGTTCATAAGGAGTCTTACCATGTGTCTTAACTACTAAAACTCTGTTTTGCACATAGCAAGCAGTATTGACTGCCTCTGCCCAGAAGGTGATAGGCAGTTTAGAGTCAGACAACATAGTTCTTGCAGCTTCAATAAGTGTCCTGTTTCTCCTCTCAGCAACTCCATTTTGCTGAGGAGTCCTGGGAGCACTATATTGTCTTGTAATACCTTTTCATCACAAAATGCATCAAGGATTTGGTTCTTGAATTCAGTTCCTTGATCACATCTTATGGTTTTGACCTTGTGATCACATTGATTCTCAACTTTTAAGATGAAATTTTCAGAATCTCAGGGGTTTCATCCTTAGTTCTAAGGAAGAAACCCAAGTGAATCTTGTAAAATCATCTGTGATCACCAGACAGTAAGAGGTCCTTCCTAAACTCATTACACTGGTGGGGCCAAAGAGATCCATATGTAACAAGTGTAGGGGAGTAGTGATGGAGTTCTTTTCCTTAGGCTTGTGAGATACTTTGTGTTGCTTCCCTTTCAGGCATGCCACACAATGATCATCACTAGTAAACTCTTTCTTTGGCATTCCAGTTACCAGATCATGTTTAATTAATTTATTCATGTTCTTAAAGTTTACATGGCACATTCTTTTATGCCATAGGAAAGACTCATCACTATTTGCTTTAGATAGAAAGCATGAAACTTCTCCTGAGAGGAGATGTTTCTTGCAAATCCATCTTGTACATGTTCCCTTTCCTGGGGGCTCTGAGCAGGATATGCTCATGAGGAATGACCACACCAGGTTTGAGAACAATGCACTCATGCTCAGTAAAGAGCATTTATGACTCTGATCACAAAATTGGGATACACTCAGAAGATTGTACCCTAGCTCCTTAACAAAGTTTACCTTCTCAATGCTGAGCTTACCAATTGTGACCTTGCCCCTTCCAGAAATGTAACCACCTTCATCTCCTCCAAAAGCAACTGGTCCTCCATCAATCCTCTCAAAATTATGGAGTAGAGACCTATTGCCAGTCATGTGCCTGGAACAGCCATTGTCAATTATCCAGACATTCCTGTTGGTCTTGATGTTCCTGCACAGAGAAGATGATTAGTTACATTTGGAACCCAAGCCTTTTTGTCTTGGGCTCATTAAAAGTAATAGAAGGTAATGCAACAGTAATAGATCCTATGGTTGTACTATGGGGATCTTCAGCTGTTGTTGATGGAGAAACCTCAGTCATTTGGTCTTTCTTAGACTTCCATACCACCTTTGGAGTCTTGGACTTGACCTTCAAAACCTTAGAAGCCTTTAGAACTTCATAAGTTTTGATGACTGATCCTTCGGAAGAATCTACAGTCACTGCAGCAGATCTTAGTGCTTCGGAAGAACTCCTTTCTTCCGAGACCAACTTTGCTTCCGAAGGTAATTTTCCACTTACCTCCTTCTTTGATTTGGAGCTTCCGAAGGAAACAGACTTTCCTTCCGAAGCTTGAGACTTCTTGAGACTTTTTGAAGTCTTTGTTTTAGTCATGTGGACAGTACTTTTAGGATTGTAAGGGCAATCCTTAGCAATGTGAGAAGTACTTTCACACATAACACATAACATTATCTTCTTCAAAGAAGTCTCCCTTTGAGAGCAAGACTGGCTTGGTCACATCCCTCTCCACCTTCATCTTGGTAGATGCTGAGACAGTTCCTTTGGGCTTTGAACTGTTCTTGGAGTTTGATGGTCCAGGCTGTGCAGCAGTGGTACACAGCAGCTCAGTCTTCTTCTTGGCACTGGGATGATTTGAACAAGAACCATGACTCTTAGCTGAGGAGTCTTGGTTGATGTCTTCAGTCCTTACTACTTTGAAACTGCAGAGATAAAAACTTGTTTTGCTTAGCATCAAAGTAGCCTGATTTCTTGAGCCTTCTTTGCCTTTCTTTTGCTCTTTCTGATCAAGTTCTTTCTTTTGGACTTGGTCATCTCAGTTGATTTCTTCTCCTCAGAAGGATAGTGGCCCTTGGAAGAATCCTCTTCTTCACTCTTCTCAGAGGAATTCTTCACTATCACTTCTTCATCATCCTCACTTACAGGATCTATGAGAGGAAGCTCATCTTCACAAGTTCCACACCTAGGAGATCTTACAGACAAGATTGGTGGTGGAGGAGCTATCTCATTTGATCCTAGTCCCTGTCTATTTTAATAACAAACTTTGTTGTGCAGGGATGAGGATATCATGTTCTTGAAGGTCTCTTCTTCAAGAACACTCTTCTCTGCCTTGGCTTTGCTGATCACAAGCTCAGCCTGGCACTCAGTTAACTTAGTGATGAGATCTTGGATCTGAGTTCTGAAATCTGTATGTTCATGTTTTAGTATTGAAATGGTTTTCTCCAAGTCTTCTATCTTTAACTTGTAATCATTTTCAGACTTTCTAAAATCAGATTTTAGTATGTTTAATGACTCAAGATCAGATCTCATCTCTAAGTTATAGGACATGTATCTATTTACTTTAGCAATGCATTCAGGGGAGCAAAGATGTTCCAATACCTTGGCTTCATCATGGTCAGCCATCAGTGCTTGGTTTGGAGAAGCATCCTCCACCTGAAAACTCCAGTCAAAGCCTCCTTCTCAACAGCAACAGCAGCATGTTGCTTTGTCTTCTCAGCTTGAGGAGCTTTGTCAGTAAAGTTTGGTCTGGGTTGTGTTTGGCCCCCAGTTGCTTTAGGTGCCTTACACTCCCTGGCAAAGTGACCCATAAGGTTACAGTTGTAACACTTAACTTTGCTTTTATCCAGCCCAAACTTACTGCTGGTAGCATTGCTTGGAAATCTTCTTCTGTCCTCTTGTAGAACTTCTTGGCTCTGTGAGTGAGGAGAGCCATCTGCTGAACTATCTCCATGTATTCCAGGTCATCTGGATGGATACAGTCCAGGTCTTCAAGAGGTGAAGAGATAATTCCCACAGCTTTCATCTGCAGACACAAAGGCTTGAGAAGAACTTGTCTCTTGGAATGGGCTTCCTTGAGTAAAGTTCTCCCTTGGTGTCTCCGGGAAGGTGATGAAAGGACCTTTTGTGAGTTGTCAGGGTAGCATAAGAGATGATGCTGAGGTTCTATGTTGTCCCTTTTCAACTACATGAAGGGCTGAACCCATTTGAGTGTTGGAGTTTCCAGATGAACCTTGCATGTTCATCTCCTCTGGTATCCACTGAGAATCCCATACAACTCTGTAAGAGTAAGAGTCTTAAGGTTCTCAGTCCTCTTGATCACCACACAATAGTGTGTCCATTGCCTAGGAAGTGAGGACATGAACTTCCTTACAATGTCCCTGTTCTCAAGAGGAACTCCTCCATCCACTAGGGTATCCACAATCTCAACATACCTGAAGTATTGTTGAGTCATGGTTTCACCTGCTTTGAAGGTGAAATTTTCAAACTGCTGCTTCAGAGATCTTTCTTGTTCTCCTTGGCTTCAGAGGAGCCTTCATACATCAGCTTCAGTCCACCCACAGCTGTTTGGCTGTCTTGCACTTCTTGAAGCCTCTGTATACAGAGTTTGGGAGAGCAGTCTGAAGAGCAGTCATGGCCTTCCTGTCAATCTCTACTCTTTTTCTATCTTCATCTGAGTAGTTGGCCACATCTTTAGGAATCATACCAGCACCAGTAGCAGAGGGGGTGCTGGGTATGAAAGGTCCATTCTCAACCGATTCCCACATTCTTGAATCAAAGACCTGATGAAGCCTTCCATCCTCATGCACCAGGTGTCAAAATCATCAAGAGTGATCAGTGGGGATTTGTTCATGGTTCCAGTCTCCATATCAGTCTTAGAGATGGCAGCCATTTGAAGAGTTTAGCTTTTGTGTTGTGAGGGATCTTAAGATGGTTAGATCTATATCAAGAGCCTGGAAAGCTCTGATACCAATTGCAGGACCGTTTAAGGGCTTAACCACAATTACAACACAACAACACAATGAGGAGAATAACTAAGCTCTAATCAAACAGTGAACTGGGTAACCAAAGTGATACAAAGAACACAAGTAAAGTAAAGAGACAGAACAAGAGAGTTGGGTTCAAGGAGGGCAGTATATTGCTTTCTCAAGTTCTCTTACAAGTGTTACAAAGCATAAAGAAAAGATACAAGAACTTGAAATACTTATACTACAACCTACAGCCGGCCATACTTTGAAGGCCAGCTGGATACATTGACTAGACACTAACAAAATCAATTGTAGGATCAAAAGGCATATCTGCCTTTTGACCTTGTGACTATGACATGCCATAGCTCACATCCTTTTACAATACAAAAAGGATAAAGTACATAAAGTGGAAAGTTGAATACTCAAGACCTCAATGTACAGTTACCAAAAGCAAGGCCCTTTTCACCAACTCATGTAAGTTGGTGACTTTACAGAGATGCAGCGGAAAAGGTGCTTTATGGAACAGTACATCAGATAAAGCATGTGTACTAAAAGTCTTCGGAAGAAATCTGTCTTCATAGGATGAGGCTTCGGAAGACTTTGTCTCTGAAGCTTCGGAAGACTTCATGTTTGGCTTCGGAAGATATTGGTCTTGGCTTCGGAAGATTTTACACTTAGAGTATTTTCTAATGCTTTGTGTAAAACTTCCGAAGCATTCTTCACTTCAGTACTTAGTGCATGTTGCTGAGACACTTAGGCTGTTTTGGTTGCATCAGACTTCAGGAATCCTTACATCCTAGGTGGAGATGATGTGTACGCATTAGAAAATAACATTGTTAATGATAGTTATTTTGCTTTATTAGTATAGATTTACAAAATTATTAATAAATAATGTTTTAAATTGTTATCTTTTCAATGCTAAAATATAAGACATTCTCGTCATCTTTGGCCATATTCGTTAAAGCAGTTATTCAGTCGATGGTCAGATTTGTTCCAAAAGTCACTTGTGTACGCATCAGATTTGAAAAACTCAAAACCATTGCAACTAATGGTCTAATTTACTCAAATACTCGTCAACTGCATAATGTGTCACATCAACAACATCACGCCTCAGACCACATCAAACTCCATTACATGCGCGTAATGGAATTACATTGCATCAAGTGCGGTGACGCTCTTTATGTGTGCAAATCCAATCAAAAGTCATACATTTGTGAAAACACAATACATAGCAAACAAAACCTAAAATCATATAATGATGGATTAATAGCAAATCAAAGTCGCATTGTTTCAAGGTTGAAGACGATAAACGCATAATCGGAAACCAATGCTTCACAAACAGAATGAAGATGTTAGATAGGGGTGCGCATGGATTGGTTTTAACATAACACTAATATTTGGTCTTTGAGGTTTTAAGATCGTTTGGTTTCGGTTTTCACTTTAGTTTTGGTTTCAGATTTTCTTGTATTCACCCGGTTTCACTGTTCACTTTAGCTTTTGTTTTGTATCCAGTTTCTAAAATTGATGCTATGTTAATCGGTTAAAAATAATCTGTATATATTTATAAATTATTTGACATTTGAATTAATTACCATCCATAATAAATATATATATATATATATATATATATATATATATATATATATATATATGTATATATATATATATATAATATTTCTAATAAATCATTAATAAAATATTACCTATAGAAACTTTGTCCGGTTTTGGTTCAGTTCTTTGGTTTTGGTTTGGCTCGGTTACGAGTTCGGTTGGGTTTGGTTATACGATGGTTAGGTCGGTTTTTCTAGTTTTTATTTCCGTCAACACCTAACCGAAACCAAAGCGAAAATTTGGTTTAAAAGAACTTCAACCCAAACTGTTGGTTTTTATCTGGGCTCGGTTTTCTCAGTTTGGTTAGTTATTCTGGTTACGGTTCGCTTGTTTTGGTTTCATGCACATCCCTGTTAATATTAGATGAAACTTAAAACATGTAAAGTAAGATCATTAAACTCGTATACAGTTCATAAAGTTAGATTGATCGATCAAAAGTTTCGATTGTGAAAAGTTACCATTGAAACGACTTCATTGGTTCAATTCGATTGACGAGATTCGCGTAGCCCTTGATGAGATCGTCGATCTGTTCTTGCGAGACTCCATCCTTGAACTTCGCTAG
Organism: Flaveria ramosissima; assembly: GCA_025215565.1. Lineage (NCBI taxonomy): Eukaryota > Viridiplantae > Streptophyta > Magnoliopsida > Asterales > Asteraceae > Flaveria > Flaveria ramosissima. The sequence continues at coordinate 45,036,782 of CM046032.1, read as the reverse complement.
AACTATGTGCTTCACGTCTCCCATATGAGCTATATTAGAGAGGGAAGATGAAGATGAGGATATTGTTGAATAAAAGATACAAAAAGTAAATTAGAGGAGGATATTGTTTGAATTAGATTAAGTAGATAATATGAAGACTAAAAACCCAAAACAAACACTAGCTTGTCCATTTCATCTTTAATGGACCCGTCACCTTTGATCTTAATTTTAAAACTCTATGATAAAATTATTTAAAGTTAAAGTGTGAAGTTCGTCTTGAAGTTAATGATTCAAGTTATGTCTGTAGTTGGTTGGTGTAAGTTAGTTGGAGTGTATAATTAAAGTAGGTTAGATAACTACGTAAGTTGTTCTGAAAAAATATATTTATAACATTAAACCTCTGTAAACTAGTGGCATTAATGATTATCTCTTATAAATATAATATAGGTTCGGATTCTTACAAGCGTAAGCGATTAGATGATATGTAAAAGTAAATAAATGATTAAGTGATACTTGATAGTAAAATGTTTATGTTAATAAATGAGAAATTTCCCAAAATGTCTTTTTTCCTTACTTTTCCTTTATAATATCATCTCTAAAATTGTTTCTCAAAAAATCCCCTCCAGACAAGACGTCGGGCCTTTAACGACAGTCATGGGCGCCCGGTCATTCCAAATCGTATACGTGTCCTTTTTTAGTTTCTAAACTTTAGTTTGTCGCAATTTTTTAAAAGAAAAAATTTAAAATTAATCAAGCTCCTCTACAATAAAGGTGGACACCCACGTTGTAGAGGCAGGAGCCTTCGTTGTGATTTAGAAAAACAACATTTTGTTAAAGAACACATGTAAGATTTTGAGTGACCCACTACATAGGAGTGTTGTTAACACTATTTTTTACGATATTGAAGTAGGACTAACAGTTCTACTTAAATGCCTTTGCGGAGTCCCAATTCTTACTCTGACAACTATGGCAAACAAGGATGACAAATTAGACGTTAACAAGAAAACCTACGCCCATAAGAAAGGGGAAATTGAAAAGGTATTCATAGCTAGCCTAATGCCACACTATACGGCCAAACCAGTCAACAAGTCTTCGGTTTGGATGGTTTACGAACCATAAAACCCTAGTTTTGCTAACACCAAGGACCACATGTGTAATTTCCATAATTAAATTACCAAACTTGTAAAATGGATATGAAATATTGAAATCACAAAGTATAAAATCCATTCTTTCTATTTTGTAACGACCCAGAGAAGGATACATGAAATTGCCCCATTTTATTATTTCTACCGGAGTCAAAATAAGTCTTTAGGTTTCAACAACACGAAATATCCATCAGAAACAAACAAACTCATGCATGATGCATCATAAGTCATTAGCAAATGTTACAATTAACATGAAGTTATTCATGGGTCAACTGTTGTAGGTTTGTAGTCAACCACCAGAACTTTATCCAAATGACCCAGAAAAACATTGGCAAACTCCACATGGGCTGGATGAGATATATATGTTGCAATGCCTTCAGTGGATTCAAAAGATGATTCAAACACATGAGTGAACCCTTGATGTAGATTCTCAATGCTCACATCTTTTCCCCTGTCATCAAGATTTTCAAGATTTTGACCAAATTTAGGTAACTGTTGACCAAATTATCAAATGTTAATTGAAGATGGTGCTTTTGATCTATAAAACTCGAGATCAAAGGAGTATCAAGTCTTCATGGATGAAGTCTTTCAAAACAGATAAATTTTTTTCGATTGTTTGTCTGTTTGGAGAAACCAAGGAATATGTATCTTCTTGAGTTCTTGAAGCTAAACAATCAAATGAAAACTAGGAATAATAAAAATGCATCTACCAAAAGGTCAGCGGCCAAGCGCTTACAAGGCGTGTAGGAAAGGGTCCTTGTCACCTCACTTTAAACGCCACGTTTCAGACACTCAAACGCATGTTCAGGCCAAGTTCCAACCAAAAATCATCCGAACACGTAAGAAATACACTAGCCCTAAACAAGCCTCGAATCAACCTAAAACAGCCTGAATTAGCATAAAACAAGCCTACATCATGTCTAACACTCCTAAAAATAGTATATGTATACTATGTGCCTTGCACCAAGTCACCCTTTGCGCCCTGCGCCTTCAACAATTATGTATTAAACTATATAGTCTAAATTTTAGGTAATAAATGATGTAAGAAACCTATGGAAAATATAACATATATATAAACTAAAAGGTTGCCCGCGCAATGCGGTGGGGCGACGTTTTACATTTGACACGTGTTTCTAATTTTTGTTATTCTTGTAATAATTTTACAAAAGTCTATTATATTTTTCTAAACTAAAATTTAAAACACCAAATAAATGGGTTTAGCATGACGACTTATACATTTACGCATTAACTTGTTGTACATCACAAAATACAAATCGGTTCAACAAAAAATTTACACCAAAACTTTTAAAAAATACACAGGTTACAATTGAAGTCTCAAAAAGTTTTTAAACATGATAGATTAAAATATATAACTGAAATCTTAAAACAAATTAAGTTTTTTTGGTTTATGGGTAGATAATGTAAAATTTTATACAAGTTAAGTAAGTGTAAGGTTATTATGTAACTAATTGTAAAGGGTAATGTGTAAATAATGTTAAAAATACTATTTTTCCAAAAAAATGGTTGTATCTTATGCATTGAGTAAAGTAATTGTTCTTAATTTTATGGTATCTTAAAATACTCCACATATGCTTATATATAGTATAGATATAGATAATATTGTGCATCGTGTACGAAAAGTTGTGCTCTTTTACGCCTAGCGCCTCCCCACCCTATCGCCTCGGTGCACCTCACGCTTTTTAAGACCTAGTTAAGTCTCACAATGAATTAAAGTTTTAGATTTAAGTAGGATTAAAGGGTTGATAATCAATAAAAATGTAAACTTAATATGTGTGTGTATGAATCTAACAAGTAAACCAAATCTGTGATCAATAAAAATGTATGCAAAATCATGTTCCAATGTCAAATTCAAACAAATTGTTATAAGGACCAGAATCAAAGTGAAAATCCAATCGAAAGTCATAAGCTTCTAGAAACATCATACACAACAAACAAAACCTAGAATCATATAATGATGCTTCAGTACCAAATCAAAAAGTCGAATCGATTCAAGGATCAAGTTGAGGATCAAGTTCATAAGCACATAATCGTAAACCAATGTTGGATAAAAACTTAAGAAAACATGTGGGATCTTTGAATTCATCATATACGGCTCATCAAGAGGATCTGATGGATCTAAAGATTAGGATTGTGAAAAGTTACCATCGAAAAGACTTCATTGGTTCAATGTGATTAACGAGATTCGCGTAACCCTTGATGAGATCGTCGATCTGTTGTTGCGAGATTCCATCCTTGAATTTCGCTAGAAGTATGTGCTTCACCTCTCCCATCTGCCTCCCTATGACCAGTGATGGGTGTGGTATATCCTTGTATAAAGGGATCACCAAAACAGACAATTTATCCAAAAAGTGAAGATAAATGTTAGGAGTTTTATTCACTTTCAAAGTAATATTATTAAAGCATTCAGTTCTTTATTTTTATGTGTGTAAATATTTTATATTGTAAGTTACGGTTACAAGTGGTTGTGTATAAAGGATAAAGAAAATTTATAAGGTTTGTATTGTGTTTTCTTATATTTAGAAAAACATGGTACATTTTTCATAATTTTTCTAATAATTCTAAAAGTGGTTGTGAGTATGAGAGAGAATAAGTAATACTAAAAGTATGAAAAAATATTATATTATTGAAAATGAGAGGGAAAATGTGATGATTTTTAATGAAGTTATAGAGACGTGGATGATGAACAAACTATGAATGCTCTTGGAGGGTTAAAATGTTAAATAACATTCTTGGTTATGATGACCGGTTCTTAGAGGGCCAATCGTTACTATGGATTCACACAATATGAAATGAGTAGTTGTCACATGTCCTCAGACGCCGCTGGTTATGCCATTGCTGGCTTCAGCCGTCCACAATCGACCCACAATGGGCTCTTAGGCTGACTAAAGGCTAGCCGAATATTGAAGTTGAAGTTGCTCTTTTTTCCTTTTTACTTTCCAACCAGATGTTCTAATTCTTCATCAGCCGATGATGGGTCACTGTAGACTTTAATGGTACCAAACATTGAAAGTCGTCATATAATCATTTGTGGGTTGATGATATTGTTATTTGTTTCTTTGACGATTAACTCATCAATTGTATGAACGCTCGTTTTGGAGCTCGTAACTTCCAAATTGTAATTGGAGGTGTGCGCTATGATCTTCATGGTATTGGGTAGTAAATCGCATAATGTTGACTTTGTTGAAACTACTTCTCCCGTTGAACTTTGTTGCTTTCCGATTAATGCTCGAGAGCATGTCAACAACAAGATAATGTTCTCATCTCATTGAATCATGAAAGTGTCTGTTAACATGGTCAAAAAATCGATAAATGCTTATTAGCTACCTACAGAAAGTAAACAATAAGAAAATACTAAGAAAATTAATTTAGAAAACATATGATACTAAAGTTAATATTATACATATATTAATCCATATAGGATTCTACAGTAATAATAATAAAAATAAATAATAGTAATATTTAAAAATAATAATAATAATAATAATAATAATAATAATAATAATAATATAATAATAATATATAATAATAATAATAATAATATAATAATAATAATAATAATAATAATAATAATAATAATAATAATAAATAAATAATAATATATAAATAATTTGTTTATTAATTGTTTATTACACGTTCTAACTGATCAACTTTAACACCTTTACATCTTAACACGTTTTAAAAATTTATAAAATGTCACTTTAACCCCCTTATATTTTTAAAGTTTCGGATTATTTGTCGGTGTAAGTCGGGTCAAATATAAAACGTTTACATTCATATTTTTATATACGCTTTGAGATAATCTATGTTTCGACTATGCCTACGTTTTGACGCAAATTTGATTAGAAATGAGTTGGGTTAGATATAAAATGTTTACATGCATATTTTTGTATACGCTTTGAGATGATCTATGTTTCGACGTTGCCTACGTTTTGACGTGAAATGCTTTTATTCGACATTATAACAAGTTGGGTCGATTGTTAGTCCATACGTTATCATGTCACGTACATATGCTGCCGCGGCGTGTTACATTTGCGTTTTGATATTTGGGATCATGGTGGAATTCCCCGCGCAACACGCGGGTTAAAAACCTAGTTAGTATTTAAAGTCATTATTGATGACGGAATCTTTTAATACATCGATCTACACTTTTGCTAAAATGGGTCTTCGCTTGTAGGCCAAATCAGAAGTGGTTTAATGTGATCCTATTGAAGCACTTTGCACTTTATTATTGTCCTTCGTTTTTGTTTGTTTCAGTTGCGTATTTTGAACAACAACATGCATTGATTGCGTTTCCCGAACAACGTTGGGCTTGTTTTGTTGCCCCCACCCTTGCGAATGAGGTGTTAAAATATGATTGGTAGTTGGTACCTACCCGAATTGTTTAGAGATTGATCGAACAAGTTGTCGGAAGGTTGATCGGATAGATTGGTTCAACTTGGTTAGGATTGTTTGTATTCATCTTTGAGCGAGTCAAATTGCGAATTTGGGGATTGATTTGCAATTGTTTGTATAAAAACACGTCGGTAAAAGTGAGTATTCATATGAGTTTTCTTATAAATAATACATTTTGATCATCCTAAGGTCAAAGTTTGACTTCAATGGCCGATTGTTCAACATATATAAGCTTTTTCATGAGTGTGAGCCACTTACACGTGACCTACTCACAACCTACATGACTTAGGGTAGCGGTGTTACCGTGAGCGTGAGCTGGATTAGGGTACGTTTAATAATTGTCTTATATGTTGTATACATTAGACAGTCAGTTAAATGTATACCAATTTTTTTTTTGAATCGTTTACAGTTGATTAGCAATCTTATCTTCACATGATCATTTTTCATTTCATAACATTACAAGTGCTCGTGGTTAATGTGTGACTAACTCAATTAACAGAGACTCTCATCTCATAAAAGATTTTATGTTCAAACTCAAATACGAAACAAGTTAACTATTTACCGTTAAATAAAATCATTACCATACTAATTTACGGGTATAAAACTAGTTTTTTTTTTGTTTTTTAACTGTAACCTAACAAATAGAGGTCATACCCGCCTCCCCCCATCTCTGTGAGCACACAAAATCAAATCAAACAAAATCACTCATTTACAATGTTCATCTCAATCAATCTCAATTAATCCACTAATCTGAATCTCAGTAAGTCCACCTATTCTCAATCTAAATCAGTTTATGAATTCAAATATCACTTTTGTTGATAGATTCTATGAATATCTGTTGTGTACTGAACAATAATTCTGTTTTTCCCCTGTTTTGCAATCTGATCTGTCATAGATACGAGATTTGATCAATTCGATGTAGAATATTGTAATCTGTTCGTGTTTTATCAATCGACGATAGCTAAATGAAGAGATGATGTTTTTTAATAGGATTCATGATGTTTTAAGCTTGCATTACATTCGCTAATGATAGATTTCGAATCTGATGTGTTCATATTGAAGATTAGAATCGATTTTGAGTGTGTGCTGTATGTGTCGAAGGATTTTTTGAAAATGAGTTTGTTTTCTACCGTATTGCTCATTACGTTGATTGTCATTTCGATGTAATAAGCTATAGCTTGATTAGTTTTTGATAAACATTGATAGATTGATTGAGTGCTTACTTGTGATTATAATTATATAGCATCTATATGACTTGAAGCGGTAATTGATTGTTCATTGTTGAGTAATTTGCAGGTGAGACTGTTGTTCTGTATCTTGGATTTGGAACAATGGCAGATGGTCACTCATTCAACAATATATCTCTCGGAGGTCGCGGTGGTACTGTAAGTTTTCTCATCTCCTCAAACTTTTTCCGGTTTCTCCCACTTAGAGTTTAGGTTATAACTGATTGTTGCAAATTGATACATACCATGTCATAATATAACAACTATAGTTATTCTATTAGTCATTTTTTTTATTTTAAAGGATTTCAGCTTTAATTTAATGATACGGTAAATCTGAAGTGCAAAACTGTGTCTTTTTACAAGCTGGATAATGTAACCAGTGTTTGGTGCAACGCAGAATCCAGGTCAGCTTAAAGTTCATTCGGGTGGTATATTGTGGAAGAAACAAGGTGGTGGTAAGGCTGTTGAAGTGGATAAGTCGGATGTTTTGGGTCTTACATGGATGAAAGTTCCTAGAACTAATCAGCTTGCTGTCAGAACTAAGGATGGTCTTAAGTACAAGTTCACTGGTTTCCGTGACCAGGTAGCTTTCCGTGGTCGTTCATGTCTCTATTTTTTAATGTCGTCATGGATGCGGGATTTCTTATCTTAACTTTGAATTTTATAATTTAATCTCCATACTTTGTTGCTTATGATTCACTTGTCTATAACCAATTGGGGCATACCCTTGTCTTTTCAAATATTCACTTCATCACTTGGTCAAATTTGAACCTGACCATTTATGAAAGATGTACATGAGTACATGTTTATCTATAATATATCTCGGTAAATAATATTGTGATTTGTTTGCTTTTAGATCTCCTATATGAATTACACTTGTTAATTAAGCTCAATAATTTTATTGCAGGATGTCATTAGCCTCACCAACTTTTTCCAGAACACCTGTGGGTTAACAACAGAAGAAAAGCAGCTTTCTGTTAGTGGGAAAAACTGGGGAGAAGTCGATTTAAATGGTTGAGCCCTTTAACCTGTTTGTTTTCTACTGGCTGCTTACGTAAAATCTCCAAAAACATGTCTTTTAGAAATATTGAGGTGTACAACCAACAAGTATTTTATCCAAAAGTTGTTAAGAAACTCAGTTATTATATACTTTAAGTAATAATTGAGCATTACTTTTTGAACATTTTCAGGCAATATGCTGTCTTTTAATGTTGGTCAGAAACAAGCATTTGAAATCTCCTTAGCTGATGTGTCCCAGACACAGCTTCAAGGGAAGACTGATGTCATACTGGAATTTCATGTGGATGACACAACTGGCGCAAACGAGGTTGTTATTTGTTAATTAATTTTATTTCAGATGTTTCATGTCACATGGTATTTAGTATGTGACATTTACAATACTAGGCTTGAAGTCTATTTTTATTTAAGCATTTGTTTGTAATTTATTGCAGAAAGATTCATTGATGGAGATTAGCTTCCACATACCAACTAACAACACACAGTTTGTTGGTGATGAAAACCGCCCACCTGCACAGGTTAGACTGCCTAGATTTATTATTCATGCCTTTGTTCGACAGTGGCATCTCACACTTTTTTCAGGTATTCCGTGAGAAAATAATGTCAATGGCAGATGTTGGCGCTGGAGGTGAGGAGGCTGTTGTCACGTTTGAGGGCATTGCTATTCTCACTCCAAGGTGAGTTCTTGGCATGAGTGTTCTTAGAGGTGGCAAAATGGCTGGCCTGGTTGAGTGAAAAGCCAAAATGGGTATTTTTACGGGTTGGGTTAAACGCTTTTTGTCCAAATTATTTGTATATATATATGAACAATTATTGTGTCAATCATGATAACAAAAATAATTTGTTTCGTTAATAATCCAAATATTCATATAAAGTGTATTAGGAGGCTTTTAGCATCGAAGCACACTTTGGGTGACTTTCGACCCATTCAGCCTGTTTCATATTTAGCTTATATATGTGTTTTTTACTTGTCTGACTAGATAGAGATAATATGTAACCCAAATCGAGCATTCATAAGTAAATTGATCGAAATTATCTTCTTCTAATTGCTATCATTTCTGGTGGTTTAGAAATTGAAATTCATACAATGCTTCTTATTTTTGCAGGGGTCGATACAATGTTGAACTTCATCTATCCTTTTTGAGGCTACAAGGGCAAGCCAACGACTTCAAAATTCAGTTCAGCAGTGTTGTTCGTGTGTTTGTACTACCCAAGGTTTATCTTTTGCTGTCTTTTTATCAGAAGTTCACAACAGATTAAACGTTTTCTGAATATAGTTCTTGTTTAAATGCAGTCAAATCAACCACATACATTTGTTGTTGTTACCCTTGATCCACCTATCCGTAAAGGTCAAACAATGTATCCACATATCGTGTTGCAGGTATGTTGCAAATTGCTCCAGACAATTAATTAGCTTTTATGTGAAAAAAGGGTATTTATATTTTTGTTTTGTGCTATAGTTTGAAACGGATTATGTGGTGGAAAGCACCTTGACAATGAATGAAGATCTATTCGCTACCAAATACAAGGACAAGTTAGAACCAACTTATAAGGTAGATTTTTTAAATAAGTTGTTGATTCTTGCTGTGATTAGAATACTTACTGGACTCCCTTTCTTTGGTTATAGGCTGTATTAGAAGTGACAAATTGACCCATTTACCAAGAAATGGGCAGATTTGGGCTATGTATTATCCTAACGGGTCAAGTGGAAGGACTTAAGTAATTTAACTAATTAAAGATGCCTCAAACGTGTCATACTAATTGAAAGTCATCCATAGTGTATTCAAATGCATGAAATCTCCTAAAGTTAAAGACTATTTGTGTAATCATGTTTAACACATACTTATGAAATTAAAAAGGATAACAAGGTGTTTGCGGGATGGTCAAACGGACCTGTATCGACCAATGACCCAAACCCCTTATGACTTTTTACTTAACTATAAACTGAACCCGTTTGTCTCCCCCATCTTGCTCCCTTATATGATCTTTTACACCAAAATGTTTATTTTAGATACTATAACTTTTAAAATCAACAGGGACTGATTCATGAAGTGTTCACAATGGTATTGAGAGGCTTATCAGGCACAAAACTCACAAGACCAGGAAAATTCCGTAGTTGTCAGGATGGTTATGCTGTGAAGTCATCCTTAAAAGCTGAAGATGGTGTTCTTTATCCACTTGAAAAGAGCTTTTTCTTTCTACCAAAACCACCTACTCTTATTCTATATGATGAGGTATTATATTACGATCTAATACTTTGATTTTCGGTTTCTTTATAGTTAAATGATTCATAAGTTGTATCAACATGACTTTTATTGACTTTTAATTCAGATCGATTATGTGGAATTTGAAAGACATGCTGCAGGAGGATCAAATATGCATTACTTTGATCTTCTTATCAGACTGAAGACTGAGCAAGAACATCTTTTCCGGAACATTCAGAGAAATGAATATCATAATCTATTTGAGTTTGTCAAGTCAGTATAATATGATTTTGCTTGTTTGAAAGAGATTAGACTGAGCAACCCATCATTGAATTTATGATTCTATTGATGCAGTTCAAAGGGTCTTAAAATTATGAATCTGGGTGGTGCTAAAACAACAGATGGTGTTGCAGCAGTGCTACAAGATGAAGACGATGATAATGTTGACCCACATCTCGAGCGAATTAAAAATGAAGCTGGTGGAGATGATAGTGATGAGGAGGTGAAATCTTTATTATCTTTTTGTGGTTTATTATTTGTTAGAGGTTGGTAAGATGATCGAGTGGGTACGTAACAGCTCAAAACAAGGTCATGTTGGATGTGTAAATTTTATCACAAGTCAAAATGGCTGCCCATTTTGATTAGGTTGAGCAGCGAACACTTCTTTTATTAATATTTTTCTAAATAAATTATGCGTTATTTATGCTTACGAAAACAAGATTGCTACAATAATTATCTAAATATCTGAATTAAGATGATTTGGGAGATGTATGCACTATGCATTAAGATTAGACTTACTGGTGTTTCAACTTGTTTGATCCATTACCGTTCTAGCTAAATATTATATTCTACCCATTTGAGACAAATTAAACCGGCCCACTTATAAGTAAGCGGGTCAAAATAGCCACATGTATTTATTTTCTCAAACTTGTTCACATTATGTAGGATGAGGATTTTGTTGCTGACAAGGATGATGGAGGGTCACCTACTGATGATTCTGGGGGAGATGATTCTGATGGTAGTTTGAGTGAAGGCGACAAGGAGGCAAGTGGTCGGGTTTTGTTTTCACTTTATATTATTTTGTTTTGAATTTTAATGTTTTATATTTCAGAAGCCTGTAAAGAAGGAAATAAAGAAAGAACCTTCTACTTCTAAGGCTGTTTCAAATAAGAAGAGAACCAAAACCAGTGAAGATGATGCATCAAAGAAGAGAAAGCCCAAGAAGAAAAAGGACCCGAATGCACCTAAGAGAGCTATGAGTGGTTTTATGTTCTTCTCACAGCTTGAAAGAGAGGTTGGTATACATATATGTGTGTGCATACACACACGTACATAAGTACATACGTGCATACATACATACATACATTCTTATACTATGTTGAGTTTAGGAGGTTAGATCACTATCATAAATTACATGTATCATGAACTTCTCACTTATCGTGTTATCATCTTCAGAATGTGAAGAAGGATAACCCTGGTATTGCATTTCAAGAAATCGGGAGGGTTCTTGGTGAACGATGGAACAAGTTATCAGGTTTTGTAGCTCTCACACTTTGCTTATTCAGGTTATATTAATGTTTACGGGTTCAAGGTGTAACATCAAACAAATTAACTGTATGTCTTGAATGGTCAAAAGTCATCCAAACAGTATTTTTAATGTATAAAACCTCCTCATTTTATTATAAAGTTAGATAATTATTGAAATAATATAATCCTTAATCCTGTTATAAACACTAATTATTTATAAAGTAATTTTTGACAAAAATCAATTCATGTCAACACGACCTGACTCGTGCATATAAAAACTTACATCTCAAACCAATGTCACATACTACCACTAGGCCAACCCTTTGAGTTTAGATGCTTAGTGTCAAAACAGGTGCACGGGTTAAACTGGCTGGTCTGTTGGGTTGACCCTTATTCCAACTATTATTCTTATGCATAGTTGATGAGTTGAATATTAATAAAAACCATATTTCTGCAGTAAACACATTTGAGATAAAAACATAGCCCGTTTGACCCTTGTTCCAACTATTATTCTCGACCCACTTGACGGAGTTGACCTGTTATCATGTTAGCAACTTTTTTGTTTGACCCGTTTGAGATAAAAACATAGCCCGAATGTCCTTGTTCTCATATGCGTGTGTATGTATATTCTATTACGATTATCTTAATTATTATGCAATGATGTGGTAAATATTTCTAGAAGTTTATTCTGAGATGTCTTATTGTTTTGTAGCTGAAGAGAAGGAACCGTATGAAGCCAAGGCTAAGGCCGACAAGAAGCGATACCAAGATGAACTCAGTGGCTACAAACCAAAACCCGCGAATTCTGGCAACGCATCCGACTCTCCTTAGATTCATAACCGCTCCTTAAACTGTTTCACTTTCGGTTCTTTTTCCACTTGTAATAAATTAAAAACATCTTAAAATGAGAAAACCACAACCGCAAAGCAAAACAAACTCTCATCACCCAAAACTCAACAACTCAGTTGCGAGTTTACTCGGAAAACAAAATTAAAAGAAGTACATTTACGAGTCTAAAGAACATGTAAATGTTATAACCAACAAACTAGTAACATATTAAGAGTGCCAAGAAAACCTAAAATCCCAATAGCCAAGTTTCGAGTCATATGCATAGACACCGTTGATGGTAAACAGCCACCGACAATCCGAGCCACAACCATAGTTATCTCTCATGTACTCATACGCATCAAAATCAACATGCAACGTCACATCTGCCTTCCACCTCGCGTTACAGTAAAACAAGGTTGTTTTTGTAAAGTTTGGCTTAAACTTCCACTCCATTGATTGACCGTATGATAACGTATGTTGCCCCAAGTCATCGTCTAGTGATCGACAACCAATTGTCAGCACATCATTGTATCCGATCAAGTTGGTGATTTGTACTGTAACTTTTCCAGTTGCTACATGAGTTAACGTGGTCATGACGAGTAGTTGTAACATTCCTGTCATTGCCACCACCTTCGAACCACCACCGCCCGCCTTAGTCCGCCTCATTTCAGATGAAAATGGGTTGAGTTTTAGTAACCTCATCATGTCTAGCAATATATCTTCTCATGTCTGATCAATGGGAATTTAATAAGTTATAATCTCGTCATTAAGTTTTCATTAATATCTACCATTATTGCTTCTAAATTTTGCCCAAAGGGAATTTGGATGGTCTGAAAGTATATAATATTTTCATGTTCTTCCATATACCTCCTTATGAGTTATGTCCTATGACTTGATTGGTGTCCACTTCCAGATTTAATGTTACCCCCATTTGAGTTTACACGAAAACGATCTAGTTTGAGCGTTAAAGTCTTAACACATTTAGTCAAACAGGTCGAGTTGAGTTGTTTAGCCACTTAAACAAGTCGTATCCGTGTTGACATGTTTAACACGTTTATTTAGATTGGACCAGTCAAACAGTAAAAATTTAAAATAAAAAATAATACTTCGCTTAACCCATTTACTTCACTTTTCAACACGTCAACTAGCTTGACTTCTTTAGATAGATCAGTTACACAACTTGCAGTCAGGTTATACGATTTTCAACGTGTCGATGACTATAAAACAATAGGTCGTGTTTGGGGTTCATCGATTTAACCCGGTCAATCTGACACGCTTGCTAGTTGCTTCCACTTCTTTAGTCCACTCGTAACCACTATTTCCTAGCTTGTAAAAACCAATGAAGATTCCATTCAATGCTTCTTTCTTATTACTCACTTAAATCTAGCAAACCCAAATGTTTTCCTTCTCTTATGTGCCATGTAAATATCTTAATGTTACCATGTCTTTGGAATGATTTTTCATAGATTTTGGTCTGTTTGTCCAACCTCCCATTTGTCTTATTTTCAATCATCCTCCATAGATATTGAACTTTGGTCAACCTCCCATTCGTCATGGAAAATTGATCGAAAGCAATGATCTTTCATTGATTTTAGTCGGTTTGTTCAATATTTGATCATCGTGTGTATGTCAATGCTTGAAATATCATCAAACGCAATCTTCTAAGCAAAATGCAACAATCTTTTAAGATTCAAAGGATTCATAACACACCATCTTCTGTTCAAAGAGGTTCATTATGTGGTATGAATCACTAACTTCAAATTGAATGTGATCAATCTACAATTCAATATATGCTCACATTTCAGATTCAAATCCAATATTCCAAAAACCTTCAGGAGTCGAAGGAGGTGCAAACCTGTATCGATGCCTAGAAACGCCTTCATGATGCTCACACCGAAGATTCTGCTTATTATTATTATTATCGTTAGGAAGAACAGCATCATAGAACTTTTTGCACTGCTTACATTCAACTCCTTTAAGATTAGCTCTCTCTGCTTTCTTTCTTACAGGTTCAACATACTTGAAACTTTTCTTGTCAGGCCTTTGTGGGCCAGTGTCAGCGTTTAAGTCCTGTGTTTCATCGTCAGAGCTGTCAAAATTCATGTCTTGAGGAGCAGGGCCAGGAAGATGATGGATCGTCTCTTCCTTTGCTCCTTTTTTCAAGTCTTCTTTGATGTTCTCCAATGGAGTATCAAGAAAATCATCATGAGGGTCAGGTCCGTTTCTGTTTTTTGTGGGCCTTGTGTCTCGCCAATTAGAAATGGGTCGTTTTGATCCAGACAATAAGTTTGTCCTTTTGTTGCTGTCGGGTTGAGCTACAACTGGGGAACTCGAGCTTGACCCATGTATCATTTTAGTTTCTTTTTTGTCGTCGGGGTTTTGTTGGTTCGTATTATGATTAGTCGTTTCACAAGCAGGCATTGGGCTACTTGGAGACTTCCCATCCATAACTGTAAATGACAGATGAGAATATGTTAGCTGGAGGTGACAATTTAAACCCATTTACTTAAGATTGTATATCTCTAGCGGGTCAAAGAGAAAATTTTAGCTTGAACGGAAGGGTCAAAAGTTGCCTAAAGTGTATATTAAATACATAAGACCTAAATCATTTCATTCATAAATTTAGATTACTGTTGAAACAATAAAAAAATATAATCAACTTAAAACAGTATTATTTATATAAAATATTTTGGACAAAAGGTATTTCATGTCAACCGCATACAAAAACCTACATATTTCAACCCAAGATTGTTAAAACCTATTACACAAACAGTATCGACCTGTGCGACATAATAATATTGACATAATATTATGTTAAATAGATGCTAATACAACAATATGGAGAAAGTCTAAAACTGAAAAGATTGTAACAAAAAATTATAACCTCAATGTAGCAATCATAGCTAAAGCATTAAAAAGTAATACACAGAACAGAAAAAAAAATAAGACCCAAACAGTTCATATCAAAAGTTAATGTTTAATCAAACAAAAATTATTAATAAAAAAAATGGGTATAAGAACACTACGGAAAACTTTTAGAGTTGACCTATGTAGTTTTCTCCTATTAATGTCTCATGAAACTTGCAATATTTGACTCAATAAATAGTTCAGGAAAATTTTCCATATCAGAGTCGCATTCTGATAACAAAAAGGATAAAACCAATTAACAGAACAAGTGAAGAAGGATTACCAGGTGAATTCAATATATTCTGATCGTGGATTAATTTGTCTTTGTTAACTTTTGTGCTGATACTGCCGTGCATATTCTCTGAAGTTAAGCCTGATTTTGAGCATAAGTAATTGTACTGAGATTTAAGCTTTTTGTAAGCATCAATAACTTCCCTTCTTTTCTGCCGTTCTATCATTATCTCACCATTTTTTCCTTCAATCTGTTGAAGTAATTTCCCATGCAATTCCATTCCTTCAGTTGAGTCTTTACTCCTCTCTTTGACTTCCGCTTGAAGCTTTTCTACTTCTTCCTCCAGACCTTTTATTTTTGCAACAAGCAATCTTTTCTCCTTTTGAACCTCTTCTAATTCATGCCTAGTTTTCATCAGTTCTGAACCATTGGATCCATTTTGTTCGATTAATTGTTGTTGTCTTTTGCAGTTATCCTCTAGAATTTGCAGCTGATCTTTTAGTACTCTGTTTTTCATTTCACAATCATCCAGAAGCTGTTTAGTTTTCAAATTTTCAGCAGCTTGTGTTCTCATTTTTGTAAACAATGTTTCTTGAAACTGCTTTTTCTCATCAAATTTCCTCTCTGAAATATGAAGCTTTTCAGAAAGTTCTGTCAATTTATCATCTTTATATTTTATTTCTCGTTCTTTCTGTTCCGTGAGTGAGATCTTTGACTGAACCAATTGGAGTAACTCACAATTTGACTCCTCTTTTTCTTCAATTATCCTACACTTGCTTTTTAGATTCAATTTTAAATCTTTATTTTCCTCTTCAAGCTCCTTCAGTCTCTTTTCATTGCCATTTACCATATTAGCCTTCGAATCTAAAAGCACCCGTAAGCTTTTTTGTAATTCTCTTTTTTCTGCTATCTCTTTATTTTTTCTTTTCAGCTCCTCCTCAAGATCATTAGGTATTTTCTTCATCTTGGTGTTCTCCATTTTTAAAAATTGGTTTTCTTCAAAAATCTTTTGTTTTTCAGATTCAAGTGTTTTTACTTGAACCATTAGATCATTTTCCTTCTTTTTCCATTCATCTTCTGCAGCTTTCTTTGCTTCAGAATATACTTTTTTCAGTTTGGATTGGAAATCTGGAAATAACTGTTTGCAGAATAGATACTCAATCTGAGAAACACTTTCTTTTGTTTCCTGGATTGTGGCAGCCAATAAGGTACTAAGTCCTGAGATATACTCTGTATCGGTACCATCAACATGATAAGTTTGTTCTGGATCACCTTCCATCTGCGGATTTCATAAAAATACAGCAAATATAATTGACAACTTCTGAAGCGTATAGTCGACACGTTTACTTATGAATGAATTGGTTTGGGACTTGAGGTTGTGTTATATCTCAAACGGACCAAAACAGAAATTTAAGCTAAAAGGGGAAGAGTCAAACGAGTTGTCTTATTACATATAACCAAATCAGAAAGTCTCTTACAGTCTATTTATTAAGATGTATAGTCTCCTTAATTTTTGTATTCAAAGATCTAATGATATTGTTTTTGTAATCACAATTGATGCATACTATTGTAAAATGATATTGTTATAATCAGGCCTTTTTAGCCTCCTATGTATGACCTGTTTCAACCAGAAATTGTCCCATTTCTCAATTATTCTTGCGGATTTATTTTGTTTCATTTAAACTATACTAAAACCTGTAATGTATACGCCAATGTACATAAAGTGCTTCCTAGTGTCAAAACCCACAAGCCAGGTGTATAACCAGATTTCAAACTACCAGTTGCACTGTAAACTACACTATTCCTCCCTTGGGTTGTATTTTGGTTTGCATTCAATCACTCACAACCATAAAACCCACAGAAATATCTGATTCCACATTCATGGACATAAAAGCAGATAGCAGAATTCAGCATTGTAATAGCACAAGGGAATAAAAAACTCAACAAGAAGCTCATCATATTGGCATAACAAGTTAAAAAGCAGAAGAAAGCTTATGCTATGCACAATCACAAAGAAACAAATTGTTTATCAAAATAACATTAATTCGCACTGGAGCTGATGGGCATACAGTTCCTCTCAATGAACACAACAATTCATTGTTTATAATGATTAAATGTCCCGCTTTCATGAAAACATAACTATGAACTTGCTCTTTAATTTAGAAAGGTGTGATCTCTCTGAAAACATACATCAAGTGCATATGAACTCAGTGATGTGTCAGATGTGAGTATTCGGTTTTGGTATAACAATTGCATAATTTCAAAGTGTGTTCCCTTTCTACGTCTCTTGCTCATGTTTTGATATATTTCCCTTGGCCTGCTACTTTGATCTTTTAGCAAGATGTAGAACTGACTCAACAGTCAGAGTTCTTATCAAAAAACAAACAGTCAGAGTTCTTATCAAAGTGTGTTCCCTTTCTACGTCTCTTGCTCATGTTTTGATATATTTCCCTTGGCCTGCTACTTTGATCTTTTAGCAAGATGTAGAACTGACTCAACAGTCAGAGTTCTTATCAAATATCAAGAATGAAAAACAAATAAAGAATTAAGAGGTTTGATCAAAGACTCATCCACTCTAATATGGTGGTGACTGCTAATGCTAACATAACACATATTCTCCAATCTTTAAACCTTTTTTTGCAGTCTAAGACAATATAGATGTACTAAATTCTTTAGTATTCTCCATCAACGGCAATGGGGTCATTTCTAGACTCATGTTATATCTTTTCAAGAGCGGATGGAAATGAAAGACAGAAGCATACCATGGTAAATGGTTTATTCTCACAACAATGATGAATGATCCTTACTGAATATAAATTTCCGTAACAATTAAGCCCTAATCTCTTATAACCATTTCTCACTCTATTATACACACATTCAGACATATAAATCCATTTAGCATATGCATACCACCAGGTCGCTGAATACCAAAATCATACTAAAGTATTAAACCTAATAAGCATAAAAAGCCATCCACAATTAATCAAACTTTTGAAGAGAATACATACATTTGTTTCAAACAGGAGAAACAACAGTTCCTTCAGATTATAGCTTCAAATTAGACCTAAATCAAGACATTAATATCAGAATTGGTTATCAGCAGTAGCAATTTGGCTAAAATCAACGTCATTTGCACCCTAAATCTATAATTTGGAGGCACATTTACCTTTACATTTACATGATATCTCCGCCTGATGGATTCATTTTCATCCCGATCCCTCACAAACAAATTTCGAAATTAACTACGAAGGAACATATGTGTGTGCATTTGGTAGTGGGGGTGAAAGTGATGATGATGAAAGTAGTTGAGTGATTACTTACGGTTTGATCGGCGACGGAGGAGCACCATATACAAGATCTCCGGCAACCAAAGGGGATTCGGCGGGCTTCTGTAGCAAGAATGTAGCGAAATCAATAATAATTCAAAGGTTTTTAATACTTTTTATAAGCTCATTTTGAGGTCAACTAATTCATTACCCGTAGGCCGCAACGTGTTGTGAGGCATCGTATGCGGTATGATAAATCATAGATTACAATTAATCCGACCATTTTCGAAGTAAATTTACGTTGAAACGTAGAGTAACTCAAATTTATATCGTTGAATAAAAACGTATTATATTTGACTCGACTATTTTCAAAACAAATTTATGTCGACACGTAGACACACTCAAAGCATATATAAAAAAAACGTGTAATGACGCCGTATGTATTGTGATAATGTATAGATTACAATTGTCTGGACTCATTTCGAACTAAATTTAAATCGAAACGTATAGTAACTTGGATTTTATACAGTCAAATTAAATATATTATATTTGACTCAACGCATTTCCAAACAAAAATACGTCGAAATGTAGACAAACTCAAAAAATATTATATTTGGCCAGACTTATTTCTGAACAAAATTAACGTCAAAACGTAGATGAACGTCGAAACATAGACCAATCCAAAGCGTACATAAAACTAAGAGCGAATATTTTTTATACTTGACCCAAATAAACTCTGAACAAAATTATGTCAACACGTTGACGTATGTAGAAACATAGACAGTTTTAAACTGTATTTAAAGTTAAGCAAATATACATTTTATATTTGACCCTGATCATTTTTAATTATGTTCAAACAAAGATGAATTTGAATTTATATTGTATAGGGGTAAACCGATCAAAATGATATTCTATAAATAGTTAAAAAAAAGTATTTGAGGGTGAAAAGTATAAAAATTAAAAGTGTAGAAGGAGTAAGGGGCGGTGGAAACCCCCACTCACTGACCTTTACTATTTTATATTGATTTTTTTGAAGGTGTAGATGCTATAGGATAATAGGACATATTTAGTAATTTTTGAGTTTTTGATTAACTGGTTTTAGTAGTAAGCACTTTATGAATTTTTTAAGTGGAAATAAACAAATACATATAAAAGACAAACCAAAACACAAAACAAAAAATATTAGCATTCAATACAGGAGGAGAACATGTATGATATCACCAGCAAGCGAACAAATAAACAACAAATAAAAGAAATCCGAACATCAATGCGGCTCGAAGAGGAGACATCCAGATGAAACTAATTCCAAAGCAAGGGAGGCCCGCAAACCGAACATCAATGTGATCTCATCCAAATCATTTTACAATGCGCTAAAAACAAGCAAATAGAAATATAACTATACATGAAATCAAAACTTAAGCCGCACTGTTTAACACAATCATTTGTTAGTTATTACCAGCTAATTTTTTTAGAGTTCCAAAATCAAAGAAGCAGAATACAACTTAAAAATAACTCATGAAACATTTATTCTTTCAAGTATCGAACCTCAAAGCTAGAATTGATTGTGAGGCAAACAAGAAACATAAAACTTAGTGGTCAAAAGTTAAAAAACGTAAAAACATGAGGGACTAGTTTTGTAACACTAGATATCTATATTACATCACTTTAGTCGAACAACTTTCCCTCTTCACCATTTCTCTCATCGGTATTAAGCATATTCCGGCCGCCGGAGATACTCCGATCAACCGTAAGTACTACTTTTGCCCTAATATAACTCTCACCTTCAACTCTTGATATCGTTATAGCGAAATCAAATGCAAAAGCGCATACACATGCTCATTGGCACCATGCGATGTGTACTATCTATAGGTTATATATGTACTGCTGTCATACTGTGTATACGTTATAGGAACTATGGTTGAGTTATATAGATCGTTGATTTTGATAGTCGAAGACGAAAATCTGGAATTGATTGAAGTGAAATTTTAATTTAGGGCTTGAAGCTTCATCTAGTTAGATATTTTGGTTAGAACAGTTGTAGTTGAGTGTGTATGTTGCGTTTGATGCGTTTGATTTTAACATGATTTGTAAGGTTAAAATGACTGGTAGGCTTTGATTTCTTTGTTTATATGGCTTGATTTGTGTATATGATATGAAATTAGCGTTGTTGTTGTAACTTGAATTTGTGTTTTTTTATGTTGGTTAGTTATATGAGTTGATTTTGTGATGAAATTCAGATTCAGCAAGGAACACTTCAGTTGGAACTAGTTGGTAGCAGCATTTACTGATTTACAATGGTAACATTCTTCTTTAATCTTATACCTGTCCACTTATGTACGAGATATAGAACATTGTTTGAACCATGTTCTTCCAACAATGTGGTTACACCTACAATAAACTTACTCTTATAGCTTTTAAAATTATGTAACTTTTCTTGAAAAAGCAATACTGGGTGCATTACTTTATGGTGGTATATGGTAAGGTTAACATTCTAGGATGAACGAGCCTGTGATCACGTCTCTTATACATTTTTCGTTCTTGGTTATCTAATCAATTTCGGTATATCTAAGATCCTAAAAGTCATCTCATTAGATGTAAAGACAGACCCTTTATTTTCCAGTTTCTAGCGCTAAAATACTTTCTTAAATGTCAATTATCTGTCATTTTTATCTTATGCGTTGTCATGCGTATTTCTTTCAGTCAGGCAGGAAGGAAACAGTATTGGATCTAGCCAAATTTGTTGATAAGGGTGTCCAGGTCAAGCTCACTGGAGGAAGGCAAGGTTAGCAAATACATATTTTTCTTTTACTATTTTGTTGCATATTACTTACAAATGGATGTGACTGAAGTACAATGTTATTACTCTAACATGATTATTACTTGAAAATGATTATTACTTAGATGTTCCATCTGTTCTTATACGGTGTGAACTTTATCTGCTTTATGACATCTCGCCATATTTGTTCAAACTTCATCATACTAGCCAGCTGGCGTTTGGAAGTGGTTAGCATTTTCTTTCTGTTAAAATATAAGTTGGCATGTCAATACATACATGCTTTTTAGGTTCTTAGAATGAGTACATTGCCACTATTTGTGTGGGAAACCGGAAATCAGCCGGTACACGTATGATGGATTTCACACTTGATTTGGAACTTGGAAGTATGATACTCCTATGTGATTCACTGATTCTACATCAACACAGTATTGTTTAGCCTTTAAATAATAAGAACCAACAATATAATAAAAAAATTTCTCCTTCTCCTTCTCTAATTTATGCACCATCATAAATTAGACCATTTTAAAGTCATGTGACAAATGAGCAGAACAAAATTACAAAAAGGAATATGGCTTAGCTTTACCATTGATCTCACCTCTTTATATTATAGTTTATATTCTCTTATATTACCTTGTGGTTGTCTTTAGGTAATTAAGTGTGTTTTGGTTGGCTTTTTTTTCCTCTTAACATGATAATATGTCCTCCTCCATCGTCTTATTTACCTTGCATAGTTGCGTGGTGGGAAGTTTAGGTTGTAGCTAACATTATTATTACGAACTGACATTCTTTTCTCACTTAGTGGCAGGGACACTTAAAGGATACGATCAGTTGCTAAACCTTGTCTTGGATGAAGCTACAGAGTTCCTTAGAGGTAACAAATTCCTGTATCAAGTATTACTTCTTATCACCTTCTCTTGTTTGTGTATAGGTGGGATTGTGGGTCCACATACATTCCCACAGTTAGTGTCCACTGTGGTATTGAAGTTCTGATCTATTACTTGCTAAATCTATAGTCGATATAGTTGTTTTTTGTTTAGTTTTTTTTATAGCTATAACAAGTTTTAACAATAAACACATATTATGTTTTAATTATAACTAAAGCAAGTCTCATCAGTTACAAGCTAGAAATATACCTCTCTTAATGATCAAACACACCTCTCTTCTGGATTAAAAAACCTAGTTAGATCATCATTGGGCTTCTAATGTAGGTTTTTAAAGAGTTATTCATTGATGTATTCTTGTATATATATAAAAAATGAAACAATGACAAGGGTTATATGTGAACTATTGCAGATCCGGAAGATCCACTGAAGACCACTGATCAATTTCGTCGTCTTGGTTTAATAGTATGATTTTCTATTCTCAGCTACACCTTTTATAACTGAAGTATAAAAATATTCATGATATACACTGCCATGTTTTGGGATGTTAGTGTTATGTCAGTGTAACTACACCTTTTATAACTGAAGTATAAAAATATTCATGATATACCCTGCCATGTTTTGGGATGTTAGTGTTATGTCAGTGTAACATGTTATTTGATCTTTCAATGAACTCTACATCATTTTATTAGTGGTTCTTATTTTTTGAAATAAGTGGCATGATATCAAGTTTATTGACTTTATCACCTACATTATACTTTTTGCTACATCATGCATTCATACCATATTACCATGCTGAAATATTGTAGATGGTTTGATGTAAGTGAATGCTGGATATGGAACTAGCTTTAGATTGTACATTGAAAAATAACTTCCCAGATTAATATTTGGGCTAATAGCACAGAGTAGCAATACGTTCTGATTGATATATTGTAGATGGTTTGATGTAAGTGAATGCTGGATATGGAACTAGCTTTAGATTGTACATTGAAAAATAACTTCCCAGATTAATATTTGGGCTAATAGCACAGAGTAGCAATACGTTCTGATTGATAGTCTGTTTAAGTAATTATACTCATTAATGTCCCAGTCTGGTAATTCTAGTTTAGAGAGCTGGCAGATTTGGTTCTTTGGTGACCCAATGGCCGGTTGATGTGGTGATTTGGAAGTTAAATGCTGACCTGATGCTTGTGTGTTCATTTTTTGCTGATCTGCCATATTATATCAATATAGACGAATTATAATATATTTTTGTTTAGTTGTATTACTACTACTACTACTACTACAGCACTACCACTACTATAATTTTTTTAAAATACTTAAAATAAAAATAAAACAAAAGAATTTGCAAGCAGCCCACCCCCTGCTGTTTCACCTTTGCCGGTTCACTCATCTACCACCTCGGCATCTCCCTGTTGGTTTCTTTAGCCACCTTCCTTTGGTTTTCCTGTCATCGTCCCACTGACGGTACAGGCCAGTGTCTCTAAAATGTACCTAACAATTTGAGACATTAAGGAGTATAATTACCAAAATGAATGAATAGGCAAAATAAATGCTATCTGGCGCGATTATCCTTAAACTTTTTTTCATTAACATTATTATTTATATTGAAGTATAAATTTTTTTTGTAAACACTAACCAGACCTTTGATTGAACTGTATAATTCATGATATATAACAACTACCTGTGGCAATTTTGACCCATTCAATCATGAAAGGGTGTATTTGGTGTGTGTTTTTTTTCCAAACGAGTCGGATATACAAATAGTTCAAATGGGCAAATGGGTTGAAAGTTGCCTGAAGTTTATTTTCAGTTCATACATTCTAAAAACTATATAATTCAAAGATTTCAGATTATAATAGTGGTAATATATGTAAACATAACTAATAAAGTTAATTTAATAGCAATTTTTATGTACATCTGCAGGTTTGTAGGGGTACTGCAGTCATGCTTGTTTCACCCACCGATGGCACAGAGGAGATTGAAAATCCGTTTGTCCAGCCAGATGGAGCTTAATCGTTTTAATATCTGTGGTTAAGCCCTTAATTTCTAGCCTTTGTTAGCAAGAAACTACTTTCAAGTAAAAACAAACTGTTGCATGTCTCTGAGTCGTTGAGTCGAACAGTTAAATTCAGTGTGGGAAAAATTTAAATTATTATGCTATTTGAGCATTTAATCATTTGTGTATTTTGCAGTATATTTGCAATCAGCTGCAAAAATGTCTGGCTTCTTAGTTGTTTTACCTGTATCCTGTAATTTATGCAGAATTTCTTCTCTTGTTTTTTAAATATTTTAAAATAATTTTCAAAGAACAGAGATGATTTTGGAACTCCGCTGGAAAAGGAGTATAGAATTCATCGCTATCATATTATATCATATTAATGGGATGATTCAGAGTTCAAACTACGAAAATGTAATGAAGGTCTATGAGTTGATTATCTATTTGAGAGTATAATGATATTACAGAAGTATTTGTTCGTATTAATGCTACAAGTTGTAAGCTTGTTTAATTATCCAAACTCATGCCTTTATGTAAATTTCAAGGTAGGGTATAAATGTTATAAATTTAAAAGGTTTGGTTTATATAGACACTTATTTTGGTTATTAAAACATTATTGTCTATCTCTCTCTAATATGTATGTATAGAAAGAGAAATTGTCTCTCTCTAAGGTGTTGTTTGTTTTTTCTGCAGGAAAACGTCTGCAGTCTGCGGATCACATCTGCAGACATCTGCAGCAGAAGAGGTGGACCAAATGTCTGCAGTCTGCAAGAAAAAGACTGTTTGTTTTTTTTAACATCTGCAGAATGCTGAAATATTCTGTGTAATTAAACTAAATCTATTTTTTAAACTTTAAAAATAACCTTAACATTAATATATAAATAAAAGTCATACAAATACATTACAATATAAATCACTAATCACTAATCATACAAATTAAAATAACAAATCATACTATACAAATCACAAATCAAAGCAAATACTATATCAAATCACAAACCAATAAATTTGTTATAACTATACCGTACATTAGTTAATGGCCCTAATTAACAGGTATAATGGCCCCAAGTCATTACACAAAAAAATCTTCTGAAAGATCATACCTTTAGGGGGAGGTGGTGGAGGAATATAAAATTTAGCAGGTGATCTTTTTTTCTTCTTTTTACAGCAAATGAACAAAATACGCAGAACACCGCCGACGACGATCCCGACGACGGCGCTGGCGGAAATTCCCGATGAACTATCAGACGACGGAGCTGCCGGAGGACTGGAAGAATTGCCCCTGAGCGGCGGCGGAGATGGTGTAGTTCGTCCCGGAGGAGACGGTTGAGTGTTGGTCGGAGTAGGTGGCGCCGGAGGAGACGGTGGAGTGTTGGCCGGAGACAGTGGGGGTGGTGGGTTAGATGGCGTAGACCCTGACGGTGGAGAAGGTGAGGATGATGGTGGAGGGGTGGTGGCTGTGGGTGGCGCCAGTGGAGACGGTGAGGATGGGGTCGGAGGGCGGTGATGTGGAGACGGACGTCGGCGGTCGGAAGGCGGTAGCGTGGAGGCAGGATCGGAGGCGGTGACCAGAGATGAGTGGTGTGGTGGGGGTTGGATGGTTCAAATGAAAGAAAGCAATCTCTGAAAGGAGAGAAGAAAATGAGAAGAGGTTGTGAAGACATCAGAAGTGGTAGCACCACATCTTCTCCGTGCAGACGTCAGGAAGACGTTTTTTAATGAAACGTCTTCCAAAAATCAAACAGTCTGCGAACTTAAAAGTTCTTCCCGCGTCTGCGTGCGCGCAGATGAAGAGGTGGGGAAGAGATTTTTCCAAAAAACAAACACCACCTAAGAGAAAGAAAGAAGAATAATTAGAACGTACCAATAACAAACCTTATTTTAAAATATGCATATTTGATTTTTAATTTTTATTTTAGTAAATATGATAAACCAACTTTTAAGGGAGATATATGAAAGCATCTTATACTAATTGAAGAAGTTAATTTTGAAGAAAATAAATAAGACTAAGGTGCTGTTTGGCAACTTCTGATTGGATAAGTGCTGAACGAATAAGAGGTCTGAACCAGTAAGAGGTCTGAACCAATAAGTGCTGAACCAGATTAAGTCTGTTTGGTTGAACTGACTCGTTGTTTGCTTAGTTGTTTGGTTAAATCCTCACCTAGCTTCTGCTAATAACGATAGTGACAATTTTTGCAGCTTAAGCATCTGCATACACATATAAAGCAGCCCCCACAATCGTAGAAAGTTTCAAAAACTATAAATACAAAGATGCCACAAATAAAGTAGATAGAACGAGCAAACCCTGGAAACTAAAAAGCAAGTAAAGACTGCAACAATTAATTCTAGAACCTAAATTCAGGCAAAAGAAGAACATATGTATTACATAAACCCTAAATCATTGAACTAACCTCTTTGATATGTATTACAACCCGAAGACCTGAAGGTCCCCAAAACACCGAAGACCCGAAGGTCCTTGAAGATCCGAAGGTCCCCAAAACAATCAATCGAAGGTCCCCGAAGACGTACCTGTGTAGGCCAGCGAGTTTGAGATGAAGGAGAGGCAGGCGAGTTCGAGCAGGAGGGGAAGCCGGCGAAGACCGCAGGCGAGTTCCTGCAGGAGGGGAGGAGGCGAGTTTCAGATGAAGGAGAGGCAGGCGAGTTTCAGATGAAGGAGAGGCAGGCGAGTTTGAGATGAAGACCGCCTTACCTCGCCTGAACCGTCAACGTCCGGCGACTTTGAGGTGAAGGTAAGGGGAGATCGAAGAGCAGTGGGGTGGGGGGATTTTCTTGAGTCAGAGATTGTATTTTCACTGACCTAATAAGAGGAGAATAAGAGGGTCTTATTGAAAAAGTGGGTATCAACCAAACACACAGGTCTGACCGAGTCAGACTTATAAGTCTGACCAGAGTCATTCAGATCCAAACAAACAGGGTCTAACTTTAGCGGTTGTTTCGTGGGTAGGTAAAGGGGAGCCAACAACACTCCTACCCCCTCCCATGATGCTATGATTTTAGACCTTGCAAAACGAACTTTCACCATGTCATGCCATTTGAAAGTCTCACAATTTACTCTCCAAACAATTCTAAGGACTTATATGAAACAAGCAAGAAAAAAAAAGCTAATATTTTCGAGTTACATAACTAACATACACATAACAATCTTTGCAATGATTTGACGAATCATGTCTTCACAACTCGAGAACCCATTCTAGATGAAAATGAAGGCTAGTTATTTATTCACCGTTGTATTTTGGATTTTAATGCTAATTCTTACTTTTAGAAAAAGCTTACTTAATATACTTTTTATTCATTTTTCTTAGTTTATATTTTATTATTTATCTTTGTATTAAAGAAAATAAAAAGAAATTAATAAAAAAGTGAGTGAAAGATGTTACGGTAAAAGAAAACCACAACGGTGAGTGAAAAAAGTGAAAGATGCTGATGTGACGCTACAGTGGACTAAAAGATAGTAAGGTGTAAAAAAAACAACTACGGATGATTTGAAAAATAGGACTTTTAAAGTAGAAAATTCAGCGGCTAATACGAAAGAAGGTGAACTTGAAGAAGGCTCGGGATTTTCTTCCTTTCTCTTCTTCATTTCAAGACTAGAAGCAAAGGAAGCTCGCCTTGTAGAAGTGTTTCAAATTTACCAATGAAACTACATGATGTTGTAGCTTGATACTTATTAAAAAGCTTTCATGTAGCTCGAAAGCTTAAATTGAATGTTGCTTGTTCCGTCGGATGAGCATTAAGACAAGAAATAATCAATGATAAACTTAACATCTCAATGTCACTTTTCAAAAAGTATTATTAATCAGTGTCACTTGAGTGTCAGATACATATACAACAAAAATAAATAAAAATACTAGATGCATTTTTCTACGTGTATCACATGATACCAATATATGCTTTAGTAGATTTGCCCCTAGAAGTAAGCTTATATGTATCATATTGACCAATAATGGATATTGAACCTCTTGTGATTAGAGGTGTACACAATCAGGTTTGACAAATTGTCAAAATTGCTCAAACCAACTTGCTTTAGTTACAGGTCAAACTGTATTTATAAATCATAAAGGAAACGAGTATTTTGAAAGTATATTGATGTGTGAACACTATTAGTTGTGGCACAATAGTATCAAGAAGATATATGGTAGCCATGATGCCAATGTTGGGGTTTTATGTTACCATATCAAACTATTAATAACAGATTAACTCAAAATCTAATTCATCATGGTTGCAACTTGTTTTGACCTAAACCAAAATGATAACTTTTTAAAAAACCAACAAGTTTTGACCCGTTACCTAACCAGCATGACCGTTTGTTATGCTTAACCATTATACAACCACATGAAGATAGGTTTTTGCCCAATAAAATGTCAAGTTCACAAGGACCAAATGATCAATGCCCGTCAAGGCGTCAATTATCAGTACAAGTTTAATCATAAGCGTGTATATATAGTGCAATATTAACAAATATTCTAACTAATTATATTTGCGACAAGAAAAACCGTAAGAAAAGCTAGCAGCTTGAAATAAGAACCCTAATTACTTGATAGAAATCTTACAAAATCATCTTGCAGTAAATACTGGCTCAGCATCTGCAGTAGGCTGAGTTCTTCTAGTGTATTTGAGGAGTAAACCATCTGAAGTCAGTCCTGGAACACTAAGATCTCTACAGAAAATACAAACAACAATGTGTTTAGCACTACTATTTGA
Organism: Flaveria ramosissima; assembly: GCA_025215565.1. NCBI lineage: Eukaryota > Viridiplantae > Streptophyta > Magnoliopsida > Asterales > Asteraceae > Flaveria > Flaveria ramosissima. The sequence continues at coordinate 45,007,660 of CM046032.1, read as the reverse complement.
CACTAATTATTTAAGAAAAATAAATTTTATTTTCACTGAAACCCATTTTGACCCGTTATCCAACCCGCCCAATGCCACCATTAACTTATATTCAAATGTCAAAATGTTAGAAAGGAAGACCTAGTAAAGAAGAAGACAACACAAGCATATTAAGAAACATTAATAAGACCTGATGTAAGCGTGTAGATCCTTCCAATCCCATTTGGCGCGTTCTTGAAATAGCCTGGAAAACCGACTAGCAGGGTCTGATGGCAAAGAAGAAACACTGAAAGCATAAACCCAAGATTGAATTCCAAACTTTTCTACCAAAATTTCCCCTTCCAACATATCCAAACTCACCACCATTCCTCCAGGCACTTTACTTATCCATTCCTCCATAAAACTCTCCATTGTCATCTTCCCGTTGGCTAATATTCTTCGTGCAAAATGCACACAGACCCGTTTCTTGTCCAGTTCCCAAACACCATCATTTGTTTTACTGCCATACACTTCCAAACAATGGCGTGCAATAACTCGAGAGATCCCCTCGTTCACTAAAGATTCCACAACCTCATTTTCATCAAGTGAGTTCAAAGACCAATCGTTTAATATCGAGTTATTTATAAGCATCTTTAGTACTTGATCCATGTATTTATCATCAACAATCCTCCAGTACCCATTGATCTCCACTGCTGAAAGAACCTTAAGAGCAGATTTTAATTCTTCATCACTAGCTTGAACCTTGTTAATTAGGTCATCCCATTCATACAAGCCAGAATCATGCATCTCGTCGTCTTCATATCTGTATGGATTTTCTAAAAGAAGTGCTTTAAGTTTGTCTATTCTCGGGGCAATCTCAAGTAGCTCCATGGTTCCAGGAGCCACCTTAAGAACAGATGCACCCGATGGATTCTCATCTGTTGCAAATTGGTCTGATGGAGGTACTAGGAACACAGAATTTGAGGTTCCAACAAATTTAACAGCATAAGTTTTTGATTTTGTGCAGAGAACTGCATCTTCATTTGGCTCTCCTCTTAAGCTTACTCTGAGTAGGGAAGTATGTTTAATGGTTCAACTTTGAAATACTAATAAACATTAACAAAGAAAGTTAAGGATACTAATTAGAGTTATTACCTTTGGTTAATGACATCAGGAAGAAGCTTTTCATCAAGCTCAAGAAGAAGCAGGTCATCATGTGGGCCAAAAAGAGGGTGATATATAATCGGGACTGACGAGTTTGGGGGAACTTTTAGGACTGCTTCAGCTCCTTTCACGCAGCAAGATTCAGTCGTTTCCATCTTTGGCTTATTTCGATTATCTTCAATTCAAAGACCTGAAAGATAAACAAACCCATGACGAACAACAATCAGAAATCTAATTAAACCAAACTATATGACTACACAATCATAAAAAGACAACCAGATAGACTAAAAAGCAATGAAATTTATAACTTGGGATTAGGATAGAATGTCAGTGTGCTACATATACCATTTTGTATAAATAATGGCGCACTTTTTGACCAAATAACTTAACTAGTCATATACTAGAGCATTGTATGATGCTTAAAAATCTCTAAGCAGTATTGTCTCCTAAATCCTAATCGGATAGATTTGTCGTCTCCACCTAGTACACATCTTTGGTTGACACCATATGCATGTTCATTCTCTAATAAAAGTTAAACAAGGACTTTGGATAACCAGATGAGATCATATCCTAACCTAAAAACATCCCAAACACCTTTTGAAGATTGTATAAATGTATTTTTTTATGTTGAGTCTGTTTGGCGATTTCTAAATAATTAAGTGCCGAACCAATAAAAGTTTTGAACCATTAAGTGCTGAACCATTAAGAGGTCTGAACCATTAAAAACTAGTATATCGCTTAACTATTCAAACGCAAATGTCTGACCAATCAGATAAGATGTCTTAACTATTCAGCATTAGACTTTTAACCATTCAACATTAATATAATGTTTAACCATTCAAAGACAAATGTATGAACCATTCAGATATTTGCTCGAGAAACAAACAGTCTGAATCAACATCTTAACCATTAAGAGACTGATTCAGATGCCGCCAAACAACCCCTTAAGCAAATTAGACAAAGAAAAACATAGAATTGGTACACAACGGTTTAGTTGGGTCTGAATTAGTTGCAGTATTGCATCTATTACGGACTGCAGTTTTCTGAGGGTCTACAAGAAGATCAAAAAATAAGAAATCATATAAAGAATTATGTAAAAAAAGTATGAAAACATCTTCTGGCGTCGAGGGAATTGCGCTTATAAGGACGATGGTTCAAAAGGTTGTGAATTTGTTTGACTGTTACAGTGTTACTAATGAACCATTATTACTATGAAGAATGACAGTCTATTGAAAAGGGTTTCTTAAACATTCAAAAGGTAGCAGAGACCTTCACTTATGATAAAGAAAAAAATCATCAAAACCCCAAAAGATCTTTATATAAGGGCATCATACTTTTGCATAAGTAATGCGAAATGATATCTTATTGTTTGAGGTTATAAAACCAAAATTTAGCTGTGGTTACTGAAAACAGAATACACAATTACGCAAAATACACTCAATTCTATAACATAAACGATCAAGAAAGAAGAGAGGATTCTAAATGTGACCTGATAGGGTTCTTGATTGCGATAAGCTAAAATCCTCTGATCGGAATCTGAAACAACAGATCGAAAGCGAATGAAGAGAACAAAATTGGGTGAAATGAGCTAAGATGAAGAACGCATTGTTGCTAGGGTTTCGCTTAGAGGGAACAAAAGGGCGGGAAAGTTTAGCCTGAATTGGAGGGAAAAACAGCTAATTTGCTTAGATTAATCATAAGTTAAACTCGAATGTTAACTTGAAAAAAACTTTCACTACTTTGACTCTGAATAGATTTTGTATACTATGTTCCGTCAACTATTCGATATGAAATCGGGTTATCTTTATTTATGAGGACATGAGTAAGAGTTTATATCATTTGAATTAGTTTGGAGGAAACAAACACAACACAGTACGTATTCTTGTTTGTTTACAGTGAGGTCGGGAATATCTTATGTTGGTAAGTCTCAGTATCACACGAGCTTTTGTCACTTAGACCATCCTCAATAAAGGTTTTTTTAGGGGTTTTTAACTCAAGTTCTTTTACAAGAACTAGTGAAAAAAATTGATGTGGGCCCCCCTTTAATCCACTCAATAAGCAAAACCAAAAACTCTAAAAAAATCTGCCACATCATCATTATATTTTTAAAATTTTAACTACTCATTTATTTCGATCTCTAACTATTTTAAAATATATAATATAAGGGGCGCCAATGTGAGGCTACCTCATTTGATAGAGGCTTTGTCTTTTAAATGAGGGTTTTGGGTTCAAACCCAAACAATGATGTAATTTGGTGTAATGTAAGAGTAAGTTATTTGGGTTTGAACCCAATACTTTCCTTTTAAAAGGCAAAGTCTCACATTGGCGCCCCCTTGTACTATATACTTTAAAATAATTATAGTAGATTTTTTGGAGTTTTTGGTTTTGCTTATTGAGCGGATTTCTAATCTCTTTGGAAAATGAGTGTTTTTATGATGTGGTAGATGATTAGATATGTTTTTAAGTGTTTTTAGAATTTGTTAATGGCTCTTATACATAAATAATACATGATAAAATAACATTGTAGACTATGTAACATATAAATTACTTTTTACCAATGGTTACGACATAGGCACACCCTTATTTTCAAACTTCCACCAAGTCTCGAAGTTTAAGCTCAATTACTTTGCTTGTGCATTCAATTTGTTAAATTTTAACCATTTGATTCATGTTTATTCGATCATTCATAACGAATAAACATAAATGCCCATAAACAAAGTTATTTTACACAAACAAAAAATATACAAAGTGTTACACAGAAGCAACCTCTTCCATTTTTGTTTGATTCATTCACAACCATACTGACAACATACATCATTTCCCTTATAACTCTTTAAAATGTGTGTAAAGTGAACCGTAAACATTGCTGATAACGAATGACCTCAACCGAAACAAGGTTAACCACAAGAAATTTGTGAGATTAACCGAACCAAGAACCACCCTAAGAGAAATTGAGTTCTAAGAGGGATTATTTTCTACTGGAAGTGTCCCAATGGAAGGGATCATATAAGTACAAAATAGAACAATGATGAGGTGATATAAAACAACATTCTTGAGCTGATCATGAATCATTTGACCTTGAAACCAAGCAAAGAGCATGTGATGCACCAATGGCAACCGCGACAACATCATGGGACCCCAAACCGTCATCATCCTTAAGAAACTTTACTTCTATTGGAAATGTCTGTATCTCTTGCAGGCCTGGGACGCCTAGTTGACCATCCTTTGCATTTCCCCACATGTACAGCTTACCCTCATCTGCATATGCAAACAAAATTAGCTTAAGTACCTTATAGCATTCATAGTAGAATCTCCATCTCTATACCACATCTCATTCACCATCTTCATCTCACTCGCAAACACTTATTTTATTTTATTTTATTTTCTTTCTAAGATAATCAAACATTTATAGAGATGATGAATAATGGATTTCTATATTTGAAGAATCTATATTAAAAAACTTAAATTTTTAGGATTTTCAATCATATATATTAAGGTGACTATTGATTTGTGGTTTTTCTATTCTTGTATCCCTTGATATATCAATGATTAATGTAACATAAACTAAAACTTGGTACTAATCTTTAAGCATACAACCTCCTATATCGTTTAATGCAAACCTTACCGGTTACAGCAGCTGATGAAGATCCACCACAAGCAATATAAACAACTTTTTCAGAAGCTAGAGACTCAATAACTGTTGGAACAGGTTGATTTTGTGTAGAAAAGTGTCCCAACTGCCCGTGTCCACCATACCCCCAAGATAATACTCGACCTTCATCTTTAAAATTATAAAACAGAATAATATCAGTTTTTCATAAGCAAACTAAAATTCTACCCTTAGCTAAAATCTGATAAATTTGGATTTGACATACCAGTTAAAGCAAGAGAATGATATCCACCACTTGCTATTTGAATGACACAAACACCCTCCAAACCAGGAATAGGTTGAGGCTTCCAACCACCCACCCGATTACCTCTTCCAAGTTCATTGTTTGAATTTGCTGCCACAAAAAGATGTTAAGGCAACATTTTTTTTTCGCAGATTAATATTTTGGAAAAATTAGAGAAATTTCGTACCACCCCAGCTCCACAAATGGCCATCATTGGTGATAACCGTTGTAAAAAACCCACCACATGCAACAGAAACAACAGGCACTGGTAATGCTTTCACTTTGGTAGGTATACTAAGTCCACCAGCTTCATTTGGGCCACGATTAGGACCGAGCCCAAGTCTGCCTTCCCCTTCATCTCTTCCCCAAGTATACAGTTGACCTACATAGACCATGTATATAACAATACAAATGGTACTTTAATAAAATGTCAGCGGCCAAAATAAGAACTGTTATGTTACAATTGTAATGTGAGAAACTATTTGATAATATAATAGGTTGGAAAAAGGGACTCCACCTTCTTCAGTGATGGCAGCCGTATGTGTGCCGCTGGTTGCAATTTGACTAATTTTGCCCTCCCAAGTGCCTTCTACTCTTTTGGGAAGGAGTTCTCTAGTATAAACCGAATGGCCAAGAGCACCAAACCCACCATAACCCCTGTAAACTTCATTATAAACCGCAAAAATAGCATTATTTGAATGTAACATGTACCAATGGGCTTGTAGCCTAGCGGTATCAAGGTATGTAGTGAATTGTTCCTCCCTAGGTGGTTGAAGGGTTTAGTCCCATGGTGGACATTTGTGTAGATATATAAGTGAGTTTAGAGGGTGTGTGAGTCAGCCATTCTAAAAAAATAAAAAAAAGGGTAACATTAACATTCGAAGGGTCTTTTTGGTGCCTCGGAAAACTCTCTAGTAATCATATTTTTCTTACTCCATTCTAGAGGCAAAAGTTTATTAAGCGTACCAAAACATAAATGACCAATACTATTTAATATTACCACACGAACACGTTAAAGATTTCTGTAGCACTCCAATTTTTCAATGTCTTATGATCCGAAATTTATATTTCGTATAATAAATAATAAAATCCATTCAAATAGTGTTGCAGCAAATTCATTTTGAAAAGCCAACCAAAGCCTAATCATTGCATCATCGCGTTACTCGCTCCTAATGCGCACATTTTAAACCCAAGGACTCACTAGCTCAAAATGGACCATTCACTAATCCTCATCTACACTGATACCATAAGGCATTTGGGCATTCACTTCAAGACCTCTTAACATAAAGAGTTTTAGTCTAAACCTTACAATGTTATTCTGATCATGTATATAAAATCGAGCCCATCCAATGCAAAACTGATCATGATCAGATCATATATGAAAAATGAGAGCAATAATTTCCAATTCAAACTAGCATAGATTCAATGAAACAACTCAGAGGTGAAAACTAGATCCAATTTGATGTTGTTCATTAGCAGATTAACAGCTCACAGGATCACAGAATCAGAACAATTTCCATCAGTTGAATATTAAGGACAAAATAACTGACCATGTGAACACTCGACCACCGGAATCAAGCGCAACGGAATGAAGTCCACCAAGAGCAACACTCCGAACAGCTTCCAAATTAGGGTTCACAGTCGGTCGGAACACGGTGGTTTCATCACCAAACCCTAGGCGACCACCGTCGCCTTTTCCCCAAATCCACAACCTCCCGTCAATTAACACCGCAGAATGAAACAATCCACAAGCAATTCCAATTTCCAACTGCTTATTGTCATTATCATTATCATTATTATTGATGGGAGATGTAATGGAGGATGAAGATAGACGATAAGAGTTAGGAGGAAGGAGGATTGATGAAATGGGAGAAGGGTAGATTTGGGAGTCTTCTTTGCCGTTGCCGAGCTGGCCGGAGGAACCTCTGCCCCATGCGAGTAGTTGAAGAGTAACGGTGTCGCCGGAGGTGGTGGTGGTGGTGGAGTTGTATAGTATTGGGAGTTTGCCGGTGGCGGTGGCGGTGGTGGTTAGTGTACGGCGGAGTTGACGGAGGGACATTTTTGTGTTTGGGGTTTTGACCTGGTTTCACTAGGGGTTTATTTGTCCACGATCACACCTCAAAAATAGATGTTATTTGAAACCGTGACGCGGTATGTCGGTTAGATTTCATCGGTTAGATTTCAATCGATAAGGCTTTATCTTAACTAGATTTCAGCCGGCGGCTAGAATTCAGCCGGCAAGATTTCTATTATTGCTGGATTTTAGCCGACGACCACGGCATATGGTTTATTTAGTTAGGTTTTTTGGCGGACTCCATGTGTTTTTTTTGTTTTCTATTCGGGTTAAAGTCTAGTCTTCATAGTGGACTAAAGTTATGTGACGTTTTCGGATTGATTGATTTTACGGATATGTTTATTATTAAGTGAGCTAGGTCTAAATATGTATTTTAGCTTATAAGTTGTCAAAATTGTTAAAATATACATTTTTATGATTTTTCATCTTGACATCACTATTAATACAATTTGATTTTTTTGTTCTATAAATTTTTTATAACTTTTGCTTATTATAAATATATGGATTTATAACATATTTTGTTCACTCTATGTAGGTTGGATTCTTATGTTTCCATTCATTTTAACTATTTTGGTTGTTGTGTAAATTAAATTTAATCATGTATTTGATACATTTACGAATTAATTAAGGCTATCTGTTGTTAGGTGTGTGTGTGGAGGGGGGAGGCTACGTGACTGTCCAGTGTCCACCATTGTCACGAACGCCGCAACAGGGGGTGCGAGCGGGGACACTATGGCTAGGGGTGTTCATTTTTGGATATCCGAAAATTTTGAATAGTGGATTTCACTATCCAAATCCGAATCCAAAATTTCGGATATCTGAAATTTCGAATTAGGATTCAGATATCCGTTTGGATATCCGAATTTCAAAAAAAAAAGTTGTATTATTTGATAAATTTGATAAAAATGTAATAAATTTTATTGAAATTTATTTCATATATCCAAAGTATTTATTAAAATATCCGAAATATCTGATGAAATATTTAATTAATATTTTAATATTTTTAAAATTTTATAAAAATATTTGGATATTTTGGATATCCGAAATATCCGAAAATTCTCAAAATCACTATACGAATCCGAATCCAAAATTTCGGACTTTCGGATATTTCGGATTCGGTTTCGGATTCAAATATTTTTTAACACCCCTAACTATGGCATGAGGGGCATCGGGGGTGAAATGTAACTGTTGGGATATGTGGATAGAACCACTCATAACATACGTAGATACATTCCCTGATAGAATCTTTTCACACAATCAGTCTAAAAAGAATCATAAAAATTGTATAGTGTATTGTTTGACATATGTCATGAGAGCAAGAGTTGCATAAGAGGTTACATAATCACTAAATATATCACATATAAAATGCTTATACCACTTTATAGTTTTATACTTACAATTGGTTCTTTGTAAAGCTAATATTTGCTTTTTAGCCTCCAGACTTTTAATAGTTTCACTAGATCCTTGACTAATTTACATCCGTGACTTCAGTAGTTAGGGAGAAGTAACATGAAATTCATACAATATGTCGTGATAAAACTTGATTAAGACCGAAACATGCATGAAAAAACATCTTCCCCAACATATATCTCACTCATTATCAATAATCTCGATAAATACAAAATTCTTTTCATAAATATCCAATAACCATTCCACAAAATAAAAAGGTACAATATCAGGTTTCCAGATAAAATACTCAACAAATACGGTTTTTGAATGAAAACACTCAATAATAGTTAGTAATACCAACCAATCATTATTACTACTAAACATAATAAAACCAGAAAAAAATATTATAAAAAGCTCATAACTTTTCGTCACCATAGTTTAGGAAAAAGTTCCCATAAGATCAAGTAGTCTAGAGCATTGTTTAACCACCACCTGATCCATACTTCTTGCCAAAGATGAGCAGCTGCAGCTTGTCGTAACCGGAGAGCACACCGGCACCAGCAATGGCTCGAAGAATGTTGGCGGTCGCACCCTTGAACAGCGACTTAGGCCCCTCATTCTTCAAGATCTGAGTGAATGCATCCATTGAACCCTTGTACTTAACGGCTTGACCAGATGTCATCATCATTCTTCTTCTTACGGTGTCAATCGGGTACGATGCAACCCCAGCGCCATTCGTGATCAGCCAACCAAGTGCAAAACTTGCAAAGAAATTATCCTGCAAATGCACCCCAATTCAAACAATCATCAACACCTAATGTTATTAATTTGTGTCACAATTTTGAACCATAGTTTATCTAGGATATGAATTTTGTTACTATTGATTAAAACATTCTAAAAGTAGTTATTTTTTGACAGATTTTTTAGAGTAAATATGTACCCTATACGATTTAAACCTTTAACCTTTTAGTTGTAGGGTATACCATTTAATCACCTGAATATGTCATTGAAAACCATTTTGAATGTAAGTAGTCTAGTTTCACATGGAATAAAGGTAATCAGTTGGATTTTTGTTGGGTATGTTTGTTTGTTTCTACGCTGATGGTTAGTTACCTGCAAACTTCCTGTGAGAACGACGGGCTTCAAAGAATCGTATAAACCAAAGTACAAGCCACGATAGACGATAATACCAACACATGAAATGGTAAACCCTCGATAAAGCCCGGCGATACCATCAGTGGCTAGTGTCTTTTTGTAAACATCAACCAAACCGTTGAACTGCCTTCCTCCACCGCCTTTCTTCGCAGCCTTAGCATCATTCGCCAAACGGGTCCTCGCATAATCGAGTGAATAGACGAAAAACAGAGAACAAGCACCTGCAGCACCTCCAGATGCTAAATTACCTGCAAACCATGGCCAGTACCCATCTACATCTTTCTTTTTGTTGAAAAGCTTCTTGAAGTAATCTTTGAATGCAAAATTCAAAGCCTACATTTCACAAAATCACATAATTAGTTATTTTTTTTAAACAACCATCATGATGTACCCTTGGCATGTGGTCTAACGGTACCATATATAAGTGGTTAAGGTATCAAGTCTCATGGTGGACAAATGTGTAAATTTAGGCGCATGATCAGAGAATGTGAGAGTTAACTTTTCTAGAAGTTAATTTTTTTAAAACACGTAATTCACTCATTCTCTAAATTTACACTAGGTTTCATTAGAGGTGTACAAACTTGTTTTTTTACCTGAACCCGAACCGGTTTTTTTCAAACCGATTTGGACCATTTTGAAACCGGTTTTTTTAATAAACCGGTTTTAGGACCAGTTTAACTGTTTTTTAACTTTTTAAATAAACCAGTTTTGAGGGCGGGGTTACCAAAACAGCATACAAACCGGCGGTTCGGGACCTGTTTGGGCCAAACCGATTCCGGTTTTTTTCGCCGAACCGTTTTTTTTTTTGCCCATGTCTAGTTTTCATCACAAGATGAGAATCCCAGTCACTTATGAATGAACACCTTTATTACATACTATGATACTGTTAGACTATAAGTCTTTTTATCACATAATTAGTTAATCAAACATATGATATCAAAACTTTTGTTACTAGCCTGTGTTGGGAAGTAACGAATGACATTAGCAGTGTTTCCTCTCCACAATGAAATAACACCTTCTTCTTTAACAGTTCGAGCGAAACATTCACCGATTCCTTTGTAAGGTTGCGACAACCGACCCGCCTTGATCATCTCATCCTGGTTCTGGATCAAGAGCTTAACACGCTCAATCGGGGCTGCAGCCGTTTTTGAAACGGCTGCAGACACTCCACCCATAAGGAAATCTATGGCGAACCCTGACAACCCTTTTTCCGCTGGGGCTTGAACACATACAGGAGATGGTTCAAGCACGAGCGGAAGCTTGGGTTGTCGCTGCATCGGGTGCTGGAATGCGGCATTCGTGTAGCCTATGTTGCGAAATTGGTCATAACCATGAAACTGTGTCATGGTTGATGCAAGGAGACCCCCTGCAGCTAGCTTTTGGGAAACAGTTGGATGATATGTTTGTTCAATCATGTCTACCCTATAAATATACATACATAAATTTGAGCTTTTAGAAATTGAATGATGAATATGTGATTACAACAAAGATTAAGAAGAGATGTAATCATGCTTAAACTTAGATTAAAAACATTAAGAAAATAGTGTTTTTGTCAAGAAAATATGATGTATAATGACCAAAATACATGTTGGAGAGCAAAATATTCTCTATGTTAACTAAAGTTTATACAAAAGTATAGATTAAAAAAACCAAACAAGGTTATAAAACTATGTATTTAATTTTATATCAAATAAAAAATGTTTTGATTGACTAGCTGTACACATCAAAATAGAAAGAACTTTTTAAAACAGTGTATCACTAAAAATAAAAACAGACTTATTTCACTCTTTTTAAACTCTACCAGTAGCTTTACTATGAATATTTTTATACAAAAAAAACCAGAGTTGTTAAAAACTCACATTAGAAAATTAGTATATCGCTAACAATGTATACAAAACATGAAATCAATCAAAATCATTGATATATATATGAAACCGGAACATTGGCAATAATCACAATCATACGCAGAAAATGCTGATAAGATCTTAAAACAAACCATTGCAAGGAGATGTAAAATAAGAAACTGAGACGCGATATATTAATCTAGCTATCTAATATATATCGCTAACGGTGTATACAAAACATAACCAATGATCGAAGAACCTGTCGAAAGCTTCCGATGGATAACATACCTAGAGATTTTGATCACAAAACGTAAGAGAAAGAATGATGCGAGTTACCCTTTTTAGAGGGAGATGGAAAGGATGAGAAGAATTCAAGGTGTTAACAAATTAAGATGCAAAAAATATGGCTTACCGTTAAACCCGTTCTTTGACCGTTATGTGGTTGCTGTTTCACGTTTTTTTTTCTTTGACCTATAATATTATTCTTGTATATTTGTTCATACAATAAAAGTATTAACCCAATGGATGAAGAAATTAGGAGTGGATTTGTGATACAACGGTACGAATCATGAAATTTGTGAGTTTGGGGTTTGATTAAATGGGTTCGGGGCAGGTTCTGGTTGAACCTGTGAATACGTTTAGGTAAACAGGTCATGTTTGGAGTGACTTGACTGGTTTGTGGTTGACCCGTTATAGTTTATACTTATTTCTTTTAAAATGTGTTTTATGTGGGGACTTAAAATGGGTTTGTATTTTATGATAAGACTAGCTATAATAACCCGTGTATTACATGGGTTGAATAAAAAATATTAATTAGAAAGAAAATGTATTAATAATAAAACATTATTTAAAATAAGATATCAACTTTTTAATTTTATGTTTTTTTTTTCAAAATAAATTAGTAATTTTATTTCAAAACAAACCATTTTAAAATTTTTTCTTATTATAACTCCAATTTTAATTATTTTGGTTTATAAAACATCAATTTCAAAATACTTTATATTTTAAAAAACATTAGATGTGTTAGAAACATTTTTTTATAAAAAAATATTTCTTTAGAAATAACATTAATAAAAAGATCATTTTCATAAAACTATTTTAGATCGGAAAAAAAATTAAATTATATAGTTAGTAATTAATATAAACTAGTATTCAGCCCCCGGCGTTGCCGCGGGGGCGTAAAACCATGTCAAGTAGCAACAAAGACACATCACCGTTAGCGACCATCAACCGAAACGTAGAACCAATGACACACCACCATTAGGCGAAACGTAAATCATATAAAACAATAACTAAGTCGATCTTGGACCAGCGCGTTGCGACGGGACCGTTAGTGGGGAAAAGATAAGCGTAAAAACGTAAATCATATAAAACAATAACTAAGTCGATCTTGGACCAGCGCGTTGCGACGGGACCGTTAGTGGGGAAAAGATAAGCGTAAAAACGTTGAACCACACACGCACAATTCGCCGTGTTAACTCGCAAAATGTAGACCAAAACGTAAAACAAAAATTTTTTAAATATAAAAAAGTATATGGAACAAAGTTAAAAGTAAAAAAATAATTGGGCTAAATTGTAAAAGATGTGAAAGTGTTGGGTTAAAAAGAAAAAAGTTAATGAATAAGACAAAAGTTGGGTACAACACTTAAAACATGTTGTACAACCCATAATGCATAAGAAAATTGGTAATTAATATATATATAATATTTAATAGTAGAAGAAAAGAAATAATATGATGTTGATACGTGTCCTCTTAGTTATTATTTTATTAAATTAGAAAGATATGAAAAATAAAGGAGAACTTAGTATAGAGTTTTATAGTTTAAAACTTTAAATGTATATATTTTTATAAATATTTGCATTCTTAGTTGTAAATTTGTAACTTTTAGGGTATTAGTATGTAGTAAAATAAATAAAATAAAATTTTAGCTCATGTAAAACCTCGTGTTCGAGTTCAATGTATGATATGATTTCTAGCCACGTGTAGTTTAACCAAAAAACTTATGAACATGACTCATTTAACACCCCTAAAATAATGGTTACATTCTTTTTGTTACACAACGGGCTACTACATAACATAAAATCACGCATTATATGCACATAATATACATCATATACTTCACAAACATGCAACCAAACAACTCTCCAACAACAAACACAAATGTGTAGAGAGCAAACTTACAATGCAGGCGTCAAAACTACCATTTAATAAGAAAATAATAATCATAATAATTGATTTTGAATTAAACAATGAAAATAAAACCACTTTCAAGATCTTGATAAAAAGATGAACACAAAACCTTCAAATTTCAAGATAACCCATGAACCTAAAGATCAAATCCCTCACTTGAATCAATTCCTTTCCTTTTGAAGTCTTTCCACATCCTGTACAAATTGAATATGCTACTTTTCTTGCAAATCGTCGCCCCAATATTATATGCGGTGGCACTATTCGCTCATATTCATAATCATCTTCAAACAAATCAGATTCTACATATCCAACACGCGATATGCCTTTTGGAATACTGATTGGAATTGAATGCTTTTTCGGTTTCTTCTTGCCTTTGGTGTTTAACTTGTAATGTTGCCATTCGTTGTGATTCTCTTGTGTGTTTTGTGCTTCAATCTCGACAAAAGCAACTTCTGATTCGTCAAATTCTTCGCTCGTCATGGTGTTTTTGAAGTTTGAAGAAGAAATGATGGCAAAGGAATGAAATTTGTATACATTGGAGAATTGAGGAATGTGATTGATGTGTGAAAGCAACGAAAATGAGTCGTACAAGGCACAACTTCGACATTATGTGTGATTACATGTGCAAGATTATTATTGAATGTTTTCTTATACACATAAAAGTCTTTTGCTTTTAATAATCAACAACTTTTATACCAAACAATTTGTCTAAGCAATTTTGCATGTAATCGTGTGTATCCCTTAATTATATTGGTTTTTTCATACTATAAAAACGTATATAAGTCCCACCTAGTATAACCCGAAGTTTATGAAAAAACAGTCTGGATAACATGTCGATGGGTTCAGATAAACATATTATACAAGTCAAAGAAACTTGGCTCGTATATGATAATAAGTTCTGTATCGTTTAATGTCGCCTCACAATATTATCTGGTTTTTAAAACTAATTGGGTATTATATCGCTAAATACAACCTGGTGTTTTAGTACTAGGTAACCGAGTTTCTTTTGTCCTTCGAAAAGTATCTATGTAAAAAACCTCGTTTTCGATAGCAATCGTGTTTTATTTTCGTGCAAACAAGTGGATGTGCTAATAGAGATTTGTAACATGGTTTTTTTAAATTACATTAATCACACTCTAATACATTATCTAAACTCGAAGATGATTAAGGTAGTGGGTGACCTAGGTATATCACCTACACGTTACTATAGCCAGCAAGCGTATAGAAGACATCTACTTTGTAACATCAAGAAACTTGTACTATACCGACCGTTAACATATGTTTTTATTTTTTAATTAAGAATAAGAATTCAATCACCTACATGTTAGAAGAAAAAATGCATAAAATCCTTGTAAATTGATGCTCCAGCTGGTTGTATATCACTATTTCTCCTCTTATTCTTTTAATAAAAAAAATACTTATAGTAATTATATGTTAGATATTTTAGTATAATTAGATTGACTAATGACAAATATGATCATAATATCCATCAAACAAGTCAGGAGTTGCGAAGTGCACGTTTGTTTGAGTTTATTGTGATCTTCGATATCGAAAATCTTTTTGGGGGTTCCAAGGGGGCAACGCTCCCTTGGCGGGGGTCCGGGGGCAGCGCCCCTGGTAGCGGGGTCCAGGGGTGGGCAGCCCCCGGGGTCGAAAATAAATTTCCAGAATGCATTTTTTTATTTTCGTAAAAATAACTTCATTAAAAATGCATTTAAAATTAATTTTCTAGAATTCCACATGTGAAATCCAAGTGGAAAAAAACACATTTATTAGTCACTTTGAACTAAAAATAAAAACTGCCAAACGACAGTTTCTTGGACTCTCCTTGAAATCAAATTGCATCATCACTCTCTCGAATTCTGTAACACCTCGGCCCCTCGTAATCACCAATATTGTCCGCTTTGCTTACTAAGAGCTCACGGATTTGTTTTTGGTTACCCAGGTGAAAACTTCCCAGGGGGTCACCCATCCTGGTACTACTCCCACCTGAGCACGCTTAACTGTGGAGTTTTTTAGGCTCCACAGCCAACTAAGCCCAAAACGCGTCGGTGATTTAAGAGGCAGGTCATTACTTATGAGCCAGGAATCTCTCCTGTCCACGGACAATGTGGGAGGTACGCCTCTAGGTGTTGCAATCACCCCCCATAAGGGACTCATCGCACTCGATGAGGTTTTGCCCCAACGTATATGTGGGAGGTTGCCATTAGGTGTTACAATCACCCCCCCTTAGGGACTCATCGTCCTCGATGAGTTTCTGCCCCACATCCCGGATGGCACAGGAGTGGCTCTGATACCAATCTGTCACACCCCGACCGATGGCGGAATCATCGAGGCGGACGAATGTGAATTGATTGTTCATAGCACATGGTAATAAATACGGTTGAGTAGCATTTAAAAGTCATTATTTATTGAATAATTCAAGTCAAACACACATTACAACGCATTTAAAAATAAACCATAAAACATAATATTGTCTTCTTTATTATCGACTAAGTCCAATCCTATATGAGCAGAGAGAATTCCACTAAGTAGCATTTCCTGAAATCATGTGAAAAAGTAACGGGTCAGCTAACTAATTAGCCGGTGAGTAATCATAGGTTTATATACACATATATAGATTGATTAAACATATTTAAAAAAAACAATTCAATTTTCATGACTATGTCAGACTAAATGCAACAGTGAATCATAACAGAAAAACTAACACAATCAACCCTAATGACTGATTTGACTCGGTCCTCAGACGAAGCCTTATAGAATGAATGATTTCCGGTTTCAATCACCACGCGTCTAAACAAATGGGGTGGGTTTGTCAAACCAATAGATCTATCATTGTTACCGTGGTTGCATGAATTAATGATTGTATCATCAAGTTTATCTATCTATGAACACATAATTGCAAGTAACAACATATCATGTATTGAATTGTATTTAGAATGAATTCGAATAACAATGAATAACAATGATTGAATATTGAATCACATGATTTCCCCAAAATATAAAGTATAAAAATGGGCAATGAATACTCACTTGGTATATTAGTATGGTTTGTATAATAAGCAAGATTACACACCAACGGTTTCTTCACGGATTTACCCTAAGGAATAGTGCCAAATCTTAAAACGACGTATTGATCGAAGTCTAGATTGATTTGAAAACTAGGGTTCTAATTTGGGGTTTAGGGTTTACAAATAATTTAACTAATGTATTTGATTTAATATAATTAAATAAAATAGAGAAATGAATTTAAATAAAGAAAATATTGATTGATAATAATTGGGATAGATTACTAAATAAAAACATTTAATAAAAACGTTTGAATAAATGTTAAAGTGTAGAAATTAAATAATTAATCTTAAATTAATTATTTGAACTCTTGGTCAAAATAATTAAGTGAATAGCTAATTATTTAGAGTTTATAAAATATTAACTTAAAATGATTTGAAATAGTTTAGGTTTGTTTAAACGTGATTTTCTTTATATAAAATATAAAACTTATAAATAAGTTTTTTTTATAACATTTAAACCTTTAATAAAAGTAAGATTATAATTTTTTTAGAATTTTCAGAAATAAATAATTTCTAAAATTATTTTAATTAACAAGTTGTTGTAATGATTTTCTGAAATTTAATTTGAAAAGGAAAGGAAAAAAAAACGGTTTTAAAAAAAATATTCGTGGGGGCCCAGGTTCGAACCTGGGTCGCCCCTTGCGCATGGTGAGTGAGTTACCGCTGGGCCAAGGCCCCAAATCTGAATATCTTCCAATTGAAAGAAATAAAACCCTTAAATCTTGATTTTCCCCAAATCAGTATGAACCCTAATTCTATTTGAGCAAAATTGAACATCGATTTGATGCGATTAACCCGAATACACTTGGGGCTTTTATTCCCCACATAGAATCGAGTGTGTGTGTGTGTGGAATTACCTGGATTGTTGTCGAATTGATGTGAATTGGATCAAGTGAGCTGCGCAGAACCGAGACGGATGCGAGCACCGATTTGCTTGGAAGTTTGAATGTTTAGTGAAATTGATTGTGCAGAAAGCTTAAAGGGGTCGATGTGAAGGTTTGCCCTCGCTTATATAGGCTCGATTCGATCGGTTTCGCATTCAACGAGTTAAAGATATTGATTTGGGGTTTCGGTTGAAATTGATTATTGTTTCTGAAGTTACAACTCAATTGAAATGGTTGTTTCATTCGCAATGATCACAGGATCATTTTAAACCAATTATTCCAGCCGTTTGATTACGTTTCAAGCTGTAACCGATTCCGTTTTTTGAGCAACGATCTTCGGTTTCGATTATGTTAATATTGGTAACCGAATTCGAATTAAAATGGGTCGTGAGTTCGAGACAGGGTCGCGACCAAGGAGTAACGGTTGATTGAGTCAAAATCGCATAATTTGAGAGTTTCAACTTCCGCCGGAGTTGGCCGGAATATAGGCCGGTGGTGGAGACGTCGACGGGGAAAAAACAGGGGAGGGTTTGGGGTGTTTACAATTTTGGTCCCTGGAGTTTTATGTTTTGTTATTTTATGTAAAAACAACTAAATCAAGTTTTAAAATTTGCAATTTAAACCTTGAACTTTGATAACTATAATTTGATGAATAAATTTTATTGTATGAAACCCTTTTAAATCTTTTTAACATTTTAATTCAAAAACATCTTAAATTATGTAGAAACTTTTATCATATTATGATTTTGTTATAATTATTTATTTATATGTTAATAATTGAAACTCATAAATGTCCACTAAGATTTCATAAACTTGATATTTTGTTTTATAATTTATAAACTCATTATGAATTGTTTGCATTATTTAACAAATGGGAAATAGAAACAAATCATCCTATTTGTTAAAGTACATATTTAATGCATTCAATTTATTGAAATAAATAATAAAGATTGGGTTCGGGTTTGCAGTTTGAAAATGGGTCGGATGTCACAGTCTCCCATTCTTTAAGAAATTTCGTCCCGAAATTTGATCACGAGGAGGCTGGAACAAAAAGATGAGGGTACTTGGATTTCATTTGGTCTTCTCGCTCCCAAGTGAACTCTGGGCCACGTTTAGACTCCCAACGTACCTTGACGATTGGTATACGGCTACGCTTGAGTTGTTTGACTTCACGATCCATGATCTCCACAGGCCTTTCGATGAAATGCATGGATTCATCGATTTGAACTTCATCAAGTGGGATATGGAGGTTCTCGTCAGCAAGACATTTCTTGAGATTGGAAACATGAAATGTTGGGTGAATGTTGCTGAGTTCTTGGGGCAGTTCAAGCTTGTAAGCTACTTTCCCAATACGCTCAAGCACTTTGAATGGTCCCACATAACGAGGTGCTAGCTTCCCTTTCTTCCCAAAACGGATCACCCCTTTCCAAGGTGATACCTTTAGGAGTACAAGATCTCCGACATTGAATTCCATGGGTTTTCGTCCCTTATCAGCATAATACTTTTGACGATTTCTAGCAGCAAGCAAGTTATCGCGAATCTTATGAATCTTATCGGTTGATTCCTGAATCAATTCAGGACCGGTGATTTGTGCATCTCCTATCTCAGACCAACATATAGGAGATCGACACATGCGGCCGTACAAAGCTTCAAATGGTGCCATTTAGATACTTGTATGGTAACTGTTGTTGTATGAAAATTCGATTAACGGTAAGTGAGAATCCCAAGAGCCACTAAATTCAATGACACACGCTCGAAGCATATCCTCCAGCGTCTGTATCGTTCTTTCAGTTTGACCGTCAGTTTGGGGGTGATAAGCTGTGCTGAGGTTGAGTCGGGTTCCCAAAGACGATTGAAGACTTTGCCAGAAATGGGAGATGAATCGACCATCACGATCAGAGATAATATTTAATGGCACACCGTGACGGCTGACTATTTCATTGATATAGATACGAGCCAATTTCTCAACTCGATAATCTTCACGAATCGGTATGAAGTGTGCCGATTTAGTCAATCGATCTACGATAACCCAGATGCTATCATGACCGCTAGAGGTTCGAGGCAATTTGGTAATGAAATCCATGGATATGTCTTCCCACTTCCACACAGGGATATCGGGTTGAACGAGTAACCCAGAAGGACGCTGATGTTCGGCTTTAACTTTTGAACAGGTGAGACACTTGGACACATACAAAGCTATATCCTTTTTCATGCCGGGCCACCAATACTGATTACGAAGATTCATAAACATTTTATCCGCACCGGGATGAATAGAATAACGAGTTTTGTGAGCCTCGCTCATAATGAGGATTCGAAGGTCATTGCGTTTGGGAATCCAAAGACGGTCCAGAAAATACAACAAACCATCGGGTTTTGTTTCCAATTGAAGTTCAGCGCCGCACGACATTTCATCATACATGTTACCCTCAGTAACTGACTCGTGTTGGGCTTCGAGAATACGAGTTTTGAGTTCGGATTGAATGGTAACACTTTGGAGTATGACATAATCCTTGCGACTCAATGCATCGGCTACAACATTCGCTTTTCCAGGGTGATAGCGAATTTCACAATCGTAGTCATTAAGCAACTCAACCCATCGTCGTTGCCTCATGTTTAATTCTTTCTGATTGAAGATGTGCTGAAGACTCTTGTGATCAGTAAATACAACACACTTGGTGCCGTAAAGATAGTGTCTCCAGATTTTGAGTGCGAAAACTACAGCCCCCAGTTCGAGATCATGGGTTGTGTAATTTTCTCATGAATTTTGAGTTGTCTTGAGGCATAGGCTATGACTTTTCCTCGTTGCATAAGAACACAACCAAGACCTTGCTTGGAAGCATCGCAGTAGACGACAAAATCATCATTCCCCTCGGGAAGGGTCAAGATTGGAGCATTGCATAGCTTTTGCTTAAGTGTTTGAAATGCTTTCTCTTGATCCGGTCCCCACACAAAAGGCTTATCCTTATGTGTCAAGACAGTAAGAGGCACCGCGATCTTTGAGAAGTTAGGAATGAAACGCCGATAGTAGCCGGCTAGGCCAAGAAATGAGCGAATCTCAGTGGGAGTTTTAGGTTCAACCCAATTCTTTACTGCCTCAATCTTTGCAGGATCCACATGAATCCCTTTATCATTTACGATATGACCAAGGAATTGTACCTCTTTCAACCAAAATTCACACTTGGAGAATTTAGCATATAATTTCTCCTTTTTCAATAGTTCCAGAATCAAGCGAAGATGATGTTCATGCTCAAATTTTGACTTTGAATAAATCAGAATGTCGTCGATGAAAACGATCACAAACTTGTCCAAATATGGCTTACACACGCGGTTCATTAGATCCATGAACACAGCTGGTGCGTTGGTCAAACCAAATGGCATCACCAAGAACTCATAATGTCCATATCTTGTACGAAAAGCTGTTTTAGGAACGTCATCTTCGTGTACTCGGAGTTGATGATAACCGGAACGAAGATCGATCTTGGAGAAATAAGAAGCTCCTTGAAGTTGGTCAAACAAGTCGTCAATTCTTGGTAAAGGATACCGATTTTTGACAGTAAGCTTGTTGAGTTCTCGATAGTCGATACACATGCGGAATGAACCATCTTTCTTCTTTACAAACAATACAGGGGCTCCCCAAGGTGAAGAACTTGGTCGAATAAAACCTTTATCGGAAAGTTCTTGAAGCTGGCTAGCAAGTTCTTGCATCTCAGATGGTGCAAGACGATATGGAGATTTTGCTACAGGTGTTGCACCAGGCACAAGGTCGATACGAAACTCGACTTGACGAACAGGAGGGAGACCAGTTAGGTCATCGGGAAACACTTCCGGAAATTCACGAATGATCGGAATATCTTCGATTTTCTTTGACTTCCCATTCGTTTTCACGACATGCGCTAAGAAAGCCACATAGTGCTTGCGAAGGTATTTTTGAGCTTTAGTACATGACATGAGTCGAAGGCCTTTGGAAGGTTTTTCCCCATAGATGTTTAACACCTTTTCGGGCGCAAGAGGGATTCGGATGATTTTCTCGAAGCAAACAACTTCAGCATGATTTTTAGATAACCAATCCATGCCTATGATGACATCGAAATTTCCAAGTTGCATCGGTGTAAGATCAATAGAAAAATCGTGCTCGCTAAGGCTAAGGGTACAGTTTGGAATAATAGAATCAATGGTGATAGGTTTCCCGTCCGCTATTTCTACTGTAAACGGTGTTCTCAACTTAGTTCGTGCACTAGCAAGTAAAGGCTCAAATTCTAATGACACAAAACTTTTGTCGGCGCCGGTATCAAATAAGACTGAAGCATAATGATTATTGATTAGAAACATACCGTTCACCACATCGTTATTGGTTTGAGCTTGATGAGCATTGATGTTAAAGGCGCGTCCTTGAGCCGTAGGCACCGTGTTGACAAGTTGAGGACATCGATTGCGGAAATGATTCGGATCCCCACATTGATAACATGCACGGCCCTGCGTAACCGCAGGAGGGTGTTGAGGAGCAGGTGCGGTAGTCGGGGTTCTAGCTGCACTCTTGCACACGTTGAAGGTATGGCCGAAACGACCACAGTTGGTGCAGCGACGACATTGTGCATTGGCAGGGTGATGGTACTTGCAGATGTTGCATTGCGGGAAAGTTCCCGTGTAGGGTTTCTTCGCCGGAACTTGATTGTTGGAGGTTGGTTGATAGTTAGGTGCGACTTGGTTAACTGGAACAGCAGGGGTAACCACAGCAAAGTTTTGGGACTTAGCCTTCCTCTTCTTGTTTTGAAAAGGTTCAGGTTTATCCTCCTTAAGTAGTTCAACGGTAGGTTTCTCGGGCACCTTTTTAGCACCTTTCCTAATCAAAGTACCAGCCTTGACATGATTGTCAGTTAACTGAGCAGCCAAACGAATTGTATCTTCCAGAGTTGCAGGATTTCTACCCCACACGGTGTCTTGAATTTGCATAGGTAAACCACCGATGTACTTCTCGATAGCCCGGGATAGAGGAGTAACCAGGTGAGGAACAAGCAGACTCAGCTCATGAAATCGGTTGGTGTAGGCTAAATTCTCCCCACCTTCTTGAGTCAAATCCCAAAACTCAGCTTCTAACTTCTTGATTTCATTCCTCGGGCAAAATTCCCGAGTCATGAGCTCCTTGACTTCATCCCATGTCAATGCTAAAGCAGCATCAGTTCCACGGGTTCGTTTCTCCCCGTTCCACCAAGTGAGTGCTCTCTTTTGAAGAACACTTGTAGCATAACGAACCTTGAGATCATCGGGACACTCACTATTAAGAAAAGTGTTCTCGATACTCTCAAACCACTGTAAGAGTCCAGTGGCTCCTTCGGTCCCGCTAAACTTAGTGGGATTGCAAGAATTGAAGTGCTTGTAAGTACAAGTTTGGGGAGGGTTTGGTGCAGCTGGGTTTTGAACAGTATTGTTGCCTTGGTTCAAATGGGTAAGAAGAGTTGGGATGACCGCAGCAACTTCACGTGCCACGATAGCAGCAATCTTACGGCCAGAGTTTCCAGATCGGGATCGGTTTTGACGAGAAGACATGCTGTAAGAGTATGGAAAACTTTATGAGAACCAATTAATAGGGTTTAGAATTTTCAAAATGATAAAATCATTGATGAGATTGGTTTAAGAAAAACAATGAGATGTTACGAGTGTAAACGTTCGGTTCGCAAACCAAAACGAATACGTTGACTTATCAAAGTATTTAGGTCAACCACAACCTTAATGAAGACATGCGTACCTATAAGCGGACACTCACCCCAAGGGTTCCCAGGTAAGGTAAACGGATCCATCGGTTGATTTGGATTTATATGAATACCTTGCCTAGACAGAACACCTCGAGATACAGGCATCCCACTCTTCCAGCATTGCATGTTTTCAGTCATGTGACACAAACTTTGACGAGATTTGAAAACTATGGATAACAATTCAAACTTCAAAATTTGAAAACCGTTTGGTTTAGGCATTCAATGCCTTTGGATATGATTTGTGAATCGTATGAGCATTGATAAGAATCAAGGTGTAGAATTAATCACATAAGGCATATAATCATGTATAAGCATAAAAGGCACTAAAAATCATATCTAAACTTATGAATTACATGAGAGGACTCATGAATGAGGTACTTAGTTATAGTCTAGATCATTCCATTTCTAATAACCTAATTCCCTATAACCATGGCTCTGATACCAATCTGTAACACCCCGGCCCCTCGTAATCACCAATATTGTCCGCTTTGCTCACTAAGAGCTCACGGATTTGTTTTTGGTTACCCAGGTGAAAACTTCCCAGGGGGTCACCCATCCTGGTACTACTCCCACCTGAGCACGCTTAACTGTGGAGGTTTTTAGGCTCCACAGCCAACTAAGCCCAAAACGCGTCGGTGATTTAAGAGGCAGGTCATTACTTATGAGCCAGGAATCTCTCCTGTCCACGGACAATGTGGGAGGTACGCCTCTAGGTGTTGCAATCACCCCCCATAAGGGACTCATCGCACTCGATGAGGTTTTGCCCCAACATATATGTGGGAGGTTGCCATTAGGTGTTACAAATTCTTCTTCTTCTAGTTCACAAAAATAACACAATAATACATACTAGTTCTTGATCTCGTCTGAGTTATATCCGATTGAATTATTTGGGTGAACCACCGAATAAATTCGATTTGAAAGTGATCTTCATGAAAGTGGTTTCAAGTTTTCTACATTATATATGTAATTTTAAATACATATAAATATATGATAATAAAAAATGTAAGCATATGTTTATCGTAAAAGCTACACACTATTATATGTATAACAGTAAGTGATTTTAGATTTATGAGCCTAGTCAATCTCAGTATGCAAAGATTAGAATCGAGCTTATTTATTAAATGACCTCCAATTTGGGCTTGATCGAGCTCATTGAAACTCAACTTGATTTAAAATTTCAACGAGCTATCTCAAGAAAGTTAAGAAAGACTCGACTGGTTTGTACCCTTAGTCCTGTCCATTACAAAGGCTAGAACAGTCATCACCTGATATTTTAAGTGCTAAGTAGTTGAATGGAAAGATATAATATTATTAATAAGCTTTGCTTTGTAAATTTCTTTTTGAGAAATACTATCAACTGGTGTTATAAAATATTCTTATACAATACTATGATCGTAGTAAGTCGGTTCATAAATTAATAAAAAATATTTTTTATAATAAAAATACACAAAAGAAAGGATAGTAATATAATACAATAAATTTACATTAGAAAAAAAGTAAAATACAAAAAGAAGAAGATGATGAACGGTAAGTAAAAGTGGGTATTTGTGGTTAAGGGTTTTTGTTTAGCACGAGTCTTTTAAAATTAATTTCAAATATCCCAAAATGATCATTGGGTACAACAACAACAGAAGTGTGTAATGTCACGTAAACACAAGTAACCAAAATTATTTTGATAAAAGAAGAGTAGGAAGAAGATATACAAATTGCTAGAAGTTGTTTTGTGTGTTCGTAAAATTGCAAGTGAATTTTGGTGTATCTTGCGATTAGCGCTCATCTTACTATTTATACTAAAACAATGATAAAACAACCTAATCAATAATTAAACAAAAACATAAATTACATCTTCAATTAAATTTATTATGTTCAATTGAGTCTTGACTGAAACTTTAGTGTTAATGTTTTAGCATAGTCTGTTAAAACTGATCAGTACGAACTACGCTCATTAGCAGTAACAACTCACACACAACTTAGGAGTAGTACCTACGACGTAATCGGTAGCGACCTTGGTTGTTGGCAACATGTTTGGTTCTAACCTGAGTGTTGACGTCATCAATCACACGTTTGTTGTTTGGTAGCAAATCGGTGACGTCATCGGTAGGAACTTTTATCTCCAATAACAGCCTTGCTATTGACCTAGGTGATGATGTCATCAACATCAAGCTTGCTCTTTGTTATTGTCTCATGATGATGTCATCAAAACCAACCTTACACCAACCTTCAAAGTGTAAAGTGCATCATTAAAGCGTCACACTGCACTCACACTGCGCGCGTGTGTGTGAGTTGAGAGGCTTTACACTTTGTAGGGTTTCCACCTTCGTCTACTAGTGTTTGTTTTAAAGAAAATTAAACAAACTTTTTAGAAGGCTTCTACTTATACACCACTCAAAGTTTGTCATCTAACCTATGCGAGGCAAGTTTTATTCACCTTTTCTTACTAATCTTCACGGCTCCAACACTTTTGAACAAACAACTTCAAGTATCAACATCTAACTAATTTTAGCTCCGTTTTGAACGATGTTTGGTCCATTAATATTCTCTCACATAGTCAAACACAAATCAAAGTTACATATTTGACCATTTCTACCAAAATTGGTGAAAAAACATGTTCACACTTAGTGAAAAAAGTTACATTTTCACCCATATTTCTAACATAATTACTAAATGTAAAAATAGAAGTTAGTTATAAAAATTAAATATAGGTTGCTGTATTATCATTCATAGTGGAGTTGGGTAGGTTATGGATGAAGTCAGACACATTAATGATGAATAATTGGTTGTATGATTGAACAAGTCAATTGTAACATGTAGAGAGTGAAATGGGCTGTATATATATATATATCTATTTCTAGTGATTTAGCCATAAATACAAGTCGGTGATGGTGATTTGGGGTTTGACTTTGTAAGATGAATCCTGAGGTTATTTGGTATAAACTGATCTTGTTATATTTTTATAGCACACATACATTACTTTAGAAAAAAAAACCTTATCTTATAAAAAATTCAACGAAAAGGGAAAACTAAAATTGATTTCTCAAAGATAGTCAGTGATCAATCTTGGGAATTAGGATCAACGGATCAAACAAAATTTTAGATCTAATATGACATAATAACGCCCATCATGTCCATTTAAAAGCTATCATAACTCATGTCCATTTACAACCTATGTGTATTTGGTTTATGTTTAAGGTTTATTCACTTTTGAGTTTTATAGAAGGGTTAAGTTATCGAATTAACTTTCTACTTTCGTAAATGATTCGTTGCGATGCTTGCAATCATTTTTATACCGGAATGGTACATGTACTTTAGGTTTATGTGCTACTAAGATACAAATTCTTTGGTACCCGATGACTTAAATTATATCAATCTATGTGGCGTACATGTAATATACATATCCGTCAATTCTTTTGCTATCAAGACAACAATTATAATAAAAACAAACGAAAACAAACAGTGAAAAAAATATTGAGAACCAACTGCTGCTTACCCTCAACTTACCTTACACGGATGAACGAAGCCCTCTTTACAAGTTGCAAACTCCCACGGTCCTCTCATCCGCACTTGTTGGCGTGGCCTCCACTAGATAATTGTCAATGGAGCGGGCATGAAAACCCTAATTGAACCGATTTGCATGCTTATGGGGTTGCAAAGGTAGATTGGTGAGAGTTTTCGAGGATTACCACTTATAAACATAATTTAGAAATCTAATCATATATTATCGGTTCTTCTCTAATCACATATGCATCAAAATAATTTTTATAAGTTTATGCCAATATTACTGAAAAATAAAGTTAATTATTTAATGACTTGAACCCTTTCATAAAATAGAAAATACCCAGGTTTGGAAATTGCATGTTTGACTATTTAGTCATATCATTATCAAGTCTCCTTTTTCTTTTTAAGTGATTTTAGTTTTCAACATCACAATATTAACTTTAAAGTCACAAGATATCCTTTAATTAAAAGTTTCATGGCATTAATGCTCATCTAAAGCTAATTGCTTAAATATAGGTTAGAACTTTAATTGAAAAAGATAGTTGTACCATCTCCAACGCTCTTTTGTGAAGAATGGCATCGGTAAGAAACTAGAAGTTGTGAGATACAGATGATCAGATTATGCGATGGGGAATACTGGTTAAACATGATTGATTCTTGAAACACGCAACACAAATATATAAAACTATTACAGCATGGATGCAGATTTTTACTATTTGAGATGCCAAAGAATTATGTTGATTTTTAACATTTTTAAGTTTTTTTTTTTTTTATTAATATATGTCCTTTGAAATGTTGGCTAAAATGTACTCGACATGTATTCATATACGGTGCCATGAACAAAACAGAGGATAATTTAGTAAAATTATTGTGGTATATAAAATATATCTTTTTTGTTTGTATAAATTAACTGAATTCAAAAGAGAATAATAGATCTTGAGTCTGAATTTCACTGCCATTTTCTTTAATTTTTTTTTTTTTACTTTTATAAGAATAGACACCATATTATTATTATACCAATGGAACTACCAGATCATACGTTGAATTTCACAGCTAAATAACTGCTATTCATTAGCATCTCGTGAACAATAATCATATATTGACCATTTCAAAAACCAAACTTAATTGCTGCCGAATTTAATGAACGAATCAATAGTCGACAAGAAAAAAAATGCACCAGGTTGGATTTTGTTTTGGAATTTTTTTTAACGTATTGTTTTGGAGAATATGCGTTATCTTAATCAGCTCCACTTATTCGTTTTCAACGAGACCGTATCTCCGACCCCTTTAGGAGAAAACCTAGATAAAAAAATCATAATGAATAAAACTCAAACCCGCCCGACCAACACCGTCAATAGAATCGGTCCTGTCGAGTGTATTTAAATTGACCTTGCCCATTTAAACCAGCCGATTAGTGAACCGGACCGAATTTCAATATATTTTTTATTTTCCCTCTTTAGAGTCTAACTTCCTTATACGTTTACTCATTTAGATTTCATATATTGTACCACCAACCATTTGGTTGAGTAAAACCCTCACAGCTTTTACTATAGTAGGTTGTGAGTTTGAGTCCTACCGGCAGCAAAATGCTGTTGGTGGGCCGGATTTTACCGTAGTGGCCCTCAAGTGGTGGATTTTTCCCGGAATTAGTGGTGGCTTGGCTAACCAACGTTGTCTGTGCTCGTGAGCGTATGGGATGCCTTCTAGCTATTGGGGTACCCTGAGTAGCCGCGTTTTATTAGTTGGTTATCCAATAAAAAGGATTTCATATTTTGTTTTTATTTGTAAATTATTAAGACCTCATTCGGTTTTGAAACCAATCCAACCAGTCAGTACAATAAACCAGTATGACGACCGGTTTGATGATCGTTTCAAAAACAAAGAGAGACCGAAATTAACCCACACTATGTACGCGTGAAATTAATGCACCCGACCAACTTCCCAACCATATAACTTCATATCAACAATAGTCTTCTCCACTTGATCAATTTTCCCCATAGTAAACACACACTACACAACACACACAACACATGTGCATTTGTGTATATATACACAACAACCCATACACCACATCTCATCACACACTTCACCATTTCTTTCATAACATAACACCACTTCATTTGCATTCACTTTTATTTGCAACTTTTATAAAAATGACAAGTGAGCAAAAAAGATGGTCACTTATGCATATAATATCAATAACATTGATACTAAAAATGGTTTCTTTTGAGGTTAATGCTGTCCCTCAAGTCCCATGTTACTTCATATTTGGCGATTCGTTGGTCGATAACGGGAATAATAATCGTATCGCGTCATTGGCTAGAGCCAATTACTTCCCATACGGTATAGATTTCCCCAATGGCCCGACAGGACGGTTTAACAATGGCAAAACAGTCGTCGATACAGTTGGTAAGTTTCATCGCGTTCGTTTGTTACTTATATAATCTTAGTTAATGTGTACTAATTTCCTTCACATGTAGCTGAGCTTTTGGGATTTGATGGTTATATTCCACCATACGCGAACGCTAGGGGTCGCCGCATACTTCAAGGTGTGAATTATGCATCAGCAGCAGCCGGGATCAGAGATGAAACGGGCCGACAATTGGTACGCATTTTATAAACTCATACGAGTATATTCGTGAAGCAATGTAACTGTTATTTTTCTCTAAAGAAGATGAATTAACGCGTCTTGAATGTATTGGATGTACTTATCTGTAGGGCGCGCGAATAAGCTTCGGTGGACAGGTGAATAACTACAAGAACACAGTGTCACAAGTGGTGAATATACTTGGAGACGAAGCCTCAGCCGCGAATTATCTTAGACAATGTATATATTCGGTCGGATTGGGGAGCAACGATTACCTCAATAACTATTTTATGCCTACTATCTACCCGACGAGCAGGCAATATACACCGGAGCAGTATGCCGCTGTTCTCATTCAACAATATTCCGGGCATATACGAGTAAGTAGTACTATTCTTTCACTAACTTGTGAATGATGTAAAAGTACATGCATACTGCGTATGTATATCACTACTAGAAAATTGACCATTATTGGTAATCTGTCAGTGATGCCACCAGTGGTGACGTCTGACAGATTTGTTTGTTTATGATGTTAAACAATTTAAGTTTTATGGTTTGAGTTCTGTTTACGGATATTAACAAAAGTGAATTGTGGTACGTGCAGGAACTGTATAATTACGGTGCGAGGAAGTTTGTGTTGAATGGCATTGGACAGATCGGGTGTAGCCCGAACGCGTTGGCAAACAGTCGAGACGGGTCTACGTGTGTCGAGAGGATCAACTCGGCAAACAGATTGTTCAACAGCCAGCTGATATCTCTTGTTGATAGCCTCAATAGAAATCTACCAGATGCAAAGTTTATCTATATCAACAACTATGGCATTTTTCAAGACTTTATTAATAACCCTCAATCCTATGGTATATATTTCAATTTATGTTGTTACTTTTTATAGTAACTATGAGATCTCGTTACCAGAAAACTAAAAATTTGGATAAATAAAATATGTAGGTTTTACGGTGACAAATGCGGGGTGTTGTGGAGTGGGAAGGAACAACGGTCAAATCACGTGTCTTCCGGGTCAAAGGCCTTGTCAAAACAGAGATGAACATGTGTTTTGGGACGCTTTTCACCCGAGCGAAGCTGCGAATGTGATCGTTGGTAGGAGATCTTACAGTGCTCAATCGCCGAATGATGCTTACCCGATGGATATCCGCCACTGGCTCAGCTTTAGAGTTAAGAAGTTTTGCCACATTTGTACTACTTTATATTGTGTTATATTTGCAATTGTGTTTGATAATTCTTGTTTACTGTGATTGTTTTGATAAGTGTAGTTATATATGATATTGTTATGTTAATGAAATGAAAGTTGCAAGTTAAGTATGTATTTTAATCCTTCACGGACCTTAGCCCTTTGCTGGAGCTAGAGGTGCTCAAAACCCGGTTTCGGGTCAAACTGACCGGTTTAGAATCTATTCGGGTCTAGTCAACAAAAGTCAAAATCCGATTAGGTTACAGACTGGTCCCAAAAAAAACTGGATCAGATTGAGATTGGTTCGGTTTGAAACCAGATCAGATCAAACAAGTTTCAATGAATAGGGTCTCAAAATGATTTCGGACCAACGGATCAGATTGGGTTCGAACCGCTTCACTCAAATTGTATTCGGATAGGTTTGAAGTCATAAACCGGTTCGGTTGTGTTGATTCATCATTTGGAGCACCTGACCTGTGCAAATGTGTAATGGAGCTCCTAATTGTTCAACGGCCCAGGTTCAGGCCCAAAATAACACCAGCCTACTTTGATACATCTATTGGGCCATCAGCTAGCTTTGATATTTTTGGTCTTCTAGACAACTTACCAAGGGTCTATCACTAATCCTATATTGGGCTTCTGTATTTTCTAATGTTCTCAGAACCGGATCGGACAGCGAACCGGTTATCTTACTGGTCGACTGTTGGACCGGTCGGAACGGATTTAAAAAACCGGATGACGTTATAATTATATTTATATTTATATTATATATATAGTTATATATATATAATTCAATATAAGTATTTTATATGTATATTTTATAGTTATATATAAAACTCAACAATAATTATATCTAACACTGACGTTCATCATCCGACCTACCCATTAAACCCAACTAAATAGAAAAAAAATAAAAAATGGAAAATCTGGTCCGTACCGGTTCCCGTTTCAACCGCCGAACTGGTTCGAGCCGGCCGGTTCTTGAAGAAAGAAACGAATTGGGGTGGATCGGACCGATGGCCACCGAATCCCCGTCGGACCGGCCAATCCGATCCGGTCGTGAAATCATTAATATTTTCTTTATGGCCTGTCTAGAAGTTAGACTTGGAAAACGTTATGGTCGGTAATGATGTGTCTTTGACATTTCACATGTTTATTTGTTGGAAATTAGAAGTAAGAACATTAACATCTAGCATTGCAAATTTGTTCCCCTATTCAAAGGTAAAACAGAAAAAAATCAAAAGCAACCAATTTAATAATGAAGAACACCCTTAAAATGCATAGAAACCCTCAATTTTAGTATGCGAAAACAAAAAGCAAATGAGAAAATGAAATCCAAGTATTTAAAACAATAGATCACATCTTCAATTTTTCCATAACCGAAATTATGTAATCACACAAACATGAAATCTATAAGATAATGTGTGTGTGTGAGGAGGGGGGAGGCAACCTCAAAGCTGAACAAAGGGTAATCGGGTTCTTCAAATAATAACACCTTATGTAATTAATAAAGTTTAAAGACAAAATATACTATTTACTACGTACATAAAGGACTAAATATGTAATTTACTCTAAAGAATAAAAACAATAAACATAATGCGAAAGATTATTATAATCTACTCAAAACATATACGATAGTTTTTACATAAATAGAAGGGTGCCTGCGCAATGCGCCTGAACGACATTTTACATTTGACACGTGCATTTAATATTTTGTTATTCTTGTAATAGTTTTACAAAAGTTTATTATGTTTTTTCTAAGCTAAAATTTAAAACACCAAATAAATGAGTTTTGCATGACGACTTGTATATACGCATTAAGTTATTGTACCTCACAAAATACAGATCTCCAACAAAAAGTTTACATCAAAACGTTTAAAAATAAACACATGTTAAGTTGTAGTGTCAAAACGTTTTTAAATGTGATAGATTAAAAGTTATAGCTGAAATCTTAAAACATATTAAGTTTTTTTGGGTTTATGGGTACATAATATAAAATTTTATGCAAGTATTATTAAGTGTAAGGTTATTATGTAACTAATATAATGGGATAATGTGTAAATAATGTTATAAATACTATTTTATCCTCAAAAGTGGTTGTATATTATGCATTGAATATAACAAGTGTTCTTAATTTTATGGTATCTTAAAATACCCCTTTCATACGCTTTATATATAGTATAAATTTAGCATAAGTGACTCCCCTCTAAATATTATCACCGACTCTAATTAGCAATATGGATCATGAAATGCCCTAACTGACCAATATTAATCATGAAATTCTCTAACTGACCATCATTGACTGTTCCTACATGACCTATAATAACCGTAATTAACTATCCATCACCTAAAATAACTTGTTAGTTGGTTCTCCATATTTCTTTGTTGGATTATAACTTTACATCGTATTGAAAATATACATTTTAAACAACTTTCATAATATACTAACCGTACTCCCTTGGACTTTTAGCACACACATATATCATTCTACTATTTGCATTACAAATTAGATTATTTAAAGAGGCATCCAAAGTGATTAGACAATCACATACGACATTGATTGCCTTAATGTAACTATAGGAGCTTATATATGAATCTAACTTTTTGCCCACTTTAACTAATGATCTAGGCAATGTCACTCATTTGTGATCTAAATTATTAATAAATGAGATAGCATATATGTACCACGACTAATTAATCTTCAGGGGTGGTATAGTGCTAAACACATAATCTAACAGAGGTCTTAGATTCAAATTTTCCTTCTACTTGTTTTTGTTTCATGCTGTAATCTTTTGAAGACCAGTAATCGAGTGCAGACTGTGATTTACCTAAACGTGTTGTTAGTAGGGTATATATAAACGATTCTTGTGAATTTACCGGTAATTGGTATAATAAACTTTAAATTACAAATAAACTATTAGAAAAGTTGCATATAAATAGCCAGAATGTGCATGTGAATATTTAGAAAATCCACTTAAATTAAGCAGTTTTGACTTTTGAGAAATTTTTCCATCACGATCCATTAAATAATTAAATTCATTACGCTTAATTTTAACTTATAAAAACTGTTACAGTTTTTTAATTTGTTCATCCACGACAATTGACCTTATAAGTTGCTGGATGGTAATGTCTTGCACTATCACACTTTCGTTATGAAAATGATTAGATTTTACTAGTTTCGGCTGACGATTGTACGTGATCTTCTACCCTCATGACATATATACTTATGATAAAATATTATTATTAGGACCCGTTTTATGGCCGAGGCAAGCCGAGCCGGCTTGAGCTTGGCTCGAGCTTGAAATTTAACAAGTTAGCTCAACTTAGCTTGTTTATTCTTAATAAGCAGAAATTTAAGTTTGAGGCTTTGAGTTCAGCTTGTAAAAAGCTCAAGCCAACTCATTAGTTTTTGTAAATATTAATACGAAATATACTTTTACATGAATGCAAAATTTATAAACAGATTCATTGTAAGTCAAACGGGTGGACCAACGAGCTTAAATTGGTGTAAAACTATTCGGGACTTTGGGAAATAACTTATAATCATTAAAAATTGGTCTTAATTTAAATAAGTCAAACGAGCAAGCTACCTTGGCTAGAGCTTGTATCATTAACAAGCCAAGCCAGCTTGTTTGTAAACGAGTTGATTTCGAGCAAGATTTTGACAATATTTTTTGAACGAGATTTAAGTCACGAGCTTTTTATAATAACCTTAATTTATATTATATCATAATATATTCAATAAGAACGTAATTGTCTTCCTACATTAATTTTTAAAAATTTCGGGAGGTAAAATTGTCTCTTATAAATTTGACAATCTAATTATGTTTATATACATGTTAATTATATGAGTAAATAAAAAAAGTAACTAAATAATATTGATGATAAATGTCCTAATTAGTTACTACATCTTCAGTTTTGTAGTTATTACAATTAATTCCTTAGAAACTAATTATGTAAACAATTAATTTTTGTTTATTTAAATTCTCCAAATTGTTTTAACTCTATATGATTTCATATTTAATTTATAAACTTTTATGAAACATTTATAAACTACTTGCGAATAATACGACTCAGTGATTTGAATTTAGTTAATGAACTAGTACTAAGCCCCATCGTTGCGCCGGGAGGCTGACACATATGTCACACCACCGTCAGTGGCCGTCAACACCAGAAAAGCTCGTATCAAACAATAAAAATGAAAAAAATTAAACCGAATGGAAAGTAGACGTGAAAATGTTAAACCATACACGTGAAACGTAACATTAAAACAATAACTAAGTCGATTTAGGACCATCCGCACGTTGCAACGGGGCCGTTAAAAGGGAAGAAATAGGCGTAACAACGTTGAACTACACACACACGTTACGACGTGTAACACTCAAAATTTAGAACGAAATGTAAAATGAAAACTTATTAAATCATAAAAGTATTAGATTTAAAATAAAAAATTAGATAATTGTATTATATGCATAAAAATATAACATTTAACTTGATAATTATAATATATATAATTACTTTCGTTAGTCAAGGTCATCAATTACAAATGTTTTCCGTTTGGATCTATATAATTGTAATTATGAAAATGATAGAAATGACGGAACTTTTATCACAATAAAAACATGTTAGATACTTAATCAGCAATTAAATCAATTACCGGTGATTAACTGTATGCTGAATTCAAGGTTGCCAATTTTCAAGTACCACCAAACCTATTTAACTACTCCATAATAACCAACCTATTACCCTACTTGCCCCTCGTTATGTTCCCTCAACTATAAACTACAAAATTTTCTTTTTAGAGTCTTTCATACAATTTACTAGACCGTAATCAGCGATCTGAAATGAGATCCTACGACACATTTGTTAGGTTTATATCATTTTACGGTTTTATCTTACCAATATTGGTGGTTGGAAAGCCACAAGTACCATGTTACTTCATATTTGGAGACTCGTTAGTTGATAATGGCAACAATAACCATTTAGTTACCTTTGCGAAAGCCATTTACTTGCCTCACGGCATCGACTTCAGCGCTGGACCAACAGGAAGGTTTTGCAATGGCCGAAACTTTGCTGATTTCATGGGTATTAAGATATGTGATTTGCACACCGCAGTTTTTTCTTGGCATACAATAATCGTCTCTTCATCATTTTTACTATCAAATTAGATTTTAATAATGCAAACTATATATTATCCAATTATCCATAGAAATTCATACTAACAATTTGATGAATGATACTCTTAACTTGTAAATTTGTTGCCAAGACAATCCAAGTAACATAAACTATCAAATATTTACATTTTATTTCCACTTCCTTTTGCTCACAATTATGATTATGGACAAAAGGGAAAACATACCGGTAAAATAAAGTGGAAATTAAGTATAGATTGAGTGTAAACATATGATTAATATCCTATTAGTATTGGCCATGACAATCAAGTTAGGAATAGTATTGGTTAAACTGTCGATATGAATTAAAATAAGGCAAAGAGTCATTTTTTGAATTATTTTAATCTTATTTTCGTTTTCTATAATCCTAAGTTACATCTTTCCTTGCCTAATGAGATGCACTATCCATGCATTTGCAGCTGAACATTTAGGTTTTACTAGTCACATTCCTCCGTTCGCCTTTTCAAACAGATCCGATATACTACTTGGACTAAACTATGCATCAGCAGCTGCAGGAATTCGAAGCGAGACTGGCCACCACCTGGTGATTAGAATTCAAACAACACTCTAACTTTTCATAGTTGAACTCATTGGAAAAAAAAAAACTTTAATATGATCTATAACACGTTACAGGGTGATCGGATAACCTTTGATCAACAACTTCAAAATCACGAATTGACAGTATTGAGTATTAGTGATATTCTAGGAGGATCAGATTTGGCATCAACTTACCTTCAAAAGTGCTTTTATCATGTAGGGTTCGGTAGTAATGATTACCTGAACAACTATTTCTTAACATCTATGTATGACACCAGCAACATATTTACAGCTGAGGAGTTCACCAAAGTCCTCATTCAACAATACAGAAGTCAGATTCTGGTGAGTTCTAATGCATGAGCTCTTGCAAACATTATATCTTATATATATCAGGGAAAATACCCTATCTACATTATATAAAACTTGCCTTTGATATTTTCGTATAAGGTGATGTTCCGAACACTAGATTATTGCAAGATTAAAAAAAACCTAAATCATTTAATTTTTTTATCAGTGGTTTATGTTTTTAAATTTTGTATTTCAACGTAAACATGTCTATGTTTTGTACTTAGAACTCATCAAACTACTTTCTTAATATGCTATTAAATTAAAACTTATAGTCAATTTCAGTTTTGTTCCCTGAAGTTTGAGAACAGTAACTATTTTCTTTCAAAAGTTTAAAAAACATCAATTACAACACAAAAATTTCATCATTTGCTTTAATTTTAATCCAAAAGTTTTATAAATTGTCTCAATTTCTGTGCAAAAATTTCATGTTTTGAATTTAAGTTAAAAAACTTATAAACTTTTGGACTAAAATTAAAACAAATGATAAAACTTTTGAACTGAAATTTATATTTTTAAAATTTTGAAAGAAAACTATTAATATTGTCAAATCTCCCATAGTAAAATCAAATGCAACTTTAAAACTTATCATACTACTTTATTTAAATGTTTACAATTTTTTAATTGTTTATATACGCATGTATTTTTTGAGTGGGTAATGCATATGACTCACACATGTGTAAGTTATATACCTAAACATAGTTTTTTTTTCTTTTAAATATTATAAATTATATTTTCTTTTACTTTAAAAAGCTTTTAAGATTGAGAAAAGAATGAATCATTTCGTTCTGTTTGTTCTTGTAATAATTAATGTTATGCATAGACTTCATCCTTTTATATATATTAAAAACCAAGACTCAACTCTATGTATAGAAGTGTAACCGAATTATAGGATTTTATGATAATGATAAAATACCAATAAATATTGTAGTATTCAAACTAGAGATCGATAGAATGACTGAAAAACAAAACTAATAATAAATGATAAGTCAAGTAGAAATAATAATAATACATAACAAACTCAACTAACAATTTTTAACACATGTTAACTTTTTTAGAGGTTAACATTGTTTCTAACAATGTTACGCGCCATGATCCTATATCAAATCTAACACATGTGTAATGTCTACTAAATCACAATACACAACTAGATAGTCTTTCATGTAATTTCTCCTTACTCTTGAAGGCAATGTTTACATAAGGCTATGGTATGTCACACAAGCATTGACCTCTCACAATAATACAAAAACCAATTAGTAATCTTACGATTTATCTAACATTTACTTACATCACAGAAATTATACAACTATGGTGCAAGGAAGGTAGCTCTGCATGGCTTGGGTCCAATCGGTTGCACTCCATTTGAGATGTCGCGTCACTATTCAAATGAATCATGCGTAGAATATATCAATACCGCGGTTCAACTATTTAACCACTATTTGAAGTTACTTGTTGATGAGCTTAACTACAACAAGAGCCTATGCAATGCAAAATTTATCTATTTGAACTTCTATGATATGAGCATGGAAGTCATCCAAAACCCTTCAGCTTTTGGTAAAAGTTACCATACTGGTTCAACTCTAGTTAGTTTCTATGATAGTTTAAAAAGTAACATATTTTCTCTCCTGTTGATTAGGATTTAAGGTGGTGAATAGCGCGTGTTGTGGATTGGGGTTGAATAATGGTGCCGTTACATGTCTACCGTTTGAAGTTCCATGTAAAGACAGGAATGAATATTTCTTTTGGGATGCATATCATTCTACCGAAGCCGCAAACAAGATAGCTTCTAAAAGAACATACCTTGCACTTAATCCATCAGATGTTTACCCTTTTGACATTTATCACTTGCTTCAACTCTAGTTAAGTTGTGATTTGCAAACTAGGAGATTTATTGGCATTATTATATATACCTTTTTTCATATATATACACTTATTGTCAAAACTTGAGATCAAGAGATTTACTAAAACTCTTTATTAAAAAATTTATCAGTCAATTGTTTTAGAATTAGTAGTACTGATATGTTCTTGAATGGGAAAAATAGTTAATAAAGTGATAACAAGACATTACTATTTTCAAGGTTAAACGACTTGTAGCCCCTTTTTAGTATTGGAACTAGTATTAAGTTGCACCAATTTTATACTACCATCAACGACGACCAACATCGAAATAACTCGTATTAAAAAAGAAATAAAAAATGGAAAAAATAAAACCAGACGGAAAGTTGACGTAAAAACATTAAACCCCCATACATGAAACGTAAAAAATTAAAATCTAAGACCCACGCGTTGCGATTGGGCTGCTAAATGGGAAAAAATAGGCGTAAAAACGTTGAAACACACACACACATTGCGTCGTGTTGGGATTGAGAGTAAGAAAAGTTAGAAAAACTGGGTACAACCCACTAAAGCTTAGATACAACCCATAACGCACAAATAAGTTGATAATTAGTGATATATGTAAAACTAATATGTTTAATATATAAGTATTAATAAAGGTACAACTTTAAAAACTTAAAATACAACCACAATGCACCAACAAAATTGATAATTAATACTATATTAATAACCCAGTAAAAAACATTTCAACGCACCACTGCCAAACATAAATATCATAGTAGCAAGACAAAGACAACCTATAGCACATAAGTGACTAAGTGAGGGTTGAAACTCAAAAAACAACTCATATGGTGATTTTGCACTAAACATAAATGAAGGTATCCAGATAACCAAATAAGCTGTTATTACACACTTACTTCTAGGGGTAAAAACGAGTTGAGTCGCTCGCGAGCCGCTCGAGATATCGGGTCGATAAAAATATCAAAACGAGCCGAGGTTTATCGAGCCCGAGCCTAGCTCGAGTTTGAAAAAAAAGCTCATTTAATTATCGTGCCCGTGCCCGAGCTTCACGTATTAGGCTTGAGCCGACTCACAAGCCTAAACAATCTTTTTATTTATATATATTTATTTAATTTATTATATAAATTATATAAATAATATTTATAATATATAAAGTTATGATAAAACACAATTAAATAATATGTTTAATGCTATATATAACATATATAATTATAAATAATTATCAAAATTAAATATAAAAATATAAAAATAATATATAAATAAATAAACGAGCCGAGCTTGAGCTTTAAATTTAAAGCTCGAAACGAACTGAGCTCGAGCTCGAGCTCTCCTAAGTCATCGTAAGCCAAACTCGAGCCTATACGAGCTTGGGCTCGGGTCGGCTCGTTTGTTTCAACAATACCGTTTTGTTAAAGAATATAAACAGAAGTTTAACGAACTATTCCATTTTTAAAACAAAGTTGTTTCATCTGTTTATTAGAAAATTATGTTCCATTGTCTGTTCGAAATGATTTTTATACTTATATCATACTAATTTTCAGATGATTATTAAAACTACTAATATTTTCAAACACTTCAGTTTCTTGTCTAACAGACATAACCAAACAACTCTTGAATAGTCGTCCATAATTGTTAGAACATTAAGAAACCCCTCCTTAATTGTAACTTTAAAATGTTCTATAGGTCTAAATGTACTAATTCTCTTACATATTCTACATACCCCGTGTATTAATACACGAGTTAAATAAATAAAATATTAATTAGTTATTGATAAAAATTAATGAATTATAAAACGATATTTTGATTTAAGATATGATTGACATTACGTACTAAAAGAACGATATCATATTTTAAACTTTTTTTTTATTTTTTTTTTATTTTTTTCAAAAAAATTGGGTTGTAAACAAATTGTTTCAAAATAAACCGTTTTTAAAAAAGTGCCATTTTTTATAATTTATTTATTATAACTATGAAAATTTAATTACTTTTGTTTCATAAGAATTATATTTTTAATAGCCACAGGTTTTAAAATATATTGTGTATTTTAAAAGTTTGATTTTTCTTTGAAAAAATCTCTTATTTTATAAAAAAATTATTTCTTTACGAATTGCATTTGAAAAAAGATCTCTTTTTAAAAAGTTTATATATGTAATATGAAAATAATTAATTAATATCATTTGTAGTTAATGTGATATTTATTAGGAGAGAGAAGCGAAAAAATAAAATTTAGTAGCTTTAAAATTGTGACAAGTGATATACAAAAACTTTTTTTATTAGTATTGGTAGATTGATAGATCGATAGATATTCATATTCTACATCCTCTCTTCTTTTCAAAGAATGTGCAAATGAACAATCAATCAGTGTAGAAAACCAATTACCATGATTGAACCGTTGATCAACGTATCAAGACGGGTCAACTCTAAGAAGATATATACGTGTTGAAAATCTTGAAGATAGAAGAACCATGGTCGATGGATGGATTGATCGCGGATAGACCAACTCAAGATAATATATATTATAAGGTGAAACCTATAAAGCATAAATAGTTGGAACAATATTCCTTAATAATATTATTCAATGTGTTTTTTAGTGTCGAAAACTCAACATAGGATTCAAGACTTCCATTACTCGATAAAGATATTGAATTTAGTTGATAAATTTTGAACATAAAAACCAAGTTATGTTAATTAGCTTTACTTAAAAGAATTTTACTTATGTATTAATTAAGTTGATTGTTTTAGTAAATGGAGTAAATTGTATGAAAACAATATGTATACTTAAACAACATTAGCTACTTGTTTAACCAGGCCGTATTGAACAATCCTTTTAACCAACGGTTAAAAGTTGGTTAAAACCAAAATGTATTACTTAGAAACTTGAGGGCCTGTTCTGTCATTTTGTAAAATTGAGTTGTTAATTCGTTGTAAACAAATTTAATTGGTGAGTGATTTTTCATTGAGTATTCGATTTCAATTTCTTTCTTCTTTTGTAAACGAGCCGAACCGAATTAAATCGTAGAGAAGAAATCGGCCTATGCTTTCAAATTGGTTAAACCTGTTTTCAAACTAGTCAACCAGTTCTTTCCCCTTGAAAACCGGTTTGATCCTAAAGCGGCTTGGACGAAACCCAATTCAACTGCCTTTAAGTATGGCTGTTCAAAAAGCTCACACTGCGTATCACACTCGAAGTTTGCTCGAAATCGACTTGGTTTGTAATCGAGCTGAGCTGGCTCGACTCCATTTGTAAACGAGCAGAGCCCGAGCCAAGGTATGCTTGTTAGTTGGTTTGTTAACTCATTGGTGAGCTCTCTCGTTAGCCTGTTTAAAATAAAGGTTGAATATAATTTATATAAATTATAAACCCAGTATATGTCATATTAAGCATAAACATAATGATAATAGTCTACGAAATACCAATCACATATTATTGTTTCAATGAGATAAGGATAACAAATATAAAAAATGTTAAAATTGTTATTTATCTGTATAAAGATTTTTTTAAAAATAACAAAAGTATTAATTTTTAAATAAACTAGCTGAGACCAAACTCACAATTTAAACTCCTTAAGATAAACGAGCCGGCTTGATTCGATTTTTAAAAAAACCGAGCCCAAGACCACCCTGGCTCGATTCGAGTCATTCACAACAAACTTGTTTGGTTCAATAACCCAATTTATGCACAGTGACGATAACTCAATAAGTCGATAACAAAATATGGGCTGGTTATCGCTGTTGTGTGCACTAATCATGAGCACGTTGACATTGGAAGTTTGTTATCTCTTAACGTCTTTTAATATTGTGTAAAGGTAGCTAGGCTTTTATAAATTTAAACTATTTTAATTTTAAAAAGGAAAAAAATCATAACTTACTTAGAAATGTAAGAAATCAACTAGGATAGTATGATAAATAAAACTTGTTTATGTGAATATATATAAGATTTGTTAGTATCTTGTTGGATTGAATATTGACTGAAACTTCAAAGTATTTGTTACACAACGGTTTCTTTAATTTTAATTATAAAAACTTCGTAGAACTAGTTACAAAATTATTTCATTTTATTTTTCTATTTTGTTTTCTCTGAGATAAAATTAGAAATATAATTAAATAAAACATTCAATTCCGTTAATAATCTAGGGGTAAGGATAAGATGTCTAAGTAATCCAATTGTGAAAATCCTTAGGAATACTAGCCTTGTGTTAAAATTTACTAAGAAATCAACGACGGACCTTAGCAACGACCACCAGCAGATCATCATCATCTTCAAAATATGAGGTACCCTCTCGTACAAAACTCCACGCCTTTTTTCCTTTCTACATGAGCTATTGCATCGTTTTAAAAGTCCTACTGATTTCTTCTAAAACGCGTCGACACGTCGTCAAATAATATAAACATCATCGTGCATGCGCTAGTTCCATACGTTCATTTGCCATATTTTGTAAATGCTTCACATGTTTAGAATATAATGGATAACTTCACACTATATCTC
This sequence comes from Flaveria ramosissima, assembly GCA_025215565.1. Classification (NCBI taxonomy): domain Eukaryota; kingdom Viridiplantae; phylum Streptophyta; class Magnoliopsida; order Asterales; family Asteraceae; genus Flaveria; species Flaveria ramosissima. Next base: position 44,964,623 of record CM046032.1, on the reverse strand, counting down.
TCGATCTTTGATCTTTGCTATTTTACTCAAACCATCCATTTGCATAAGACTAGTATATCAGAAAATATATTTAAATACAAAATTAAAATATTGCTAAATAAAAAACACAACATACCATAAGTTGTAATCTACCTTAGTGATTTTAAAACCCATGTGGGTTGCCTCTTGAGACCCTAGATAGTTACATATAAAACAGTACGAAGCCAATACCAATCTATGTAATCCTCACAAGCACTAGTTGTTCATGTCACCACTCTATTATTAATATTTAAATTTATGTTATAGTTTATTTTTAGCATATCCGGCAACATATGGTTTTGAACTTTATCATTTTGAGGTATTTTGACCATAGACTATTTCATTATCATACGATAAATCCCATAAAGCTTATACATATTAAAGTAAGTTATATTTTTACCAAATTTCAAGAGAAATGAATGTGTTTATAAAGGCATCTGTACCAAAGCGGTTACTAGAACATGATCAACTGTCTTATAACCACAATCGATTTGGGATAGTAAAAACAACTACTCTTATATAGTCTTTACACTTTTTAGAATAGAATGTCAAATGACAAACCTGAGACTTTTTGTTTATATTTCTAACATATAGCGTGTGTCATCCACCAAAGTATTCTTAAACTAATAAAAAGTTGCGTGTTCTTTTTGTCAAGAATAACATAATATGAACAATTAGACAAGCAATCACCATCAAATTAACTTATTTTAAAAATTCTAATGAAGTGAAAAAATAATAAATTTTGAAATAAAATTAAAATATGCAATGGGTATAGATGTTGAGCTTGTTGGATGATCTATATTTATAATGTGATTTCCTAGCTTAAATAGCGAGCTCTAATTTCTATGATTTATTTGTGAATTCGTTGGTTCTATAAGCGAACCCTAGCTAGCTTCCCCAAATTTGTTGCCCCAATAACGAACTTGTGAGATTCTACAAAGATCATCTCGTCTTCCTTGAATTCGCTTACCGCCCCTACGATTATTTACCCTTATTAATCCTTGCAACCAATTTGTCTTCATTGAATTCACTTCCCTAAAAAGTGAAACCAATGAATTTGCTTAGCCCTTAAGCAAACCACTAAGTGATTTGTAATGTTGGTAATAATTGATAATATGAATTCCCTTATACATAAATGTGCAAAGGTTTCAAAAAGCACACACCTACATGGGCAAGTGGTTTTGCAAAACCATCATAGTCCTACTATGAAATGCTCTTCATTGGTGTAGGCTGATGAGTTAAACAACGATCGTTTAACAAAATAAAACACTACGTACAAATACTTATATAAATTCATTACGATTATTCTTTTCCAGAAATGTCCCAAAATTGTGACTCCTAAGAATTTAATGTTAATAACTATTTGTTATGCTTCTCATCTTAACGATTTCTAATCAAATTATGTTATATCTATTGGTGTAATTGGATTGCATAGTTGAACAAAACAAACATATATAATACACATTAAACAACTTTGGATCGAGCTAGGTGTGGAAGCACAATTGTTCGAGTTTATTATGATATTATATTCAAATATCGCTTCACTAGTTTACTGACAGACTAAATTGTAATTTCTGACGGACTAAATTCTAATTGCATAAATAATAAGGCAATATGTTTTGTCTTACTTTAGTACAAAACAAAAAATATATAAGCAGCGTGCCCGTAGTGAAGATCTAGCTAGACCAAGGGAAAATGATGGCCGATGTAATGGGCCCAATAGTCATAGATATTGTTGATGAATTCTTTTAAAAGTAACCATACATTTATTATCCATTTAAATTGCTTATTTGTAGTAGATACGTAAATTCACTAAAGATAATATGTATCATTCTATCTTATTCAATAATTTTATTCAATAATGTTAAAGTCGAGCCAAATGACTAATATCATATGGGTCCGTATCCGTTGGAGATAATTCAATGTATGCCCTTGTCGCGATTATTGTGTTGGCAGTTTCACTAGGATGCAAACCATCAAAGAAAATCGACAAAGCCCGAACAAGACAAGGGCTCGAGTTTGGAACACATAGTCCATCATCTCCCCTTACTGGACAACACGGAGCACCTGGTAATGGTACATCTACAAAATCCAAACATTTCGATAAATAAACACCATTCGTAACTAAAAAATAAATATAAAGTTGTAATTAACATGTAACACGATCAATTTTGTGTGTTTGCAGTGATGGGTTACCTCCTTGTGGTGCTGATATGCTCCTAAGGTTGATGAAAGTGAATCTTGCATCTAAGTAATTTGAGTTGAGCTCATCAACAAGACTCTTAAGCCTGTCATTAAACAGCTTAACCGCATCATTGATCCACTCTACACAAGGCTTCCCATCGGTTCCAAACCTATTTATCTCAACCGGGGTGCACCCTATTTGACCCAAACCGAACACAACAATCTTCCTAGCTCCCATATTGTACAACGTCTATCATATGATGATATTAACAACACTTAAATAATCAGAGTGATACATTCGACTATACGATACTCAAAAGGGAAGATCATAAACAAATTGTGCACCTTTAGTTGTTGAGAGTATTGTTGCACGAGGACCACGGCATATTGATCGACCGTAAATGTTGTGCTTGTAGGGTAAAAACTAGGTATCAAGTAGTTATTAATGTAGTCATTGCTTCCTATATTTGACAAGTAAATGCATTTTTTCAGGTATTCATCGGTAAATGTTTTGTTGTTTTGCAATGCTGAAAGGCGCGAGATTATTGCTTGATGATTAAGTAATTGTCGATCCAGGCTGATCCGATCACCCTACAATGACATATATAACACGACCAAATATAAAACAACAGTTTCGTGTTTAATTTGATTCCAAAAGAGAATCATATGATTGATGTTTACCAGCTGACTTCCAGTTTCCTCTCTGATACCAGCGCTACCACTACCGTAGTTTACACCCGTGTTGATCTCTTGGTCAGTTGCGGTAGCATAAGGTGGAATGAAGTCAGGAAAACCTAGAAATTGACCTGAAATCAAGTAAACGATTTGTTGACATCAACGTATTACAGTTCATTTTTCTTTAAAAAAATATAAATGCGTGATATAGTTCACAAAGATTATATAGCATTGACTTTATTATTTAAAACACTTGAGTATCAAACGTACAATATCTGAAATATATACTATAAGAATTAAATAACTATAAAGCTTGAATACCATAATTCGATTTATTTTATTTTAATACGCATATATAGTACACGTATCGTAATATCTGTTATTTGAACAGTAATTAATAAATATGTTTATAGTGATGATTTAGTACACGTGGAATTTTAAGCTTTAGGAAGTTATATAAATTCTTTCATTTCAGATCACGAGTTGTTTAAAAAACGAGCTTGTTAAAAGCTTAAATCGAGCCGAGCTTAAACGAGTTTGAATCGAGCTGAGATTAAACGAGCTCGAGCCCAATATATTTCGGCTCATTTAGTAAACTAGCTCAAGCCCAAGCTTCCGAGCTTGAGCTCTCTTTAGTCAAAAGGAGCCGAGCTCGAGCATTGATGAGCTCAGGGTTACAAAACAAGTGTTGTACAGAAAAACTTATGTTTTTGAATGAAATGTATTATCACTCATGAGATTCTAACATTGTTAATCGTTCGTTAGTGTCCTATATAATTTTGTTCACAGAATTTCATGAAATAGAATTTTTGAAAGAAAAAGAGACAGACCAATGATGTCCGCAACTGTCCGACCGTTGGTGAATCTACCGGTGATACCTTGTGGGAAATCAATCCCATAAGGCGGGTAATTGACTTTAGCCGCGGTTTCTAGCCCATTATTATTGCCACTATCAACCAATGAGTCTCCAAATATGAAGTAACACGGGACTTGTGGTTCAGCAGCAACTACAAATGTTGCAACCTGTATCAATCCCATAAATATGACTTCATGATACAATAGGCCAAGTTTACGAGTCATGTTTGTTGGGACTACAAAGAGAGGGGTAAGACTAATTAATTTGAATGCAAAGTGCATAATACTTATAGAACCACAGAAGATAAGGTGGATAAGTGGGAGTTCTTTTTTTCTTTTTCTTTTTCAACGGAGGTAGGCAAGTGGGAATCAAGGGTTAATATCTTGAACTCGGGACCGAACCGTAGGGATGAAATCGGTTTGTAATTGTATGCTTTCAAACTAGTTAAACCCGAACTAAATCAGTTAAACCCGGTTCCAAACTAGGCAACCTGTTTCTTTCCCCTTGAAGACTGGTTTAAATATGAAGCGGCTTGGACAAAACCCAACTCAACTGTTTTTAAGTAGGGTTGTTTAAAAAGCTCGTGGCTCGCATTTCGCTCGAAATTGGTTTGGTTTGTAAACGTGCCGAGCCGTCTTGGCTCGATTTGTAAACAAGCAGAGCCCGAGTCAGGGTCTGCTCAGGCCGTGGCCCGCTCATTAGCTAGCTCGTTAGTTTTTTAAATTAAAGGTTGTATCATATTTTCTATAAATTATAAACCAAATTTATGTCATGTTATTTAAATAGATAATAGAATATGGTTAGTTGATATTTTCAAATAAAAAACTCGAGCATAAACATATACATGATGGTTATAGTTCATGAAATCGAAATATCGTAACATTGTTTTTAATAAGTAAAAAAACATATATAAAAATATTAAACTTTGTATTTATATATATAAAGATATTATAAATAACAAAATTATTATTTTTAAATTGGATTTTAATAATTCAAACCATTACTTATTACCGATAATAATTCATACTATTAATTTGGCCAATAACACTCTCAACTTTTACATTTATTGCCAACAAAATTCCAAATGATATCAAATATTTACATGTGATTTGTATTATCTTAGGCTCAATTTAATTTGTATGTGATGCAGGTGACAACCCATATGAACCTATACCGAGATGGGATAAAATGAAATTCGAGCTGAAGATTATTCAGATAATTAAGTAATATTTAATTTTAGATTATCTATTATTTTATTTATAGTTATTGTTCCTATTATTTATTTGGTTTATTCATGTTTATACTGCATACATATACTCTTTTATTTCATTTATAATCATTACTGTAAACGCAATTCAGTGCAAATCAAACGTGAGTATTTCAACGTATGTTACTGATACTGTCATCGGTAATAAAAGCAAAAATTAAAAGTGTTGTCGGTCAAATTAATAATATGGATTATAATCGGTTAATTAGTAATATTTTGGATTATTAAAATCTATTATCTCTTTTAAAACAAACAATTTGGCTCACCGGCCGCCTTGGCTAGTATATAAACGAGCCGAGTCCGAGCTCACATTATGGATTCCTTATAATAAATGAGCTGGCTCGACTTGACTTAATTTATAAACGAGCTGCGACCAAGACCAAGGGCGAAGCATTGAAGGAGCCAGAGCCCCCCCCCCCCCTTTTTTTTTCGTCAGTAGTTTTAATTTTTGATACCCTACGTAATTTTTTTATATATATAACGAGTTTGCCCCCCCTCCCCCTTTAAAAAATTTATTTTCGCCCCTGCCCCCTATGAAAATACACAAACTCCGCCACTGATCAATACCACCTTGACTCGGTTCGGCTCCTATTACAACCCTATCTTTAACCTAACCCAAACCAGTTTCACGACAACTTGGTTGGGTCCATAACCCAATTTGTGCACTTCTAACATGTCTAGTCTAGAATATAATAACGTGACGATAAGTCGATAACAAAATACGGTCCGCGTATCGCTGTTGTGGACTTTAACGATCAACATGTGTGCACTCATCATGGTTGACATTGGAAGTTTGTTCTCTTAACGTCTTTTAATATTGTTTAAAGGTTGCTAGGCTTTTATAAATATAAACTATTTTAATTTAAAAAGAAAATAACAAATTCATAACTTACTTAGAAATGTAAGATAATAATTAAAAAAGTATTATAAATGAAGCATTTTTATTTAAATATAAGATTTGTTAGTATCTTTTGGATTTAATTCTGTTCGAAACTTCAGTGTATTTGTTACACAACGGTTTCTTTTACTTTTTATTTTTAAAACTTTATTAAATTTGTTACATATTTGTTTCATTTTATTTTTTTTATTTTGGTTTTTCTAAGATAGAATTGATTTTATTAAACATCACTTGAGCAATTAAATTTGAGGCATCCTAAAGAATCAACGACAGACATTAGCGATGACCACTGACGGATATGATCATCATCATGATCAAAGTATGAGGCAGGTACCGTCATGTTCAAAATTTGTTTACGTCCAAGTTTAAAATTTGAGGCCCCCTATGTTCGAAATGTGACGCACCCTCTTGCTCTACATTCGAGCGGTCCTGTCTTAGCAACCAGACCACCACGTCTTTTTTTCCTTTCTACATGAAGTTTGAGCTATAGTGTTATTTTGAAAGTCCAACAATTTTCTTCTCAAATGTGTCGACATATAACATAAACATATCGTGCATGCCCTAGTTCCATACCCTCATTTGCAATATTTTGTAAATGCTTCATACGTTTAAAATATCATGAATAACTTCACATTATATATATGTTCAGGTTCATTGTACGGATTGCACGCAGTTGGATCTTTGAGAAAATTTGTCTTTATTTGATTTGATATGCATTTGGACCTTATTCTCCCTCTTATATTACCATTTTAAGGTATTTTCACAATAGACTGCTTAATTATTAAATGATAAACCCCGTATAGTTTATACATCTTAAAGTGTAGCTGGCGCTTTATCAAATTCAACAGAAATGAATGTGATTTCGAAAGCCATCTCTACAATTGTCGTATAATCGTAATTGATTAGGACAGTAAAATCAGTTACTCTTATATAGCTCTTTAAAATTTCCAAGATAGAATGTCATGCGACTGATGTGAGTATGTTGGAATGGTATTTTAAGTGTTTTTAAATGTTAAATGTAATTACTCGTTTTTATACATTTGATTGTTTTGAATAAGTTAACTACGAGTTGTAGTGATTTTGTAGGTAAAATGCTCAACTTGGAAGCTTACATGGTGAAGAAAGGCATTGGACGAGTCGAGAAACAAATATTCCAAGTACAACAGAAAAGCCTACCACTATAGCCTACAGTAGCCATCGTAGGCTACGATAGCTTCAGTTTCAAAACAACAGAAAAACATCCATGGTAACCTACGCTGGCTAGGCTATGCCAAGGCCGACGTGAAACACATATAAATTCACAATTTTGTTGATTTCAGCTACCACTTGTATCCCATTCGACCTAGGGTGACTTTTGACGAATTTAAGAATTCCTAGGCCATTGTTTACCATTCAACCTCTCTCCAACAATATACAATCATCCAATATGCAAATAATCAAATGTTTTGAAGATCATTCAAAACATTAAGTTTTAATAGATCATTCAACAATGATGAGTGGCTAAATTTCTCGTGATCTACTTTGGGTAATAGGTTTTGTGTGATTAGGTTATTGTTTGTGTTTAACTTGTGTCGAGATTAAACTTTAGTACTCATTAAGTTCTTTTATAATCTTAACTTGTGTTTTGGTTGTTTAAACAATTGTTTTTGTTTAACCTTTATTTGAATGTCATATAATCTTGTGTGAATTGTATGGTTGTAAAGTTTTGGTTACTAACTGAATTAGTATTGTGTACCATTAAGTTTTAGTTATATAGCTATGTCACTTAAGCGCTACACATATAGAATCCCCGTTAAGGATTTTCCACTAAGCTAAACTAAACAATTACCGTAAACCAAACCTAGATTCCATAGTGGATCACCCTTGCTTATAATTGTCTTCCTAATCAATTTTAATTACTTGCAACGTGTTTTACTAGTAACTAGTTACTCATTCATAATCTGATTTTCACAGCCAAAAGACAATAAAGTAATAAATTAGTCAACGAATGAAACAAATCATGTAACACTAATCACCTGTTTTTCGTGGATACGACACCTGACTTATACTAACTATATAGGTTAATAAGGTCTTTGAATGACCCTAACAACAAACTTGTGAGATTCTACAAAGATCATCTTGTATTTCTTGAATTTGGTTCCTTTACCAGCAACCTTATGTATTATTTATCTTCAGTCCTTGTGATATCGGTTTGTCAAGCCTAATCAAAAACAATTTATAACAATCCAAACTCACCTAAGATAGCTAGGGTAAGTCGGGTCGATCCACAGGGAATATGTGGAAAGTGTGGTTCAACTCGTAAAGTCTAAGGGTTTATTGAAAATACTTTTAACTTAATTAAATTGCAAAAAGTACTTAAATCAAAAAGGAAAATTGATTGTAACTAATGGTGAGAGAAGTAATCCTCTCCGGGGTTCAGGTTTACGACTCAGGCTTGCTCTTTTAGTTTAACGGGTCACATAGACATAACCAAATTAACTCGTTTTAAGATAATGAATTGAATGAAACTGTGTCTATGCACTTATCCGAATCATACCCTACGTTTGTTTTACCCAATCCCATCCACAATTGACGTTTACAGATGTAAAGAAATCTAAAACATTCAAGAACAGAACAATTGGATTGAAGATAAAACACGTATTTTAGAATCGCAAAACGATTAATAATGTTACTCGGTTTAATTCACCGTGTTCAAACATTAAGATTAACAAAAAACAATCAAGAACAAGTCATAGTATAAACCTTACCACCCGGAGAAGATCACGGGTGGATTAGCCGGACATGGAAACGAAAAACAACTCAAAATCGCAAGTAAACATGGTATCTAACATTAAAGATTCAAACCGGATGTTAAAAATGAGATCTTGAGCCTTGAAATCGCCTCCGGAAGCCTCCTAGATCGATTGGGGTCGTTCGGGAACCTTGGGGGCGGCTTAGAGTGAAAAGTATTCCTTAAACCCTAATTTTTGCGACTTATAAGTGATTTCAGCGCGTCATCTACCGTAGGTCAGCTTTCTGCCGTAAGTCAGGTTAGGGCCATTCTGTTTATTTTTGAACTAATGCACCGTAAGTCATGTTTCCGCCGTAAGTCATGGCCAATCAGCTTTGTCCGATTCTTGTTTTCTTCGTAACTTCTTCGTTCGAACTCCGTTTTCCTCCCCGTTTGCGGACATGTTCTCGTAATTGAATCCTCTATCACCTCATCTATCATGATATTCATTTATCAACCATATACATTCTTTAAAACACGTAAAATCATCGCCTTTAACCTTCAAAACACCAAATCATCGTAGTTAACTTATTCAACACAATACTTTATATATGAGCTCATTAAACACATTAAAGTTAACTATTTAATTATGATAAACATTGTTCCAATCCCCTTACATCACATCCCCACACTTGTTTCTCGCTTGCCCTCAAGCGAGGTTGCTTTTAAAACTCAATAATATAGGTTAATTTTTTTTTCTTTTTCAAATAAGACACACAAATACTAACCATCACCCAAGGTTCAAAGTCATACCCGATTTCCAAACTCGATAATCATAACTCGTTAACAACCATACACCCTCTAACCCGTAGAATTTCCTAACTAGAGGTCCCAAACTCTAAGTGGCTCCCTTGCACATGGCACACCCCTCACAATAAGACTCTCCACTCAGCTTGATTTCTGAACTCGGCAAAAGATGTGCCGGTAATTTATGAACACTCAACAATAATGCAAACTAGTGAGCATAGGCTTGTAAGACAATCACCTCTCCACCCACTAACACAAGATATCACACCAATCATGAGGGCTTTTCAAAGGTTGTAATGTTAGGCTGAGGTTTGGGTAGGACTAATTTGGGCTATAGTGACTAGGGTGATGGGATGCTTGAGTTAACTACTTTATTCAACACTAAACTACTTCGAATACTTCAACTACAACTTATTTCAAAGCATAATCTTTTTTTTTTCTTGTCTAATAATTCAGTCTTTCAAACTTAACTATTTCAACAACTTTCTTTTCTTTTTTTCTTCTTTTTTTTTACTAATGAACCTAAATTAACAAAATACAATGGAGTGCACTCAACTTAGCTATCCCCAACTGCAACTTCAAAACATGATATCAAATCAAACTTAACACTATTACCACTAATTAACTCAAGTTCCATCACACGGGTAAACAAATGAATAGGCTAAACAAATGGCTAATGGGTCAAAAAATTTAGTTTAAACAAATGAATGGGGAAAAGGCTCAAACTTGGCTACTAGTGAATAGATGTCGGATGGGTGGATCCTATGGGGTTATTCTATGGTTGATCCTATGCCTCAATCACTTCAATGTGAATCTCGGTCTCGAATCTCAAGATGCACTCGTCCCACAAGTTCTACCACTAAGTAGGCACTATTGCACTCTCAACAAGCAATTAGATATAACAATATCAAAGAATAGGCTTCTCACATATGGAAACGGTGGAATTGGGTTACCGACATGACACATGCAAGTTTACTACACCCAAAGTTTGTCATCCCTAGTTAGGCATTCCTTTTCCAACTTCCACAAACCCACCGGGTTTAAACATTTAGGGAATCACCTATGACCAAGAACCTTAACCAATGATTAGTATTTTAAGAGAAAAATGTTAAGAATTTTAAAATTTGTCCAAATATCCATTTCTCCAAAATGTGTCTATCGACGCTTCCCCCATCCCCACACTTGGGATACATTGTCCCCAATGTATGGTTGTTTCAAATTTAACATGACTTCTTGTGATCTTACCAGCCCCAAACACTCTGTCAAGTGCAAAACAAAATAGCAAAAAAGTCAAAGAAAGTTCACATGGACCTGATGGCGGATGATTTGATAGTGCTTCAATATTATTATATGGAGACTGTGGGTAAACCTGCCAAGCACCTCATCAAATATGCTTCTAAAATTCCACGTGCTTCCCCACACTTGCATGTTTGCATTAGCTATATAAAACTAAAAACACAACAAAAACTAAAAAAATAATAAAACTCATTTTCGTAGGAATCACGATTGCATTTAGCATATGCAACAAGCCTTTTAAACCTCTCGATAGGCCCGAGTGGACGAGTGAAGTCTCGTGAGGGTTTCTAGTGAACACACCCACAAAGTTCAAAACAACTAAGAACATTAAAAATTACCAATATCTCGGGTTGCCTCCCAAGTAGCGCTAAGTTTTAGGTCTTCAGCCAGACCGTACCTGTCACCACTCATGGTGGTCGAAAGTGGTGCTTGCCTTCTGAGAGTCCTATAACTATTTGCTTTTGTTGATCTAGTGGGTTCCTAATGTCATCAAAACATGGACCGAACATCATTGTATCAACTTGAGAATTTTTAGGATCAAGTGGATCACTAACTTTTTCCTTCCATTTTGGCTTCTCATGCTTTATTTCCATCTTTATCACCGGCTCTTTATTTTCTTTTGAATCTACAAACTCTTTCAAATCTACCTGCTTAGCCCTATCATACTTAAAACCATTCTCAAAAGTTATGTACTCGCTTACATGTGAGATGTAGGGAGGAACACACACGTTAGTCACATTTGCATTAAAAAGTTTGTCATTAACAAAATAAGTGATTGACTTGGAAAACACATCAAAACGTAACTTACAGGTTTCACATGTCATATCAATTGTTCCATCCCGACAGTTGATTTGAGCATTGGCAGTTGCCAAAAATGGTCGACCTAAAATAACTTTTTGTTGCTCGTTTGTTCTCACTGGTACATAGTCAAGCACCATAAAGTCCACCGGGTAGTGGAAATCTCCCAACTTGATCATCACATCTTTTACCATCCCCCGAGGACGTTTGCAAGTCAAGTCAGCTAACACCATGGTAGTGTCAACCTCCTGTAAAGGGCCAAACTCATATTGATCATATAACGCACCAGGCAAGATACTAACACTTGCCCCATAATCCAAGAGGGCCTTTTTTATCTTGAACTTCCCCACTTTGATTGGAATAACAGGGTCTCCTGGGTCATTCTTTTTTGCTGTATCGACTTCATTTTCCTTACCTGTAACTTGATTTGAAAAAGAAATAAAGTCGTTAGTGAAAATTTCAGAATTAGGAAGGATACTAACTGAATTAATGTGGACATTTTTCATGTTCTTTATGTTTGTCCCTTGATGTTGTGGATTCATGATCGTATCACTTGGTAGCTTCCCTGGATCTTTCCTAAGAGTTGCCACTTCTTCTGCTAGTTGACCAACTTGCTTGGTCAAAGCCTCAACACTCTTGTCTCTCACTTCATTAGATTTCTTCATCTCCTTCATAAATTCCAGAAGTTCCCTATTTGATGGCTCTACAATTCCTCCCCATCCACCCTCGTCTTGATTATTTTGGTAGTTCCTCTGACCAGCCCTGTTATAATTCCCCATATTGTATTGACCACTTTGACCCATTGACCTGTTTTGATATTGCTGATGTGAATTACCTTGAAAGTTTGGGTTCAATTGGTTATCTGGATTACCAAATCTGAGGTTTGGGTGATTCCTCAAACCAGGGTGATAAGTGTTATTATTGGGGTTGTTGTTGTATGGTCGCCTATCACCCTGCACATAATTCATTTCTTCCAACCCTTCATCAAACTTTGGACAATCTCTCGCCGTGTGTCCAGCTTCACCACATCCCTGACATATAACAAAAGAACTTGTAGCCTTTACTGTAGCCTTACCTGCTGACTGACCCAACCTTGAAGCTCTTCTATCCACATCATCAACCACATTCCTTGATCTCCTACGAGATTGAGCTTGTCTTTTTGAGTGTATACTCATCCGTTCCAGTAGCTCCCAGTCATCATCCTCAGTATTAGTCATGAAAGTTCCTGCATTTGTTGAATTCACATCTCGCACATCTTCAGCAGATAACCCATCATAAAAGGAAGAAATCAACTCCCATTGGGGAATGTCGTGATGTGGACAGGTTCTCAATAACTCCTTGAACCTTGTCCAAGCCTCATGAAATGGCTCATCTGGTTGCTGACTGAAGGTACGAATGGCAGTCCTGGCCTCACTTGTTTTCTGTGGTGTATAGTATTCCTCTAAGAACGCCAGCTGCATTTGCTCCCAAGTGTAAATGCTGGAAGCAGGTAGTGAATGGAACCATTTCTTCGCATTTCCTTTCAATGTAAACTGGAATAGAACCAACATCACTTCCTCTGGTGTGAAACCTTGTGCCCCGATGGTCTCGCAGATGGCACTGAACTCATTAAGGTGCAGATAAGGTTCTTCTTTGGATACTCCATGAAACTCTGGAAGAATAGCCAAACTGTTGGATCTAATCTCAAATGACCTCCCTCTCACTTGCGGCCTGACTATGGGTGATGTAGCTCCAGCTATGGTGGGGCGAAAATGGCTATCAACCCCTTGAACTATAGCTTGGTGTGGTTGAAGCCCGGGGTTTGGATTTGCCCGAGGGAACTCTTGCCTTCGACCTTGACCTCGGCCTAGGTTCTGCCTTTGCTGCCTTGGTTGTTCATTCTGTCTATACCGACCTGGATTGTTATTGGGTTCATTGTGTTGCACCTCATCTTCAGCATATTCCTCTTCATACCCATCACTTCGTCCATCTATGTCATCATCCCAAGTATGGATACTCAGCCTGTCAAATCTATCCTCTTCCTCCTCGAACCTGTTACCCCCCCTTTGTTGTCTTAGATTCTGTCTTGGAGGTCCATGTTGGTATGGGTTCTGCCTTGGTTGAGGATATGGATTTTGTCTTTGAGATTGCGGATTCTGGCCAATTGGGTTTTGTGCTTGTGGCTGCACATTTGGGTATGGTAATGGATCATTTGGTTGGTTTGGTGGAGGTTGATCAAGTGGTGGATGTGGTGGTTGGTCATCGGGTGGATTTTGGTTAAGTGGTGGTGGTGGGTTGTGTTCCATCTTGTACTTTTGACTGCACTTGATGATTGGGTTTTTGCACGGGATTGTGCTCGATTTCTTCGAGCGGTCTTTTCAACTTCTGGGTCAAAAATTAATGGAGACTTATTCCTTGCGTACCGGGTATGCATGCACGGAGCTGTCACCTGCACACAACAAGCACACCTAGCGTAACAACAAAAAAGAAAGTAAATAAAAAAAACAAGCTAAACTAAGAATCAAACGAAACACTTTGCGCACTAATTCCCTGGCAACGGCGCCATTTTGATATCGGTTTGTCAAGCCTAATCAAAAACAATTTATAACAATCCAAACTCACCTAAGATAGCTAGGGTAAGTCGGGTCGATCCACAGGGAATATGTGGAAAGTGTGGTTCAACTCGTAAAGTCTAAGGGTTTATTGAAAATACTTTTAACTTAATTAAATTGCAAAAAGTACTTAAATCAAAAAGGAAAATTGATTGTAACTAATGGTGAGAGAAGTAATCCTCTCCGGGGTTCAGGTTTACGACTCAGGCTTGCTCTTTTAGTTTAACGGGTCACATAGACATAACCAAATTAACTCGTTTTAAGATAATGAATTGAATGAAACTGTGTCTATGCACTTATCCGAATCATACCCTACGTTTGTTTTACCCAATCCCATCCACAATTGACGTTTACAGATGTAAAGAAATCTAAAACATTCAAGAACAGAACAATTGGATTGAAGATAAAACACGTATTTTAGAATCGCAAAACGATTAATAATGTTACTCGGTTTAATTCACCGTGTTCAAACATTAAGATTAACAAAAAACAATCAAGAACAAGTCATAGTATAAACCTTACCACCCGGAGAAGATCACGGGTGGATTAGCCGGACATGGAAACGAAAAACAACTCAAAATCGCAAGTAAACATGGTATCTAACATTAAAGATTCAAACCGGATGTTAAAAATGAGATCTTGAGCCTTGAAATCGCCTCCGGAAGCCTCCTAGATCGATTGGGGTCGTTCGGGAACCTTGGGGGCGGCTTAGAGTGAAAAGTATTCCTTAAACCCTAATTTTTGCGACTTATAAGTGATTTCAGCGCGTCATCTACCGTAGGTCAGCTTTCTGCCGTAAGTCAGGTTAGGGCCATTCTGTTTATTTTTGAACTAATGCACCGTAAGTCATGTTTCCGCCGTAAGTCATGGCCAATCAGCTTTGTCCGATTCTTGTTTTCTTCGTAACTTCTTCGTTCGAACTCCGTTTTCCTCCCCGTTTGCGGACATGTTCTCGTAATTGAATCCTCTATCACCTCATCTATCATGATATTCATTTATCAACCATATACATTCTTTAAAACACGTAAAATCATCGCCTTTAACCTTCAAAACACCAAATCATCGTAGTTAACTCATTCAACACAATACTTTATATATGAGCTCATTAAACACATTAAAGTTAACTATTTAATTATGATAAACATTGTTCCAATCCCCTTACATCACCTTGAACCATTTTGTTTTCATTGAATTCCCTTCCCTAAAAAGAGCAACCAATGAATTCGCTTGGCCATAATATGAACCCTTAATGTTGATACAATTTCAATACTATGAATTTCCTTGTATCTACATGTGCAAAGGTTTCTAAAATCACCTAGATGTGCAAGTGGTTTCGCAAAACCATCATAATCCTACGATAAGTTGTTTACTAGTGTAGGTTGACGTGTTAAGCGACTAATATGATCATTTAACACAATCTCAACATCAATATAAATGCATTAATTGGTGATTCGAAATAAAACATTATGTACAAATATTTATATGAATTCATTATGAAAGATTATTTTCTAGTAATGTCCTTAAATGGTGTCTCTGAGGAATTTGGTGCTTATAACTATTCATTATGCTTCTTAGATTGTCCATGTTATTACTCTATGAATTCTCCACAATTTGGAGTCTCCTAGAATTCTATATATTCAAATATTTCTTCACCAAGTTAATTTGAATTGCATAATTAATTAGGCAACAAATTGCATAATTAATTAGGCAACCAGATTAGTCTTACTTCAGTATTAAACAAAAAAACATACAAGCAACGTGGTCCGTAACGAAGAACTAGACCAAAGGACAATGATGAACGGTGTAAAGGGCATATAAATCATGGATATTGTTGATGGGTGCTTTAAATGTAAACATACATTTATTATCTATTTGAATTGCTTATTTGTAATACATACATAGAATCACGAAAGAATATGTATCATTCAATCTTATTCAATGTTAAAGTCGAGCCAAATGACTAATATCATATGGATGCGTATCCGCTGGAGACAGTTCAGTGTATGACCTTGTCGCGATGAGCTTGTTCGCAGTTTCACTAGGATGAAAACCATCATAGAAAACGGTCAAATCCCGAACGAGACAAGGGCTCGAGTTTGGAACGCATTGTCCATCTTCCCTTACTTGACAACAAGGACCACCTGGTAATGGTACATCTACAAAATCCAAACATTTCAATAAACAAACACCATCCATAACAAAAAAGTATTAATGATGTTGTAATCAACATGTAACACGATAAAATTTGTGTGTTTGAACCGATGGGTTACCTCCTTGTGGCGCCGATATACTAGTAAGGTTGATGAAAGTGAATTTTGCATCTAAGTAATTAGAGTTGAGCGTAATAACAAGACTCTTAAGCTTGTCATTAAATAGCTTAACCGCGTCATTGATCCATTCTACGCAAGGTTTCCCATTGGTTCCAAACCTTTTTATCTCAGCCGGGGTGCACCCTATTTGACCCAAACCGAACACAGCAATCTTCCTAGCTCCCATATTGTACAACGTCTATCGTATGATGATAACAACAAAACTTAAATATTTAGAGTGAGACATTCGACCAAACGATACACAAAAGGGAAGATCATAAGATAAATTGTGTACCTTTAGTTGTTGAGAGTATTGTTGCACAAGGACCGCGGCATATTGATCGACGGTATATGTTTTGCTTGTAGGGTAAAAACTAGGTATCAAGTAGTTATTAATGTAGTCATTGCTTCCTATATTAGCCAAGTAAATGCATTTTTTCAGGTATTCGTTAGTAAATGTCTTGTTGTTTTGCAATGCCGAAAGGCGTGAAATTATTGCTTGGTGATTAAGTAGTTGTCTATCCAGGCTGATCCGATCACCCTACAATGACATATATAACACGACCAAATATAAAAACAAAAGTTTATCGTT
Source organism: Flaveria ramosissima (assembly GCA_025215565.1). Lineage (NCBI taxonomy): Eukaryota > Viridiplantae > Streptophyta > Magnoliopsida > Asterales > Asteraceae > Flaveria > Flaveria ramosissima. The sequence goes on along the minus strand of CM046032.1, from coordinate 44,947,622 downwards.
TAATTTGAATTTAAAAGAGAATCATACTATTGAATATATGTTTACCAGATGACTTCCAGATTCCTCTCTGATACCAGCACTACCACTACCGTAGTTTACGCCCGTGCTGATCTCTTGATTAGTTGCGGTAGCATAAGGTGGAATGAACTTAGGAAAACCTAAAAATTGACCTGAAATCAAGTAAACGATTTGTTCACATCAACACATTACAGTCCATTATTCTATTAACAAAAAGTCTAAAAGCGTGATATAGTTCACAAAGATATAGCATTGACTTTATTATTTAAAACCCTCGAGTATCACACGGACGATATCTGAAATATATATTATAAGAGTTAAATAACTATGAAGCTTGAAGACAATAATTCGATTTACTATATTTTAATATGCATATATAGTACACGTATCGTAATATCATGTTATTTCAACAAATTAAGTAATTAAATATGTTTATAGTGATGATTTAGTAATATGGAATTTTAAGCTTTAGTTAGTTATATAGATAATCAAGACAGCTCAAAAGTATTTGGAACCAGTTTGCTAAAAGCTCAAATTAAGTTGAACTTAAACTAGCTCGAGCCTGCTCATATTATGTCTCATTTAATAAACGAGCTCGAGTTCGAGCTTCACATATCGAGTTTGAGCTCTTTTAAATCAAAACGAGCCGAGCTCAGGCTTTACTGATCGGCCTTTTTACACCCCTAAAGTTATATACTACATCAGTTGTAGAATGAGAAGTGTATTAGCTTAAGTTGAACATGTATAACCCTACATTAAATTATACAAAAGTCATGAATTTTTTGAGAAACAATAACTTTTGTGACAAAACTGATAAATGAACATTGAGTAACTTGACTTGAACATGCATTTAAGTAAAATGTAATTTTTTTTCAAATATTGTCATGAAATAGAATTTCAGAAACAAAAGAGAGACAAACCGATGATGTCTGCAACTGTCCGACCATTGGTGAATCTACCGGTGACACCTTGTGGGAAATCAATCCCATAAGGTGGGTAATTCACTTTAGCCGCGGTTGTAAGTCCATTGTTGTTGCCACTGTCAACCAACGAGTCTCCAAATATGAAGTAACACGGAACTTGTGGTTCACCCGCAGCTACAAATGTTGCAGCCTGTATCAACCCAACAAATATGACCACATGATGCAATATGCTAAGTTTACGAGTCATGTTTGTTAGGACTACAAAGAGAGGGGTGAGACTGATTTTGAACGCAAAATGAATACTACTTATAGAAATAGAGAAGATGAGGTGGGCAAGTGGGAATTCTTTTTTTGTTTTTCTAATGGAGGTAGGCAAGTGGGAATCAAAGGTTAATCAACATATATTAAATGATACCATGCGTTTGGCAATTAGTGGTTAATCATTCCATGTGGCATTGAACTAATAATTTTGTTGTTTATTAGTAATTTTGATTTATACTAATATATAACTAAGATTTGTAGTTCAATATATAATAAGATCTATCAGAATATTATCATTTGTTTTGGGGATAAACAAGATCCAATTTAGAATATTAATATATATAACTAGAACTTGTTATTTAACTATAGGTTTTGGTTTTCATTCCTTGAACAATTTAAAGTCTTTTTTGATATCAATAATTAGATAAGATTAAAAAAAGAGCTTAACTTGTGATTCGATATTGGATCCGGTAAGGATAATACAATAAGATGGCTAACAAAACAGGTTAATCCTAGATGCTTCAATCATTTCTGTGGATGACTTAAGTTTTATGATTTTGGAATGGATATCCTAGAAAAGTTCATCATCAAGTGAATCAGTAGATGCCTACACACATGAGCAACCATCACTCCATTGGAGAGTAGGTTCAAGATGAGAAAAAACAGACTGAGAGTTATGCCAAACATACTAGGCTTTCTAAGACTTTGGAGACTGAGATGTCCGTCCAGTGGTCAGTAAGAGGGTTTAACATCATTCCTATAAATCATACATCTTCCTTGAACAAATTAAAGTATTTCCATATAACTACTTGAAATATGTTTGCCAAAGCCATTCATGCATGAGATACGTTGGAATTCAGTTGAGGAATGATATGTAGCAAATCATTATGGATAGTATAATTATCGTAGGATAATAACATATATTCTCTCCCATAGTCTATAGTTATCTTATTAAAAAACGATATATCTCTTAGTAGAATTAATCTAATCAAATCATAATTTTAATTAGTTGTAGAAAATATTATTACAATAAACTCTACCTATGTATTGTCTTTAGTTTATGAACAATAAAAAGGAATTAATTATAGCCACTGTTTTTTGTAAACTCATAAAATATTATTCGTTTACCATAATGTAAAATTCAAAGCCCATAATAAAATTAATATCTTTTTGCCTCGTGTAGAAGAAAATAAAGAAAGCAAAGCATAATGGCTTAATGTGAAGGAGTCCGAGTTTTGTGAGATAACGACCGAGATGGGCTACAACTTACACCACTCTTTTACGCGTGTGTTGACTTTGAAATTCTGTTTTTTCTTTTGTTGTCTTTTATTGTATTCAATACTAACTCATTTAAGAAATGTAACACTTAGATACGAAAATAAATTATAAGTGAGTTACTTTTAGAAATGTTAATCAGATCTATTAGTTAATGATCTAATTACTGTTGTTTCTTATCAGAACGACAAACATACACCCATGTAATCTTATACATCTAAATTAGTTTTTACTATAGAACTTGAAACAAACATCTTAGGATTTGCATCAGTATGTACACCTCATATATTATTGGGTTAAGGGTAGGATTGTAAACGAACCGAACGTTCAGCGTACAGTTCGTGAACCGTTTGGCTGGAAGTTCGTTTTTGTTCGTTCGTTTAATAAATGAAGGAACACGAACGATAAAATTCTGTTTGTTTAGATAAACAAATGAACATGAACAGAGGTTGTATTCGTTTATTTATGTTCATGAACGTTTGATATTTGTTCGTTCATAAGATAATTATGTTAAGTACTTATTTATATTTGGTGGATATTACATAATGTTTGTGATTTTAATTATAAAATCAATATATGAATTATGATGGTTTGTCTTTGTTTGTTTTAAGAAATTTTGTTTGTGTTCATTAATATTCATAAATATTTGTGTTTGTTTGCTTGTCTTCGTCTACGTTCATTTATGTTCATGAACAGTTCATGAACAGATATTGCCTTAATGAATGAATACAAATAAGAAATCTCGGTTGGTAATCGTTCATGAATGGTTCATGAACAAGTTATTTTTTTTAATTTACGAACACGAACGTGGCAGAACACGATTCATTCGGTTCATTTACGGCTCTAGTTAAGAGGATCTGGTAATAATTAATTATAGGAATATTTGTAATCATTAAATTAAAAATCCAAAAGAAAGATGCAACACTTGTGTTGAACGCATTTTGCACGTTAACAGAGTTGTACAAGTATCTTTATTTTATTATGTGAAAATAAGATATGCTAAGATTTTTTTAGATTAAATATTTGTTATAATTTTATATTATTTTTCAAACAACGATTTTTTCGTCTTTTTTATGACTTTGAAGTATGTGTTACCCAACGGTTTCCTTCTCTTTTATTTTCTTATTTTTGGGTTTATAAAAGTTAGAATTGAATAAAAATCATTTTAAAGCTTAAGTCTTTTATTATCATCATTTATTTTGTAGCCGTCCAAAAACTATAAGTGACCTATTCTTAGATTATTATATTTTAACTATAAAATTCTTAGTTTTAACCGTAATGTATGGGCTATATATGTTTGATAAGTTTCTTTCCTTTAAGAAATATGTTGGTTGACAAAACGTTGCACTTTATGGGCATAACTTGTCAAAAGCATTTTGAATTACGTTGATCTACAAAATAGGTTATAACCGTAAAAAAAATTATTACCATAAATATGACCCAACATAAAAATATATATCAATTACGTTGTGTTCTCAATGTTCTTTATAAAGAAAGGAGTGAAAAAGTTATAAAGAAACTGAAAAATGATACTGAGTTTCTTAATGAAAATGAGTGAAAGAAGAAAAATGAAACTTTTAATAATCTTTGCTCTAACTTTCATCCCAAAAAAGACGGATTTAAAGAGAAAATAATCAAATACAATTGTAAAGTTTTGTCATTACTGATTTTATCTTTACGCTTAATATAAGAAAGATTGTGTAGCCTCCAGGGTTGTGAAATTGTAACTTTCTTTAACAGCCTTACAGCTTGTGGACAATTAAAAATTTTGATTTCTTGTTGTTTCATTCAAATTTTGAAACATAAAATTTAACTATATTTTTTTCTGTCTCTTTTGCGAGATACAAAATTACGATGTTGTGAATATAAATGTTGAACTTTAAGCTGCAATATAATTTTTCTTCTTTGTTTGATCTTTAATGGTACATGGAGGTGTTGTTAGTAAAAAGTTGTTGTGTTGTTATTAGAAAGTAACTAGTATTATGCCCCCACATTGCAGGCGGCGTAAAACCATATCAAATAGCACCAATAACACACTACTATCAGTAATCATCAACATCAAAAAATCTCATATTAAAAAAATAAATAAAAAGATGAACCACGCAGGCAAACCGCATAAAAACCAAAAAATAAAACGAAAGAAAATTATACGTAAAAAAGTTGAACCATGCAGACGAAACATAAAACATATAAATTAACCCCATTCGTCTAATTTTGACTTGGATTCCGATAAACTAATTACTTGTTTGCTCAAAATAATTGAACTTAATGTTTTAATTTTGATTCAAAGGAAAGAAAGTGTGGAGTTGAAATAACTCACTCAGAACGCTTTTTAAAGGATTACGTGGTACGATTAGATCGAATAAGCCCTTCTGGAATAAATACTCAGCCGCTTGTGAACCGTCGGGTACTGTTTTATTCAATGTTTGTTCAATTACTCTTTTACCCGCAAAGGCAATGTAGGCATTGGGTTCAGCAATAATGATATCCCCCAACATACCAAAACTAGCTGTCACCCCACCGGTAGTAGGAGATGTAAGGATTGGTACATAGAATAACTTTTTATTTGATTGATAATCATATAAAGCAGAAGATATTTTAGCCATTTGCATCAAGCTCAAACTTTTGGACCAGCGCGTTGCGATGGAGCCGTTAAACAAAAAGTAAGTGTAAAAACATTAAACCACACACGTATACTGTGACATGTTACTCCCAAAATTTAGACCGATACGTAAAATTAAAAATTTTATAAAATATGAAAAGCCTAGGAACAAAGTTGAAAGTAAAAAAAGTATTGGACTTAAATTGTAAAATATGTAAAATATATAAAAATATTAAGTTAAAATAAAAAAGTTAAATATTTAATAAAAAAAGACAAAAAGGTGGGTACAACCCAAAAAACACATTGTATATCACTATCAAACACAAATCACTTGATAAGCATGAGGTAAAACACCTCTATGCACAAACCACTTAGTAATTAGTATTATATATAATTCTATTACATGTGCTGAATGTGTACATTGTGAACCTGGTGAGGGGTTAATACAGTTCGGTCTTTAATAAAATCTATCTCGTTGCAATAGGGGTTAATACAGTTCGGTCTTTAATAAAATCTATCTCGTTGCAATGATATATTTAGAAATTCATAAAACATTAAGTATTAAGGTTGATGATGCGTTCATATTTTGTATGTGTTTTAAGTGTTTAAATATATGTTTTTTACGTGATTTTCCGATCGAGCGTAATCATTTTGTATTATGTTTGAATTGTAAGTGGAAGCTTAATGATGTAATTTAGGGTTTCGCGAAGACTGGATGATATATGGATGAAAAGAGATGAAGAAAATTAAAAATTGATGCAAAATGAGCATACAACGTAACTTACTTCCTAAAGAAAGCAAACTACGTCGTTTCTAAAAATGACAGTTTTTGGGACGTAAGACAGAGGCTAACCACGTTTATCATGGGGGAGAACGTAATTTACGTCTCTAAGGACATAACTTTTATCGTATGGTTAGATTTGACGTAATTCTCCAGATTTTGATCATATTTAAGGAGGGTTATCAATTCTAAAAACCCTAACTCGCATCGGGAGCAAATAGGGATTAACTTTGGTAACTTTTGAGAAATCTTCCACTTCTCCAACTCTTTCCAATCAATAAAAGCATGTTCTAATCCAATTTTGTTGTTGAATTCATGAAGATGCAAGGTTATTCTTCTCGTGATCTATCTCGGGTAATAGGTTTCGTGTTACTAGGTTTTCGTTCGTGTTTAAATTGTGTTGGGATTAAACTTTAGAATATGTTAAATTCTTTATTAAGTTTAACTTGTTTTTTGATTATTTAAACAACTGTTTTAGTGAATCTTGATTTGAATGTCATATAATTTTACGCGAGTTGTGTGATTGCAAAGTTTTGGTTGTTAATTCAATTGGTATTGTGTATTAATACCCGTTAAGTCTTGGTTACCTATATTACTTAATCATTGCACGTTGAGAATCCCCGTTAAGGATTTCCACTAAGTTGAGTTAAACAATTACCGAAAACCAAATTTGAATCTCGGGGTGGATTACTCTTTTTCATAATTCTCTTCTAATAAATTTTTATTATTTGCATTTTTTTTCTTAGTTTATTTGTTAAGCATTTCAAAATTCACTTATCACAGGGAAAAGGTAATAATTCAATAATTCACTAAATTAATCAATTTTCTTACAAATCAGAGTACGACACAACAACCAAAAATTCCACGAGGATTGACAACCTTACTTATCATAACTAGTTTAAGGTGAATAGAAACCCATATTTTACATCTTATTTGATTGGTAGTTCGACATCAATTAGCTGATAAAAGGAAACCAAGTTGTATTCAAATTAAAGATAAAAGATATATAATATTTGATCAGAGATGATTTTAATAAAATTTATATCGAAACATAGATAAAAATAAACAAATCACAATAGTGTATTCAAAATTTGTATAATATTATATATAATACTAATTTTCAACTATGTTATGCATTAGATGGTTGTACCTTATGCTTTTCAAATTTATTTGGCATTAGATGTACCATTAGCTTATCAACTTTACTATGAAATTATATATTATATATAATACTATTTATTAACATTTTTATGCATCAAGTGTTGTATCTTATGTTTAATGGGTTGTACCTCTGATTTTTTATTTTTAAATTTTTACTTTTAATTCTAATACTTTTACGTCTTTTATTTAATCACTATAATTTTTCACTTTCAACTTTGTCTTCTGTACTTTTCATATTTTATAATTTTTCGTTTTACCAATTTTACAAGTTAGAACACTGCAACGTGCGAATGTGGTTCAACGTTTACATTTATTTTTCCCCCTTTTAACGGTTCTGGCACAATGTGCGGCTCTTAGATCAACTTAGTTTATAATATTTTACATTTCATGTGCGTGATTCAACGTTTTTACATCTACTTTTCGTTTGATTTTATAGTTTCGTGTTCTTAATTTTTTTAATATGAGATTTTTCGGTGTTGATGGTTACTGACGGTGATATGACATTAATGTTATTTGGCACGTTTTACGCCCCAGCCGCAACGCGGGGGGACTAAATACTAGTTATATCTAAAAGTTATAGAAAAACAAAATATGTTCAAAAATAACTCTAATATTATAATAGTAAAAAATAATCAGAACTTTAAGAAGTATTTTTTTTATTGCGTTTCGAAGGTTTATATCTTCATAAAACTGGTATTTAATATATATGATAATAAATTGCTCTCAAACTAACTATTTCAACATAAAACAATCAACTGTTTACAATCAAAATGTTTAACTCAAGTAATTAAAATTAATAATCTAGGATTTGGAACACATAATGATAAGTAATTTAATAACAATCCCAACATCATCTCTAGCATTCTAAACATATTATTTTTAGAGATAATTCAACTCAGTTTAATTTTAATTAAAAATTGTTACACGTATCACTTAGGTAGTGTTCTATACGGTGGAATGTAAACAAAGAAATATAATATTGTTATACAACAATAGGTATACTAGTTTATAAAATAGTATATGTCACCAAAAGTTACATCAAGACTATACATGATTCCAGAAGATCAAACTAATGGATGTCTTTTTAATCATTTTCTGTTGCCCCGTCCTTACGTCTATATGTTATCGCTAACCCTTGAATATAATAAATTGTATTTTACAAAAAGGCATATCATACATAAACATGTTTAAGTCTCACAATAGAATACATATATAAAAGTAAAAACGCTTAAGTATCACTTCAGAAAACACCAAAATTTACACATAAACGGGCACGCTTATAAAACCTAGTTAGTTTTATTTGTTTTTAAATCTTACAATGCTATATGTGTATACACAAAACGTTAATATGGTTATCAATTATTTTCAATTAACAAGTCTAAGTCAATAAAAGGATTCATGTTATTGCAACCGAGAACATAAATTGAATTAGGTATAATTGTTATAATATTTCATGTTTTCCGGACCAAATAATAAGCTTAGTTTTGTTTGTTTTCTCATATCTTACAATGTTATATATGTAAAACACTAAATAAAGCTAACAATTATTTTCAATCAAAGTTGCTATGTTAATGCAACCGACATCAATTATCAACAAATATAATATAATATAATATTGATGATAACCATCCACAATAGCTTTTGAAGCTAGGCACATATATCATGATGTATTAATGGTCTGTTTGGTAATTTCGGAATGATTAAATGCTAAACTAGTAAGACGTTCAGACCATTAAGTGCTGATCTAAACCATTAAGAGCTAGTATATCGTTTAACTATTCAAAGGCAAATGATTGACCAATTCAGATAAGAGGTCTTAACCATTCAGCATTAGACCTCTTAACCATTCAGCATTAGTATAATGCTTAACCATTCAGAGGCAAATGTTTGAACCGTTCAAACATTTGCTCTCGAAACAAACAGTCTGAACCATTAAGTGCCGAACCATTCAGACATCTGAACCATTAAGAGGCTGATTCAGATGTTATCAAACAACCCCTAAGGGTTTAGGGTTAAGGGGTTATTTGACAGTTTTTGAATGATTATGTGTTGAACTAAAAAGAGGTTTGAACCATTAAGTGCTGAACCATTAAGAGGTCTGAACCATTAAAATCTAGTATATCGCTTAACAATTGAAAGACAAATATCTAACCAATTCAGATAAGAGGTATTAACCATCAAGATTAGACATCTTAAGCATTTAATATTAATATAATGTTTTACCATCCAGAGACAAATGTTTGAACCATCCACACATTGCTCGTGAAACAAACAGTAAGAATTATTAAGTGTTGAACCATTCAGACATCTGAACCATTAAAAGGCTGATTCAGATGCTGCCAAACAGCCCATGTTTTATCTTATTTATTTGATCTTCGAGTTTTATTTTTCTTTTAATTTATTTTATTATTATTATTTTTATCAATTGTCTTATTTTTCATCACTTTTGTTTCTAACTCAGTCCATGCTCTCATATTGATTATATATTTGTTACTTGTTTCATGTTAGTTTAGTTTTACATAAATGTTAATCCAATCGTTAGTACCTATATCTGCTGAATTACCTTTACATATACCCATATTGAATAATTTACAACAAGAGAAAAAAAATTATATAAATCTATAAAATAAACTAACCATTTTGTTTTGTATTCACAATTTGGTAACTTTTGTGTATACAAAAATGGATTAAAGCTTCTTAAAAGCTGATTTTCTGGAAAAACTATAATAAAAATATTAAGTAGACCCTTTCTACTAATAAATCTCCTAAATTAATAATATCATTCTCTCATTTACTAGGATCGTGAATACTTAAAAGTTTATTCGTATGCTCATCAATTGGTTCTGAATCTTCTTATTCTAATAAAAGGGTAAATGGATATGCCACTTGTCACCACCACATTCATTCTCATCAAACTTTTCCCGCTTCTCTCTCCTATTAAATAACCATATTAATTACTAATAATATTATCTATTTATTTTTATATTATAATATAATTAGCTTTTTAAAAAAAATAAGAAAGAGAGTTTTTTTATTAATGCTATTTCTATAGAGATAATTTTTTATAAAATGATTTTTTTTCCAAAAATGAATAAATAAAACTGTTTTTAGGTAATATTTCAAAATTGGTTTTTTAAAGTAATTTTTATTAACCAAAAATAATTAAAATAAGGAGTTATAGTAAGAAATTTTTTTAAAAATGAAAATTTTTTAAAACGTTATTTTAAACCAAAATGTTTAATTTATCTTTGAAAAAACAAAAAATAAAATAAAATTTTTATATTATTGTTTTATCATTTATAGTTGTTACTCATACATAATTTTAATCATATAATGTCTTAATCTATTATTATATAATTAATAATTTTTATTTTATTTATATTTTATTTATTTAACCCGTGTAATACACGGGGTTACTAAAGCTAGTTATATATATGTTTGTTCATTATTCGTATGTTCATCAATTGGTTCTGAATTATATATATGTTTGTTCATTATTCGATTGTTTATCATTATTTGTGCATCATTTGCTTATTCGTCATTTGATCGTGCATCATTTGTTTGTTCATAATTTGTTTGTTCATTTTTTTCGTTATTGTTACGTATTTTTATAATGACACTTTTAGAGTTTTAATAAAAAAAATTGTTGACATTTTTTTTGCCTTTCAACTTGACCAGATTTGTAATTTGTTTTGACATGGATAAATCAGTCTAAAAAATCACCCTAAATATTAATCTCCAAATCAATCTTATGTGTGTCTAATTTAATCTTCAAAATCAGTCAAAAATTAAAGTTAAACAATAAAAAAATCACTAAAAATCAGTACCAATTCACAAGTTCACTGTAAAAAGCAACTATGAACACTCAAAAATTAACTTAAATTGCAAGTATAAACTATAAATAATCTAACATTAGTGTAAGAGTAAGAAGAATTTAGTGTTGACGTATTGATTATTAAAATTTGAACTCTTGTAGCTATTGAATAGTTCATTGTTAAAGACTTGAAGCTTTTGAAGTTTAAAAGTTCATAGCTTTTGTAGGGTCTTTCTACTTTACATTTCACACGGGCCTTTGTGAGTTTGTGTGGATTATGGACTGAGCCCAGCTGTGCAAATTCGTGTAAGCCCAGCCCAATATGTATAGATATAAGATTTTCTGTTAAAAATTAGAGCTTTAAAATTTCGGGAGCCCATAGCCTAGCTTATTCTTTTTTCTTAATGGGCCACCGATGGTATGTATGAGACTAGAGGTGGGCAAACCTGGCTATTGGGCCATACCCGAAACCGGGTTGGGCCCAATCGGGTTTTTTTACCCGGATATTGGTGACCCGGGTACGAACTCGGGTCAGGTTCACTTACTTGAAAACCCTACCCGCCATATCCGGGTCGGATCGGGTCCGGAACCGGGTCCAATACCGGGTTTGGTTTTTTCTTCTTCTTCTTCTTCTTTTCTTGTGTGTATGCCCAATACAGGGTTCAATATCATGTCCAATACCGGGTGCAACTTGGATTTAAACCGGGTCGGGTTCGGTTTGGTCGGGTCGGGTTCGCTAAAAAACTCAAAAACTAAAACCTGTTCAAAACCCTACGGGTTTAAACGGGTCCAACCCAGGTATGCCTCCCATCGGATACTACCCGTACCCGGGTCCGGATCGGGTACACCGAGTCGGGTCCGAATCCAGTTTTTATGCCCACCTCTATATGAGACTATGAAGAGTTTATATAAACATACCAAACTCGTCCCACTTTTTTACGTTTTTATTATATTTTGATGTAAAGTGGTATAATGTTAGATATATTTTTATTTTTGATAAAATAAAAACATTGTGATACACTTTGGGCCTACATTAAAGCCTGAATAGAGAGTCTATAGGCTATACATATTAAATGATCATAAAGGGACGTGGGAATTTTTTTATTACAGCTAAAACCAATCTTATTTTACTTCAACCTAAATCTAATTTTTTTTTCAATTGGGACCCGAATTTAACACTACATATGTAAAAGACATGCATCTTTATCATTAGGTCATTTCTAGTGATTGTGTGTGTTGAAAAGTAAATAATGAAGTAGGTGTTCCTTTTAGTTGCCTATTGATGAATAATTTTTTTAACATACAATTTTTTAGTCATAAACCACCCATTCATTCTATACTTGCAGAAATTATAATCCACATCAATGTTTTAAGTGACATTTTATCAATTTCACTGGATCGCAAGGTCATAAACAATGATAAATAAGTAACGTATTTTCTTGGTTATGATAGTCTAATTCTTTTGGTAGCTTAACGAAATTATTGTTAACGGAAATTTTTTTTCTGTAACAACCCGTGATAACCTTCCAAGTTGTACTCATCAAAGTTTATTAAAAATTTGTAGGTTTTGTATCCTTTATCATAATGGTTTTGGTGCAAAAACTTGATTCTATCAAAGTTCATATAATGTTAGCTTTAAGTTTGATTTCGTATAAGACATCTATATTGTTTTTGAACCATTAATCTTTCTTTTTAATTTTTTTTTACTCGATTCACTTTTAGGTAAACCACTATATTATTTTATATTCATTTTTATTATGCTTATATGAAAACGTAGTTTATTAACAGATTCACTTTTAATGCAAAATTCAAAAGTGGTCTAATGCTAGTTTGCAAAAATGATGGTTTTGTCCCAAAAAATCTCATTGAATTGTAATTAGGGTGATGTTATTGTAAAAAAGAAAAAAAAAACAAAAACGTGTGAAAATAATTATCCATTACATCTTAGATCCAAAAGCAAAGAAAATCTGATAGCATAATCCTAAATAATTAAAACTTTAAATGATAGGCCAAGAGCATCTAATATTAACCACATTTTCAAGTTTTATCTTTTTTTAAAACACTCGTAACTGTTACATACAATATTATGTTTTTTTAAAAAATTACATCATAAAAACAATCATTTTTTAATTATTAAAAAGCCTATAATTTTAAATATAAAAAAATAAATCTTTTTCATGTTATTTATCTCATTGTGTAATATTCGTTAGCTTATTATGTAATATCAGGTCATTGTGTAATATTTATCAGATCATTGTAGCTAATGTTTATCATTTTGTTATGCATTGTGTTTTTTAAAAATGATGATTTTCAAATAATATAATCCTAAAAATGTAATTTTTGTATGTTTTTCAGTTCAGTGTGTAGTTCTGAGCAGGTCATTGTGTAATCCTCATCAAGCAGCTCGTTGTGTATATTGATAATCATTGAGTCTAGTGCTAGTCATTATGTTACCCATTGTGTATAATGTTAACCTTTATGTTTTTTAAAATCATGATTTTCAAATAAAACAATGCTGAAAATTAATCCAGATGAGGTTACTGAGTAATCCTCGTCAAGCAGCTCATTGTGCCTATTGCTAATTATCGAGTTTGGTGTTGGTTATGGTGTTACCCATTGTGTCTATTATTGACTATTGTGTTATACGTTGTGTTTTTAAAAATGATGATTTTCAAATAACACAATGCTAAAAATGTAATTTTTTACGTTTTTCAGTTCATTATGTAATCTTGATCATGCCAATGTGTAATACTCGTCAAGCAGCTCATTGTGCCTATTGCTAATTATCGAGTTTAGTATTAGTCATAATGTTACCCATTGTGTCTAATATTAATTATTGTGTTATGCTTTGTGTTTTTTAAAATGATGATTTTCAAATAACACAATGCTAAAAATTTATTTTTTTTTCGTTTTTCAGCTCATTATGTAATCTTGATCATATCAATATGTAATTCCCGTTAAGTATCTCCTTGTGTTGATTGTTAATAATATAGTCTAGTGCTGGTTATTGTGTTACCAATTTATGTCATGTTGATCATTGTGTTATGCATAGTGTTTTTTAAAATGATGAGTTTTGAATAACACAATAATAAGAAATGTAAAATTTTTTATATTTTAAGTTCATTATGTATTCCTCATCAGATCGAATCTAGTGTTATTCATTGTGTTATCCATTGCGTCTAATGTTGACTATTATCTTATGTATTGTGTTTTTTTAAAATGATGATTTTTAAATAACACAAGTTAAAAATGTATTTTTATGTTTTTTGGTTTATTATGTAATCTTGATCATGTCATTGTGTAATTCTAATCAATCAGCACAATCTGTCGAGTGCTAATAATCGAGTCTAATGCGAGTCATTGTATTACCAATTTGGTCTAATGTTGACCATTGTGTTATGCATTATGTTTTTTAAAATGATCTTTTTTGAATAACACAATAATAAAAAATATAAACTTTATATGTTTAAGTTCATTATGTATTCCTCATCAGATCAAGTCTAGTGTTGATCATTATGTTACTTATTTTGTCTAATGTTGACTATTATCTTATGCATTGTGTTATAAATGCATTATGTTTTTTAAAATGATGATTTTCATATAATACAATGCTTAAAATGTAATTTTTTATGTTTTTCAGTTCATTATGTAATCTTGATCATGTCATTGTGTAATCCTCATCAAACAGTTTATTGTGTTGATTGCTAATCATCGAGTTTAGTGTTGGTCATTGTGTTACCCATTTTATCTAATGTTAATCATTGTGTTATGCATTGTGTTTTTTATAATTATGATTTTCGAATAACACAATAATAAGAAATGTAAACTTTTTATGTTTCAAGTTTATTATATATTACTCATCAGATAGTTGTGTAATCTTTATCAATTTAGAAGATTACACAATGACCTGATGAAATTACATAACTAGTTAAAAAACTTTAATTTTTTATATCAACACTATACTCCTTTTAAAGATTAAAAAATACTCGTTTTATCTTACAAGCAATGATTTGAAGCACTTCTTTTATACGAGGATACCCTGATCGATTGAGGGAGACTGGACCGGTTGGAGGTGAGCTAAAATGGAATGACGGGGATTGAATGGCCTGGAAAGCTGGTAGGGTTTGCCGGGGCGATCCAGTAACTGATGTCAGTGTATGGATGGAGGAAGAAGGGTATTCCAAGCCCATTCATTGGGATCGTTTTGTAATGTTTTTTTAAAAAAATAATATCGTATGTAAAAGTTATAAATATTTAAAAAAAGGTGGAACTTTAGAAGGCAAGACATTACCAAATTTGCCCCCAAACTAATTTTGATCAAAAGAACACGTGTTAAAATCTTAATCCTTCTAACACTTTTAATTTTAAAAGACTTTGTATTTGAACTCATCTGTTTTAATTATAATATATATTAATACATTTGGTCGGTTACTACAGTAACCTAGGGATGTTTTGGTAATTTCAATCGGGTACTACTTCCACAGCATGATGTACAACTTCCATAATATGATGTACAGTTGTTTCTTGGTCCATGTGCCAAAGCACATCATATGAAGGGTTTTCACGTGTCTCTCTCTTATTTTTATTTTTTTCTCTTCTGGTCTTGATCTTTTTCTCTCTAAATTCTGCCGGTGAGTATTTGGGGACAGGAAAAGTGATCTTCAGGCTCATGGCGGTGGGTGACAGCCACACGCTAGCCGTTTTACCAAGGTTGTGTAAGCGACGTGGATGTCTTCGATGGGATGGTGCTCGTCGAGAGAAACCTTACATTACCAGAAGTAACCTCAGGAAAAGGAGATCAGATAGTTTGGAGTTGCCCGGAAACCCCCTATCCGAGCCATTTTGAATATACCCTTCCGATCGATGTTAATGGCTAGGAAAGAACTAAGAAGAAGAAAGAAAGAAGTAAACTTTGATTGTTGATCATATCAATCTTCATGTTTATTTAATGTGAGAAGAGTTTTTTTCTTTAAAACAAGAATAAAGTGAGAGTCCTTTTTTTGTGGTGGTGGTGGTGGTGGACGATGGTAAGGAATTAGATGAAGAGGTGAAGAACTGAAGAACCATAAGAGAGAGAGAGAGGGAGGGAGGGAGTCTTGATAACGAAGATGTGTGTGTGATATATGGTTAAAATTAAAGGAGTTTGAAAAAGTGAATTACCAATAATTTACCCCATGACTACTTGAGGCACCCTTTTTTCTTCTTTTATAATTTGTAACTTAATAAGTAAAACTCTTTGTAGCAATTGGCCTTCGTATAACATGAAAGCACTCCCAAGTTTTGACTCATAACACAGTGATTAAGAATAAAAGTTCAGCCGCAGCAACGCACGGAATCAACATCTAGTTAAATGTTAAAAGAGTTTCAACTATATCATTTATGCATCTATTGTTCAAATTGAATCACTAAACCATAAAATTTTCATCGGATTTTTTGTGTCAAGAAAAAAATAGAGGAGAAGATATGGGGAATTTCAATATATGTAATTATATTAAAAAATAAAAAAACATGTTAACTATATTACAAATAATAAGTATACCTAAAATCTACGTCATCATACCTCCACGTGAGCATAAAAAAATCCTAATTAAAAATATATGCTTAAAAACATGTTTAAACCAATAAAACATGAAAGTTGAATGATAAAGATAAGTTGCTCTAAAACAGAGTACATGAATTGTGAATTTCATCGATGCTAATGGGAAGGAGGACACCCAAATTACTATTCAATGACTAGTTGTCCCCCAGACAAATAGGTTTAAGTACCTAGAGTTGTTTGTTTAGTGCGACGGGGACATAAACAGTGATGTAGCTCACTGAGTTTAAGCCTTGGTTCAAGTGGAAAGCAACGTTATGAGTATTGTGCATAAGAGGTTCCCAACAACATTAAAGAGAAAATTCTATAGATTTACAGTTTGACTGACGTTGTTATACGAAACTTATTGCTGGGTCATCATGAAGCCACACTAGAGACAAATAGAAGTGATAAACATGTAGATGTTGAGGTGGATGTGTGGTTACATAAAGATGACCCTACGGGCCATATGTATAGATGATTTGGCCACGTGAAAAGTAGATGGATGATTGTGCCATTTTGGATCTTTATTTAAAATAGATCTAACGAAATCCTTCTCGGAGTATACCATATCGAAAGCTATAGAAAACCTCATAGTATAGAGGAAGAGGAGTAGAGGAAGACATATGTTGACTTAAAATGAGAGGAACAGTCTAGATCTGAAGGAGTTACACCTCTTCAAATACATGAATGAGGATTGGAGTTTGTGGATGCGTAGAATTAAGGTTAAGGACTTTTGGGGGAGACTTATACACTTAGGTGTGTTTTAGCATACTTGTTTATTAGATATACATTTGCTTGCATTAGTATGTCATGTCTTAGTATGGGTCTAAGGTTATGTACTGCCTAAGACTTACCCATTTAGGTGTGTTTTACCATACATGTTGCTTAGATAGACATTTGTTTGTATGGTATATCATACCTTGACTTATACTTACACTTTTGTTTCTCCTGAAGTCGATGTGGATTACCTTGTATGTATTCTCTTATTTACTTAGTTTAGCTAGGATTTCAAGTATGATATAATATATTGTCATATACAGTCCTTACCCTTTTGTTTCTCCTAAATATGATTTTCATTTTTGTTACCCTATTATGTGTTATACCTTTGTATGATACCTATCAAATGATGCTTATGTCACTGCTATTCTCAAAATGCTAGGAGCCATAAGTCTCATTGGAAGCGGCTTCTCTATCCTTTAGGATAAATGAAAGGCTTGCTCCCATCCTACTCCACCGAGACCCTACACATAGTTGGAATTTACATAGGATACTAGGTATGTTTGTTTGTTTATGAAATCGCGTGACTTAATTGGATTTTTTAAAACTTAATTGACCTAATCGATTCTTTTAAAGCTTGGCTATTATGCTACAAATATAACCCTCTGATTAAAAGACAAAATTATTATCTTATACAAAGGACATATAATTAGCAAAATAAAAAAATATTTTAAAATAGAATCCGGTTACAAAGTAAAGCATAACTTTCTATATATTGAATATTAAAGAATGAGATCATTTGAGAACTCGTTAAATCTACAAAACTACGAGAACTATAACCAATACAAAGTGTTTTATATGTTCTATATAAAAATGAATGAAATATAATGCTAAAGTGTATCTCTTGAAGTTTAAGAGGAAAACAATAAACAAATTTGTAATCTACACATGTGTAAGTCATATATAGGTTATGTTATCTACACATGTGTAGCTAAGAACATACAAAATTTAAAAACATATGTAAACGTTAGTTTGATGGATTTTTTGTTATTTTTATGGTTTTAAATTTATATAAACATACACTACTATGTGTGAAAAGTATACAAGGTAAAAAAGTATGAATTATTATATTAGTTCACATGGTTATTAAGGTATTTAGAAGTTCTCAATGATACTAATCCTTTTAAAGAATATTATAAAGATCTGGCACCTTGTGTTACTCTATATGTTATCAATTTGTTTAATATGGAAATATGAATTTTAGATCATTTACCTTAATTTACATATGTGTTATCACCTATTCTAACCAGGTTATATATCTTTAGGTGGCGTGTATAAATATTCCATCATAGAGTTGCCCCTACTCATTTGTAGTTCAATTCGTTACAAGTCCATCACTAATCCATCCTTAATTCGTTACAAGAATCATATGTTGAGGTACCTAATCATAAAGTAATGATTAATATTTGATAGGTTGAAAGGTGTCAGCAATAAATTTTACACAGTTATAACTATAATTGGATTATTTTCATCGTTATAACTAGTAACTACCCTCTTAATTACTATTCAATATACCATATGATTTTGTATCGTGGGTTTGATATTCAAATATTCTAGTAAGATATATAGTACGTTAAGGTTCTCTTATACCATCATTTTTTTAACGGCAAATGTGCTACACTGCTCGAAAGATAGGTGTTATTTAAATCGGACCCAACTATCTATTTTCCTACCGAGACCACACCCTTAGCCCCGTTAGGGGGAAACCTATTGCTAGAAAAACCCCTATCTCAACTCTAAATATTTTGTTAAAAGCGAGACTTGAACCCATGACCTTCCCGTATTTAGTTATACCATTTCGTATATATAAAGAATAAAATATGTGGTTAAAAATTATCGCTTGTTATAAAGTCATTGAATTAATTATTAGAACTATTCTTTAAATAAGTAAGACGAAAAGTTAATTTTAGGCACCTCCCATCATTTTGTGTGTAATTTGTTGTTTTCTTTGAGATTACGTAAAGTTAAAATAAAAAAAATTCTATTTTAGAAAGTGTAAGAAATAATCCTAACCTTCAATCTTCTTAATCAATTTTAGTCATAGCCGTTTTTCTTCACTTTTTTAAACATTCATAACTTTTATATACAACATTAATTATTATAAAACTTACACCATCATTTATTTTTACAAACGAGTACAATATTGTCATATACAAAAATAAAAAAAGTTACGTCTTTCAGCACATATGATTTCTACTCATTATTGTGTCTTTTCCGCAGGCCATTGTGTTTTTTCCGTTTGTTATTGTGATTTCCACGAAAACCAATAACATAATTTCAATAAAATAATTCATAAGTTTTATATTATTTGTTACATATATGTTTAACATAAATACGAGAATGAATAGTCTTAGGTGTACGTAACATTATGTCAAATGAAAGATGGTTACGTATACGTAACCTATATGTGACGTATATGTAAAACCATGCTACGGTTTTCATTTGATCCATATCCTTATTTATATATATATATATATACACACACAAATATAAAGAGCTGTGATAAAAAAAATTTATAAGTTATATGACCGATTTTATTGGTTTTCTCTAGTTTTCACGTAACATTATAATTTTATTAGGAACTCTCCTCTATACACACACATACGTGCACACACACATATATATAATTGTCTTAAACATTATCATATTTCACTTTTTATGGTTTCTAAAAGTATAATATTTAGGGTATGATTATAATAAAAAAGTATTTAATCTAAAAATGTTAATAATTATTCTAGTTTTGACATGTGTAATTTAATTGTCTTAAAAGGGGATGACATTTTTGTTATTGTTTCCGATACGTCATGTCATTGTCTAATAAGTCACATCATTTTGTCAAATATTTTTTTATCATTTGTATTTATCATTGTGTTTTATGTTTTAGATCATTTTATTTTAATTTTTCATTGTTTTTTAATATTATATAAATTTGTTATCATTTAATTGTGTTTTACATTTAAAATTACACATTAATATATTTTTCAACTCATTATTTTTAAAAACAAAACAGAGTTAAAAAAACATAATGAGGAGCAGAATTAACATAATGAATTATTTTCTCATTGTGTTCTACGTTTTATATTAGTTTGTATTATTTTAAAATTTTGTTTTTTTACTAATGTGTTTATGATGTTATTTTACCATTGTGTTTTTCAAAACATAATATTTTAGTAAAAACAAATAGTGTCCAGGAAAACATCATGCGCAGACACAATGAGTTATTTTCTCGTTGTAAACATTATCTCACTATTATGATTTTTAGAATTAATCATTATAGAAAAACATGATTTGTTTAGGAAATCACAATAACAAATGGAAAAAAAACACAATGGACCGTGGAAAAAACACAATAACGAGTAGAAATCATATGTACTGAAAGACGTAACTTTTTTTTTATTTTTGTATATAACAATATTGTACTCGTTTCAAAATTAAATGATGGTGTAAGTTTTATAATAAATAATATCGTATATAAAAGTTATGAATGTTTAAAAAATTGGAGAAACTTGAACAAAAAACGGCTATGACTAAAATTGATTAAGAAGATTGAAGGTTAGGATTATTCTTATGTGCGGTTGCTATATTGTTATTACTGGTTGCTCGTATAATTACCTAAATGTGGTGTCATAATCCTTGAAATTTAGTACCAATTAATGCAAGTTTTTTGACTCGATCCATTTTGATCAGTCTAACGAGAACCATTTCTAGCATGATTTATATTTGACCCCTACTAAGAAATAATTGTGGATCACCCATAATTTATATTGTTGTATAGCTAGCCTAATAACAAAACAACATGCGAAGGAATAAATGGAGAAAGAAATGATATTCAATTAATTAAGTGTACAAAATAATGGAATACAATGTATAATACAATATTATACTAGATAATATAACATACATACGATTTACAGGGTATAAGAGAAAAACTTGTGGAACAATTCTAATCTATTTTAGGTTTATTCGTCACTCTTGAAATTCAGAAAGAAAAAAGAAAAAGCAAACAATGAATGAATTTCATTCATGTATATACTTTACAAATATGTAAATCATATGTATATTATATTATCTATATGTATAGGCAAACAAAAAAAATATATATGAAAACATTACTTAGATGGGTTTTTTAATGTTAGTTTGATTGTTTTTAATGTACAAAAATCTACATATGGTGTATAAAATGGTATAAAATTTATAAAATATGAACTATTGATTTTAGTTTTCATATTCTTTAAGATATTATGAGTTATCAAATATTCCTAACCGCTATATATAGGTATATATATATAGAGAGAGAGTAAAAATCAAATGTTAACCCTCTATTATTATGATAATCGTGATAATTTTCAAAATTAATCAAAATTCTTATTTTTGTTGTTGCAATAACATCATTACACATATATAAAAATATGTTCTTTTAAAAATATGTGTAAATTCGTAAGCATAAATTTTTTTACAGTAGTGTAAGTTACATTTACATGTTTTAAATAATTACAGTAGCCATTATATCATAAATAATAATAATTATAATAATAGAGATATAATAATTTTAATGACCAATTAATTTAATTAGTTATCTTTGTATAAAATAACGTGGTTGGTATAAAGAATACCGACCATATGTCTCACTAGAATATACCGACCACATGTCCCATTTTCTAGTGGGTTTATGAGCGGACCAACTACACTTGTCACATGACATGCTACGTGTTTAATATTTTATTTAAAGTTATAATTTTTACTTCAAGTTCAATATAATTGAATTAAACATAATTGTAAAACGTGGCAATGTCAATTTTGTTACCAAAGCGTGGCTACGTCGATATTGTTTCCAAAACGTGGAAACTTACAATAATGATTTTTTTGCGGTGCCTTTAACATTAACTAGGTTTTCGTTCCCACGTATTGCGTTTGGATCCCGTCATGATTCTAAATATCAAAACGCAGTGGAAAAAACATGCCTCAACGGCTACACCCCCACGTAAAAGCTCAAAGTGTCCCTCGTCATATAAGTTATTATCACTTGATATTGTTACCAGAACAGTAACAACTATACCATACAACGCTAAGAATACTTCTTTTTAATATATATATATATATATATATATATATATATATATATATATATATATATATATACATATATATATATATACATATATATATATACATATATATATATATACATATATATATATATACATATATATATATATATATATATATATATATATATATATATATATATATATATATATATATATATACTAATGAGAGGCAAAAATTTAAATCATCTAAACTTCCATGTAACAATCATGTGGTTCTTTAATATATACTAGTGGACTAGACCCGCACTTTGCCACGGTTCGGATTTGAACGTATACGAGAATGTAACAATTATAGTTTTTTTGGGTTATTTTAGTTTTAGTGATTTTAACGACATAGACATGTCACCATGATAGTTGATATCTACACATGTTTTCGCAATTCGTTATTACATCGTTATGATACTGCTTAATATATGGTATTTGATAGGGTATGATATCAATTAAAACAAATGTATTAAAAGTGAAAACTTTTATCAATTAAAACAAATATGTGATAGTAAAACTCTTATGAAAGAAGGAGAAAATATGGAAAAAATCTAGAGGGACAAGAAAGAATACACTATGACTTTTAATATAGTGCCTTAAAATAAAGAGGAACTTGCTAATTTGTCCAAAGTTTTATTTTATATAGTAGAAATAATAGTAAGATTTGAACCACTCTATGCCACGAGAAACTTGTACCAACCTATCACATTTTAAAATGTTTAAAATGTTTGAGACGACGTGGTTTAAAATAAAACTTATATTGAAACGTACACAAAAATATGCAGGTCGCAAAAGTATATTTGAAATTCAATAGAGTATTATATTTCAAAATCAAAAGTGGTCCTTATTACCCGACTCAGTTTTAACTAAAATATATACCAAAATATAGATAAAAATACACACGACTTCACCATGGGTTATGACTGCGTCTTTTGTGAACTTGGTATAGAATATTATATAGAAACTTGTGTAGAAGTTATATTTGTCGTAACGATATATGTGAAATTTAGAAAACATTAGAATGTGGAGAAAAAAATATAAAAAATCATCATATTTCACCCGGTTCTGTTCCAAAAAACTTATATCAACACGTAGATAAAAAAATAAATATGTTACAAAAGTGTATTCGGATTTTCAAATAACATTATATTTTAAAACTTATAGGAGAAAATAAATTATGAAAAAATTAATTCTAAAAATAAAATAACATAGTAAAACTTTAAAATTCTAAAGAATTTCAATTGGCGTACATGATTGGCCTTTTTCTATTTTCTTTAACCAATTCACAAAATTTATAAATTGTTATAGTATTACACACACATTACTCTAATATTTATATAATGAAAGTGATAAAATTTTAAAGAAACAAATTTTAGTGAACTAATTGAAAAGATAAACAAATTTATTGTAGTTAAAAGTCTATTTTTCATAAAAATAGATAATTTAATTGATGGAGAATTAGACTTTTAATTGAGAGATCTTAATCTTATTTTTACCTGAGGTTTTAATCTTATATTAATTTAGATTTTTTATATTTGAGGGGTATCTTAATTTTTAATCTGGGCATCTAGACATACAACGATTAAAAAAATTAAGAAAATTACAAAAATAGTCCTTGTGGTTTGATCATATTATAAGTTTAGTTCTCAGATTTTAAAAATTACAAATTTAATCCAAACATTTGGAAGTTTGTTGCAAATTTAGTCCTCATAGTTAGTATCTGTTAGTTTTTAACGATCTGGGGACTAAATATGCAATATGATCAAACCATAAGGACTAATTGTGCAATTTGCTCAAAAAATTAAAAAGAATTGAAAATCAAATAAAATTTAAAAGAAATAAAATCAAACATGAGAAATTCAAATAAACATCAATAATAAATTTCAATAATTTTTTTAAAAATAAAATAAAGGTTAAAAAATCAATCAAATTCAAAACTAATTAAAAGTAAAAATAAAACGTATGTAAAAAGGGAAACCGAGAAGTACTAAAAAAGAAGTATATGATTAAAGTAAAAATTTAAATAAAAATCAAATAAAAATTAAAAATACAATCGAATAAACATTTATAAAATTCAAAATAAATAATGAAAAAAGCATATTAAAGTTAAAAAAAATAAAAAAACGGATTGATTTCATTTTTCGTTTTTTGGATTTATACTTTCACAAGGTTTTTGTATTATTCAGTTTAAACATGACATATGAACTTCATCAAAATAACTATAATAAAAAAATTTTAAGCATACTTATTATTTTCTATTTTTATATTTTTATATGTATTTTATTGTTAATTTTATTTACTTTTTAAATTTGGTTTATTTTTTTTCTTTGTTCTATTTATTAACGATTATTGATTTTCTTTTTTAACGTTTATTTGAATCTTTTATGATTACGCAATTGTTTTTTTAAATAAGAATCTTTTTAATTTTTTAATCTTTATATGATTTTTTTAGTATTTTTAATTTTTTTGAAAAAATTACACGATTGGTCCCTATGGTTTGACTATATTGCATATTTAGTCCCCAGATCGTTAAAAACTAACAGACACTAACGGTGGGGACTAATTTGCAACAAATTTTCAAATGTTTAGACTAAATTTGCAATTTTTAAAATCTGGGGACCAAACTTGCAATATGATCAAACCATAAGGACTATTTTTGTAATTTTCTCAAATAAATTTAAAAAAAAGTTGCACTTACAATCAAAACCAAACTACCCATTTCCCCTTAGTATAGCCGCCCATGCACGGCTTTTTATCATTATGTTACGTGCAATGGTGCAAAGTTACAAAAAGCGTCAAATGTTTGAAGCTAACTATCATCAATGACCTTGAATAACCATGATAATCATAATTGATCTTAAATGTTAACTAATAGTAGCAACTATATCGTTTACAATAGTAATTCAATTAATAAAATAATAATAAAATTAATTACTAATTAACTTAGTTATGTATATAAAATAACATGGTCGGTATAAAGAGTACCGACCATATGTCTCATTTCTAGTGGGTTTAAAGAGCGGACCAACTACACCTATCACATGACATGCTGCATTAAACATAATAACAAAACATGACATCGTAGATAAAACATTAGCACGGCACAACGACTAGTGCGTTAACATATGAAATTTGTATAAGAAGATGAAACATTTAAAGAGGTTGTGGTGGGACGTTAAACCATAAAAAACAAGTAACTTTAATTTCATTTATAATTTAAAATAATTTTTAGTAAATATTGTGTAATTATTCAATGAAAATATGAGTTTATTTGATCATATTACTAGTATTATAAACATATTAAATTTTCACAGAAACATATTTATTTTTAATAGTTTTACAAGTATTATACATGGAAAATGCCAAAACCTAATTTGGTGGGGGAGGGGGAATGGGTGTCCTGCGTGAGGGCTGTAAACGAGCCGAGCCGAGCCGAGCCAGGATGGGCTCGAGCTCGAGCTCGAAACTTATCGAGCCGAGCCGAGCTGGCTCGAAAATTTTAACGAGCTCAAAACACCGGCTCGAGCCAGCTCGTGGCTCGTTCGAGCTGGCTCGATTTAAAACTTCTTTTTTATTTTTTCACAATAATTTATATAAAAACACAAAAAATATATATTAGGGTTTTTATCTTTTGTTGGGTACTTCGTACTTAAGGGAACAAAGATCATTATTTTGAATATAAACAATTTACTATCAAGTTATATGTTTTTTAAACAAAATACTTAATGTTTCTAAAAAGAATCCATTTTTATTTTAAGAAAACCTTTTTAAAATTCCAATTAAAAATAATAATCATAATAATAATAATTATTATACTATATATATATATATACACATATATTATATGCACCGAGTCACGAGCCGAGCCAACGCACCGACCCACGAGCCGAGCTCGAACCGAGCTAACCCTGGCTCGAGTTCGGCTCGTTTAGAATTCGAGCCGAGCCGAGCCGAGCCGGCTCGTTTAGATACGAGCTTTTTTCGAGCTTTTCTCGAGCGAACTTCGAACGAACTTCGAGTCATGAACTTTTTGTACAACGGTGGGGGAGGGGGAATGAGTGTCTTGCGTCGAACCCTCAAAGTGACATGCAACTAATGAACTAACCACCCGGGCACCTCCTTTACCAAGCCTGTTGCCAATAGCATACAAAAAGAAAATATACATCTTTATATAATAATAACAAAGTTTTAAAAATGTTTTAATTATATCACTTAAGTTTAAAAAGTGTTGAAATTTAGTCACTCAGCTTTCGTGTTTTATCGAAACTAAAGGTTTTAACATGTTTCTTTTTTTATTTCGGTTAGGAAACATTTTTTCCTTTTTTTGTGATGCAGATGTGGAATGGTAACGTAGAGTTTATATTTTAATTTGTAATATAATTAGTTTTAAATTTAATTACGTACATATGTTGGATATTTTGACCCCCACATCTTCTCCACCATTTCATTATTGACACAAATAAATTCGACGATGGCTTGATTTGATAGTTTATTGATCCAATTTGAGCAAAATATGCGCGGGTTATTAATTGAAACACTTTTGAAACTTAATTATTATTTTATGACATTTTCTTGCAAGAAAAAATAAAGAGACTAAACACATTCCCCTAAAACTAAAAAATAAAAAAGAAAAAAATTGTTAACAACTGCAAACAATGACTATTTTATAAACCGTCATTGCTTATTACTATCTATATCTATACTATATATAAAGCATATGAAATGAATATTTTAAGATACCATAAAATTAAGAACGCTTACTATGCATAAGATACAACCACTTTTGAGGGTAAAATAGTATTTATACTTTATTTACACATTACCCCTTATAATTAGTTACATAACAACCTTACACTTACTAACACTTGCATAAAATTTTATATTATCTACCTATAAACCAAAAAAACTTAATATGTTCTAAGATTTCAGCTATATATTTTAATCTATCATATTTAAAAATGTTTTGAGACTACAACTTAACCTGTGTTTATTTTTAAATATTTTGGTGTAAACTTTTTGTTAAAACGATCTGTATTTTATGAGGTACAATAAGTTAATGCGTATATACAAGCCGTCATGCAGAACTCATTTATTTGGTGTTTTAAATTTTAGCTTAGAAAAAACATAAGAAACTTTTGTAAAATGTAAATGTCGTCCAGCCGCATTACGCGGGCACCCTTTTAGTTATATTATAAGGAGGATAAAAAGATAACTTTATATAATTTAAAGAGTTTAAGTAATTACAACTAAAACATATTGCAAAGTCCTTTTGAAGCTAAATTATTGAAACATAAAACTAATTAGTTGTTAACCAACTTCCCTAATAATTTTTAAATTATTATTACTTTTTCATATTATAATATTTTTCTAATGATTATACCAAAAAAAATTTATTTTCTTTGATTTGAGTATGATATTAGTATAATTGTTATAAATTTAAAAAAAAATTATGAACACCGTTTCATCGCATGAACAACCCTCTAGTTCTATATAATGTACATGACATAATTGATGTGTCATTTTTAAAATCATGGTAGAGAAATATTTATAAAAAAATATATAATAAAGTCGAAAATTGTACTTTGGCTTCTCACTTTCTATAAATAGCACGCAGCATGTTGCATTCAAAATCCATATTGATCCCTCCTCTCTTTGTATGCAATACAAATATGGCATCTAAGCTCGGCCTATTGTCGCAAGCCTTCATAATCTCAACTTTAATTCATTTTCAAACGGTTATTGTTAATGGTGAACCACAAGTACCATGTTACTTTTTATTTGGTGACGCTTTAGTTGATAGCGGTAACAACAATAGACTCGCGAGAGCAGAAAAAGCAAATTACCCGCCTTATGGGGTTGATTTTCCACAAGGTGTCACCGGTAGATTCACCAATGGTCTTACCGCCCCTGACATTATCGGTCTATCTCTTCTTTAAATAACTAATACTTTTGGACTACGTCTTAATCAATCTTTAGTATATATTTTTGAATTTTTCACTCATTTCTCATAACTTGTGGTAAATTTCATAATCACAAGATACGATGGAAAAATATATTATAGGTTGCTAATATTGATTCTTGGATTTTTTTCTATATTATCCTATCAATTTTCCATCAAAATGCTCGTTTCATCATTAACATATTAAACATGTCTCATTTTCAGTTGTTCAGAAAAAATAATGTTTTTCAAACTTAGTAATTGTAGGTTAGAAAACACTATTTTAAAGTATTAACAATGATTCTCAAATTCGTAAGTTTGATGTTAAATATTGAAAATCTATAACCTATATTATGATATCAAAAATGCATGAATCCGGTTTAATACGAAAAAAAGAAAGTTTCCAGTTTTATACATAAAAAAGAAATGGGCTAACCTTGACGTAACAACAAGGTTACTACCATTCGAGTCGAAAGTCACGGGCTTGAGTATTGAAAATAGTTACAAAAATTTAGGATAAAATGCGTATATCAGGCCAAGTGACAAACCCCTCCCTTGGAACTATAGTGCTACATGCTGACTTTGCCCTTATTCATAAAAAAGATGGTTGTTTAATTTCAGGGCAACTTCTAGGTATTCCTGATTTTATTCCACCGTATGCTACCGCAACTCATGAAAAGCTCATCATGGGCGTAAACTATGGTAGTGCTGGGGCAGGTATTAGGGAGGAAACAGGAAGACATCTGGTAAAATTATTAGAGTAATTATTAATAATTATATGGTCAAACTCTATTTTGTCAATATTATAACGTTTATACTATTTGGTGTTGTTTATCATTGCTTCAGGGTGCACGAACCACGTTTAGTAAGCAACTAGATAATCACGCATCAATAGTTTCAAGGCTTTCGATCCTACAACGCAACAAAACATTTACAAATGAATACATTAAAAAGTGCATTTACTTAGTAAATATAGGAAGTGATGATTACATCAACAACTACTTAATGCCCAAAAATTATCCCACAAGTCGCAAATTCACTCCTGATCAATATGCAACAGTCCTCATTCGACAATATTCTCAACAACTAAGGGTAAGCACAACATTTTTTCGAAACTAATCTTGAATCTATAATGGCTTGTAACTAACATTTTTCTCAACTAATTGATAGATTTTGTACAAATTAGGAGCTAGGAAGATTGTGGTGTTTGGTTTGGGTCCGATAGGGTGCACCCCAACTGAGATAGCAATTTTTGGAACCAATGGGACACCATGTGTCGAGTCAATTAATGATTTGATTAGGCTATTTAATGATAGGCTTAAGCCACTTGTTGATGATCTTAACAATGATTTATCCGATGTAAGGTTCACTTTCATCAACTTTTCAGGCATTGCTGCACCTCTAAAAGGTACGTGTAACAATTTATAATGTATAGTGTTTCTTTTCTATTTAGGATATGTAAAAAAAATGTGATAATGATACATCATTAGAGGGCATTTATGGTACTAGTTTATTAACATGGTTTTTATTGTTTGGAGGAGCAGTCACGCCAAATGTTCCTTGTTGTCAAATACGATCGGATGGACTATGTGTTCCAAATTCAGTTCCTTGTTCCATTAGGTCTTTGTTTTCTTGGTTCGACGGTCTACATCCTTCGGAAACTGCAAACAGAATCCTTGCATCAAGATCATACACTGCACTCTCTCCCTCAGATGCATCTCCTTATGACATTAGACGTTTGGCTCAACTTTAACATATGAAGAGATTACATGATAACTATTATTTTATGATTCTACATATGAAGGATGTATAAGGATTAATAATGATAATATTAATTAATAAAATCATCTTTATATACATACACATTTACAACATCCATAAACAAAAGTTACCAAATTAATATTAGGAAACCAACGTTTCTTGAATTTTCAAAGATAATGTAGGTATCTACAAAGGGTAAAATTGGTAGGAAAATGAATGGACTTGGATGGTTAACAAGTAATTTTGGGAAATAACTCGTTCAATGAACTTGGTAGGAAGGGTCGATGTATAAATCGTTCAATTAGGGAAAGAACTCCTAATGTCGTGGCAAATGATCTATAAACAAGTACATTACATAATAGAAGGTAAGAAAATCACAAGAGCAAACAAATGAAAAACAAAACTTTTTTTGTGAGAACACTCGTTAGCTTCTTTTCTGAAAAAAGAAAGAATTGCAACTACATCAACAATTATATTCATGCACTTAAAATTTGTCATAGAACTAACCCTATACAAACAAATATAATGGGTGTGCAATGCGCAACATCAATTAACAGAAAACAGTAGCCACGAACTATGCTATAATGCACCCTAAAAAGGGAAAAGCTCCTTCTCAATCACATTCGTAACATGTGTACTTTTTTACTATGGATCATGTCTTTGGAGGCTGATGTCGAGTCGGTTAATGTGAGTACATATGTCGAAGAATGGTTAAGTGCTTCTCTGGGCTAGAACTTCTCGCTAACTTCTATAACACTTGACTAGGATAGTAGCTTCCTTTTTGCACCAACTCCCCGAACAACCCAAATCTAATTCACTTT
The DNA here is from genome assembly GCA_025215565.1 of Flaveria ramosissima. NCBI lineage: Eukaryota > Viridiplantae > Streptophyta > Magnoliopsida > Asterales > Asteraceae > Flaveria > Flaveria ramosissima. The sequence goes on along the minus strand of CM046032.1, from coordinate 44,916,819 downwards.
CAGATCTCTTTGTCGATTTCTTAACTTTATAGTTCATTCAAAAAGTCATATATAGAGTAAGTTAAGACCGTTACTAAGAAGGAAACATAACCCGCTCCCCTCCATCTCGTTTGACAACAAGGGCAAGCCCTTCTCCTTAAAGAGCACTAGTTGTCTTTCTAAATATAAAAAATAAAAAAGGTGTTGTCAAGTAATTAGTATCCGATTGAAGCATAGGAACAGATTCACATCAGTGTTTACTTAAAGCACAAATGGAATGACCAATCAAAAATTTTATAAAGTTATTAAGTCCTAATGAATGAAATGAACCCTTGGATAAGGAAAAAATCTCTCTCCTTTTTACTAATCCATGTGAAGGAAGTTCGAATCAACCCTAACAAATGCATGGCCATGTGAAACGAGCCCTCTTTTTTTTAACAGCCTCGTCACCTACTAGTGAGCTAGGGACACCTCTTGTGCATCTTCCCTCATTTGACAACCTTACCGTGTTGTTGAATTCTTTTAATTAGCATTGTGAATCCTAGTTGTCAAGTAAGGATGGATGGATGCCTTATTCAGGATTTGTTTGCTTTCTTCAAGTCTTCAATTTGACACCAATGGTATGTGTCCTAGAGGCACCAATGTGTGTTGAAAAGTGTCTCTACGCAAGCGATCAAGAGTTCAAATCCCAAATTACACAATAATATAGGTTAAAAAAGTGGAATTTGAGATGTTTCTTAACCGTTCTAAGAAAAATTAAAAGTTGAACTTTGGTTTCCTCAACATTTCTTCTTACAAAATTTATACAGTATTTCTTTTAAACACCTCAATATTTTGATTTTATTACCATTAAAACCCAAATATGAAAGTGATAATGCATAAGTTACAAGCTTCTAATACATGGAATAGAAAAGCTTTATTTCGAACCCTTAAAACATATTTATTAACCCCCTCAAATTTATATACAGGTACATCTATAACTTATTAATAATAATATATAAAACAAAACCTTTGAACACAAGTGTATTTTTTACCAAAAATATTAAGATGCCTAATACAACTAATTAAACACCCGGTACAAGTGTTTTATGCAATCATTACTATTTTGCTCATCATAAATTCTTCTAATTAATACATTAGTTAATGCACATTATTAATATATTATTTAATAGTATGAGATTATTTAATTCACTATATTATATATTATAATATTATTAACGTATTAATATATAATTTAATAATTTGAGAATATTTAATTCACTACATTATATATTATAATTTTAACACTTTAAATTAACATTTGAATTTATAAATAAGTATTATCTTATTTGAATACTTAACTATTTAATTACTAAATTTTGTTTATGATAATAATAGTAATAATAATAATAATAATAATAATAATAATAATAATAATAATAATAATAATAATAATAATAATAATAATAATAATAATAATAATAATAATAATAATAATACAATTTATAAATAAGTATTATCTTATTTTAATACTTAACTATATAATTACTAAATACTTTTTTAATAATAATGATGATAATAATAAACTATATCTATATTATCTATACTATTATATAAAGCATTTAATAATAACACACTTGGAATTTTACTCAAAATTTAAGACACATAATATAACTTTTAATACAAGTGCTATATACGATAGTTCCTAATATGCTCATATTAAATCAAGGACCTCGTCACAATACACGAATTTGCAATGGACTCACTTTTTATATAAAGTTTCTAATGTTATAAAAAATATCCAGGTTTCATTTTCTTTATATAAAGTTACATATATTATCATTATTCATTCAATGTGTGGGTTCTAGTCAATTTCTCTCATAGTCTTAAGTATCTGACACAACATGGTGTTTCGTCATTTTACATAAGGTTTTGTATGTTATCATTAGCGTCTAGGATTCGTTTTATTATATAAACTTACGTATGTTATCAACATCTCCTTTAACACTCAAGTTCATGATAACACTTAGACAATCATTCTTTCATGTTTTTACGGCCCTATTGTAACGTAGGGTACTTAATACTAGTAATTTATAAAAGCTTAAGATCTATCTAAACTAATTGACTTGATTTGAAATTTATATTTATTTAAGCTATAAATAATTTATTTTGCAAATTAAACTTGTTAAAATTTTGAATATGATACTTTTAAGTTTTCATAATTATTTTTTATGTTTATTCTTATTAACTTTTATAAAACTAGATTATTACATAAGCATTTACTTAGTAGGTTTCACACGAGCGTTGTTGCGCTTTGGTTGTGAATATGATTATATCGGAATGCATATAAAAATCAACAGATAACGATGGTATGTCCGGAGTTAAAGAACAATAAGTCATCGTGAAAACTAAACATATATTATACTTAGACCCATGAGTTTTGATTTCACTTTTTAGGGCTCAGTTTGAAATTTCAGTTTTAAATATAATTTATATCAAAACACATGTATAATTAAACACATCGTGACAGTCTATTCGAACTTAGAAAACATTAAGTTGTCATTAATAGAGATCAAATGTTAACTCGTTTATTGAGATAACACATAGACCTGGCAAATTTAGCCCAGCTGTTTAAATTTGGGCTGATATGGACACTAATAATAAAAGCAATGGGTTGATTTGGATGTGATTTATTTTTAAAGGGTTAAGCTGGGCAAGTTTAAAACTTAAAAAAAGAAAGATATGGGTTAGAATGGGTTGCACCTTAAAACACAACGGGTCAGGATGGGTTGTGCCTAAAAAACCCAATATATCCTATCAACATCTATTCACAACTTACTCCATCAATTCTCTCCCATTGATAGTCATCGGATCTCCATTTTGCTAGAGTGATAATGGTAGGAGTTTGTTTTCATGCTTCTGATTTTGGTTTGTCGTTGGTTCTAAAATTAAAAAAAGTTTCAAAGTACTTTGAAGTTAGAACAATTTCAGGCGAGCTTCACACATCTCCAAACGAATCCATCACGTTCTTGAAAGCTTCGAAGATTTCCCGAAACATGACGAAATCTTACCAAATCTTGTCGGCATTCTCACCTCTCGAAACCTTACAATCACCGGTGTAGCATTTCCCAAATCGGCGGATCTTCAGCGAGCTTCGAAACTCGACAATCGCCGGCGAGGTAGCTTCAAAATTGATTGTCTCCCTCACCCCTCAAAATTCCTTCACTCATGAGACACAGTATGTAATCGTATGATGTTTTAGTGCATGTCAAAGTGTGATGCTTATCAGACGTATTGAATACATAAGTTTTGATATGATTAATCGAGAGATTCATTGAATTTTAAGAATATGTTTGTTTGCTTATATTGTTAAGCCATTTCAAACCTATTTTTTAATTTTGATCTGATAGTTGTAGGATGAATTTTGTTCATCCAGATTCTTGTTAATTAAGAACTTGAAGTTTGTTGATAATATTTTTGGTTTGTTAGGTTGTACTTTTACTTGTTAAATGAAGAACTAAGAGTTGAGTGGTTTTGAGTTTTGAAATTCAAAGAATTATAAATTTATAATACTTATGTTGAGAATTTTGTAATTTTTTGACCCGACCCGTTCTGACCCGAACCCGTTCTAACCCGTTTCTTACCAGAACCCGTTCTGACCCGAACCCACGCTGACCCGAACCCATTCTGACCCGACACCCGACCCGACCCGACCCGCCCATTTTTCCAGGTATAATAACACATTAACCCAACTAGTGGTTCATAGTAGGTCTCGTCGCCACTGTAAGCTAGAGTTACAGTGGTAAAACTAGTGATCCACAATAAACGTTAAAATTCTTTTGGAAAAAGTATACAAGACTATACTCAAATTAAAGATATTAAAACGATCTATTTAAATTTTAATAGTGTAATTTGTATAACAAATAATATCATATAAAAAAATTAAGAAGGTTTTAAAAAGGTGTTTAGAAAGTGAAGGAGATTTTGAAAATATGAGGAAAATTGTATATCAGTGGTATAACGCGGAATAAAAGTTAATTACACTGTATAATTATAGTGTAAGTGTTCATTACATTAAGGTTAACGGGTTATCGTAATAAACAAGGGTTAAAAGATGAACTTTACCCTATATACATATACACGTACACATATGCACGCACCTACCTACGCACGCACATACGCACGCACCCTTACACATCCGCACGCACATCCGCCCGCAATCCGCACACACATTCGCACCCATATACATACACACATACATACGTGCATACATATACACATAACATAACATACACACATAACATACACACATGCATACACATATACATAAACCCATGCATACACACAAGCATACATACATACATATGTACCTACATACATACATACATCTTGTAAATATTTACAGATGTAAATGTAATTTACACTACTATAAAAGAATTTACGGTTACGAATTTACACATATACATAACATAACATATTTTGTATATATGTAATGACAATATTTCAATAAAAAATAATGATTTTAATTGATTTTGAAAAGTTAACACGATTATTGCAATAACAGAGAGTTAACATTTGAACCCTTCTATAGAGATTCCTTGAAAACTAGGTTATAAATAAAACCCATAAAAACCAAAGGTTATATATATGTAAGTACTTGTTACCAAGTGTACAACTAAAAGTTACGTATACGTAGAGGTTATGTATATGTAAGTACGTGTTACCAAGTGTACAACTAAGAGTTGCGTACATGTATCTCATACAAGTTACGTATATTTAAGTCGTTATGTCCTTATTGACGTTACTTGGAGTTTCTATTAAAAATATATATAATGACTTTAAAAAATAAGGTTAAAATTTACTCAAAAATACTGTAAACAATTAAAAATTTAAATCAATTATGAATTATATGATTAGGTAATAATGGTTTTCATGATTTTTAATTATAAACATGGTTTTTATTTTATCTCTTATATATATATGTACTAGCTTTAGTAACCCCGTGTGTTACACAAGTTGAATAATTAAAATATTAATATAATAAAATTTATTAATTATAAAATAATATTCTAAAATATGATATGACTGAAATTACATATGAGAAATAACTATAACTAATAAAACAATGATATCAACTTTTTTGAATTTTATTTTTAATTTTTTTTAAAAAATAATAAACATTTTGTTTTAAAACAAATCATATAAAATAGTCATTTTAAAAACTTTCTTATTATAACTCTCAAATTTAATTATTTTTGGTTTTTAAAAAATTGACTTTTTAAGAATACCACTTAATATTCGTATTTTTAAAAAAGTTTTATGCTTTAAAATATTTATTGTTTTATAAAAAATATTTATTTACAAATAATATTAATAAAGATATCTTTCTCAATTTATTAAATCTAGAAAAGTATTAAATAATATTATTAGTAATTAAGGTAATTATTTAATAGGAAAAATAGACGATAAAATTTTGGTGAGGATGATTGTGATGTTGACACGTGTCAAATAAAAATACTCTTTTATTAGAGTAGAAAGATATATATATAATAAGAGTACCAATGGCGATACATAGTGGGGTTGAACATTTAAAGAAGAATGACAAAAGATTATTCCATTTGGAATCCAAAAGATTGCATCTCTAAACTGATAGATGTAATATGTTATTTTGGTCATTCTTGGGCTTGTGGTTGCCCTTCTAATTTCTAAACGAGTTACTTGAAATTGCTATTGGGTTAGATAAATTGGTTTTTGTGCTTGACATCCCCCTACTTCAAGATCGGACATATTAATCAACATCAAAACTGACATCATCATTTGGTGAACGTATAACGCAAGGCATCCAACCTTGAAGACCGCCTAGCTAGATATTCGTAGCCTTGCACAACACGTTTCGATTTCTTGAAAAATAACCACATAAATGATCTTTATGCAATAAGAAAAGAAGTCGTTAACGGACGAGCTTGGGTTGACTTATTTTTCATTTATTTATATTGCTTGTAGGTGTAGAAATATAAAATTGAATTGGGTAAAATGGACCAGTGATCCATGTTCAACTCTTATTATAACGTTTTTAAATTTGGTTTAAGAAAGGAAGAAAAACTATGAATTCAAACCATCCTGGTTAGTGGTTACTTAAAAAAAACGTGTTAAATTTTCAATTAGTTGACGTTTACATTAGAATTACAATGTGTAAACTTGTCAACTTTTAGAACACTTGATATTTACATTAGAACTTTAAAACAGTTGACTAGTGGAAAATCATATATATAAGAACCAAGTTGTTGATCAAATCTACGGCATGCATGATGACACGAAGTGCATGATCCACTTTGTAATAGCATTCATTTTCCAAATAATTTTAATAAAACTTTCTTTAATCACATGCACTCACGATAACACGCAATCGTCAATTGTATCTAGAAAACTACTATTGTAATAACATTCACTTGTTGAATAAAAATTTATAGACATTTCCATAATATAACTTGATTTTCAACGATTGTTTAAATATATTAATGAACACTACTATTATTACCCCTTTAATATAATTTGATATCTAAAAGAACAGGTTAAATAATGTCTTAATATGTTATTTTCCCTACTAAAGTAGGAGGACCCATGTTCTATTTTTAAGAAACAAAGAGACCATATGTGATTGTTAACATGGTTATATATAATATTGAGATATTTTTTTTTAATAATAAGACATTGTTTAACAATATTATTCAAGTATCTTATTTAAATGGTACAAAACCAAGTTCTATGTATTTTTTAGTTTTCACTTAATTTTACGTTTTTTCATTCTAAATCTTTTTTACGATACACCATTTCATCTAACCCGCTACCGCCATCACCACCAAAGACTGTCGATTTGCAACCTTGAAAGAATGCCAGCAAACTAACTCCGCACACGCCGCATGCCACACATCATCACTACCCCGTAATTATTGATCAAGGTCGAAGTTGTTTTTTTATTGTTGTTGGTCTAGACATTCATCCTTCTGCTCTAATTGTTGGAAAGTATTAGAGAATATATTATATTAATTACACTTTAGCTTTGTTAAGCTTATGCACCAAGGTTAGGTTTCTAACGTTTCTAGTTAATCTATTTCCTATAAAAATGAAGGTTCCTCTCCATTGTAATAGCTATTCAATAATATTATTCTAGTATTTTACAATGATCGTATATTTACCAATACCACATTTATCAAAGTCGGTCGGTGGCTTTTGCCACCAACAAAATTCTCAAGTTTCATCCTTTTAAGTTTTCGAAAGATACAGTTTTACCATATGTACCATACAATATACGATTTTAACGCATTATTTTTTAGTAATTTGATTTTTCCTTAACAATTTTATTTTATTGACCATTTTACAAAAACAAATAATTTGTAGTTATGTTTAATTTTTCCTTTTTGGCGTTCCATTATAAGTTTCTTAAGAACAGAATTGTATTCAAAATACGATATTTTCTGAGTATCGTAAGTTATATCAACTAATGGCAACGTGCTGGTTTTGTGAAAAAAGAAACCGGTACCAATCAAAGATCGAACATCGGTATCATTATATAACTATTTTATATCTCTATATATAACCGAGGCGCCACAACTTCAAATGTTTTTTTGTACTAAATCATGTTAATCATAGGGGTGCCAATGAACCAACCCGAACCCGAGCTCGTACAGGCTCGAGCTTGGTTCGTTTCGGCTTAAGGGAGCTCAAGCTCGAGCTTGGTTCGTTTCGAGCTTTATTTTTAATGCTCGAGCTCAGCTTGTTTCGAGCTTTATTTTTGAGGCTTGAGCTCGGCTCGTCAAGTAATTTCAAGCTTGAGCTTTGCTCGGGTTTAGCTCGTTTATAATTTAGTTATTTTTTATATATTTATTATGTTTAGTTATATATATATATATATATATATATATATATATTTACATTTATATATAACATTACTCTTATATTTAAAGAGCATTATGATATAAAGTGTTGTACAGAGGTTTAATGCATCAAGGTACAATTTAATTGTATCATAACTAATTTCACAAACAATCAATATATTACATAAATTATTAAAGGATTTATGAACCAATAACATGATGACACTTGGGTACAACATGAAAATAATTATTTTAATAATTATTCAAGTATACGTAAGCTAACTATTACAAGGTAAAGTTTGTAAAACTTTGGGTACAAGTTGATGAAGCATGAATCTTTCAAGATTAATGTGTGCAACTTTTATTCATGATTTATTTTAAACTGAAATGCATGGTTCTATTTAGTTTTCTTTTTTTAAATGTTCCCATAAAGAAATTTTGAAAATTGATTATTCAAAATCGAGTATTTTTTTATCGTAGTCCGTAGATTACAACGGGTGTGGTTATCGTTATGGTTTTCGACGAGCCAAAGTGATGATGACCAAGTTTCGTAGCGTGGGGGGAAACGACCAAACTCTCGCCACGGAAGGACAACCGTTGTAACATGTTTTCTTTACCATTATTGATGCCTTAATGTTTTCCATTGAAATGACAATCATTGTGACGTGTTTTGGTATTCACGTTTTGATATTTAATATCATAGTGAAATTCCTCGCGCCGAGGAAAATCCATTTTAACTTTAAATCGATCAAATTTCATATAAAAGAATGCAAAAGTACGTTGCAATTCAGTTGGAAAAGTGAAATCCCACAAGATTTGCTACCAAGATTCTAAACCAGCAAAAGAGCATATTGGAATCCATATATGTGGGAGCAAGCTAGTTATACATATTATACAATTGTTTGTATCATAATTTTATATATAATAAAAAAGGAGTTATATAAATATATTTAATATTTTAGATAAAAAATTTATTAGTAAAAAGCTCGTTTACGCTCGTGAGTCAGCTCGAGCTTGATATCCTAAGCCTAGGCTCGGGCTTCTTACTAAATGGGCTTTTTCACAGACTCGGGCTCGGCTCAAGCTCAATAAGGCTCGGCTTTTTTCGATAATTTTGTCAATCTGATATCGAGTAGCTCCGAGCAGCTTGACTTGTTTTCACCCCTAGTTAATATTATCATTACAATGCACGTAATGAAGTTTGCAAACACACAACATCGCACGAGCGTAGTTCCTAGTTATAATATAACGTCATTCTAAAAACACAAGTTAAATGACACCTTAGCAGTATAGAGATCACACTACGAGAATTCGAGGCTAAGACGATGATAGATGTTGTTGCCATAGAGCCTCATTGTTGTCACCTTAGGCTATGGCGATGACATTTGTTGTCATGTACCTACTCGTCACAACCTTGTCACTATAGGAGAAAAATGTTGTCCTCTCAGATGTTGTCGCCACAGGATCATATCCTAGCGACATGTCGTCGCCATAGAGTTACGGGCATTATTATTAACCATGCTTTTTTTAATTCCAAAATAATAATCAAATGGGCAATTGCATAGGTATGTAGTCACTATAGGTATTTTAATTTTTTTAAATAAATTTCTAAATATTTAAAATTTAAAAATAGATTCTTTTATTGCCTATGGAATAGAGTCCGATTTTAATTTTTAAATTTTAAAAGTTTAATTTTTTCTATTTTTTAACCCAATATAACAGCTTCGAAAAAAAATCATTTTAATAGACTCAATGTAAACAACAATTATTTTAAATGGGTCAAAATCACCCCAACACATCATATTAAAAGCATAATAACTATCATAACCAATCATATTTGACGTGTCGTCGCCATATGTGAAAACCTATGGCTATGGCGACGACATCGCCATATGGTGAAACTATATATTTAATAATTCCACAATTAAATAAATAAATAATAAATTAAATTAATTGACGTATGGCTATTATATGAGGATCTTTATGGCGAGGACAAAACTTTGTCGCAATAGATGAGCCTAAGGCGATGATATGTCGTTGCTATAAGTCTAAGGTAGCCAAAAATCTAGGTGACCCTATAGCGACACTCTGTTGTCGCTGTAGGCTTACCTATGGCGACACTATTATGTCATTGTCGTAGGATTAATCTTCATAGGTATAAATTCTTGTAATTCCACTATATACACACTATCTCATGTCATTCTGAACATGTTAGTTTAAAGAAAACATGCTCACAAAAAATAAAGAAAACTCATAAAAGATTAAACAAGGAAACTTTGTAATGCCAAAGGACAACGAAAGATTTAAGGCAATAGACGTGTTGACAAGAGGTACGAGCTATGCTCAGAGGAGCTATGACTATGACGGAGGTACGATAGTAGAGACATAATGAGAGGAGCTACTACTGTGACGGAGACAAGAGAACAATAAATATAACATAATTTATATAGGTATAAATGTATAATGTTTCCCTAGTGTACCAAGAGGGAGGAATGAATGGTAAAAAGTTGTCACAAAAGAGGTATTATGGAAGAAGATGGTGGATAGGAGGAAGAGTAAAAAGAAGGCAAGAACCATAGACTTCTACATTATAAAACAATGAAAACCATGTCATATGTATTAGTGATCAACTACTTATACGAGTAAATAAATAAAAGGTACAAAGAAAACACAACCAATTCATATATTCTAAAGGTACAAAGAAAACACAACCAATTCATATATTCTAATTACGATAAAGATTATTGCAATAAATCTTAAATAATATATTGTATTATTAAGTATTAGATATGATATAATATTTTTTAATGTTTGTGGAAAAGTATAATAACAGTAGAAAGTGTCTGCATAATGTGAGAGGAAACACATATTATTTATTTCATATTGAAAGTAGCTGTAGCAATATTGCACTTAAATTAAAAAGATTTAGATGTTTATTTTTATCACATAATTTTTAAAAAAGTTATTAACGTATGAAAAAGTTATATAAAAAATTGCTAAGGATTTGGTTTAAACGTTTATAATTGTAATCACATAATTGACATGTGTGTGAAAAAAATTAAGATAATGAAATTCATAAAGAACAATTTTATTAAGGGTGCAAATGAGCCAAACTGAGCCCTAGCTCGTATAGGCTTGAGCTCGACTCGATTTGGCTTAAGAAAGCTCAAACTCGAGCTCAGCTTATCAAGTAATTTTCAAGCTCGAGTTGAGTTTATTTGCACTCCTAAATTTTCTCCCCTTAAACTTTTGAAAAGTTATGTAAATACCCTCTTGATCAAATATATTATAAAATAATATAGACATTAAATAACTAAAATTTAATTTTGTTGATTTTTTATCGTATTCCCATGCTTCCCAGTTTCTATATATAGCATACATGTTGCATTCTATGTCCATATCCCCCTTCATTTGTAGTCAATAACAAATATGGCTTCTAAGCTCGGCCTATTGTTTCGTGTACTCATACTAGCAACTCTAATGCAATTTCGAATGGTTATTGTCGTGGGCCAACCACAAGTCCCATGTTACTTTGTTTTTGGTGACTCTTTGGTTGATAATGGCAATAACAATAGACTAGCGACAGCAGCAAAAGCTAATTACCCACCTTATGGGATCGATTTTCCACAAGGTAGCACCGGTAGATTCACCAACGGTCTTACCTCTGCAGACATCATAGGTCCGTCTCTTACTCTCTTTGTTTGCTAATGAACCTTTGTTTACCGTTTCATGTCATTTTCTTAATATATTAAGATTAACATCACTCATTTCCATTATCATTGTTGCCCCCCAACAATTTGTTTATTTATTAATGCTAAATTCTTAAATGCACAAGATGTGGTTGATGGGAGAAAATTTATTTATTAATGATAAATCCTAAATACAATTTATTTATTATTTATCAAAGTTGATGCTCTGTTCATTGGATTCTTTTAATATTTTCTGATGAATAGATGATTTTAAGACAAGAGACATTCCATCAAGATGTTCCTTTCATTGATTTAAACATTTTAATACGTGAAATTTATTAAGCCTATTCATCTAACCTACATTATGATATAAAAAACATGCAATAGCATATCATACATTTGACCATTTTTATACGTTCAAAAAGATGGTGATACCACTGATACCAACAAAATCATTTGCTTCTATTCAGGCCAACTTCTAGGTTTTGCTGATCTCATTCCACCGTATGCTACCGCAACTAACCGAGAGATCACCAGGGGTGTAAATTACGCTAGTGGTGCCGCTGGTATTAGAGACGATACAGGAAGGAATTTGGTAAATACCAATTGCGACGAATTGAAACATGTCGATTTTTCTAATGATATGGCAGTTTATCATTCTCTACTATTTTTGTTCTAATTTGTATTGTTTATTTTTATCTTAGGGTGATCGAGTCAGCTTAAATAAGCAACTACTTAGACATAAAACTATAGTTTCACGGCTTTCACTCTTGCAACGTAATAAAACATTTACAAATGAATACCTTAGAAGGTGCATTTACACAGTAAATATGGGAAGCAACGATTACATCAACAACTACTTCATGCCCAATGACTACACCACAAGTCGCGTATACACCCCTGATCAATATGCAGCAGTCCTTATTCGACAATATTCTCTACAACTAAGGGTACGATAAACGTTATTACATCCTTTTACATTTTCTTTAGTAGTTTGTCAAATAAAAGCCGAAATTTTATTTTATTCATGTGACAGACTCTATACAAATTGGGAGCTAGGAAAATTGCGGTGTATGGTTTGGGGTTCATCGGGTGCGCCCCCGCTACAATAGCAATGCTTGGTACTAATGGAGAACCTTGTGTTGAATCGGTTAATAACGCGACCAACCTATTCAATATCAGGCTTAAGCCTCTTATTGATGATCTCAACAATGATTACTCCGATGCAAGATTCACTTTCATCAATATTACAAGCATTTCTACTCCAGACGAAGGTAAAGATGTGTAACCATTTCTAATGTATATATCATGTTATATATATATATATATATATATATATATATATATATATATATATATATATATATATATATATATATATATATATATATATTCATGTATTGTTATTATTTTACTAAGATTTTTTTATGTTTTGTAGGAGTCGCATTGCCAAATGTTCCTTGTTGTCAAATACGATCAGATGGACAATGCATTCCAAATTCAACCCCATGTCCCGACAGGACTTTGTTCGTTTGGTATGACGGTTATCATCCCACAGAAGTTGCAAACAGAGCTCTTGCAACAAGATCATACGCTGCGGCCTCTCCTTTGGATGCGGCACCTGTTGATATTAGTCGCTTGGCTCAACTTTAACATATATATGAAGAGATCGGATGATAACAAATAAGAAATAAAATAAATGACGACTTAAATAAGATCTTGTTATTTGTTTATGTTTACATTTAAGACATCTATAAACAAAGTTACCACAATGTTAATGTTCTCATAACACACTCTTTTTGGTTTCTCGTACGTAATGTTATCTACAAAGGGTAAACATGAGACAGGGGTGAAGAGACTTGAATGGTTAACGTGCAATTTTACAACTGGGGGGCGAAACTACATTTTACATAAGAAAACGGTTAACTGTAAGATATTGTAAGGCTATTAAGATGAAGGGAATGTGGAACAAAGGATCTAGAGAACAAGTAAATTAAATGTAATATACATAACGAGAAAATCACAAGAATGTGAACAAATAGTTAATTGGTTTCTTCCTTCTTAGACTATATAATTAGTCGTAACACAAGATTAAAGCATTAGGATTACGTACTTACATATTATGGCCGCTTTTGCGCGAAAGAGGGTTGTGCACTAGAAGAAGCACATCAATCATATAACACCACTTTTGCATAACAACACGATTGTCGCGCTAATGATCACAGATGTGGTCTTGTCCGGTGTACTTACTGTCACACTAGCCCAACCCAATTATCACCTCCTTCTGTGAAGTTAAAGACAACTGATTCGGTTAGGTGCTTCCATTTTTATGGGAAAGTTCACATGTTCGACCCCAATAAGCCTCGTTTCCTTTTTCTATTATCGTGTTTTAACCTACACTTAATAATCTTTATATTAAAAGGAATTAATCACATCACCCAGTATCGGGAGAGGGAGGGGATTATAGATAAAAGGTGACTTTACAAAATAACAATCAAGTTTATAAATGTCTCACTATCCTCTAAAACCACTCAAATTTCAGTATGTGTACAAATCTGTGTAATATTTTTATAATTCTTTAACAGATATGCCCTTAAAAAGTTACTAAATATCATATATATCCAAACAAAACCTTAAATATCATATATTATATCCTTACTTAATATTTTCTTACATTATGGCTAATTAACCCTTTATGTATATAATCTTTCAATACCCTTTTCAAATTATGCTCTTACTTGATCTCTTAATCTCATATGGAAATCTTTAAATCCATTGAACATTGAGCGTAAGAAGTTAGAATTACATCATGAATAACATAGAAATCCTCATTCAAGCCTCATATCCAATTCGTGTACTAACACTAGCCCCTAATCTCACCATCCCAATTCGTGTCATCGTGTGAATAATATAGAAGTTAGAACATTGAGCTTTGATATCAAAGAATCAAACCTATGGTACTATCGACATGAAAGAAGCGGGTTGAAGTGTTGAGTTCCACTCCTTTAGAAGAATAGCAGAAACAACAAACTTTCAATTTGTTATAAAATATTATCCAACTGAACCGTTGACAGTGGACTCATGGTCGTCTGTTCTTTAGCAAAGGAGATCGAACCACTCAACTCTCAAGTGTAAAGTTGACACTGTGTATAATAGGAGGGATGTGTCATGTGTGTAAATAATGAAATAGATAATTGATTAAATTTTACATGATGAAATAAGCAGAAGAAATAGGATTTATATTATATTTTTATTTTTTAGATAAGTATGGGTAGAAATGTCATTTTATAATTTGATTATAATAATATGGGTAAATGCGATATTTTAATTGCTTTTTAAGGGTAAACATGATATTTTAAAATTTAAAGTTTATAGGGGCAAAAACAATCCATTTCAAATAAACGTTTACAATGTAGGAGGAGTATATATGAAAGTTTTCTTTTATTTTATTATGCGAAAATAAGATATGCTAAGATTTTTTGGATTAAATATTTGTTGGATATATTTGTTATAATTTTAATTTATTTGTCAAACAACGAATTTTTCCGTTATCTTTTATGACTTTGAAGTATGTGTTACACAACGGTTTTCTTCTCTTTTATTTTTCTATTTTTGGGTTTATAGAAGTTAGAAATTGATTAAAATATTTTTAAAGCTTAGGATAGGGTTCACAAAGAACCAATTTTAATTTGAGAAATTAAGAACTACTTCTTTTTTTAAAATTAAAACGACGACTATAATTTTTTCATACGTTATTATTTTCTAAAAAAAATACACCACTACATCATAATTTCTTTTGTCTTTAATTTAAGTAAAATATTGCTATATCGAAAATAGAAAAAAATGCTATGTAAATACTCAGAAAACATCATACTAAAACATGCTTAAGTCGTGCTCAGGATATGCATTAATTACAATTTACATATAAACAGACACACTTATAAATTTTACTTAGTTCTATCTGTTGTTAAATCTTACATTTATATATATATACAAATTAAACAAAATTTTAACAAGGTTGTCAACCATGTTCAATCAACAAGTCCAAATCAATAAAAAGATGTTACTGCAACCGTGAACGTAAATTGAATTAAGTGTGATTGTTATAATATTTGATGGTTCCCATACCAAATAATGAGCTTAGTTTTATCTGTTTTTTATAAGGTTATAATGTTATATGTGTAAACGAAACTTTAAATCGATTATTTTCAATTAACCAGTCTAAGTCAATAAAAGTTTCATGTTAATGCAACCATTTAGCTTTAGGAGCCGGACCTATAGATCACAATGTATCAACTACATGCAATGACATTTTAAATTAATATCAAATGACAACCGGCGTCCTCTTGAAAGTCAACATGAAGAACAAAAACTCACTTCAGGTGAAACGAAAGTAACACACACACGTACACACACATACATATTTAAACTTGTTGAAATAGAAACAATATCAAAATCTTGTAGCCTAATCTACCATGGCAAACTAAGATGCCTAAAGTCATGAAGGTGTGTAGGATGTTGTGTTTACTTGAGTACGTATCTACATTAAAATGTATAGTCCGTCTTCATATCTGTAACATGCTAGTATTTTCCATGTTAATGGATCTTGAGTAGAAAATGATATCAAGAAAATAAAATGTCAACCGTATAATCTGAAGTTAACATCCTATCATAGAGTAAATTCTTCTGAGACAACCAACAACAAGAACATCCTTTACATTAATATTCTTGGATATGGATGTTTTACCAATACGTGAAGTATGCAAAACATTGCCATTTCCAAAGGTAAAATTGTCTTTTCCCGAGTACAACATAGAAGAATCTAGGTGATTTGGAGATGGTTGTCATGTGGCCGGGTCGTTACCTTGAAATCAACATACCAGTAAGGGAGGGGTTGGTGACATGATAATTTGCAAGAAAATCATGGGAATGTTGGAATTAGTAGAGGAGATTCGATGAGCAAAACAGGCTATATTTGGCAAGTTTTAGCATAGGACCATCGATTCGGCATAGTGAGTACCATCGGTTCGGTTAAGTTAACAACGGTTGAAATGTTCTAAGAATCATGCCTAAGCTAGTATCATGTTTTAAGAAAATTTCAAGACTAGTGCAATGTTGTTTTAAACCATTATCATCGAATGATTATAACTTCTTTTATACCAAATTAAAACCAAAATACTTTTGAACTCATTAAATAGAATAAATCTACTTTTAATTAAATAACTGATTAGCAGTTTAATTTTTTATTTTTTATTTTTTTTTTGAACGGCAACTAGTAGTTTAATAGTTTCGTAAGCAACACTTTAATCAAATTGTTTGTTTCTACGAATTATAATTTGTTCAATAAATATAAGGTAAACACTTATCTCTGGAGCTATTTCATTTGCATCAATCATAGTACTTTTAGTTATATATCAATGAAACACAAACATCCATTCTATTGATATATAATATCACATATACACACATATTTTCATTGTAAGTTTTTAATAACATAAATAATAACAAACAATATATATCATACCAATAATCATTCCTAATAATTTTTTTTTAAGTTTTAAAACTCATATAACCAAGCATTTTTGATTCTTGGATCTACACAATCATCACATAATCTATATTTATTCTATATATAAAGCATTTTAGGATGACATATTTGTAATTTTGCTTAAAGTTTAAGGCACCTAAGGCAATATTATAAGCATAAAGTACAAGTGTTTTATATACTATATATTAAACATTTTAGGATGACACACTTGTCGTTTTGCTTAAAGTTTAAAGCATCTAAGATAATTTTTTAAGCATAAATTATAAGTGTTTTATGCAATTATTTTTTAAAATTATTTCATTTAATAAATTATACTGATTAATATATTATTTAATACATATTAGATTATTTATTTCAATTCATTAACTAATTGATTATAATATTTTAAATTAATATTTAAATTTACATTTGCTTTTAATATAATTAATAACTAAATACTATTTAAATTAATTATTATCATATTTAAATACTTCATCGTATAATTATTAAATATTTATATAGTAATAATAATAATAATAATAATAATATAGTTATAATTATTAAATTATTAAATATTTATATAGTTATAATAATAATAATAATAATAATAATAATAATAATAATAATAATAACAATAATAATAATAATAATAATAATAATAATAATAATAATAATAATTATTATTATTATTATTATTATTATTATTATTATTATTATTATTATTATTATTATTATTATTATTATTATTATACAATTACTAATAGTATTTACAGTAATAATACTTGTTATTTATAAGAATTAAAACAAGTTTAATAATAATTTAAAAGGTAGTATTATTAGCAATAATAATTAATAAGTTTAATAATAATACTTAATATAAAAATGTGTTGGATATTGTTTAATAATTACAAATAATAATGTCAATATGAAATAATAATTGTAAATGCTAATAATAGATTTGCAATTAATATTATTATTGATATATATTTCGTTTTATGAAATAGTTTGTAACAAGTTTAATATGTATATGTTAATTTATATAAAACAATTTCAAATCTCTACTTTTGTTTAAGGTAATCAAACTAAAAATCATAAGCCCTTAAAACTGCTACAAGGTTTTATTTTATTTTTTTGTTTTTCTTTTATATTTTTAAAAATATAATGGTTTAGAAAATCTAAATTTGTCGTTACGATGTGCTAAATTTTATCAACATTTTGGCTTGATTTTTTTTTCCAAAACCAAGTTATCAATATAAGTTTTATTCGAAACTAGGGACTAAATGCTAATATGCAAGTAAATAAAATCAAGTGTTATTATTTTAACAGCCCATGGTAAAAAACGGGTTCATACGCTAGTACTAAAAATGTATTTCTTAAAACATGAAATCTAATTGCTTTAACACTTGATACCCAACATACTTTTCCAACGACTTTGTTGTAATGATTTAAGTGTTAAGTTTGGTATATTTTCATGTAGTAATTTCCACCTTTTGAATGATGAATCAATTATTGAACAAATACGTTCTATAACTCTAAAAAAAAGTCATTGGCTTTATTACATGAGTAACTCATATCACAAGTTACTAATTATATATATTATTAAAGAAGGATGTCGGTGTCTACAGTTTAGACTTTCTTTAGTTTTTTTCTCCTAAGTTAAATCAAATGAATAAAATTTTACTTTGCTCTAGTGGCTTCCAAGCTTCTTTCCTTTACACAAAACCAGGGTTCGAGCCCTCTTCCCCTTCTTTCAAACAGCGTTTTAGTTAAGATTTTTTATCAAATAATATAATATTAAATCCACTTAAAAATATTAATTATCAAACTTGTATTTTGTTCTTTTATTTTAATTGTTCATTATTTCATTTAAGTAAAATAATTTAGTAAGTCTTACTAAGTAATTACATAACTTTTTAAATCATTTACTTTTCTAATTAATTATGATATTTAACAAACTTATTAATATCTTTTACATATGGATAAGAAACAAGTTTATGACGTAACATTTTCATGATTTCTAACTATACTAATAAGCAACAAGTTTACGATCTATCTTTTTCGTGGCTACCAAACATACTATCATGGTGTGTTTTTTATTATCTATGTTTAGTTCTCAAAGACGATCTGCAACAACACGCGGTATATCATGACATAACATTTTCATGAATTCCAACTATACTAATAGGAAATTATTTTACGATCTAGCTTTTTCGTAACTCCCAAACACACTATCACGGTGTGTTTTTTATTATCTACGTTTCGTTTTCAAAGATGAACCGCAGCAACGTGCGGTATATCATGCTAGTTTAAATTAAGACAACCATAAAGGGTCGGACTATTATCGAACCATCCTTTTATACATTTATTATCTTTTCCTTTCAAATCTGGGTCCATTGTCATAACCTTGATCCCTAACATCATTTATTCTAGTAATTTGTTAACTATTGAATCATATAAGCCTTTATCCATTGTATTTTCTACTATTCTACTCATAAAAATTTTATGAGGTATTATTTAACTTGGATATGAGTTGATGAATTATCTAAGTATCGTAAGATAATTGATATTTGTTCTTTTATGACTTGTATCGAAAGTATAATAAAGTATTATTGAAAACATTTAGTTTCTTTTTTTTTATCTTTTTAGTTTTATATTTTAATTATATGCTAACTTATTAATTGGTTTATTTTGCATATTATGTATAATATATTGGCCGTAATTATTTTTCTTTATTTATTGAATATTTTTCTTCATAAAAGGATTGAATTTCCCATTCACCTCAACTTACTATATATACCTAAGAATTTACTGCTTTTTTGGATAATATAGTTTTCCATTCTTCCTATAAAATGCTAAATTATAGTTACACTACAAGAAACAATAGCTATAGAGGCGATAAAAGTCGTCACTTAGTCGCTAAAAGGTCGCCGCTATATACTCGTCGCTAAATCACATCCTTGTCGTCGCAAAAAAAACGTTGTCGCTATAGTGTACACTTGAAGCGACGACAAGTCGCCCCTATAATGTTGTCATCAAAATCTAAGAAGAAGAAATTTAAAAAAATATAAAATAAAAAATAAAAAAAATATATTTAGCTATAGCGACGACTTTAAGGGCGACATGTTGTCGCTATAGAGTCTGTTTAATTTTTTTTATTTTTAAAAGTTTTCCAGGTTTATAATATATATTTAATCCAGTCTCAATTGTTCAGCCTGTTCAAATTTCACAACATTATAATATAAAGTCAAGTACTTAGATGTCAAAATACATAATAGTTGTTTAAACATGTCAAACATTTAACAACCAACTTAATCATTTGATCAAACACAAACAATCAACTTAATCACTTGTTGTATCTTCATCATCTCCTTCTTCATTCGGTTGACAAGATGATTTGTTGTTGTTTTGTGACATTGAAAGGAGTTGATTTATTTGTTCTTGCATTCGTGCATTTATTTGAAGTTGTTGTTGTCATCTTTCATTTGATTGTCTAAGTTGTTCTTGCATTTCATTATATTGTGATGGGGGTGCATACGTACTAGGAGTTACATCAGGGGTAACACTTTTCACTTTTCGACCAACTCCCCGTATATGACCACGCCTAGATACCAAGGAATGCGCAAGAACCTAAACCTCATCAACCGATGTCTCATCTCCCGCCGAGCTCGACAATGATCTATTCATCTCATCTTGAATTTGTCCCTACATTAAACAATAAAATAAACATACATTAAATATTTTACTAAAATTTAACGGCATAACTACTATATAATGAATAACTAACATGTTTAACTATATAAAAAACGATAACAATTCCCGAATTTCAATTAACATATACTATAGAAACAATCCTACCTACATTAGTAACAATAACATTAATTAATAGTTATAATAAATCCAACTAAAAGTTTAAAAGTGTCAAAGTCAATCGAACGCATTTTATCAGTTATCATAGATATATAAATGATTGTTTTACTTACCAATGTCTTTCTGTATTTTCATTAACCCATCCTGACCCTTGCTTAAAATGCATAGCTTTCCAACCCTCCACATGTTTTGCCCGTCCAGTTTCTTTTATCTACAAACAACAAAAGTATTATTATTCATATGTCAAATAACTATTACAATTTTATATAGTCCTAATATTTTTACCTTCGTGTGCCGCCTTTGAGCATATGATTGAGTCCCATGATAACTTCCATAAAGTTGTTTTGCCCTATTTGCTTTGTTTTTCTCGGATCGGTTTTGATATGCAGTAGTTAAAAACAACTTGACACATCACGTTTATATAGTCCTAATAATCCAGCTCGAAGAAGATACTACGTTTAGTCCAATTCAACTCTGACGCATCACGTTTTCTTTTGGTACCTCCATAACATGGATGTTTCCCGGGAACACGATTAGGAAGTGTTTGTAGTTGTTTTAATATGTGTGCATTACTCAATGGTTTAGGAGGGTCCCTTGTCTCTTTTTTACCATTAAACATCAAATCTTCCCTCCACTTATGATTTTTTGTCAAGAATCGTCAGTGACCAACATAAGCGATCTTATTGGTTATTGGGCACGAAGGTGTGTTTGCGTTACAAGTGGGGCATGCTTTATAACCTTGAACACTCCATCCAGACAAACTACTACGAGCAGGATAATTATTCATAGTCCATAATAGTGTTGCATGCATCCTGAATATAGTTTCGGTTGATGCATCTCTCATTTGAACTCCGTCTGTCCACAACATTTTCAACTCATCCACCAAAGGCCTTAAGAAAACATCAATGTCTTTTCTAGGTGATGTAGGTCTGGGAACTAGCAAAGATAACATAAAAGAAGATTCTTTCATACATAACCACGGAGGTGTGTTGTATGTTGTCATCACCACCGACCACATACTATAAGTCTGACTCAAGTTACCGAATGGATTAAATCCATCAGCAGCCAAACCCAATCTGACATTCCTAGGTTCTTTGGCAAAATGAGGATATTCTTTTATCAAATTCTTGCCATGCCTTACCATCAACTAGATGACGCATCATGCCATCCATTGATTGAGTATTATGCCAGATCATATCTTTTGTCGTGAATCTAGAACTATACCTTCGTTGAAGACGAGGGGTTAAAGGAAAGTAACGCAACACTTTCTGTGGTACTTTCTTTCCCTTTGTGATTTTGTCAACCCATCTGTTCTCGTTACAAATTGGACAATTTTGCATAGAGGCATTCTCCTTCCAAAACAGAGCACAGTCATTAATACAAGCATGGATAGATTCATATCCCAACCCAATCTTTCTTAGCTTCTTCTTAGCTTCATGATGTGATGCTGGAATCCGATTTTCTTTTAGGAATGCAACTTTTAGAAACTCTAAAAGTTGGTCAAAAGAACTATTTGTCCATTTGTTAATAACTTTAATATGCATCAATTTTGCCAGAAAGTTTAAAGAAGACATCCAACTGCAACCAGGGTATAATTCGGTATTAAGCTCCTTAAACAATGCATCAAATTCTGAGTCTAAACCAGTTCCATCTTCGTCTATATTTTCGTCATATGTATTCCGTTCTGCCATTACATCATCAAGTGCATCAAACATTTCATTATTTGTTGTTGGATTACGTGTGTTTGAGGCCCATAGGTCTTCAATCTCTAAAGCATTAGGATATTTGTCACCATGATAAACCCATGTCGTGTATGTTTGAAGAAAACCACGCTCATGTATGTGTGCAAAAATCGTAGGTAAATTCTGAAGTGACCGGTTCGAATTGGCACAACATTTACACGGGTAACATGTTTTGCCTTCACTGTTGAGATGGTGTTTGGCAATCTCCATAAAGTTTTGTAGTCCATTTAAAAAATCAGAAGATTTTCGATTTCGCAAGTAAATCCAACTCTTATCAATTGTCATCACTGTTTCATTATTAATAATTAAATTGGGATATATACACAAAAACATACATATATACATGTAAAAACAAAGATACTCAATTACATATTATAATTGAAAAAAGAACAATCATATATTTAATTACATTAATATTATATAAATTAAACACATATACACTTACACATACACAAACTTAGATGCATATATGCATAAATAAAAGTTTACAAGTGAAAACACGTACTTTATCGATGAAATAGATATATGAATGAAATCACACTGCTCAACCGCAACAAGATGCTCGTATATTAAAAAATAAAATAAAATAAAATAAGTTAAAATGATAATATTCTTTCTAACAAATTCATAATTTATAACATAATATATATATACACACACACATACACACATATACATACATATATATACATACATACATACACTATATACATAGACATAAATAAATACACACCTACACATACACATACACATACACATACGCATACGCATACGCATACGCATACGCATACGCATACGCATACGCATACGCATACGCATACGCATACGCATACGCATACGCATACGCATACGCATACGCATACGCATACACATACACATACACATACACACATATTTACATACACATACACATATATTTACATACATTTACACCTACACATACATATATATACATATAATGTTACACATACATATACATACACCTACAAACACATATATCCATAAACACAATAATTGCTACACATACATAAACATATATACGTATACATACACCAACTACAGCCTAAGAAACACACAATTTCATCAAAAATTGAAACTTAAAGGGTTTAGCTTCAAGAATATTCAAAGTAGGGATAAAATTGGGTAAAATCGTTTACATGTGGCCGAGGGGAGGGTACAAGGGTCACACGAGAGAGGTAGTCGGAGGTTTTGACCGATTTGAGTCGAAAATCGTCTGATTTGAGCTTGAGAACAAACTTTTGGTTTTTGGGGGTAAAATGGCGTGAATGTGAGCTGCAGATCCTTTTTGCCCTAATTGCATTCTATAGCGACGACATGTCGTCGCAATAGCTCTACACATGTTGTCGCTATCCCTCACAAAACGATGTCGCCTAATTAAATTGCTTATTAAAAAATATAAAGGCGTATAGAGTGTAACACCCGGTTATTTATTTATTTTGAAGCTGACGAATGAAGAAAAGAAATAAAGTTCAAAGTCGAGGGACCAAACTCGCCAATGAAGGAAAGTTGGAAATGTGGTGATATTTGTAGGGAGAGGGCAGCCATACTCTCCCCACACACTCATATTTCAGCCAAAAAAAAGAGAGGAGAAGAGAGAAAGGAAGAAAAGAGGAAGAAGTGTTGGTTCGAGTGGCCAAAATCGTTGAGGAGCGAGTCAAATCGAAGCCCTTGTCGTTGTGCTCGTTTGTGTGAGTTCTAGGACCCCACTTTTACTTGTTTTCAAACGATTCTGGGGCTGGAAAGCATGAAAAAACCGTTTTTGCATGTGTGTGTTTATGACCCATTTGGGTGTGTTGCGTGTGATGCGTTTAGAGTTTGTTTTCGGGCTTGTGTGTGCTTGTATGGTGTTGTGGTATGCATTCCTAAGGTCTATGATGGTTCATTTAGGCTTAGAATGGGTTTGGATGAGCTTGGAGGCCGAAAATGGCAGATTGGGTTCGGGATGAACTCCTTTCTGCATCAGCTAGGGCTAGGCGACCGACTGGAGGCCATACGGCCGACTGAGAGGCGATTGAGGTTCATTCGCACGATTGAGGTTTGTAACATCTCGTATTTTCGTTAAAGTAAGAGTTAACTTTATTTATTCTTACAAAGGTTATTATTGTTAATTGTGGAATTCATGTGTTACTTATGCTCATTCTTTTAATTATCATTAAGTTTAAACGCATGAAAATTAAAATGATGTTAATTATACTACTACTAATAGTAGTAACATGAACAAAAGGTTATAATAATGATAATAATAGTAATAATTATAATAATGGTAATAATGAATAATAAAAATAACAATTATAATAAAAATATTAATAATAAAAATAATAATCATAATAGTAATAATAATAATAAAAACTATTAACTTAAAAGTGTTTAAAATTTATTTAAGTTGAGGGGTTGTTTTTGCCATTTTATAAACTTGAAATGAATGTTTTTACATAAAATAATAAGCAAACAAAGTTGAGGGACCATTTGTGTAATTTGCAAAACAAACCCAAACCACCGCCCCTTTCCCCCCGGTTTTTCCGGCCACCACTCCGGCCACCCTCCGGCCGGAGTCCGGTAGCCCTAAAACCCTCTTTTTCCTTCGAATTGAAACCCCCAAAACCATGCCAAACGTTCCTAGACTCGAATCGAACTCAATTAACTACCTAAATTGTGTTTAAAACCGGTTACAAAGCCTTCTCAATTCGAAGTAACCGAAACCTTTAAGTTCGTACCCGTTCAAGCATTAAATCACAATAATAATTGAATTAATTTAACATGAACCATCTCTTATCTATCTCTAATCGATTACAACGTTCAATTCCACCTAAAACAAGCCCAAACATCAACTTTGATTACCCATCTTCATCGCGATCTGCAAGTTAATCGAAACCCATTCTCTGAACCATCTCAACTGAAATTGATAGAGGGCTTTTGCTTAAAAAGGTCCTTCGAAGCTTTCTGTAACACGGATTAGATTATTGTGGCCGTTTGCAACCTGAACTAGTCTTAGCGTAGCCGCGACTGTTGTTCGATCGATTCTTTGTCAATTTGATATCAATCGGGTAAGTTTCATACATGGATAGGCTCGATTAAACATGGGGAACAAAAGCCCCATGATTGCAAACGTTTACATGAACAAAACGGGGTTCGATTTGGGGGTAAACGATTTAGGGTTTATGTGGAATTGGGGATTCATGTTTCTTTTGTTGGTTTTAAGAAAAGGAAACCAAGCCTTAACAGGCATAGGCTACCCAGCCTAATGGTAACACACTCCCTTGTCAACCTTGAGGTCCCGGGTTCGAACCCGGGCAACCTCACCTATTTTTTTATGGCTTTCTAGCCTTTCAAAAATTAAATAAAATTTCTAAAAATTATAAAAATCAGTTTTAAATATTTTGTTTATTTTAGAAGTTATCTAGTTATTTTCTGTTAATTTATTTCTTTAAAACTCCTTAATAAATCTTTTATGAAATGTTACTAGAAAATGTTATAATTAGTTATTTTCATAAAAACAAGCTTTAAATAGTTAAAATCACTAAATTATTATTTGGTTTATATGATATCTTTAATTTTAGATAAATTATGTTGATGATAAGTTTTAATTTACATTTGATGATTAAATCATTATAAGGGTTAATTCAAAAGGATTAATTACGTTTTTCTTCGTTGTATTAAAATATATGTATATGAAGTCGACAAATAACCTTATTTATAAAAACCCCAAATTCATATTGGAACCCTAGTTTTCGTTATATCGTTAACCTTATTATTGACCTAAATCTTATAATATATAAATATAGGTGCCTTGTGACGTTCATCTTGGAACGACGTTTATTATTGTTCTTATTAATCGTCATAATATACTTATTGATCAAGTGAGTTTCCTTGCCCCTTTTTATCTTTTCACACTATTTTGGGGTGAAACATGATTGCTTATACATGATACACTTATACACATTTGAGACTTGTAAATCACATGGAATACATCTTTATATTTTGTCATGGTTGTTTGTGTTTTGTAAGTGATTATATGAGATACATAGTTTGTTTACAATCATTAACTATTGCTAGCCTGGCGACGTCTTAGATCTTTGGGCCTGACAAGCCTATTTGGTGCTAAAGTCGAGGTATTGCCGACTCCTGATGATGTATGCTTGTTCATCATGGGAACCAAATACACTTAGCCAATCTTATATACTTGTAATCAAGTCAAGGTTTGGTTGTAACGATATGTGTTCTATAACCTTACTAACTTATGACCTATGACATGAATTGCTACTTCTAACTTTATCGTATTATGTATAAAAACCTTGGAAACTCACCAACTATTTTTAGTTGACCTTTTATTTTTATCATGTTTCAGGAAATCCTCAAGTTTAAAGTGGACTTTTGAAGCTTGCAATAAAACTAGGACTTGGACCTAGTTAAATAAATAAAATGTTATGTTATGTTTTGAGTTATGTTTGAACTTATTTCTTGTTTGAGACTTATGGTTGTATTTCATTTTAAGACTTATGAAAAGATAATATTTGCAATTTAATATAGCGTTATGTGGCTGTGAACAATCTTAACCCTCACATCTCGACGATTCCGCCATCAAGGTTGGGGTGTGACAAGGTTCATTCGCACGATTGAGGGTTCATTCGCACGATTAAGATTCCATTCGTACGATTGGGAGTCCAGTCGCATGGGGAGTCATACGACTGAGGGTCCAGTCGCATAGGTGTTTAGTCGCATGAGTCCATTCGCATGAGGTTAGTCGCATAGGTGCTCATTCGCATTAGTTCCATCCGCATGAGGTCCATACGCACAACTGGGTGTCCATTCGCATAGATGTTCATCCGCATGAGTCCAATCGCATGATGTTCAGTCGCCTGGATGCCATGCGACTGAAGGGTGTCCATACGCCCGAATAGGGCTGTTGCACCCGAGGAGAAGCTTAGCTCAACTTCTAACTTTCGGGGGAAAGTGTAGGTGGAAGCATTGACGTAGAAGTTCCCGTAAGTTTATGTACGATGACTATAGAGGACTTAGAGGTTATGTTGGGCATGGCGATGATGTTGCATGTTTATGCATGATGTTATGTATGTATGATATTGCCATGTATGATGTTGATGTCTGTGTATGATATGTTCCTTAATATAATGTATGTTTATCTTTCTTGTGGCTTTACGTGTCGTGTTAATGAATGAATGAAGTATTATGTAACGTAAAGTAAGAGGAACATGAAGTAAGAATGCATGCATTATTGAACAATGAATGAACAAAGGAAAGGCTTGCAAGCACATATATGAGGTGAACAACCCTATTGCAAGAGACTCGGATAGCGTGCAATCGTTGAGATTGCCCATGAGGTGAGCAACCCAGTTGTTGCAAGAGACTCGGATAGCGTGCTATCGTTGAGATTGCCATGAGGTGAGCAACCCTGTTGTTGCAAGAGACTCAGATAGCGTGCTATCGTTGAGATTGGCAATGAGGTGAGCAACCCTATGGTTGCAAAAGACTCGGATAGCGTGCAATCGTTGAGATTGCTAATGAGGTGAGCGACCCTGTTGTCGCAACAGACTCGGAAGAACGAACGTATAAAATGAACGAAAGTTAACGAATGTAATGGAAGATAATAATTATATTTCGATGTATATGTATGTTGTATGGTCACGAATGAATGTAAAGCGCAGTATGATTTGATAGAAAGTAAAGAATGGTTTTAACGATAGAAAAGTATGTTTTATTATAAAACTAGAACTCACTCAGCAACGCTGACTTTTTATGTGTTTCCAGTTGGCAGGTAATGTTGCTGAGGATGGCGCTGCAAGGCTACTCAGCTCTTTTTGATGGCATCCATTTTTATAGGGCTTTTGTGATGTAATGAAACAACATATTTTGTAACTGAGTAACGATGTATTATTTGGCAAAAGCTTTTATAAAGTAATGAGATGTCTATTTTGATAATTCCGCTACGATCTTTTATGATAGATAAAAGTAATTATATGTTTTATGTGCGATGAATGACCAACTGTAGGCGTCCCGGGAACGGGGCCTTACAAGTTGGTATCAGAGCCAAAGTTTAAGTGAAATGGGTAATTTTTTTTCAAATAAACCTTAACTTAAACGGAAAATGGGATGGAATGGGAATGGGATGCCAATCTGAGTAGCTGCGTGCCATCAGATATTTTCTTAACGATAACCGGTATTATGTGCGCATGTTATGTGGTTTATATGTTGTATGAAGATTTAAATACTAATGTAGTCAGGATAGGTAATGCTCGGAGTATGAAGAGTAAAGTAAGTAGCTAATCACAACTGGCCACTATAATTAGGGACTTACTATACTTGACATAAACTGAGCTGTTTCCTTGAATGACCGTGTTGGTGTTTGAATCTTTCAGTGGGATAGGGAATGGCTGGTGGTAGATCCTCTAAAGCTTCTGGGGGTGGAGGCCGTGGTGGGCTTGATGCTGAACCGCGGCCTAAAAGAGGAAGGCCTAGAGTTGAGAAGGTGGTTCCTCATCCGGAGGCTAGGGATGAGAGTGCAAACTTGAGGGTCTCGGTAAAGGAGGTTGTTGTTGAAGAAGTACATCAGGTCATGCAGACAATCTTACTGTTTGTGGTGACCGAAGTCATCAAGGCTGTGAAAGAAGGAGAAAGAAGGGAGAGAAACAGGGCCTCGGGGGAGTGGGAGCAACCGGAGCCTGAAACGATTTTCTCTGATAATGAGGAAGAGGAAGAAGATGAGCCCGTGCAAGAGGTGGTACGAGGCTGTAACTATGGGGCGTTTATGAGGTGCAAGCCCCAGCATTTCATGGAAACGACACTACTGCTGCTGCTCACCGGTGGGTGAGGGAAATGGAGGCTGTTCTTGATATCAGCGAATGTCGGGAAGACCAGAAGGTGAAGTTCGCTACCTACTCTTTTGTGGATTCGGCTCTGTGTTAGTGCGATAACATTGTCCAAGCCGAGGGTAGCAGGGCCATTAGGAAGATGTGATGGTCTGAGCTGAAAAAGTTGGTGATTGAGGAGCTTTGTCCTCATCGGGAAATGGACAAGGTCGAAAGGGAGTTTTTGCAACTGGAGGTGGGAACCATGACACACCAGCAGTACACCACCAAATTTAACGAGATGGCACGTCTGGTGCCGGATCAGGTGAGACCTCTGTTTCGAAAGATCAAGAGATATATTCAGGGTTTTGCCAGCAGATATTCGCAGGCACACCCGGCCGAGCACGTTTGAGTCGGCGGTGGATTTGGCAGGGAGACTGTATGATGAGAGAACGGTGGTGGTGACTGAAGGTGGCAAGAAGAGCGGTGGTGATCGAAACTGGCGGGGGAAGAGGTTTGGTCGGGGTGATGCCTCGACGGGTAATAAGAAGGCACGGGTGGATGACCGTCGTGTGGTCACATCGAGTGCGGGATCGAAAAGGTGTGGCAAGTGTGGAAGGGAGCATAGTGGGGAATGCAGATTTGGGCCGAACTTGTGCTTCAAATGTGGGAAGGCGGGGCACATGGCAAAGGACTGTCGTATAGTCCGGTGCTATAACTGTGGTGAAGAGGGTCATATGAGCAGGGATTGTAAGAGGCCGAGGGCTGAGAGCTCCGGGGCGAAGAAGACGGGAGGTGAAGGACCGAGGGCGAGCGCCAGGGCATTCACCATGACACAGGAGGAAGCTAGGACGGACCCTGATGTCGTGTCCGGTACGTTTCTGGTGAACCAAACTTTAGCTTCTGTGTTATTTGATTCGGGTGCCAGTAAAAGTTTTATTTTTGCTGCTTTCTGTGCTAAGCTGCCTGTTAGTAGTAGACGTGTTGATGCGCCCTTTGATGTAGAAACTGCCATAGGTAAGTCTACCAGGATTTCTGAGATGATAGAGAACTGTGATGTGGAACTTGAGGGTCATAAGTTTCCTGTTAGACCGTTCGTGATGACCTTAGGTGGTTTCGGGTTTGGTTCTTGGGATGGATTGGTTGGCGGACTTCGGGGCGAACATTGTGTGTCGCAAGAAGATGATTCGTTTGACAGCGCCTCACGGTAGTTCAGTGACGGTTTATAGTGATCGGGTTACTACGATTCCGAAAGTGGTCTCGATGGCGGTGGCGGGAAAGTGTATGAGGCGTGGATGTAGCGCTTACTTGGCCTATGTAAAGGATGTGGATACGCCAACCTCACAACTAGACGATGTACCGGTTGTGTGTGACTTTCCAGACGTGTTTCCAGAAGACTTATCAGGAGTGCCACCTGACCGAGAGATCGAGTTTCAGATTGATCTGATACCGGGTGCCCAACCTGTTGCCAAGGCACCGTATCGGCTGGCTCCGACAGAGATGAAAGAGTTGATGGAGCAGTTGCAAGAGCTGCTTGATAAGGGGTTCATTAGACCGAGTATCTCTCCTTGGGGTGCTCCGGTATTGTTTGTGAAGAAGAAAGACGGTAGCATGAGAATGTGTATTGACTATCATGAGCTGAACAAGTTGACGGTAAAGAACCGATACCCCTTACCGAGGATAGATGATTTGTTCGATCAGCTTCAGGGTGCCAGTTGGTTTTCAAGGATAGATCTTCGATCTGGTTATCATCAGTTGAAGGTGAAGGAGCAAGATATTCCTAAAACAGCTTTTCGCACGCGCTATGGTCACTATGAGTTTCTTGTCATGTCTTTTGGTTTGACCAACGCGCCAGCTGCTTTTATGGATTTGATGAACCGTGTGTGTCGGCCGATGTTGGATAAATCAGTGATTGTGTTTATTGATGATATCCTGATTTATTCGAAGAGCGAGATTGAACATGTCGATCACATTCGGGAGGTTCTGGAGACGCTGCAGAGGGAGAAGTTGTATGCTAAATTCTCCAAGTGCGCGTTCTGGTTGCGCGAAGTTCAATTCTTGGGTCATGTGGTGAACCCTGATGGGATCATGGTGGACCCGGCAAAGGTGGAGGCGGTTATGCAATGGAAGTCTCCAAAGACGCCATCCGAGATCCGTAGTTTCTTGGGTTTGGCGGGCTACTACAGAAGGTTCATTCAAGACTTCTCTAAGATCACTTCTCCACTAACCAAGTTGACCCGGAAAGATGTAAAGTTTATATGGGGTCAAGCTCAAGAGAAGGCGTTCGATGAACTGAAGGCGAGGTTGACTCAAGCTCCAGTTCTGTCATTACCTGATGGAAGCGAAGATCTGGTGGTTTATTCTGATGCTTCCTACTCGGGCTTGGGATGCGTGTTGATGCAGAGGGGAAAGGTTATAGCCTATGCATCCCGACAGTTGAAGGTTCATAAGGTCAATTATCCTACTCATGACTTGGAGCTAGCAGCTGTGGTCTTTGCACTAAAAATTTGGAGGCACTATCTTTACGGGATGAAGTGCACCATATTCACTGACCACAAGAGCTTGAAATACTTCTTTGAGCAGAAGGATCTGAACATGAGGCAGAGATGATGGTTGGAGCTTATAAAAGACTATGATTACGAGATCCATTACTATCCAGGCAAAGCCAACGTGGTGGCGGATGCCCTTAGCCGAAAGGAGAGACCCGAGCCGATTCGGGTGAAAGCATACCAGTTGGTCATGTCCTCGGATGTGATGAAGCAGGTCAAAGAGTTTCAAGATGAGGCATTGAAAGAATATCGTCTTAACTCTGAAAGAATGAGAGGTCTGGTTGCGGAATTGGGTGAAAACACACTCGGTGTTAGAACCCGATTCGTTCGTGTGTTGATTCCTTGTTTTGGGGATCTACGCGTGAAGATCATAGACGAAGCTCATAAGACTCGATACTCTATTCATCCCGGTGCTATGAAAATGTACCACGACATGAAGATTGATTATTGGTGGCCGGGTATGAAGCGTGATGTAGTGGAGTATGTGAGTAAGTGCCTTACTTGCCCGCAAGTGAAGGCCGAGCACCAGAAGCCATATGGGAAGATCAAACCTTTGGATATACCGGAATGGAAGTGAGAGCACATCACCATGGATTTCATTACAAAGCTGTCGCGTACCCCGAAAGGGTATGATGCCATATGGGTGATAGTTGATCGTCTGACGAAGAGTGCTCACTTTCTACCGATCCGTGAGACATATTCATCTGAGAGGTTGGCTGATCTATTCATCAAGAAAATTTTAGCTCGTCATGGTGTGCCGGTGTCTATTGTGTCTGATCGCGACACTCAGTTTACATCCAAATTCTGGAAGAAGTTCTATGACGCTATGGGGACGAGGTTACATATTAGCACGGCTTATCATCCACAGACTGATGGTCAGTCAGAAAGGACCATTCAGACATTGGAGGACATGCTTCGGGCATGTGTTATCGATTTTGGAGGAAGTTGGGATGACCACTTACCGTTAGCTGAATTCTCGTACAACAACAGTTATCATGCCAGCATTGGTATGCCCCCATATGAGATGCTATACAGTAGGAGATGCAGAACACCCGTTTGTTGGGGTGATATTGGTCAGAAGGAGTTAGGGAGCGTCGAGGTGATCGAGGCTACGACTGAGAAGCTTGAAAAGATCAAAGCCTTCATGAAGGCAGCCAAAGATAGACAAAAGTCGTATGCTGATAAACGACGCAGGCCGATTGAGTTCCAGGTGGGTGATCGGGTTATGTTGAAGGTCTCACCTTGGAAGGGTATCATTCGTTTCCGAAAGCGGGGCAAGTTGAGCCCAAGGTATATAGGCCCTTTCCGAATCATCGCTCGAGTAGGAGAGGTGGCCTATAGATTGGAGTTACCAGATGAGTTAAGTGGAATTCACCCAACATTCCACGTATCTCATCTGAGGAAATGCTTGGCAGATGAAGATATGATTGTTCCATTGGAAGATATCGAAGTAGACGAACGGCTCAATTATGTGGAGCAACCAGTGGCAATCATTGATCGAAAGGAAAAGAGGCTGAGAAATAAAGTGGTTCCTCTTGTGCGCGTACAGTGGAAGCACAGGAAGGGATCCGAGTCAACGTGGGAGACTGAGGAAGAAATAAGACAGCATTACCCACGTTTGTTCGAAGAATAACAGGTTTTCGGGGACGAAACCTATTTAAGGGGGGTGGACTTGTAACACCCGGTTATTTATTTATTTTGAAGCTGACGAATGAAGAAAAAGAAATAAAGTTCAAAGTCGAGGGACCAAACTCGCCAACGAAGGAAAGTTGGAAATGTGGTGATATTTGTAGGGAGAGGGCAGCCATACTCTCCCCACACACTCACATTTCAGCCAAGAAAAAGAGAGGAGAAGAGAGAAAGGAAGAAAAGAGGAAGAAGTGTTGGTTCGAGTGGCCAAAATCGTTGAGGAGCGAGTCAAATCGAAGCCCTTGTCGTTGTGCTCGTTTGTGTGAGTTCTAGGACCCCACTTTTACTTGTTTTCAAACGATTTTGGGGCTGGAAAGCATGAAAAACCCGTTTTTGTATGTGTGTGTTTATGACCCATTTGGGTGTGTTGCGTGTGATGCGTTTAGAGTTTGTTTCCAGGCTTGTGTGTGCTTGTATGGTGTTATGGTATGCATTCCTAAGGTCTAAGATGGTTGATTTAGGCTTAGAATCGTTTTGGATGAGCATGGAGGCCGAAAATGGCAGATTGGGTTCGGGATGAACTCCTTTCTGCATCAGCTAAGGCTATGCGACCGGATGGAGGCCATACGGCCGACTGAGAGGCGATTGAGGTTCATTCGCACGATTGAGGTTCATTCGCATGATTGAGGGTTCATTCGCACGATTAAGGTTCCATTCGTACGATTGGGAGTCCAGTCGCATGGGGAGTCATACGACTGAGGGTCCAGTCGCATAGGTGCTTAGTCGCATGAGTCCATTCGCATGAGGTCAGTCGCATAGGTGCTCATTCGCATTAGTTTCATCCACATGAGGTCCATACGCACGACTGGGTGTCCATTCGCATAGATGTTCATCCGCATGAGTCCAATCGCATGATGTTCAGTCGCCTGGAGGCCATGCGACTGAAGGGTGTCCATACGCCCGAATAGGGCTGTTGCACCCGAGGAGAAGCTTAGTTCAACTTCTAACTTTCGGGGGAAAGTGCAGATGTAAGCATTGACGTAGAAGTTCCCGTAAGTTTATGTACGATGACTATAGAGGCCTTAGAGGTTATGTTGGGCATGGCGATGATGTTGCATGTTTATGCATGATGTTATGTATGTATGATGTTGCCCTGTATGATGTTGATGTCTGTGTATGATATGTTCCTTAATATGATGTATGTTTATCTTTCTTGTGGCTTTACGTGTCGTGTTAATGAATGAATGAAGTATTATGTAACGTAAAGTGAAAGATAATGAAAGAGGAACATGAAGTAAGAATTCATGCATTATTGAACGATGAATGAACAAAGGAAAGGCTTGCAAGCACATATATGAGGTGAGCAACCATGTAGTTGCAAGAGACTCGGATAGCGTGCAATCGTTGAGATTGCCCATGAGGTGAGCAACCCAGTTGTTGCAAGAGACTTGGATAGCGTGCTATCGTTGAGATTGCCATGAGGTGAGCAACCCTGTTGTTGCAAGAGACTCGGATAGCGTGCTATCGTTGAGATTGGCAATGAGGTGAGCAACCCTATGGTTGCAAAAGACTTGGATAGCATGCAATCGTTGAGATTGCTAATGAGATGAGCGACCCTGTTGTCGCAACAGACTCGGAAGAACGAACGTATAAAATGAACGAAAGTTAACGAATGTAATGGAAGATAATAATTATATTTCGATGTATATATATGTTGTATGGTCACGAATGAATGTAAAGCGCAGTATGATTTGATAGAAAGTAAAGAACGGTTTTAACGATAGAAAAGTATGTTTTATTATAAAACTAGAATCACTCAGCAACGCTGACTTTTTATGTGTTTCCAGTTGGCAGGTAATGTTGCTGAGAATGGTGTGCGAGGCTACTCAGCTCTTTTTGATGGCATCCATTTATATAGGGCTTTTATGATGTAATGCAACAACATATTTTGTAACTGAGTAACGTTGTATTATTTGATAAAAACTTTTATAAAGTAATAAGATGCCTATTTTGATAATTCCGCTGCGATCTTTTATGATAGATAAAAGAAATTATACGTTTTGTGTGCGATGAATGACCAACTGTAGGCGTCCCGGGAACGGGGCCTTACATAGAGGCGACATGTCGCCGCTATAGCCAACAAAAGTCATCGCTATAGATTTTTTTATTTTTTATTTTCGTAGAGTATTGGATAAAAAATTAAAAATAAATAAATATATTTTCATGAGGGCGGGTGTATTTCCCTCCACCGCACCAAACTCTATTGCGGCAACAATTCGACGCAAAAAATAAAATTTGGTCAAAAAAAAACCAAAAGCCTATAGAGGCGACATGTCGTCGCTATAGCCTGGGCTATAGGGACGACTTTTGTCGTCGCTATAGATGTCGCCTCTATAGGCTAAGTTTCTTGTAGTGTTACCAAGACTCTTTACAACGGCTATACTTCTTGTTAACACATTTTCCAATGTTCTTTATCTTCATTTATTCCATCTTGGGTTTGTTTATCAATTATCTTATTTTTCATGAATTTTGTTTCTAACTCCATCTATCTATGCTCTTATATTGATAATACTAGATTTAATAAACCTGTGTATTACACGGGTTATATAAATAAAATATTAAATATAATAAAATTTAACTTAATTATAAAACGATATTATAAGATAAGATATGATTTAAATTACGTAGGAGTAAAAACTATAAATAATAAAACAAAGATATCAAGTTTTTAAATTCTTTTTCAAAAAAAAAAAATCAAACACTTTGTTTAAAAAATTGTCATTTTTATAAATATCTTATTACAACTCTCATTTATAATTATTTTTTGTTTATAAAAAATTACTTTTTAAAAACACTAAGTTTAAAATATTTCATATTTTTTAATAAGTTTGATATTTTAAAAAAATTATTTTATAAAAGATTGTTTTTTAAGCATAACATTAATAAAATGATATCTTTCTTAATTTATTAGAAAACTATTTTTAATCCAAAAAATACTTAAATAATATTATTTGTAATTAAGGTAATTATTTAAGGAGATAGAAGCGGAAAAATTTTTGTAAGAATAAATATGCTATTGACACGTGTCCTCCATAGTTACCCTTATATTAAAGTAGAAGGAAAAAGGATATTCGTTACCTATTTCATGTTTTTTTTAGTTTTACATAAATATTATTCCAATCATGAGTATCTAATATGTGCTAAATTGCCTTTACATATATTTAGGTTAAATATTTACAACAAGGGCAAAAGGAAAAAACTTTATTTAAATCTATAAAATAAACTAACGATTTTGTTTTGTATATCTCGCCATTCGGCATATACAAAAAGGAATTAAAGCTTCTTAAAAGTTGATAAAAATACGTAGAGCCTTTCTACTAATAAATCTCTTAAATTAGTTAATAATGTATTATATCAGAATTGTCGGTAGTTAGAGGTTTATTGTTGTGTTCATCAATCAATTGCTTGTGTTTGTTTATCATTCGGTTGTTTATCATTTGCTTATGGATCATATGTTTGTTGATCATTTGTTTATTCGTCATTTGATCTTGTGTCACATCCCAATTCATGGACACGACCAGTTGTATCGCATCACAACTAAACACAACGGATGTCTTGACATTCAATACCACAAAATTAAATTGAATTAAAACCTTTCAGTACATCATAATCCACGCGCTTAGCGCATTCAAAATGCAAATTACAATCTAAAGCATTGTTCGAACAGTCTTAACTCAGTTAGTGCATGTCTTCTGTACGAAGACCTTATTTATTCACAACCGCTAAGCTTTCACGACCTAGCTAATGCCTTCCGGCACCACCTACTTCTACATCACGAGCTAAAATACATCAACAACAACGTTGTTGATGAGTCATAACCAGTGACTCTAAACAGATGGACGATATAACAATGAATGTGCAAGTAGATTGTTTGTCAAATCAAGTCGCACCCTGTTTACAAACATGACGATGGGTAGGTTAAAGGCGTTCCAGCCGATCGGATCCAGACACATCATAACATTTGAGTATTAGGTATCCCCCATCGGGACCCTTCTGACCAACCTCGAAAGATTCAAAGTTGATGATCTGTGACTTAGTGCATAGTCACTTTCACACAAAATCTAAGAATGTGGCCCTCCTACCTAGCTGGATCCAACTAAGCACATGTGCCCGATATAAGAACAAGTGTCGGTATATGAGGTGACTTGCAATCATGCTCAGTGTCGTTCCTCATGCACACCTTCCACATACCATAATGATTTGCTTGTGACTAACTATAACCCACGCCGGACGCGCATAGTCGTGGTATGCTACTTCATAAGAGACAATTTAAACTTGCAACCACAAACACATCAAAACATTTTTTACAAATATTTAACCAACTCGGATAGAGCCCCAAAAACAGTTAAAAAAGAGACAGTTATACGCACAACGATGAGCTATTCGATCAGGTCCGTACACCGATCAACGAGTTCCACAAGTAGTTTATAACCTTGTAACACATTAACCTTCACGTCAAGACATATTTCTCATTAACCGTGTAATCCATTTGGCCATCATACTCGACATAAACACCCAACCTGCCCCGGTCATGTTTCTGACCTTAAGCTAGAGTTCTCCGACTCAAATTTATATTTCTGTCACAACTCTTGACGAATATGCATCGAAAAGATGGGGTTTGTGCACACTCCCGACATAGTGGCCAGACGGACCTAACCGCCACACGTAATGCCTATTGTGCAAATCCCTATGACAAATCCGTTTATCCAAAAGTGGTTATTTTAATTATCATATTATCAATAGGCCTCCTAACCACTTAAACACAAGTTTGGTTATTATATATTATATTACCAGCGGTGAGTGTAACCGCTGGTAATATCAATCTCAGCCGTTGGATCTTCCTGAAACGCAATCCTGACCCTTTAAACTCGACAGTTTTAGCAGTTGCAGGGTGGTTCTAGGCAGTTTCTTGAGACCTGCGATTTGTGGGGATGCAGTTAATAGAAAAACTGTATTTTAGCAAGACTGCATCGTGGGTTGTAGTTAACCCTGTAACCGTTTCCTGCCCTCTACAAAAGCAGCCAAGAAATCAATTGAAATGTCTATCACTGCTTCTATTACATGTTGCTCTTAATTGGTTTGTACATGGATCAAATAGCAGCCAAGAAAGCAATGGAAATCTGTCACTGCTTCATCACATGTTGAAAATCCTGCAAAAAGAAGGGTATTTAGCATATATTTAGTTCAGTTTTGTATTATATGGCCACTAGAATTGTTAATTTTTTCAAAACAGGTTGTCAACATTCATGATCCTCTCATAGTTCACACGTGCAGTGACTTTAAAGTTGAGGTATGTAATGTCAATTTGTTATGCCAGAGTAAATACCATCAATGTGATTTCATGTATTTGTGTTTATCATTTTAATGCTCTCGCGAATGCCTTTCAAGAGAAAACTATATTGGGGAGAGGAATTACCTCCATATCTGACATTGTACAGATTTAACAGGAGCTGGAATGAAAGGGAGTTTATGTACCTTAAAGTGTTCTTGAATGATAGAGGCAAGGAAATGGAGTATGTCAATTCTTGTAGAATAAGAGAAGAAAGATGGAGATATATAGTTGAAGTAATCTATTTTAGTAATTAGTAATTTTTTTCTCATTGATTGATTTCAATATTGATTGATTCCAATATGTGAATTCTACAAGTCATTCCTAATCGAAAATTTTCAGTTAATCACATAGTAATTACTCTCTATTTGAAGATCCAAATTAGGTAGTTGTTTCCTATTTATCATATTCTTTCAAAAATAATATTATTACTTAGAGTCAAATTAAGTTACTTTGTATAGTTAATCAGAATCACATGTTGAAATTGAATATTTGAAGCAGTGTTAATCTTTAGTAATAAATATATATCTTTACTAATCCTTATTGTTTGTTTAGATTTGTATATAATAGAAGTATAAGAGTGGTTATTATTTATTTTTTTATTTAAAAATACTTAATTATAATTTTTTTACTAATAACTTGTGTGTATACCTTTCCATGTTACACATTAATGTGACTTTCACATTTACTTTTGATGGCTTTTTTTGTAGGCATCACCACAAAATGTTGGCAGAAATAGATGTCCGGATGGTATATTTAATATAAAATGTTTATAGTGTAAAACTATTAGGATTTTATCTTACATTCATTGTCTTCTTATTTTTCGGTGCAAGATACAGGAAAGAAGAAACAATATAGAGCTTATTGATTGCAATACTCACTTCAGTCCCTCCAAATCACATCTTCATCGAGAAATAAACAATGAGGTGAGTTTTATTTTTTTACACATGTATCAAATTTGTAAAAAACAATTAAACATGTAGGAAATAAAGAAACAATTGTCAATGTATTTAATATTTATATAAAACTGTTCTATAATACAATAGGAATAATGTAATATGCTTTTCTTTGTAAATTTAATAAAAGATAATGGATCATTAACACTAGTCTTGTAAGTTGTATCATTAAATTAATAATTTTTATTCTGATAGCTTTCGATTTCCTAGATGAACCAAAAGAATGTTAGCATTTTCTCAATGAAAATGGAGAAGGTTTGCATAAGTTGTATTCTTAATCATGTCGAGTAAGAAGCTGCCAAAGTGACTTAATTATTTTATTTCCTAATTTATTTTATTTGGGGTTGTATATGAAAATCTCATTTAAATTGTTATGTATTTACTTGAATTTGTGTATTTTCCTGAATTTGTGGTTTTTGGGTTTTCGTGTCAGATTAAGTTAAAGGTTAATGATTTACACAAGGCAGTAGGGAAATTATCAAGCTTAGTTATCATCGTTTCCCTTACAGATCTAAGTTACAAGTTAATGAAAGGATCTTGTAACTTTCTATTGATTCACATTAAGATTTAACCGATGAGAATATATTTTCTGAATATTTGATCTTGTATACTTTAATGTATGATTGTTGTTTATTCTTTGATGTATGAATGTTGTTTGTTCTTTGATATACATGACTGTTGTTTGTTCTTTAATGTACCATAAGTGTTTATCTATTTTTACATCACTATTTTACACATAAGAAAATGCCTAATTATACAGATAAAATAACATATGCGAGTATTAAGAAAAAAAACCAAACAAACACTTAGCAAAGCTACTTGATATTGTAACCATCAATATATGAAAACACAAAGTAACTACCAACTAAAACAAATCTTTTTGAACAAAAAAGATGAAGTACTTATCAATTAATAATACTTGAAGACTTAGCAATGTACTTATTATAGAATGATAAATAGTTAAGTCATAAAGTTGTGGTATTTCTTTTATATGAGAGCTATCAACAAACAAAAAGATTAGCAAACCTGATGCATGAACTCTAAAAGCACATAAACAAACACTTACGGTGATCATACGAAAGTAGCAGATAAAGAGGAAGAAAATAGATCCTCACAAAATGATAAAAATGATGCATGGATTCTCTTAAATGAGACACTCAGATTGTTTGAAGATGAAACCATTTAATCACTAAATCAAGTAGACTGGCTCCAAAACTTATCTTATTTGATTTTGATCCAAAAATAAGATCAAAATCACACGAACATCCGTCTTTACTATATATATACATTCTACATAAATAGATCTAAATTTGCAAATTCTTCCAATTTATGACAAAACCATATGTTTAAATCATGAAAATCATATAAAACAACAAATATATACATATAAACGTATAGATACAACTTACCCATCACAACACGAATATCTCCTGCATCCGCAACAATTTTAACAAGCATTGTTATGAATACTCAGCTCCATCAATAACGAACTGCATTCCTCCTTCCGGCGTGCACAATCATGTCAACATAATTGAATACCAATTTTTAACTTGAATCTTGATAATCATCACTACATATAAATTACATCTGAATCAGACAAAACAATTTAACTTATTATAAATAGATAACTAACTAATTCTCGATGAATGATGATCATTACAAATTAATTTCAACCCACATTCCAACCATATAATGTTGTGTATGCACCTAGGGTGTTATAAATGCATGCAATCTATTTCACATTGTAAGTAAATAAACTTTGATAATTTTCTTATGGTAAGGCTTCATCGTTCTAAAAATTATTATATCAACTCTATCAATGAGATAAGGAACCATTGTACCTTAATTGTACCATCAAATATTCCAAATGACTTTCTTCGGCCACTTCAAGGAAACTAACATCATTCAAAATGTTTGCTTTGTCTTACATAATCTACAAGCGTAGACCCTAAATTCGGTCCAAGTGTAAGCAACTGAAAACCCTAAACTACCGCAACATCAACATTAAGCCGATTTAATAGAAATATATAAGAACGCATACACGACTGTAATCAACAGACGCAAAAACGTAAGAACCACACATAAAGTAAGTCAACTATAAATGTAAAATTAAAGGAAAGGAGGAAAACATACATCAAATTGTTTGCTTCGTCCCAAATAAGGCACCATTCAACCCTTAATCGCTTTAAGTGTCAGCGATTCAAACCCTAAAGTTATTAAAGATGAATATGCAGACCTTTTAACTAAAAGAATATTGTAACAAACAACAAACAAAATCATATCAACAGGCAAGAAATCGGTTAAATCGTGTTGACGAAGAGGAAACCCTAGAACTTTGAACACGGTAGAGTTACGCAAAAAATGGAAACCATCGAATAAACTGAAGTTGATTAGGGTATTAGGTATTAGCACACGCGGGTCGAACGAAATAATCAAGTATTACTAGATGGGGCGAGTGGGCAACTGGGTTTTGAGCTACACTCGGGTTTAAGGCTTCAAGCAGCCCATTTGTTTAAATGGAGCCTTTTATCTCTTCACAATACAAAAAAAATACAAATAAACTATATTGTAATACCACAAATACGATTTAGTTTAAATGAATAACATTAAACGAGAATAAGCACAAAAAATAAAAAAAAATCAGTTTATTATTCAAGATATAACATATGCTATAGCTGTTATTTACCTTTGGCTTGTATTTTATAAAATCTCTTATTAACGTATCGTATTCGTTAAAGTTAATTTCTATGTTGGTTCTATACATGTTTTATTTTTAATTCTAGCCCGACACCAATTTATCTAACTTATGTTAATCCTTTTTTATTCAAAGAAAAATATATTTTTTTACAATTAAATTAAGCAACGTGAACAAGGACATTATAAAAGTATTCTAATAGAGACAACAAACAACATAAATACATTTAATCAACTAAATTAAATTACCAAAAAAGATAGACAATTTTAAAATTCCTTTTTATACATAATATATTTTTATAATTTTAAATTTGAAATGACTATAACCATCTTATACTATACTATAAAAAGATACAAACAAGAAGTTTAGACCTCGAATCTTAAATTATATGTACACAACCTAAAAATATATCATGTTTCATATTTTAACTCAATTATAAATCCTTTGATTTTTGGTCAACCACCAAATTACATCTATTGTTAAACGATTGTTCGTATCATCTATTAGTTTTAGCAAGTTTTAATATAATATTGTGTGTTTGCCTAAAAAACATTTGTGCATTGGTTGTTTGGATCCACTCTTTTGTGTGTACAAGAAGTAGTCACACTCTAAATCTCAATGTATCATGTATTGTTTACTATTTTGTTTATCGTTATTCTAGGCAAATGTATTTTATAAATCCAACAAGATGTACTTTTATGTTATATCCGTATTGATGTTTAGGTATTTAACTTC
This sequence comes from Flaveria ramosissima, assembly GCA_025215565.1. Classification (NCBI taxonomy): domain Eukaryota; kingdom Viridiplantae; phylum Streptophyta; class Magnoliopsida; order Asterales; family Asteraceae; genus Flaveria; species Flaveria ramosissima. The sequence continues at coordinate 44,873,388 of CM046032.1, read as the reverse complement.
GATGTCATGTAAGCATTATTTCAGATGATATTTACTAATTGCTTTTTATTATATTTTTGTTAATTGTTATGAGTTGTTAAAAGTACTTATCATTGTTTTGTGGTATTCTTATTGTTATCTGTCAATTATTGACTACTTATATTAACAAGTTATACTTTGGTCTTAAGCAAAAGAAAAAGGATTTTGTTTTGATTGCAAATCAATATAGTGATGATATTATGAGATAAAGTACCCGAACACCAGACGGGTATAAAACTAGTTTCCAAAACCCTAATTTACCCTTATATGTCATAATTATGCATAATGTGGAGGCTTAGAACCTTACCACAATAGATCTGGCTTTTCGGCTGTTCCTTGCGCCCACCGTTCACCACTGAGCGATACAACATTACATTGGAGTTTTAAACGTCACACATACGCTCATATATAATCATAACTCGTATCCACAAGGTTTGGGGCTTACAGAAGAGAATTGAGCTTCTAAACATCATTTCTAAGCCAAATAAACACCCACGAGCGTATCTAGGAGCCCTAATCGTCGCACCGAGCCTTCTAGAACACCAATATTTTAGAGAGAGAGTCGAAACTGGGTAGAGAGAGTTCACCGAGATGAGAGAGTGTGAAAATGTGAATTTTTGGGTTTTTATACCCTTTATGCCGACTAAGGTATGTGGTGGACCACTAACCCTCTTTGGTGGTCCGCTACCGACTTAAAATGGCATATTCCTATCTTTCAAATGCAATATTCACATCTTGAAATGTAATATTACTCGCGAACCGTTAAGCTAGACCATGACGGCCCACGACCACCATGGCTAACCATTACTTGTTTTCCCTTGTCATTCGCTCTGAAACTCAAATCCCTAGTTTCAATCCTAATTCCTTGGCGCACCGTTATACTAGACACATAGGAGCCATTACAGTTTGATATGGTCCTACAATTCCAATCCTTTTGGAATTTTCTAGTTTGATCATTCCATGCACATTTTCGGTCGTTTAGTTGCACGTCTACCTGATCATTAGGTCGAGGGGTCAATCGTGAATAATTTGTTTGTTCATAATTTGCTTGTTAATTGTTTTTTTGTTTTTGTTACGTGTTTTTAATAGTGAAGCTTTTAGAGATTCAATGAAAGTTTTATGCTGAAATTTTTTTGCCTTTTAAATAGACCAGATTTGTAATTTGTAATTTGTTTTGACATGATAAACTAGTCTGAAAAGCAGGGGCGAAGCATAAGGGAGACCGGGGTTTTTTTTGTCGATAGTGTTAAATTTTAGTCCGGTAGTGTAAATTTTTATATAAATATCGAGTTCGCCCTCCCTAAAGAATATTAATTTCGCCACCGCCCCTTACGATAATGTTCAAGCTCCGCCACTGCTAAAAAGTAACCCAAAAGATTAATCTTCAAATCAATCCTATGTGTGTAAAAGAATCTTAAAATCAGCATAAATCAAAGTTAGATAGCAGCATAAATCAAAGTTAGATAGCAACAAATCACTAAATATATAACAATTCACAGATTTCTCTGTAAAAAAATTAATTTTTGCAATTTATATTATACTAATTACCAACATTTCTATGCATAATGGTATTGTACCTTATGCATAGGGAGTTTTTCAAAAAAAATTGACTTTTCACTTTTAACCCAAAGGTTTCATATTTTGCAAATTAACCTTTCAAGATTTGATTATTTTTACTTTAAACCCAAACTATTCATCTTTTGCAATTTTATCTCATAAACTTTTATACTTTTAACTTTGATCCTCTATAGTTTTTATATTTTGCAAATTTTCGTCTTACGTTCGTTGTAGGTTTTGTAAGTTAACACGATACAAACATGCATGTGCGATTCACCAATTTTACGTTTCGTTCTAAATTCTGTGAGTTAACACAACACAACGTGCGTGCGTGGTTTATCGTTTTTACGTCTATTTCCCCCCCCCTAACACGTTCGTCGCAACACGTGAGTCTTAAATCGACTTAGTTGTATTTTTATATGTTTTACGCTTTGGTTTAATTTCTTCATATTAACATACCGCAATTTTAATATGGATGGTTATTAATGATGGTATGACATCGGTGTCATTTTATATGGTTTTATGCCCCCGCAACGCGGGGGTTTAATTCTAGACTAAACAATCTAACATTAGTGCAAGAGTAATTCACCGTAAGCCCAGCCCAATACAAATATATAACAAATAATTTTCTCTTTTTATGATTGGGTCTTAAAATTTTGAAAGCCCAACGCGTTATCTTTATTTATTTTGATGGGCCACACTGATATGTACGAATAGTCCATTACGCGAAGCATTAAAGGGGCAGTAGTGATAACTTTTGATTCGCTAGTGTAAATTTATGACACAATATTTTAAATATTTTTATATATAACAAGTTCGTTTTCTTTTTAAAAATATTAATTTTGCCCGCCCCACTTATGAAAATGTTCAAGTTCCGCCATAAAACCATACTTGTAGAGTTGTGCTATGTTTTCTTTATTATATTTTGATATTGATATAATATCAAACTCGTCCAATATAAATATATATATATATAGATATATATAGATATAGAGAGAGAGAGATAGAGAGAGAGAGAGAGAGAGAGAGAGAGAGAGAGATAGAGAGACAGAGAGAGACAGATATAGAGAGAGATAGACAGATAGAGATAGAGATAGAGATAGAGAGAGAGAGAGAGAGAGAGATAGATAGATATAGAGAGATATATATATATATATAGATAGATATATATATATATAGAAACACCACACACATATATATATATATATATATATATATATATATATATATATATAAAGAGATATATATATATACATATATATATATATATACATATATATATATATATATATATATATATATATACATATAGATATATATATATGTATATATATATGTGTGTATATATATGTATATATATATGTATATATATATATATATATATATATGCATATATATATATGTATATATGTATATATATATGTTATATATATATATGTATATATATAATATATATATATATGTATATAGATATATGTATAGATATATATATCTATATATATATATATGTAGATATATATATATCTGTATATGTATATATATATGTATATATATATATATATATATATATATATATATCTATATATATATATATATATAAATATATATACATATATATATATATACATACATATATATGTATATATATAATGTATATATATATATATAGGGGATGGTTCCTGAGAAAACCAATAGTATATATACATATATATACATATATATGTATATATGCATATTACCATAACTTTAATTGATGGTCGCTGATGGTGTGTGATATTGGTGATGTTTGACACGGTTTTACGTCCCCGTCGCAACACGAGGGGACTTGATTCTAGTGTATTTACTAATTAGATTTAATGGTATTTTCATTAGTTCTGATACTTTCATTAAAAAAAACCTCAATGGTCATTTTGTTTACTTTTTTCACTTAATAAAAGTTCCACCTAATTTTAAAAACAAAATAACTTATACATATACACATATATATACATATATATATGTATTCATATTTTTTTAAAGGCATATATCATAAATTAAGCATCTCTTTATCTTTAATATATGTGTGGTATTGCTATATGCTTTTGAGTTACATTTTTTCAAAAGGTTACAATAATGTTAGATTATTCGTGCTATTATAAAATTTATATGATACTATTATCGTGTTTTTAGAAGGGTAACGATGCTAATTTACAATTCACAAAGTTTATTTCGTACAATTTACGTTGTGCTATTATAACAACATAGTGTAAACTGTATAATAACATCATTATTAAAAAAACACGATAATATCACAATGTAATTTGTATAATAGTACAATTACATTCAATAAAACATGATAATAGCATAGTTTTTTTAAATACATTTGTTTACAACAATGTGAGATAATTGTGTTATTCTACAATTTATATGTATTATTATCATGTTTATGACAACCATCGATGCAATTATACGATAACATCATAGTATAATAACATTGTCACTTTTAATAAAACATCACGATAGCAAATTGTAATTTGTATACTAAAATAATATATTAAATAAAATTCGATAATAGCATAGTGTCAATTGTATAATATATATCAAAGTTATCACACAATTGTTGTAAAGTTTTTTAAATTTTAAACACAAATTAGAGATAAAAAATTCTTTATATTATGGTATAATTTTTTTAAAAAATTATTAAAGTATATAAAAGTTATTTTAGTTTATATAAATGGTCAAATACCATTTAATGTAAAAAGTTAATACAAGAATTAATGAATATGACAATAATACCCTTGTTGTTTAATTATTACTTAATCCAAATGATAAAAAAATATTGGTTCTTATGGTTTTTAAGCAAACAAGATTTTGTATATGATATATCCTACTCTTTAAGACACATACATATACATATACCGTATATGATATACACACTAACCCCACTAAATGTCGTATACACCTATGATTGGCTTTATATCATTATATCACGTGCAATTGTGCAAAGTTACATAGTATGCGTTATATGTTTGAACCTAACTATCATCAAGACTTTGAATAACCATAATAATCATAATTGATCATAAATGCTAACTAATAGTGGCAATAATATTGTTAATAATATCATTAATAATTTGAATTTGATTAAACCACATATCATATTTCTAGTGGGCTTTAAAGAGCGGACCAACCACAGCCTATCACATGACATGCTTGTGTGTTTAATATTTTATTTGAAACTCCCAATTTTAACTTCAAGCCAAATATAACTAAATTAAACATAATAACAAAACGTGACAATGTCGATTAAATATTAGCACGTCAACGGGTAGTGCGTTAACATCTCAAATTTGTATACAAAAGTGAAACTTTAAAAAAAAAGTTGACGGGGCGTTAAACCGTGAAAACTACGTAACTAATAACGTCAATTATAATAAAAAAACATTTTTTTGGTAAATATTATGTAACTATTCATTGAAAATATGAGTTTATTTAATCATTATACTAGTATAATAAAGTTATAAAATTTTAAAGAAAAGTATGTAGTTTTAATAGTTTTACAACTATTATACATGGAACATGCCAAAACTGGGTGGATGGGTGTCTTGCGTCAAAACTTCATGTGATGCGCAACTTGTATACAATCTTTATCAAGCTTGCTGTGAATTGTATACAAAAAGAAAAATAGAGACTAAACATCTTCCCTCTCACAAGAAAAACATACACCAAACATTGGTAAACATTTGTAACCTAACAATTGCAAAGAATGACTATGTCATAAACCGCGATTGCTTATTACTATCTATACTATATTATAAGAAGGATAAAAAAGTAATTTTTTAAAATTTAAGAGTTTAAATAATTACAACTATTAAAACATATGGTATGATTTTTTGAAGCCCAATTAATTATTAAAACATAAAACTAAATAGTTGTCAACCAACTTCCCTGTGATTTTTAAATTACTATTACTTTTTCATACGTTACTATTTCAAAACACAATTACACCATAAAAAGAACATGAGTTTTCTTCAATTTGAATATGATATTACTATATGTTTTTAAAATTCAAAAAAATTATATTGACTGCCCCATCGTGCAAGCACCATTTTAGTTCTATATAATGTAGATGACATAATTAATATGTAATTTTCAAAATCATGGTAGAGAAATATTTATAAGAAATATATACTAAAGTCTAAAATTGGACTTTGGCTTCTCACTTTCTATAAATAGCACGCAGCATGTTGCATTCAAAATCCATATTGATCCCTCCTCTCTTTGTATACAATACAGATATGGCATCTAAGCTCGGCCTATTTTCCCAAGCCTTCATAATCTCAACTTTAATTCTTTTTCAAACGGTTATTGTTACTGGTGAACCACAAGTGCCATGTTACTTTTTATTTGGTGACTCTTTAGTTGATAGCGGTAACAATAATAGACTCACGAGAGCACCAAAAGCAAATTACCCCCCTTATGGGGTTGATTTTCCACAAGGTGTTTCCGGTAGATTCACCAATGGTCTTACCGCACCAGACATCATCGGTCTCTCTCTTCGTTTGATAACTAATACTTTTGGACAATGTTTTAGTCAATTTTTAGAGTTTTATTTTAATGAAATTCACTCATTTCTACATATCTTGTGGTAAATATCAAAATCACAAGATACGGCTGGAAAAAAATATAGGTTGCTAATATTGTTTCTCAGAATTTTTCTATATTATCCTATAAATTTTCCGTCAAAATGCTCATTTCATCATTAATATATTAAACATGTGTGATTTTAGTTGTTCAGAAGAATATTGGTTTTCAAACTTAGTAATTGTAGGATAGAAAATACTATTTCAAAGTATTAAGTTTCATAATATTCAAACAATGATTTTCAAATTAGTAAGTTTGATGTTAAATATTGAAAATCCATAACCTACATTATGATATCAAAAAAATGCATGTTTCCGGTTTTATAAGTAAAAAAGAAAGTTTCCAGTTTTATATGTAAAAAAGAAAGGGGCTAACCTTGACGCAACAACAATGTTGGTGCCATTCAAGGCGAAGGTCATGGGCTTGAGTAGTGAAAAAAGTTATATAAATTTAGGATAATGATGCATATATCAGGCCAAGTGGCCCGACAAACCCCTCCCTTGGAGCTATAAAGCTGCATGTGCCGACTTTGCCCTTATTCATAAAAAAGATGGTGATATATTAAGACGAAAAAAATCGTTTGCTTAATTTCAGGGCAACTTCTAGGTTTTCCTAATTTCATGCCACCATATGCTACCGCAACTAGTGAAGAGATCATCAGGGGTGTAAACTATGGTAGTGCTGGTGCAGGTATTAGGGAGGAAACAGGAAGACATCTGGTAAAATTATCAGAGTAATTATTATTAATTATATGGTCAAACTCTATCTTGTCGATATTATGAAGTTTATACTATTTGGTCTTGTAGGGTGCACGAACCACCTTTAGTAAGCAACTAGATAATCATGCAACAATAGTTTCAAGGCTTTCGAACCTACAACATAACAAAACATTTACAAATGAATACATTAAAAAGTGCATTTACTTGGTAAATATAGGAAGTGATGATTACGTCAATAACTACTTAATGCCTAAAAATTACCCCACAAGTCGCAAATACACTCCTGATCAATATGCAACAAACCTCACTCGACAATATTCTCAACAACTAAGGGTAAACACAACATTTTTCTAAACTAATCTTTAATCCATAATGGCTTGTAACTAACATTTTTTTTCTTAATTAATTGACAGATTTTGTATAAATTAGGAGCTAGAAAGATTGTGGTGTTCGGTTTGGGTCCGATAGGGTGCACCCCAACCGAGATAGCAAATTTTGGAACCAACGGGACAGTATGTGTCGAGTCAATCAATGATTTGATTAGGCTATTTAATGACAGGCTTAAGCCTCTTGTTGACGATCTTAACAATGATTTGTCAGACGCAAGGTTCACTTTCATCAACTTTTCAGGCATTGCTGCACCTCTAGAAGGTAACGTGTAACACTTTATAATGTATAACGTTTCTTTTTTATTTAGGATTCATATGTAAAACAAATATATGATAATGATACACATTAGAGGTTATTTATGGTACTAGTTTACTAACATGTACGTTTTTTTCTTGTTTGGAGGAACAGTCACACCAAATGTTCCTTGTTGTCAAATACGATCGGATGGACCATGTGTTCCAAATTCAGTCCCTTGTTCCAATAGGTCTTTATCTTATTGGTTTGATGGTTTGCATCCTTCGGAAACTGCAAACACAATCCTTGCATCAAGATCGTACACCGCACTCTATCCCTCGGATGCATCTCCTTTTGACATTAGATACTTGGTTCAACTTTAACATATGAAGAGATTATATGATAACTTTTGTTTTATGATTCTACATATGAAAGATGGATAAGAATTAAAAATGATCATATTATATCATTTCTATATCATATTTTACATTTAGAACATCCATAAGCAAAAGTTACCAAATGAATATTCAGGAAACCAACGTCTCTTGAAATTTAATAGATAATGTATGTATCAAGAAAGGGTAAACTTGGTAGAAAAGTGAATGGACTTGGATGATTAACAGGCAATTTATAATTACGGCTCCAAAACTATAATTATACATCGATGTATAAATCGTGAAATTAGGGAAATAACTCCTAATGTTGTAGTAAATGGTCTATATACAATCACATTACATACATAAAGTAATAAAATCAAAAGAACAAACGGAAAAACGTTTATATGAGAACACTAATTAGCTTTTTTTTCTAGAAAAGAAAGAATTGCAACTACATAAACATATTATATTGCCTGACGTGAACGCCCACTTTCTAGGACCTATATCACAGGCACTTGAAATTCGTCACTGAACTAACCCTATATATACAAATATAACGGGTGTGCAGCAACATCAATGAACGAAAAACATTAGCCACGAACTATGCTATAATGCACCCCAAAAAAGGCACCTTCTCAATCGCATTAGTAAATGGATCGCGTATTTGGTGGCTGATGTCGGTGAGTTGTTAATATCAGTTAGGTTAGAGAATGGTTAAGTGCTTCTTTGGGAAAGAACTTTTTGCAAACTGCTTCAACATTTGGCTAGGGCAATAGCTTTCTTTTTGCACAACTCCCCTGAACAGCCCAGATCCGATTCACTTTTAGAACCTCGACGTGGGTTCCTAACCTTGATAGCTTATTCAAAAAGTCATTTATAGAGTAAATTAAGACCGTTACTAAGAGTTAAAAGCCCACCATCTTATTTGAAAACAAGCCCAAGCCATTCTTCTCAAAAAAGCACTAGTTGCGTTTTAAAATATCAAAAATCCAAAAGGAGTTTTCAAGCAATTGGTATCCAATTGAAGCATAGAAATAGATTCGCATCCCCTGTTTGCTTAAAGCATAAATGGAACGACCAATCATAAGTTTTATAAAGTTAATAAGACCTTCACTTTTGAGTTCATAATGAATGCATTGAACCATTAGATATGTTACAAAGCTCCCATCCCTTTTACTAAATCATAGGAAGGAAGATAGAATCGATCTGTAAGCTATAATCAAAGTTAAATTTGAATTACTTTGGATAAACATAAGATGGATGTGTGTGTGTTCAACTAAGTAATAACTCAATCAAATGTTTATTATAGTAAAATGATCATAATACCAAATGAGTTTACATCATTTAAGCTTAATTGACCCGAGGTGAGCTCCCCTCGGGTGACTTAGCAATGCTCTCACCAAGAATACACCTTTGAATACACATTTACCCACCTACACATACATAATGAATTATAAAGGAAAAACTACTATTTATACTATTATACTATCCGGACGAATTAACGAAAACTTCCCGAAGTTTTCGCACACCTCGAGTTCTTACACGCTTAAACTTCCCCCTCTTCTCGCATATATGGAGTTCTCACATCCTTTTAGAAGTTTTTGCTTCCTTGGATTTTTTGGTTTTTACTTGATATCGAAATCTATACAAGATCCAAACAAATCGATCCGGCATGTGAAATGAGCCCTTTTCTCAAATACCACGTGTCAGCACCTACTAGCGAGCCAGGGACGCCTGACGTTCATCTTCCCTCATTTAACAACCTTATCGTGCTGTTGCATGCTTTTAGCATTACAAATCCTTGTTGTCAAGTGAGGGATGAATATATGCTTTATTCGGGATTTGTCTGCTTTATTCAACCTACAAAAGTTTCTAACATATTAAATTTGACACTAAAAGGTATGTGACCTGGCAATACCAATGTTTGTTTACAGGTGTTCTTACGCAAGTGATATAGGATTCAAATCCCATATTACATAATAACATAGATTAAAGATATTACATAATAACATAGATTAAAGAGTAGAATTAGAGAAAGATTGTTAACCGAAGTAAAAAAGAATAAATGTTGACCTTTGGTTTCCTCGACATTCATGCTTACAATATTTCTTTTGAACTTTTCAACATTTTAGTGATAATACACAAGCTACAAGCTTCTAATGCATGGAATCGAAAAGCTTCATTTTGAACCCTTTAAACATATTTATTAACCCCTTAAATTTATATATAGGTACACTTAATCACCTATATTTCTATATCTGTTTTTTACACAATCATCATTTTTTATATTATTAAAATTATATATTTCATAAGATTTCAAATATATTGTCACGACATATGTATTTTTTTTTGTTTTTTGGTGTCAATTTCGTTTATATTGAAGTTGTGCGTCAATGTATAGTTAATCGAAGCACAAATATATAAATTGTTAAAGCTGATTAAATCTTTCGATTGTTTATGGTTTCTTCTTCTTTTTTTCCCTACGATTTTTAAAATATGATTTTTTTAATAAAATCGAAATGTGCATGTGTTTATTTTATTCACATGTTTTTACGTTGTGACGTGTTTATTTACCTTAACGTTCCGCCGTGAAATTTTTAAATGCTTCATTTATACATAAAGCTTCGAATATAATCGAGGACCTTGCCACAACACACGCATTTGTGATGAATTTTGTTTTCTATACAAAGTTTCGAATGTTATCAACAATATTCACGTGTCATTTTCTTTATATAAAGTTACATAGTTGACAACATCCTTTCGACGTGCGGGTTCATGACCGACGTCAATTTCTCTCACGGTTGTAAGCCCCGACACAATGCGGTGTTTGTCTTGGTAAATAAGGTTTTGTATGTTATCAACAACATCTGGGATTCGGTTTTTCCTATATAAAGGTGCGTGAATAACCCAACCCCTACACTTCTTAATATCATACTTAGAAACCCCATAAAAAGGAATACAATTACTATCTAGCATAGTACCTACCATGTTTGAGGTTCCTTGATCGCCAGCAACATTGTCACTAAGAAGATTCATAAGCTTAATATCTTGATTACCAGACAACCAGTAAGAATCTCCTTTGCTTACAAATGTATCAAAAACAACACTATTAACTCTAGGTTTATTTCCTGAGCCCTTCCCTTTATAGTTCACTAGATGCCCAATTATTTCAAAACATTTTTCAATTGTATGGCTATTTTTATTACAATTAGAGCATTTTAAAGAGAAACCATTAGAAAAATTACTTTTAACACCACTAGTCTTAGCAATAAAAGTAGTATGCTGAGATAAGTTTGATGAAAATACTTTTCTAAGAGACTCTTCACTGGATATAAGAGCAAATGCAGCCTTTACCAAAGGCAAAGGTTCTTTAGAAAGAATAGAAGATCTCAAAGGTAAGTATTTTTTATCAAGGCCCATCAAAAACTGCATCAACCTTAAGTTTTGATTGTATTTAGAAACCTTTTTAGAAGCAGCACAAGTACAATAAGGTATATTAGTAAAAACATCTAGTTGTCTCCACATAAAAAATAGTTTATAATAGTATTCAGAGATAGAATTACCGTTTTGTTTCAAACAGTTAAATTGTTGATGTAGTTTAAATATGATAGACCCATCCACTTTTGAATATGTTTCTTATAACTCAAACCAAACATTAGATGCATGTTTTGAAAATATTTGACCAACAAAAATTTTATCAGGAATAGAATTGAGTATTCAAGATAAAAATACTGAGTTACACATCTTAACAAGATTGGTCTATAACTCTTAAAATCTCACAAATAGCAATAAACGAAGAAAAGAATCAAAAGAGAATGGAAAATACACCAGCAAATATGAAAACGAACAATCAGACAACTAGACAAGCAACAATGAGTTGCTCATCATCTAGTTGCTTGTCATCGCAGATTGAACAGAAGATCAGCAGAGATGATGAACAGACTCTCGAAGTGGAAAAAGTAAAGAAACCCAAGAAACTTCGTTAGAACAAAAAGGGAACAGATAGGATGAATACATAGACTACAAGAATAAGGATGAACAACAACAACCCTTGAAGAATAGAAACTAACATATAGCACCCTCCGAACATTTATAATCCCCGTACAAAACATAAGACATAATATTAGAATTGAATTGAACAATTAGAAACTAACTAGTATTCAAGCCCCACGCGTTGCGATGGGAGCGTAAAACCGTTGTAAGTAGAATCATTGACACACCGTTGCTAGTAACCACCTACACCAGAAAAGCTCGTAAAACAAAAAAATAAAACGGACGAAAAATAGATACAAAAACGTTAAACTATTCACATGCGTAACGACGTATTAATGTGTATAAATTAGACCGGAACGTAAAACACAACACGACGTTAAAAAGGGAAAAAATGTAAACTCGAAAAGTTTAGACCGAGACGTAAAATGAAAAAGTTGTAAAACAACAAAAGTAATGGGATTAAAGTTGAAAGTGAAAAAAATGTTAGTGTTAAATGTAAAGTTTGAAAACTATAGGTTAAAAGTTAAAAAACCAAAAAAAAAAAAAAAAAAATGTACAATCTAAAAAGCATATGATACAAACCATAATGCACAACTAAGTTGGTAATTAGTATTATATAAATTTCCTCTAAATTTAACACTAAGCTAATGAGGAGACAATTATTCGACGTTATAGATTTGAAAACAAAGGTGAATTATGACGATGTAAATTTTGTTACGTCCACAAAATTCAGATTCAGATTCGCTGAATGAGTAAAAAAATGTTTAATTAATTTATTATAATAGCTAAAGATGAAAGGGAGTAGATTACCAATCCTATTCAAGTTAAAAATGTTTTTAAAGATTATTATTATAATAAATTTAATCGTTTGCAGGTATGGAAGTACATAAAAAAGCAATAAATTCAAAAAAAATAGATGTATAAAAGCCATGATCAAATTTAAACCGAGATTACTATTTTGGAGTCAATATTGATGGTTTGGGACTGTGGATCGGTCCGGATAGAGTTTTGTTTGCTTTCGTTAAAATTATCGGAGATTGATGAAGTTGGATTTTTTGACGCCATGCAACAATTTTTCTCGGTTTCTTGTTTTTCAAAATCATACAACTCTTCTTTTATTACTATTAGAACTAGCAAAATAGGCAGGTTGAGTTGGATTGGGTCACAACTTAAAACAGGTTCAGCTGAGGATAGGTTTAGGTTGTAACAGGTCATTTTAAAATTGTTGATTTTAATTTGGGTCAGAACGGGTTTGAAAAAGAATAAATGCGGGTCAAGATGGTTTGTTTTAGAAAAAAATGATGAAAGAAATAAAAACCTCCCAATTAAAAGATCAGCAACCAAAAATTAAATTTTTTTGAGGGCATCCTTTCAATAGAAATGAAAATCTAAAACCAAACCATGTCGATGAAAGACCAAAATCTCAAAATTGATCACTTCCCTAACGCTATAAATCAAAAACTCAATTCGATAATGGACTTCACCATAACGCAAGAAGGATGCAGTATGAACGGGGTTAGGAGTTTGCAGTCATGGCAAAAACACCGGTTGGTGACACTTCAAAGGAAAGTAAAAAAAATCAACCCATTGTGACCCATTGTTCTTTTTTAAAGATCCAACCTGATCTGTTATTTTATTTTTTGCATTTTTACAAAGCCCATCTAGACTCATTAAGAATTAATACCTTGACCCGAATAAGCCCAAACACTTATCTTGGAGTTTTTAGATCAAAATGATGGAATTCATGGGGTTTGGTTGGAAAAATGGAACAACCATCAAGATTTATCTATCTAACGTTTCCTAATTGTATTTGTCAGCCTAAAAAAGCTTTTTATGGTGTAAAACAAGCTCCAGAAGCTTGGTTCTATGTCTAAGTTCTTTTCTTCTTCAATGAGGATTTACCTACAGTTAAGTTGACATTTCATTCTTTTTTCCTCAAAGGTTCCTACTTGCTTTATTTATTAGCCTACATTGATGATATACTCTAAATAGGTAACAATGAAGCTTCGACAAATGAATTCATTTCTTCACTCCATGAAGAGTTTACTATTAAGGACCTCAACGATCTAAGTTATTTTTTAAGGCCTTGAAGTAAATTCCACTCTAACTAGCATGTATTCTAGACTTGATTTGTTAATAATTATACATGTAAATAACAAATATTCCCCCACATTAAGAGTGATATTGGTTATAAACTCTTTTATCAAACACTTAATTGTGTTTTAATTAAATATTGTAGTACCCGATGGGAATGACTTCGTTTCTATGGAAAAAGTCAAAATTGGAGAAGTTCATGAAGAAAAAGCTTCTGACCAGTGTCTAAAATAAACATAATCGTGATGAAAATGAACACAGCCCTGCTAGTCAAGTGCATCTGTAAGATATCTTAACAGCTGATTCAACCGTGTTCAAAACCAACACAACTGTCTTTGGCACAGATACGGGTTTTATACCCAATTTTCTCCCATTTGGAACACATCCAACTTTTTACACCGAACCTTAGTTCTCTCAAGTCTATTTATGATTTTAGGTACGTTGTTGAAGATTCAAAGTGATCGAGCATTTTCAAGGAGGATCTAACATCACTCAACCTATCTTCACTTGATTTGGTTCAAATTGCTCTAGATCTATAACGAGTTCTTCCTTCATTCTTGAGTTTGGGTGTTGGTTTTTGTAAGCCTCACGGCCTAAACTCATATTTCACTTGAATTAGATAATACCATAGCATGTTTTAACAACTTAAACATGATTCTTGGTGCGTTTATGTTAATGTCATGATGAAACTTTAATTTTTCATTAATGATTACATGTGTTTACTACTTTGATGAAATAATCAACTTTATGGGTGTTGTAAGCATGTTATGTTAAAAAACCTCACATCTTTACAACACTTATGCACATGATTGCATATTTTGTGTGTAATTTGTGACATTTGAATATAAATGGTGAATGAAGGTTGAATGTTTAGTAAAACTAGATAAATATTCATCCTTATGCTTATGCTTAAAAAAACTAATGTGCATGTCTTGCATCTCTCTTGTCATTGGTTATGAATTTGTTTTGTAATCATGGCATGATGTTCATAAATTGAAATGTAATGATGGTTTTGTCTATTTTACGCAAGTTTTGGTGGTTTTCATATGTTTATCATGTTAAGTTGTTAAATATTTGTAAAGTTAGATAATCCTAACGAGAGTCTAGTTCATCTTTCATATTGATATAAGTATATCATCCGTTTCACATTACATAACTATAAGTGACTATTATGCGTTTATCGTTCAAGATTCTGGAAGAGTTATATGTTTATATACTCTTAACTTGGGTTTAGGCTACTTCCATGTATCATATGTAAAAATGGGTTTAGGCTACATTGTGACATCTTGTAATTTTGGTTAATTAAAAATTAACGCCGTTTATTCTTATAAGGACTATTAATGCTTTTCATGAAACTTTTGGGCTATTTGTATTTAACTCTTAGTTAGTCTCTAATTCTTTAATGCAAAAAGATTATTGTTTATCTATTAAATTGAATATTATAATAATAGCAATAATAACTTTTATAAGAGAAATAATTATGTTATTATTAATACTAATAATAATAGCAATTTATAATAATGATAATTATAATAAAAATAATAGTAATTGTAACAAAAACAATAATAATAACTAAATACAATAGTAATAATAATAATAACAATAATAATAATAATAATAGTGATAATAATAATAATGTTGTTACAAATAACAAATAATTTAGAAAATTCAATAAACTTAAGGGTATTTAAGTCCAGGGGGTTAACATGTTAATCTTGAAACTTTAGATATTTAAGTTTGTGCATAAAATATTAAAACCAAAACCGCAGGGACCGTTTATGTAAAATCTTTAAAAAACCAACCCAAAGCCCCCCTTCACCCGACTTTCCGGCGGAGCTCCGGCCACACTCCGGCCGAGCTCCGGCCACCCCCAAAACGCATTAAAAACCATCACATTTGGAATCAAATCGCCCCTAAACGCTTCGAGAGTGGGTTTCGAACTGATTACAGGGCTTAATTGCGGATTAAGGCACCGGTTACTAATATCAAACGAGTTCATAACCGGCCAAATTAATCTTTTAGCCGTTCGAGCATTAAAACCTAATAATAATCAAATTAAACTCACCTAAATAATCATCTATCAAACGTTAATCGAACACAACACTTAATTTCACCTGAAACCTTCACAAAACGTTCCAATTGATTCTCTCAAACCCGCAATCTGAAGCAATTTCTAAACCCACTTTCTGATCAAATTAAACACCAATTGATAGAGGGCTTTGCATCAAGAAGCTCATTAGAAGCTGCCCTCGAACTTAATTCGATCATCATCAACGTTTACCCATCGATTTGATACAAGGAAGCCGCGGCCTGTTCTTCATTTCGATCATCTGCAATCGTTAATCAAACGGGTAATTTTTTTGTATGTATACACTCGTTTAACCATGGGGAACAAAAGCCCCATGATTAACAAAGCCCTGGAATCAATTAAACTGTCAATTCGAGATCAAAAGGAACCTAGGGTTTATATGAATTTGGGTGGGTTCTGTGTTTATTGGTTTTATAATTTAGAAACCATTCTCTACCGCGGCTGAGAGCCTTGGTCCACTGGTTCCCCACTTGCCTTCCACACTAGAGGTCCCGGGTTCGAACCCGGCGACCTCCAACCTATTTCTTTTTGGCTTTTTCAGCCTTTAAAAAAATATAGAAAACTTCCAAAAATTTATAAAAATTAATCTTGTAAACTTAAATTATTTTGAAGTCACTTAATAAATTTCTAAAAATTTATGTTCTTATAATACTTGTATACTTTTATAAAACAAATGATATAATTAGTTAAATTTCTTATAAAAAATAAATTTTAATGTTGATTAACTCATTAAAACCATTATTGGTTCAAATAATATATTTAAATTATTTCTTATAAGTTAAACTACTAAATAGTTGTTTGTTCAAATAATGTATTTTATATATATATATAAGAAAGACATTAAAAATTGTTATTGTTATTGGCTCACACTTTATTTATAATTTTTACAAATATAAAAAGATATCTACACTTTATATTTTGTTTTGTCAACCATATTAAACGATTCAAGTTTATGACCTCATGACAAATTATTAATTCATGCAATTCTTTTGTTAAAAATATATATATATCAAGGAATCCCAAATTTTCTCTTAAAACCCTAAATCATGTTTAAACGTTAATCTAAAACTTAAATCTTGTGAATATATTTATTTAGGTTCGTTGTGAAGAACTACGTTGGAACGTTGCTTATTAAATTTCTTATTAATCGTCTTTTACATACATTTGATCATGTGAGTATTCCATACCCCCTTTTCATTTTATTTCACACTTTGGGGTGAAACATGTTAACCTATACTTTGCATAGTAAACTTATTTGAGACTTGTAAACTTTATGGCAATTCATCATGTTAAGTTGTGGTTAGTTGAATTTATGTGGTTACCATGTTATGGCGTTATATGTACAATCATTAACTATTGCTAGCCCAGCGAAGTCATAGATCTATGGGTAAGACAAGCCTGCTTGGTTGATCCAAGTACACTTAGCTGATCGTATATACTTTTAATGTTTGAGACTTGTAAAACATTGTCAAGGTTTGATTGTTGCATTGTTCATAGCATCCCTAATCACTAAATATTCACTAACTTATGACTTGAATTGCCATCTTTTATATGTACTTATGTATTAAAAACTATGGAATGCTCACCAACATTATGGTTGACCCTTTTATTTTTAACATGTTTCAGGAAATGCCCAAGTTTGATTTTCTACACTTTGAAGCTTGCATCTAGGAATGGACCTAGACTAATAAATAAGATAGAATGATTTATTGCATTCTACGTTATGTTTTTGTTTCCTTTGAAACTTATGATTGTAATGTGACAATTTAAATTTATGTTTAAACTTTATTTGGTTTATTAATAGCGTTATGTGGCTATGAACGATCTTAACTCTCACTCCTTGACGTTTCTGCCGTCAAGGTTGGGGTGTGACAGATTGGTATCAGAGCCCATAACTATAGGGATCTAGGTTATTAGAAATGGTGACCTAGGCTATAGTATGCATGAACCTTATAGAATTATATTTCTATCTTGTAAATTATATACTTTTCATGCTACATAATGCTATGCCCCTTATGTGCAATTTGATGCCTTAGCATAGGGTTGCCTAAACATTGTTACTTGTCTCCCTAAACTTAACTTTGACTCTTGGACTCTCCCCGAACATGAACTCTCTTAATCATATTCTCGTCGACACGTGGAATCTTATGCTTATGTTATGACTTGGATCTTTAGACGTTATGTCTAATCTATATAAATCTCATCAAGGTTTTGATTCTATGAACCTAAGAAATATTGTGTGACACATAGACACCTGTATCCTGGTTTTCCTGGCAAAAAGCCCTCGGGCTAAGGCAAGCATATCGCATAAATCCTACGGGACTAGTTATGCTTACCTGGGGATTTCTGGGATGAGTGATAAACTATGGTCAACATACACAAGTTTCTAAGGTAAATGGGTCAATTCACCTTGATGTGTCAACATTTTCAAATGGTGATGCGTTACCAAATGGAAACATCCCGTGTACCTTATAACCCTTAGCTTATCTTTGTTAAACTACTATCCATTGTTATCCCCGCTCCTATAACTAACTCATTTTTGTATATCCAGCATGTCTCGTCACCATGGGAAGCGTGGAAGTTCCGACCGTAAGCTGGCTGCCATGATTGCCCGTCAAATGGCTGCCGTTCTCCCGACTATGGTTGCTGAACTCAATAGCACACTAATGGCTAATAGCAACAACAACAACACCAATGGGAACAACGGTGGTGCTAATGGAGACAATAGCAACAATCAAAATGGGAACAATCAACACGAGAACAACCGTACTTGCACCTTTAAACACTTCAACTCGTGCAAACCCACTAGCTTTAGTGGAAAAGAAGGAGCCACTGGACTTCTCGAGTGGTTTGAAAGCATGGAGAACACGTTCATTGTTAGTGAGTGCCCCAACGAGTTCAAGGTTCGCTATGCCACAAGTGTTCTTCAACAACGAGCACTCACATGGTGGAATAGTGAAAAAAGAAACCGTGGAACCGAGGTTGCTTTGACCTTACCTTGGGAGGAATTTAAGGAGATCATGATCCAAAAGTTTTGTCCAAGGAGCGAGCTGCAAAAATTAGAGGAGGAATTCTGGAACCTTAAACAGGATGGTGGGAATCATTTGGCTTATTCCACCCGGCATCATGAGTTGAGTATGCTCCTACCACACATGGTGGACACCGTGCCCCGTAATATCGAGAAGTTCATCAAGGGGGTGCCACCTCAAATTCAAGATGCCGTGGTGGGTAGTAGGCCCACAACTTTGGAGGAAGCAATTACCATTACTGCACAGCTCACTGAGAATCATATAAGAGCTGGTACTATGTCGGCAAAGGGTTCCAAGTCTGTTGCGAAGGTGATACCCGAGGCAACAAAGGAGGTAAGGGCCGAGTCATCTTCGCAAAACAAAAAGCGTAAGTTCATCCCGACACGCAACTACGCCGTGACCACCCCTAATGCTCCTCAAAAACAAATGGTGGTTGCAAATCAAGCTCCCATGGCTAAGGTTTATGCTGGTCCACATCCTATGTGTAACACGTGCAAGTACCACCATGCAAACAACATTCCATGCCGAGTCTGCTCTCTGTGTGGAAAGTATGGTCATTTAGTGGCTACTTGTCTTCGTGCGCCAAACAACACTGCCATGCTTACCAACCGAACCTGCTACAACTGTGGCGAGGCTGGCCATATTCGTCCTCAATGTCCTCGCAACGTGGGAAATGTGCCACCGGCTCGTGGAAGGGCTTTCAATATCAACGCCAATCAAGCACAAGCCAACAACGATGTGGTGAATGGTACGCCGTTGAATTTCTTATAGTCTTTTCTTGTCTTGTGAAATTTCCTATCTATGTTCATCATACCAATAATAGGTTGTTACCAAACAGGTATGTATCTTGTAAATAAACATTATGCATCTGTATTGTTTGATTCGGGTGCCGATAGGAGTTTCGTGTCCCTGGAATTCGAGTCTTTACTTTCTAAACCGCGTGTCAATCTGGAAAGATCTTTCACTGTCGAAATCGCCGATGGAAAATCTATCGTTGTGGACGTCGTAATACGTGACTGCACTTTAAGCCTTAACGAACACGAGTTCTTCGTCGACCTTATTCCTATGCAATTGGGAAGCTTTGATGTTATCATTGGTATGGATTGGTTAGCCAAGCATCGTGCGGAAATTCTATGTTTCGAGAAGTGTATCCGAATTCCTTTATCGACTGGAGATACCTTGAAAGTCTTTGGGGAGAAATCATCCCAAAGACTCAAACTCATGTCTTGCATCAAGGCCCGCAAGTGCTTAAGTAAAAACTATATGGCTTTCATGGCATATGTAGTTAATACGAAGGCCAAGGCTAAGGAGTTGAAAGACATTCCTGTTGTGCGAGACTTTCCCGAGGTTTTTCCCGAGGATCTTAAAGGGTTACCTCGTACACCTCGTGGTCATGATAGTATTTGGGTCATCGTTGACCGTTTGACCAAGACAGCACACTTCATACCTATACGAGATACATACAAGGTTTCAAAGCTGGCTCGAATCTACATTGACGAAATTGTGAGTCGTCATGGCGTGCCTTTACACATTATTTCCGATCGAGATGCTCGTTTCACATCGCACTTTTGGTCTTCGATGCAAGAACTCTTGGGTACTCAATTGGATTTAAGTACGGCTTACCATCCTCAAACCGATGGTCAAACCGAACGAACAATCCAAACTCTCGAGGATCTACTGCGTCTTTGTGTCCTTGATTTTGGTGGTGATTGGGATACGCACTTACCGCTTGCGGAATTTTCGTATAACAATAGTTATCACTCAAGTATCAAGATGGCACCATTCGAGGCTTTGTATGGTCGTAAATGTCGTTCTCCGATCTGTTGGACTGACATTGGAGAAAATCTTATCACTGGTCCGGAACTTATTCAAGAAACGACTGACAAAGTTTCCAAGATCCGAAATAACCTTGAGGTGGCTAGAAGTCGCCAAAAGAGTTATGCCGATAAAAGACGCAAACCGTTGGAGTTTCAAGTTGGCGATATGGTTCTTCTTAAGGTCTCTCCATGGAAGGGTGTTGTACGTTTTGGGAAGAAGGGTAAGTTAGCCCCACGTTTTGTAGGACCTTTCAAGATTCTAAAAAGAATTGGGAAAGTGGCTTACAAACTGGAGCTACCTTCTGAACTTAGCGGAGTTCATCCTGTCTTCCATGTCTCAAACTTGAGGAAGTGCTTGGCTGATGAGAATTTGCATGTTCCACTAGAGGAAATTCAAATTGATGAGTCACTGCATTTCGTTGAGAAGCCTGTTGAGATTATGGATCGAACCCTGAAGAAGACCCGAACAACTACCACACCTATCGTCAAAGTCCGTTGGGAAAACAAACGTGGAGCTGAGTTCACTTGGGAGCGTGAGGATCATATGAAGGAGAGATACCCGCAATTGTTCTCTTAGCTTTATTCTTAATTTCGGGACGAAATTCTTTTAAGTTGGGGAGACTGTGACATCTTGTAATTTTGGTTAATTAAAAGTTAACGCCGTTTATTCTTATAAGGACTATTAATGCTTTTCATGAAACTTTTGGGCTATTTGTGTTTAACTCTTAGTTAGTCTCTAATTCTTTAATGCAAAAAGATTATTGTTTATCTATTAAATTGAATATTATAATAATAGCAATAATAACTTTTATAAGAGAAATAATTATGTTATTATTAATACTAATAATAATAGCAATTTATAATAATGATAATTATAATAAAAATAATAGTAATTGTAACAAAAACAATAATAATAACTAAATACAATAGTAATAATAATAATAACAATAATAATAATAATAATAGTGATAATAATAATAATGTTGTTACAAATAACAAATAATTTAGAAAATTCAATAAACTTAAGGGTATTTAAGTCCAGGGGGTTAACATGTTAATCTTGAAACTTTAGATATTTAAGTTTGTGCATAAAATATTAAAACCAAAACCGCAGGGACCGTTTATGTAAAATCTTTAAAAAACCAACCCAAAGCCCCCCTTCACCCGACTTTCCGGCGGAGCTCCGGCCACACTCCGGCCGAGCTCCGGCCACCCCCAAAACGCATTAAAAACCATCACATTTGGAATCAAATCGCCCCTAAACGCTTCGAGAGTGGGTTTCGAACTGATTACAGGGCTTAATTGCGGATTAAGGCACCGGTTACTAATATCAAACGAGTTCATAACCGGCCAAATTAATCTTTTAGCCGTTCGAGCATTAAAACCTAATAATAATCAAATTAAACTCACCTAAATAATCATCTATCAAACGTTAATCGAACACAACACTTAATTTCACCTGAAACCTTCACAAAACGTTCCAATTGATTCTCTCAAACCCGCAATCTGAAGCAATTTCTAAACCCACTTTCTGATCAAATTAAACACCAATTGATAGAGGGCTTTGCATCAAGAAGCTCATTAGAAGCTGCCCTCGAACTTAATTCGATCATCATCAACGTTTACCCATCGATTTGATACAAGGAAGCCGCGGCCTGTTCTTCATTTCGATCATCTGCAATCGTTAATCAAACGGGTAATTTTTTTGTATGTATACACTCGTTTAACCATGGGGAACAAAAGCCCCATGATTAACAAAGCCCTGGAATCAATTAAACTGTCAATTCGAGATCAAAAGGAACCTAGGGTTTATATGAATTTGGGTGGGTTCTGTGTTTATTGGTTTTATAATTTAGAAACCATTCTCTACCGCGGCTGAGAGCCTTGGTCCACTGGTTCCCCACTTGCCTTCCACACTAGAGGTCCCGGGTTCGAACCCGGCGACCTCCAACCTATTTCTTTTTGGCTTTTTCAGCCTTTAAAAAAATATAGAAAACTTCCAAAAATTTATAAAAATTAATCTTGTAAACTTAAATTATTTTGAAGTCACTTAATAAATTTCTAAAAATTTATGTTCTTATAATACTTGTATACTTTTATAAAACAAATGATATAATTAGTTAAATTTCTTATAAAAATAAATTTTAATGTTGATTAACTCATTAAAACCATTATTGGTTCAAATAATATATTTAAATTATTTCTTATAAGTTAAACTACTAAATAGTTGTTTGTTCAAATAATGTATTTTATATATATATATATAAGAAAGACATTAAAAATTGTTATTGTTATTGGCTCACACTTTATTTATAATTTTTACAAATATAAAAAGATATCTACACTTTATATTTTGTTTTGTCAACCATATTAAACGATTCAAGTTTATGACCTCATGACAAATTATTAATTCATGCAATTTTTTTGTTAAAAATATATATATATATATCAAGGAATCCCAAATTTTCTCTTAAAACCCTAAATCATGTTTAAACGTTAATCTAAAACTTAAATCTTGTGAATATATTTATTTAGGTTCGTTGTGAAGAACTACGTTGGAACGTTGCTTATTAAATTTCTTATTAATCGTCTTTTACATACATTTGATCATGTGAGTATTCCATACCCCCTTTTCATTTTATTTCACACTTTGGGGTGAAACATGTTAACCTATACTTTGCATAGTAAACTTATTTGAGACTTGTAAACTTTATGGCAATTCATCATGTTAAGTTGTGGTTAGTTGAATTTATGTGGTTACCATGTTATGGCGTTATATGTACAATCATTAACTATTGCTAGCCCAGCGAAGTCATAGATCTATGGGTAAGACAAGCCTGCTTGGTTTGATCCAAGTACACTTAGCTGATCGTATATACTTTTAACGTTTGAGACTTGTAAAACATTGTCAAGGTTTGATTGTTGCATTGTTCATAGCATCCCTAATCACTAAATATTCACTAACTTATGACTTGAATTGCCATCTTTTATATGTACTTATGTATTAAAAACTATGGAATGCTCACCAACATTATGGTTGACCCTTTTATTTTTAACATGTTTCAGGAAATGCCCAAGTTTGATTTTCTACACTTTGAAGCTTGCATCTAGGAATGGACCTAGACTAATAAATAAGATAGAATGATTTATTGCATTCTACGTTATGTTTTTGTTCCCTTTGAAACTTATGATTGTAATGTGACAATTTAAATTTATGTTTAAACTTTATTTGGTTTATTAATAGCGTTATGTGGCTATGAACGATCTTAACTCTCACTCCTCGACGTTTCCGCCGTCAAGGTTGGGGTGTGACATACATCATTAGGTGGGGATGAGTGCAAGTCTCCCAATGCCAAGTAGCTGCACCTCCCATGCCATCCTCAGCAACCATTATTACCTGCCAACTGATACGCATAGAAAGTTAGTGTTACTGAGTGAATTTTAGTTTTTCAATTACATCTTTAAAGAGTTTCTTTGTAATCTTAGTTAATTCACAAGTATAAAATTTATTATGATTCATATCAAAAGTCATTATTAAGCTCATCTTAGGCATGTCTTTTAATCCAAACCAATTCACATGATCTAATCTAGCATGTCACATGTTAGAAATATAATTTGCTTTGCTAGAAGATGATGATGCCATACAAACAACATTAAATTTAAACATATCATTACATAAATATTTAAATTAAATAAAGGTTCCAAGTCGAAACAAGGTAAACTAATCCGACATAGTTATTTTACACAAATACCAAATAATAAGTTCTTCCGAGTACACGGAACATACAACACATAATCT
Organism: Flaveria ramosissima; assembly: GCA_025215565.1. Taxonomy (NCBI): domain Eukaryota; kingdom Viridiplantae; phylum Streptophyta; class Magnoliopsida; order Asterales; family Asteraceae; genus Flaveria; species Flaveria ramosissima. Next base: position 44,848,649 of record CM046032.1, on the reverse strand, counting down.
ATAATAATTATTTTCCAGACGTAAACATAATTCTAATTTACCAACTCCTTTAATAGACTCAGTTGCTACATTTCTCATCCTAAATATAAATATATCTTCAACTGGTTTAAATTTCTCAAACCGGTTTAAATCATTACACACATGACTCGTAGCACTTGAATCTATCCACCATGCAAGCATATCATCATGTTTATAAAATAATTCAGAAATAAATGATACATAATTCTCAAAAGAATTATATCTAATAACCATTGGATCTTTTGAATCCAAACAAAACCCGATGAGCGGGTTCTATTTATTTCATAACCCGGTGGGTGACAAAAAGTCCAATGGAATGGTTGTAATCCGAACCGTAGTCCAACAACTTCATTTGATTATGTAACTACAAACCTTTAGTGTTATTTTTACTTGATTCAAAACATTACCTTTTATTTGTTTACTAGGTTAGTACCCCGTGTATTACACGGGTTGACTAAATAAAATATTAAATAATTAGTAATAAAAATTTATTAATTATAAATCGATATGATTGAAATTGCGTATGAGTAAGAATATATAATTAATAAAATAATGATATCATTGTTTTAAACTTTATTTTTAAACCCTTATTGCTTTTTTTAAATAAACATTTTGTTCCAAAATAAACCGTTTTAAAAAAATATCAATATTAATAATTTCCTTATTATAACTCCTAATTTTAGTTATTTTATTTTATAAAATTATTTAAAAAAACCATTTTAAAATATTTCATATTTTTAAAAATGTTTGCTATTTTAGAAAAAAAAATATTTTTAAAATTTTATTTATTTAGAAGTTACATAAATAAAAGCATCTCTTTCTTAATTTATTAAAAAACAATTTTTAATCTTAAAAGTAATTAAATAATATTATTAGTATTTAATGTAATTATTTAATATGAGAGAGAAGCGAGAAAATTAAAATTAGATGGTGTAGAATTATGTCAATTGTCATATTAAAATCTTCTTTATTATAATAGATATTATTATAATAGATAGATTAATTAAGTAAACGATTGTTTCCTTTTGAAGTTTTGGGTCATTGACCGCAAAAGGTAAGAAGTACTTAAAGGAAAGGGTGGTCCCATCTTTCTCGATCAAAATAAGACTAAAACAAAAGTATTACTTGTACTTTTTCTACTGAGAATCGATCAAAGAAAAAATAAATAAAGGGTTTTCAAGAAACTACTTTCCATGGTAGTCATCTTCAAATTACAAGATTTTTTCCTACTTCTTCATGAATATATGTAATCAAACATAACATAATCCCTTTAACTATGCGAAAAAGAAAAGTAAAGAATCAAACCTTCAAGGAACAAGAACATCCCACAATTCCAATCGATTACATACAAGCGAGTAAGCGACAATCGATTACCAAACCGAGAAATAACCAAAATAGGTTTATCTTTATTGAAAATTAAAGTCTAGAATGTGAAAACAAACAAAATAAATAAACCTGACACTTGATGAATTCTGGAACTTGAATGTAACCTTAAAATAACAAAACCTGGATCAATCTCTGAAGATAAACCTTTTTCGCAAAACCTATTCGTGGGTTACAAGCAATTGATTATCGGATTAGACAGAGATCTTGTAAGATGGAGAAAGAATAATGATTGATGAAAAAGAACTGGTTGAAATTGATCACCAATTTGATTCTCCACGAATCAAGCAAATAAAACCGTGAAAGAAAATGATGAACGAATCTGACATTTGGAAATAAAACAAATTGAAATAACATGATTGAATTGAATGAAATTGAATGACGGTTCAAATTCAAAAGAACTTAAATTCAAACCTAAATAGATTAACATAACCAACTGAATTAAATCTATTAATATGTAATCAAAACAAATATTGGTGTCTACTTTTCATTTTTTGTCTACTTTTGATTGATTAGTGTTGTGTTGAGTTTCATCTTAAGGTATCAGGGATTAACATTATTGGGCATTTGAATACACTTAAAATAGTTTTCTGTTAAAGTGTGCATGTGATGTTAGAAGATTGTTTTGCTCTAAGAAGGAATAGATTTTAACAATTACCCAACTCTAGCTCCTTACATGTTCTTTTAAGTGGCTTGCATTTTACATTCCATGCTACCTCGTTATCATTGAACTAGAAAGGACATATGGCTTGTGACTTTGGCCGATTACTTTATGTTCGTATCTTTATAGTGATATTGCAGTTCAGAACACTCGTAGTCTTCTCCAAACCACAAGTTCCATGTTACTTCATATTCGGAGACTCATGGGTTGATACTGGCAACAACAATAAGCTCAAGACGAAGTGTAAAGTCAACTATCCACCTTATGGGATTGATTTTCCCGAAGGCAGTACCGGCAGGTTTACCAATGGCCGAAACTCAGCAGACATCATAGGTCTCTTTCTTTCTCTCTCCCATTTATTTTAAGAGGTTGCATTTTCAAGGTGTGGGGGTCAACCTATCCTTCAACGATGTGAAAAATTATAACCTCTAATTCTTATTAGGCGCCTAGTCAAAGCTTACGTGGCGTACTTTTTATCACCCTTCATATTGCCTACAACCAATTTGATTAAAACCATACATCAAAACGGCCGTCTAAGTGGTTCATTGGTCAGATTGATCGAACCAGATTAAAAAACCGGATAGTGTCATATATATAATTTAAAAACAAAATATGAAAATAGTATATGTTTTGGAGTGAATTACACTTTAACACGGTGTTAACACTTAATTAACTAAAATATGTATCATAAATTATTAAATTTAATTAAAAATTGAGATTTTGAAAGGAAAAAAGATTAAAAAAAAGAAATCTGGTCCGACCACCGGTCTGGTTCACTGGTCGAACTGACAATAGCCAGTTTAACTAAGAACGGTGCAACTACACACAACTAGACCGATTTCCCATCCGCCCGGTTCGAGCTGTTGGTCGGTTTGTTCCGAGAAACACCGCCCACAACACATAGCCTCAGATGAAAAAGGATAATTGAATTTAGTGGTGTTCAAATTCGGATATCCGGATTTTCAATTATTATTATGCCCAATCTAGATCCAAAATTTCGAGTATTCAGAATTTTGATTCAGATTTGGATTTGCAAACGAATATCCGAGTTCTATAATTATATATATTATTTAATAATTTTTATAAAAGAATACATCGGAAATCCGAACTTTTTTTATAAATATCTTAAATATCCGGAAAAATCCAAAATTTCAATTAATATTTGTTAGTTAACATTATAGAGAAAAATATGTCGGATGATCCGGATATCCAAAATTTTGAAAATTTCAATTCAAATATCTAAAATTTTGATATCTTAAATTTTCAAATATATCGGGTCCGGAACTTCAGAAATTTTGGGTTCGAACTCCAATTCAGGTCTATTTTCACAGCCCTAAAAGTGATGATAGTGCTAAAATTAAGAAATTAAGAAAGATAAACGAGATACAAGCTTATTATTAATTTCAAAAAGAGAAGCGGAAAACACAAGACGACGTGTTTTAGAACTGTAACAAGTGACAACTTTATTTACTTATATATTATAAATAAAAGTAGATTATAAATTTTCAACAAGAATAATATTGTTTATAAAACAATACCTGTCAGGCCAATTCCTAGGTTTCAACAAGTACATTCCATCATATTCTACTGCAAATAAGAAGAACATCAAAAGAGGTGTGAACTATGGTAGCGGTTGTGCTGGAATTAGAAAAGAATCTGGAAGACATTTGGTATACATTTAATTAATTGGATTCCTTGATTAACATAAATATACTGGTTTCTTTGGTTGTATATTATTTTGTTGCAGGGTGATCGGATATTCATGGATAGGCAATTACGCCAACACAAATCAATAGTTTCAAAAAGATTTCGGTCGAAAAAGAATCGATCACTTCTAAAAAAATGTGTTTACGTTGTCAATATTGGAAGCAACGATTACATCAACAACTTTTTTCTACATGATTTTTACAATACAAGCAACAGGTATACCACGGAACAATATGCAGAAGTCCTTATAAAGCAATACTCAAAACAACTAAGGGTAAGTATCTTGAAACATGTGTTTTCTTTTGGTTTTACTATAGCATGTATATTCTTATTTTTGGTTCACGCCTAGAAAACTGGGCGTTGCGACTCTTTTCTGACCAAATCTAAACAACTATTTGTGACAAAAATGTTTTGGCAAATACCTCCGTGGGTAATCCAATTTTACGATAGTTTGATGACCAAGGATCTTTTAGCAACTCTTTTGCGGTCGATCTAAGTAGTCATAAATTTTATGACCATTTTGCGACCGAATTATATATTTTATTTATTTATTTTTTAAATTTATATATACTTTCATTTTTGTTAACTTTTCTAGTATTTTTGTTATTGATTTTTGAGTAGATTTAAACTGTCGCAACTTTGCGATTGAATTAATTTCAATTGCTAGTTTGTGTTGGTTTAAATTTTGGTGGCCAAAGCTAGCAAAACTTGCACCCGATTTTTGGATGAAATTTCCAGCTTTCTAGCAATGGTTTTGCTCATTCTAGTTTATTTTGTAATAAGTTACATAAACTATCATTATTATTTGGTATAAGATTGTATGGTTTTAATATTGGATATGTGACAGACTTTGTATCGTCTGGGAGGTAGAAAGATTGCTGTTTTTGGTTTGGCTGATATGGGGTGCACCCCCATTCAGATATACAGATTGGGTACTGATGGGAAACCATGTGTTGAGTCAATCAATCATGCAGCACGATTATTCAATGATCGACTTATGTCTCTTGTTGATAAGCTCAACAAGGACAAGTCAGATGCAAGATTCACTTTCATCAACCTTGCAAGCATTTTATCACCGTTAGGAGGTAAACTATTAGCAAGAAATGATGCTTAGGCCATATTGACAGAGTAATTAATCAATATAATTAATTGTACATATGATGATGCAGTTATCTATGTTTTTGTTAGTAAATAACATAAATTTATTTTTTGTGAAAGTTTAAATGTAAGTTTAGATGTTAAACATGACACTACCAAAGTTGAGTTACTGTTATATAATATTTATAAAAATTTTCAGATGTGCACTTGCCAAGTACTCCATGTTGCCGTGTAAGGGACGATTGGCAATGCATTCCAAGCTCGAGTCCTTGCCCTTTGCGGGATTGGTCAATTTTCTTTGACGGTTTCCATCCTACGGAAATCTGTAATATCATCCTTGCAAGAAGATCATATACTGCAACCTCCAAGATGGACGCATATCCATATGATATAAGTCATTTGGCTCAACTTTAGCATTGAATATTTGCATGATTCATGTTAGGGTGAAAAATGTTGCATAGATGAAGTGTTGCTAGACATTATTGTGTATTCTTGGTACACTAAAAAAACCAAATATTTTCTATTGATATATTCATCAATTTATTGTTAATAATAACCCGTAATATGTGGCCTACAGATCATTTAAATAAGTTTCATCAAATAACATAATTAGTCCCTAATAGTATAAGGGGTTATTTGATGAAAATACACCCATAATTATAATTAGGGTTTCCCCTTAGATGTTATAAATAGAGGAGTAGAGAGATAACCAAAACACACCAATTACCTATTCTCTCAAGATCATCCATCGATCTCTCTATACATCATAACGGGAACGAATCTCACGATCATGGCTTCATCATCTTCATCAAAGATCTCTATTCCCACAAGTAAGATTTAATTGTCTTGATGTTTAGTTTATATTTGAGATTGAATAAACATGATTAGGGTTTCATGTTTTCATCCATGTTTCAAGATATAATCAACATGTGGTATCAGAGCACTATGTTGATTATATCAATTAAAACATTAAAAAATGATTTTGATCAACCGGAAATTATGAATTTATAACATATAATAAAAGAATGTTTTCTTAAGACACGTGTCAGATCATTCTAGCATATCAAATGACACGTGACATCATTCTAGCATATCAAAAAAATCATTTTCTCGTCTCTCTCTTATAATAAATACGAAAATTATAAAAGCAATTAGTTTGACTTTATTTTAACTAAAATATGTTAAAACAAATATATTATATTTGTGTTTCTTGTCTCTCTCATATTAAATGATAATTATTGTAAATAAGTAAACTAAACTATTAAACATCTAAATATAAATGTAGTATTTTAATAATTTATTAATACATATTAAATATAGAATAAAAATTTTAGTTCATTATGTGTTATAACTTTTAAATATTCATTATATTTTTATTTCACCAATGAATAATAACATCTAGAAAATAAAATATTCATAAAAGTAATGATTTTAATATGTTTTATTTATTCCACCCACCCACGTAATACATGGTCTCTAACCTAGTTTGAAATTATACAAACAAAATTGATTTAAAGTTTTCTATGTTCAGCGAAACACATGTGGATTATATATAACCAGTATGGAATTTCTTTCATGATTTTCTAGAAATATGTTTTTGGATACCCACATCAAATACGTTTAAATTAAATTGATATTTAAAACCCAGTTAGTATTTGAATTCATATGAATTGTATCTGGTTCATGCAATTATTCTAATTTATTATATGAATATAACTGGGCGATTTAATTTATTTTTGATGAATTCAAGTGGGTGAATTTAAAATAAAATAAAATAAAATAAAAAATAAGGTTTTCCATTTACTTTCGTATGAATAAAGAAAACATTATTGATATCTAAAGCTAATTTACACAAAGAAGCTGTTTCATTATGACGTTTCTTAAATTCATTTATTAACGTTTTAAATATTTAATGAATGATTTAGTTTTACATTCATATTTAATATTTAATTCAATTATTTGATTTTGAAAAAAAAACATTTACTGAATCGGATCATTAAACATCATGCTTTTCTTTGATTTACACTTTCCATTATTACTCTATATGATTTATGATTTGTATATGGAGTAAATTATTTGTTTCCTTATTTTCAATATTATTTTGAGACATTATTTTGCAATCAATAAAATTAATTTTGATTCATGGAAATCAATCGGTTTCCAAAATAAAGATATTAACACCACTTTAAAAATCCAATTTTCGTATCGTTTAATAGTTTTTCAGAAAATCGAATTGGGAGATTTGTAACAATTCAATTTCCGTATCGTTTAATATTTTTTCAAAAATCGAATTGGGAGATTTGTAACGTTTGTTATTTATTGATTTTAATAATATTAAATCAATCCATGAACTTTAGTTATTATTAAATTTTTTATATAATAATTTTGAATCCCCAATTTGACAAATGGACGTTTCGTATTAATAATCAAGTGTCATATTTTAATATTTACAATTTAATTTTATATTAATTGACACGTGATTAAAGGTAAACGATTTTAAATTTATATGCACAGAATAAAACTTTGATTATTTATGGTATTTACATGTTTTATTAATTACATACAAACTTTCTATAAGTTTCGTGCATATTTTATAAATCCATATAAATGCAGCTTCTTGAAATAATTTACCATGTAAATGATTTACTCAGTTACTTATATATCTTAAAATCAAAGAAAAAAAATGGTAACTTCATTGAAAGATTAAGTGATTAGTCCCAACGGTACATCACTTGATTTGATATTAAAGTTTAACGTTATCATTTTATATAACTATGTGTATTGTCGAATAATGAACCCAAATGCTAGTTGTTTGATAATATACATGACTAGGTTAGTACCCCGTGTATTACACAGGTTGAATAAATAAAAGATAAAATAATTAGTAATTAAAATATATGAATTATAAACCATACTTGAAGATAAAATATGATTGTAATACGTATAAATAGTTACTTTAAGTAAACAAACAATAATGTATATTTCGTAAACTTTATTTTATAATAAAATTGTGGTTTTTTAAATATTTTATTTTAAGAAAAATGAATTTTTCATAACAAAAAGTTTGTTGTAAATAGTATCTTATAGAACTTTTATTTCTAAAAAGTGTGTTTTTAATATAAAAATAGGTTTTTAATTTATTAAATTATACAATAATTTGAAAATGATACAAGTAATATTATTAGTATTCAATGTTATTATTAATAATAGAGAAAATGAAAAATTTAGTATGAAGATGCTTATAATTGTGTCATATCTCATTTTAGTTTTTTTATAGATAGATAGATAGACATATAGACAGACAAGATAGATAAATAGATATATTAAAAACCCATTTATTAAACGAATTATGTTAGTAATAAACACGAATAGTTACAGTACGATATTTTAATATAAGATATGATTAAAATTATATATAGTAATAGTTTAAGAAATAGAACAATTATACTATTTTTTTAACTCTCATATCTAAATAGTTTAACTTTAAACATTCATTTTTAAATTTTTTTAGTAAAAAAATATTTTTTATAAAAATATTGTCTATTATAAACTCTGGTTTGTAATTATTCTAGTTGTTTTAATAAGATTGCTTTTAGAAAAATTATCTTTTTATATTTTTTTAAAAAGGACCGATTTAAAATATTTTGTTTCAAAAAGGTTTAGTGGTTTAGAAAATTTCGTATTATATATAAAATTTTTTATTTTATCATTTCTACAATAATAAAAAATTTTGATTTTTAATTTTCTTAATTAATTTTATTTTTAAAAAAGATAGTTAGATATAAAAAATATAGATAAGATAGAGAAATGTAGCAATTAATAAAATTAATTTTTAATAAGAGAGAGAAATTAGTTTAGTATTTAAATTACTATAATACCCTTTTGGAAGGAAAATTATATAAGGATGTCTAGAATAATGACATGTGGCAAAAAGATGGCTTAAGAGCATGACACATGACAAAAGAAACCTTCTTTTATTAGTTACAATAGATTAATATTGGCAAATTAGTATAAATATTACACTTCTGCCCAAAGATGATGTGCTATATTTATGCGCCTTATTATAATCATGTTCATAATACTTGGATGTTTAATAAGATGATGTGTTGTATTTATGCGCCTTATTAGGATGTCTTAGCCAACGCGAAGCCAATATTCATTTAGAACATTACTTTAATTTGTTCATAACACTTGCACATTGGTTATAGCCAACGCAAAGCCATTGTGCATGTCACACCCCGACCGACGGCGGAATCATCTAGGCGGACGAATGTGAACCGATTGTTCATAGCACACGGAACTAAATAAGTTCTAATAATATTAAATATCATTTTTCATTGAACATTACAAGACAAATAAGTCATTACATAACAAACAAGATACAACCAATTACATAAGATTTTTAATTAACTAAGTCCAAATCCTATATGAGCACGAAGGGATCTTCAAGTAGTAAACCTGAAACATGTTAAAAATAAAGGGTCAACTTTGAAAGTTGGTAAGTTTTTCATAGTTTTCATTCATAAGTATATAAAAGATGGCAATTTATGTTATAAGTTAGAGAACAAAGTAACTAGGGATGTAAGACAGAATGCACAATCAAACCTTGACAGATTTTTACAAGTCTCAAACATTTACAAGTATATACGATTAGCTAAGTGTACTTGGATTAACCAAGCAGACTTGTCAGGCCCATAGATCTATGACGTCGCCAGGCTAGCAATAGTTAATGATTATACATATAATCAACATTACATGGTAATTACTAAGATCAACTAACCACAACATACAAGTGAATTGCCATAAGTTTACAAGAATCAAACGTTTTACAAGTGCAACGATTATAAGATAACATGTTTCACCCCAAAGTGTAAAAATATGAAAAAGGGGTATAGAAATACTCACATGAAAAACTCACAATAATAGTGATGGTTGTAGAGTATATAAGAAAGCTTGGATGTTCAAGAGTCAAAGGTGATGTCCTAAATGATAAAAAGAAACAATAACTTGAGTTTGGAATACATTACAAAAAGTTAGGACGCTTAGGAATGCAATTAAGCGAAAGATAGATTGATAAACAATTATTGTACCAATTTTAGATTCTGGACAGAATGTTTCGTACGTGTTTGAACAGGTTTTTAAAATAGCAAACGGTTTCATAAAATTATAAAAATTTACATTTGACTAGTTCAAAGTCTCTCGGACAACTTTCATTAAGAAATATTTTTATGAAAAGATCCGTAAATAGGTCAAACAAGCAGCACAAAACAGAAGGTGCTGAAATGCGCACTTATCTTGTGAAGGCTATTTTTGAGTCGGGCGATTGAGTTTAAAGACGTATAAACTTTCGTTGAAAGGGTAATTCAATAAACTTAACATTGGTGTCTGAGTTTACTCAAATTTAGTTTGTTATGATCAAGTTATGGTCGGTTGAAGTAAGATTATATTCTGCCAGAATTGTAGTAAGACACTTATGTGCACTTTTAAAATCGTTAAAGCATGAAACGGGTTAGATCAATGTATTATGTCAATATATGGTATATTAGTATTCATTTGAGTTATAAAAGTATTCTAAGTCTTTGGCATAGCCATCATTTAGAAAAATAATCTTGTGGAATAACCAAATGCGGTGGCATAGCCGTCCATATGCAAACGGGATTCTTTGTTTATGTTAGTGTGTTGTTAGCTTGATTTAGGAATGTTAGTGATTGTTATAAGATTAGTGATTATTAAAATGTTAATACTCAAATGATAATGGTTAAAATAAAAAGAGATTTGGTAGAAGAAAGAATAATAGTAAGAACATAAAATCATGAGAATAATTGGATGTTAGGATGATTAAAATGTATAATATAAAAGCAATAAAAGATTACCTTAGTATTAAGAATTCTTGAAATTTCTTGTAAAATAAAATTCTTTAAATTGATCATAACCAATGGATGAAAGAAAGATATGAGAGTGAGATTTTTAGAGAATGAGCAAACGAAAAGTGAGGCCTAAGGCTTGCTTTTATAGTTGAGGTTAGGAGTAGGTTATGAATGGTGTTAATGGTGAGTTATAAGTCTTTTAAAAAGGGGGTTATGATTGGAATTTGAAATAAATATAAAATTAAATAATTTAAATAAATAAAAGAATAATTACAATTTAAACTTTAAATTTATTAAAACTTTAATTTTAATTTAACAACTTCTTTTTTATTAAATCTTTGTAGACTTTATAAATCTAATAAGAACTTGTAATTTGATTATGTATTTTAATTGAATATTTAAAATCTTATAAATATTAATAACCTTTTATAGACCTTACATATTTGTAAAAATAATGATTTTTGTATTTTAATTTTTTATTTTAGTTTTATAATTAAAACTCATAAATGACAAATAAATTTCATGAAATTTTATAAAATTTTATTCTATAAATCATGAAATTACCATGAATTGATTTAATAAATGGAAGTTGATCAAATAGTATTATTATTGATTTTGAAGGATTAAAATAAATTAAATTTCTAACTAATGTATTTGATTTTACAAAATTGACCCAAACGGATTCGGGTTTGGGTTTCTATTTTTCAAAATGGGCAAATGTTACAGTGCAAGTAGAACGTTACTTTTATTTGTTCATAACATTTGAATTTTGGTCAAAGCCAACGCAAAGCCAATATTCAACTAGAACTTTACTTTTAGCCTATTATTTTGGTGTTATAATAGGTTTTATCTTCAACGTATTAATTATGTCTGCTTGATTTTGATTACCCTTGATTTAGCTCACTTTAACTCTTTTACTAGTTGTATCAACTTAGCATCTACTATTACTCCTAACTTTGGAATTGAAGTTTTAACCGGGGCAAACTTCATCTCATGGAAGGATTCTGTTAAACTTACTCTTGGCATGTTGGATCTTGATTATGCCTTGAGACATGACGCTCCTGCTACTCTTACTGCTGAAAGTACTGCAGATCAAACACAAGAGTATGAAAAGTGGGAGAGGTCTAATAGAATGTCTCTGATGGTAATCAAGAACTCTATTTCTGTTGCAATCAGGGGAGCAATACCTGATTCAGATAATGCCAAAACTTATCTGAAATCAGTGGAGGAAAGTTCAAGGGATCTTCTAAAGCACATGCGAGCACTCTGATCTGAAGATGCTTACTACAAAGTAAGATGAGTTTAATAATATGCGTGAACACATAATGATGATGAACGACATGGCTCATAAACTCAAGAGCTTAGACATGGAGATCAGTGATGGTTTTCTAATACATTTCATTATGACTTTTCTTCCTTCACGCTTTGATGCTTTTAAGATCAACTATAACACCCAAAAAGAAAAATGGTCAATGGGTGAGTTGATAGCAATGTGCATGTAAGAGGAAGAACGCCTGAAGCTAGAAAAGCCTAATTTTGTTCTGTTACCACCATTAAACCATTAAAGAGGAAGGGAAACTTCCAAGGGGAAAGCTCAAAAGTCTATAAGGCTGGTACAAGTGCAGCTTTTAGCTCAAATGCCTCCTTCGGACAATCTCGCTGCAAATTCTGTCATAATAAGGGACACACCCAACGAGATTGCTCTAAGTTTAAGGAGTGGCTGGCTAAGAAAGGTAACCATCTATTTATGACATTTGAGTCCTTTAATGTTAACATTCCAATTAACACATGGGTTGATTCTGGTTCTATGGCTCATGTTACTAACTCAACACCGGGATTCCTTACAATCCGGAAGCTGGAAAGAAACCAAAGGACAATTAAGGTGGGAGATGGTGATGAACATAACGTTGAAGCCGTAGGAACCATGCAATTAATAATGAAAACTGGTCATTGTATTAAACTTTATGATACATTATATATACCGAGGATTACTCGGAACTTAGTATCTATACCAAAGTTAGACAATGATGGTTATGAAGTTTTGCATGATCGTGGCAAAGTCACTATTACTTTAAACACTCATGTCTGTGGTTATGGTTATCTGGATGGAAATCTCTATAAGTTAGAACTAGATAATCAACTTTTAAAATCGTTGTTATCATATAATGTAAATAAAAACTTTAACAAATGAAAATGAGATTTGGAAACATCATCCATGTTGTGGCATCAACGTTTAGGCCACATCTCACGAGATCGCATGTTAAGACTCGTGAAGGATGAAGTATTATCAAATCTTGATTTTTCTGATTTTGAAACATGTGTTAATGCCTAAAGGTAAAATGGCTAATGGATCTAAAAAGGGTGTCGTCAGGAGTTCCGGTTTACTGGAACTCATACACACTGATATTAGTGGATCTTATCATATTGGAATATCTGGACATAAATCATTTATCACTTTTATAGATGATCACTCGCGTTACATGTAATTGTACTTAATAAAGGATAAATCTGAATCACTTGACATGTTTAAAACCGTTAAGGCTGAAGTTGAAAATCAACTTGATCGTAAAATAAAGGTAGTGAGATCAGATAGAGGTGGTGAGTATTATGGTAGACATACTGATATTGGTCAAGCTCACGGTCCTTTCTTTGACTTTTGTAAAGAACACGAGATTGTAAACCATTTACCATGCCCGGTACTCCTCAGCAGAACGGTGTAGCTGAGAGAAGAAATCGTACGCTAATGGACATGGTTAGAAGTATGTTAGCAGGCTATAAATGAAGCACCATCAAATCCACAAGAGCAAGTCCCTCATACGACTACTGAAATTACAGAACCCGAAAATCAGCTAAGGAGGTCATCACGGTCTAGAAGGCCTACCAATTTTGATGATTATGTAACCTACCTTAATGAAGCTGATATGGATTTAGGAAAGTGTAACGATCCAACCTCCTATAATAAAGCCATTAGTAGTGATCAATCGTCTGAATGGAATAAAGCTATGATCGATGAGCTTGATTCCATGTATAAGAATGGCGTTTGGGAATTGGTTGAATTACCCAAGGGTGTTATGCCCGTAGGATGTAAATGGGTTTTCAGAACCAAATTAGACCCGAATGGTAATATTGAACGTCATAAAGCACGATTGGTTGCTAAAAGCTATACTCAAAAGGAGGGAATTGATTATGGCCTTTGTAGCTCATTTTGATTTAGAGTTACATCAAATGGACGTTAAAACTGCTTTCCTTAATAGTGACTTAAATGAGGATGTGTTCATGAACCAACCTGAAGGTTTCTGTCACACCCCAACCTTGACGGCGGAAATGTCGAGGAGTGAGAGTTAAGATCGTTCATAGCCACATAACGCTATTAATAAACCAAATATAATTTAAACATAAGTTTCAATTGTCACATTACAATCATAAGTTTCAAAGAAAATAAAAGCATAACATAGAATGTATCAAATCATTCTATTTTATTTATTAATCTAGGTCCATTCCTAGATGTGCAAGCTTCAAAGTGTAGATAATCAAACTTGGGCATTTCCTGAAACATGTTAAAAATAAAAGGTCAACAATAATGTTGGTGAGCATTCCATAGTTTTTAATACATAAGTATATAAAAGATGGCAATTCAAGTCATAAGTTAGTGAATAAAGTGATTAGGGATGCTATGAACAATGCAACAATCAAACCTTGACAATGTTTTACAAGTCGCAAACGTTAAAAGTATATACGATCAGCTAAGTGTACTTGGATCAACCAAGCAGGCTTGTCTTACCCATAGATCTATGACTTCGCTGGGCTAGCAATAGTTAATGATTGTACATATAACGCCATAACATGGTAACCATATAAGTTCAACTAACCACAACTTAACATGATGAATTGCCATAAAGTTTACAAGTCTCAAATAAGTTTACAAGTGCAAAGTATAAGTTAACATGTTTCACCCCAAAGTGTGAAATTAAACAAAAGGGGGCATGGAATACTCACTTGATCAATAAGTATATTATTGATGATTAATAAGAAATATAATAATCGACGTTCCAACGTAAACCGTCACAATGCACCTAGAATATATATATTTACAAGATTATTACGTTTTATAATAAGTTTAATGGTTAATTCGATCAACAACATCAATTTATGGTTTGATTTGGGGTAAATCGAACCTAGGGTTCATGTGATTTGGGGGAGGTTTCGGTGCTTGGTATTTTTAAGTTATAAAACCCGTTCCCTAACGCGGCTGAGGCCTTGGTTCACTGGTTATGCACAAACATCTCAAACATGAGGTCCCGGGTTCGAACCCTGGGAGCCTCATGTTTTTGTTTCAAGGCTTTTGGCCTTCAATTTTAATTCATTTTTTTTTTAATTTATAAAAAATCAATTTATGAATTTGTTATTTTTTTTAGACATCATATTAAACCTAATGGAAAAGAACACTTAGTATGTAAGTTAAAGAACTACATATACGGGTTAAAACAAGCATTACGTCAGTGGTATTTAAAATTTGGCGAAGTCATGAAGAAACAAGGTTTCATCAAAAATTAAGTGGATCAATGCACCTACCTCAAAATGAGTGGGAGCAATTTTTCTATACTTTTCCTTTACATAGATGACATTCTATTGACAAGTAATAGTTTAGATTTGTTGCATGAGTCAAAGCGATTATTTTCACGTAATTTTGACATGAAAGATCTCGAAGAAGCTTCTTATGTAATAGGCATAAAAATACACCGAGATCGAGCCAATGGAATATTAGGATTGTCTCAAAAGGCTTATATTGAACGTGTCCTTACACGTTATAATATGCAACATTGCTCACCCACAGTTGCTCCAGTAGTTAAAGGAGACGTTTTTGGTTCATTTCAATGTCAGAAAACAGAGAATGAGAAGGAGTAGATGAAATTGATACCTTATGCTTCAGTAGTGGGAAGTTTAATGTATGCTCAAGTTTGTACTCGTCCTGATATTGCATATATTGCTGGAATGCTAGGCCAATATCAATCTAACCCTAGCTAGATCATTGGAAAGCAGCAAAGAAAGTATTGCGATATCTTCAAAGGACAAAAGTGTATAAGTTGACATATAGAAAAACTGATAACTTAGAAGTGGTGAGCTATTCTGATTCTGACTTTGGTAAATACAAAGATGATAAGAAATCAACATCGGGGTATATCTTTATGTTAGCAAGCGTACCTATTTCATGGAGGAGTCATAAGCAACATTTGACAACAACCTCAACAATGATGGCAGAATACGTTGCCGTTTATAATGCAACTTTCCATGGGATGTTGTTAAGAAATCTTATTACCGGACTCAAAATTGTTAAACTCCATATCACGACTGCTGAAGATTTACTGTGACAACTCAGCTGCAGTCAGTTTCTCGAATAGTAACAGTTCGAGAGGAGCTGGTTTATATCTCGATACAAAATATTTGTTCGTACGAGAAAGAGTAGAGGAAAATAATCTTTGTATCGAGAACATTAGCACAAAAGATATGCTTGCGGATCCGATGACCAAAGGTCTACCACCCAAAACTTTCCAAGAACCCGTAACAAGGATGGGCTTTACAAGAGAACTTATATAGTAGCATATCAAGTGTGCATTAATAATTAATGTGATTTCCTCGAATATTTATTTTGTCTATGATAACTTATATGCGCGCTTAATGATCTATAGACAAATTTGTGCAAATAAATACTGTACATTAAGGGTTTATTTAAGTCATTTTGGTTTTATGTTTAATGTTTTATATTGAGACTTTAGTATGACTGTTGGGGGTCTCGAATTAACTTTAATTCGAATGACTATAACTATTTGCTATAAGTTTCAATATGAAACTTGATGAGTGTTTAACTTGGCCAAACTTATGTATACTCATCATAAATGATCACTCGGCGAAGTGGGAGAATGTTAGAAATAACCCGTAATATGTGGCCTAGTGTAACAACCGGCCCCTCATACCACCAATATTGTCCGCTTTGCCCACGAAGAGCTCACGGATTTGCTTTTAGTTGTCCGGGTGAAAACTTCCAGGGAGCTCACCCATCCCTAGATTGCTCTCACCTGAGCACGCTTAATTGTGGAGTTCTCCTCTCATCCATAGTCAATACGCCCAAAACGCGTTGATGATGTTAGAGACAGGACATTCCTTATGAACCAGGAATCTCTCCTGTCCACGGTCGATGTGGGATTGATGTAGGGTGTCACAATCACCCCCCCTTTGGACTCATCGTCCTCGATGAGCCCGAGAAGTCACCATCCTCGGTGAGGTATGTCCCACATCCCGAACGACACAGGAGTGGCTCTGATACCATTCTGTAACACCCGGCCCCTCATACCACAAATATTATCCGCTTTGCCCACGAGGAGCTCACGGATTTGCTTTTGGTTGTCCGGGTGAAAACTTCCCAGGGAGGTCACCCATCCCTGGATTGCTCTCACCTGAGCACGCTTAACTGTGGAGTTCTCCTCTCATCCACAGCCAATACGCCCAAAATGCGTTAATGATGTTAGAGGCAGGACATTCCTTATGAATCAGGATTCTCTTCTGTCCATGGCCGATGTGGGATTGATGTAGGGTGTCATATCTACGGATCATTTAAATAAGTTTCATCAAATGACATAATTAGTCCTTAATAGTATAAGTGGGTTATTTGATGGAAATACCCTATAATTATAATTAGGGTTTCCCCTTAGATGCTATAAATAGAGGAGTAGAGAGATAACCAAAACACACCAATAACCTATTCTCTCAAGATCATCCATCGATCCCTCTAAACATCATAACGGGAACGAATCTCACGATCATGGCTTTATCATCTTCATCAAAGATCTTTATTCCCACAAATAAGATTTAATTGTCTTGATGTTTAGTTTATATTTGAGATTGAATAAACATGATTAGGGTTTCATGTTTTTATCCATGTTTCAAGATATAATCAACATCTATCTGACTTTCTTTAAGCAGTTGTGATGAAAACAACATAGACATTACTGAATGTATGTTATTTATTATTTACTAGACCATATATAAAATTTATTTTGAATAAAACTTGAGTTTAAGTAATATATATCGAAATATCGAAATATGAACAAGATCATGAATTTAGTTTCTTCTAAAAGTAAAATATTTCAAGTTATAAAAAAACAAATTATATCCTAAACGAGATATAGAAAAAGAAAAAAAAAGATTACTTGCTGCCTCTAAGACAAAATGTTGATTGCTGATATAGAAATAAGTTTGTCTCATTTCATACGAATTTTATTCAAGAATTATAATACCTTTACCATTGAAATCACCAAAGGGACTTGAGTGGTGAAACTCCAAATAAATGGTCTAACTTTTAAAGTCCATCGATCTGCATAGCGGATTCTTGGTACCCTTTAGCTTTCCTTCCATTCATCTAACTTCAAACTTATAATAATATAGACATCCTTTATTGCTTCAACACAAATAGGGTCCCCGGTTCCGATTGTGAAGATAGCAAGTAGTACCTACCATGGCAACGTAATGAAAGAAGTTTGGTATGTATCGGCTATGTAACGTATCAAATGAGGTATTTGTAGGAGTTGGGGGCCATTGTAACTTTTCAAGGCAGATCTCATATGAGATCCACTTCTTTTCTTATTTCCATGTTCATTATCACTTTCTTTTTTGGTTCATTAAAGGATTTTGTATGATATGACCATCTTCATAGTTTTTCCTTTTTTTTAATCTTCATATGCATTCCTTTAGTCCTCATGTGATTCCTTGAATCTTACTCTTTCGATCCTAGATGCTTGTCTAGTGAGATAGGATAGTGACTCCTTCTTTGCCTTGTTACATCCAATATCTTATTGTGGTTTTTGTCACAAGGAAGGGGGACATTTTGTCTTACCCTTGTCATCAGCCTTAGTTTAGGGCGGGTATGAGCTCTGTAACACCCCCAATCGTGGGAAGACTGACGTGTCCCTATCATGGTAATCAAAATCCAAAAATAATTTCATAAATGATAACATTTAATGTTCGAAGTCTCAAACACATTTGTCTAAATCTAATTTAAATATTCTATTACATCAAATTAAATTAAAATTCTTCTTGTCGAGATTGTCACTCTTCACTCCCTTACCATATGACTTTGCTTACCTGACGTTAGGGGTCTTCAAAAATATTCGAACCCGAACCGAATCCGAAATATTTGAAAATCCGCAATTTCGGATTCGGATTCGGATTCGAATAGTGATTTTGAGAACTTTTGGATAGTTTGGATATCTGAAATTTCCGAAATATTTTTATAACAATTTAAAAATATTAAATATTAATTAAATATTTCAGATATATTGAATCTTTTAATAAAAACTTCGGATATCTTAAAAAAATTCAATAAAAATTATTATATTTTTATAAGAGTAATTAAATAATACAATTTTTTTTGAATTCATATTTTTATAAGAGAAATTAAATAATACACAGTTTTTTTGAATTCGGATATACGAACGGATATCCGAGTCCGAGTCTGAAATTTCGGATATGTATTCGGATACGGATGGTGAAATCCACTATCTAAAATATTCGGATATCCAAAATACGGATATCCGAATTTGAACACCCTTACCTGGGCATAGAAACAAAAGCATGCATGAGCATAACGGCCAGTAAATAGAATAACAAATAACATAATAAACATATACGATGATAATAGATAATACAATAACATGTATATACCCAACATATTTTGTATCCAAAACAGAAAGTACCTCGAGCTAGTAATCATTTCACATAAAAATTGAATAGAGGAGCACGGGTATCGAGCCCGTAACTAATGCGAGATGGAGTATGGGTAAACATACAAACCGTTCACCAGAGTCCTTCATGGAGTGGTATATAACAATCCATCCAGAGATATAACGGGGGTAACCTAAGATTGCTCCATATGCCTTTAAGGAAACAATAATATAACAAAATTGCCAATATAAATTCATAGACATCATGATCTTAGCTCACCTCCACAATTGATGTTACATCATTGATGTTGTGAGGTCTCTTTACTGGTTCTTGCGGGTATTCTTGGGACTTTGTTACCTGCTCTACTAGCTATAGCCCTTGTTGCAGGAGCGAAGGGTGAATGTGTCTTAGTCACCCCAAGATAGGGAGAGTTTGGGTAACTAATTACAGATGCAAGATCTAGTGGCGGAACCAGGAATAATTTCCTATGGGGTCACTATTTTTTCGTAATTAGATTTTTAACGAAACAACATATAATTTTTCGTGTCGCTCAATCGAGTCTTGTCAAGTCGGGTAGGAATAGAGCATATACATAATTCGTAAGGAATTAATTCAGAACCAAACAATAACTTGTTGAGTTGTGGGTCAATTATTTAAACAAGAACTCATGTGACATGTATGATTCATTCAAAATTAAAAGCTGAATCAATCGTGAGTTGTATAGAATATCAAAACTTACCTTAATATCAAAGAATTATGAGTCGAGGAGGAGAATTTTTCTTTCAAGGCTTCAAATCATAGAATAGTCACCTTCACATTAACAAATTTTAACCTCAAATCCATACCTTCAAATCAAAGATATAAACTTACAAAGAAAATCAAGTATGAGAAAATCCTACTCCTAATTACTAAATAAATCAACGTTGAACTCCATTAACTTGTGACCTAGCTTCAAATTGAAAAAGAAGTTTCTTTTTGCAAAAAAAAAGCCTTTAAAGTGTGACATCCCCTTCCTAAATTACAGGAAACCCTCATTTTCAAACAATCGTATATTTTTTCATATAAACATCATATCTATTTCCTACAAAGATAACACATGATTATTCACCTTTTAGATAAAAACCATAACAAAGTTTGATTTTTAGGGCATATTTCAAGGTTCTCTTGACCAAAAGAACTAAACCCAATCAAATTTCGATTAGCTTTGTGCAAATTCAAGGTTTTTTGACCTAAAGAACCAAACTCACAACAAATTTCAATCTTTTTGATCAAATTCTAGATTTTCTTGACCTATACAATAAAACCCACAAAGAATAACAATTCTTGATCAAGATTTTGTGAGTTTTGATTAAGGTTTTGTAAAAATGGATGAAATTGACATATATAAAGTTGTTAATAGTATAAGATTAAGGTGTTTAGGAGCAGTTAACACAAGAATATCAAGTTTAAAATCTGAAAGTATATCAAGTTCGAAAAAATCAACATTGAATTACATTAGGTTATTAACCCAACTACTCCAAGAGACAAATGGGATACATAACTTACCTTGAATGGAGGATTCGTCGAAACAGGGGAGCTGGAATTGTGAACGCCGATTGCCGGAGCCTGGAGGTCGCCACCGGAGGTCGAAGATGCAGTCATAGTGATGGTCGATTAGGTTGGAGGGAGGTTGAGATTTCAGCGGAGTTGAAACTAGCGATTGAAGGGGAAGGCTTTTTAAATTAGGGTTTTAATGTAATATATTTAAGGGTAAAATGGTAATTTTACTAATTAAAAAATAGTGTAAAAAATGCTTCTTGCGAGGGTCGAACACACGACCTGAGATGTGTGTAGAAGCACTAAACAAACGCGCGCGACCAGTGAGCTAACACCAAGCATTTGTTTCATATTGAATTTAATAAAACTTAAGGGTTCACCAACTAGAAAACTATGGGTTCACTCAAATTTTCGGTATTATACGGTACACTACCCGCTCAAAAATCAATGGGGTCACTTTACCCCTACTAATAGCTGTAGTTCCGCCCCTGGCAAGAGCAGTGTAGCTACTTATAATATAGAGTAAATTACTATTTTAGTCCTTGTGGTTTGGTGTTTATAACCTTTTTCATCCAATAGTTTAAAAACATTCAGTTTAACCACTGTGGTTTAGATTTTGTCACAATTAACTACGACCCACTAACGACGTCCAAATATTCTGTTAATTTTTTTATGAAAAGACCAATATACCCCTCTTTATAAATAAATAAATAAATAAATAAAATATTAACAAATTTTCTAATAAAAATAATATATATTAATACACTCCACCCTTATGACCCTATCCCACCTCACCCTCTCCCCCTTTCTTCCCTTAAACCTAGAACCACCATACCATCTCCACCACACTACTATCATCTTCATCACACCACCACTACCGTCACACCACCACCACCTCCGCCATCTCCACATCCGTCATATCCTTTTCTTTCTTTTCTCCCCCCTCTTTGTGTGTGTGTGTGATGAATGTTAAGATCTATTCCATCTGTAACTCTCGCTAACAACCCCACATCACTATCCCTGCAACCACCACACCATCTCTTTTTATTTTTCAGATATGCAACCACGATGGTAGTGGTCTAGAAGGGAAGAAGGGTGGCGGAGCAGAGTAATAAAAAGGTGCTACACTGAGGAAAATAGACTCCTGGGACGGAAGTAGACGGAGCAGAGTAGACGGGTGGCGGAGTCGGGTAATGAACGGCCGCAGGCGGCGGCGGAGGGGCGGTAGATGAACTATATGGAATCGGAGCCATTGCTGTTGGAGCATGTGAATCGAGGCGGCAGATGAACTCTGTGGAAGGATAGGTAGGTTGCGGTTGTTGAAGGTGGAAGGGCATGGGGAAATAGGAGCCATTGTTGTTGGAGTATGTGAATTGGGAGGAAGAAGATGATGATGCAGATGAACTCTGTGGAATCGACATCTTCCTATCGACAATTGGAGCTCTCGATTCAGTAGGGAATTGGGAATTTGAAATGAAAAATTAGGGTTCTTATGGTGGGTGGTGCTGTGGTTGCCGGAGAGTGGTGGGTGATGGCGGTATGGGTGCCGGCTAGTGGCGGGTGGTGGGTTGTGGGTGGTGGCGGAGGTGTTCTGTGTTCAAACAAGAAAAAAAATACGGGGTTAGGTTTAATTGTAAATATAATAACATTTTTAGTCCCAAGGGTATTTTTGTCTTTTTATAAAAATCTAATAGAGAAATTGGATGGAGTTAACGGTTTGGATTTAATTGGGACAGATTTTAAACCACAATGGTTAAACCGGGCGTTTTTAAACTATTGGATGAAAAGCGTTATAACCACCAAATTATAAGGACTAAAAGCGTAATAACATAAATCAGAAACTAAACATAATCATATAGCATGAATCACATATAACGTTTTCGATGTAAATAGATTTGATTTAGTTACCTGCGTTGCGAATACAAACCGAAATCACCCTAGTTGGTTGTAACCAGTGATAAGTATCATCCATGTAACTAACTATGATGACAAATCAAGAAACGAATATTTAAGTGATAATGGGCCGCACGTGTCAACTACGTAATTAAGTCTTTTGTTTTCATTCTATTGGTTTAATTTATTTAATAATGGTATTATGAGTTATTTGTGTCACTTATATTGTTATTATATATACATATATCTGGGTGTGTATATATATATATAGGAGGGTACACATGTTAACCCTATATTATTGGCATAATCGTGTTAACATTTCATGATCAATCAAAATCATTATATTATCATATATATACTAATAAATAAAAATAAAGCTGTACACGTGTCACCATTCTAGGCTATTTGATAGTTTATTTTCCCGCCTCTTTCTCTTTTTTCTTTTTTCTTTTTTCTTTTTCTTTTTTCTTTTGTTACCATCAACAAAATCATTATTTTTTAAAATTTGAGATGTTTGTAACTAATTTTTGAAACGTGTTCTTATTTCGTTTAAATTATTTTAATTTATTTTATAAGTGTTTTTCTTAATTTATTATATAACATTTTTTATGTTTTCTTTTTATCCAGTTTTATTATATTTTTTTATTTGGGTAGAACTTTTAATCAAGTCTCTTAAGACATAGAGTAGCCATTTCCTAGTGTGGAATTTAGAAGGTTCTTTTAATTGATTTTTGCATTGTCCATGCTTAGTTGTATTATCATGTGATCGTAAGTTTAATAGCAAACTCAACTAAATATGTACATGATTATGGGTTATAATTAGTACCAGAAGGCATCATGGACCCTTCTTTCTATTCCATGCAATTTTTACTTACACCATCATATTTTATGTTTTTTGTCATTTACAATTGCTCGAGATGAGATTAGTCAATATTTTACTTTTTTTTAATTGTCACAATTAGGTTATTCATTTTAAAATTTAAACTCATGTACATATCAATGGGTTTCTCATACAAAACTTTGATAAAAATTTGATATCATTGTTTATTACTTATAATTTTTACTCATACGTAATTTTAATCGTATATTTTATAATATCGTTTATAATTAATAAAATTTTATTTTATTTAATATTTTATTTATTCAACCCGTGTAATACACGGGTTTACTAAAACTAGTAACCTATAATAAAAGAAGGTTTTTTTAAGACATGTGTCATCATTCTAGCATATCAAATGACATGTGTCATCATTCTAGCATATCAAAAAAAATCATTTTGCCGCTTCTCTCTCGTAATAAATACGAAAGTTATAAAAACAATAAATTTGATTTTTCTTTTTAACTAAAATATGTTAAAATAAATATACATATATTTATGTTTTTTTATCTCTCATATTAAATGATAATTATTGTAAATTAATAAACAAAATGCATTGTCCATGTTTAGTTGTATTATCATGTGATCGTAAGTTTAATAGCAAACTCAACAAAATATGTACATGACTATGTGTTATAATTAGTACCAGAAGGCATCATGGACCCTTCTTTCTATTCCATGCAATTTTTACTTACACCATCATATTTTATGTTTTTTGTCATTTACAATTGCTCGAGATGAGATTAGTCAATATTTTACTTTTTTTTAATTGTCACAATTAGGTTATTCATTTTAAATTTTAAACTCATGTACATATCAATGGGTTTCTCATACAAAACTTTGATAAAAATTTGATATCATTGTTTATTACTTATAATTTTTACTCATACGTAATTTTAATCGTATATTTTATAATATCGTTTATAATTAATAAAATTTTATTTTATTTAATATTTTATTTATTCAACCCGTGTAATACGGGTCTACTAAAACTAGTAACCTATAATAAAAGAAGGTTTTTTTAAAACACGTGTCATCATTCTAGCATATCAAATGACATGTGTCATCTTTCTAGCATATCAAAAAAATCATTTTGCCGCTTCTCTCTCGTAATAAATACGAAAGTTATAAAAACAATAAATTTGATTTTTCTTTTTAACTAAAATATGTTAAAATAAATA
Organism: Flaveria ramosissima; assembly: GCA_025215565.1. Classification (NCBI taxonomy): domain Eukaryota; kingdom Viridiplantae; phylum Streptophyta; class Magnoliopsida; order Asterales; family Asteraceae; genus Flaveria; species Flaveria ramosissima. The sequence goes on along the minus strand of CM046032.1, from coordinate 44,823,713 downwards.
TACATATATTTATGTTTTTTTATCTCTCATATTAAATGATAATTATTATAAATTAGTAAACAAAACTATTAAACATCTAAAATATAAATGTAGTTAATAATTTATTAATACATATTAAATATAGAGTAATAATTTCTAATTCATTATGTGTTATAACTTTTAAATATTCATTATATTTTTATTTCGGATAATAACATCTATAAAATAAAATATTCATAAAACTAATGATTTTGATATGTTTTCTATATTCCACCCATGTAATACATGGGCTCTAACCTAGTATACATATATTTTTACGTATTATAAGCTCGCTCATGCTAGGCTAGATGTATCTTGTTATCTTTCTCTTCCCTGGACTCTTCATCATTGAGCATAGAATTTCCTTCATGATTAGTGTCAATATAAAGAGAGATTTGTCTAGTCCATAATTCGCCTTCATACCCTTTCAACCCTCCCACGGTTCCAAACAAATACAACTTTAAAATTATAGTTTAAAGGTGCCTAATCCTTCGTGTTTTTTTTAATTATTCTATTTATTTAAGTGGTGTCTTCCGCCAAAAAGGTTAGTTTTTCTTTTTCATCTTTTTTTCATTATTCTTTAATCTCCTTGGTGAAAGACAATATGGATAACCCGTTTTTGAAATGGGATAATGCTTTCATTGGTTCTTGAATTCTATTAGAGAGGAATATAATCCTCACGTTTGTGAGCCCAAGAAATTCATCAATCAGCCTCCTTTTAGTTGTGGTGAGTTACATAGTTGCATATGAAAGTTTTTTTTTTCTTTTTTTAGTTTTCAAACTTATCATTTATGTTTAATATTATCTTTCTTCCATATTTGAAGTCTCTAAGTCTGCATATTGCGTAAGAACAAGAATGTTTATGTCAAAGACAATCAAGATAAAAAACAGAGACAAATAAGTTAGAGTCGATAACATGTTATAATAATTATATGTTTAAAGGCAAATTTTACACTAAAAGAATATTGAGATATATATCTATTAATTCATTGATTGAGTACATTGATTTAACACTAACAGTATTCAATACAACAGATGTAAAGTTTAACTATTAAAAGTTAATAATATTACTGAAATAATGAATTACATGTAACACCCCAAAATTCTTTAGTAAAGTCACATATGAAAGTTAATGGGGTTAAACGAGTAAACGAAGAAATATGAAAGGAACAATGGAATTTAAGGGAAAGCTTAGCCCTAAAGTTTCTTACGGATAGAATGATTCCGTTTATCAAACCTTCTCTACAAGCAAGAGATGAGAGAGAGAGAGTTTCTATAGTGTTTTTACATTAACTTTTCATGATCACACATAAACATAGCCTTTGAAATGATGTTATCTAAGGACTAGTAATGATTTAATGTGAAAAAGGTTGGATCTTAAGGTTATCACGGTCCAAAGTTGACAAAGAACACCATTATTAGGGTTTCGTGTGCTCGTTATATTTTTAGATGCTAATTATCACAATTATAGAGTATATTTTGACACATATTTTGCATTCATTGCGTGCATTTATTCGTTTATTTTATACAATATTTGTTTTGATGGGATAGAATCTACTCTAGTATGTTTCGATTGGTTTTGTAGGTTTGTGGCTGGGAGAGTAGATGAAGGTTTGTTGAAACAATAAAGATGTTATTAAAAAAATCCCGAATTTTAAACGGTACATGAAAATTACTAAAGTTTAGTAATTTTTGTTGGAGATGATTATCAACAGATTTATAAAAAAAAAGATAAGAAACAAAAAAGCTTAAAAGAGTGGATCTGGGAATTAAATGATTTGGGTATAAATAGAAAAGAATCGAAAGAGGGGGGATTGAAGGCACCTTGATCGACGAGCACAAATGATGAGAATTTATATCTTTGTGATTTCCTTTATTTTGAAGATACTTTAATTATTTTCGTTTTGATTTGTAAGTTTTTCTTTTGTTTAACTAACCTAGTTGTCATGTCTGGCCAGATCACTTTTAATTTTAACATTAAGGTTTAATTTTTTGATTTGATTTGAACTTATATGAAATGTTTATGAGATGTTTTTTTTCTTTTAATGGTTTGTTTGTTTGATTTTTGATCTTAAAACTAGATCTACTCCGGTATATATTAGATTGTTAATAAAATTGACCACTTTATTAATTTCTCTAATAAAGTTTTTCAAGATTTAAAACCTCAATCAATTTTTGATTTTTGATATAAGGAACAATTAACGGCTTAAGTTTGTCTATGAATTCATTCTTATTATAGAATTAGACAATCTAGTTATACATACCGAACGTCATTTGTGTTTAATTATTATTGATACTTCTATCATTGCAGCCTGCATGCTAAGATCGGCGTGAGCTTAGAGTAGCGGGTTGGCTCTAATCAACGAACTGCGCTTGATTAGACATTAGACAGAGTGGATATTCGAACGGCGTGATGTTTATTATCGATACAAATTATTAATTAAAAAGGATCATTGCACCATAATCGTAATCGTTAATGATTGTAAGCCGAATTGAATCAAGAAATTATATTAATGTTGGAATTAGTTTTCATATTTGAATTTAGTTCACAATTTAATTAACGTTTTAGTAATTTCTTTTCACAATTAAAAATATGAAAGAAAATGCCAAAATTCGTTTTTCTGGCAGAACTTTAACACGAACGTGTGGAATTTACTTTACAGTTTTGACATGGTCGTTTCAGATTGTTGGAACTTTTTTCTATTTTTTTGCAATTTACTCCTAGTTTTAGTTTTTAAAAAAAATTAACACACATAATCCTTTAAAAAAATTTAATCACAAATAAAAAATCTATAACTTTTTAGTAAATCATGATCACACATTTAAAAAAATTAAACACACATAATCCCGAAATTACAATAAATTACTAAACTCTTACGATAGATTTATCTTGAAAATAAAGCACCATCATATTTAGTTTTCACCAAATTTTCTATCATTTTGCCTAACTCTTGTAGCAACCTCTCATTGTCTCTTTAAAGTAGCTTTTAGTTCCAAACCAAAATGAGTGATCCATGACATGATACTCAAACAAACATGGATAGTGATTTTGGCAAACTCATCTTGGCCACTGGCTCAATATTGCTATTGCACTTTGGGAAGTTTGTAGGCTCTGAACAACCACAAGTCCCATGTTACTTTATATTAGGAGACTCGCTTGTTGATGGTGGCAATAACAATAATCTCATGAGTAACTGGAAGGCCGATTATCTACCTTATGGGATTGATTTTCCAAAAGGTTACACCGGAAGGTTTACAAATGGCAGAACCTCTGCAGACATCATTGGTACGACTCTTTCCTGTTTACGATTTTCACATTAATCATCACTTGTGACACAAGTAATATAAAAAAAACTCAATTTGTCCTAACTTTTAGATAATGTTTTGGAGAAAGGTATAAATATAGATTTGCTTACACCTTTAAAAAAAATTTTATATGAACACTTAAATGCATGACTACCTTAAACTTTAAACTTGAACAACAAATGAATGTACCACAAATGCATGATTACATAGCGGGCACACATATTTATGTGTTCATGCTCGTTACAAAATCAGTTTTAAATGGATAACCACGAAAACCATATAGTAAATTTGTTATATATGAAAATGTATAAGAAGGTGGCGGTTATATATGTCACAATTCTCCCTGAAAATGTATAATAGGTGGCGGTTATAATTGTTACATATGATGGTTACATAAGAAGGAACTACTAATTAGTTAGTAGTTACTACCAAATGTCTCTGTATAATAGATGGCGGTTATAATTGTTATATATGATAGTTACATAAGAAGGAACTACTAATCAGTTACTACCAAATATCAAAGTTGTTGCATAAATTAAACTAGTGGTATTCCTTCCCGTCGCGTTGCGGTTGAGTTCGCGCTAAGGCTCAGCAATGGTAATACGTTACGACTGCACACCAAAGACGGTTGCCACGCCAAAGCAACGAAGATACACCTTTTACCATCGTCATCATAGCCCAACTAATATTAAAAATATAACGAACAGCAAGATGGAGGCAGATCCTGCATCATGGTATATGCTACCAAAAACCACCTGTTGTTTAGGCCCAGTCAAAACAACCAGAAACACGATATATTTGTTTTACCATCACAATATTATCAGTATAGCTAAATGATTTTCTAACAATCAGGCACATTAAGTGACCGCTTACAACAAAAGAATACGAGTCTTAAGACAACTCAAAAGTCGTCATCATCAACCTAAATCAGATCCATGGAAAAAGAACCAATGTAACCATCAACCAGTACCAAAAAAAGCATCACCAATTGCTTCATAATCACATCAATCACAGATCTCAAGTAAACAAATCACCAATAAACCCAAATACAAAAACAACAACATAGTCTCAAGCGTAGAATCATCACCTTCATTGACCCACATGAAAGCGGGCATTAGGGCCGCAAAGGACACAGATCCATAGAGATGGGTCGAGGTTGCGCAACCAGGACGTCGGTGTCTGAACCAACGGGTTACGACAAGCAAACCTCTCCACGGCTCTCTATAGATCCGATGAGTGCGTAAACGCATGTCACAAGTGGCAGACAACCACCACACTGATATTATTCTCTGTAAAGAAAGGTAGATATTAGAGAACCTTTTTGTAGAGAAGATGAAATATGGCAGTTGCACAACCATCAATAAAGAAAACAAATGCTAGATACCAGCTGTAAAAAGAAGAAAAATAAAAGACTAAGAACTGTTGGTCCAACTCCTACGCCTCAGACTAGGGCTTAAGAATCTGTATTGCGCAACAACAATAAGGTAGCAGTTAAATATTGGCTCAGAACCAAATCTTGGTTGTGGCTACATGCCAGAAACGGCTACCAAGCCAGAGCAACTAGGATCATTTAGGGAAATCATCACAGCCAAAAACACCCACAAAACTACAACAAACACCTTATTGAGTCATAAACACAAAACGTCTCAGATGAACAAAGCACCATCGTCATCGACATTGGGCATAAAGCGAACATCAGATCAAAGATAGAAATGTCCCAGATTTAAAAACCCTAAAAGGGTATTAGAGAGGCAGAGATGCGGGGGACAGTAATGGTGTTTGGACCACCACAATCACCACATGCATGCAACCATCTCGAAAACCCTAAAGAGGTTGAAGGGCATAGAAACGGCTGAGCCACGACCATCGCCACCTGTAGGGACAGAGAGACAGAGAGCTTGAAGAGATCTCGGCATAGCCAATGGCGATCGCCCCACCTCAACCACATAGGGGAGACAGAGCGGGATTAGGCCCACCGCCACAACACGGTGCAAAGTATCGCGACCATAAGCCCTTTGTCATGAGCCACCACTATACGGTGACCAAAAACGACTGCGAAACCACCGCAAATACCCCATCGCAGCTAAATTCTCTCGCTCTCTCTATTACAAAAGGGGGTTATAAAGAGCCGGTGAGGATATCTGTGCAACACAGAGTTGTACATAGTGCATAAAAAGTACTTTTTCACTGTTCATTTAATTCCTTTATAAACATATAGGGGAATTTTAGTTGCAACGTAGTAATTTATGTTTAGATCTTATTTTACATATTAGTAGTATAATTAAAAATTATCATAAATAAATATAATTTTTTAATTTTAAATTCTCTTAAAGAAATATAATATTGATTAATTAGAGCCTATGGAATTGTAAATGTAATTTTAAGAATAGTAAATTACATACTTTGTGTCCTTTATCAATATAAACAATTATAGATTAGATCAAGAATCGTCAATATTCTTTGATAAGTACATAAAACGTTCATTAGATTAATGGTTTTTAACATATACATATTTTGTGACCTTAAGGTCATGGGTTCAGCCCCTCCCAGCCCATACGCAAAGAAGGAGCTAGGTCAAGCATCGGATACGTTCATTTGATATATACATACTTTACACTAACTTTATGTTAGATTTGTCGCTAAATCCAGTCATGTGCATTGCACATGATGGGTATTTTGTCTTTTTACTCTAAAAGAACTATTCTTGTAATTTAATAAAGTAGCAAAATGCTTAAAAAATAAATAAAGAGTTATTAGAACCCATCCCCCATCCCACCCTCTCCCTTTCGATGATATCCTAATGGCGCAAGGTATAGGAGTAGAAGTATATATGGGACGAAGTTATGTATCTGCATAAGAGAGTGTCGTCAAGTGATGAAACCAAAAGGAAAACAAGATTGAAACAACCTAATGTTAATAAAACATATATTCAAGGGTTTTTGTAGATGCGTGGAGGATAAAATCATCGTCGAAAACAAGACTAGTTGGATGAAACTAAAGGGTAGGGATAGGTTGGAGCTGGGTTTTAATAATACTTCTATTCAATTTTTATTTTATTTTATTCAAGTAGAGTACAAGAATAGTTGTTTAGGTGTAAAATGACCAAAATATTCATCATGTATATTTCATTTGGTTAGACTTAAGGGGTGTTTGATATCGGCTGACCCGGCTGACCCGGCTGACCGGCTGACTCGGTCAGCGAGTCAGCCTGTTTGATACGCGCTTCATTTCTACTGACCGGGTCCGAGATGGCTGACCCAGACCTGAAAATTAAAACCTCTGACCCGGCTGACCACGGCGACCACGACCACCTGCGCGACCACCGACGGCGACCGCGACCACCTGCGCGACCACCCACCGCGACCGCGACCACCTGAGAGGCTGACCGCGACCACAGATCTGAGAGGCTGACCGCGACCACCTGGAGACGTTGATGAATGAGGTTGAGAGGTGGTGGCGGTGGCGGAGGGGCGGTGGCGGAGGGGCGGTGGCGGAGGGGCGGTGGCGGAGGGGCGGGAGGTTTCAGAGAGGTTGAGAGGCGGTGGCGGTGGCGATGAATGAGGTTCAAGGTTTGTGAATATATATATATATATATATATATATATATATATATATATATATATATATTAATAATAATAATAATAATAATAATAATAATATAATAATATTATTATTATTATTATTATTATTATTATTATTATTATTATTATTATTATTATTATCATTATTATTATCATTATTATTATTATTATTATTATTATTATTATTAAAGGTATATTTATCATTTCACACTCAACTAGCAAAGAAATTTAACAAAAGTGTACACAGACACACGGTGATTATTTTTCTCATTCAGCCGAGTCAGTCAGATATTAAATCAAACAGCCAAGTTTCAGTCAGATACAGACCCAGTCAGAACTTCTTACTCGGTCAGCTTCTGACTCAGTCAGATCTTACTCAGTCAGCAGTAATCAAACAACCCCTTAATATAAAATCTAATGACAGATAGTGTAAGAAAAATGTTTCTTACAAACATTAAACTAAAAAAGTTCTTCGTACCTATTGACTATTAAGAATATAATCCAGAATTTTCTATATAAATAAATGATAAATCATCTAGTATATTACTAAACAAATAACTATCACATGTGGAATCATCCACCGGTGAGGATCGTTTAATTAGTAATGAGGATAACCTAAAAAATGAAAATTTAAGAATTTATAGAATTTGAACGCTCCAGTGTCAAGTATAAGTGTTTTCGCATTGTTTGAAGGGTAAAGCTTATAAACGATATATCCTTAGCTATATATTTTATAAATATTCATAATTATATTAATTTATTATTATTTGTTTTAAGCGGATAAGGAATGTTCCTAGACAATTTATTAATAGTCAACTCAATATATATTTGTACTTTGGTTGGGATACATGAAATATATGGACATCAATTCATTGAGTTCGACGAATCATTTTTGTGATTTTAGGTCAATTTCTTGGCTTTGATGAGTTCATTCCATCGTACGCTACAGCAACAATCGACCAATTCACAAGAGGCATAAACTACGCTAGTGGTGGTGCTGGTATTCGAAAAGAATCCGGATATCATAATGTAATTACAATTTGTGACGTCATTGGTACTTTTCATTTTACTTTTAAAGCGCTTTAACACAATTTGTTAGTAAATCTTAATCCTCCAAAATTGATTTTACAAGTAGATAAGGCATAACCAAAGGACCATAGTTATACACTACTTCGCTGGTTGATACAAGGGGTTTTTTTTTTTTTTTTTTTTTTGAATATTACCTATAAACAAATAGAGCTTATATTTTCAAATGGGTCTAAATAAATTATCAATCGTAATAAATAAAGGTTTTTAAATTGTTGTTGATACGTATCACTATTTTATTTTATTATTTTATTTTGGGCTCTCTAAATTGTTGTTTTCCCATCTAAACTTTTTTAATTTATCTATTTTAATTTACATTTTTTAACTCTTAAATTGATTAAATATCATTTAAACATTTTAATATTTCGTACGATTTTAAATTTTAAACATTGATTTTATGATAACTTTTGGTTCATCAATAACTTCCTTCTTTAAATATATTATTTATAACTAAATTTAACTAACTAAATATACTGTATAAGATATAGGGGTGTTAATTTTTTATTTTTTGAAATATTATGAATTGTTACTATTTAAGTGCTAAACAATTTCATATGCTACACACGCTCGTGCAAACACACACATGATCTATTATATATACAACTTAATAAATACAAATTATAAGGGATATGTGGTGTAATCAATGTTTTCAGAACCGGATCGGACATTAAACCGGACGCCTTACTGGTTTGGTGGTCGAACCCGTTGGACCGGATGTAACTATATTTTAATTATATTTATATATGTAATTAAATATAAGTAATTTATATATGATTTATATATATATTTTATAGTTATATATAAAACTTAACTATATGTGTATTTCTGACGTACTAATTTATGGTTTAACACCCCGTTTTTACCCATTAAAATCAAAAAAAACCCAAAACCGGTCCGAACCGGTCCAGTGTCCCGGTCCGACCAGCGGTTCGGGACGAACCGGCTGGTTCGACCACTAAAAAACGATTCACACCAGACCGGACCGGACACGACACCGATTCCCGGTCGGACCGGCCGGTCCGATCCGGTCTAAAAAAACATTGGGTGTAATCTAAAGCCCTCCATAAAATTTTTCGCCTAAATCATAGTTTATTATTTTAGTCAACTAAGTTGTATTTTATAATCCAATATCATAATAAATTTATTTTTCGTCATTACTTAATATTTGTTTAGTATCAACCAAATAAACCAATATGTTTCTTATAATCCAATATCATAATAAATTTAAAGCAGTAATTATGTATGATTTAAGTTTGATATTTTTTTTCACAAAATCTAATAAAAGCTAAGTCGTCTGCTAACTATGATCATCTAAATTAAATAATAATTTATTAACATATAAGATACATTTTTTTTGAACGGCAACATATAAGATACATATTTATTGTTTTTTTTTGTAAATCAGAATGTGTGATACTTGGAATTTAACCTAGTAACCTAATAAAGCTAGCTAGGTGTTTTACTAGCTAAGGTATGTCATGTTGACCTAATAAAGCTAGCTAGGTGTTTTACTAGCTAAGGTATGTCATGTTTTTTAATGAATTATTTAATATATACTAATTAGCAACTTGAGGTTGCATAAAAGGTTGTATCATGAGCATTAAAGGTGATACACATTGTTTTCTTTAATTTCTTATTTTAAACCCAATAACTTTAACAATTTAACCCTTAAAAATTTTCACTTTCAACTTGGTCCCCTATATATTTTATCTTTTAAAAAATTTTCGTTTTATATTTCAGTCTAAATTCCAAGAATTAACACGATGTAATGTGCGCTTTGTGTTTCATCGTTGTTACGCCTATTATTTCTTTTTTAACAGCCCCATCGCAACTTGCATCTCCTAGATCGACTTATTTATTGTTTTAGTGTTTTACGTTTCACGTGACCACTTCAACGTTTTTACATCTCTTTCTGTTCGATTTTATTCTTTTTTGTTTTTAAATCATTTTTTTAATACGAGATTTTCCAGTGTTGGTGGTCGCTGTTGGTGGTGTGACATTGGTGCTACTTGACATGGTTTTATGCACCCACGGCAACGTCAGGGGCTTAATACTAGTTGGAATCTAATACTCATAAATATTTATAAACACTCCCAACTTTGAGCTTATTTTCCTCTAATAGTCATTTAGTAACTGAGAGTTAACCCCCTTTAGTTGTTTTGATGTAATAGAGCCAACTTTGAGCCATTTTTCAACTCCGCTGTCGCCCAGCCTCCATCATGTCCATTTTTCGGTATCTAGCCTTCATCATTACCTGAAATCTATCTCCAATGAGTCAAATGGTTCAGATTAGAAGATGAAGATTGATAAATTTTATGGTGTAGAAATTTTAGATTAACGGACCTGATAATAGATTTCATCTTTCTATTTAGTGTTTTGACCACATAAACAGTCTACGTCATAAAAAAGCTAACGGGGTTAATTCTTAGTTAGTATGAGATCACTGGAGGAAAATAAGCTTAAAGTTGTAAGTATTTATAAACATATCTCGGGTTGGGAATACTCCCGGCCAATAAATGAAAAAGTTAGGATTATTATAATCCAATAATCCTTTTTTTAATTAACTTATAAAACTTTTGTGAGTAAGCTATTAAAAAAGAAACTATTGAAAAAACACCTTTGATATATACAAAAAGATAAAGAAATCTCCAATCTTTGAATACTTCATTGTGAAACAAGTTTCAAGTCAAGACTTAAAACCTTTTTGAAGTTGGAATTGAATGTCACTTGTAATAAGTAATATGACATCTACTTACAAGATTAAGAAAACACATATGCTTTCACTATCTTGTAAACATGACTCATCCTCATTTTTGATATAATCACATTTCTTGATTTCTCATCAAATCAAAGATTCTAGCTCGTATTGACTTGTTTAAGTCCACAAATGGATTTCTTCTGTTTACATACTTTGTCAAAGTGTTTAGACCGAGGGAACCTTCATGTTGCACAATATAAAAACATTCACTAAGATGTTCATTAAGAAGCGTTCATGTTTTGACATCTATTTGTCATTTTTCATAATTGTAATATTCATGATGATTTTAGCACCTTGAAGGATTAAAAATAGTTATGGGAGAGTATGTTTTCTTAATAATCAAACTATTAGGTCTAAGTGAAACCTTTTGCTACATTAAACCAAACTTTAAAAGTATGTATATTTCTATTTATGTCAGTCTTTTTTTTTTAAATCCCACTTACTCCTGACAACCTTGTTGTTTAAAGGGATCTCAACTAGGTCCTAGACTTGATTGCCTTGCGTGTATTCCATCTTTTCAGCGTTTAAAACGTCAATCTGTATATCTGATTCAAAATTTAAAATAATAGTGTTGTAATTAATGAATTCACATTGATCTACTAAATATACTTTGTCCTCTATTATGAGAAATTCATATCTCTAGGCTTGTGGCAAATCTTGATAGATATATAGTTTTCTTGACGTATCCTAAACAAATTCCTTTCTCATATATTTAGCTTGTCGAGACTCTTCTCATCTCTATTGTAGAAGTAATATCACATAGTATCCTTGGCATATCGCCATATCCCAAAAATACATCTTTCGAATCTAGGTTCAATTTTGTTGGAAGTTTCTTGTTTATCGTAAGCTTCACAACCATATGTTCTTAAATAAAATATCTTTGGAACCTCTAAATGCCATAATTCATAGGGTGTCTTATCCACCTTTTTGGCTGGAACCAAATGATTAAGTGAGCAACTGTTTTATAAAACGTAGCTCCAAAAGAAACGAGGCAAGTTAGTACAAATCATCACTAATCAGTTGATGTACAATCATTTTCGATTGATCCTATAGGGCAAACCATTATGTTGACTTGTTCGAGGTGGAGTTGTGAAATATTCCTACAACTCTTTAGATGTTTCCTAGAACTCTTTAGATGTTCTTCAAGGTCACAACTATGATATTTATCGATCTAATAACTTTTATAATTTTTCCAAGCTGATTTTGAACTTCATTTAGAGATATTTTTAATAGTTCGAACGCTTTATGTTTATGCCTTACCGAGTAAGCATCGTCATATATAGTAAAGTCTTGAGTATCTACAATAATGTATCTTTCATCATTTCTAAACATTATATTAAAAGCTCTTTCACCCTATAGGCATAAGGCGTCTTTCCTATCTTGTCATTGAGTCAAAATCCACATACCTGAAAAGACACCAAGCATGTGGATTCTAAATTCTATCAGATTGATGTTTTGATATGTGTTACTAGTTTATATGAGGAACTACCTTTAGTAAACTCATGTACTATACTGGTTTAATAAATAAAATAAAAATTATTAATTATAAAATGATATTTTAAGATAATATATAATTGAAACTACGCATTAGTGAAAACTATAAGTATAAAACAATGATATCAACTTTTTAAACTTTTTTTAACCTTTATTGGTTTTTACAAAAAAAAACATTTTATTAAAAAATAAATTGTTTTAAAAAATACCTTTTTTATATTATCGCTCTCAATTTTAATTATTTTTTGTTTATATAAATTATTCCTTTTAAAAAGATCAATTTTAAAATATTTTATTTTTGAAAAAGTTTGATGTTTTGGAAAAACTTCTTATTTTATAAAAATTACCTCTTTATATATAACATTAATATAAAGATCTTTTTCAATTTAATAAAAAACTATTTTTAATCTAAAAAAGAACTATATATATAATATTATTAGTAATTAATGTAATTATTTAATTGAAGAGAGAAACGACAAAATTTTATTAGGGATGAATGTGATGATGCATATGTTCCTATTAGTTACTGTTTTATTAGAATAATATGATTATACAATGTCATATAATATATATGTTTGATAAAAGTTGAAGGTATGCTAAAATTATAAAGATTTTCTAGAAAAAAAACTTAATATACCATCAAAAAATAAGTCATATCTTTTATAGATCATAATGGTAAATCGACATTTATATTTTTTTAATTCTCCTTTAAGAATAAATACTTCCTCTTGATAAATTAAGGAATATGTAACATTTTATCTAGGCAATTTGATTAGCAAAGAGATGTATCTCATATAGTTTTATGTCGTCACAGGGTGACCGAGTCAGCTTGGATCGACAGTTGCATAATCACAATTCAACAGTTTCAACCCTATCACGTGTTAAAAAGAGCACAACATTCCTTAAAAAATGCATTTATTTGGTAAATATTGGTAGCAACGATTACATTAACAACTACTTTATGCCCGGAAAACATTACAACACAGGAGAAATATATTCAATCGATCAATACGCAGAAGTCCTTACAAAACAATACTCTCGACAACTACGGGTGCGCATCTTGTTACTTATGTCTTAATCCACTACCTTTCGTAGTTAGATTTTATTTATAGAGTGGCCATTGTTATCTTTTTTATCGATTATAACTAAAGACTGTTTGTTTTACTTTGATTGAAAATAAATCAAGTTTTATATAAAAAAACACCTATAAATTCTAGTTACTGAGGGAGCGTAAACCTTTTCGACCTTCCCCTAGTTCCACCCTGATTTAGTCCTTTTCTCATTCTCATCTTTTTTTATAAGTAATATTCAAAAGGTATACAAATTTTTTCTTTGTTTTCTCTTAGTTATTTGCAATCCTTCATATATAAAACCCAAGGGTTCTAATTATTTTTGTGAATGACAGACTTTGTATAAGTTGGGAGGTAGGAAGATTGCTGCTTTCGGTTTAACTCATATCGGTTGCATCCCCTTCATGGTAAAAAGGTTTTCGACCGGTGGCAAACCATGCGTAGATCATATCAATGATGCGATAGATGCATTCAACCATAAGCTTAAATCTCTTGTTGAACAACTCAACAAAGACAAACCAAATGCAAAATTCACTTTTATCAACACTGCAGGCATTTTATTTCCACAAGGAGGTACATAATATGCGATATTAATACTTAAGAGTTTGTGTTTACAACTTTCTCACTTTCAATACCATGAGATTCAACTAATTAATATTCTAAGATTTGTTGGGTTTTTCAGAAGTGTCGTTGCGAACTCCTCCTTGTTGTGAACTTACCGGAGATTGGGCATGCACTGTGAACTCGACTCCTTGTCCAATTCGGGCACTAACTACCTTCTTTGACGCGCTGCATCCTTCAGAATTTTCAAATATGGCCATAGCAACAAGATCATATAAGGCGGCCCTACCCACCGATTCACACCCATATGATATACATCACCTGACTGAGCTTTAACACTGAAAAGACTACCTACTGATATGTGAAGATTGTTGTGCAGAAGTTAAGATGAACATGATGAATTGATACTGTCCGTTATTCTTTATGTTAGGAAGCAAGTTAGGTGCTGCTTCCTGCGTGAATATACGAAAATATCTATCCATAATCCACTTTATTTCATTAATACGTTAGTAAGAATGAAAATTTATGTATAATGTAATTAGTACTATATGGTGATATATAAAATGTGAAATTCATTTGCTGAAATGTTATCAAGTAGCTAGGAGTTTTTCATCAGCTAGCAGGAAACTTTACCTTAAAAAAGACGTTTACATTAAGCAACGGTATTATGTATATTTAAAAGACGTTTATATTAATCAACAATATTATTATTATGTTCATTTACAAAAGAGGGTCAGCGCGTGTGAAAAGATAAATCCATATGTTTAGGGCTGCAAACACTACAAGATTTTTGCCCTATCGCGACGACACATGTCGTCGCCATAGGTGTCAGTTGTCGTCGCCATAGCCTATGGCGACGACATGTCGTCGCGATAGGGGTAGTCGCCGTAGTTTCGTCGCAATAGGTTAAAATTAGTCGTCGAGGTAGACTTTGTCGCCATTGTCCCCTATAGCGACGACATGTCGTCGCGATAGGCTCGTCGCTATTAATATTTCCCCAATTTTTAATTCAAAAATTAAAATAAAATATCTAATACGTGGACCCTATGGCGACGACATGTCGTCGCCATAGGTTAATAAATAATAAAAATAGAAAATAAATTTAATTATTAAAATTATTTTCTAATTTACCTATGGCGACGACATGTCGTCGCCATAGGGTTCCTGTTTAATAATATAATTTTTAAATTTTGATTTTTTCCAGGTTTTTTACCTAAATAATTTCCCAAATCAGATACGCAGAAATAAAACCTAAATATTATCAATACTTAAACATAGAGCAAACAATTCTAATTAAGTACATACCAAACAACACAAAAGTATCAAACTAAACATATCTTAAGTTTTACAACCATAACAAATTAACTTCCTAATTATCGTCATCTTCATCATCTTCGTCGTTATTGGGATTATGTTTTCTTCTTTCAAATTCATTCATCCTTTCTTGCATTTCTCGCATTTGTTGCTTTATTGCTTCCATTTCTTGTTTCGAATGTGATGATGACCCGCTTGATTGTTCATAACGAGAGATATTTTTTACTTTTCGTCCAACACCTCTCGTATGACCACGCCTTTCTCCTAATAATGTAATCAACCCTGATCGTCATAATAGCATATTTATCTATATTTATAATTAAGTATTATTTTTATAAGTATAACTATAATAAATATAAAAAAAATTATTATTATTTTATAACAAAAATAATTATTATTTTTATAAGTATAATTATAATAAATATAAAAAAAGTCCACAATGTATTATTGTTAATATTATTATTTTTATAAAAAATATATTATTATGACTTATAATTATAACAAAAATAATTATTATTTTATAAGTATTATTTTTATAAGTATAATTATAATAAATATAAAAAAAGTCCACAATGTATTATTGTTAATATTATTATTATTTTTATAATAATAAAAAATAATCCCTATTGCGACGACATGTCGTCGCCATAGATGGTTCACAAAAGGCGAGGTATTTTCCCTCCAATTTTTTAGAGGAAAAAAAGTGAAAAAAAAAATAAATTACCTATCGCGACAACATGTCGTCGCGATAGAGATTTCAGAAAAGGCGGGTATTTTTACCGCCTATTTATTTTAGAGGAAGTAAAATAAAAAAAATTCTTTTTTACCTATGGCGACGACATGTCGTCGCGATAGAGTTTTGGTAGCCAAAACCCTAATCACACCTATAGCGACGACATGTCGTCGCGATAGGGTGACCTATAGCGAGGACATTCAGTCGTCGCCATAGGTCTAGTCGGGATAGGGTCAGATTCTTGTAGTGAAATGAACCAAACGAACACGAACAAGACCTTTTGTTCGTGTTCGTTCATTCAGAAATAAACTTGTTCAACACTTACCGAACAAATTTCCTTATTCGTATTCGTTCATTAAGGAAATGAACATGTTCATGAACACTTACTAAACGCAAACGAACACAAACTAAATCAAACAAAAACGAACAAATGTTCATGAACATGACGAACATAAAGAAGTTCATAAACATGACGAACATAAAGAAGTTCATGAACACAAACGAATACAAATGCTCACATATTTATTTTAAAATAAAATCAGCATTTTCATCATAAAATTTACCAAAAATAAATAAACACATAACATAAATATCCAAAAACACTTGACATACTTGTCATAAAAATAACTAATTCAAAAATTAAGACACATAATCGAACACATTAACGAACATAAACGAATACATTATCGAATGTTACGAACATAAATGAACAAACACGTCTTGGGTTCATGTTCGTTCGTTTAACTAAACGAATGGATTTTTATAGTTCGTGTTCGTTCATTTACTAAATGAACAAACATAAACGAACTTCTCGCCGAACAGTTCACGAACTGTTCATTGAACATTCAGTTCGTTTGCAGCCCTACATATTACATCGACATGACATGGGCGTTCAATTCATAATTCAATAGTAACACAAAAGCTAGTAGTCATTTTTCTAGTGTAGTAGTTTGGTAATCATTACAACAGTAACAACAATAATAATAACAAGAACAACAATAATGATTATGATGGGTGGTGGTAAAAACAAATGAGAATAAAATTCAGTGGTTATTTTAATACTCCTCACAAAGTATAAGTTAATTAGCATACTATTTATACTAGTAAAAAGAAAAGGAACAGTAGGATATATGCAAGGGTCGAACATGCAAATTAGGAACAAAAAAGAAAAAGTTAAAACCATCAAGTTAGATAAACATCTATTAGATAAAGCTTAAGTGGTTTCCTCAACTTAATTGTGCATCAACTCGAGAGAAAAAATCTTACGTTCAACTTCTACCTGTGATAAAAAAGAAAGGGGTTTCAGGTTGGATTAGGGATTTTCTAACCTAAGATGGTTTCTTTCTGAGGGTGATCTCATGTTCATGACTGATGGGGACGGACTGATATACGAGTTTTCCTTCGGAGACATACCAGCCTAGTGGTTTACAATTTCGTACTCAAGTAATGAATATGATTAGGTGAGCCAATGGTCCATGAGTGATACAAATTAGGGGTGTTCATTTTCGGATATCCGAAATTTTCGGATAGTGGATTTCACTATCCGAATCCGAATCCGAAATTTCGGATATCCGAAAATATCGGATTCGGATTCGGATATCCGTTCGGATATCCGAATTTCAAAAAAAGTTGTATTATTTAATAAATTTTATAAAAATATAATAAATTTTATTGAAATTTATTTCATATATCCGAAGTTTTTATTAAAATATCCAAAATATCTGAAAATATCCGAAATATTTAATTAATATTTAATATTTTTGAATTTTTATAAAAATATATCGGATATTTCGGATATCCGAAATATCCGAAAATTCTCAAAATCACTATCCGAATCTGAATCCGAAATTTCGGATATCCGAATTTTGGATTTTCGGATATTTCGGATTCGGTTTCGGATTCGAATATTTTTGAACACCCCTAATACAAATAACCATTAAAAAAATAACTTAACATAATATTTCTATATATAGTTAGGATCCCACATTGTTGAATCAAATTCTAAAGTTTTACATGTGGGATATACTAGACTAGAATTTCTTTCGTCACAAACTAAAAATCGTGTCTGATTTGATCATATAATTTATTTAATTATTATTTACCCTAACAGAATTGCCCCCCTCTCCTCCCTTTATGTTCCACACATTATGCATTGAAAAACAACGCCACTCTCCTTGTACCTCAACAAACAACATTTTCTTCAAATAACCATGGTTAATTGTTATATCTTTGTAGTGCTAATGCAGTTTGGAATATCCATAGTCTTCAGCAAGCCACAAGTCCCATGTTACTTCATATTTGGAGACTCATTGGTCGATAGCGGCAATAATAATGACCTTGTGACAGAGGCTAAAGCTAATTACCCACCTTACGGTGTTGATTTCCCAAAAGGTGTGACGGGAAGATTCACCAATGGTCGAACCATGGCAGACATGATAGGTCGATAACCTCTATCATATTTTCAATAATTTATAAATTTAACGACTTTTTCTCTCCAGTTTTTGGTAGCGATGTATATATCGTATCACTATCATGAAACAACCTATAGTTTGAATCAATATAATTATACATAAGCTTACCAGCCTTGATGCATATTGTGCCATTAAGATGTTACTTATAGTCTTTGTCTAGTTAACGAATGGGATATATAATTAGCCGTTAAAAGGTTATATATTTAAGTTTACTTAGGGATAATTATGAATTAGTATTCAACATTACTGATTATTATAACATGGCCATAATATGTTTTTTAAGTTTATCCATAAGAATATTTACATCATGGCTATTGTAGTTGCTCACATGTGTTCTACGTACACTTCTTAAGTGATACTAATCCACAAGCCTTAGCATTTGTACTTGTTTAATCTTCTACACTCCACTAGCCTAAGTCAGTGCAAATCTTTATCCACTCTCATGTTGAATGTTCGAAAGTTATCACAATATTCTTGTATCATGTGGATGACGCCCTATAGTGCTTTGAAGTACCTTGACACGAACGGTTCAGATATTGCTTATGCAATTAGTAAGGGTTCGATATGTTACGAGTACCGCTTAGCTTGTTGTCATCCTTATCAAGTGTTTATCGACCACTTGGTATGCTACTCTTTGTTCAAGCTACACGTTGCTACAAATGTCTAGTTTGAACGGGCATATTGGATATATTATAGAGTGCTTATCATATTGTTTTGGAGATATATCTGAGTTGTTATCTTTCCTATGTTTTTGTGTTCATATCTCTTATCATTTAGAGTTCGTTAGACTTCGATTTCTATCTGGTGCAATATATATAAAAAAAAGAGAGATACATGATCATACATGAAAGAGTTATTCAAAATATTTACAAAAACATTCAACATCAATACTATATCTGGTTTTCTCCATAATTTTTAGGAAGATTCATATTTAGAATGAACTTATAATGGGTTAACAATTCAACGTAAATGCAGGTGAACTTTTAGATTTCGACGAGTTTATTCCAACCTATGCCGCTGTAACCGACCAACATATAAGTAACGGTGTAAACTACGCTAGTGGTGGAGCTGGCATTCTACATGAAACAGGAAGTCATCTGGTAAACATACACAATGTGCTTTGACTGATTTCTTTAAAACACAATGAGTGGTTACAGTTTCTCAACAAAATCCATATTAATTAGTAATAACTAGACATCACTATTTGTGACATAAACTGATCCACTCATGTTTACTTTGGCAAAGGGTGATCGAATAAGTTTAGAGAGGCAATTAAGTAATCACAATGAAATAGTTTCGCGACTATTTCGCTTGCAAAAAAACACAACATTCACCAATGAACACATTAACAAGTGCCTTTATATAGTCAACATTGGAAGCAACGATTACATCAACAACTACTTAATGCCGAATTTGTACAAAACGAGCCATAAATACACACCAAATCAATATGCATCAATCCTTGTACGACAATACTCGCGACAGCTAAAGGTGCATATGTTACTTATTCTTCATTTTTAGCTTCTTTATTTTGGATATCTTACAATCATATTATTTACTAACAAGAAAATCATATTTTGAGATATGCTAGAGGTTGTACAATTTGGGAGGTCGAAAGATTGTTCTGTTTGGTCTTGCTCCAATAGGTTGCACCCCAGCTGAAATAAATATTTTTGGCACCAGCGGAAAGCGGTGTGTTGAGTCAATAAACGACGCCGTTAAAAGTTTTAATGAGAAGCTTAAGCCTCTTGTAGATGAGCTAAATCATTATATACATGATGCAAGGTTCACCTTTATCAACGTTTCACACATTTCATCATTACAACAAGGTAAACTAAAAGAGGTCCTATTATACATACATCACCCACATATCATACGGGTTGTTTAAAAGGTTGTACAAACCATATGTGTCATCGGTGTGCCATGTCGCGTCTATCAACTTTAGTAACTTATATTGGTCATATAATATTATGATGTGTCACTGTAACAACACCTTATACAACTCGTATGATATGTATGCAAAACACATTATATGACCCGTATAACATTACGGACACATCATATGGCCTTGTAAAAGACTTCATAGAACATGTATAATATGGTAGTAGTGTATGGATAGTTTGTTAATGGTGTGTGTACAGCCTCGCCCACTAAAACATGTAAGTCAATAATAAGAAAATTGAAAAGTTGTAACTTTTTTCTTATATCTTTAATCTCACAGTTGTGCCGCGGTCAAATGTTCCTTGTTGTAACGTGATGGTAAACGGACAATGCGCCCACAGTACAACTACTTGCCCTTTCCGTGTGTTGTCTATTTACTATGATGGTTTACACCCAACAGAAATTGCCCACAATGTCATTGCAACATCGTCATATATTGCGCTCTCAGATATGGATGCTTCTCCATATGATATCAGTCAATTGGTTCGACTTTAACATTGAGGAATGTTGCACATAGTTTTGAGGTTTTGTTAGCACAACTGGATACAAGCAAGCATGATGAAGAAAATAAATTGTTGTTATATTTTCTAAAGTACAAAAGATATTGTACTAAACAACATTTGTGAAAATAGATAAATTAGTTGATACTAGCTTGTAGATTTTATTATATGGACACATATCAACAAAATAATATTCTTTGGTGTCAATTCTTGGATATATGTTTTTTTTCAATAATAAATGGACTGAAACTGCATCAATTGAGCTAAAGAAATGACATAATTTGTATATTTCTATTGGTGTTTCTTGTGCCGGTCAACTCTAGTTTATTTACTGGCCTCGGAAGCAAATGTCGACTTGTTCAGAATGATATAAGACTGCTTTCATTTACAACCCAACCCAACCAAATTATTTATTAAAAAACTAGTTTCTCTCTTCCACATATACAACCCAACTTTTACTCTCATTAGCAACCCAACCCAACCCAACCAATTTTCTATCAAATAAAATATGTTTTTGATTAGTTTATATTATGTTAAAATTAATAAAATTTTAAAAATAAGTTGTTTATTTAATATATAATTTGGATCCATGATTCTATAGTCGAAAATAGAAAATAAAAAAGATAATAAATAGAAAAACAAAATCGGATACGAAAGCATATCAATATTATACTTTATAAATAGAAAATAATTTTATTAATCTGATATTATTTTTATATTTTTTTCAATTAGATAAAGTGGGATTTTTCAATGATAAGTTTTTTTATATATCAAACCAATTAAATATAACATGTGGAAGTTAATTAAAAAGTTCAATTAAAATCTTGACTTTCTTACACTTTGACGACCGACTGAAGGTCGGTGAAACGACCCGGTCACAACCCAATTTCGAATTGTGATATATTTTTAATTCTTTTATTCCCGACCGACCGAACCAATACTCTCCGATGGGAGTAGTCTAAATGTAAACAAAATAAACAAGAAAATTGCAAAAATAATCTCTGTGTTTGATCATAAGATTGGTCCTCAGATTTTAAAAATTACAAATTTAGTCCAAACATATGAAAGTTTGTTGCAAATTTAGTCGTCAGCGTTAGTGTCCGTTATTTTTTAACGATCTGGGGACTAAATATGCAATATGGTCAAACCATAGGGACCAATTGCATAATTTTCTCAAAAAATTAAAAAACTAAAAAATCATATAAAAATTAAAATTTAAAAGTTCATATGTCATGTTTAAATCGAAGAATACAAAAACCTTGTGAAAGTATAAATCCAAAAAACAAAAAATAAAATTGAACCGCTTTTTTATTTTTTTAACTTTAATATGATTTTTTCAATATTTATTATTGAATTTTATAAATGTTTATTCGATTGTATTTTTAATTTTTATTTAGTTTTTTTACTATAATCACATACTTCTTTTTTAATACTTTTCGCTTTTTCTTTTTACATACGTTTTGTTTTAACTTTTATTTAGTTTTGAATTTGATTTGATTTTTTAACCTTTATTTTATTTCTTAAAAAATTATTGAAATTTATTATTGATGTTTATTTGAATTTATTATGTTTGATTTTAATTTCTGTTAAATTTTATTCGAGTTCCAATTTTTTAATTTTCAATTTTTTTTATTTTTTGAGCAATTTGCACAATTAGTTCTTATGGTTTGATCATATTTCATATTTAGTTATCAGATCGTTAAAAACTAACAAACACTAACGGTGAGGACTAAATTTGCAACAAAATTTCAAATGTTTGGAATAAATTTGCAATTTTTAAAATATGGGATTATTTTTGCAATTTTCTCCAAAATAAAATTATGAGTTAAAGTGGTTAAAATGAAATTTAATATTTTATATATAAAAAAAGACTTAGATATTTATAAGAAACTTTGGTTACCTCGTTTAATCTAAAATTTTTGAAGGAGCTTATCTTTAGAGGATTTGGGAGACTTAATCTAACAATATGTCCGTTAAATGGTAAGTATCATTGATGGCATTTGTCTCACAAACTCCACTAAGAAGTGAAAAAAAAGTATAAAACAAAAAATCTTGTAGGTAATTATCAATGGAAAACCAAACCCAGGAAAAAATACTATCACTAATTGGTTATCGATAGTTGTCTGACGCTGGTAAGTCCAACTTGGTCATTGTCTAGGAAACTATTTTCCCAACGAAAATTCCCTCACTAACCAGTCACTCAAGCGCCAAGGATAAGATTTTAGACAAATTGATGGTTATCAAGCAAGAATATAAAAGAAAATAACACAAGAATTTGAATCCTAAGATAGACTTTTGTATTCAATAAAAGTGGGACAAATTATAAAGACCCATTAATCCCCTATTTATACTAAATAAATTTCAGTACTAACCAAACTCAGACATTATCTAAATAATAAGATAAACAAACTAACCAAACTTGATCCTAATCTAATATGAATTCATTTAGATCATTCATAAACTAACATAATTATCTCTTATCCGTTTAACTATCGTGTAATTACAAGATTAATCCAACAATCACCCCTAATCTTGTAATACACTCTTCTTCACATTAAAGTCAGTCCATCATTCACATATTGGGTTAGGTTCACATTGTCCTTTTTCTCCCACTTTGGACGCTCCGATATGTGATCGATGTGGCTCTTGTCCCGTTGTACTCAACTAACTCCTCGACTTTTTCGGACCCTCGACCTCTACCTCGACCACGGCCAAGATCTTCTTGTATTGAGTTTCCACAACCACAACGCTCACACCTTTGCTCCTTTTCCTTTGCTTTCTCATCCGAATTTATAAAAGTTGATTTGGCTCGGTTTGCATCACCTCATCTTTGATCCTTTCTTCATAAGCATTAAGTCGGCCCAAAACATCATCATAACCGATGGTCTTTAGATCCACAACTTGTTCTATAGAAGCCGCCATATGAATAACCCATTAAGAAACTTCTTAACCAGTTTGTTTCTTCTATAATCGAGCCAAGTGAGGCGGCTCGAGAAGCATACTCGGATAACTTATTAGCAAAGTCATCAATAACACCTTGATCCTTCATCTTTAAAATTTTAAATTCTCTTATTAAAGTTTGACATCTTGCCTCTTGTATACGATCTGCACCCAAATGATGGGTTTTGAGAACATCCCACATTTCTTTTGCTATTTCAAGATTCCCTACTTGTAATATGTTTTTTCCTAGGGTATAGCTTGAAACATGAGACCAATTGCAGATAGCCCACATCCTCATGGGTCATATCGTGTAACTTATGGAAGACAACATTGGACATTGAAGATTTATGGTGTTGTTCTCCTTAATGGTGGCCAAAACTTGATTTGCCGGTTGAGTCATACTTGTTAAACACCATTCTACCATAGGTTAAAAACACCGCTTAGAAGTATCACCGTTTGCTACCTTTCAACTGTTGTTTTTACAACCTTTGTTTTGTGCGTTCCAATTACTAAATACCTCTTTGTTCTTCGATCAAAAAAACGGGTTAACAAGCCTGTTGTTTTTGGCCTGAAGTACTACTTGTCTCTGCTATCCTTTTGATCCCCTAGAAAGAAAAAAAAAAGAAAACTCTTGTTTGATCACGTAAACAAACTTTCTGTTTATCTTGCAAAAGCAACAAAAACAAGGTGCGCGTGTAGATCTGTGTGAACCAAAATAAAAGTTAACGTTCAAGCAAAATTGGTTTAGTGCAAATTGCAAAACCAACACAAGACCTATTGCTTTTCTCGATCCATACAAACCAAAATTTTGACTCTTTAGCTGTCAACCTCCTCAAGACCTTCTAGCCTTTTCTTTCTTCTTATTTTGCATGAACTTTATCCACCACACGATAAAACTCTTATGTCTCCACTAGTTCTCTTAGGTTTTAATCTAGATCTGATACCAATTGATGATATCAAACAAGAATATGAAAGAAAATAACACAAGGATTTGGATCTTAACCAAAGATAGACTTTTGTATTCAATAAAAGTGGGACAAATTATAAAGACCCATTACTCCCTTATATACAATGTTTTCAGAACCATATCGGAAGTCGAACCGGACTCCTAACTGGTTTGGTGGTCGGATCGGTCGGACCATTCGGATCGAATTTAAGAACCAGATGACGTCATAATTATATATATAGTATATTATGTATATAGTTATATATATAATTAAATATAAGTAATTTATATATGTATTTTATAGTTATATATAAAACTTAACTATATTTTTATATCCAACACACTAATTTATGGTTCAACACCCCGTTTTTACCCATTAAAATCCGGTTTCCTGGTCCGACCACCGATTCGGGACGAACCGGCCGGTCGAACCGCCCCAAAACGAGTCGATGCGAACCGGACCAATTCATGTAATTACAATATTAGTCTAACATGTTTTAGCGTCTGCTTTTTCTTCATTTGTCGTGAAGACAATTTGCGAATAAATTTATGTCGGTAGAACCATTAGTTCCTATATGTATCAATTACTAAAATAGAACGTTGCAATTTTTTATATTATCAACTAGGTTATAGACCCGTGTATTCACAGGTTTGTATAATATAAATTATATAATTATATAATGTGTATTACACATGTTAAATCATTATAACCGTTCATAGTCCAGGTTGTTTAATATAATTACAAAAAACTTTTTAAATTGTCAACCTCAAAAAATCTAGTGAATAAAAATGAAAGTAATAAATGTAAACCAACAATATTATTTTCATACGAGTTGGTTTCTAGCAATCATAACAAAATAAATATCACAATTATGAAAACATGTTCAAATAAAAAGATAACAAAAGTTTAAGAAACTAAATTAAGTTTTTGACAAACACTATTACAGTCATCAAGTAATAATACTATTACGAATAGCTAGAATTACACACTTTAACATGATGAAAAAATTTAATGTAACTTGACTATGCATTACTTAACGTAAACATAATTATCAATTAACATTATGCCGAACAAACAAAATCACATCAATTTTTAAAAAAAAACTACAAAGTTGTACTTGAGCAGATTTGTATTTATATACACTGATATATCTTTTTACCAAATTCTATTAAACTTTTGATTATATGTTAACTACTATCTTTTTATTTTTTAAGGTACTTTTGATGTTTTTTAATATATTATCCGATATCAATTTTTTTAAAACAAATAATAAAAACATTATTTTTAATAAATTGTTTGCTATATAAAATTATATATTTTATTTATACATGAATCATTAGTAAATTATTTGGGAGAAATTTTTATGTTTTTTTGTAGTACCTAAAAATGGGTTAATTAATATGTATGTGGTGAATTGAAACTTGTAAAGAAAAATAAAAACCAATTATTAATAATATATCATTTATAACCGGGACTCATTCTGATAGAAAATTAAAAAAATAAGAGTTTAGTTATTCATTTTAACATTCAATAAAATTTAATCACTCATCTCCTATTAAAGATACATGTTCATGTATTTGTTCTAGTTAAAATTAATAAAAATAGTGTAAGATTCAATTACAAAAAAACACCTTACTCAAATTTGAAAATCATCATCAACATGATCAAAGGATCCACACATATAGGTAAAATTAGATACATTTATTTAGGCAGGAAAAACATAATGAGATTGAATAAGAGAGTGACACGTGTCTCATAGATGTAAAGGTTTATTAGTATTAGATTTCATCAAACATATCATTAAAAAAAAGAAAAAAAAAAGAAAATCAACACAATTTCTATTGTGAGTGTAGCATAAATCATAATAGATGGTTAAAAAGAAAATAGAAAAAACAATTGCATCCCTCAGTATTGGTTCCATTCTTAATTTATTAACGTATTTTTTTTTCTTTCGCCTAACTTCCCTCTATCTTTACGTGTTCCATTCATTATGTATTCAAAATCACCAACCCTCTCTTTGTCATTATACCTTGACCAACATTATTTTCATTAAATTTTAAACTTTTTATATCGTTTGTCCTCCAAAACAAAGCATGGCTAATGGTCACCTTAACAACTTTCTATCTATCTACATCTTTGTTGTGTTAGCGAATTTTCATATACTTGTAGCCATTAGCAAACCGCAAGTCCCATGTTACTTCATATTTGGAGACTCGTTGTTCGATAGCGGAAACAATAATCAACTCCTGACCACGGTTAAGTCTAATTACTTGCCTTACGGAACTGATTTCCCACAAGGTGTCACAGGCAGATTCACAAATGGTCGAACCGTTGCAGACATTATAGGTCTTTCTATTTTATTTTCAAAATACTTGTATCATTATATCCCATGAAAACTAACACGTTTACAAATTGTTTCAAATCATTGCAGGAGAACTTCTAGGTTTTGATGAATATATTCCGACATATGCTAACGTAACTAATCAACATATTAGTCGAGGAGTAAACTATGCTAGTGGCGGATCTGGCATTCGAGAGGAAACCGGAAGTCATATGGTAATCAAACATAATATGTTTTCATTATAACATAGGTGACCATTTTTCGCATAAAGAAAATAACATAGACTTAAATTGTGACATGCAACTGACACGATTCGTGTTTAATATATGTCACAGGGCGGACGAATAAGCTTAGACAAACAACTACTTAATCACCATTCGATAGTTTCACGACTTTTTCGCTTGCAACAAAACACAACATTTACAAGAGAATACCTAAGCAAGTGCATTTACATAGTTAACATAGGAAGCAATGATTATATCAACAACTACTTAAAGCCAACCATTTACACCACAAGCCATAAGTATACAACATACCAATATGCAAAAATCCTTGTACGACAATACTCTCGACAACTAAAGGTACATATAATACATTTTGTTCGTTTTTTTTTTTTTATAATGTTACACTTGATAAGAGTATGTTATATGACAGCGCTTGTACCGTTTGGGAGGTCGAAAGATTGCTGTTTTTGGACTTGGTTTGATAGGTTGCTCACCTGCAGAGATATCTATCTTTGGTACAGAAAGAGGACCGTGTGTTGAGTCCATCAACGACGCGGTTAAACAGTTTAACAACAAGCTTAAGCCTGTTGTTGACGACTTGAATAGTCATAACCCGGATGCAAAGTTTACTTTCATCAACGTTACTGCAATTTCACCACAACAAAAAGGTAAAATAAGATGAGATTAAATGCATTATTATCTAAACTTTCAAGGTGTGTGATGGTAAGCAATTGTAGGTCGCAGGTTCGAATCTTGCTTTCACTGTAACATTTTGAAAGCCGCTTGTTAGCACAAGCTGCAAATTATTATTAATACGTGCGTCCTATGAATTTACCAATAATAGATTCTCATGGACAACATAAACATGCATTAGCATCTAGCGTTTATCATTGCTTAATTGCACTATGAAGTTTAACTATATACTGGTTATTTAAATACCTTATGATTTTTTAGGTATGGTGTTAACAAACGTTCCAAGTTGTATATTGAGGACAGACGGACAATGTTCTCAAACGACAGTTATTAGCCCATTTCGGACGATGTCTCTATATTACGATGGTTACCATCCTACAGAAGTTTCAAACATTCACACTGCAAGAATGTCATATAACGCAATCTCGCCTATGGATGCTTCTCCATACGATATTAGTCATTTGGTTCGACTTTAACGTGATAGGAATGGCTTCTTTGATTCTAGTAAAGGAATTGTTACTATATGAAATATATAAAGATGCCAAAGTCTTATTACATTCATTGTAGACGTAAAAATATTGTAGACGACAAAGAAATTGTATATGAAGATAACCATCCCAATGATAATGAGACCGCCGATACATGCAGAGAATAAGATCGAAAAATATATCACATGAATGATTCTATGAAATTCATATTAATAAAGATATTATATATATTTGAATTAAGAGAGTGTATGATCGTATGTACAAAACTGATTACAATAAATGTGAAACACAAATTACATAAATATAAAAGAATTAAAACACTGCATCTTTAGCTGCAAGAATGGGCAAACAAGATGAGTTGATGAGACCCCGTGTTTGACATGGTTATCTAAAAATAAACTTTATCTTTTTTTAACGACACGTTTGTCTTCTAAGATATAATAAATGGAAAGAAAGTTGTATTGCAGGAGATGAACTCGCGAGCCCAGGCTAGCACCAAATTTTCTATGTGTAACCGTTGGTGGAGAAAAACGAGTTGAAGGTGTTTGGAGATTATGAAGACACCTCGACCCCTCGGTTTTGTGAACTAGAACTATATAAGAGTCATCCTATATATATTTTCCTTTTGGTTTTCACGAGAGCTATATCAAAATGTATTTATCCTATGCTATTTAGGATTTGTTGTTAAAAAACTATGACAACTTAATATTCTTTTCTAAACATATTGTTAACCTAACAACAATTACATGTTAACGGTCATTTATCTATTTAAGTTCAACGTTTAAACCATAGTTGTGGTCCCAACGTTTTCTCCACCTATAGTTGATTGCCACGTAAGCGCAAGGTGATAAAAGATATTTGCATCGGAGAAGCCCATCTAATCAACTAGATTTGAAAACGAACTTCGACAATTGGGCTTCTTATCTCATGGCCCATATTGTTTAAATTCTTTTTGCGAAATATTGGAAAGTTCACGAGTGTTTGTGTAAAATCCGGCTTTTTATACTATCAATATTATCCGTTTTACTCACGAGAAGCTCGTGGATTTGATTTTGGTTGCTCGGGTAAAAACTTTTCAGGAAGTTCACTCATCACTAAATTGCTGCCACTTGAGCACGCTTATATGTGGAGTTCCCCTCTCATCTGCAGCCAATACGCCCAAAACGCGTTGATGATATTGATAACAAAACATTATGAACCAGGAATCTCTGTTGTCCACAGCTGATGTGAGATTTGCTTAGAGCGTTACAGTTTGCTCGGTTATTAATTAGTTATTATTTCACATTTGATTTAAATTTAATAGTCAGTCAAATTAGAAAGTTGATGGTGATGATAATATTTAGATAGAATTTTGAAATAATTATCGTTAAATTTTTGATGATGTTAATTATTTGATGACGTGGTAGATATAACAATTAACAGTAAAAAAATATTGCTAATAAAGGTATATAAGTAGTCAAGGGCGGACCCAGAAAATTTTTTCTCCGGGGTCGATTTTTTTCAGTTTCGAATAGACGTGTATATCTCAACTCAATGCTGAATTTTTGGTTTGGGTCGGGTCATGTCACACAAAATAAATTACAATCATATTATAAGACATTTGACAAAGATACGATTTCATTAGAAAGTAAACCACATTACATTTTATACTTGTTGTTTATGTGGCTTCATCTCCTGAAAAAATATCCACTACATTATCAATCGAAACCTTCTTAAAAATGTCTCTATTAAAAATGTAGCAAATGCAAGTATTGTTTAAGGTATTCTTCTAAAAAAATTTAGAGATAATTAAGGAATGTTAATAGATTAATGAAATATGTGTTAGGTGTTTAGTTAAATAAATGAGCTTAGAGATTTTATACAAAATAAACCTATTGGTGATTATTCTGATATTACTTTTCTTAACTAAGTGAGCTATTATTTTAACTTTTAGTGGGTTAAACATTCCAATAAAAATAGGGTTTAGGGGTCGTAAAATATTTTATAGGGATCAGTATTAAAAAATACACGGTGTCAATAAAAAACCATCAATACACGTTACACATAAGGGGGAAAATCTGTGGGGTCGGTTGACCCCTCCCCACCCTTCTTAGGTCCGCCCATGTAAGTAGTTGTTTCTTGTGTAGTTATATTACCATACGATTGTCAGAATAATGATCGACAAATTCAATATTATAAGAAAACGAAAATTCCCATTGAATTGAAAAATAAATATTTTTATTCAACCCTGCCCAAGTGCCCAACTACATGAGACTTGATTGTGTTTGTTATAGATTTTATTAGCTATATTTTTAAAATTACGTGTATTTTGATTAGCGGACGCTTAGTACAAATGAAATTAGGGTTTGGGTTTGATTGGTTAGGTAGCTTAATCAACTTAAGACCCATAGGTTGGGTGTTTGCTTTTGTTTAATGTATGTTATTTTTGGTGATGTACCTATAATTAGTGACACTAAACAGATCAGATTTATGAGTTTGTTGGCTAAACTAAATAATTGGAATACAACCTAAACTAATATGATGTAGAAAACCCAACCATGACTCGATTATTCAAGACATAAACATTACCTGTCTAACCTGAAAAAGTTATATTGTTTTATCAGTTTATGAAAATAGGTGTTTAATAAATATAAGCAATTGTGTTTAAGCTTCAAAATCATTTTTTTAACATTAAAGCTTTGGTGTAAATACTCAATGAGTCTAAATTGTGATGTTAAATACGCTATCAGATTAGATGGATTAACCATAAGCTCGTCAGGTTAAACCAACAAATTAACTAAACCTATTTACAAATCCTACCCAAATCTGACACTCAAATAGGCTAAACCCAAACATATAAATTCCATATCATATTTATATTATGTTAGAAATTCCACTCTTATATTATATTTTTATTTGTGGCTTGTTCCTTTGCTAGTTTGATGATAAATCTCGCTCTTTAATTTTTTTTTCTTTTTGAACACTAGATTTTGCATTTAAGGATTTGAGCAAAGTGTGCAAAAAATACTAGATTACAAAAGCAAATCCGAATTATCTAATACCAAACCCAAAATATTCAAAAATTCAGATGTCCTAATTCTCTGATATCCAAAACATTCATATTCAGATTTGAAAAGTGCTTTTTGAAGTTTTTAAATATTTTGGATATTTAAAATATATATAAAAAATTGTATAACTATACAATAATTAATATTAATTAGAAATTTTGGAGTTTTTTGTATATTTGTTTGAAAAATTCGGATATCTGAAAGAATTTTTTTATCAAATTTTGTATATATTTATATAAATTATTAAATTTTTATAAATATTAGTAAAAAATAAATTGCTTTTTAGAATTCAGATAGTTCGGATATCCAAAATTTAGAATTAGAATCAGATAATATTCTAAATTTTTATATATCCGAAATTCAAATATTTGAAATTCTGGATATTATAATTTTAACATCCCTACTAAACACATAATACCTTTGTGGGGCAATCACCCCACTAAGCTATGAGCATCTTGTTCTTTCGTTACATGTGTTTATTTCAACATGAACCCCTATATGCATGTATACATAGGGAGATAAGGAATAGATGCATTCCATTTGATGTGTGGCATGCGTTATTTGTAGAATGTAAATTGTCCATGTAAAGAATTTTCATGTATAGATTCTTCCTTGGGTGTCACTTCTCGTCTTTAGTTTGAAATTACTTTCGATTTTGGGAAGGTCTTTTGCATGTAGCTCCTCTAAATACTGCAAGAATTCTAAGCTATCATGGCGATAGCTGTCGTAGCTATGGTCCTCTAAGAATTAAAATCGCTAGTGACAACATGTCGTCGCTATAGGATTTTCCCAAAGAGCCAAGTTCTCTCCATCCCACCAGCCACTATCGTGAATACTTCGCATCGTTATAGTGTTGACTGGTCAAAATTTGGGGAAGGGCTATAGAGACGACTTACTATCGCTATAGCTCAATCTGTAGAAATGACATCCGTCGTTGCTATATGTGTCGTTGCAATAGGCAACATTCTTGTAGCAAAATCATTTGGATCTTCTGAGACGGTTGGATGTTATCGAGAAGTCTAAAAAGCACGTAAATCCCATATGGCCATTAATTTATGTTGTTACTTGGTAGATATGAAAAGCAAGAAATTTACTAGATATTTAAACTAAGAACATGTACGCCTCGCTGAAAAGGACATATGAGATTAAACTTCACTCATACATATATTGGTTATTTCTACATCTTCAAATTGTATTTTATGTTGACTCTGCTACTGCGCGCCGAGCCGAGACGAGAGGAGAACTCCACAGTTAAGCGTGCTTAGCTGGCAGCAATCCAGGGATGGGTGACCTCCCCGGAAAGTTTTTCACTCGGGCAACCAAAAGCACATTCGTGAGCTTCTCGTGGCAAAGCGGACAATATTGGTGGTACAAGGGCCTGGGTGTGACAAAATGGTATTAGAGTCACTCCTGTGTCGTTCGGGATGTGGGACAAAGCTCACCGGGGATAGTGAGTTCTCGGGCTCATCGAGGACAATGAGTCCAAAGGAGGGGCTGATTGTGACACCCTACATATATCTCACATCAGTCGTGGACAGGAAAGAATCCTGGTTCATAAGGAATGTCTGGCCTCTAATATCACCAACGTGTTTTGAGTGTATTGGCTGTGGATGAGAGGAGAAATACATAATTAAATGTGCTTAGGTGGCAGCAATTCAGGGATGGGCAACCACCATGGGAAGTTTTCTCCCGGACAACCAAAAGCAAATCCGTAAACTCCTCGTAGACAAAGCGGACAATATTGGTGGTACGAGGGGCCGGGCGTGACCGCTACCGTCTTGCTAGTTTAATGCATCTACCGGGTGCTTATAAAATCTAAACATTGATTTATTTATTATTTTTAAAATTGACTCTTAATCATATATGAAATTCAACTATCATTTGAGGTTTACTTTTGACTTCATGGATGCATTCTCAGTGGAAGCTATTTTTTTCTCATTAAAAAGTCAAAAACACCAAACCTTATTTTCTTACAGCGATATCACCTAAATATTGGTAACTAGGTTATTAGCCCGTGTATTACACGGGTTAAAAGTTATAAATATATAATTCAAATATGTAAACAAAAATATTTAAACTCTATCGTTTTTATTTTAAATCGATTATATAAAAATAAGATCTTGTGATCATAAGGTTTAAAAGGTTAAATAAGGTTTGAGATGATTAAAATCCATAAAATGGTTGGTGGTGATTGAGGTAGTTAAATATAAAAAATAAAAACTTCACACTTGTCGTTCAAAAAGAAATTAAAATAAAATAAAAGCTTCAAATAAGAAATATAGCATGATTTGTGGAAAGTTTGTTAAAAAAATTTAGGCGGGAAAATGTTTGTGAGATAAAATCTGATGATATCATGTGTCATCACATGTAATCATTTATTTGTATAGATTTTGACTAAAAAATTACATACTTTAACTACATCTGAAAATATCTAATCTTTGAACATAAATTAAATATGGTTGCCCGAGTCTAACGAAAGTAAAATTGTGTATCAAAGAGAAAATCCCAAAATATGGTTAGAATATTATTAAATATGATTACCACCTGTGTTTGTAGAATCTGTTTAACCACTTCATTCTGTCAATTCTACTTAAATTTTGTTGGTAATTTAAAGCCTTCCACTCGTATAGGCTTCCGCTCATATTTTAACAACTTGTGCACGTATTTTAAAAGCTAATTTCGCCCTACGCCCATATGTCTCCTTAAATTTTGTCGGGCGCCCGTTTCTGTGAGGATAGACGCCCATGTCTAAGAGTCGAATGTCCGTGTTTTGGAATGAAACGCCCATGTTTTAAGGGGCTTTTGTGAAATGAAGTCAAAAAGATATTTTAAAGCAAAACTTGAAAGAGATTTTGAGAATTTATTCCTATATCAAAACCTAGGGTCAAAAGAAGTGATTTTCTTAGACACCTCTCATAATCTGGTTTGTTCAAATTTTAGTCAAAATCTAATAGTACAATCTTTTGAAAGTAAGTTTGTGTGATCTTTGTGTACGTACACACAGCAAAATCTAGTTAGTTCCGTAGAAATAAATAGTTAGTAATTCACACTTCAAAAAGCAAAAATGTGTGATTTTTATCAATATGTGTGATAAACGATAATATGGTTCAGGATGGTTTAGTTTAATCTTCAAAAGGCAACAATGTGTGATTTTACCAACACTTCTGCATTCAATCTTAAATATAAGAATATGTGATTTTCAGCAACACTTCAAATTTCAAAAGGCAATGTGACGAAGAAAATATACAATTTTACAAGTTTAAATATGGATGTATGTAATTGTCTTTTTTTTCGATGGCGAATTTCATGATCCTGTTGCTTCAATATTTGGAAAAGAAAAAATGTGTGATTTTCGCCAATAAAGACACATAACATGGGTCTACCGTTTTCTCTACTTATTTTCTTATAAAATCACCCAAATTTCGTTTAGCTCAATATGGACATTTACGTGTTTTATCGAGAAATAAACAAGCGTTCCCCATATCGATCTATCAGTGTTCGGTTAATTACATTTCTTGTATATATGTTGACGATAGGATTATAACAGAAGAATACACACAAGAAGCTTAGATCACAACATAGAGTACCAACATGATCACTCGAACGAAAAACCAGTTGTTTCATACGATACACATTGTTCGCACCCATGACAAATAAAACAAGAAGATAAATGTCACACTAATTAAATACTTAGAATAAGGTTCCAAACCATAAAACCATATTAATCACCACCAAGATGTTATAACAAGTAGAAACCTCAAATCCTTTATGCCCATGAATTACCTGCAGCATATATTAATACATAAAATTCGTTAGTTAAACGATTTAGAGAACACACGCAACGTATAGGTACTTAATTTGTCTTACACTAACTGGAGAGGGGTTTGATCTTGGCAAGAGTAACTATTATTCGGTTGAAGATCGTTGACTTGAAGGTAGTTTCGACCATCAAATGGTTGATGAGGTGGTACTAGATCGTAATCGGAACTTCCAGGCATCAAGCTCATATGTTGCTGCTGGGATCTTTCATTTTCAGCAATCTACATTATCAAAAAACAGTTTAAGAACTTTATAAAAAATTTAAAAAACTGATCATAGGACGGATTTATGTGGAGCGTCAGAGAGTGAAAAAGATCGAAACCTTTGCTCGAAGGAACTGATTATTGTTATGCAACTCATTTTCCTGCAGTTACAAAGAAGTTGGTGAAAACTCAATGTTATAAACCCTAAAGATGCATAACAGTGAAATGACAAAGTTTTATAAGATAAAAAAGAAACAAATCAAAATGACTAAATATGGGTTCAAATCTTAGTAGTGTACTTCCGACGAAAGGTTTGTAGGTTTAAATCCCGTAGAGTGCAGGTTTGAAGATTACTTACTCGTTTTTGCATATACTCAATTTCAGCAAACAGAAGTTCATTCTGCAGATAAAAGGAAAACAGTTTTCAGATCGCCGCATGTTAATGGATGAATTAGGAGGATCTTAATTAAACTGATAAAACCTTTTTTGATCTGATCCTGCTAATGCCTTTTTCCAACTTGGATTCAAGATTCTTGAGATCTTTTGCTGGCATGTTGCCTAGTGATTCACCCATGATGTTCCTATAAAATTGCCTTCTCACAAGAGGTTATTATAACATTGATACAATGAAATTAACAGATTAATTAAACAGACATATGGTCATTAAAAGTTACCTGTTTTGGTTCTGAAGGTTTGAGATTTGCTGGCGCAGTTTCGCAGCTTCTTGTTGGTAAAACTGCAATAAAACGTCATATCGTTTTGGTCAATAAAAGATTCAAGAAAACTATTTTGTTTAAATTATGAGTTCAAAAAACTACAAGTGTATAGTTGTTTTGGTTTGTTTGAAGTTTTTATTACCTGAGCATTTGCTTCTGCAACAGAGCCACTGCTTGGTGGATCAAGGCATGCCTTTTTGTACCTATCTATGGTCCCTTTCACACTACATTAACAACAAACACATACATCAACCGCGTCATTTTGCATCGCATAATTAAGAGTTGTTCTACTGCATTTATAACTGAAATATAATACAAACGAATTATATGCAATCACAACAATGCAACTGCAACAAGCTAGAGGTTTTTTTATCTTTAAAGTTTCTATCAACTCCTAGGAAGTCATACAAGCAATGTAACCAGGATATTTTCTTCCGTTCAAGTTTTAAAAAAACAATTGGCTTTAACTTCCGGTTTGAGGCAGAAAGTATTAATCCAAAATTTAACGTTTTAGTTCTTTTTATATCTTGGTTTTTGGGATTGTTTGCTTACTACAAAATGCTAAATCTATTAGGAGATTGACCTCGTATCGGTCCCTATCATTATGGTTGTAAACTACTCAAACATTGCTCCTAAATCAAGGTAGTTCCACCACTATAAAATTACTTATAATCTATGAAATGTACCACAATTACAAACATTAATGAGGGCTTTTTGTAATCACAACTACTAATTAAAGCCAGCTCAAGAATTATGAGGAAATTCAACCTGCATGAAAGCAAATATTCTAACTTTATATGGTTACATTTATACACAAACCAAAAACTAAATGCTACAAAACACACGTGGGCTCGCTCGCGCATATATATTGTTGGACATAAAATCACAACACGCATGATTTTATGGTTAACTCCAACCACCGACTCTTTCTTTTGTCAAACTCGAAAACCACACAAATTACTCAATCCTACCAATCTCTTTATTCTAACCAAAACGAAGTAATCCTAATCATACTAAACTACGAAAATCGATCCTATATATACAAACTCAACTAATAAACTCAAATTCAAATACTAATCTTAAACCCACTCGAACCTTTTGCTACTTAATTTCTCTAAATCAGAATTAACACCTTCATATATACATATATAATATTAACAGTAAATTTGATTACTTGGTTGCGTTTTACATGTCTTTAACTTCTGAATAGTGACACAAACATGACATTTACAATCCAAAAATTTGATGAATGCTATTGATCAAATATGTAAACATAAGTTCACACTTAAAAACAAAGTTCTGTAAAGTAAAGTAAAACACACCCAATATAAGTGAAATAAATGTTTTTACTGGTAAAAAAAATACATATTTATAAACAGTAAGCAAACAAATGATAAAAAATACTGGCTTAAACAACACTTTTGATCAACACATGTGCTCAACATATATGCATATGATATCATATTTGAGTTGACAAAACTGTTACTGTGTGTTTTATGTGTTTATGTGTGTTGTTCTATTACTCAATGGATAGATGAATGCATCCCACTATATACACAGTGAAATCCATCAACTGTTTAATCAAAAGGCATTTGTGTTCTGTGTTGTGATTTCAAGAAAACCATCAACTGAATAAAATCCCACTTTTCTCGGAAATCTTAAGGATTCTACTAACATTCCTTATATGTATACAATCACCTTAACTTTCCCGAAGATTCTGATTGGCTACCTCTGCCACGTCCCCTCTTCATGATTGGTGGCACATTCCTACGGCCAGATCTCTGCCACGTGTCAAAAACCCATTACTCTATGGGTAATCCCTTTAACTTTCACCCTTTTACCCACCTTGGGTAGATCCAATATTATTGCTTTCTATTTCCCTCTGTAAACTCTGAGTCAATCAGAGCCGTCCATTTCATGTCAGCACCATTAACATCTCTCCCCATGCATTACAAACCCTCTCATTGGCTCCCTATAACTTGTACCTTCACTCTCTTTTTATCTCTCTACACATATATAATGCATATATATATATACATGTGTATATGTGTGTGTGTTTGTATCTATATCTATGCAAGATCTAATGGTAATGACCTAAGTTGAGGTAAATTTACCTCTTTTATGTTAGTGTTTCCTTAGGTTGCTGTTTGAGTTTCAACAGTTTGAGGAGCTTTGGGAAAGTAATTACTGTGATAATGGCAAATTGGAAATGAAAGATCAGTGTGTGTGTGTGTGTTTGTGTGTGTATATCACTGAGAACTATGGATTGATTTAGAAATTAAGTGGAAAAAGAAGTCAAGAAGAGAGAAAACAAAAGTCAAGAAACTGAAAATGGAATCTGGGTTGTGACGTTACCAAAGATTTCTTTTTGTTGAGAAAAATCTTGCTCATACACCTAATATTTATTTATTTTTCTTAGATTTGGATGTTGGTAATACTTGATTAAAGATAAAATAAATAATAAAAAAATATTAAGACTTTTGTTTTAAAAAAGTTGGAAGATGTTGAGAAAAATATGTAAACCCTAAATTTATATATACAACACCTAGATGGTACTTTCATCCAGATATTCATTTTAATATTTAAAGATCCACTTTTTTAATTATAAAGTCCCTAGCCCTAGTTTCTTCTTTTTAAACTTCTTGATACATATATAATTTTTGTAATAAACCCTAATTTTTACCAACATAAAAAAAATTACTTGAACTATTTATACAAAAAAAAAACTATACACGAATATTAACGATAAACAAAAGAACTGTGGAATAACCATTTCATTTCCATCCAAAAGATTGTATCAATTTGTGGAAAATAAAAAAATTAGTTTACAAATACAAATATTTACAATGAAAGCCCAAAATAGGTTTAGTTTGCAGATCTTTTCACATGATGGAGACTAAATAGGGTCACTTTTAAGCAAAAAGATTATGAAGATTTGGTACAAGCCCTAATCTGGTTATGCTGAAAATCTTTTGTGACATATGAAAGATGCATATATATACTTTTATTTTTCAACTATGTAAATTGTAAACTGATTTGAAAACCTAATAAAGCTTTTTTGTTTTTCTTGATGACATCTCTTTTCTCAGAGTCCCATCATTTTGCTTTGGTGATGTTTAAGTGACATATGTTTAT
This sequence comes from Flaveria ramosissima, assembly GCA_025215565.1. NCBI lineage: Eukaryota > Viridiplantae > Streptophyta > Magnoliopsida > Asterales > Asteraceae > Flaveria > Flaveria ramosissima. The sequence continues at coordinate 44,784,327 of CM046032.1, read as the reverse complement.
TAAGGAAGTGTCAAAATGATGGAAGTCTTGAACAAATAGGAACTTGACAGCTTCTCTTGTAGGCCTTCCCTAGCTACTACTTGTTTGTGTGTGTAATCTCTGTGTGTAAAAGTGTGTGTGTTGTGTGTGTGTGTGTGTGTGTGTGTGAGAGAGAGAGAGAGAGAGAGAGAGAGAGAGAGAGAGGTTAAACAGCAATGGAGGAAGGGTAGATGGGAAGCTGATCTCAGTGTTCTGCAATACACTTCCTAAATCTTTGCTTATTTGCTTACAACAGATCCAATGTTTGCTTTAACAACAGATCTTGTAGGTACCAAAATATGAAACAAATATTGGATCATAAGGAGGAAAAATATAAAAACAAAATCATAAAAACATAACATAAGCTCATTGAGGTAAAGAAACAAAGCAGAAAAAGAGAAAGACAAGTGAATCTTTGTTCTGCAACAAAAACAAACTCAAAAATGTCACAAACACCTTAGGATCGGATTCATGTGTCCTTGTGTTCTTAAATCTTTACCACAACTCACTCACAAATACACAAACAGTCATTCAAGAACCACACATCCCACAAAACACATGAAATAATCCAAATTAAACACCATCTTGAACCAAAATTCTGATAAAAATTGAAGAAATCACATAAATCTTTAAAGGGTGTTCAAGATTTGTTTAAAACATATGCAAAAATACAAACTTTGATCATTATACCTGTTGTTTGCATACTCATAGAGGCGACCACGGCTCGAGAAGACGATAAGAGCAACCTCAGCATCACACAACACAGACAACTCATAAGCCTTCTTCAGCAAACCGTTGCGGCGTTTGCAGAATGTCACTTGTCGATTCGTAGTGTTTTCGATCCGCTTGATTTCGATCTTTCCCCTACCCAGTTTTCTCTGTGGAGACATCTCCCCTGACTCGTTAGGAAACGACATCGAAACACCTGAAATCAAGCTCAAAATCATTAGAAAAAAGATGGATTTTTATAAACTACAAAAACTTCATTACAATCACAAAATGAACAGTATCAAAAAGCCCAAAAAAGTTGAAAAAAAATAAGCTCATATTTGCCCAAACAACATCCTGAACATCAAGGATATCCATGATCTGTTACTTTTTTAAGATTTCAAAACCAAACCAGACAATAAACTATAAAAATTTGCATCAAATAAGAAAGTATAAAGATAACTGAAATTCAGATGGATTTTGGCATCAATTGTGTTGAGATAATTTGATGGGATGTATGGATGAGCTGATACATGTATAATTGAAGAGAGAAACTCATCAAGATTCAACCTTTTTGATCTTTCTCTCTCTGCTTTTTGAGGGTTTCCCACAAATCTGAACAGGAAAGATGCAGAAAATGGAATGGGGAGGTGGGATGGTTGATGAGTATTTATAAAGTAGACAACGACTTTTTTGTCCTTTAAATTAATAAACCCTCTTAACCCTTAATCATCTATCTTAATACCAAATTTTCAATCATGATTTTGCTAAATATATACACATCTATACATATGTATATTATATTATGTATATATACATACATGTTCAAGATTTATAGAGAGAGAGAGAGAGAGAGAGACCTTTATTTGATACAGAGAATGGTGTTTGGTAGGGATTTGTAATTTTGGACTAAAAGTTGCAGTAGGGCAATGTATTTCTTGGTACTTATAACATAAGAACAGTGAGTCAATGGAAGACCCTTTGGCATTAGGTTTATAATGGTGTTTGACTATTGTAGTCAAACTTATGATTCTTTGCAATTGGTTGACCTTTAAAGTTTCTTGTTAGAATAAAACTAGGATTAGCTATTTCTAGCCAAATGATCTGTCTAACAGTATCAAGGTTTGTAGTAAATACGTTTTTTCTCTGGTGGTTCATGATTCTAGTCCTTTGATGATATTTATTGTTCAAGGTGTGAACTTGGTATAAATTTAGTAATATGTTTAAAGAGTGTTGAGTTAGCGGTTTTATTATTTTTTTTTAAATCTAGGTTTATGTTTTGCTTTACAATTAATGATTTTACAAACTTTGATGATTATTGCATTTTAGGTTTCATATAGTCCATGACAATTCATGAATCTAAAAGATATATATGTGAAAGAGTTTATGTAGCATGTGTTTTATGGCAATGAGTACATATAGGTGTAAGTGTGAGTGTGAGCTTTGGTCTATATTTTTCACATTATTTTTTCATCATTTCGGCTAATTTACGATCTCGTCCCATCAACTGATTAGTCTGGCCATGAGTAATTTATAAATTCGTCCCTTCTCTTCTTATTTTCCTTTAACTTGACCTTTTCTTTTTAAAGCTCATGGACTTCGACAACCTAAGTACCAAGCTTCCCGTATATCCATTTATGTCGGGCGTCGTTAAAGTTCATATATGTTGATTGTTCTTTCCCCTATTTTTCTATCAGGCATTATGGTTCCTCAAGTGGTGGTGACTGGTGAGTTAAATGGATCATTCAAATTAACATGATAACTAGCATTGAAAGTAACTGGACTACCATTTATTTCGTTTTATAATGTGGTTTCTAATTACCGCTTTAAAGATAGACACATCATCGGTGGTAATGACGCTCATTTGGGAGAATGCATTACACTTTTTCAAACTAACACCGTTCTCGCCCTATTCATTATGTTAAGTATTAGTTAATAGCCAACCTTATAATGTCAAATTCGTTGGAATCACCTTCTAAACTTTGATATGTATGGTCTAACATCCATCCATTTCAAGGATGTCACGACTATCTTCTTGTCTCATTGCATTATGAAAATTTTATACAAAACGATTCCAATAACCGTCTCGTGTTTGAAAGTTGCCTAAGTATATAATAACAACTTACTAAAGTGTAACTGTTATAACATAAATAATACTATTATTATAAATTTTACCAATATTGGGATATATCCTTGAATATATCGACCGAAGCTCGAGCTAAAGCAACCTCTTTATATGTATTCCAATTTTTAGCGCGTCAAAGCGTTCTAGATGGACTTCGATTTTTTTATCTTTTTCCCTGTCCTACTTGGCAATTGTGTTCAGAACAAAACTTAGTAATATGAAAGTCAGTCAGTCTTGTGTTTACCACCTTATGTCAAGACCTTTGACATCAACGCTTAGGACAATGGGGGTCTTCAATGTTCTTAAGCAACAAAACTTTATTTCTTGTGAGAAACTTAGTAATATGAAAGTTAGTCAGTCTTGTGTTTTTGAAAAACAAATTAAGTTATCTTGAGAACTACAAGGCACAATTAGTTTATGATGGTAGATCTCAACATGTGGGAGTTGATTGTTGGAAAACTTTTAACCTAATTGTTAAACCAACTATAATAAACAGGGTATCAGCATTGTCATATCGAACTTATGGCAATTTCATTAAGTGAATGTTAACAATGCCTTTTTACATGCGCCAACCACATTGGTTTTGACACCATATTAAAAAAATATTTTATTGAGACATGCATCACGACTCAAGAGCATGGTATGAAGGTTTTAACTGACTATGTTTCAACATTGAGTTTTATCACAACTCATGTGATCATTCTCTATTTATGTATAAACATGGACAAGACACCACTTATCTTCTTTTTAACGTCAATGATATCATATTAACAATCACATCTTAATCTCCACAAATCTAACATGTCTTTCAGAAGAATTTGTTTTTAAAGACCTTGGCTCGTTAAGTTATTTCATTGACATCTCATTAACTCGTGACACAAACGAGCTTTTCTTGTCTCAGACAAAATATGCAACCGATATTCTTAACCGGGCCAGCATGACATATGTAATCTGGTTCACACCCTAGTTTTGTTCAATGGTTTTCGAGCTACCCCTTCTGCTTAGAGTAAGGGATGTGTTAAATTAGAAATGTATTATGTAAAAATATCCTATATTTTAGATTATTTTGTTGTTTACCAATGATCTTTTGGTCTAATGGTCCAAGTGGGAGGTTTTACCTCTGTTGGAGGTCATGGATTCTAGCTCTGACGTCGACGAATTATTACTAACTAGCTTTAGTAAACACGTGTATTACACGGGTTGAATAAATAAAATATTAATATAATAAAATTTATTAATTATAAAAATAATATTCTAAGATATGATATTACTGAAATTACGTATATGTAAAGACTATAATTAATAAAATAGTGATATCAACTTTTTTAAAATTTGTTTCCAAAACAAAGAAAAATTTTATTCTAAAACAAACCATATAGAAATGTCATTTTTAAAATTTTCTTTATTATAACTCCCAAATTTAATTATTTATGATTTTTAAAATATTAACTTTGTAAAATTACCAATCCTAAAATATTTCGTATTTTTAAAAAATTTTGATGCTTTAGAAAAATTTATTTTTTATAAAAATTTGTTTATTTAGAAATGACACTAATAAAATATCTCTTTCTTAATTTATTAAATCTAAAAAAGTGTTAAATAATATTATTAGTAATTAAGGTGATTATTTAATAGGAGAGAGAGTCGGAAAAATTAACTTTTTTTGTGATAATGATTGTGGTGTTGCCAAATGTTATCATAAGTTATTATTTTATTAGAGTAGAAAGATTTGATGTTACTAACTACTAATCACTAACCACTAACCTGTTGTTAAAAAATATATAGGCGTGTCTAGGTGAAGAAAAATAATTTCATAAAAGTATGCAGTTATCTATACTACTATATAATACATTTTAAGAGGATATGATAGTAATTTACTCAAATTGTAAGACACCTAATATAATATTTAAAGCATACAGTACAAGTGCTCTATGCAATATTTCTATTTTACCCTCATTTAATAAACTCTTTTAATTAATACATTATTTAATACACATGATTAATATATTATTTAATAATATGACATTATTTAATTCGATACATTAAATATTATATTATTTGTAATACTTGAAAATGACATTTAAATTTAAATACTATTTAAATAATTAAGTATACAACTAATATTCATAATAACTAATAGTTATATTTTCTAAGTGATAATTTGGGTAGTCGATAACTTTAGTATTTATTACTAAATTTGTTAGTAAATAACATATTATTTAATATGTCTTAAAATATAATAATGTTAATAGTAATGATTATTTTTATTAAAAGGTAACAACAACAACATCAACAACAACAACAATAATTTTGTGTTAAAATTTAATACTTAGTTTTTATCATGTTATTGTATTTGTAACAATCTAATAATAACATATCATTAATCATGATATAATGTTTTATATTTTATGATAGTTTTTATTCAAATACTTTTAACGTATTTGTTTCACTTGATATCCACGACTTATTAAATATCATATGTTCAATAATAGTATCATGACGATATAATAACGAATCACTAAAGCATATGTAGATATCCATGAGAATCTGAGTGCTTATATCATTGAACTCACTAAAATATGATAATCCCAAAAACTATCATCGCGACGTTCACATGTACATTTAAAATCAAATCGCGGCGAATCGCGAGTGTCCACTATACTACTTTATAAAGCAAAACCTTAGGATACAAATGTAATTTTACAAAAAAATTAAAACAGCTAATACAACTTTTTAAGCATTAGGTACAAGTGTTCGATTTATACAATCATTCTTATTTTACCCCTTATTAATAAACTTCTTGGAATTAATACATTATTTAATATTGTAAGATTATTTAATTCACTACATTAAATATTATATAATTTTTAATATTTTAAATTGACATATAAATTTATAAATAAGTATTACCTTATTTGAATACTTAACTAAATACTTTTATAATAATAATAATAATAATAATAATAATAATAATAATAATAATAATAATAATAATAATAATAATAATAATAATAATAATAATAATAATAATATAATAATAATAATAATAATAATAATAATAATAAATATAATAATAATAATAATAATAATAATAATATATAATAATAATAATAAATTTATAAATAAGTATTATTTTATTTGAATACTTAACTATATAATTACTAATACTTTTATAATAATGATGATAATAATAATCTATATCTATATCATCTATTATTTATTACTATCTATAAAACATCTTTTAAGACAAGATTGTAGTTTTACAATAATTATAAGTTAACATATAAAGGATTGTAAGCTTTAATACTTAATATTATAAGAATTATGCTTTAAATAAATGTACCACATGGTTTTTCTATTAATATATCTATATTTAATATCTAATATCATAACAAATCTTTTTATTGTTATATCAAAGCAATTCAACCTATACTATGTCGAATGTGAATTTTCTTAAAAATATTGGTTAAACTTTAATCATGTTCAACACTTATGTTTACTTTAAAGTTGAGTCATTCAACTATTCTTGTTAATGTTAATTAGTTTTGTAACAATATGTTTGCTCTAACATAAGATAATGATCATAAGTCGTATAAAAGATTTAAACCACAAAACAAAACAATTGATAAATTAAGTAAAATATAACAACTATAGACTTGTAAATTGTTCACTCCACCGCAACGCGCGGGTTACCCAGTAGTATATCATAAATACCCTTCATAATGACTACTATCAGTAGTAAGCGCAATTTAGTATATGAAAAAAAGACATATTCCTAACTCTAAGCACAATATTATATATTCGTATGTTGGCATAAATTTTTCTTCTTAAACTAAAACCCCACAACGACGCATTTGATTTTATACACAAAATAAACCTTTTAAAACAAAAAAAATGACTAAATATGTCAAAGCCTTACAACCATACGCAATGCATGCAATACAAGAAAGAAATTTATAGCGACGAAAAAACGGCACTCTATAGTCAGGACATGTCGTCACTGTAGGTGATTTTGGCATATAACGACGATATGTCGTCACTATAGGTGTTGTAGACACAAAGTCATAATAACTCTAAATTGTTGACGGGATATGCGTCATTTGTATAGATCACTATATATACATTTCTTAACAGAAAAACAAGTATCTAAAAAATGTTTTCTTTTCTGCCGGTCAAAGCAATGACTTGAAAAAGTTATGCAGACTGAGAGAAAAAGGGGCCAGAAAATGTACTTCACAAGGTGTAAGCCCCAAAGACAAAGAACCTAGGCGTGGATAATAAAAAATTAAGGACGTTACCAAGAAGCTAAGAGCCACACCAACACAAGATGCACCAATTAGAATAGATCAAAGCTATACCATTTGTACCACTTCATTCCTTTGCGCCTCCTCTATATTTTACCCAAGAAAACACTATATAGAACGATAAATCATCGTTATAAGCGTTGAGCTAACAAACTTTCTACAAAATAATAATAATAATAATAATAATAATAATAATAATAAATTGTTGACCTATAGCGACGACTGTTTTTTTAACTAAATTTTAATTCAATTGTTTAAACTGCATTTCAAATTTAAATCCAAGCTCAACAAACACATAAATCATGCAAATTAACAAAAAAACAATACAAATAACTAAAATTCAAGTTAATTCAAATCTAACAAAGTTACAAACGCTGATCATCACCTCCATCATTTATCCAAAGATTTTTCACGAGGAGTCCATTAGCCTTCAACTCTTCCTTACTTTTTTCACGTTATGAGCCATATTTTATTTTTATTTTTACAACCAAACCATTTACTATAACAAACTATTTACTTTTTAGTTAATATCATGTAATATATATCTAGTTTTTAAAATACTTCTTATCAAACATATACAAATAAGTTATATTCAAAATACATATTTACTAAATTTAAGTTAGTTGCATAATAAAAAGATTATAATCAGCTTTATTAAACTATAAGATAATAATTTTCATCATTAAATAAAACTCTAATTATAACTTGATTAATTTTTTTCTTTCCAAATTTTCACAATTCTATTATAATTTTATCAAATGTAAAAGCTAATTACTTAATTTTGTAAATTGTAATCAATGATTTTAATAATTTACTTAAAAACCTAACTTAATTTTTTAATTAATACCGAAACAATAAATTATAGCAGGCTTAAAACCCACTTGCTTCAATGGATTTCATTTTAACTTACGGTTTGTTAGAAGCAAATAGTATGTTCTTTAATTTTTCTAATAATTCCAATCTGAACCTGAACCCCCAAAATCATAATATCTCCCTCAGTTTCTTCATATGAAAGTGCGAAACACTTTTGATGAGTGAAGCTAATCTGAATCACAAGGAAGAAAATGAAAACATCATCATGATCCTATCTCCAAAAACCGAAAAAGGTATTAAATGGGACCCACATGCTCGTCTGTGAGCTTGTCTATCCACAAACATAAACCCGCCACAAACGACCATGAAGAGAACTCACACAATGAGTTGTCTTTCATGACCGCCATATTATCATCCTTAAGTCACCACGAACGACTATTCCAAGCGCTCTAACACAATATAAAACTACACATTGTCTAACAAAAATTGTATGAAGAAAATAATAATATGACATCAATGTCAAGGTTATTTTAAAATTTAAGGTATTAAGGCTACAGGCCAGCCCAGTAACAAGCAATAGCCCAGATTTATTTAGTCCAGCAACTCCCAGCCCAAATGAGAAAACATTCTCTGATTCTGAATTCTCTATCACTCTATCAGCCCAATAGGCTCATTTTCCTATCATTTTTTCTTCATTATTTTTGTACTTTATTATAGAAAACCATTTTTAGATTTCATATGACACAAGATTCATTAAATCTCATCAATATGAGTTTTTTTTAATGAGTTTTTTTCAGCGTATATCTTCCAAATTTTTTAGTCAAACCTTTTGATTTAAATCACTTTTCAAATAATGTTGGTGGCAAAAATATTGAGTGTTTAAAAATATTTATCGAAATAAGTATTATTTATTTGTTTTTAAATAACTAGTTAAAAATATTTTATTTTAATTTGTTTATTCAATCAAATTAACTTGGACTTCGATATTAATAATTATCTCTAGCAAGTCGGGTAATTATCATTTAATAATACTAAACAAGACCCGAATTAAAAACTAACCTACTAAAACTTATATTGTAACTTAAATTCCTAATATCAAACAAATAATAACAAAACTAATACTAATAATTATCTCTAACAACTTGGATGATTATGTTATTCTTTTTCCTTGTTCTTTAACTTCAATCATGTAATATATTGAAATGATAGACCAAATATTTAATAAATAAATATATACTTACAAATAACTTGCCTAGCAATAAAATTGTCACATACAAAATAATCTTTTCTCTAATAACTTGCCTAGCATTCATAACAACTACACCAACTCTTGAGCTACCATTGTAGCCTGATACTCGGCCTCAAATGATAAGGAGATCAAGGGCTGTATTTTCCTACGCCACGTCATCATACTTCGTCCCAACGTAAACACATATCCTGTTGTTGATATCCTTGTGTCTAAATCTCCTACATAATCAGCATCATACTATCCCATAAGTGCAAGTTTCTTGCCTTTGTTTCCATAGTCGGTCGTAGCTTTAGCATAACGAAGCAATCTTCTAATCGCATTCAAATGATCTTCCTTGGTTGTTGGATGTATCTGCGTCTTCATTTGCACCTCTATTGGCACGCGATCTCGATGAGCTTCACTAGTAACTTTTCCTGACCAGATAATGCATCTACTAAGCCCTGATCACCATCGGGTAGGGCTGGCAAAATGGGTACCTGTTTAAACACAATAAAACCTGTTTAGCAAAAAAGTGCACTATGCATTTTTTTGCTTTTTTAAAATAATAATAATTAGGAGTCTTGGATTTATCATTTCTTCTTCTTGATACCTAAAACATATAACTGTCACACTCAAACTACCAAATCTAAGTGTTAAAGGTGACGTTTTCATATTTGATACTTGTGCTAATCGCGTCGTCTGTAACCTGTTAAACACGATAAAACACGATTTGTCAGCCCTACCATCGGGCTCTCGTCTACTAAGCCCTGATCAATGATATTATAAGTTACTAAGTTTTGGCTAATTGCAATAAAAATCATATCATAACTTTTTGAATTCATCATCAAAATCTTTTATCAAATTACAGGATTTACTTCCAATTAAACTCTTGTAACCAAATTTCTTCTCTTAACGATAGTCGATACACGTAAAATACTTTGACGGTTTTAAATCAGGCATTGCATGTGACCTAATATCCTTAATGTGGATGAAATGATGCAAGATTTACTTTAGGTGTCAAAACACAGTAAACTGAAAATTTAACATTTATCGAAACTATAGTGTGAGGTTACTGAAATTTCGATAGGTAAATAGCATTTGATCTTGAACTTACAATGTTTACTTAAAAATGATATGTGTTAGTAAAATATACTAGAACGTACTATTGTTGCTTCTTTTCAAGAATGAGTGATCTTTTCCTAACTAAGACCATCAACGTCAATTGTTCAAAAAATAAACTTCTCCAAAAGTAACACAAAACTATTATCATAAGTCATGACTTGTCAAAAATCACACACGATCATGAAAATTTCCTAAACAAAAGGTCCTATGAAAACCAACATATAACAACCATATGTTAGGCCATCGACTCGTAAGAGGTTACGTATAATGATGGACATTTACGATCCAGAAAACGTTGAAAAAATAACACAAACCCACCATGTTAGGTCATGGATTTGTCATTTAGGTACTATTAGAAAGATGAGAAAGAATCATACCATATCTTCAACATAAATTTTGCTTTAATGAGTGGCTATAGTTTAAATAATCTTAAATAGACATGCAACTTTTTCTTTGTGGTTAGGGTTTTCAAGAGCAATAGGATATGGTATGTACTTGATATGGAAAGAGTTGTCACTATCCTTGCCAAACAAGGAGACATTGTAAACATGGGAGCTTGACATGCCACTTGATTTGCTAGTAAATGTGGTTATTTAAGTGGACATGATGCATGTTTGTGAAAGCTAACCAATGACTCTTGAATCTAATAGTTTGTAACATGATTATGGGTCCCTTGGTGTTAATTATCAACATTATTATGAGTTTTCTCCTAAAAATGTGTATTTACAAAAACTTATTTACTAAATAGGTGTAGTGTGAAAAATATTTACCAAAACAGTGTTTTAGTTTAAAATCTATGCAAAACTCACTTGTTTGTTTCTCACTCTCCATTTTATTGGATAACTCCAATTCATTAAATAATAGTTAATTTAAATATTAGAATATTTGATATTTGAATTTTCAGAAAATTCATTTTTATCGATTATTGACGGAAAGTTTTAAAAATATATAAAGAATTAATATTCTATTGTTTCTTATTTTTAGCCCACCCAAATTTAACTCTTTCAAGAAATATAAATACGTACGTGTAATAGACACATGCATACAATTTTTTTATTATATGTAAATTTATTCTTATAACCTTACTGTCTTTTAAAACTTAAAGATTTGTTTTTAATTGGTCCTATTCATTTTTTTAGATTTTAGCAATCAGATAATATTGTTATAATTTAGTAACAAATTTTTTTAAATATATATAGAGAACTTATTAATCAATTGATAATGACTGAAAGCTCAAAGTTAATTACCATATTCTTATTTATTTCAAAATATAAAAAAATAAAAAAAAATTATATATTCTATTAGTGTGTGCAAGACTTTAAGGAAGCGTTTGGTTGGAAGAAACGGAATGGAATGTAATAGAATTGAGAAACTAGTATAATTTTCAAGTAAAATTATCTTTGAGTGGGTAATGAAATGTAAACTCAAGGGAATGTTTCATCTTAAATTTCTTTGGTTGTGGGATTTCAAATCCCTCTCTAGGTGAAAGGATTTTGAAATCCCACAACCAAGGGAATTTGAGGTGAAACATTTCCTTGGGTTTTACATTTCATTACCCACTCAAACATAATTTACTTGAAAATTATACTAGTTTCTCAATTCCATTCCATTCCATTCCGTTCCATCCAACCAAACGCTCCCTAAACGAATCAAACCAAGTCACGCTAGGTTGAGCTCAAGCACTGCTCATTTACAAACTGAGTTGAGCTCATCCTCTCATTTATCTTAACAAGATAAAACATTAAGCTCTATTATAATTTTAAGCGTGCCTCGACTTATAATTTTTTAAGAGCCATAGATTGATATTAAAATTCCTTATCATAAATTCTCTGTGTAAATAAAAAAAAAACACAAATTATAAACAAATATTATATATTTAATCGTATTAGTTAAATAAAAAATAAACAAGAAGTTATTTTTCTACTGTAAGATTATTAATACTTTCAAATATATGTATTGGTAAAATTTAAAATCAAACATTTAAACATTAAGGTACTATTTGTTTTTTTTGCATGAAAATATCTGCAGTCTGCGGACCACATCTGCAGACATATGCAGCAGAAGAGGTGGACCAAACGTCTGCAGTCCGCAAAAAAAAGACTGTTTATTTTTTAACATCTGCACACTGCTAAAACATTCTGTAATTAAATTAAACATATATATTTATAATATTTAAATGTTAACGTATGCGGATTTAATCTTTCTAGGTAAAGAAACGATGAATTATCTAGTATCTATTATATTTTATAAATTTCAATTAATAATCTAATGTTACACTTAATCATTATATAATAAATTAAGACTATCCAATTATATGAGGAGTGAGAAACAATCAATTAAGATTATCTATGGATTTCATAACTAAACACAATTTTGCTAAATAATTTTAAAACTACACCTATTTGGTAAATAAGTTTTCTAATTACACCATTTTTGAAAAAAACTCTATTATTATCGATAGATGCATGATATTTTGTTTAATAATTATGAGTTTGATTGTTGCATTTGGGTAATTTTTGATCAATTCTATAGATATTAGATCAGCCAAGTGAAAGACCGTAAGTTAACCAGGGGCAACAAATCGAATTTCAAAAATTCCCAAATTAAACTACTTTGATTTTATAAAACTACATTCAATTCGAGTTAAATTGAAGAGTTCGACTCGTATTCGAATTCAAATTTAAAACTAGTTTTTTAAATTTGATTTGAATCTGATTGTCGAATTCGAATTCACCAAAAAAAAATATTTTAAATTTTATTTTCAAAACTAATAACCTTCGATATATAAAATAACTAAGGTTGGGAAATTAGAAACATAAATTTAAAATATTAAACATTTAATTGAATAAATATATGTATATATAATTCATTTATATAATATATAAAATAAATAACTATATTATATGTATATATATTTAATATAAAACTATATATATTTTTAGATAATTTGAATATCAAATCAAATCGAAAATCACAAATTCGAAATTCAATTTGAATTCTATAAAAAAACTTCGAATCGATTAATTCAAACTGATTTTGGAATTGGTGATTTCCGAATCGAATCAAATTTGAGTTTTACAAACCCGATTCAAATATTAAGCATCCCTAAAGTAGCTATGTTTTTTGTTTATAAACATTGGCTAGCGAATTAAGGATGTTAATATTTCATCACTAAACTCTTGCTAATTAGCTAGCGTAACTTGTATATGACGACACTACTAAAAACAACCATTTGCGACTGTTTTGCTAGCGGCTTTGTTGTTAAATTAGGTTGGCTAATTTGTGTTTGTGAACGATTTTTACGACTAAAACATTGTTGCTACCAGTTTTTTTCGCGAAATTAACAATCAAATTTGAGGTCATCCTTTTTACGACAGATTTTGTAACTAAATGTTTAGCGTTAAGTTTGCGATGCAACCTTTCGAGATGGACTTTTGGACCAAACTATAGTGAATCTACCGAGAACATGTCGATCCTTTTTGCGACCGGTTGAGGACTAAACTAAACTGTTAGCGACCAAAGTTGTGATGAAACCCATTTGCGACCAAAATCATTAACGGCTAATTTTGCAAAATGAGTTTTTGCAACCAAGAATTGTCACAAACATGTGAACGGTTTTACGACCTTTTTATTTATCCTTTCACCATCAATTTTCTGAATGCATTTTCACCTTTTCAAGAATCAATTTTGCTAGCTACTGGTCATGTGACCAAATTTTGTTGTCTTTTTTTTAGTTTATGTTATTAAAGATATAATTTGTTTCTTATCTTTTTTTAATATTTAACAGTGACCGCTTTTGCAACCGTGTATTTTGTTAATTTTGTTCTACTTTTCCTTTCATATTATTTTCGAACACGATTGGGACTGTATTCCTTTTAGTTAGGAACTAGCAGGGGCGTAAAACCGTAAAACAACTAACATTGAAGCATTACCACAAACATTGTTGATGACGTTCGAAAACTTATATATATATAAAAGAAACATTGTGTTGTGGCGGCGGTGTGAAATCATAGAAAAAGTTAATGTCAAAATGTCAGCGTGAAGTTGAGCTTTGACAACATACGTAAATTTATACAAAGAATGAAATAATCATAAACACATGCGTTAAGGTATGTAAAAAACCAAGCCCTTCAAAAGTTCACATTGCAACGCTAATAAAATTAAGTACGTTGAAACGGAAACAAACATTAATAAAAATAAGCACAGACGAATTGGAATTTTATAAAACATTATTTTTTAATAATTGTAGAAAAAAGGAAAAGAAACTATAAAAAGACCAAAACGTTGAATTAGTTTTAACAACTTGTACATTTATGTTTTGTTAGCTGGTATATTATGACACACAATTCCGTATCTAATAAAATTTACATAAAAATATATATATAAATTTAAAACATCATAACGCTATATATTAAAGAAGTTTGTATTAGAAAAGAGTTTGAAATACGGATACATAGATGTCCATGTGTGGGTTATAATACACACACACTTATATTTCATTTCTAGTAGTTTTTTTTAAAGAGTTAAAAGAAAAGGAGTAAAAATAGAAAGGAAAGTTGTCATCAAGCTACAATGGAGGTCCATTATTGTATAGAAAATTACTAAAATAGTATTATATATAGGAGTTTGTGTGTGTATATATAAGGTATAGATATAGTAGTGGTAGGTAGAATGCTATTCTACTTTCCAAAAATGGCTACCATGTGGTCATATATGCCTTGCAATCATCAAAGTAAAAACCCCACGATATTAAACTATAATCATGATATTGGGTAATGGAAGAAATAAATTCTTTTACTTTATATGGATGTTTTATTGGAAATGCATCTAACACATAAACATCTATATTTACTTGTGTTATGACCAACATGTGAGTTGTTCATCAAATTTATTATCTCAAGGTTAAATCTTGAATTTAAATATTTCTTCAAAAATTTATACATCATTTCTATGTATGTAACAACTCCGCATTATAATAAGTACATACACCTTACTTGCTTATAAGACAACTGTCACAGTTCGTTTTGTTAAGTGACCGAATGAAAAAAATACTTTACGTACATCAAAACTCCGTCTTGTGACATATACATACACTTTACTTGCTGATAAGACATTTGTTACTTGAAAATCTATTAACATCCTTGATTGATTTGATCAAAAGTACAACTTGTGATCGAACCCTATTTACACAAGTATGTGCTGAGTTGAAAAGATTTTGCTAAACGTTTATGCATAAACAATACTAGTTACACAATTATAAGGAGTATGTTTCAAAACCATAAAAAGATCTAGTTACTATCAGTTACACTATTGTTAAGGTTTCCTTCATAGTAGGCGATACCATTGTCCTTAAAGAAGCAAGGGACCACTATTGCGCGCAAAGCAAAACCATAGCTTTAATGGATCAAATGTGATGTTGAAGTCTTTAACCCATGACCTAACAACAAGACTGGTCCCAACCCTAAACTAATTAACATCACTTTCATATGTTGTTTATGTGATTTGTAGTTTGTATATTGATAGCTTCAAACTTTCCATTTAGGTCACCTCATTAGAACCACAAACACTTGTTCATCCATCAGTTTAGGCCTAGATTTAAATGCACCACGCGCACCTCAACATAAGCTGGTTGGTGAGGCTTGGTGAACAATGCTGAAGATGTCGCGTACACAATTGTTGATGTCTACAACATACGCCATCGCCTTTTTCACTTATTGTACTAACAAATGTTAGGTTATTTGTCACAACATGTGAAACTAGTATTAAAATGACTTTATGTTTACTCTCTATTCGCGGTTTAGCTACCATTGAATGGTGAGATGAGTTACTTATGACTAAAGATTTAAAACTTTCCTTTAGAAAACACAAAACAAAATCAACACTTGGTGCATATGATTTACCCTCTGGAAAGTGGATAAAAGTTTAAACCTTTTGAGAATGAAATTGGAAAAGAACATGACATAAAATCATAAGAAATGTAGATCAAGTACCAAGCCCTACCTTTGAGCTAATTGAGAGTGCACTTGATTGTTGGGTAGATGAAGGGACCAAGAACTATGCTGAAAAGGGAAATTTGGTTTAAAGACTACTTAAATGAATGTCGTAAAATCGGTGTACATGTAATAAATAAACACAACAACACCATCTTCTGGTGCATATATCAGATTAGGGAAGAAATCATATGCAAGAATGCAGATATGGATAACTTGAAAGTGAAAATAAGGCAAAGAAAATCATAATTAAGTATGTATGTATGTATGTCTTCTTTTCAAAGTCTTCACAAGCAAGTGAACACCAGTAAAGTGGTGTTTCCTTAAATATCATACATCTTGTAATTTTAATGTTCCAAAATGGGGTGATCCATGGACTTGAATCAAAATTATACGATACGTTATTATATCGAAAGCGCGCTTATTTAAGATTACATAACAAAGCGTTACAAGAGGGGACAAAAACTTGTTGAAAATTATAAAATATGATACGATTGCATCATATTCCCAACTTGTTCCTCAACTAGTACATACTTGATATCAGCATCTCAAAATATATGGGTCGCAATGAGAATAATGATAAATATTTGTAATCTTAAAATCTTCAAACAACATATGCTGGAGCAGTCTATATATAATTATGTTTTTATGTTTGTGTAATTATTTGAATGCTTTAGTGGTTAGGGGTGAGAGTTTCATGTTGACAAGTTAAATTGAAGAACCTAGATGCAACCATATATATTATATTTACGCATTTGAAAGCCATTAACGGGACCTAGATACATTTATAATAGATTAAACTAAAGGCGAATGTTTAAGTTGGATCTTATGAACATGTTGTAATTAAGTTGTAAACATTTAACAAGGGTGAAATAATCGGATCATACGAGTCCTAATAAACAGGTCAAACGGATTGTAAACAAGTTGATGTAATAATTTTCTTTCTAATTGTATACAAGTTAATGGGTTTTACTCGTGACCCTAGTAATTGATGTCAAATGTGTGATGAATTACCACCCCTAATTATATTATATGTACTATATTAGAATAAGAAAAAAAAATTACAATAAGAATATATGACCATGAACATTACTTAAACATTATGTGCATAAATTATTTATGCCTATTTATAAAGGAAAATAACAAGTAAACATAAGTCCGAACGAAATGTTTTCTTATCTTCATCCACATCAAAAGAATTAAAGTTGTTACTTGTCCAATCAGTGAGACCCCATCAATGGCCCCCCTTTCATTGTCACATATTCTCCATCCATTGTCATTTTCACTGAACCAAAGCTTTTAAAAATTACAAAATAATTCACAATTCTAACATAATTTTGTTTAGTTAATCCTTATGATTTAATAATTCATTCCTTAATAATTACAATTCACATCAAGCAATAAATGATACTAATTTTAAACACCATATACTAAGCCATATAAAGATGAACTATTTGCAAATTACTTAAACAAGCCAAATGTTTAGATGCGATATGAGCGATTGTGGCTGCTTGTATCGGGTTCATCTCCCATGCACATTCTGGTTAGCCCGAAACATTTCAGTGGTTGGATCTTCCAACGGTTTCTATGGTTTATAGAGTTGTATATTGATTCCAACCGGACGATTATCTGCCTGAATGATGGTCTTTTGGATGGATTCTCATGCCAACATTCTTCAATCAATCTGTTGGCAAAAAATTCACAAAACAATGAGACAAAAAAACAACTTTAAAAAGATATCTTTATGATACTACACAGATACATAAAAAACATTCGACAAGCTGGGTAGCGTGTCAAAACGGGTTCAGGTTGAATCAAGTCATTATTAACACCAGTCAAAATTGGCCAGGTGAGGTGACCTTCTTGGCCATTTTCTTTTAAAAGAATATAAATGTCTTTGACTAGAACTAATCTTTTAACAAGTTGTATGCACTAAAAGTAGAACTTTAGGCGATTTTCGCCCACTCAACCCATTAAACAGGCTCCATTTTAGCTAAAATTATTTGACCCGTTGGAGATTAAAAAATAAAAAAAATAGAAAAAAAAAGAAGAAGAAGAAACAAGAAATAAGAACATACTGTTTTAGGCCATGGGGGTAACTTTTTGATGGAGCATGAAAAGGAGGACGTTGTTTTGCAGCATATAATTTAGGGACATCCTTGTCATCCTTTGTAACAAACGGTTGGCAGCCTTCAATCATCTTCACCAAATCACAAGACACATAATTAGCCAATTAAAAACACATGGCCAATGGAGATTATGCCCATAAATCACATAATGAAGCAATAACAAATTACTGTTTAAACATGATTTATTGGTATATACTCTCCACTTAATTTATGTAAATAGAGCATGCTACTATTCTTGAACATATCCACATGAAATTAAATTTATTTCATTGCAAGAGGGCCAAGTCAAAACGGACCGGGTTGGGTTGACCCACCAACACCATCTTTCCATTTCTTCAATTTCATG
The DNA here is from genome assembly GCA_025215565.1 of Flaveria ramosissima. Taxonomy (NCBI): domain Eukaryota; kingdom Viridiplantae; phylum Streptophyta; class Magnoliopsida; order Asterales; family Asteraceae; genus Flaveria; species Flaveria ramosissima. Next base: position 44,765,544 of record CM046032.1, on the reverse strand, counting down.
TATAAGTAATGTATTAAAAATGATTGCAAAATAATGATCCGAATTTTTTAATAGAATGAGTTAGGACATTGTTACCACTAAAATACAGTTTGAGCGACATTTGACATTTTCGACTCATTTGACCCGTTTTGTTTATAGTCAAGTTTTCGCTTTTATTGTTCACCAATTTGGGATAATCGACACTTTTAGGTAAAAGAGCAATACTTGTCATCTCTACATTTTCATTATTAAAATAATGGCATGCTAGTTCAAATATTAGATTTAGGTGTAGCAAACCATCAAAAATCTATACAATACTAAATTGGGAACTAGAATATTAAACATGGTCAGATATTTAACCAAGCACATTTAATGTATCAAATCAACATATGCAATGACAGCACCAGAAAATTATCATTGATAACAAGGCCAACATTTTCATGATTTTAATATCAAAGTCTGAATTGTGGTTAATTCACTATAGTTAACCAGACACCAAAGTATATTCAGATTAAAAATTCAACATGCTGCTACGGATGTGTGTTTTCTTTAAAAGGAAAATGCACAAACAAATTAAAGGTAGTGCAACTTAACCAAAATATCATCCACTTCCTTATTATTGGTTAAGTAATAGCTCATAACTATTAATTGATCCATTTTCTTAGGTATCACGGGGTTGAAAGCCATACCTCTTGCAAAATTAAAGCAAATGAGAAAACATCCACTTTCGTATCATAGTCTTCATTTTTGAACACCTCTGGAGCAACATATCGCCTTGCTGTTACACATAACCAAATCAAGACACCCCAATACGATTATTAAACTGATATTAACTAAAAAGGACTCAAACACAATGGTTTCTAACAAAGCAAACTGCAAGAAAATGCTATGTACTTTTCACTTTTTTTATATATGCAACAAACTTCTTTTTAACAATCTCTACAAATATATATGCAGTTTTTCTAGAAAATGTTATTTTTAACAATTAAATAACCAACTGCCTACTCTGGTAAGAAATGGCTACTATGTTACATTTCCTGGTGAAAAAATGTATATTGCATGTCTGTAAAAAAGTGAATGGTACATTGCATTTTCCCCTTTCTAAAATTAAATGACTACAAACAACACTCACAGGTAGTATCTTGATAGTTCATCAGCTTTTTATGTTTGGCTGCATTTGTTCCTTTCAGTAACTCGCTGACTCCAAAGTCTGCAACTTTCAGATGCCCAGAATCATCCCGCAAAATATTTCTGTTCACTTAATAACACATGTTACGAAGGTATTTAACAACTTAATGAAGATTAAGACTTCATTACTCATAATCAATCTGTTTTTGTTCTAGATTAAAACTTACGAAGGTTCAAGATCTCTGTGAATGATTGGTTCCGGCTTGTTCTCATGCAAATAACTCATCCCTCTAAACATTCATCCAAATTTCAGTTACATTTAAGAATCAGTTAAATTCAAAAGCATATATTTAAACCGAGAAAGGCCAAGTACCTAGCAATATCCATGGCATATTTTATAGCAGTTGATGGCTTTAGTGCTCCTTTTTTTCTCAAACATGCCTTAAGATCACCCTGAATTATACAGCCAAATTTTAAATAAATCAGAATAGTGAAAATAGATATCCATGGTTTATGAATCATGAAATAATGAAATGCACACCTTTGGTAGATATTCAATTACAATCATCATTGGACTACTTTGAGTTACAGCACCCAGAAACTGAACCACATTTGGGTGCCGTATCTTTTGAAGTAATTCAAGTTCATCCCTAAAAGCCGTCCTACACAAGACCCAAAAGCAAATAACATAAACACTTTAACAAAATAGGGGAATATAAAACATATCATTTGTTAATAACAACTCACACTTTGTCCTCATCAGTAAAGAGTTCATCCCCAAGCTTTTTAACAGCAACTTGTGTCCCACGCCATGATGCCATGGAAAAGGTTCCCTGGCAGAGTTAAGTATGCATAAGTAAATATTACATTCACACACACGGATATATATGGGAAGGTTCAAATGAAGAACCACAAAAAAGATGAAGAACATGAGAACTTCAAATTTACGTGCTAATTCACATGTGATTAAGTTAATTCCCATGTCACTATTGGTGTGGGTTTCGAACAAGAACCAAAAAAGTTGAAAATCCGTTATACCTTTTAATTCTCCTTATTTGATTTATTCCTGGTTATTCGCAAGTTAATGGGTCAAAGTACTTGTGAATTCACACATCATTTTGTGTTTGTTTATTATTTCTTATTAAACGTCCAGCAATTTTCACAAACGAATCAATTTAATCACATGTAAATAATTTTGTAGTTGTCTTGGTTCTTAAATCTTAACCTTTCTAAGGTTCTCATTTGATCTGTGTGTGTATGTCAATTAAAAGACAGATATGTTACCTTAGTAATGTCAACACTGTTTGTGAAATCCAGTTCTTTGGCATCTATTTCATATTCTGGAATTTCACGGGCATTTTTTACATGCATGGGAGCCATCTAAGTAATTACATCAGAAAACAACAAGATAAACATTTAGAAAAACACCTAAAGGTATAAAATAGAAACAAAGAAAGAAATACATGCAGCATTTAAGAAATCATAATGACGCAAGAAAACTTACTAGATGTTTGGCACCATGTTTCTCCAGAAGTTTAACCACACCATGGTTCTTATAATGGATTGCATCAGCAAGAGGCTGTTAAATCAACATCAGGTTAAGAATAAACAAACTAAAGAGAGAAAATAAATTTTTCATGATTCTATAATGTAACATGTCATGGTATTGTTGAAAACTTCAAAGGGAATATGATAATAAAGACGAATAATTTCATTCTCTTTTATCCATCTTTAGTTTTTCTTCTCATTATTTGCTTGTTAATCTTGATTTGTTTTGCAATACTATATTTGAACTTAAAAGATGTAGACCCTTGAAATATCAAAGTGAATTACTTTTAAACTTTTTTTATGGGCCACATCAATTTCTCATAATGAAGAGTTTTTCTTGATTCAAGTTGATGTGGTTGTGGACTCAGATCCTATTGACTTGGTCAACCAAGGCCCAGATGCCATGGTTGGTGGAAAAATAAAAAAAAAAAAAACTCATAAAATGTCATTTTCAAGGTTTATAACTTATATTTATAGATGAACACTGACAAGATCCTAGTGGGTTTAATTTAGAAAGGTCAACTGATTGATAGACTTGAATATGCTTTTACATGATTACATCAAACATAATTATTCTATCGAATACATGAAGAAAACTTAAATCAGTATGCATGACTTATATTAAAAAGATAAAATTCTTTCTTTCTACAATTTGTTGTCCATAGTTTGACTTCTTCTACAATAACACAAGCCACAATATCCTAAAACACGCAACCTCTTTTACAAACTTAGATATGCTTAAACGGTCAACATGTCACCAACAATTCTTAGATATGCATAAATTTCAATAAAATACAACTGCACTAATTTGTACAGATAGATATTGATTAAACCTTTAATATATAATACAACCAACTTGACAGCAAAAGTCAAACCATATCCTAAGAATTGGAGCTGACATTGGCAAGTATATCTTAGCCTAGTACTATTCACTTCTTTGGTGCCCAACACGCCCAATATTTGACACTATAAAATTATATATTTATAGCTGATCTTATAGTTCTCCTATAGCTAATCGTATAAAATAACTTTACATGACACATTTCTACAATTTGTGCAATCCAATAAATAAAACAACTTAAGTCATCTCTGCTATATTGTGACTAAATACTAGCTATGACATGCATACATTAATCACCACCAGTGTTGTAAAAATCGCTAGACACTAGTCGGGAGGTGGGGTACCAACTAGCGATTAATCAGGATTAATCGGATTGGAATTTTTATATGTAATTTTCAGTTTTATATATACACACACATTTTACCAAAATTTGGCCAAAATTTTCAAGGTGCAACCGGAATTTCCAACATTTGGCCGGAGTCTGGCCAAAATGTGGTCTGAATCAGGCTGGAATCTTTCAAGGTCACCATTTGGCAGCCTATTAGGACCGATTTGGTCTGATTTTGACTGTCTACAACCGATTACCGATTTTATCCACTGATTACATATTTACATGAAATCGTCAAGGTCACCAGCCGACTAGCGATTAATCACCGATTAATCAGCCGAGTAGGCCGATTTTTACAACACTGATCACCACCGGTGCAACTAACAGTAACAACTAACAACCAAGCTGATTTTAATGTGATGTGATAAACACATATCATACACATTAACGATCAACATCTTATTTCTAGCAAATCAAAATTACTTCTTGAACTCAATCTTTTTAATTCTAACAAATACATGTTTCCCCTAACAATCATCAACCAACAAAACGCATACAAAATGTGTTCATCCCCTTATAAACTCAAAGGCTCAACAAAAGAAGACGAAGAAGAGATGAAATCATACCGTACTACCCCATTTATCTTTCGGATCAACTTCAGCACCCCCTTTCAGCAACAATTCAGCAACATCACTAAACCCTTGACAAGCAGCCACATGCAACGCCGTACGATTATCAATATCCCTAAAATTAACATCAGTTCCCGAACTCACAAGCTTCTTAATCCCCTCCAAATCACCCTCACTCGCGTAGAACATCAACCTAACCCTAGGATCTATCTCCTCCATCCCATCGTCCGATTCAGACTCCGATCCCCTATCAGGCGCCATTGAAGACTGTTTCCCCAACGTAAACCTCACTTGTGCCTTTGAATCCATCGTTAATCCCAGCAATTGAACACCTCAAAGAGCTCAAATCAACCTCAATTTCAATTGAATAGATCGATTGAATAGATCGATTGAAGTGTGGTTTGATTGTGGTGTGATGTGAGTGGGATTTATGAGGGAATAATGAGATGAATTATGAATGAAAGACAGAAATTGGAATCTTTTATGGTGGATTTTGGGGTTGTTGAGTAGTGTTGAAGCGGCAAAGATGACGAAGGAAGATATGCTTTGAAGAATAATAATAATAATAATAATATGAATCAAATGCGCGTAAAAGTGTAAAACCCGAAAGAATGGCGAACATGTTGACTTTTTTTGTTGCTTAGTTGTCAACGTTACGCCACCACCTAATTGGTTGCTTTTTCTATTTTTATTTTTTATTTGTAAAGACTAAAGAGAGTTGTTACGGATACACCACCCTTGATATCTATACGAGTCTTTTTTTTTTTTAATTATCTTGAATGTTTCATCTTAATCAATTGACTTGAAAATCATTATTTTATACAAGTCTTATAGAGCACGGAGAGGAACCGGGGAAGGATGGTGAAATTATGGCTTCGGGTGGAAGCACCCCCCTTGTCGGGTTATAGTGAAAAAATAAAAATAAAGCCAAAAACGGATGAATGATAACCAGGATTCACCGTTTGATTTTTGTTTTGCCGATTGTACGGTACCACACACAAGGAAAATGTGGGGGAAACGGAGAAAAATGAAATGACACCCTACAAGAAAGCTAAGGAATTTGGAAAAACTATGATCTCAAGATGACTTCTACTTCCTTTATTGATAACGAGAAAAAGGTTGAGGTTAGTACTCCTAATGTCGATGGTGTGTGTTATTACACCATTAGTTATGTTTCAATTTAATACTCTATGACGCTCATATAATAGAAACAATATCATGCGACCGTAAACAAACACCTTATAGGTGGAAAAAAACCTTATAAGGCGTGTATGGTTAAGCGGGTTATATAATACGTCAATAGTGTGACTAGTAAGAGCGGGTGTTTGTTTAAACATATCTCTTATACTTATATTTGGAGTAAATTGCACGAATCGTCCCTGAGTTTTGCTCAAATTTTACGTTTCGTCCCTGGGATTAAAATATTACAGGTTTAGTACTAAGGTTTAAAAAAACACGTTTCGTCCATGGGTCTAATGGCCGTTAATTAATTCCGTTAACTGGCTGCAAAATGACCATTTTGCCCTTCTTCTTTCTCATTCAACCTCATCTCAACCACCACAAGCCACAATGATAGATTTTGACGATGGTAGAAGAGCTTCCGAGCTGAGCGAAGATGTCTTGGAGATTATTGACGATGGGGATGACGTTGTGGCCCCAGAGGAGCGACGTTGGAGGTGGATGGTGATGATGGTGGTGGCTGTTGAGGCGTTGAGGGACCGATGGTTCGTCCGACATTGGTGTGGTGGTGATTTAATGGTGAGATGGAATTGTATAGGGTGGAACTAAAACCCTAGAGGTGGGGAAGTGGGGAGGAGGTGTGGGAAATTGTTTAGAGGAAAAAGATGGGGAACATTTTCGTCAAGCCAGAATAAGGTGTGGGTTTTGGAAGATTCTTGTCAAGCTAGAATGGGGTGTGGTGTGTGGTGATGGCTTGTGATGGAGGTGGTGGTGGAGTGGGGGTGGTATGGTGGTAGTGGTCGAGATGGGGTTGAATGAGGAGGAAGAAGGGCAAAATGGTCATTGCAGCCAGTTAATGGAATTAATTAACGGACGTTAGACCTAGTGACAAAACATGTTATTTTCAAACCTTAGGACTAAACTTGCAATTTTTCAATCACATGGACGAAAGGTGAAATTTGAGCAAAACTCAAGAACGATCCATGTATTTTACTCTTATATTTATAACTTTAATATGTAATGATAAATCATATTTAATAAAGAATCAATTATAAGAGACATATACGTATTGAGTAAACGTTAATTTCTAATCACTAATTTTTTTGTTCACTTACATTGAAAAGTAAATATACATATGCAATTTCTCATATCTATAATAAAAAAAGTGTTTATGTATTTCCATAACGATATATATATCAACAAAATTTATAATATGCATATTATTTAGTCAATTTTTTTTATTTCTTAGCCATCCATCTTATCTTGGTTTATCGTATATAAATATTGTTGACGTTCAATTGTTTGAAATTTTATATGGTTTATAACTTAAAACGGTAGTAGATAAAATAGATATTTGACTTTATCTTTAGATTCTTTTTTTAGATTTTATATGAGGGAGGTTCTCTAGGTTGTTACATAGATATGGGATATGCAATATATTAAATTGTTAAATATAGTTTGACTTGTATTTATAAGTTCAATCTTCAAACCGAACTTTGAATTAGAGCTTTTAGTTAGATAGTTGAGTTGGAATTTTTATGTATATGCAAATATGATTAAAAAAATGGTTAATGTTCTGTTCCGAAATATAAAATAACTTTCGCATAGTTATTTATTTAATATTATTTAGAAAAAGGATATTTACGTATGTTTGATATAAAATGGCCCAATATCGTTTTTGTTGGAATCTTCGTTTTTTAAATAAAAGCTAAAATTCAGTTATAAAAACAGTTATTCTATATGAGAACTTATATTTTAACTCACTTTAAGTATAATAAAAATGTTTAATATCGTAATTAATATGTTAATTTTACTATCTTTAATAAACAAACGGAATGGAAGTGTTTTCAAACAGTTGATGCGTTACATACAAGTGTCTCAATGTGCCCCTTTAAATGAGGGTTTTTACACCTTTTTTACACCATCTTAGTGGCTACAGTCCTGGGCAATGGCTGTTCGCGCAGTTTGGCGAGGACTTGTGTTTGTTGCCATTGCTAGCGGTCGTTTCATCCAATGATCATTATAACGACGGTAGTTGTACAACTTCCATTGCCATCGCCGCTAACTATGGCTGTTATATTGAGTTGTGGCCGTTGATCTTGTATCCGGCGAGGGTAATGTGATTTGTTTCTGTTGTCAGGACCGTCTCATTCGGCAATCCTCTATGGTGACGGTCACCATGCAACTTCTATTGCCACCACTGCCGACCCCCACGGCTTTCGTGATAGGTGGCTATTTGTGACGTTTGAAGTGAGAGATGTGTGATTGTGTTGCCACTGTCGGACGTCGTTAATCTGAACGTCGTTTATGGCGTCAACGACTATATAGCCACCTAGTGCAGTGGCTTAGTCCTGTCTTTCTTTGATTGCCTTCTTTGTTCTCGGTTTTGCACTTTTTAGGTTTTTTCATCGATGGCTACTTGAGGTTCTTTGATGCTTTCAACTGTTTAAATCATATTTTTAATTAGTGAAAAACGATGCGGAGTGGTGTTTGTTGTGTTTGACTCAATGACAACGAGCATTGGCTCATCTGAGAGATCTGTCTACATCCCTAACATTATTTCGATTTTATTTATTTTGACTATAATTATGCATTGGTTATATATGAGCTTGAGGGTTTTAGATGAATCGGTTTTGTTGTTTGATATTGATGGTGGACCATAATGGTTGTTGGAATTAGATGGGCATGCCCTCATCTAAATCTCGATTTCACTTGAAATCCGAAAATTAAGTTTTGTTCTATTGCTACATATTAATGCTAAACCTTAATGTGTTTGAGTATTAAGGGCTATGATGATGAGCTTTCACTCATCTGAGCCACTAATAGCATCTACCAGGTTATACTATTACTATAAATACTATCTTTAGTAAACCAATGGAATGAATAACGTTTTTAAATAATTGATGCGTTATGTACAGGTGTTTTATGTACGTATGTACCATTTTTTATGCATCATGTATAAGGGCTTATGCAACTACCTTATTTTTTTCAATCTTGTAAAATAGTCCGATGCGACCGTGTTTAAGCGATCCCTCTTAAATAGGTGGTCGGTTATATGTAATGTGAAAAGGCGACGATGAAAATGAAATTATTGTTGTTTGGCGTGGCATCGTCTTTGTATTTCAGCCACAATTGGTCAACTATTCTGAGCCTTTGCTGCCTAATAATCTAATTTGCATGTATTGATTGTCGTGTATGTATTATACATTATCGGTGAAAATCGCGCGACGCGTGATGCGAAAAATGCCAAGTTAATATTATTTGCATTAATTAAAAAGAACCACTACATGTGACGAAAAAGTAAAGTACTAAAAAGATAAAAATGCATTAGATGACAACATCATACACGATAAAGTTGATGTCTTTTTTAAAAACTATATAAAGATATTTCACAATCTATAAATGAAACCATATACATAAGTGCTTACGTACTTAACGGCATCGGGTTATATTTCCTTATTACATTTATTTATTGATAAAGAAGCAATTCGAGATGTGAGAAAATTACTTATTTGACGTGATTATTCATTTGTTGAGCTTAATTTATATAAGTGTCTTTATCATATTATACTTCTTTCCGTATAAATAATACTCATATTCTGTTTTAGTTTATCCTTAAGTATATGTCATCTTTTGAAGGTATATTTCTGAATTAATTTCTTTACTTATGTTTGATCGCCATGGGATGTTGGGCTCGTGGTGTATAATCTAGAAAAAAGTCATGCTAAAATCAAGTGAACTCGCTTCGACGCCTATTTTAGCACGTGTCTAAGATAGGGGTTGTGTATCAATACACGGGATAACATGTCTGGTTTCTCGTATAAACCACCATGTAATAGAGAGAATATCACATACGAATATATCCTGTAAAAATATATGTGCGAGTTTTTTTTTGTTTTTTATTTATCAAGTGATTTATCTCTATGACCATCATAGTGTGCGTTTCAAACTTTGCGCTACATAGTACATGAAGAGTACTGAGTCCAAACGAACAAATTCATGGGTAGGTCTAACCCGCCGAAAACACTTGTTAGACAAGGACAACGACGTTGTTAGGACACTTGATAGTAGCAGATATAAAAGCCCATGACCTCACCCGTCATAGCTCTCTTCAAAGCAACGACTGGCCCACCTGACGGGTGCATGGAAACGGGTAGCACACAAAAAAAAAATATACCTTTATCACCATCAAGATAAAACATGCCCCAAAGTTTGTCTCACGCGGGACCCACAACATTCTAATGGAAAGCAGTACGAGGAAAACTAATTCAAATACTATAAATAAAATAAGAAATGTAGCATGTCGTGTTCTCTCAACTTCACAAATAATAAGGCACTAATGATTTTTTTATCGATAATATTTATTCTCACATCGGGTTAATCATAGAAAAAATCCCTTCCTATTCCTCTATGGTGCCTTAGCACGCTTGTTACTGTGCATGTAGACTCAAGATCTTGCTATTCATTCCCACCCACTAGTATTTACGTTAACTATACACTGTAATATGATAAAATACTGAATAATATTGTTGAACAGTTAGGTTACAATATATAGATATAGCAAGTAACCTAGAGACCTAACTGGGCTCGTGGGCTCATTCTAATCAAACTCTAATAATATATTCTAATATTCCCCCTCAATTGTAGCGGAAGTAACCGTACACTAAGACTGAAAAACAAAAAAAAACATAAATTTATAAATAATAAAACATACTTCGATCGACTTGACTCTCCAAACTATTGCTAAAAACAGTATTGTGCTTAATGTTGTCATCCATATTTTGATTGATTGTGCTATCTATAGTTAGTTTGATACTTCATGGTCTTGATTCTTGGAATAATGAGTTGAGACCCGGCGACCGTAGTCGTTGGCGATATCTCAAGGCTAGTAAGCGGCACTCTCTTGGATCTGTAGATCAATAGATAACAAAAGTAGATATAAATATAAAAAAAGCAAGATCGGTGACAGTGGTCAGGTGGCGGTCTTTTGGATCCGTAGATCTAAAAATAATAGAAATATTTAATCAAACTGTAGTTTGAGATTGTTGGCCATGAACCGTGGTCCTTGATGCGGCTAAAACACCGATAAATGAAAAAATAAAAAGAATAAAGAAAACATAGTGACCGCTACAAATTGGGAGCCATATCCACAAACAAACCAAGAGAATGGATGTGAACAAACCAAGAGAATGAATATGGGTAATAGGTTTGAATCCTCAACCGATAACGAAACTTTATTAAAAATAAACTAGAAAATAGATAGAAATGAAACAGAAGACGAAGGTGGGACAGGGAGGCGGAGGTGGCGGCACACCGCCATGTCTAGGGTTTGAACTCGGTGGCGACGGTTAGGGTTTGTATGTTTTTGTGGTGGGTGCAGCGGAAAAGAAGGTAACCAACACCTAAGGCTCTGATACCATGTAAGATAGTAAAATACTGAGTAATATTATTGAACAGTTAGGTTACAATATATAAAGATAACAAGTAACCCTAGAAACCTAACTGGACCCGTGAGCTCATTCTAATCAAACCCTAATAATATGTTCTAAAATACACATCTTAGCGAGGTTTTGTGTTACGATTTATGTGTATTACTGTGTTTGTAATGGGTTTTAACTTTCTATTGCATATAAATGAACATTTTGTTTACAATGAAAACCTATTCAATATTAAACTTTCTATCGTATATCTAGCTCATACAGGAATATACATTAAAGTTCTTGAGTGGATTTTATGCATTTACGACCTTTATCCCAATAGTGAAATTTCTAAAGAATCTTGAATCATATAGTGGAGTAAGCACGAGTTTTTATATTCTTTAGGTGTTTGTGTTGCTAGAATAATGTTCAAGTTATTATTGATCCTTGATTTGAAAGCAGAATCAACATTTATGTTTATGTCAGAAGTCAAATGATGTTTATGTTTCAATTTGAAGAGTTTTAATGATACTTAATACAATATCTATTTAACATAAAGTCATGTTATGTGATTACCCTTTTAGAGAATGGTTTTCTTCTACTAAACTTTCTGTATGTATTCTCCTAATATCCTTTTGTATTGTTTTTATGAGAAATGAATGGGAATTGGGACATTACTAGCCATTTGCGGTACTAAAAAAATTAAAGATTCTCACAGTGCTCATTTCAAACCATACGCTCTGATACCACAATGGTGGATTGTTGGAGTATGAAGAGCTAGCTTGAAAGAAACAATTATACCGAAGAATGGTACATATCTTATTGAATGAAAAAGATACCTTTTATATAGACGTATAAACTGTCAGAACACAAAAATCTAAACTTTATATTTCTTAAGCATGCATTGATTAAGAAGTCACATTTGGTCATTCCCAACTTTATATGTTTCTTGAGTTAGTTTGAATACAATCAATTTTATCTTCTGATGTATTATTAGAGATTCACTCTTGAAAAATTTGGTACAACTGTAAGTTACAAAAATCATTTTCATTTCTTCCTATTCATGCACCACTTTCATTCTAATCTGTATGTGCAGATCAATTTCTGATTTAAATGGAGAAGGATCATTGTTTCCAAATCTAAGTAGCATGAAAAAGCATGAAAAAGTTGTAAGTAATTGTATGCCAAATATAGAAATCTTTCACTCCCGAATATTTAACATTTACACGACCTGACGTAAGATTGGACTCCTCTCACGACCGTCCATCTTGCGGGGGGATGTTAGACCCAAAAATAACCCGGTCGATAAACCAGGTTCCAGCTCACCGATTTAAATTTGAATTTGTGTAACTACTCATTTAATTTTTTTATTAAATTTGGTATTCATTGTTTGCTTATTCTTAGGGATTGATAGCTTTTATTTACGAATGTAATTGTCTTTCCTTGTTCTATATAATCTTCTCTTTCTCAATGAAAATAAACAATTGAGTTTGATAATTCTTATAATTAATACCTTGATTGATAACTTGGATTATTATTAGATATGATTGATAATATAGTGAATTGATTTAGATTTTGTTTCAAATTTGTTGTGAACCTAAACAGTAAAATTTTGATCAAACCAGTAAAAAACTCCTCGTGATACACATAGGATCACCAAATAAGTTTGAACCTTTTGAACAAAAAAAATTATGAGTCCTTGAATGTATACGAACAAATAATGTCATTTACTAAACGCTCACGAACATAAATGAAATAAACAAACTTTTCTACAAACAACTTATTTACTGAGCATCTGTTTCGTTTAAAGCCTACTCAAATCGACTATAATGCAGTAGATCGATTCAGCCTAAGGAAATGATGCTATATCAGTTATTGATGGAAATTAAATAATAAATCTAATTTAACATTAAACTGGCCTATTAGCTCAGTTGGTTAGAGCGTCGTGCTAATAACGCGAAGGTCGCAGGTTCGAGACCTGCATGGGCCAAAACTTTCTATTTTTTCATAATATTTTGTGTCTTAATCGCTGTTCATATCGTATGATTAATCGATTTCATCATTCGCTTATTTTTGTTCATCTGTAGATGGTAGATTCTTCAATGATCAGATCTTGAGTTTTTGTAAGATTCATCTCTAATCAAAGCATATGCAAAGATGTTAAATTTTGTTGGATTTACACACAATTACTGTCAAAGAATGATTATCTTTAATATAAATGTAATTATCAAATTCCATTGAGCATCAATTTCTCACAAATTAGCAATAAGCTACTGCATAACATTCAATCAAAATTCAAACCCCTCAACCAACAACATCACAAAACTTTCAAACAAACAAATAAAAAAAGCAACTTTAAACACCAAAATGCAATTCAAACTTCAATCAGAGCTTGTAAGTTTGAATCTTGAACTTCATTTCCAACATACTCCTTCACAGCATCCCTCAAATCATCAAACTCATGACACTTTGCAAAGAACCCACTCATCAATCTCTTCAACTCATCATCTTCAAGATCATCAACAAACGGTTTAATCGGAATCGCATTCTCCCTCTGCAAGCTATAAGAATTAGGATTATCGTCAACAATCACCCCCTTCTTCAGATCGCGCCCCAAATTCGACAAATCTTTAACATACTTCCCATCGAATTCCCTACACGAGTTCCGATACAGTCTATGAGAGATCAAACCCCCTTTATCCAATACATCCAACACCAAAGAAGCATACTCCTCAATCCCAGCAGTGAAAACCACAATCTCAAACTTGTTTTCGCTTAAAAACCGAAGAAATTCATCGACAAATGGGCGTTTAAGCACGTAAAAAACAACCCTTTCGCCATCTAGCAAAGGGTTCACTACAAAATCAAAATGTTTGGGACGAATGAGCCCCGAGGCGGGGATCGAGTGGATTAAAGTTTCATCAAGATCAAGAACCACAGTCTTGTTTTTCGGCGAAACTAAAGGGGGGAGGGGGGTTAATATTGTGTCCTGAAAGAGTGATCTTCGGACGGAGGCGATTGGGTCTTGGGCGGAGAGTTTCTTGAGCACTTTGTAGCCTTTCTTGATGGAGGATTTGCGCGTTGGGGTCGCGATACGAACAAGTTTTGAGAAGATCTTGATGAGGCGACGGTGGCAGGTGTAGATCGATTTGTTGATGGAGGCGACGACGACGGAGGCGGTCTTGGTGGCGGTGGTGATCGGAGTCTTTTTCCGGCGGCGGAGGTGGTGGTGGTTGGCCGGAGATCCTCTGGATCTTTTGGGTTTGGACACCATGTTTTTGGGTGTTTTGTGAGTGTTTGAAAATTAGGGGTTTGAAAAGAGTTGATTGTTGGGGGTTTAATGGAGATTTGAATTTAGGTTCGGAGTAACGGTCGGAAAATGGTTAGGTTCGGTACCGAAGCAAATGGTGTTTTTTTGAAAGATAAAGATGAAAAGAGAGTAAAGAAGTACAGCTGGAATTTTATGAGATATGTTATCTTGAGAAATATATGCATATTTTTTTACCGCGGTGATCATGCAAAAGAAATATATATATGCATATTAATATTAAAGCTGTGTTAATAAGCCACGATTTGAGGTCCACTTAGAGCATTCACAATTCGTTCCTTCAATTTATGTGAGTGTATTTTTTGTATTATATGGTATGGTTATAAGTGGTTGTGAGTGAAAGATATGATAAATTTACTGTTCAATCTGTATTTTGAGGAAACACTGTTCAAAACCCTATAATGTTTTTAAAATATTTTAAGTGGTTGTGAGTAGAGGAGAGAGAAAAAGTAATGATAAAGTTGAAAAAAAAGAGAAAAAATAGTGATTTTCAGTGTAATTATATGGATAAAGATAAATAATAGGTTGTGAATGCTCTTATAACCTAAATATTAACCTAAAATTTATAAATTTTACCATAATCTTAAATATTTCTCATCTTCTCTTACAAAAATTTACATTATACTTTCAAAAAAATAGATCATACTAATAATTCTTAAAATCCCGAGCTCAAACCTCTAAAATATATAGACAGAAGGTGTGTTCGGGTTCAAGTGAACCGGCACCTTCTACCCAACCGTTCAACCCACAACCACCGCGTACAACCGATTGGTTTCAAAATCCTTACTACTCCCTCCAACCATCGATCTACCACCCAACTATGCCCACGTTTCAAAACCCATCATAGATTTCTGACTACAATAACATCCCAAACATTTTTCAAAACCCATCTCAATACGTACAAGAAGAAAACGAATCATTCGATGATCTTCAAGTTTACAAAAGCGAAGATGAAGATATTCGTGTCGAAAAAACACCAGCACTGAAATCTAAGTCGAAAAAAAAATCGACAACCCGGCCAGCTAACAAGGCTTGGGTGAAAATGAAGATGAGCCATTCATAAAGAGTTGGATATATGTATCCAAAAACCCTACAATTGGAGATCACTAAAAAAAGTGGCTCGTTTTGGATAAAAGTATTTCGACATTTCACCGCTATCGTTGGTTCGACCAATCGAACCGTTGATCAACTAAACTCAAAGTGGGAAAGAATGAACCACACGATAACTTGTTTTAACAGAATATATAACCAAATGGTAAATTTATTACTTTAACATATATATTTACATTTTATATTTATAAATTTATTTTTTGTGTAACTAGTTTTTTTGTTTTTAAAAATATAAAAACATCATTGGACGAGTGGAAGTAACGATGCGGATATCGTTCTAAAAGACTTAAACGAATACAAGAAGTTTACGAGCATCAAGACGTGGAAGGTGGTAAGAAACCACGCGAAATGGGAGTCGGTGGATATTATGACTTTGGAGTTTGGTACTCAAATAACAAAGAGGAGTAAAACTTCAAAATCGGGCCAATAGTAAGCTCTAATGAGCCGGTTCAAGCCCCCTCCCCGACCTCAACAAGAACGCCACACCAACCGGGCCGAGGCGCAAAGGCAAAATGAGGGGGAGTCTAATTCTTCAAGCAAAGCAACGTTGATTGAGGCTGTTAGCGAGTATAAAGCGATGTGTGAAAAAGAAATAAAAGAAGAAGAAAAAGAATGAGAAGCACTTCACATGAAAGTAACTGAATCTAAATTAGCATTTCTCAGACTTACAACAAGTGACGTTACTTTGCGCAACGTTAGATTGGGACATAGAGATTTTTCTTAAACCACATGACGATATCCCCGAACCAATGTTTAACGTAGCTTCTCATTCAAGGTGATTTTTTGTTTTGACCTTTGTAATCCTTGATTTCTTTAGATTCTTCTAATGTTGGACTTTGTGATTTACTTATTTGGTTTGGCAATATTGATTTTCGCTGATTTAAATTCCTAATATTTGATTTGGGAATTTTTAACACTGGTCGATTTAGGCTGCCCTATTAGTTTTAGACAATGTACAATATTACTTTTTGTGATTTGTAAATTGGTGTTTTGGTGTTTACTATTTAGGCATAGTAATTTAAGAAGTTTGCCTCGAGTGATTTGACTATTTGAATTGGTATTTTGGTGTTTACTCTTTAGGCATGATTGCATACGTTTAAACATACAAAGTATATGATTTAGAAAAAAATCATTCCTTCAACCAAAAATGTTTTAATATGTTATTGTCGGTCCCAAGACTTGATGAAAAAAGAAAACTTTTATCAATTTTGTGTTTAAAAAGCGCATCATTTTTTTATATCAATTGGGGCCCTTAAAATTGTAGAGTTGGTCCTGCCATCTACATCTCTGCTTTTATTTTAATAAAAATTAAATATTTTTATTTTCTCTAAATTGGTAATGATGCCAAATCATAACCTAATTTAATTTAATTTAAATAAAATAGTATATGCATACATGTGCACACTGAGTAACCTAGAAAGTTGTAATCCTTAAATGTCTTTTTCTTTACAAATATGCGACTCTGGTTCGTAAGATAGGTGTTATCTTAATCGGATCCACCTATCAGTATTCTAGCTGGGACCGTACCCCCAAACCCCTTAAGAGGAAACTCATTGCTAAAAAAATCTACTGGCTCAACTCTAAGTATTTTCCTCAGAATGATACTTGAACTCATGACATTTTAATATTTACATATCATAAGTAACTCATCTTAACCAGTTGGGCTAAGAATTATTGGTTGTAACCCTTAAATAACTAACTTACTAAAATGTTACGGTTTCTAACAACAATATATAGATTTTCTAATATAAATACATAAGAGATTGTATTTTTTAGGATTTGAACCTTCAAATCGTTTGATTGTAGGATACACCACTTAGACATAAGAATGTCTAGACTTGAAATGGTATTTGAGATGCATATGATAAGTAAAAGGATACGTTCATTCATTATATGCTCTTCGTTGATCACGTAATGGGAGTGGAGTTTTATTAATGGCGATAATCGTTCACTGCAGTGAAATGTGTCCTAGACGTTGCACGAGAAGGGTAACAAGGGACATGGGTGGCGACACGAGGTGGACTTAAGTTATGGTCTAAGGTTGGGTTCCAAATAATCCTTGATCCATGCCTTCATCTCCATTGGAAAAAAAATTCACAAGGGTGGAGACATGGATTGAATTGTTCTTTTTTTTTTTTTATAATAGTCAACCTCATTTATAAAACGGTGAAATAGTTATGTTTCACATTTATCAGAACTTCTTTACGAATGTTAATGTTACAGTCTAGAAGTGTTATAAAACTGAATCAAAAAATACCAAAACTGATTAGTTTTGAAAGTAAAACTTCAAACCAGTTATTTTTTTCAGACCAGAAGAATCATTCATGTTTACCTCTCTATCTTATTTAAACATATATTTAGTCGTTTCAGTGGTTTAAGCTTGTTGTGTTGTTAGCTGTCTTTGTTGTTTTTCACATTAATTTTGGACTTTGAGTGCCTAGATTTAAAAATTCGTAGAAAGAGATATAAAGTGTCGGGTTGTGTTTTTGTAGTATGTAACAAGTTGCAGTTTTGATTTTAGTGTTTGAATCATTGGATGCACGTGTATATATGTTTATATTGGGTCCACCTTTCTTGATGATAATGGCATGAGGAGCATAGTCACCATAGGTTGTGGGGTGAGAAGAGAGATACATGTCGTATTGTCGTCCGTGTGAAAAAGAGGTCGTCAGCAACGCATGTCCAAGTTGACTAGTATAATAAGCGTGTTTCAAGAATCAAGATTGTCATGGATGCGTATCTTGTAAAGACGGATTTATTATAAGGTGAGAAAATTACAAAAATAATCATCTTCGTAATTATGTTATAGCAACAAGGGAGTGTAAAGCTAATCCATGACAATGTGTTATGTATCATGTGCATTTTACTTAACCTTAATAAGGTTTGGTTTGGTAAGAAAAAGTAGGCGCGCGACCAAAAAGGCGTGTATCTCATGAGTAGAGGGCTACGGACATGAATTTCTTCTAACATGTCTATATATGAGATCCTTCACACTAGCTTATCCATCCTCATCCCCATAATTAATTTTTTTTTAAAACAATTTTCTTAAAAATTCTATTCATTTTCTAAATATCTCTCTCTCATAAGCTTCCCATATCTATCCTACTCCGATTAAACAATGCTTAATTATGTATTTTTTATTATTTTTTGTTTTCCACTTACAACCACTTACAAAAATACACTATATTAGATTGAGGATGGGTCGTGACCTTCAAATATAAGAGATTATTATAATCTCCCCTAAAATTATAAAAGATAAAGACGAAGATAGACAACCTGATAGAAATTTGTGGATGGTAATGTGAATACTCTCAGAGCCCACGACTACTTTCACGTGGATTATTTTGTAAGAAAAGTAAGACCTAACCAGGTCCCATCTTGACCACGTGATTACACCAACAATCACAAGCTACACCCTTACACAACACACATGCATCATGCATGCTTCCGTTATCCATTTTCCCACTTGTCCTCAACGCTCCAAACCCATTTTCTCATTATTATAATAATCTTTCCCCATTATTCATTCATATATCATTTTTCATCTATTTTAACTAAAAATATCTTCAATTTTTAATGAAAACAGAAAGAAAAAGAAAACTACAATTCATCAACTATATATAAATATACCACTGTTATATTTCTCCTTTTCTGAATATTAAGGAAATTAATAATAATATTAATAATACAAGAAGT
This sequence comes from Flaveria ramosissima, assembly GCA_025215565.1. Taxonomy (NCBI): domain Eukaryota; kingdom Viridiplantae; phylum Streptophyta; class Magnoliopsida; order Asterales; family Asteraceae; genus Flaveria; species Flaveria ramosissima. Next base: position 44,746,361 of record CM046032.1, on the reverse strand, counting down.
AACAAAAATTAACTCATACTACTTTTGTATCTAAATCTACATTGTTATAAAATCACAATACCTTTGAATTCTTTTGAAGCCACCTACACCAGAAACCAAATCAATCAATTCTTCACTGCTTTTATCTGCAAAGGGGATAACGAGTTAGCAACTCAACTAACCTGACCTGGACCCGTTTCAAGATTCGACACGTTAGCCAATTCGGCTGGTAAGATTACCTAGTACTCGGGTTCCCAAGCGTAAGCTCGAGATCATCAGAAACACATTCCTCGTGGATCCTCTCTCCTTCCCATGGTTTCACTATACCTTTCATGTTACTACCAAAAGCAAACTCAGATGAAATCACATCAGACATCGGGATATCAGCTGTCTGGTCAACGCCACTATTCACTGCAGGAGAGCATGTCCCACTTTGACCCGGGGTCCACATCCGGCCCGAAAGCGCCTCCTTGAATCCAAACGGATGTTTCGATGAAACAAGGCTGAATGTGGGTGATGAAGGCCCTTCTTGTGGGGTCTGCACACCTGATTGCCACCCTGAGTCGGGTGGTGTTTGGATTCCAGGTATATGAAAGTGCGGGCTGGGCCATACCGAGGTTCTGGTTTGATCATCAATGTCAGTTATTCGTGGAGTCTGACACGTAGGTGAGCTTAAGGGAGGCGTGACTGGCGCGCTTACTGAACCACCGGCTATATAGAGATGGTGTGGGAATTTGGAAGAGGATGAAGTGGATGACAGATTTTTTAGCCATGGGATAAGAGAATTAGGGTCGGGGTTATTGTTAGAAGCATAAACGGTTGAGCCAGGGCTAGGAATGGATGATGAAGTCGGGCTGAAGTTGTACGAAGAAGCATTCGGGCTTGGTTGGTATGACGAGCATGGGCTTGGTGACGCTGATCCACCCATAGTTTCTATACGTTCAACAGGTTTACAACCCTACAAAGATTAAATTTATACACATAAAAAAAGGAAATTAGTAAGCTGAAAATGTAACAGGTACAAAATGTCACCAACTTATATTGAAGAAAGATCTTGATTCAAACTCTATTAGTCAACCATCTAAGCTGTCCTTCAATTGCCACTAAGGATCAAAGAAAATTACCTACTTTTCCTATAATCAAAAAACAAACTGAAGACACAAAATAACAAGTACTCATGAAAGTGGAGAATCAAAATTAGTGTCTTTTAACATGCATTTCTTTAGAAAAGATGTAGGTCCAACTTTATTATCAATAGTCAACCCAACAAAAGCTCAAATCACCATATCTAAACATGATTCTCCACCAAAAATTTAGGAGAATTCTATAATAACCACTCATATCAGACAAATATTGTCTACTTTGCCATAAGAACCTCACAAATTTATTTTTAGTTGCTAAAGTGGAGACTAAAGATCTCCTATCCTAGGATTGCCTCCACCCAATAACACTTAACCGTATACTATCCTCTTATTAACAGTCTACACGTCCTAACCGCATTGATGGTATTTCAGGGAGACATTTCTTATGAATACAACATGTCTCATGTCTACTATAGTTATGGGATTTGCTCGGATATTACAATAAAATGATGAAAATAACCCCAAAACAAGAATTTCTAATTTTTAGTGACTAAAGTGGAGACTATAAAAATCTCCCATCTTAGGATTGCCTCCACCCAATAACACTCAACTATGTACTACCCTCTCATTCACAATCTATTCGTCCAAAACGCATTGGTGGTATTACAGGCAAGACATTTCTTACGAACACAGTATCTCTCACATCTACTATCAATATCGGATTTGTTTGGATGTTACAATAAAACTACAAAAACAACCCCAAAACAAGAATTTCTAAATTTTCCCAGGATATTTCCTTCTCCCACTACAAATTTGGAGAATTATTACTTATTTATGAGTTATGACTACAATCAATAAGGTTCTCTGAAAATGACAAGGCATGCTTCTATCTCTCTCACATATACCGTACAAACATGGGTATAATCAATGCTCTTTCTTTATTATTAATGGAGTTAAAGCTCACGGAACATAACCTCAAATTCTACTGTACTCCACTCTGTAAAATTCAAAGCTTATGAAGGGAAAATCAACGGTACAAATGGTAATCTTATTGTCTAATCACAGGAAACTGTCTAAATTAAAATATTATGAAAACTGTTGTGTTCCGTGCGCCTTCACATGGACACATATCAGCCAAACGATACTGTTGGTGCTAGCATGCGCAATATGCTCAGCGAGCACGTTAGCTTGTCGGTGATAACGACAAATCTCCAGATCCCTTAGCAAATTAGCGTTCATACTGATCCTATTGTTTCTCTTTCTTCCTCACCTGCTAACGTGAGCCTCGAGACCATGGCGTACGATAGCACTAATTTCATTTCGATTGATTCCAGAAGGTAATCAAAAACTTAGATCTAAGACTACTAAAGTGTTATTAATCTTAGGTTACTAATCTCAAATCGATCGATGATCAATCATTAACGAAAGCTATATAGATCGATCACAAACTCAAAATAGCAGATGATCTAGAATAATAATCACAAAACTGTTTTGCTAACGTGCGCACCACAAAAATACAATCGAAACCGAGAGAATCAACTGATATGCCGATGAACGATCTAGAACTTCACAAAACAGCTTTGCTAACGTGCGCCACCACAAAATCACAATCAAAACCAACAGAATCAACTAAAAACGACGATAAACGCTACAATACTCACAGCAAACGATCTAAAACAATCACAAAACTGCTTTGCTAACGTGCGCACCACCAAATCACAACCAAAACCAACAGAATCAACTAAAAACGACGATAAACGCTACAATACTCACAGCAAACGATCAACAACACTCACAAAACACTTTGCTACCGTGCGCACCACCAAATCACAATCAAAAGTAATTCAAAACCGATAGAGTCAAACGAAAACAACGATGAATTCCGAATTACCTTACGATAAGTGGTTCCGTCTTCTTCAACGATCCATCCAGCTTCATTACACAGGGCTTTCAACACCTCGTTATTATCACAGTGCTTCGGAAGCTTATAGTTTCCGTAAACCCTAAGTCCGGCGAATATCTTCGCGGCGATCGCTCGTCGTCGCCTCTCTCTCCGCTTATTATTCTCCCTCTCCTTCCACGTCGGCATTCTAGTCCCCGACGTCATCCGTACGTATCAATTACAGCTCCGGCGAACAATAAGTTACCAACGGTGCCGGAGAAAGTCGCCGGCCGGCGGAGGGTGTGGTGGTGATGGTGGTCAAAGGGAAATAAAAAAATGAAGGGAGGGGGGGTGTTTGGGTGTTATGAGGTGAAGTTTTATAGTTTATATGATATAGAATTATGGATTGGGGTTGTTGGGAGATTGCCATTGGAAATGGGGTTAATTACGGAAAAGCCATTGAATGGTTCAAAGGAATCCTGAAAAGCGGGTCCGCGCACGTGGAACGTGTTTAGTCTTTTCAAACAAACAAGTCTTTCGTGGGGGTGGAAACGGTGTCGTTTTGGAGTTTCGTGTTTGTTCGGTTGCTAGAATCTTTGTAATAAGGATTGCAATTTATCATTTGGAGAAATCCGATAGTGTAATATATAAATTAGAGTTAATTATAGTATTTTTTTAGTTTGGTCATATTGTTATTTTCATACAAAATTATATATATATATATATATATATATATATATATTTTGCATTTGGCTCCTTAAGTTTTGGGAGTTTTGTTATTTTCATTCAAAAATACTGGCTCCATTGTTTTAAAATGTTAAATATTCATCGTTAAAATGATACTTACAAAAATTATATATATTCTAATTACTAACATTTATGTACAAATTTTAATGCACATAGTATAACAATTTAACTTTTTGTAAAATTTTATTTCAAACCCCAATACTTTTACATTTTTACAAATTAACCCTTATGATTTTTCACTTTCAATTTTGTTCCCCTATATTTTTCATATTTTACAAATTTTCCGTTTACATGTTGGTAAAAATTTAGAGAGTTACGCGTCAACATTGTTGCGTCTATTTTTACCGGTTTAACGTCCACGTCACAACGTGTGGGTCCAACATCGTCTTAGTTATTGTTTTTAATGTTTTATGTTTCACGTGCGAGGTTTGACGTTTTTACGTCTACTTTCCATTCGGTTTTATTTTTTTTATTTTTTTAATACGAGCTTTCCGGTGTTGGTGGTCGCTGACAGTAGTGTGATATTGGTGTTACATGGCATGGTTTTACGCCCCTGCCGCAACGCGGATGGCTTAATTCTAGTTTTTATTTAAAAACGAAATCCTAATTTATGTTTACGTGTTGCTAATAAAAATTTTTACTATGTAATTTATGTTTTTGGACGAAAATGATAATTATTTCAAACCTTGAGGAGGAAAATATAAGAAAAAATATTTTTTTGATGAAAATAACAAATATGATCAAAACACAGGGAGGAAAACGATAATTAACTCTATAAATTATGATAAACTAGTCTTTTAACTCCCGCACATTGCAGCGGCATCATACATGACGTGACAAAACATGTAGGTTACAATCCATCTAACTCGTTTTGAAACTAACGAATTTGCACTTTGGCTATTGAAAAAGAATTTCTAGAATGATTTGATTATGAAAATTTCATTAACGAATTTGCATCATATAAGGCTAGAAAAATAATTTTAATATAAACATATATACGTACACAATATATAATTAAAAAAATTAACTTCGCCAACTATAAACGTATTAGTTTATTATTACCGGTCCCAATCCCAGATAAAGGAGGAGGGTTTTAATAAAAAAAATTAGAAAAGAGCCGATTTTTTTAGTTCGATTGTGGCCCAAAAACGTTGAGCCGGCCCTGCTATTAATGTGTTATAATTCTATAAAACTTTAACATACGACATTAAGAATCAGATCATCAAGTTAACGAGTCAACTGATTACATAATAACTATAACTTAACCACCCTACTTATTACGCCAACTATTTCCCTCAAAAACAACCTAATTATTGGAACAACAATGTTGACATCTTTTCCTATATGGAAAAAGGAAGTTTGGCGCCGATCTAATTCTTTGATTTGCATACGGACCGATTGGTAGAAGGGTTGTGTTATACAAACATCATTTTTTTGTTATTAGACACCCTATTGTCTCTATCTCTCTTCATGTATCTATATGTATATAGAGAGATAAATATAATAAAAATAAATAGGGTGTATCTATAACATACCCGTTGTGAGAATAAGGAATATCTATGGACCAGAAGCTTAATTTGCTATTTTAAATTTAAGTTTCACATTTATTCAAAGTATATTTTCATTTTTCTTTAATAACTATAAATCACATTAAAATCTAATAATCCAAACGATGGTGATTTATTGGCCGATTAATAATCTATATTTATTAGTTTATCCAATAATAATTTTAACTTTTATGTTTGTTGCCGTGGGCAATCTTAAACATATAGTTATCTCATGTAATAAAAAAATAAACTCGTAACATGCAAAATTAAATATATTTACTTAGCATTAGTACAAAAATGAGTGATGAAATTGTTATCCCATTGTCCTATGAAAGTTAGTTGATGCTTTCTTCGATGAAATAATAATAAAAACAACAACTAAAAAGCTAATAATAATTGTTAATCAAACAAAAAGATAGAGAGGGAGACACTTCGCAAGAGGTGAATTTTATGGTTACTATTGTTAATATTGATGATTTGTTGTTTCTATGTGTTTATTTTTCCAACTTTGAGGCGTGAGTTTTATTTTTATATTTTATTTTATACTTATACTATAGATCGTGACCGTGTTTATTTTTTAATTTTTTTTTAGTATTTATAAACGTACTGGTGTGGGCCCAAGTGTAGAGGAGCAAGCTATACTTTTTTTGAAGGCCCAATATCGTTTGTCAAAGGGGGTTTCACTGAAATGACCATAACTTGGGCTAGAAGTCTCTGTTTTGGGCCTGCGACCAGTCGAAACGACTGTTGGACCGATGAGTACGTTTTCTCAAACGCCGTAGGCGGTTTGGGTCATCGTTTCGGCTCGAAAACGGCTTATTTAATGAGTTATTTCACTTTTTGTCTTATTTTTAGATTTTGTTGGACTTTACATTTGGCCCAGGTTTTGGCCCATTTATGTTTTGCGGCTCATTCGACTTTTGGTTTGTTCTTTATATGCATGTAAGAAATGGGAGAAATAATTATTGAATATTAAAAAAACTTTTTTTTTCTCTGTATCACAGTGTGTGTTAGTGTGAATTCCTGATTATCAGCATTCTTTGTGAATCAACGATAGTTAGAAGAATTGTTCCTTGTATTCTCGTTGAATCAACAGTTTTAATTGTTTATCCTTTTGCTTCCGCATAAATCACATACTCCTCCGAAATGTTTCCCCTCTTTAAGTTGTTTTAATGAATTTAAAGCTCCGACATGATTATTTTTACAACATTTAAACATTAAACTCTTAACAAGTCTAGCTGTTATATTTCAACCCCACTAAAGGCGCTAGTGTAACTAATAAACTGTCCAAATCTCTTCGCATTATTATGAGACTTGTTGGGACCTCAAAGGAACAGTTGTTAGAGCGACACGTGGCTTCACCATTCACCGGAGTGAATGTGGGCTGTAGAAATATGTACAATGTATGCCCAATTTTATGGCACATGAATCTCTTCGCTAATTTTTGTTTTTTATTTTAAAAAACTAGGGGTGATTTAACAATTTTAGAGGCTCTAAACGAGATAAAACTATAAAAAAAATAAGGTTTTCTTCGAATATTTTATTGGCTCCACTCTGGCTTATAATATTGAGCGATATGACTACTAAAGGAAATAGGTCTATTTATATTTACGGAGCTTGAATTGTCGTATTGTGTCATATAAAAATATGAACATGATACTGTTTATACTTACAGAGTTTATTCAGTTGAATTATCGTATTATGTTATGTAAAAATGCAAGAAATAAAAACAAATAAAATGATGTAAACAATAAAAAAAATAAAATACAAAACACATAAGAATTAAAAATATTATTAGAAATATGTATAAAATAAAAGGTGAAGATACGGGGATCGAATTTGAGGCTCTTATACTAAGAGGTATACATGTGATCACTAAACCAAGAAAATGATTCTTTATAGAAACAATTAAATAAAAAACTTACATAAATATTACTTATATATCATTGTTTTTAAATGGTGGCATAAAAAAGTTATTAGCCTTAAGCGACGCTAATTTTTTAAAACTATAGAGTTGTCAGTGCAAAAAGCATATGATTTTCGGGTTAGGGTTCGTGTAATATTTCGGGTTTGGGTCAGGTTGGATCCGTCTACCCGTTTAGCACCACAATCGCCACATATATTATCCAAACCTTCTGAGGGTGTTTATGTAGTATCTCATAACATGAGGATAACTTTTGCAATGAATCTACAACATCAAGGGTTTAATAAAAATTATCCCAAAGGTTGTACATGTATGATGTACCTCTTCGAGAATATATAAATATAAAGTCGAAACATCCCACCGAAGCACATACGTCACTCCATTAACGTTTTCCATATAAAATTACCACGACATTCGAACATGAAATTCAACTTAAACCCACGTACAAGATCACCAATTGAAGCTCACCTCATTTGAACCAACGATTACCGATTCAGTCAACCAATTTCAAGAGAATTTGATCCACAAATGACCTCTGATTACGACATTTAGCAATCGAAGAACTTTCAATCTTTAATCTATTGTTATATATGTTTTCCACATAATTTGATAAATGGGTATTTGATTCGTGCATTGGGGGTGACGTTTGAAGAACCCTTTAAGCCATTTTGGATAACTTTTCGTTCAGGTATTTCGTTGAACACCTGGTGTGCGTTATCTTTATTTTTGTTTTTAAATGGATGATTTTTAGTTGGGGATTCTTTTGCTTTAAGTTTACGGAATCTTGTTGCTATTTTTGAGTGATTGATGTTTATTTTTGGTATGTAGTTGTTGGATTTTGAGGTGTGCTTATCGCTGATTCGTTTTCATCATGTTTTTGTTGTAGGAGTTGTTGCAGGGGTCAAATTTAAGCTTCTTACATCGATGTAGTTTGGAAATTGAAGTAATTTGATTGTTCTTGTTGTTGATAATCATGTTTAAAAGGTAGTAGGATTGAATTTTTCTTGTTCTTGATTTGGGTTTGATCAATCTTGAAGAGGGTTAAAAGTGTGTGATTTGTTGTTCTTCATGTTTAAATTGGTTCATGATGAATGATGCTCATGGTAATTCGAATGCTTTGCCCCCTTTCATTGCGAAAACATATGAAATGGTCGATGATCCTTCAACGAATTCGATAGTTTCTTGGAGTCGAAGTAACAACAGTTTCATCGTGTGGAATCCGCCGGAGTTTTCTCTTGAATTGCTTCCAAGATTCTTTAAGCATAATAACTTCTCTAGCTTTATCAGACAACTTAACACTTATGTAAGTAGCTCTTTCTGTTACAAAATTTGGTACATAAATCTTTCAGCTTTCTTGATCTTTAGCTTCTTTATGTTCATATTTTCTGTTATCTATCAGGGCTTTCGAAAAATCGATCCTGAGTTATGGGAGTTTGCAAATGAGGATTTCATTAGAGGTCAGCCACATCTGTTGAAGAACATCCATAGAAGAAAACCAGTTCATAGTCATTCGATTCAGAATCTTGCGAACAATGGATCATCATCTTCATCTTCTCCATTAACCGAATCAGAAAAACATCAGTACATAGAAAAGATTAACACCCTGCAGCACGAGAAAGAATCAGTGTCTAAACAGTTTCACAAACACCAACAAGAGCATGAGAGAATCAAATTTGCAGCGCGTGGATTAACAGATCGTTTAAAACGGGCTGCAAAGTTACAAAAAGACATCCTTTGTTGTTTAGATGAGTTCTTGCAGAAACCACATCTTGAATTTGAATTCACACCTCAACTGATGGAGAATAGAAAGAGGAGATTATCATTTGTGAACAATGATGATCAAGTTAGTCCCTTTAATATCGCGATTAGTGAGAATATAACTGTTGACGCGCTATTAGCATTAAACACAGAACTTGTAGAGCATTTGGAGTCCTCCATCATGTCATGGGAAGGTGTATTCAAGGAAGTTGATGATGCTTTTGAACTGCAAAAATGGTCAATGGAGTTGGATAACGGGCCTGTAAGTTGTGCAGATAGCCCGACTATTGACTACCCGTTGATCAACGTCGAAATGGGCTCTAAAGAAAGTGAGATCGACATGAATTCTGAGCCTGTTAACCCTGTTCCGGCTGAAGAAACTGGTGCTAACGACGTCTTTTGGGAACAGTTCTTGACCGAGAACCCGGGCGGGTCAACGGGTAGTAATGTAGGTGAAATGATGCATAAAGATAGAAAATTTGGGAAGTTTTGGTGGAATATGAGGAGTGTAAATAATCTTGCTGATCAGCTAGGGCAGCTTACTTCAGTAGAAAGAAGTTGATAGTAGTTAATTGTTTTAGTTTATATAATTTGTTATGTTATTAGTGTTGGTTAATACTGGTGGGGTGGTTGTAAATTTGGTGTGAGGGTTTATAGATATATTGATGAGTTTTTTTTTTTTTTTTTTTTTTTTGATGTTTTATAACAGATATGTTAAACGGTTCATGTTAGCGGATTGGCTGGTTAAATCCAACATAAACTCGAACATCATGTGAAAACAACCAAACTGACACAAACATGACCAATTAGGGTAACACGTTCACATATGTTGAAGTTCAACCATAATAATCGTTTGAATTAAACAAAACTTCTTGCCTTAACAAGAGTGATACTTTACGCGACGATACTACGAAAACAATGGTAGCATATAATTAAAGTAACGAGTTGAAATAATGCATTTATGAAATAAACATCTTTCTAGGGTTTCTCTATAGTCATTTCAGATAAAAGTTACATCTATCGTTATAAAATCATATGAGTTCTAAATCGTGTCTACTTTGCTTGCATTTTATGCTTCAATGTCATCAGTACAGAATAATAATATGCATGAAGGATCACTTGTGTCATCAATAAATCTATCTTTAGCTCAAAATAATCATATGTACGTGAAATGAACTTATGTAGCATTTTTTTCCCTTGTGTATTCGAGGCAGAATTAATAAACATAATATTCGGTTTTGCTATGAAGTATAGACAATAAGTATCCCTAATTCATCATTCAATGAAAAACTATACATAACGAAATGTATGAATAGCTTTTTATCATTGAAGGTGATCTGAACTTACCAGAGGTCTTTATAATCACATGATCAAACAATGTTCGTCGTTGCTTCATAAAGTATGAACCAACCACTCATGCGAGTAGTTGTGTAACATTTTCAACTTATCAAAACGTGAGAGCATGGCTAATAACAACATCGACCAAAAAGGGTGAGAGTACTTCAAGATTAGTGCTCGTGTTGGTTCATTTGCACCGGACCGACTCTCTTTAATGAGATGTGTCCAAGACAAGCCACCACGTTACAACATGCGTGACTTGAAAGACTATAAGGTAGGGCTATTCACGAGCCGAGCTGAAGCGAACGGACATTTGCTCATCCTTGGCTCGTTTCCAAGTTGATTGGCTCATTTACAACCGAACATAAAAACGAACGAGCATTTTCGAGTTTCCGGCCGAGTGTCGAGTGAGCACAAATGAGCGACAGTCAATTTATACAACTCAACTATCTAGTGTGACATTCGATCTATATTGCAATGAGAGGCGATAATAATATTGGGTCTTAGGTTTTAATGACTAATTAAGAAACAACTACATTTTATAACATAACATTTTCATGAATAACAATATATTTAGCTGGCGATGAGGCTAAGGCCTATAGCTGATGAGGCAAAGGCTATATGCTATCCAACATATTAAGTTAATTGATTTAATATGTATAAATATAATTGTATATTTGTATATAGTGGGTCAAATCCACTAAAGTGTTATGTATAAACTATATATATAATAAAAATTAAAAATAATGCGAGCCGATTGGCTCGTTTACAACTGAACATAAGTTCGTATGAGCATTTTTCGTGAAAGTTTTGACAAGCTTCGAGCGATCGGCGAGCGCTTTAAACAACCCTACTCCAAGGTATTCCGAAACATTTATATATATCATACTTTTTATAAATGATTATCCTGCGTAGCCAAATAACGTCTTGACAACTCCATCATAAAGGATAAAAAATGGTACACAATCGTGACTAAAACATTGTCCTTAATTATTGTTTATCTCCATGAGGACAACACTTCAATCCAATCATTGTACATTTGTTAAGTTTTCTCATAATTTATGTTCGGCATCGTGTTGGTGTTCATATTAGTTACGATATCAATTAATAGTGTGGTGTAGTATGACGTTATCAACTTATTAGAAAGTGAGAGAACTATTTTTTAAGAGCTTTTATACATTCTCAATATAGTTTTAGTATAAATACATACTCAATGTTTAATTCAAGTATTTTACCGCTACCACCTAATTAATTTTTCTAGAAAAAAATATAATATTCAAACGGTGTTCTACTATCAAAGTTGCGTTATTTTGTTAAATCTCATCGTATTTTTTCTAGAAAAAACATAATATTCAAACGGTGTTCTACTATCAAAGTTGCGTTATTTTGTTAAATCTCATTAATTGTAGTTATTCCGACGAGAACGACTACAAGTTCTCAACTTAAAGTATTGAAAATAACATTTTCTTTCTTAAACCATATTTCTCACCAACATGTATTAATTTTAAATTGAAACAAAAGTTATTTGAAAACAATCAATTGGTACCAGAGGTGTGTAACGTGGAGTTATATGGTGCGTGACCTAAGATAAACATTTAATCTGAAAGTGAAATAACATTTGAGTATACAACTCTTATTTCAGGCTGACACTATGCAAACGACATTAAATTATAAGTAAAAAATAGTACCACGTGAGATAATATATATTAAATATATAGCCTAATTCAATATATGTAGAACTACATTATTACGTTATTTTCTCCTTTGAAATGGACCAAATTCACTTTGAAATTTTGAAGAAAGTGTTCACAGGATTTATGGTTCCTAAATAATGAAATAAATAGTTCGGTTCTTAAATTTAATTTAATAAAATAGACAGTTATAAAGGAGGATTCTAATATTTTTATTTAAGAGCATTCACAATAGGTTCTCATAAATATATGAGTGTGTGCGTTGTATATTAAGTGATTATTGTCAGTAGTGTGAGTGAAGAAGTTTTTTATAGGGGTTGTATAGTGTTTTTTCATATTTAGAAAAACATGATACAATACTCATAAGTTTTTTAATTTTTTAAAGTGGTTGTAAACGGGGGAGATAGGAATATAATGATAAAAATATAAAAAAATTATTATTTAATTAAAAAAGAGAGGAAAATAGTGTTTTAATGTAAATTCTAAAATGGGGATAGAGAAGCCGGTGTAAGTTAAACATTAATGATGATATTAAATGCTAATGATATTATTTATATTTTTTAAACATATTTTTTTTAACTTTAAAACATGTTTGTTTTTATTAATAACATAATTTTATGAAATATGAGGTTCTTTAACAATGAACTTTTTTAGAAAATGACCTTGTTTAAAGATGCAAATTTAAAACATAAATTTAGTTATTATATAGTATTTAAGTTAGTTAATTATACGTAGTTTAATCATAATTATCTCAAAAAATTATTTTATAATTTTTAAATATTAATTACTAACTGTTAATTTTAATATGCCGTTCAACCTTTGTAGTATACGGATTTCTAAACTAGTACAAAAATATGTAGTTTAGATGTATTATTATTATATGAATTAGATTTTAAAATTTATCATATTCATATACAACTTCATATTTAACAGATGATGTTAGAAGTTGTACTACAAAGGTTGAACGGAATATTAAATTAACAGTTAGTAATTAATATTTAAAAAATTGTATTTTAACAAAACCAGCTTTTGACTAAAAAATTGTGTTAAAAAAACAAGTTATTTTTTGTTCTTAAAAGATTGCATCAATAAATGTTAAGGTTCTTGTGACTAGTTAATTTTTAAAAGAACAAATGGTAAACCGTTATGATACAAAAAAACGTGTTATGATAAGATTGAAAAATGAATGAAAATATCAACGTTAACTAAATACTTTTTTATAAACTAGTTTTTCATCAAAATCAAATACAAACAATGTTTTATGATAAGATATAAGATAAAGATTACAATCACTCAAATGGTGAAAACCATTTCAATCATTGTTAAAAGTTCATCTTTAGTTAAATCTTGATGACGGTATTATGTTCATTATCTATAATCTATCATCACTATTTATAAAACTTATACGACTTATTGTTTGATTTATTTTCTTATATTAGGAGAAAGATTACTTTACAGAATGAAGAAACCATACGGACCTTTGCGTGCCTTTTCTGTGTTTTTACACGAAGTGGTATTTTTGTCCCTCAATTCATTTATGTTTCTTGCGTGATATTATAATTGTTTTTTTTTGAATGACTTATGTAATTTATTAAGAACATTGCTTAATTAATATTCTAACTTGCGTATTTTATAAAGAACCTTGAATGATTATTATTAACCTTGCTTAATTTATTAGAAACCTAGCTTAGATCTAGTTTTGAATGATTTATCACCAGTTTTGAATAGTTTAAGACTAGTTTTAAATGGCTTGAGACTAGTTTTTGAATGGATTGAGTAATACATTTAAAACCTTGCATGATAAACATACAAGTTGCATGATTTCAATCTAACTCTTGACAGTTTATGACTAATTTTGAATAATCTAGAACTAATTTTGAATGACTTAGAACTAGTTTTGATTGGTTTGCGTAATAATTTAGAACCTTTCCTAAATATTATTATAACATGTGTGATAAATTATATAACTTGTGTAATTTCATAAATTATTATGCCAATCACTTGCTTGCATATATATTATTATAACTTGTGTAGTTAATGATATAATTTGCGTGATTTCATAAATTATTACTCAGATCATTGTACAAAAGCGTATTTTAAGCTTTCATTAATAAAATGACAAATACTTTTTCTAAAAAGAGAAGGGATAAAATTCTCATGCAAGGATTTTTTAGAACGTTTGTTTCAAAAAAAGAGTAGTTGAGATCATTTTGTACACTATGCACATAAATTTCACTTTTTGTACTAACCTTCCCCTTTATTTTAGTTAATGATATAATACTTTAATTTAACTACCCGCTTATTTTAGTTACTGATATTGTAATTTTATATAACTACTTTCTATAAGATCAAAATAATAATTAGATTAAATTACATAGACGGTCCATGTGGTTTATTACAAATTACAGATTTGGTCCCTAAACTAATTTTCTTTTTTTGAATTTGGTCATCTTTCGTTCATCTAATTCATCTTATTCACCGATCATCTTCTTTGAATCGAAGCCGTTCATTGATTATAATAGTGCCACCTCATTCTACTTTGATATTGTAACACCTTAAGCAAATCTCATATCACTCGTGGATAAAATAGATTTCCGGTTCATAAGGAATGTCATGCTTCTAATATCACCAACATGTTTTGGGTATATTGGCTATAGATGATAAGAAAACTCCACAGTTAAACGTGTTCAGCTGTAAGCAATCCAGGGATGGGTGACCTCTTTGGTGAGTTTTCACCGGAACAACCAAAAGCAAATCCGTGAGCTTTGTGGAGAAAATGAACAATTGTTTTATTACTTAAGATATTCATAAAACATAATTTCTAGCATATCTTATCTTAAAAAATTCATTGTCTAATTTCTAAATACTAAATTTTAATATATTTTTTTTATCTAACACATGTAGTATATCGGTTTATAACTAATTATATATATACTAATTACCAATGTTGGTATGCATTATGAGTTGAACCATATACTTTAGTAGATGATACCTACCTTTTGTGTTTTTTTATTCTTTAACTTTTTTATTTTAATCCAATACTTTTACATCATTTACAGTTTAGCCGTAATATTATTTTAATTTCAATTTTTTTCTCATATACTTTTCATATTTTACAAATTTCCGTTTTACGTTTCTATCTAAATTTGTGAGTTAAAACGCCGCAGCGTGCGTGAGTAGTTCAACGTTTTTACACTTATTGTTTTCCCGTTTAAAGACTCTCTCGCAATGCGTTGATCCTAGATTGACCTATTGTTTTATATATTTTTACGTTTCACCAACGTGGTTTAATATTTTTATGTTTACTTTTCGTTTGGTTTTATATTTTCTGCTTTTTATTTCTTTTCTAGAAAAAGATTTTTCGATGTTAATAATCACCAGTGATGGTGTGCTATCGATGTTAGTTGACATGATTTTACGCCTCTTGCTGCAACGCATGGAATTTAATACTGGTTTATTCTAATAACTAAGATGATGCTAGAAGAGATTGTTGATCAACCTATGAAAATGGGAAAGAAGTTGTGAGTGATCTCTATCATCTTACAGAAAATATCATAGAATATAATATAATATCCTTAGAGAGAAGATAATAACATTGGCTATAAAAGTTTCTACTAGTCAACACCATGCTTTTTCTTTTTCTTGTTCTTTTGTCAAAAATTCTTCTTCTTGTATTATCTTTTTGTTCATCAAAATAAAAACAGCTTTTTGCATTTGAAAAAAATAACATGTCTCCATCACATTACCTGGATCCCAAGAGCCATAGACTTTCAACTTTTAAACAAAAATATGTTCTTGACCAGTCAAAAGTCAATCTTTGGGTCCACATTCAGCATCAAATGTTGAAAAAAAAGAGTTTCATGACTTTGGGTTTTCTACCTCAAAGAAAAAGCTTACAATTTCATCAAAGAATACAATTGTTTACAAGACCTACAAAGAACTTTGAAAGCTAGAAATATAAAAGAAATACACATTTGTCTTTCCATTGTTCTTGAAGTTGACTTTTATTAATCAAAACCTAATCGACCGATGAATTAATGCTTAAAAACGGAAATGACTAATGTGTTCTAAACATTTTTGTATTACCTCGGCGATCTAGCTGAAATACACCTTCCACAAGACACGAATCTCATCAAAGCCCTTGGTTTTCTCGTTCTAACTTTTAATCGAGAAATCTGCATACACAAGATTGTTATTAGCTAAAGATGGCAAAATGAGCAGCTTAGGGAACATTTTATAGGGTTAATATTGAATAAAACGATTTAAAAGGTTGTATGCATATAAAACATCAAAATATAGTTTTGGGAGACTTGCAATCCAATTGACTCAACTCATCTGACCCGTTACATTTTTAGCCTATAAAAATAGTTATTTAACCAGTTTAAATTGTAAACAAGACTCGCGATCTATATACATAAGCAGGCTGAAATTGCCACTTCTAACGTTAAGCAATATTATATGAAAAATTAAATAAAAAGTTAATAACCATTTAAAAAAAACATTTGTTCGTTACCTTGCGACGCGCAACTCTAGATGCCTTCCAACACAACAAGCTTCTTGATCTCGGTTCCATTCTCCTGCAAATTTACCAATAACCATATTCAGAAGTTTTGCTCTATCTTGACTTCGAATGTCAAACAAACTACTTTCAATTTCAGAATGCATTCAAGCATACTTGATTGATTTCTAGGAGAAACTGTTGCATAACAATGTAATTACACAAGATTTATAATATGAAGAAAGTGAACAATATTATAGTATTTACTATTTATAGGTTTTGTAAATAGAAATTTGACATTCAGAGTCAAACAATGAAAAGTAGTAGTTAAAAAGAGATTGAAGCTTACAGATTCTCTTGTTCAAGTTTTTCAGCAATGGAAACAGCTTTGCGTGTTGACCAACCGTTTCTATGTGATTCTGCTTGCTGAATTACGTTCGCAAGAGACACTTTACCCTTGACTAAACTCAAAGATTGACCTTGTTCCCCTAACCGTCTTTGAAAACCAATATTTGAATTGTTATGAGACGTGCTAGCTTCCGTTTTATCATTATTATTATTATGATCATCAATACGCAGCTTAGCTTTTGGTTCTTCAACTTCAATGATCTCACTTCTTTTCGCATACAAGTCTTCTTCGGTTTCCCTTGGTTCTTTCCTTAATTCACTTCTGATTTCAATTGTAACGGGTGATCCAAGAACATGCTCGAATGCTTTTAAAATGTGAGTTTTGAACTTCTCGGCCTTTGATTTTGTCACATGTGAAGTAAAGTTAAGCTGAACGGTTGGAGCTGCAAAATAAACAAAGGAATAATTTTTTTCAACTTTCAAAAGAACACGCAAACGGATTAACAAAACTTGTTGAAGATGACACCCCGCATTAACAACATATTAAACTCTTAACGCTCGTTTAATAAAGCTCAAAGAAACAAGATTTATGGTCAACAAAACACAAGAAAACTTTATAAAAGACGAACCTGCACCGAAACTAAGTGATGTCAGCTTCCCTTCATGATATAAGAACTCTTTTATGCTATTTATCGGAATATTCTCAAGCACCTCCAGCCAAATTTCTTCAATTTCTTGCTGATATAATCTTTCTTTCTTTTTTGTATGAGTTCCACCATAATTATCAACATTTTTCAACAAATGCCTTTGAATCCCGGTTGTCTCACCATGTTCAAAGTTACTTTTGCGGGCCCCATCTCTTCGACCACCATTGTTTAACCCCATTGGACTGTGACGAATGCTAGTATCAACAGAAGATGTGGGTAATACATACTGCTGATCTGGCGCAAGTTGCAACAAAGCAGCGGTCAACCAAGTCAACTTATCATTCGACGTTCTGAGCTGTTTTTCTGCTTCAGATAATGTCTTCAATGCTAACCTCAGCTTCTCCATATCTTCTTTAGATACTGAAAAATGACTAAATATGTAATAGAAGTCGAAAAAGATTATTTTTTTACAAATCTTGAAAAGTCAAACTTACAAGCTTGCTGTCTAAAGAACTTCCTTTTTGACCTTTCTTTCATGAAATTGTAACTACCCGCAAGAATATCGGTTATTACAGTTGCAAGTTGTGACATTAAAGCTAATGGCTCGACACCCGATTCCATGATCTCTCTTAAATGTTTCACGGTATTCACTGTATCTGCTGATAATGCTAAATCGAGTAGGTCAACTAATTTGTCATCAGATATAAGTCCAACCTGTTTAGTCAAGTGCATACATAATAATTTAGTGATTGCAGTGGAGAAAACTGCAATAAATCGACTGTTTCAGCAAATACGCCTAAAATTGCTAACAAGGATATTCAGTTTCTAAATTAGAAGCGGCAAAACGGGTTGACTGGATGGGTTGGGTAACATGTCAAAACAGGTATACGCATTTTTTTTTCTTCTTAAGAATGTGAAATATAGTAATAAAATGATTCGTGAGCTTTTTATGTATTTGAACATTAATCCGGTACCTAAGATTTGTTTCCTTTTTAGTAAATCGTCTACCTAAATCTACTTGACCCGTTAGAGATTAAGAAAAAAACGCAAATCGACCCACTTACAAGTAAATGGGTTGAAATCACCAAATCTAGTTTTTATGGAATTTAGTAAATATAATTATATAAAGAATAAAAGGCGAAAAAGATACCAGTTCTTGAACAAGAGGGACGGATATTCTTTGCCCGAGTAAACTCAGCTGCTCGAGTGTCATTTCAGCATCCCTCAACGATCCATCGGA
This sequence comes from Flaveria ramosissima, assembly GCA_025215565.1. NCBI lineage: Eukaryota > Viridiplantae > Streptophyta > Magnoliopsida > Asterales > Asteraceae > Flaveria > Flaveria ramosissima. The sequence goes on along the minus strand of CM046032.1, from coordinate 44,727,680 downwards.
TCTTGAAGCAATAAGCTTCAATGCATCTTTATCAATCTCAAAATCTTCTTTGGTAGCAATCCATTGTAAGGTATAAATAATATCTGCATCCTTCAACTTAGGAAAGAAAAACTTTTGACACCTAGATACTATTATGTGCGGCAAAACATCAAGACTCGAATTGACTAACAGAAAAACCATACGCCTTGGAGCTCGATCAATAACCTTAGATATAGCACTCCAACAGTTAGGAGGCAATGTATCACAATCATCGATTATGAAAACTCGATACTGTGATGGTAAGTGAGAAATGATCATGTTTTCTATAAGTTCCATGATGCTTTTATATCCAAGATTATTCATGGGACCCACTTCACGAACGCTACGGTTCTTACCCATATCATGCGCTACACAAGAATTGCAATACCCACAAGGCTTTGGGTGATCCAAAGACTGACAGGTTAAGGCTCGAGCAAATATACGTGCACACGAGGTCTTTCCAGTGCCATGGGGACCGTAAAAGACATAAAGCAGCCCAACTTTCTTTTTTGCAATCGCATTCGAGAGAGCTTGTACTGCCAGATTCTGTCCCACAAGGTCCCGAAACGTTCTTGGTGCATACTTTTGAGTGAAATTTTGGTGTCGAGTATTGTCACGAGATCGTTTTTGGTGACCCGAACGGGCTTCTGAAGCAAGATCCGAATCAAGTGCGCTGTTCAATAAATTATCTGCGTAAATTCCCAATTCACCAGAATAATCATGCACCCATGCTGCAGGATTTTCTTGACTTTCTTGAGAACCATCCATTAACAAAGGCAGCGATTCACCGTTAGTAGATGAAGTAGAGTGATCAGACAACACAGGTATTTGACCCGAGTCTCGTTGACCACCTCTCCTTGACCTTGAGTCGGATAAACCACATGAGAGACTTTTTCCTGCTATATCAAGAAACGATTTCCCCCGATCATGAATTCTTGACCAGTTAAAAGGAATCCCACAACCATTTTTTGGATCCCCGGTGACACTATGTTGACCACCATGGTCAGCCTGTGGTACAAAATTAGATGCCATTGACATCTCGTTTTTGGGTACCCGAGAAACTCGCCTTCCACCTTTGAACTTTCGCCTTTTGACCCGGTTAAAACCATGGCTATGCAGGCTGGATTCAACCTCAACACCACCATGAAAACGATTGTGTGACGAAGCCACATTATCACTATCAATCGGGACATCGTTTAGTTGTTGTAAAAGAGTTTTCACATGATCATCTTGCTTACTTTTGCTACTTTTTCGCCCCTTTTGCTTACTTTTGTTATCAGAACTCCCTGGATAAATGTCACGAGCCAAATTTGCAGCATCTAACGGAGAATCATCTTTAAAACTCCTCCTGCTCGACTCTTCTTTCTTGTTTCTTCTATGAATCCCATCACCCGTGCCCACATTTGATGACGAGTTACCAGATAAACCGACAGACCGCCTACCACCACCACCAGAATCTTTTTCAACCCGTCTTGTTGTCGGGTCAAGGGCAGAAGGGGACTGAAACGGGGGCGGGCTCATGGAAGGATCCCTTAAAGATCTTGACCTTTGAAGAACAACAAGGTCCCTAATGAGTGACCTATCAGTGGTTATAGGGCTATTTTTGTGCATATGGTTTTTCAAGTGAATACAGTTTGTTAAATGGATATGGTTTCGAAGATGATCACTGATATCACCATTAGCATCTTTAAGTATCCGATCACGAACAACTCGGGTCATGATCTGATTCTGCAAGATATCACAACATATGCCATTTTCTTTCTCAATCAAACATAAACAAGCACCAAAATCAAAATCTTGAAATATAAACAAATGCCCCCAAATCTTTCCATCTTAACAAAATCATTAAACCCTAATAAACAAATCATTCAAATCATATGAACTGCTTCACAGACAGACACAGTAACACACAGTAAAAGATTCTATACATCAAAAGAAACAAAACCCATATGAACAAACCTAAAAGGACCAATTTTTATGCTAAACCAAGATCAGAAAAACAAAATTAACAAAACCCCATTTCAAGAAACACTCAAAGATGCAATCTTTAAAGCTCCCAACACCCACCCACTTCACAAGAATCAAACCAACTGCCAATTTGCAAATCTGTGAGCAAATTGAATTGGGTTTTGCTTTATGATCAATCAAAAACATAAAATTTCACCTGAATTAGAGGCAAAGGTGCAAGTGACCCGTTTTCTTCATTAAATCTGAGATCTTTTACATCCACTTCACGAGGGTTTTCCTTGAGGTGGTGGCACACGGTTGCACCTCTTAATGTGGGTCAGGTCTGAGGGCTCATAAACCATGAGCCACGAGGGCTAAATGGGTCTAGTGTTCGTTAGTAACAGAGAGTGAAGATGGTGGTTTAGAGAGAGAAAGTGTGGGTTTTGGGTTCTAGAGAGAGAGTAAAGAAGCAGAGGTGATGTAATATTATTGATGCTGACAATAGTGCCTGGGAACTTGACACTTTGATAATAAACCTGATGTGAGTGTGTTTGTTTGTGTGAGTCAATTATTTGAAATCTGATGATTTTGGGTTTTTTGAATCTAACAACAATGCTTATTTGGATATTAATAAAGATTATTCTTGTTGTGGGTTATTGGATGTCATTTAATGTCTTAATATATGTAAACTAAATTTAAATGTTGTGTATAGTAATATTAGTTTTAATCTTGCAATAAGTTGATATAACTAATCAGAGCAGGGTTAAATTTGATGACAAAGTTAATTTAAGTTAAAGTAGTGAAATTTCTCTTCTACTAAGGTCAAGAATTCATGTTTATGATATTACAATTAGGAGTATGTTACATAGATGTGTGAGTTGGTATTATAAAAAATTAAAAAAAACAAAAAAATAGCCAAATATAAATTTGATTGTCTATCAAGACGGAAGACTGTACTGACATGAGTACACAACCATCCTTCTATTAAAGTGATCAACACTTTCATTTTTTGTAAGGTCGAGTCCTTGATTCATAAATGAATTGCAGACTCAGATGCTAAACTGACTGTGTAATTTTGCTTTCTTAACCAGCATTCAAGCATGGGACTCGCTTAAAATAACACCAAACCTTTGTTTTCAGCCAGCTTTTATGCGAAAGTCACTGGTTCAGTTTGCTTCCAGGAGAAAAAAAATCACCCGATTTTCGTTATGATCTTTTTCACCCGGCTACGGATGCAAGGACTTCGCGTTCTAAACGTATGCTTGACAAAGGGCTTGTTTGCAAGATAACAGGTACATAAATATTCAATTAATTAATAGATTTCACTTCGACTTCTTCTTACTTCTTTGCACTAGTCCGATGGCAATATCCTTTTAGCATCCCGAACTTCCTTATTGCCATAAGGCTAGTCACCTCTAGTCTTTATACGGGCATGCATAGCTATTTTATTTGGGTTCTTCCTGGAGAGGCTAACTGATTAACTGATTTAAGGTGGATGCTACTTCAATGTTAAAAAACAAAGTTTTGGTCGTTGATGGGTGAACCTATTAGAGTTGTTATTTGTTTCGAGTTTTAGCTGTTCTTTAAAGAACTTGAGTGAGAAGAAGTAATAAGTTAAAATCATTAGAGTAAGGCCCTTTAAGATAAATACTAGAATGAAAGATAGTTTCAGACGGTTTATCTTTTGTTGTGATTTTAGATAATTATATTTTTTTGTCTTTTAGATATATAGCAATTTATATGTTTTGTACTTAAACTTCGTTAATGTAACATCTTGTATTTTTTTAGGTTAAATTAAAGTTAACTTCGTTGAATTTGTTTAAGGATCATGTTTGTCATTCATGAAACTTATGGGTTGCTTATGCATATTACTTTAATTAGTATTTTAATTCTTTAATTTGTAAGGTTATATTGATAATTATTATGTAATAATAATAACTAATAATAATAATAATAATAAAATAATATACTAATAATGAAGGCTTTATTAATAAAACTAATAGAGATAACTATCAAAATAATAAACTAATAATAAGATTATTACTAATAATAATAACTTGTGAAAATATTAAACTTGTAAGAATTAAAAACTTAAATTAATTAGGTTAGGGGGTTGTTTTGTCAATTTAAAAACTTAAAATAACATAGTTTATACATAAAATGTTAACAAAACCAAACCACAGGGGCTAAATCTGTAAATTCTTAAAACATAACCCAAACCCCCCGCCCAACCCCGATTTTCCGGCCAAAGTCCGGCCAACCACCGGCAATACTCCGGCGAGGCCAAGAAACTCAATAAAAACGTCCGCTTTCGAATCCAAAAGAACCCAACCGATTCATTAACGTATTTCGAACTCAGTTATGACCTTCAATTGAGATTAAACAACCGTTATGGACTTCAAACAAGTCGAGTAACCGTCGCGTCCATCAAGCGAGTCGTTCGACCATTAACTCATAATTATAATCCAATTAAACCAACTTAAACAATCACCTAACGGTTCCTAATCATCTACAACTCTCAATTTCTCCTGAAAATTTACAAAACTGCACATTCGATTCCTCTCTTCGTCGCGGCCTGCAACCCACTCGCAAACCTCTTTTCGAACCATCTAACCCACAATTGACAAAGGGTTTTTCATCATTTGAGATATTCGAAGCTTTCTGTAGAACGAATTCGAATTTCATCATTGATTGCAACTTGAACGTACAACCCGTAGCCGCGACCTGTTTTTGGTGTTCGTTCTCAACTGATTTCTCACGAATTCAGGTAATGAAACACATGAATACATTCGTTTAAGCATGGGGAAGAAAAGCCCCATGGTTAATTCGATCAACAACATCAATTTATGGGTTGATTTGGGGTAAATCGAACCTAGGGTTCATGTGATTTGGGGGAGGTTTCGGTGCCTGATATTTTTAAGTTATCAAACCCATTCCTTAACGCGGCTGAGGCCTTAGTTCCACTGGTTAAGACAGAACTCCCCTTAACATGAGGTCCCGGGTTCGAAACCCAGGAACCTCATGCTATTTTTTTGGTCTTTTGGCCTTTAAATCAAATACAAAAAAATTCTAAAAAATTATAAAAAAAATCATTTGATAAAATTTGAGTATTCTAAATTTTATGAACATTTTCTGTAAATTGTTTATTTAAAAAAAAAATACTTTTAAGTTTTATTAAATATTTTAAAAGAGATATAAATAACCCAATTTTATAAGAAGTAGACTTTAGATGATATTTTGTTCACATAAATATTATTTCACCCAATATCATCAAATTATTGTTTTAAATTGAGATTACTATATATTTATTTAATCATTATGTATACAAATTGTTATAGATATTATATTTCACACATGATTTTACATAATATGTAACAAATTTCTTTGAGTTCAATAAATATAATTGTTTCCATTTTGTTAAACTTAATTACTTGACAAGCTCCAAACCCCCAACGAAACCCTAGTTCGCGTTATAGTGTCAAATCTTACAATTAAACTTTAACCTTGTAAATATATATTTATTTTAGGTGCATTGTGAAGGATCACATTGAAACGTTGCTTATTATACTTCTTATTAATCGTCAATTATTTACTTATTTGATCAAGTGAGTATTCCATACCCCTTTTTTTATTTTATTTCACACTTTGGGGTGAAACATGTTAATTTATACTTTGCACTTGTAAACTTATTTGAGACTTGTAAACTTTATGGCAATTCATCATGTTAAGTTGTGGTTAGTTGAACTAATGTGGTTACCATGTTATGGCGTTATATGTACAATCATTAACTATTGCTAGCCCAGCGAAGTCATAGATCTATGGGTAAGACAAGCCTGCTTGGTTGATCCAAGTACACTTAGCTGATCGTATATACTTTTAACGTTTGAGACTTGTAAAACATTGTCAAGGTTTGATTGTTGCATTGTTCATAGCATCCCTAATCACTATATTCACTAACTTATGACTTGAATTGCCATCTTTTATATATACTTATGTATTAAAAACTATGGAATGCTCACCAACATTATTGTTGATCTTTTATTTTTAACATGTTTCAGGAAATGCCCAAGTTTGATTATCTACACATTGAAGCTTGCAAATCTAGGAATGGACCTAGATAAATAAATAGAATAGAATGGATTGTTACATTCTATGTTTTGCTTTTATTTTCTTGAAACTTATGATTGTAATGTGACAAATGAAACTTATGTTTTAAATTATATTTGGTTTATTAATAGCGTTATGTGGCTATGAACGATCTTAACTCTCACTCCTCGACGTTTCCGCCGTCAAGGTTGGGGTGTGACAGATTGGTATCAGAGCCCATAACTATAGGGATCTAGGTTATTAGAAATGGTGACCTAGGCTATAGTATGCATGAACCTTATAACATTATATTTCTATCTTGTAAATTATATACTTTTCATGCTACATAATGCTATGTCTCTTATGTGCAATTTGATGCCTTAGCATAGGATTGCCTAAACATTGTTACTTGACTCTTCCCGAACATGAACTCTCTTAACCTTATTCTCGTCGACACGTGGAATCTTATGCTTATGTTATGACTTGGATCTTTAGACGTTATGTCTAATCTATATAAATCTCATCAAGGTTTTGATTCTATGAACCTAAGAAATATTGTGTGACACATAGACACCTGTATCCTGGTTTTCCTGGCAAAAGGCCCTCGGGCTAAGGCAAGCATATCGCATAAATCCTACGGGACTAGTTATGCTTACCTGGGGATTTCTGGGATGAGTGCTAAACTATGGTCAACATACACAAGTTTCTAAGGTAAATGGGTCAATTCACCTTGACGTGTCAACGTTTTCAAATGGTAATGCGTTACCAAATGGAAACATCCCGTGTACCTTATAACCCTTAGCTTATCTTTGTTAAACTACTATCCTTTGTTATCCCCGTTCCTATACTAACTCATTTTTGTATATCCAGCATGTCTCGTCACCATGGAAAGCGTGGAAGTTCCGACCGTAAGCTGGCTGCCATGATTGCCCGACAAATGGCTGCCGTTCTCCCGACTATGGTTGCTGAACTCAATAGCACACTAATGGCTAATAGCAACAACAACAACACCAATGGGAACAATGGTGGTGCTAATGGAGACAATAGCAACAATCAAAATGGGAACAATCAACAAGGGAACAACCGTACTTGCACCTTCAAACACTTCAACTCGTGCAAACCCATTAGCTTTAGTGGAAAAGAAGGTGCCACTGGACTTCTCGAGTGGTTTGAAAGCATGGAGAACACGTTCATTGTTAGTGAGTGCCCCAACGAGTTCAAGGTTCGCTATGCCACAAGTGTTCTCCAACAACGAGCACTCACATGGTGGAATAGTGAAAAAAGATCGTAGAACCGAGATTGCTTTGGCCTTACCTTGGGAGGAATTTAAGGAGATCATGATCCAAAAGTTTTGTCCGAGGAGCGAGTTGCAAAAGTTAGAGGAGGAGTTCTGGAACCTCAAACAGGATGGTGGGAATCATTTGGCTTATTCCACCCGGCATCATGAGTTGAGTATGCTTCTACCACACATGGTGGACACCGTGCCCCGTAACATCGAGAAATTTATCAAGGGGGTGCCACCTCAAATTCAAGACGCCGTGGTGGGTAGTAGGCCCACAACTTTGGAGGAAGCAATTACCATCACTGCACAGCTCACCGAGAATCATATAAGAGCTGGTACTATGTCGGCAAAGGGTTCCAAGACTGTTACGAAGGTGATACCCGAGGCAACCAAGGAGGTAAGGGCCGAGTCATCTTCGCAAAACAAAAAGCGTAAGTTCATTCCGACACGCAACTACGCTGTGACCGCCCCTAATGCTCCTAAAAACAAATGGTGGTTGCGAATCAAGCTCCCATGGCTAAGGTTTATGCTGGTCCACATCCTATGTGTAACACGTGCAAGTACCATCATGCAAGCAACATTCCATGCCGAGTCTGCTCTCTGTGTGGAAAGTATGGACATTTGGTGGCTACTTGTCTTCGTGCGCCAAACAACACTGCCATGCTTACCAACCGAACCTGCTACAACTGTGGCGAGGCTGGCCATATTCGTCCTCAATGTCCACGCAACGCGGGGAATGTGCCACCGGCTCGTGGAAGGGCTTTCAACATCAACGCCAATCAAGCACAAGCCAACAACGATGTGGTGAATGGTACGCCGTTGAATTTCTTATAGTCTTTTCTTGTCTTGTGAAATTTCCTATCTATGTTCATCATACCAATAATAGGTTGTTACCAAACAGGTATGTATCTTGTAAATAAACATTATGCATCTGTATTGTTTGATTCGGGTGCCGATAGGAGTTTCGTGTCCCTGGAATTCGAGTCTTTACTTTCTAAACCGCGCGTCAATCTAGAAAGATCTTTCACTGTCGAAATCGCCGATGGAAAATCTATTGTCGTGGAACTCGTAATACGCGACTGCACTTTAAGCCTTAACGAACACGAGTTCTTCGTCGACCTTATTCCTATGCAATTGGGAAGCTTTGATGTTATCATTGGTATGGATTGGTTGCCAAACGTCGTGCGGAAATTCTATGTTTCGAGAAGTGTATCCGAATTCCTTTACCGACTGGGGATACCTTGAAGGTCTTTGGGGAGAAATCATCTCAAAGACTCAAACTCATGTCTTGCATTAAGGCCCGCAAGTGCTTAAGTAAAAACTACATGGCTTTCATGGCATATGTAGTTAATACGAAAGCCAAAGGTAAGGAGTTGAAAGACATTCCTGTTGTGCGAGACTTTCCCGAGGTTTTTCCCGAGGATCTTAAAGGGTTACCTCCCGTGCGAGAAGTTGAGTTCAAGATTGATTTAATCCCTGGCACAAACCCTGTGGCTAAATCACCTTATCGTCTTGCACCGTCTGAAATGCAAGAATTAGCTAGTCAATTGCAAGAGTTGACCGATAAGGTTTTATTCGTCCTAGTTCATCACCGTGGGGTGCACCTGTACTGTTTGTGAAGAAGAAGGATGGATCATTTCGTATGTGCATCGACTACCGGGAACTCAACAAGCTTACTATCAAAAACCGATACCCTCTTCCTCGAATCGATGATCTCTTCGACCAACTTCAAGGAGCAACTCAATTCTCAAAGATCGATCTACGTTCTGGGTATCATCAACTACGTGTTCACGATGATGACATTCCAAAGACCGCTTTTCGTACTCGATATGGGCACTACGAGTTCATGGTTATGCCTTTTGGTTTGACCAATGCACCTGCCGTGTTCATGGATCTCATGAATCGAGTATGTAAACCGTATTTGGATAAGTTCGTAATCGTGTTCATTGATGACATTCTTATCTATTCCAAGACGAAAGTCGATCACGAGACACACTTGCGACAAGTTCTTGAACTTTTGAAGAAGGAGAATTGTACGCTAAGCTTCCAAGTGTGAATTTTGGTTGGAAGAAGTTCAATTTTTAGGACATGTGGTGAATAGCCAAGGAATTCACGTTGATCCTGCTAAAATTGAAGCCGTGAAGAATTGGTGTGTTCCCACAACCCCAACCGAGGTTCGTTCTTTTCTGGGTTTAGCGGGATATTACCGTAGGTTCATAGCAAATTTCTCGAAGATTGCTAAACCATTAACGGCGCTAACCCAAAAGAATCGACTCTTTGAATGGGGACCCGAGCAAGAAGAGGCTTTCGAGACATTGAAACGCAAGTTGTGTAACGCTCCTATTCTCACACTTCCCGATGGAAACGACGACTTTACCGTATATTGCGATGCCTCTAATCAAGGTCTTGGTTGTGTTCTCATGCAACGAGGCAAATTTAAAGCATAGCGCGTCGTCAAGGCAATTGAAGGTTCATGAGGTGAACTACACAACACATGATCTTGAACTTGGTGCTGTGGTTTTCGCGTTGAAGATTTGGCGACACTATTTATATGGGACGCAATGCATAGTCTACACCGATCATAAGAGTCTCCAACACGTGTTTAACCAAAAGGATCTCAACATGAGACAAAGACGATGGATCGAGCTAATCAGCGATTACGACTGCGACATTCGCTACCATCCTGGCAAGGCGAATGTTGTAGCCGACGCGCTAAGTCGCAAGGTTCACAACAAGACTGTCTCGCTTCAAGAGATTCGAGATCGAAGGCAATGGTTTGATACGCTAGGAGAATTTGATACCGAGATCCATGTGGATGTCAACGAGGCTACTATTATGCTCCAAAACATAAGGATGATAGTGACCTCGAGTTATGCATTCGCGAGGCTCAACAAGCGGCATTAACCGACGAAGGGAAAGATGAAGATTTGATGTCTAACGTTCGGTCACAACTGGAGACAAAACCGAATGGCATGTGGTACTTCTTGAATCGACTTTGGATCCCAAATCGTGATAATCTTCGACACTTCATTATGAACGAAGCTCATCAAACCCGATATTCCATTCATCCTGGCTCCGATAAGATGTACATGGACTTGCGTGGTCAATATTGGTGGCCTGGGATGAAGAAAGATATCGCGTCTTATGTTTCCAAGTGTCTCACGTGTGCAAGGGTCAAAGCCGAACATCAACGACCAAGTGGTTTACTTGAGCAACCTGAAATCCCTATGTGGAAATGGGAGCATATATCCATGGATTTCATAACCAAGTTACCTCGTACACCTCGTGGTCATGATAGTATTTGGGTCATCGTTGACCGTTTGACCAAGACAGCACATTTCATACCCATACGAGATACGTACAAGGTTTCAAAGCTGGCTCGAATCTACATTGACGAAATTGTGAGTCGTCATGGCGTACCCTTACACATTATTTCCGATCGAGATGCTCGTTTCACTTCACACTTTTGGTCTTCGATGCAAGAACTTTTGGGTACTCAATTGGATTTAAGTACGGCTTACCATCCTCAAACCGATGGTCAAACCGAACGAACAATCCAAACCCTCGAGGATCTACTGCGTCTTTGTGTCCTTGATTTTGGTGGTGATTGGGATACGCACTTACCGCTCGCGGAATTTTCGTATAACAATAGTTATCACTCAAGTATCAAGATGGCACCATTCGAGGCTTTGTATGGTCGTAAATGTCGTTCTCCGATATGTTGGACTGACATTGGGGAAAATCTTATCACTGGCCCGGAACTTATTCAAGAAACGACTGACAAAGTTTCCAAGATCCGAAATAACCTTGAGGTGGCTAGAAGTCGCCAAAAGAGTTATGCCAATAAAAGACGCAAACCGTTGGAGTTTCAAGTCGACGATATGGTTCTTCTTAAGGTCTCTCCATGGAAGGGTGTTGTACGTTTTGGGAAGAAGGGTAAGTTAGCCCCACGTTTTGTAGGACCTTTCAAGATTCTAAAAAGAATTGGGAAAGTGGCTTACAAACTGGAGCTACCTTCTGAACTTAGCGGAGTTCATCCTGTCTTCCATGTCTCAAACTTGAGGAAGTGCTTGGCTGATGAGAATTTGCATGTTCCACTAGAGGAAATTCAAATTGATGAGTCACTGCATTTCGTTGAGAAGCCTGTTGAGGTTATGGATCGAACCCTGAAGAAGACCCGAACAACTACCACACCTATGTCAAAGTCCGTTGGGAAAACAAACGTGGAGCTGAGTTCACTTGGGAGCGTGAGGATCATATGAAGGAGAGATACCCGTATTTGTTCTCTTAGCTTTATTCTTAATTTCGGGACGAAATTCTTTTAAGTTGGGGAGACTGTAACATCTTGTATTTTTTTTAGGTTAAATTAAAGTTAACTTCGTTGAATTTGTTTAAGGATCATGTTTGTCATTCATGAAACTTATGGGTTGCTTATGCATATTACTTTAATTAGTATTTTAATTCTTTAATTTGTAAGGTTATATTGATAATTATTATGTAATAATAATAACTAATAATAATAATAATAAAAAAATAATATACTAATAATGAAGGCTTTATTAATAAAACTAATAGAGATAACTATCAAAATAATAAACTAATAATAAGATTATTACTAATAATAATAACTTGTGAAAATATTAAACTTGTAAGAATTAAAAACTTAAATTAATTAGGTTAGGGGTTGTTTTGTCAATTTAAAAACTTAAAATAACATAGTTTATACATAAAATGTTAACAAAACCAAACCACAGGGGCTAAATCTGTAAATTCTTAAAATATAACCCAAACCCCCCGCCCAACCCCGATTTTCCGGCCAAAGTCCGGCCAACCACCGGCAATACTCCGGCGAGGCCAAGAAACTCAATAAAAACGTCCGCTTTCGAATCCAAAAGAACCCAACCGATTCATTAACGTATTTCGAACTCAGTTATGACCTTCAATTGAGATTAAACAACCGTTATGGACTTCAAACAAGTCGAGTAACCGTCGCGTCCATCAAGCGAGTCGTTCGACAACATACATTAACTCATAATTATAATCCAATTAAACCAACTTAAACAATCACCTAACGGTTCCTAATCATCTACAACTCTCAATTTCTCCTGAAAATTTAAAAACTGCACATTCGATTCCTCTCTTCGTCGCGGCCTGCAACCCACTCGCAAACCTCTTTTCGAACCATCTAACCCACAATTGACAAAGGGTTTTTCATCATTTGAGATATTCGAAGCTTTCTGTAGAACGAATTCGAATTTCATCATTGATTGCAACTTGAACGTACAACCCGTAGCCGCGACTGTTTTTGGTGTTCGTTCTCAACTGATTTCTCACGAATTCAGGTAATGAAACACATGAATACATTCGTTTATGCATGGGGAAGAAAAGCCCTATGGTTAATTCGATCAACAACATCAATTATGGGTTGATTTGGGGTAAATCGAACCTAGGGTTCATGTGATTTGGGGGAGGTTTCGGTGCCTGATATTTTTAAGTTATCAAACCCATTCCTTAACGCGGCTGAGGCCTTAGTTCCACTGGTTAAGACAGAACTCCCCTTAACATGAGGTCCCGGGTTCGAAACCCAGGAACCTCATGCTATTTTTTTGGTCTTTTGGCCTTTAAATCAAATACAAAAATTCTAAAAAATTATAAAAAAATCATTTGATAAAATTTGAGTATTCTAAATTTTATGAACTTTTCTGTAAATTTTTATTTAAAAAAAAAATACTTTTAAGTTTTATTAAATATTTTAAAAGAGATATAAATAACCCAATTTTATAAGAAGTAGACTTTAGATGATATTTTGTTCACATAAATATTATTTCACCCAATATCATCAAATTATTGTTTTAAATTGAGATTACTATATATTTATTTAATCATTATGTATACAAATTGTTATAGATATTATATTTCACACATGATTTTACATAATATGTAACAAATTTCTTTGAGTTCAATAAATATAATTGTTTCCATTTTGTTAAACTTAATTACTTGACAAGCTCCAAACCCCCAACGAAACCCTAGTTCGCGTTATAGTGTCAAATCTTACAATTAAACTTTAACCTTGTAAATATATATTTATTTTAGGTGCATTGTGAAGGATCACATTGAAACGTTGCTTATTATACTTCTTATTAATCGTCAATTATTTATTTATTTGATCAAGTGAGTATTCCATACCCCTCTTTTTATTTTATTTCACACTTTGGGGTGAAACATGTTAATTTATACTTTGCACTTGTAAACTTATTTGAGACTTGTAAACTTTATGGCAATTCATCATGTTAAGTTGTGGTTAGTTGAACTAATGTGGTTACCATGTTATGGCGTTATATGTACAATCATTAACTATTGCTAGCCCAGCGAAGTCATAGATCTATGGGTAAGACAAGCCTGCTTGGTTGATCCAAGTACACTTAGCTGATCGTATATACTTTTAACGTTTGAGACTTGTAAAACATTGTCAAGGTTTGATTGTTGCATTGTTCATAGCATCCCTAATCACTATATTTCACTAACTTATGACTTGAATTGCCATCTTTTATATATACTTATGTATTAAAAACTATGGAATGCTCACCAACATTATTGTTGATCTTTTATTTTTAACATGTTTCAGGAAATACCCAAGTTTGATTATCTACACATTGAAGCTTGCAAATCTAGGAATGGACCTAGATAAATAAATAGAATAGAATGGATTGTTACATTCTATGTTTTGCTTTTATTTTCTTTGAAACTTATGATTGTAATGTGACAAATGAAACTTATGTTTTAAATTATATTTGGTTTATTAATAGCGTTATGTGGCTATGAACGATCTTAACTCTCACTCCTCGACGTTTCCGCTGTCAAGGTTGGGGTGTGACAGTTAATTACACCAATTATTCTTTACGCTTAGGGTTTGTGACAAAATTCATCATTTCCATTACCCGATGTTAAAATTCTATTACATTTTCTATGGAATGACAAAAAAGACCTAATATATAAGAATAAAATTTTCTTTATACAATGTTAGTTTATTATAGGGGGAATTACTTATATCCCCATCTCCACCTCCTAAATTACATATTTTCCCAAAACACAAGTTTTCAATTCATAAGTAAAATGCTCTTTAAACATGATTTGAGGATATATGTAATTTTACAAGTTTAGCGGAAAATATATGCAATTGTCCATTTATTATATAATTTATTTGCTAGTTATCTAATAACTTTTCTCATTTATTTTTAACCAAATAATGATTATTTTAGGAGTGCATACGAGCCAAACTCAAGCTCAATTTCAACTCATTTGACTTAAAAAAAGATCAAGAATCGATTAGTGTGTAGGTAAACAATAATTAACGGTGCAAACGAGTCGAGTTGTTTTTAATTACCGATATTATAAAATATTATACATATGTTGAGTCCCCTCCCCCCTCCCCCAAAATAAAATAATAATAATTCATTCACCCCCTTACCTCCTTGAAAACATATTCAAGCCTCGTTACTAATTATATAAATATTAAAAACTGTTAAATTAACGTATGACTTTTGTGACTTGTCGTTTGACTTTTATTTTTAAGTTTGAATTATGATAAATAATGTTAATTATTTATGTTTAAACACCACCTCTCTTTAGAGAGAAGAGCGGGGTGTATAGCGGTGAGGTAGTGGTATTGGTTAAATAGTTGTTTCGAGAGAGTGTATAGCTTATTCACTAAGATGATGATATGCATATAAAGAGTGTAATTATATATTATATACATGAAGAATTTTATATATTTTCCTTAAACTTGCAAATTAAAACATCTTATTTTCTCTAAAAATATTTTTTAACACATAATATACAAAGCCTTTAAAACATTAATATTATAAGTTTAGAGGTGATAGATAAACTTGCGGTGTATAAACAGTATATTTATAGGTTATATTAACCATTTATCGTGATTTTGACACTAGTAACAATACATAGAAATCATAGGATGCACAAGGAATCATAGTTGGTATTATCGGTTATCTATCTTGACTCTATTCTTTTGTCGAGAGAGAATGCATCACGCGTACCCTACGATATACATACATTTGTCTTTGACAACAAGTCATTATGCGTTTTTATAAGTCGGATTCAACGTATCACTAATGATTGAAATTGATTTGGTTGAACTTTGTTTTGTGATTGATTTGATGAGCTAGCAACATAGTATGGGTGAATTGGTAGTGTTACATGTACATCATACATGTTGGTGCATCAAGAACAAGACCATGTGCTTGTAGCTAGAGAATGCAACACTACAAAAAGAATTAAAAAAAGAAAATGAAAAATATGTTACATGAAAAAATCAACTTTGATCTTAAAATCTTCCTACTTTAATAAAAGGGTAAATGGGGTGCCACGTGTCAGCACCACAATCATGTTTATTCAAAATTTTCCCACCTCTCTCTCCTATTAAATAATTACCTTAATTACTAATAATATTATTTTAATACTTTTTAATAATTAATAAATTAACAAAGAAATCTTTTTATTAAGATAATATCTAAATAAATTACTATATATATAAATTATCAAATTTGGGAGTTGTAATAAGAAAACTTTTGAAAATGACATTTTTAATACGGTTTGTTTTAAAACAAAATATTTATTTTCAATAAAAGAAATTTTAAAACAAAATTTTAAAAAGTTGATATTATCGTTTTTTTATTTCAGTTATATCATATCTTAGAATATCATTGTTTAATTAATTAATTTATTATATTAATATTTTATTTATTTAAACCGTGTAATACACGGGTTTACTAAAGCTAGTGGACTATAAATGAGGTATTGTTTCAAAACAAATATAATAAACTAAAAATATTAAATATACTATAAAAGAAGAAATTAATATGATGTTGGTTTTAAAAGAAGAAATTAATATATTGGTGGTTATGTGGGATCCTATTGAATCAGTAGACTTAAAAAGAAATTTCATTATATTTATTGTTTTGTTTTTCTCTGTGTTTTTAACCTAAAGAGTATAAAATTAATTACCAAAGTGCCATAATAAGAAAGGTGCAAGTTACCAAATTGCACCTTGTAAGAAAAAGAAAATGCAATTTTTATATCATAGGCTTCCAAATAAGGTCATTTTCGTTCGTTATTGATATTATTGGGTAAAATTTTTATTTTATCATCAACATTACATACTTCGTCATATTTAATTAATAGTTTAACAGTATGATCATTAACCGGACTACATATGCAACAAGCATTGGGGATAAAGGCTTTAATGTTGCGGACCTATAGAAAATAGTATTGGTGATTAGAATTAATGGTATTAAATTTACTCACATAACAATCATGTTTATAAAAAAAAAGTGTTAACTTATGCTATTATCATATGAGTCATGTCATGACCAGACACAACCACCCAACATGACAAAGTATGTAGTGAAACGCTTACGGTGAATGAACAATATTCATAATCTTTAATCATCAAGCCTAAATGCTTCACATTAAAAGGGTGGTCAATATTTGTTACACTCTCATTTAATAAAAATTATCTGTTTTTTACGTTATTGATTAAACCGTTTAATCAAGTAGTTTACTAGTTTTCACTTCAGAGTTTGATCATTTCAACTTGAGTTCTAACTATCATGATGAGACTAACAATGTTATTTAATATCTTAGGTTAGAAGACGGAGCTTGAAGTGAAAAAGAAGCGTCTAATTAAGTACTCTGACAAGATATTTGTCGGAACATTTGCCATTATTGAGACTAGATTTTTGTTACCCATTCTACATACAAAATATACATTTAATCCTAACTAACTAACCAAAAAATTTGATCATTTACAACTGTTTTAATATCATGAGGAGACTAACAATGTTATTTAATATCTTAGGTCGAAGACGAAGCTGAAGTGAAAAAGAAGCGTCTAATTAAGTACTCTGACAAGATATTTGTCGGAACATTTGCCATTATTGAGAATAGATTTTTGTTACCCATTCTACATACAAAATATACATTTAATCCTAACCCAAAAAATTTCTTTGAAATGGCTAATAATGCATCTCCTCCGGTGCCCTGTAATCACAATAGCGGTATTAGGGCATGATCGTGTCCTCAAGTATTGTAACACCTCAAATTAGATAACGAGCATAATTCTTCGGTAAAACCAGCCTCAAAGGGGATATCTTCCCTTCCCAGCCTCCAAATTTATTTTGTAATTATTTCATCCCTTCTCGTATTTTCTTACGCACAAAACCCTTTTGCTAACACACCATATACACCACTCCCGCACTAGCCTAATCGATCTATCGTTCTAGAATTTACTAATTCAGCTCTAGACTAGGAGCCAAAGAATGTAACACTCATATTTATAAACTCTTCTTGAATTATTACCATTCGAGCTATCTTATAATGATATAATAAAATAACTATCGTAACGAAAGCTTTAAAATAATCTATAATGTTAAAATTTCCAATAGTTAATTTCAGTTTTAAGGAGCTTAATAACCACGATTGATGGTTTGATTAACGATAAACCTAAAAACCATTAAAATCAAACCATAAACACATCCAGTTATTAATTTCTATAAATACCAAATTCTCCTTTCATCTAGAAAACCTAAAAATTTGTCATCAAGGGTATACATACTACCTATCAACTCTTTTAATTCACGTGATAATTATCTTGAAATTAGCAACTTCATAGAAAGAACTAAAGTTCTAGTGATATTCGCTCACAATGTAATGTTTTGGTTGCCAACTTTCATGCGTAGCCACAAGTTAACTACACATAAAGCAAAAAAGGTTTTGCTAGCTCTCGATATAGGTGAGTTTTGTTCAAGAACCTAAGTTATTGTTTCTTTGGAACTACACATATTCGACCTTTTGCAATGTAATTGAATCATATCATCATACCTATAACCCAAACCTTTTTGCTTAAACTCGTATCTACTTGATCCAACGTTATATTATGCGAAAACATGTAATTATATCAGTTGTATGTTGAGAATAAATAAGTGCTTGTTGAATACATAACTAGTAATATGTTGAGAGTTGTTAGATCACATAATCACTTTGTATATAATGGTTAAGGTGTAAATCATGAACTAATTCATTTTTACTAAAAGAAAGGGTTAAGTTTAAGGAATGGTTTTGAAAATTGTATATTTTACTAGCGTTTTTTTTTCAAAATGTCCATTTGACCATCTCATATCTAAAAATGTCCCCACCCAATAGAGTCGCATCCGATCGTGAAATAGAGTTGTTTGAACCCACAATGAGCGGTTCAGATGACGTCGTGTGTCCAAACACGGTCGTCTCGGCCGTGTTTGCTCTCTTCAAGAATTGAGCCGACCGTGTTCTGATTCTTCTGTCACGGTCGTCCAAACACAAACACGGTCGTTCGAACGCAAACACGGTCGTCCGAACGAGGAAAATCAGAACGTGGTCGGCTCGATTCCAGAAAAGAGCAAACACGATCGGGACGACCTTGTTTGGACACGCGACTTTATCTGAAACACTCATCAGGGGTTCGGATGGCCTAATTTTACAATAAGATGCAACTCTATTGGGTGAGATTATTAATTATTAGGATGAACTCGGTTAAAAGAAAATTTAAGGAAAAAAACTGATCAAATGGACATTTTCAGAATTTTCCATAATTTCAAACTCTTTTTGTTGTTTCCCTCATGCATAATAAAAATTAAAAATAAAAATAAATAAAACCAAGAATACGCTTGTTAACTAAATTTCGATGAAACTACTATACAATAGTAAACTAAAATACCATTAAACTACCAAAAAATACAACTTGTTTATGTATAACCTAACCTAATAATTAAAAAGAATGCGACATCTATTTAAAAAATGTCATAGATCTTCCATGAGTAAAAAGTATACTTCATTGGGAGAATTCACAAACTACTTTCAAGTCAGAAAAAGTTACGGCTGTTAATATTATAAGTACCAAGTAGAATCAAACATGGCTTTTGTTAACAAAGTTCTATTTATTTATTACATACTTTAGATGATATTTGACTAAATTTATAGGAATATGATTTTGCTTACGACAAAGGCTAAAAAATACATAATATAATAAAGGGTTTATAGGTATACTTGATTGTGGACATATACCTACAAAATCTGTTGAATGAGTTCATGTGAATTAAAGTCAAGTTTAACGGTGGCTAGGCACCATGGCTTAAAAGACTAGTGTTGAGCCAATGAGTGTGCTAGGGTTGTTCCAACTCTTATGGCTCATTATTGTCTTCGACAAATATAACTAGTAATTCGGTTCGAGTTAGCCGACTCGTATAAATAATTCCGTTGTGGAAGTGGTGTTGGCGTCGCTTTTTTTTGCGAGGGGTGAGACTTCTCAAGTTCAAGAGTTATTTATTGTTCTTGATATGGTTTTCGGTTCAGCCCTAACTGGTTCTTGCCAAACCGGTTTTAATACCGGTTATGTTTTGGGTTGGTTCGTCGGTTTCGGTTCAAGATCTGATTTTTTTACGCCTCTCTCGATAAGAATTAAAGAAGGAACGTTGTTAAGAATAGAGAAAAAAACATTGTCAGCAACAAACCATGAAGGCAAAAGCATTGCTAAGTAGAGGTTGAAAGACAAGAACATATTTAGCAAATAGGCCAAATTAACATATAGGAAAATGGCTATTGTGGTTCATCCAATATACAATACACTAGATGCTTCCTAATTGCATCCGGGACCGAAACAACCGACACTATTTTCTTGTACCATCAACATGATTAATACCAGTTCGTTAAACATTAAGGTAGTGTTTGATATACAGAAATGACAGATGAAATGAAATGAATCATTGTGAAGAAGAAAGAAAACAATTTTAGCTTGTTAATATTATAAAATTAGCTATTATAAAGATTCTCATTTTCTTTAAATACCCCAAAATAATTACTCCACCCCCTATTTTACAATATTATTCCTTTTTTCACCATTCGTTCTTACTAATACTCACCGCCACCATTGAATTTCATTCATTAATCTTCTCCAGCCTACAAAATAACATAAAGTAATAATCAATTTCATTGCTTAAAAAATAAGCAAACATTACAAAAAAATATAAATAATTTAATTGTATTTATTTGTTCATTTCATTCTCTTATACATTCTATTCCCTCGTGTGTTTTAGTAACTCATACCAAACCGATGTAAAAAGAATCCAACATTTATTATAACGCACAACCTCTAGAAACCTACGAAGATCATCTTCACAAAATACGTCAACCGGATGGTTATAGGTAAAACGAACCGAACGTTCAGCGAACAGTTCGTGAACCATTCGGCGGGAAGTTCGCTTTGTTCGTTCGTTTAATAAATAAACGAACAGGAACAAAAAAATCAACTAAACGAACAAACATGAATAGAGGCTATGTTCGTTCAGTTATGTTCGTGAACATTCGATTATGTGTTCGTTAACGTTCTTTTGTGTTCATTCATTTAAAAGTTATGTTTAAGATAATTATGTTGCGTACTTACTTATACTTTGTGATATTACATAATGTTTGTGATTTTAATTATACAATCAATATATGATGATTTGTAATTGTTTGTTTTAAGAAATTTCGTTTGTGTTTATTATTGTTCATGAATATTTGTATGTGTTCGTTTGGCTTCGTTTACGTTTGTTTATGTTCATGAACAGTTCATGAACATATTTATTTCCTTAATGAACGAACACGAATAAGAAATCTCGTTTATATTCGTTCGATTCGTTTACAACACTAGTTATAGGGACACAATTTATCAAATTTTAATCTTCAAAATAGGTCTAAATAACGCCTTTCTCTAAAAGAAAATTAAAAAGCCTTTATATCCGAAGGGAAAAGGACAAAAAGGTCTACAAGATGTTTGACGCATAACGACTTTTTGCTCATTAGGACCATCTTCACGCTCTCACACTTATAGTCACTTGGATAAGTTGGATTACAATTTCATGTAACAATACTTTGATTATGAATATTTCAAGAGAAATATATGTAAATGTAGTTCGAACACGCATCTTCCTCGATATAAAGTTCGATATAATGAAAGATGCCCAAGGGTAAATTTAATCGTACGTGACGGTAAGGTTTAGGTACATTCTCAATCTTACTATGATGCATGAGCAGTGGCGGAGCTTGAACATCCCTGTACGGGGGACGGGGGCGAATTTAATTTTTTTAAGGGGGCGAACTCGATATTTATATAAAAATTTACACTACCGGGCCAAAAATTTACACTAACGGACTAAAATTTAACACTACCGACGAAAAAAAGAGGGGGGGGGGGGGCAGCGCCCCCCACCCCGGTCTCCGCAATCCTCCGCCCCTGTGCACAGGGTCGTCTCTATAATGTAATTGTGACGCCAAAGGCTTGGGGCCCCCTAAAAATAAGGGCCCCTATTTTAAAAAAAAAATTATAGCGGGTTTTAGTTTTTTTGTATGATTCAATGGAATTTTGAAACGGGATAATACTTTATAGTTGAGTTCCGATGAAAATTTTTGATGATTTGATATGTTATTAAAGAAACACAGCCACACAATTCACAAAGCAAACAACCCTTCCTAAGTTTCTTCATCTTTGATCAATCTGAGCGACATCGGCTAACCTTTTTTGCCTCTTTTTTGTCAAAGAAATCAACTATCAAGGACTCACGGTTAGTATATCAAATTTTCTTTGATTTATTGCTTTTGTTCAAAAAAATTTGATTAGATTGCTTTTGTTTTGATTGTGTTTTATAAAAGGGCCTCATTTTTTTAGTTCGATTGGGGCCCTGAAAATATTGAGCCGGTCCTGCTGTGCATGAGGAAATATTGATACACGACATGGTAGTCATGTAAGTGTTGATAATTTCAATGAAATGATCCTGGCGTATAGATGGAATACTGGAAAAAAAATATTTGTGTATGATTTTCTGTAAATTTAACCTTGGAAAAACATTGTAACCAAGAAATAAACCCATTACGTGAAGAAAATTTTATATCTATCAAGTTAGATTACATGATTTAGATAACCTTATTTATTACCATCTAACAAATCTCCAAGTTGATTTTAATTAGACCCTCCAGCATACTAAAATGTCAAGGGCGTTACCCCTACGTGACCCGTTAAGTGCGTTAAACACGTCACCCGGGGTGGGAGGTGGGTGGGTGGGTGGGGGGGGGGGGGGGGGTGTTACTTCCTTAGGATGAGGTGAAACAAAATATAATAAAATGAATGATGTAACGTATACGTGAAATTAAGTAATTTCAAAGTACACGATAGACTTACACACACTCACTTTCAAATGAATACACCAAAAAATTAGCTTTTACATTTAAGTTTACTTTTTATTAAATTATTCACCTAAACATATATATTTTAAAATTTTGTAGTTATATAATTTCATAATAAATTGGCAAAGATCCTGTCAACGTCTATAGTTTAAGGACATGTCTACAAATATGCTATTTATTAATTCATCGTTTAAACGGTAAAAAGGGGTTGAAATATATAAATATACTTTTTATGTTTGGAGTGAGTTTATATTTTATTGTAACCACACATGGTTCTGAGTTCTGACATGCAAAACCCCACAATATTTTTTAAAACTTTAGATTCCCCCAGGCCCCAACATTTAACACACCTCCAAAAATAAAAATAAAAATAAAAACAAAAACATTTCTCAAGCCCAATACTTTTTTAACTTTACTGCTTTGTATTTATAGATACACCTATAATTTTTCTAAAATTAAATTGCATAAACGTTTAAATTGTAACAAACATTTTAGGTCAAACATGTAAATTATTTTTTGGAATGCCATATTTGTTACTACATAAATTCGTAGGGTAAGTGTTCAAGCTCCGCCACTGGTGGTGGTGGTGGGGGCTCTTTTTTTCGTTTGTAATGTACATTTTTTGGTCTGATATCGTAAGTATTTGGTCCGGTAGTGTATATTTTTCTATATATACATATCGAGTTCGTCCCATCCATCATATGGGAACGTTTAAGCTCCGCCACTGGCCTCACCTTCGATTCGATGGTTTCAAATGCTGGTCGTAGACGAAATTAATATTTGAATATACGGATAAAATAATTTTGCGTGATAGCATAAGGTTTATGTTTGATTTTGAATACACATGGACATCCACTTGTGTGCAACGGCTATCTCTACCGTTTTATATTTCGGAGGGTTTATAAAAAATAAAGATGTTACAGTTGTGAGTATATATGTGACCTAACAATTTAGTCTCTTATATGTTATTTTAGTAAGATCATTTTTTTAAATTTTCTCACCTGCCGGTTTCTACCATTGTGACACATTATGACTCATTTTCATTCTGTAAGCGATCCATTTTGACCCGAACCTTTATTTTAACTGTCAATAACCCGGGCAAAGAAGGTAAGTTAAATGATGAAAGAATTGCAAGAAAGTTTAAAAAAGATTGATTCTTTGGTTGATAATTGTTGTTATTGGGTGAACAAACTCAAAACACAATCTTCTTAAATTTGTGAAACATGAACTAATACCTTTGAATCCTTACGGTACATAACAGAAGCCTATTCTTTTGAACCGAGCGATTTGAAACCAAAGAGTAGGGCTGGCATAACAAATAAAAAAATTAAAGTTACATATACATAAACTTGCAAAATTATACACGTAAGTCTTATCCGATTATTTCAAGTAATCTCGATTAATACCTACTCGGTACCACAGCGTCCGACTAGCACCTACCGATTCCTACAACACCACCTAATGGTGTTGCTATTGATCGAAGGCAAATGACCCGAAATAGCCAAAAGACTTGGTTTAAATGATACGTTCGGTCCAGACATAAACATCATATATCATGGCTATTTGGATATAATGGCATGAAAGTATGGAATTGAGTAAGGTAAACTTCAAAATACTTGGTGATTCAAGCAATGAAATAAAATAGGATGATAGTGTTGAAGTCAAGAAACCGGATGATCAAAAAACAAAAAAAGAAGCCGAGAAGATTGCGGATGAAATTCAAGTTGAAGATACAACTCAAGTCGAAGAAAACAAAAATGAAGACTTCATTGAAGATGGTGAACTACCAAACATTAATGATGAACTTATGTTGCAAGAGATGACGGATGCAAGCTGTGAAGACAACTATGATCTAGATGTGCTCAATGATGCCGATGATTTGAAAGACTTTGATGTGCTTGTCAACAAAGACGACCCGACACCAACCAACATCAAAGACATCAAGAAGACACCAAACATGAATCAAGAGGGAGTAGTATGTTAGTACTTTTGTCATTGTAGTTAAATGGGTCAAAACAAATTGTCCATTATGTGTGAACCGGTACCGGTACCAAGATAATCGTCTCCCTTTGGCACCGATTCACCCTTTTAAAACCTATGTATCGAACGGGAACATAAGACATAACAGATTCACCCTTTTAAAACTTATGTATCGAACACGAACATAAGACATAACAGATTCACCCTTTTAAAACCTATGTATCGAACGGGAACATAAGACATAACAGATTCACCCTTCTAAAACGTATGTATCGAACACGAACATAAGAAATACAAGATGCTTCTGTCGATCTCTATTTCTTCTCCTATTCTTCTTTTCATCTTATTTCACTTCTACTTGATCAATCTTGTTGTGTGTTATTGTCTAATTTTTGGTATGTGAGTATGTCTCAATCAAACAAGAAAGTCCCTTTTGATCATGTGAAAAACAACTGTGCGAACATTAAACATACATATTTGTCCACCATGTGATGTGAACCCTCAACCACTCGAGGAGACAGACGTTTCAACACACTAATACCGCTAAGGATCTTATCTTAGTTTTAAGGATCTTATCAGGTTAGATAAATCAGACGGGCGCATATGACCCGTTAAAACTCACATAGTTAGAGAACTATTTAGCCAAACCCGCTCTCGATCTTTAAGATCAAGGGAGGACATGTTCTTCATATAGTTACCAAAAAAAGCCGATAATCAGGTAGGAATGGCACAAACGGATCAAAAGTATTATCAGAACAACAACAACGACTAGAAACTGCTCATAACATTTCTAGCAAACATCTTGAAAATGAACATCAATTCGAAGAAAAAAGATCAACACAAGTTTTCTTTTCTTAAAGTAAAAACAATATAGAAAACGTGACTAAAATATACACGATTTACCATCTTTTTGCTAGAAAACGATTCTGAACGTCTCCATTTAACTGTCACGGGTCAAATTTGTTGGTGCACTTAGAACATACTTGGGTAACTCATATTTCGCCCCTGCAAATATCCAAAACATACCATTCATTAATCAAAACTAAAAATAAAAGTTCAAAAGAAAATCAAGAAACTAGAAGTTTTGATAAAAAAAAAATATACCTCTCTCGTCATAACATACAGTCAGATCAGCCTTTTGAACGATGATACCAGCACTATCTATTATCGCTTGTGCAAGGGTTAAGTCGGCCTCCGCAGCAGCTTGAAGTGCATCCCAGATTTCTGATTTTAAAAATTAGTTAATATCTTTTAATGAAATATTTTGTTTAATTGTTACGAAAGAATCACCTTTTCGGCCACCATAATGTGGAGCAGTATCCCAGAACTCGTCACGCATCCGCTTGAGCTGCTCCCCTGTAATTGGTTCAGAATGCTTCCATGGTTTTGGTTTTGTTATTTTTTTAATAGGTTCTGCAATAAAGAAGAAACCAAAGTCCCATATGATAAACAAAATCCGGCACTATGTGATTTATATAACAACAATGATCTACTCAAAAGCCACATAGTTGAGAGCTTAAGTAGATAAGTAACAACAGACCAATTAACTTATCGATAAGAAAGAGACTCGACAAACCACAAACAAAGAAATCAAAAAAACTTTATTAAACGCCATACATTACACTAGTCACTAATAGCTACCTAAAATACCCAACAAATCAAAGATACTAGAAGAGAGGGGGAGCCATCAAGCAATTCATTCTGCAGACAACCATGCAAGGCTTTAGAATTGATGGCCCGACTTTCTTAAGCAAGAAAACTCGACTAAAAACCATACAATACGTTAATAGCTACCTAAAATACCAAAAAACCAAAGAAATACTCGAAGAAGGCTGGGACCATCAAACCACGTCAGTAATCAATTCATTCTGCAACGCACGACTTTAGAACTGAAGGCCCGACTTTCTTAAGCAAGAAAGGTTTACTAAAAGTCTAAAACTCATTAACAGATACCTAAAATACCAAACAAATCAAAGAAATACTCGAAGAAGGCTGGGACCATATAACCACATCAGTAAGCAACTCATTTGCAGACAACCATGAGGCATTCACGACTTCAGAATTGATGGCCTGACATCTTAAGCAAAAAAAACTTCACTTTAAATCATATAAAATATCACTAGCTACCTAAAATCCTGAACAAATCGAAGAAATACTCGAAGAAAGGAGCCATCAAGCCATACAACTAAGCAACTCATTGTGCAGACAACACATGCCTGACTTTAGAATTGCTGACCTGACTTTAGTCAAATTTGTTGAGTCGTTTCCTTTTACCGAAAACAGCATATATCGCCTACATTTAAGACTTGTTTACACAACCGAAAAAGGGTCTCTACTTAACATTGAAACTGTTTCTAAACTCGATAATACTCTCATTCCTATTAAATTGCTATATTTCTGTTTCATAATGTCCTGTTCACAAGATTAGTGTGCCTTCTATTGTATCTTAAACACTTAACAACAGCTAGTTTTAAAATTATATACAACACAATACACCTCACAGAAAAATAAGTTCTGACTACAGATTAAAGAATCATCATTGCCAATATCAACTGGTTCAAGAATTTCAGAAAAAAAACCCTAAAAATCATCAACAGAAAACCACCAATTCAATCCAAAATTACTCAACAAAACTCCATACAACAGCAAGTAACATAACACCCATCATTAACCACATAACCAATCAAAATCAATCAGAACAACTTAAACCCTATCTCCAAACGCCCAATTAATCAGTCGATTGACTCAAATCCTTCAAACCCAGATCCAAAACCACTTTCCAAAATCAAACATGCAACAATTACACCATCAAAACCCACATAAAAACCGATCAAACCCCAACAAAATCCATCAAATTTAGAATCTTTACCGTCCCCTTTCGCACGCGATGATCCCGCACAACCCATTACGAATACCTCTCGAGTGAAATAATATCAAAATCAGCTTCGTTCCCAGAGATCCCACAAACGATTGATCACAAAATCTTGATAATTGTCGTGAAAGACGAGTTGGGTGTCCGATAAAGAACTTAAACGTTAACAGTGATGGTTATATGATCATGGGAAAACATCTGAGGGAAACGTAATCAATTAGGGCAAATTGATGCCCCAAATTGAAATTGAAATTGAAATTGAAATTGTTATGAGGGGAGTGAATTGGGAGTGGGGTTTGATTGTTGGTTTTATCAAAAGCTGATAAAGGTTGGATGATTGATGAAAGGGGTAAACGGGGACGATGAGCTGGCGAGGTGTACACCGAGTTTGGTACAACCTAGGTGTTATATACACACGTGGTCTCCACGTTAAAACTTTCCTAAATAGGTATCGTAATATTCGCATACACGCGTCTGTCTAGTGGTATCAAGGTGAATAGTTAGGTGTTTTTTTATAAGATTGACGGGTTCAAGTTTTGAATTATACAAGTGCGGTAAAGAAAAGGTTGTTAAAGAGAAAAGGGTATGACAATGCTCGTCTTGTTTTGTGGATGTAGCGGATCCAATTTATATATAGATATTAATGTTTCAGGTTGGTGACTTATTTTTAAGTAGAGAATCGTAAGTGATTATGATAAACATATATAAGCATGTATACTTAATATTGATTGGGTGAAGTGAAAGTGGGAAATATAATGTTGGAAAAATTAGTGAAAATGTAATGTTTTTTCTAACTTTGTAAGCAAATTATAATTGTAATATGTGCGTTAGATTATTAGTTTTGGTGAGTTTGTTTTTCACTATGTTAGAACTTTGTGATGAGCCATATTGTGTCTGAAACGGAGTTAAGATGAGTTAGAGATCAATTTTCAAATTAGTAAGTTTGATATAAAATTAAAAGGAAAAATAGATAAAAGTTGACTCATATTGAAACCTTGGAATGATATAAAAGATATAGAACATGCTCAAGTAATATGAGGTTATCCCGGATAAATTTCAAGACCATATGAACAAAACTAAAATAATAAGAATTTGAGACAAGCTTTTAATATGTGCTACCAACAAAAACCTCCACAATACCAACTAAGACCACCATTCCTGATGCAAGGTGCTCAACAACAAAACTTTCAACCTTTACAACATACGACAATAAGTGAGGAACTCGAATATATTTTTGAAAGACATTACCAATAGTTAAGCCACTTGCACACAGACATTCCAACAAGAGACTAAAGCACTCCAAGAAGAGACTATAGCTAGCTAGGAAAAAAAATTAGAGCAACAAAATGGTTTAACTTAGCAGTTATGTAAGTAAGATAACGTTTCACGGTAAATTACCTGCATATATTGAGACAAATTTTAAGCATAATGTTTGTGCTATTAACTTGATAAATGAGAAGAACTATAAAGGTTCAGGAATACAATAAGAATACAAGAAGTAAGGGATTGTTGTTGTAAAGAAGGACGACAAAAAGGATAAAATATCAAATCCAATTAGGAATAGGGTGAAATTTACTCTTCCATCTTATCCCCTGAAATGTTTCAAAGCACAAGAAAAACAACAAATCATGGAGACTTCCTAAACTATAGAGGTAAATATGTCATTTCTTGATGTTACTAACAAGTCCCACGATAAGCTAACATCTTTAAGGAACTTTGCACGTCAATGAGGAAGCTAAAAGATGATCAAAAGGTAATGCTAGATGAAAGTGTTTATATTATTTTGCAAAAGAGAGCACACCAAAAGTGTAAGGATCCATGAGTCTTTATTGTTTCTTGTAAATTGGGAAATGTTAGTAATCTTAAAGCAATGTTTGACATTGGAGCCTTCATTAACGTCCTATCATATTTAATTTTTAATACACTTAATGTATGATACTTCCCACTCAATTTTCTACTTGATAGCTCCATCGTACACCCAGAAGGTGTATGAGAGGATGTGTTGGTTCAAATGAATTAATTAGTATTGAACTTGCAAAATTCCTAACAAGTAAGTCTTCAAAGGAGCTCAAGCTATCTCTCATATCGAGTTTATGTCTTGTTATGTGACCTAACCATGCTCTTTTACACATTTAGTTAGGGCTTTAAATAAACCGAACGTTCAACAAACAATTTGTGAACTGTTTGATTGGAAGTTCGTTTATGTTCGTTAGTTAAATAGAGGAACGAACACAAACAAAAATTTCATTCCTTAACTTAAATGAACGAAAATAATAAGAGGTTGTGTTCCTTCATATATGTTCGGCAAGTATTCGTGAATAATTCATGAACAGTTCATTTTCTTAACGAACAAACAAGAAATCTCATTTGATAAGTATCCGTGAACAGTTTATTAACAACTTTGCTTAATAAACGAGCACGAACAAGCTTTAATAAACAAACAAGAACAAATTGTTCATGTCCATTCGAGCCTATCTTTAGTGGTGTATTTATTAGTGCTTTAGTTGAACCAATATCATTTATTGATTTTGCTTCACATTTATTAGCATAATTATGACCATTTATACAATCCAATTTCGTTTCTAGAATAATACGACCATTTATATTATTGAATTTTTCTATCACCATTGATCCAAAAATAAACGGTCAAGATTTTCACAACTTTATTTTTCAATGACTATAAATAGCGTTGCAAAGCCTATATCATGTAATACTATTATAATCCTTACAATACTATCATCTTATATTGTAAATTTTTTTCCTTCCTTTCGCATATGAAGATTTCTAGTTTTTCATGGGTCATGTTGATGCTAGCTATGATAAATCTTATCATGCAAGTGCAAATCGGTATGGCGCTAGAATGCAAGGCGGCAAACCTTTCTTCCTGCTTCGTATCTATAATCCTTAGGAGACCACCGTATCCAGAATGTTGTAGAAGTCTCCATGAGCAAAGGGTGTGCCTTTGTGGCTATGTGAAGGACCCCGGTTATGGCCGTTATCTCCTCATGCCTGGCGCTAAAAAAGTGGCAGAAGCTTGTGATATAAAAATCCCAAATCCTAATAATTGTTAACAATAATTAGATAAATTATATGTAATTTATAGTGATACTAAATAATATTAGATTTAATTACCTTACCCTCTGTGTTAAATTACCAAGTTAATGAACAGTATCCAAGGGTATTTTAAGAATTTTAGGGTTTGTGATGGCAATGGCCATGGAGACGAGCCCCGATTGGCCTCCCATTTATGGTTGAGGTAGATTCGGTGGCCGTGATGATGGCGACGACGGCGGAGACAAACAGGGTGTAGATAGAGAGAGAGACCGCATGTGGTGTTTGATGGCACCAGTGACGATAGAGGCGGTAATGCTCCGACTTCGCTGTCATTTCCCCACCTCCCATGTGTCATCTCACCTTTGTTTTTCCTTTATCCTATTCCCATATGCTTGCTTCGTTTGTTTGTAGAGAAAGATAAAGAGGCGGCCGTCGTAGCCAAGGTTTCCTTTTAATCGGCAGTGGTTGGAGTTTATCATCGTCATAGCAGCCCAGGTCGGGTAGATTTGGTGCATGTGAACAGTGGCGGAGCTTGAACATTCCCTTGGGTGCGGGGGCAAAATTAATTTTTTTAGGGGGGGCGAACTCGAGTTTTATATAAAAATTTACACTACCGGACTAAATTTTAACACTACCGAAGAAAAAAAGAGGAAGCGCCCCCCTGCCCCTTAAATCCTCCTCCATTGCATGTGAAGGCGATGTGGTAGTGGGCAGACCATCTTTTTGGCAGTTGTTCGTTATGTTCTCCCTTTCCTCTTGGACTTGATGATGGTGAGCTAAAACTCACTTGAGATTTGGTATTCGATAGTTCTTGTTGTTCCTGTAAATATTGGGTTTTCGTTTCGTGCATGTCTTTTTATGCTATTTAGGGGTTTCTTTTGGTTTTTTTAATCAAAACCCTAATTTTAAATGAATGATGATCTATGCTATTTGGGGTTGTTGGTGATGTTTATTATAGTAGATGTATACTTGGTGTTGTTTGTCATGGTCATTTGTAACACGTCGATCATGATGGATTGGTGTCCACCTAAGACGTGTTGTTGGGTTGATATGTTGGGCGTACACTCATATGAGACATAATTATATCGTATGGTTTTGTTATGTCAACGACGGGATCCGTTGGACTTTTGCTGGTTTGAGGTAGATTTACGGGTTTCCTACGTTGAGTATAAACCCATTCATGATATGCCGTTGAATCTGCTTGTCATTTGTATATGATGATGAACGGTTGTTCATCCGACACATGTCATGCAAGTTGTACATCAGAAATGTTGCAAGCGTGGTTGTGTAACTCATAGTTGTACATGTGACTGTTTACTTCGTTCCATTAGACGTGTTTGATGTTGATTATTTTATACTCTGATTTGGGTTATGTGATACATATAGAGGCCATGGTGAAGCTCAAAAAGGTATATGTTGGTTGGCATGGCATATCCTCTAGATTGCAGTCACAACAGGTTGGCTATTCTGAGCCTTAACAGATTTGTTTGTGTAAAAAAAAATTGCCTTTAGTACAAGTGGACGACTTGCAAAACGCGTGAGTTAGAATATACTTTGTTAGAATGTTTTTTTTTGTTTTCTCGGGTCACATCTTTAGAATCTAAGTTTGAAAAGTTGCTAATTTTGTAACAACTAGTGGATTACGTCCGAGCGTTGCACTATTTATTAAATTATGGAGGATTTAGAGTTTATTTGATGGTTTCTAGTTAGGATATGGTTCCGTGATGGTTTATAGAGTGTTCGCTATCACAACTAACAGACTCTGACTTTTTCATTTGTACATGCTGCATCGTGGTAACCTATGAAGCATGTCACGTCTATAGTCTGCTAGCCACTCAAACAAAGTCAGTGTCAAAAAAATTAAAGTCTGCTCGTTGAGGTAGCGGACTGTCTATAAACCACTATGAAACTTATTTCAAAGTAGAAACCACGACACAACTTTAAATCATCTATAAATTTAAAAAATCAGAGCTTTATATTTGATGGCTTGGTTCTAAAAAATTTATATCAAAAAGTTAATAATAATAAGCACATCACAAAAATGTATTTGAAATTTAAGAAAAAATAAATTTGGTGAAAACAGGCGTTAATGAACCCAAAAACAAATATAAAATAAAAGAAGTAGAAATGTATTATAGTTGACACGGTATGAATCAATTTTTTTTATCATAACGTACATAAAAATAAAATAATCAGAATGATATGTATAAAATTTAAAAATATACATTATTTTCTAAAAGTTATAAAATGATATATATTTAAAGTTTATATGACTATTAAATTAATGAGTAAACGTGACCGAATAAAAAAATGAAGCTTTACAATCTTGTGAACGGCCGAGTGGAACTTTAAAACCTCACTAAAAGTTTACCGCACCCAAGGGTAAGCAAATAACCGAATTAACCAAAACGAATAATTAATCGATGGTTCAGTTAAGACATAGCCGATTAACTAAACATTGCAATTTGGTTTCGGTTTAATTGTACGAATTAACCAAATTAACCGAACCGAGCCAAAAAAACTATTCAAAGCCTCCATCTTTGTCTTCGTCGCGTCATCGTCATCGTTATTGTAAAAAGTATTTAATCTAAAAAGCCTAAGAAGGAGTATGAGCTTAACACGTGTTCTTCTATCGTTTTAGAGATGAGGGTATTTTGGTCATTGTGTCTAATACATCAACTCATTGTGTCTAATACGTTCATTATGTCCATATTAGTTCATCATGTCATATATTTCACATCATTTGTTATATGTATTCATTATTGTGTTTTATGTTTTAGTTTATTTTGTGTTATTTATGTTATTGTTTTTATAGATTATATAAACTTATTATCTATTATTGTGTTTTATAATTAGAAGTATACAATTATGTTATTTAACCAATATATTTTTCAAAACTCATAGTGTTTAAGATAGCACAATGTGTTATTTTTATCATTATATTTATAGATTATATAAACTTGTTATCTATTATTGTGTTTTATTATTAGAAGTACACAACTATGTTATTTCATCATTATATTTTTCAAAACTTATAGTGTCTAAGATAACACAATGACAATTAAAAAACACAATTAAATATTTTATCATTGTGTTTTATGTTTTATATCATTTTCTGTTATTGTGTTTTTCACACAAGAAATACACACTAGTATTATTTCACCATTATATTTTTTTAGAATTCAATCATTTTAGAAAAAAACACACTAATATTCAGAAAAAAAACATAATAACTAACAAAGTGATACAATGAAGCGCATTAAATACACAATGATGATAAGTAAACATATGCGCTTAAAAACTAAAAAAAGGTTCGTTTTTTATATAACGATATTGTAGTCGTTTTAAAAATCAAAATGCTCGTTTTTATGGTGTATTTTTATATAAACAATAACGTCGTATATCAAAGTTACAAACATTTAAAAATAATGGGGGAAATTGAAAAAAGTTGACAAAAGTGGCATTTCTTAAAATACACTCTAACAAACTTATTCCGTGCAATTTGATCTCAACCATTAATTAAATAAAGATTAACCGTTAGGATTATTTTTTCTACTTTTTATTACAAATGCTTTTTTATTTGAATCATCCCCTTATTATTATTGCTAAATAGTGTTCATATTATTATTACATTATATATTGTAGTTTTTAATACTTTCTAAATTTAAATATTTGACTGTTGTAGGGTAAAAAAGACGAAAAAGATCCAAGAACAGAAGTAACTCCCTACTCTAATAAAAGAGTAATTGGGAGGGACACATGACACATTTCTAGGTCATTTACCCTTCTCTTTTCCCACCTATTCTCGTGATGTGGTTTTCATACATGCGGATCTTTAATATGGGTCGGCTCTTTAATATGGCTCGGATCTTTAATATCAATCATCATCCTTTTACTTCTCTAGCCCACTTTGTGACATCTCGTAATTTTGTTAACTTAGAAGTTAACCTTGTTAAATTTTAAAAGGGCCTTTTATGCCATTTTGAAACTTTGGGGTTTGTTATACTTAATAAATAATCTGGTGATTAACAAATTAAAATAATAATAATAATAACATTATAAGTGATAAAATGTTTGCTTATTATTTTAAAATTTAAGGTGTTAGTAATCTTAAATAAAGTAATAACTATTATTGTTATTATAATAATGACACTAATAATAATAATATTAATGATAATAATGGTAATAATAAAATATAATAACATTTATAATATTAAATAGTACTTATAAAATTGGTAAGCATAAACAAAAATGGCTAAGACCTAAACTCATTGAAGTTTAGTGCGTTTATTTATCATCTTATAAACTTTACAAGTAAACTGTTTATATAAAATAACAGCAACTTAAAGTTTGAATAAATTTAAGGGGCCATTCTGTTATTTTAGAAACTTAAATACTAAAGTTTGGGCAAACAATGATAAACTATTGAAATAACAGGGACCATTTGTGTAAATGAGTCAAAATCACAACCCAAACCATCCCCCACCCTCGTCGGCCTTTTCTTCTTTCCGGCCAACCTCCGGCCTAGTTCCGGTGAGCCAAAAATACCCTTAACCGTCGATTTAAACCCAACCAAATCATTCCTAAACCGGCCGTGAACCTCATTCGAACCCATAACCATGTTTAATTCGCCTTTAATCGTTGATACGAACCAACAGCTTGAAACTGAAATGTTACAACCGAATCAACACAAAACCTATTGAATTGGGTCGTTTAACTGATTAGAAACATTTTAACAATCATTGCGAACTTGAATGTGAGTATTTCCATACCCCTTTTTGCTTATTTTCACACTTTGGGGTGAAACATGTTAACTTATACTATTGCACTTGTAAACTTATTTGAGACTTGTAAACCTATGGCAATTCATCTTGTAAAGTTGTGGTTAGTTGAACTTTTGTGGTTACCATGTTATGGCGTTATATGTACAATCATTAACTATTGCTATCCCAGCGAAGTCATAGATCTATGGGTAAGACAAGCCTGCTTTGGTTGATCCAAGTACACTTA
The DNA here is from genome assembly GCA_025215565.1 of Flaveria ramosissima. Classification (NCBI taxonomy): domain Eukaryota; kingdom Viridiplantae; phylum Streptophyta; class Magnoliopsida; order Asterales; family Asteraceae; genus Flaveria; species Flaveria ramosissima. The sequence goes on along the minus strand of CM046032.1, from coordinate 44,692,161 downwards.
GCTGATCGTATATACTTTTAAACGTTTGAGACTTGTAAAACTTTGTCGAGGTTTGATTGTTGCATTGTTCATAACATCCCTAATCACTTTATTCACTAACTTATGACTTGAATTGCCATCTTTTATATACTTATGTATTGAAAACTATGGAATGCTCACCAACATTTTTATGTTGACCTTTTATTTTTAACATGTTTCATGTATACCCCAAGTTTATGATCTACTCTTTGAAGCTTGCACATCTAGGAATGGACCTAGATAAATAAATGAAATAAGAATGATTTGTTACATTCTATGTTATGCTTTTAATTTCGTTGAGACTTATGCTTGTAATGTTACGATTGAAACTTATGTTTAAATATATTTGGAATATTAATAGCGTTATGTGGCTGTGAACAATCTTAACTCTCACTCCTCGACGTTTCCGCCGTCAAGGTTGGGGTGTGACACACTTACTTTGATCTTTTTGTGTTCTCTCCATTCCACATCTCTTATCATCCTCTTCCAAGCCTAGCTTACTTCCTCGGTGAAGATGATGTCGAAGATTAAAGATGACAATTTTGGATGGCTTCAATTGCGATTGTAGATCAAGATTTTCTAAGTTGTCTGATATGAAGATGTGCTTGCCGTCAACAATAGTTCACTAAGTTGTTTCTTGATTTCGGTATATCTATGATCTGGTTGTTGAGAATCGATCAAAAAATAGTTAAATAACTGGTCTTAGCTACCTCTATTGCATAAGAGTAAGTAAGTTCGTGTACACAGGGAATTTGTGAAAAGTGTTTAACAAACAAAACTCGATCAAATTAAAGACACAAACTTTAAGATTAAAAATTAGAACTTTGGATGAATTTGATAACACGAATGTAAAAGCAACAAACTTTGGGATGAATTTACTTGAATAATGAGAAATAATCACTTATAGGTTTCTAATTCCGCAAGATCAACAATTAATATGTTTAAGAACTTAACTTCAAGATTTTAACTTTTTATTAAAAGTGATAACCCGAAAACAATCTTTTAAGACTCGTTCATTTATAAGATTACCAATTTACTCATATCAAGTTGTCTATCTTTTTTGATGAGCTTATGATGCAAGCAAACCGAAAACTGATAATTTCAACAAGTAACTTTATTTATAAATGAATCTCTTAACTTAATCAAAACTTGGAATTATATTCAAAGACCATTGTTTAAAAAAACACTAATGAAAACACATTAAAAAGTCTTACTTAACATAAATGATTCTCCCCCAAGCAATCACGAAAAACCTAGCCACGCATCATCTTCTCGAATTCTTGGATCTTGATTTGAATGATGATCGACGGTGGTTTGGAATAAGTTAGGAAGCTTGAAAGCACCAAAAAGCTCCTTGAATTTGCTAAATTTCGTGTGTGAAAAGTTGTCTCTCAAATTGGAATTGATTTGATTGAAATAAACTTGAATTGCTTCAAAATCCGAAAGTTTGTTGGTAACCGACGTCTGGTACGCCCCTACCCGGCGTATCATACGCCGCCCCTTGGTTTCATACGCCGAACTCTCTATTTTCTTCTTCAAATATGCCACTTTGTACGTTGCTGATATGCCACCAGAGTATGATACGTGCAGGACCGGTTATGGTTAATGCAACAATTTCACAGTTGGAGAATTCAACACTTAATAGATCATATAGGGAAGGAGGCAAAAGAAACAATGAACAAAAGTAAGAACACACAAGAACAACACGATTGATTTTCTTACAATTGTTACAAGGCTTAGTCCTAAGACTGGTTACACGAGATACTTTATACTACATGCTACACCCGATCATACTTTGAAGGTCAGCTAGACAATAATCTAGACAACAAGATCAATGTAAAGTCAAAAGACATATTGTCTTTTGACAAGTGACTATGACATACCATAGCTCAAATCCTAATGTATTACAAAAAATATAAAAGTACAAGAGTGGAAAGTTATAGACACAGACACCATAATGTACAATTGACAAAAGTATGGAGATAATCACCAACTTGTATAAGTTGGTGAATTTTTAGAGCTGGCAGCGGAAATTTATTCAGCTATTGTCAAAAGTAAGTCAGAGAAAGCATGTCTTCTCTGTATTTGAAAGAAACTAGTCTTCAAGATTCGGAGGATTTTGTCTTGAAGCTTCGGAAGACTTCATATTTTGGTTTCGGAAGATTTGTCTCTTTGGCTTCGGAAGAAATCACTACAAGATTCGGAAAGCTTCGAAAGCATTCCTTTGGAGATAGATATTTTCTATGTCATCTTTATTTTTATATTTATTTTTTCTTAACTAGTTTATATTCTTATTTTCTTGTATTCTATTTTGTTTGTATGTGACTTGCATTAGTTGCATTTTACAATCGAAATACAAATTAAAAATAAATAGAAAGAAAACAAAATTTTGAATTTTGGCATGCACCTTTATTGTTCTTAAAAGATTTTTGAGAATTACATGAAAAATAATACTAATTTTATTATATTAATAAGATATCGCTTGTTAAAAGTTTGATAGTAATATAAAGACATATCTATCCTTTTACGTTAGTGTCTTTTGTTATTGGATTATAAGGTTCAAACACCCATATCTATGTGTGCATAATATTAATCCGGTCACATAAGAATACTTAGTAGTAAAAATAGTCTGAGAGTCGAGTACATTTAATACCAACAAAAATCAAAAAAGGAAAAATAATGCAAAAAAGAAAATAATTAGTTATGTGGTGAAAAAGTGACTATATCGGTATCAAATCAATTGTGATCTCGCATGGTGAAAAGCTTGACCACTTGTTCTCTATAGTTCTTGATGTTAAAAAGGTTTTCTTCGTGTGAGTGCTGACAACTTAATTGATCAATTTAACATTGATCAACTCATATGAAATGATAAGTCTTGAACTTAACGGTTAGAGAACCATAACTAGCAAATTGGGTATATTTAGTTAATAAAAATCTTAAAAATCTTATTTATTCATGACAATTGAAATTTTGTATAATACTATGATTTCATATTCACACTTCTTATATAAGACGAGAATAGGTGTAGCTAATATGTGTTTTGTTCTTATTTCTCTTTTCTTTTCAATCATAACAACTACTAGAATCATAGTCTTAACATATGATATAGGCAATTGACAAAGGGTGTTGTGGAGGGATAAGATTTTATTGCACAAATACCAAGGCGACATCATTAATAAGGTGAGTTAATAAAGTTTTTATGTGTTTGCATATGTGATCTTGAAAACACTATACGTTTATGTACCAATATACTCACCTTTGGGTGGGCCTTAGGTCTCGATGGGAGCGCATGTCGTTGACTATGCGGTCACACCTCTGACCATGGCTAAGCCATAGAGTATGAGAAGCAGTGACGGGTCTAAAATAAAAGTTCAGTGGTAACGAAATTTCTTTTATGAAGTGTAGAGTTTAAAAAAAATTAGAGGTAACGTAATATTTTCTCAAGGGTAACATAATACAGTAAATTTTTTATTTTTTATTTACATAAAACTGTATTTATTTTTTTTATACTACCCGTAAAAAGTTAAGGGGTAGCGGAGGTTACCCATCGACTCAATGTAAGTCCGCCCCTGATGAGGAGCCCACTGGATGGCCTCGGGATATACTCATAACTGAATGTGTACGAAAGATGAGGGGCTAAAAGGCACGTATTATGACTATTTATATAAGTGGGACCTAATGATACTATCTCTAAACGTGGGAGTTGATACCCTTGGTAAATGTATAACATTGGATTGCATCTAGTATTTTATTGTACTCAAGAATTGTTTGATAAACTATTTGCATAAGTATTAACTATTTGCCGTTAAAAAAAGTATTAACTCACCGACATTTTCAACCGACATGTATTAAGAATGTTTAACACGTATCTCAAGGTTGGTTAAGAAAGAAAATGAAACTAAGAAGTAACAACTTGCAAAGATATCTGGCATTTGAGGAGAGTAACACCTGACAAGCCATAGGATTTTTAGTGTCACCCACATGTTAAAAAAGCATAGGCATAAAGCCATTATACATTAAAGCAAAGCAGTTTGTAATTTGTATAGTATATAATTTTCCACGTGATGACAAAATCAATTATTTATTAACACCCCGGCATAAGTTAATTCTTATTTACACATATAATTTATTTAATTCTTATTTGTATCTCTTTTATCATTTTTTGAAACTATGATTAACACTATGAAAATTGTGAATTGCTTGATGGTACATGCTGCATTGCTGCCTCTATTTGGGCCACAATGCCACATGGCATAAGTTAAGTTATATATATTTTTAGTTTCTGTCTTTTCTTTAGTTATATTCAAGTTTGACGATTAACACTTGTCATATTGGTTCTACAATGTATATTATGTATGTTGTAAGAGAAATGTGAAAAATTACCCAAAAAATTTAATGAGAAGAAAAACTACTTGTATATAATTAAATTGGTAAATCTTATATTTATAATGATAGTTTCAGAAACTATATAGACAACAAAACAAATATATAAACAAGTTTAGTTTGAACCGTAAAATTCCAAATTAACAAGTAAGTCTTTAAAGAAACTCAAGCGCTCTCTCTCTCTCTCTCTCTCTCTCTCTCTCTCTCTCTCTCTCTCTCTCTCTTGTCGAGTTCATATATATCTATCCCTCATGATTGGCTGGGCCAGTGGTTCGTCAGTAATACAATTATATATTTGAAAAAGAAAAAAAAAGATATGCTCTTTTAAACCTAATGGTGTACATATCACCTCTTTAATTTAACAAATATCATTTATTGATTCTGCTTCACATTTAGTAGATAGTTATTACCGGGCGTTTCTTTTATAGGATAATACGTTATGAGCATTTATATTATTGATTTTTTTTTTTATCTCCATTGATTACAAATAAATGATTTAAGTTTTTTCACAACTTTAGTTTTAGTGACTATAAATAGCATTGTAAAACTTGTTTCATCTAATACCATTACAATTCTTACAATACTATCATCTTATACTGTTTTTTCCCTTTCTTTCGCAAATGAAGGTTTCTAGTTTTTTAAATGTCATGTTGATGCTAGCTATGATAAATCTTATAATGCAAGTGCAAGTCGGTATGTCGATAGATTGTAATGCAGCCAACCTTTCTACATGCTTCGTCTCTATAATCACTAAGACACCACCATATCCAGAGTGTTGCAAAAGTCTCCATGAACAAAGAGTGTGCCTTTGTAGCTATGTGAAGGACTCTGGTTATGGTCGTTATCTCCTCATGCCCGGTGCTAAAAAAGTTGCAGAAGATTGTAATATACAAATCCCAGATCCAAGTACATGTAAATAGTTATTAGATAAATAATATGTAATTTAAGGTACTTAATAAATATTAGATTTATTTACAATAGTTCTTGCGGTTTTGTCGGGTCATATATCTTTAAAATCTAAGTTTGAATTTATGAAGAGTTTAGAGTTTATGTGGTGGTTTCTAGTTCGAAAATGGTTTCATAGTGATTTAAGAAGAGTTCATCATCTCGACCACTGGACTCTGACTATTTCAATTGTATGCATCATGATGACCCAAAAAACATGCTACGTCTAGAGTCCGCTAGCCTTACAAGCGGAGTTAGTGCTAAAAAATTGAAGTCCACTTGTTAAGGTAACAGACTACATAAACCATTATGATATCATTTTCAAACTAGAAACTATCACACACTTAAATGCCCCATAAACTTAAAAAATAGAGAGTTGTGACGGCTTGGTTTTGAAAATTTATATCAAAACGTAAATAAAAATAAGCACATTGCAACAGTATATTTGAAAATTAAGAAAACACTAAGTTATTGTGAAATTAATGAGCATTAATGAACACAAAAACAAATAGAAAAATAGAAAAAGAAAAATATATTATATTTAACTTGACTAGATTTAAAAAAATTATATCATAACATATATAAAAATAACAAATCACAATGATATATTCTAAATTTAAGAATATATTAATTTTAAGAGTTATACAAGAAAAGAAAATATTTTCAAACAAAATATTGAATATGAATATTATAATAATGGGAAAACATGACCCAATAAATGAAATTTCTGAACCTTCACTCTTGTGAACGGGCGGAGAGGAAGTTCAAAACCACGCTAAGATTTTATTGTATACTTAGGCTAAGGGTAAGCAAATAATTTTTTTTAGCGGAAAGATGGATCAAATATAAAAGCTATCAAGAAGCTAGACAAAAGTACAAAAACCAATGAAAATCACGAAAAAACAAAATTACAATTAGATATAAAAAGAAATCCAATTAGCCTAGTCGAAAGCAACTTTGGAAGAACGGTAATTTACCCATAAGAACAATATAGATTTAATAGAAATGATTATGTTCTCTAAAGTTATTTTTTTTATTATGAACCCTTTTATTTCTAGCCCTTACATGTAATGTGGATAATAGCTTGGTTAAGGCATAACTGATTAATTGAATTAACCAAACCGTAATCGAGTTAATCCATTTAACCAAATCAAGTTAATCAAAACAAACAATTAACTGATGGTTCGGTTAAGGCATAGCTGAGAACATTGCGATTTTGTTTTGATTTTGATGTACATATTAACTGAACCGAGCCAAAGAGAACTATCCTAGTCCTCCATATTGTCATCGTCATTATCGCGTCGTTGTCGTCATTGTACTATTATATATTTTATTTTTAATACATTCTAAATTTACATATTTGATTGTGGTAGTGTGTTATAGACGTGAAGCTCCACGAGCAGGATATGTATACTATTATATAGAGTAATTTACAAAAAAAACATTTATTTTTGTAACTAATTTTTTTCAATATTTATCTTTACTAATTATACCAAACAATTTTTACGTAGATGATTAGTTTCATCTTTGGTCTTTTAGTCTAACAGTCATTAGTTTGTATCGTTAAGTTATGTTATATTGTTGTCACATGAGGGTGGATGTACAAAAAAACATCCATACAACATAATCCAAAAACAAATCGACATATTAGGAATATATAATCACTAAAATGTTGAGAACGATAAATAATATCTCAAACAATTTTTATAATCATGTTTTTTTAAAAACTAGATTGTATCATATGATTTAAGTATCGATAAGAAACATAATATATAGAAATTAGAATGCTAGCCATGTGAAGTTATATAACAAAATATTATTAATTAGTGAAACATTGAGACCAACAAGTAAAACCTTTATATATTTTTATTATCACTTTTTAAAAAAACTAATTCTATAAACATTTATTATATCATATGATTTAAATATCAATAATAGACTTAACACATAAAAATTGAATTACAAGCCACATGAAATTATTTAAAAAATATAACTAATTAGTGGAACATTATCTATTCCTATTAATACGTTTGGTCGGTGTTTTTTTTTGTGTTTTATAGGGTTTGTTTTGGGTGCGGGTTCAACAGTTTATTTTATTAATTTGGTTGGTAACATTTTCAACTTTTATTTTTATTACCAATGACATACCAAATAGTATAATTATGGGTTACTAGATTTTAATAATCCTAATTTTTATTTATTGGTCGGGATTAATCCCAACTCAGGAAATATGTATATACACTCCCAACTTTGGGCTTATATTCCTCCAACAATCCGTTACTAACTGAGAGTTAACCCTGTTAATTTTTTGATAACGTGGACTGCTTATGTAGCCAAAACATTAAGTAGAAAGTTAAAATATACCATTAGGTTTGTCAATCTAAAACCATTGCACCCTGAAACCCGTCAATCTTCACATCTTGATCTGAACCACTTGGCTCGCTGGAGGTAAATTTCAAATGAAGACGAAGGCTAGACATCAAAAAACTAACATGATGAATGCTAGGCGGCGCCAGAGTTGAAAAATAGCTCAAAGTTGGCCCCATTTCATCAAAAAAAAACTAATGGGTGTTAACTCTCAGTTAGTAAGGGATCGTTAGAGGAAAACACTGTTAACGTTGAAGTGTCTGTAAACATTTATTGAGCTAGGATGTATCCCAGCCAATAGATGAAAGTTGAAATAATTAAAATCCAATAACCCTATAATTATCATACATTTACTCTTGATTTGTATTTATTTTAGTCTATATTTTGTTTGTATGTTTTTATCATTACGTACATAATTATTATTGTGAACAAAATCAAGTGTAAATCAAACATAAATCTTTCTACTCTAATAAAAGAGTATTTTGTGATAACACGTGGCAACGTCACAATCATTCTCACCAAAATTTTCCCGCATCTCTCTCCTATTAAATAATTACCTTAATTACTAATAATATTATTTAACATTTTTTATCTTAATAAATTAAGAAAAATATCTATTTATTAATGTTATTTCTAAATATATAATTTTTTTATAAAATAATAAATTTTTCTAAATTATAAAACATTTTTAAAAATATGAATATTTTAAAATTGGTATCTTTAAAAAGTCAATTTTATAAAACCAAAAAAAAATTTGGGAGTTATAATAACAAAATTTTTAAAAATGACATTTTCATATGATTTGTTTTAGGACAAAATTTTACGTTTTTTTGAAAAAAAAAATTAAAAACAAAATTTTAAAAAGTTGATATCATTGTTTTGTTAGTTATAGCTATTTTTCATACGTAATTTCAGTCATATTATATCTTAAAATATCATTTTATAACTAATAAATTTTATTATATTAATATTTTATTTATTCAACCCGTGTAACACACAAGTTTACTAAAGCTAGTATTTGATAATTATGTTACAAAACTGTTGTTGCTTGTTGGTAATAAAAGATAAAGTTAGAAGTGTTAGTAGCTAAATTAACAATATGAATTATTATCAACCAGTGAGTAATAGTTTAAATTGTTAAAATTCAATTTGTTTTCCAGAAAAGATAATATCCTGTATTTCAATCATTTTAAATTAAAAAAGAACTATTTCTACAAATTACGACCAATAAGATACTATTATCGCTAAGCAAAATGATAAAGCAAAGTGTTCATAAAGTTCGTGCAAAACAAGACTCGAATTTTGTCATCCAACACTTTGAACACTATAAACGGAAGTTGCGTATGGGATACAATGTCTCCTTGCTACTTTAAATAAGTTGTATTGCAAAAAATAAAAATCAAATATTCCTGATTGTAAAACGCGGGACGGTATTGAAAGTAATAACTTAGTAATCTGAAAAGATCAATTGCATCGAAATAGAAGGCAAACATATAACAAGTTGTGCCGCTAGCTCATTTTGGATAACAAAATTAAGTTTTTAAGAAATTATATTTATAGGTCTTGAGGTTGTAACATTGTTATGTTTTTTTCATGTTTGTTCTATGATACAATTTTTAACGCGGCTTGACTTACGATGAAAATAATATATCCTAATCCCGTAAGAGGGAACTCATGTTAGATCCATACTACCATACACACGTATTTTTATCCTGTTCATCCATATATCAAAATATACCTGTATAAGAATTGATATTACTTCCAACAATATTTAAAGAAAAAATATATAAAAATAATAATATTCATGAATCATGATATATATTAGGATTTATAGTTACTTCCTGTGTTATTCGGAAATTAATAACATTATTTTTCACCGATAAAATCTAGTCTTGTTTTTTTTTCCATAATATCTAATCTTAACTTATATATTTGTCACCAAATCATTTTTCCAAGATATTTGTATAGTATTTTAATAATAATAATTTATCAAATAAGATATGAATCTCGAAATTTGATGTAGAAATCAAAATTAAAAAAATCTAGACAAAAGTCAAAATAAGCATGAAGGCGAAACCACGTAAGATGCCTTATACACATGTCACACTATAATTGGCTTAAACTCGTGTCAAACTAATACCTCTTTTTTTCTGTTTTAACCCCTCAAGGTTAACTCAGTTTGTAAGATCACTCCTCAAGTTACACACTAACATAGCTATTGTAATCCTTGAACTTTATTATTTTATGTAAGGAATAGTGTTAAATAATACTTAATACGTATTTTATATTTCATTTATTTATAACTGCATATATAACAATAACATAGTTTAGTAGCACAATTCGTGTTCAACATAAATACCATATCATTTATTTTTACATCGTTAAATAAAACTAGAATGCGAACCCACGCTTTGCCGTGGGTCTTCTTGTATTGTTATTATCGGTCATCATAGCAAACAGTAAAAGATCCGACTGAACCAACCACATTGATATACATAATAATGAATTTAAGTAAATCTATGAAACCTAAAACTCAAAAGATTCATGATTGATAAACAACCAACTAAGTTTGCAGTTGCAAACATCTTGCTGAAAAACCAAGAATGACTCTGTTTAAATAAATATCACACTTGGTTTATTACTACTATATGTTGTCATGTTGTTAGTTGCAAAAGGAGAAGAAATCATTCACGTGTGCACTAAAAGATGTTAAATACCTAAAATACCTCCAACCAATCAGCTTAGGTTATTGTAGTAACCGACCAAGCTGCTTAATGCATATTATAATACTACTTTTATTAATAGCTAATAAAATCATTATTTTTTATTTTACTCTGTAATTAAATTATAATTGTTTTATTTTCATTTGAAATCAAATTATCATTTCCTCATTCTAAGGGAGTTCTTTTGTTCAAATTTAATTTTTTTAAATTTTTAATACTATATGATTGTTTATATGCAAAATATTATTTTTTATTTTTTTCTATAAAACTTCTTTAAGAAATATATGATGACTTATTTCAAAAAAATATTTTTAATTTTTTTTATTCAACATGTATAATATATGAGTTTCAAACCTAGTAAATACATAAAATATTACCCTAATTTACTCATATATCAGCTTACTAATCATCTTATCAAGTGGTACAGTAAAAAAATTTCAAGTGCACGCACGATCTTAATAGATTTTATTTTACTTATGCCCTAAATGTTATACCAATGATAATTTAAAAGCTAAAATATAAATAAAACAATAAATGTTTTTCATCATGTCCATATCTATAACAATGTAATTAGTAAATCATAGTTTGCGCCGAATAGATGATCTTCAATAGATTATGACATGAAACTAGTTAATTCTAGTATGATACCCGAGACCTCTGCAAAAAAATTGAACCAAGCACCTGCCACTATACCCCCGACACTTGAAGTTTAAACACCCTTCAATAAAAAATTTGATAGATCGAAAGATAAATAAACTTTTCTCAGACCGGTCTTTTGATAATATTAACCAAGGTCCAAAACTCAAAAGGGCTCGAATGTAAAAGTCATGATTTCAAGGGGATTCACTAAAACTTGTACAAAACATCCTAAATAGCGTTCAGTATATTGGATTCAAACAGTGTGACAAAGGTTGGTGCATCGTAATTTCCGTCGAATGTATAAACCCTAAGGCTCGTGCCCAAAATTTCAATCAGTTATTCACCAATTCATCTCTGTAAGCTCTCGTTTCATGTTGTGTTAATTTGTTGATATGTTCATCTGCGTCTTTGATGTGTTTGATTGTTTATTGTTTTTGAAATCAGTTACGATGTTTGAAATTGGCTATCATGTTACCCGATCTGTGACGATTTCTGTTGTTAAGTTGGTATTTAGGTTGTTTGGGTTTAATTCTGATGTTTTGATTCATGGATCTGGAATATGAATGTGTGTGTGCAATTGACGTGTTGTTAGAGATCGATCGATTGTGGTTGAGCTGATGAAGCTTTGAAGATTTACAATTTTTGGTGTTTGTTTGTTTTTGTGCATCAATGTTTGCATTTTGATGATGCGAGAGGATTTAGAGTTTTATTGGTTTGAAAGCTTGAATATTGAATTTTACATTTGAATTAGATGATAATGTGAGTTAATTGAAATAAACTGAAGTAAATTGATGTTCAAGAAATTATCCTCTGTTAAATCTTTTCACTTTGAGGGGCTGCATATGTTTCTCTAGTCTAGCAAGCATGGCTTTATTGTACCTATGTGGATATATGGATATTTTCTAGATTCTGTTAGCAAATTTCATCCCAAATGGAAAATATCCGTACGAAATGGTTGGGTGGTTACTTAAGTTACCTGTATGATGCTGCAGTTAATTTCACAATGTGTATCTATGAATGACAGCATGTATGATGCTGGAGTTTGAAATAACTGCGGATTCTAGATGTTTGTGAAGATGCATGAATGTATTTTAAATATGGGAATCTGTTGCTTTAATTTTTATGCAAATGAGGTTTCTACTATGTTTGATACCTTACTTGTTTCTATAGTCCATGTTCCCTGTAGAACTTCTTAACTATGCCTAATTATACCACATTGTGTGATTATAGTTGTGTGCTTGTTACTTATAGTTGCTTTCTTTTCCAAATGATTTGAAACAGCTGGTTTGCAGTTCTGATTTGTTAAAATGGGAGGTGGTTTTAGAGTGCTACATCTAGTCAGACCATTTCTTTCGTTTCTCCCAGAAGTGCAAAGTGCAGACAGAAAGGTTCCCTTTAGAGAAAAGGTCATATACACTGTGATCTCTCTTTTCATCTTTCTGGTTTGCAGTCAGCTTCCCCTGTATGGCATTCATTCAACAACTGGTGCAGACCCTTTCTACTGGATGCGTGTGATTCTAGCTTCAAACCGTGGGACCGTCATGGAACTTGGTATCACCCCCATTGTGACTTCTGGACTGGTTATGCAGCTGTTAGCTGGATCAAAAATCATTGAAGTCGACAATAATGTTCGTGAGGATCGTGCACTTTTGTAAGCAACTAAGCGTAATCTTTTGTATGGAGTATAATCTCTTATCATTCTTGCATTTTTTTTTATTATTATTAATCTCTGTTTGAACTTGTGATCTTCCAGGAATGGTGCTCAGAAGTTGTTGGGTATCTTGATTGCTGTTGGTGAGGCTGTTGCCTATGTTCTGTCTGGAATGTATGGTAGCGTCGGTCAACTTGGTGTTGGAAATGCGATTCTTATAATCGTTCAACTATGTTTTGCGGGGATTATCGTCATATGTTTGGATGAACTTCTCCAAAAGGGATATGGTTTAGGCTCTGGAATCTCATTGTTCATAGCTACCAATATCTGGTAAGCCAATAATCCATCGCCCTTTGTACATATGCATATGCCTACATTTACTATTTTCTAACTCATTTCTTGTTTAATCATGCAGTGAAAGCATTATCTGGAAAGCATTCAGCCCTACAACAATTAACAGCGGGCGTGGTGCTGAGTTTGAGGGTGCAGTTATTGCATTATTTCATCTTTTAATCACCAGGTCGGATAAAGTTAGAGCACTACGGGAAGCTTTTTACCGACAAAATCTGCCAAATGTCACTAATTTGCTAGCCACTGTTTTGATCTTCCTCATTGTTATCTACTTTCAAGGCTTTCGTGTTGTTTTGCCTGTGAGATCTAAGAATGCTCGTGGGCAACAAGGATCTTACCCTATTAAGCTGTTTTATACTTCCAACATGCCTATTATTCTTCAGTCTGCACTTGTGTCCAACCTTTATTTCATCTCTCAGGTATCCAAATTACATCTTTACTAGTTTTTGTATATTCATGTCCCAGCAACTGAATTTTTCCCTTTTCTAATATATACGAAAAATTTCAGTTGCTCCACAGAAAGTACAGTGGAAATTTCTTGGTTAATTTATTGGGAAAGTGGAAGGAGTCTGAATACTCAGGCCAATCGGTCCCCGTTGGTGGGCTTGCTTACTATGTTACCGCACCTTCCAGGTATTAAGATCCACCAACCTGTTTTGATTGTCGGGTCAATGGGTGGGTTTGAGTACAGGTCAAAATACGTCTTGGGTTGACTTGAAGCCCTTTTTGTCTGAAAACTTGAATTAATTGTTTGGTTGGTCAATTTCAGCTTGGCGGACATGGCTGCTAATCCCTTCCATGCTCTTTTCTACCTGGTGTTCATGCTAACAGCATGTGCACTCTTTTCCAAAACTTGGATTGAAGTTTCTGGATCTTCTGCAAGAGATGTAGCCAAGCAACTAAAGGTAATTGTAATGTTATTGGTTTACATTTATTAACAAACTTTTAATCGAACCTTCTAGGGAGTGGTATATAATGGTAAGAGCTTGAGTTCTTTAGCAGAGGTCTCTGGTTCACATCCAGCTTAAACTTTGCCTCTAACCCTCTTGGTGGCCACCTGCTTATCACAAACTGTGTTTTACCGGATATCATTGGTTGGGCGAGGGTTCTTGCGGCCACCAAAAAAACAAACAAACTTGTGATTGTTTTATGGTAAACGTGCAGGAGCAACAAATGGTGATGCCAGGTCATCGGGACTCAAATCTCCAGAAGGAACTGAACAGGTACATCCCGACAGCAGCTGCATTTGGAGGAATGTGCATTGGTGCATTGACGGTTTTGGCAGATTTCATGGGAGCCATTGGATCTGGTACTGGAATATTACTAGCAGTTACAATCATATATCAGTACTTTGAGACATTTGAGAAGGAGAAAGCCAGTGAGCTCGGTTTATTCGGGTTTTAACTTCATGTTACTTTATGTTAGAGTATCGGTTTAGCATCTACCTTTTTTCGTTTTAGGGGGAATACTTGTCTAAGGTAGTGGCAGTTTGAACCCGAACAGTTCTTTTTTTCGGATGTGATTCCTGTGTTTTTTTTTTCTTTTATACTTGCAAAAGGTTCCGTTTTCTTTACATTGGCAAAATTGGAACGGTATAAGGTCCTCGGGTTGGTTCGAGTCAATGTGTTGACTCAGTATAAAACGATTTACTGGTGGCAGAAGCTGGTGGTAAACGATGGTCCTTAAATCATGGTGAAGAAACTTAAAATGTAAAAGATTCAAACATGGGATAAACACCTTTAATCAAAAAAACTAAGATCGTAGGGTTAGTGTTTTGTCTCACTATGATGATTATTTATGGGTTTGGTTAACATGAACCAGCAGTATGATTTGTGTGTTTGAAAACGTGAACCACTTGTATATAGACTACAATTCTATTTTTAGGAAGTATGGTTCACATTATCCAAGTGGGTGTCTCTTTATAGACTACAATTCATACTTCGTTTGAAAACGTGAACCACTTGTATATAGACTACAATTCTAATAAACACTTGGATAACGTGAACCATACTTCGTTTGTATACAAACACCCACTTGTATGACTACAATTCTAATTTTAGGAAGTATGGTTCACGACACCCACTTGGATAACGTGAACCATACTTCGTTTGTATATAGACTACAATTCTAATGTTAGGAACAAAGTATGATTTGTGTGTTTGATAACGTGAACCAGCAGAATGAAGAAGATGACCAAAAAAGAAGTTCCATTCGTTTTGTAGGGAAATCAACAAAAAACTGTTGTTTAGCACTTATACTATTTAAAGTGAATTATACTTAAACTTACGTCATTTTCTCCCGGAATTTCACATGTGAAATTTTAGATAAATTAATTTTTAATGCAATTTTAGTGAAGCAATTTTTACCAATTTTTTTTCCAAGTTGACATGGCAACTCGACCCTTTGGAAGTTTCCAATATCAAAGATCACAACAAATTCAAACAAACGTACACTTCGCAACTCATAGGGCTGTTCATGAACCGAACCGAACCGAACGAAGGCTCGCTCGAACTCGGTTCGTTTACGAACCGAGCCACTCGGTTTGGTTCGGATTTAAGAAATCGAGCAAAAAATGCTTGCAACAAACTCGGTTCGGTTTAAAACCAAGCGCTCAGTTTTGCTCGGTTTGGCTTAGTTTCATATTGTAATATATTACAAAACTAATATATCATTTAAAATTTCAAGTTTCAACTCATAACAAAAGAAAAACATACAAAATAAGTTTAAGTTTTAACTCGAGCTTAAATAAATGACGGTGAAACCCTCGCCCACAACCTTCATTGCGGCCATTTTCATGTCCACTATACCCACTTTGATGCAATGTTTAAACATGTATACAAAATCCAAAAAATGATGTTTAAAAAAATAAAAGGGGGCAAGGGTAAAGTGGTAAATAATTAAAATGGTAATGTCCTAAACTCTAAATAAATAACCTAACATATTACATATATATAATATATAAAAGTTATATTTAAAAATAATTAGAGCGAGCAACGAGCGAGCTTACCTTTGCTCGTGCTCGGTTCGTTTACAAACCGAACCGAGCGGCTCGGTTCGTTTACAACCGAGGCAAAATCGAATGAGCAACTTTTCGAGCTTTTTTCGAACGAGTTTCGAGCGTCGAACTATTTGAACAACCCTACTCCTGACTTGTTGGATAATGATTACATTGGTTATTAGACAATTCAGTTATACTAAAATTTGATATTAGAACCTTCTTAGGGGAGAAGCCCCTAAGCAAACAAGTCACACGTGGAGTTCGAGTGGAAAAATTGCGTAATTTTTAGATGTTTTTCTTATTTAGAATGAAAACTGCCAAGCGGTAGTTTCATCCCCGTCTCCTGCGATTGAATTGCATTCTCCTTTGATCCTCACTCTCATATCTTCTTAAAGTTCATAAAAACACAAACAAAATTCATACTTTGAATTTGATCAACATATGAGTTGTATCCAATAAAATATTCAGCTGAACTATCAAATCATTTCGATTTGAAAGTGACACAAAACCCTCAGATTATTCCGTTTGTTTATTTCAGTTATCTACAATATATGAATGAGACAATAACATCAATGAGACAATAACATCTAGTTCATCTTTCATCTTTCATACACAATATATATGTAAGTATATGGTTTGGAACACTTAAAATCTTTTGCTTAGAGACTTTGCTATATATATTAGAGTGTTCTCTCCTTGTTTTAATCACCATCGAAATTGAATGATGTCAAACTATTGTTGCTTTCTACCCTCCTGAACAATACGAAAATCACAACACCATACTGCAAAAAAAAGTTGGTCTTGAAAAGCAACAAAAGACATCCCTTTTTTTAATCACTTTGCTCATGTTATATCTATCACTTGAACTGAAAAAATGAAAAAAAGGACTAAGTACATAAGAAGAATAATAGCTTTCTTGTCCCCCATTTCAAATTGTAACTTCCCCCATGGATGGGACAAAATTGTTTAAAGCAACCAAAAGAAAACTAACCATTTGAATAACCACATTAAATTAATAAATATATCACTTTTATGTATATAAGCCAACTATTACAACCACTAAGATAGTCTAGTGGCAAAGTTATATGCACCTTATTCTTGAGATGATTGGTTCAAACGTCACTTAATTGAGGCGTATGGAGCAGATTAAGTTTGGAGTAAGGATCGTTCAAAAAAAGGGCTAACTATTACAAGTAGTTCTCGTATTGAACCATTCCATTGAATTTACGAGGTTGTAAATGTAATATAACTAGTTTCTTTCATCGACATGGCTAGTCGGCAGCAAGATTAATTGCTAAATCATACATGATACAAATGATTTTACTTGTATATAATCATTTATATATTTGTATCATATAGATAGACACATAAACATATGCATCAACCAATCAAAACCGAGTACCTTCTATCAATTATGTGGGGCCAACCGTAAGGAGGACGCCCGGATAATCGTCAAAGGCCATTTTGTACCACAAACAACCAAGTTCGGGTATCTAGAATTGTTCTTTCAAAGTGACAGGGACCTTGAGTGCAATATAGCTCATCCTGATCAAGTAGATTGGTGCAAGTGGAGAGCAGTCACATATGTTTCATGTAACAAGGTTCGTATAGAGATTAAAAGGGAAAAATTACTTGTTTGTACTCTCACCGACCATGTTATACAAACATGTCATCGAACAATCCAAAAGACGCAAAAGTGAAATGTGAAGGTAGTAGAGTTGAGGGATAACATGCATTTCAGATAAGATAAGGAAGGGGACATTGAGATAGTTTGAGCACAGAGGAGGCAAATTAAAACACATGTAAGGAGTGTGAAAACCCTTAGAGTAGAGGGTATGACTCACGAATAAATTATGTTATGGTATTTGTTATGACATTATGATTTTTTTAGTGTTATGGTGTTAGTATTTCGTGTAAGTTTCACATTATGTTTAAAATAAAAAGAAAGAAATAAGAGGTTTTATGTAATCATGATCAAACAATGATATACAATACGAATCAAATCAAGTTAAACATACACAACATGTAAATAAATGGGGTCTAATTGATTTTACTATGAAAATGTATGTTTACGAGATATGAAAATGAAAGCACACTACAAAATACAAATGAACGAAACTATTTATACAAAGTGAAAAACAAACAAACTAAAGTTTTAGCACATGCCAAAGTTCTTGCATTCTTCATAGTTCTCGTATTCACAGTTCTCACTTTCTTTTAAGTTTTCATAACATTGATGGCACTTTGATAGTTTTCCCATTTAGCAACCCAAAACATAGTTTTCGCTTAATCAATAGTTATTGCGTCTACCTTAGTTTTTGCTTTTGATATTTGATTTCTTGAGCCTTTATTATTAAGGGATTTTTACATATTTTTTCTCTTTTTAAAAACCATAAATTACTTATTTTTCAAGGCATAAAATCAATTACATATTTCACCTTTCTAATACATATATATTACATATTTATCTATATCATTAAAATTAAGATATCAAGTAACTATTTTATCGTGTTTTTACTAAGAGTTTTTTACATATTATGTTTTGTTATTATAATTGTTTAAAAACAATTGTGTTTTATATTTGGATATATAACTTTGATTATCGATGATTAATATTTTAAAATAAAGTCTTAAACTTTTGTATTTTGAGTTGTACTTTTATTATTTTTATTTATATAAAAGACTCGAACTTAAAAAATATGTGATTGATGTTCTTAAGAAGAAACATGTAATTAACTTTTTAGCTTCAATACATATGTAATTAATCAACTTAAGAAGGAAAATATATGAATTCCTCATTTTTAAGTTCAAAGTTGGATAGTGGGGATTGACTCTTCGAGATGAGTTTTATGTTCGATAAGTTCAACAAAAGAATCAACTTTTGTGGAAGTGCATAAGTATAAATTTTAATTGTAGTTATAACGGAATATCATTAACTATACCATAAGCTATTCAGAGTATGCTTAAATGTATTATTTGAGTTTTATAAACTAAACACAAGGTTGTTTTTAAATGAAAAAGTTGGAATCAACGTTAAACTGCTGTTGGTCCATTTTGAAAGTAGGGTGCTACATTTTACTAAAAATTTATTTATAAGAAGGTGGAGATTATGCTTACAACTTCTCACTTATAAGATCATGATCTCGTATTCTCTTCTCACTAATATAGTAGTATACGTATAAAAGAAAGAAAAGGAAAAAAAAAGGAAAAAGGAGAAAAATAGTTGACTCCCCTAGGATAAGAACATTGAACTTTTAAAGTTAATAACTTATATATTTTAGTTTATTTAATCACCCAGATTAAAAAGAAGGGTTTTAAGTTGAGCCAGATGATTTTTCACGTAAGGTGGAATTTCAACTGAGTATGGTTTCAAATTCGGGACTGATAGATACAGACGAATGTACGAACTTCTTTTTGCATACGTATCCGCCTAATATTCCAAGGCTACATACTCAAGTAATAGAGATGGTTACATGTGTTAGGATCCGTCAGTAGTCCAATTAACCATTTAGAAAAATAATCACCCTGATTATATATTCAATAAAAATATATATTTTAGTATCTTGGATCTTATGTAACGTTCTTGAGAAGAAGAAAAAGATAGAAAGAGAACAAAACGAATTTTAAAATGATTTAAAGGATAATAAGGTGGAAAGTGCAAGAAAAGAGGAGGTTTAAGTAATAAAAATAATAAAATAAGAGGGAGTAATGATAGATTTGAAGGATTGTTAAGGAAGCATGTCTATGTCCTTAAAGATAATAAATAAATTAATAAATAAATAAATAAATTAATAAATAAAACTCATTTATCTTTTCTCTTTCCTCTTTCACGCGTGGGAGCCACTCGCCGACCTTTGCGACTCTTGTCCCTCACCCTTGTCGCCTTGTCTCTTTTTCTCTATCCATTTATTTTCTTAAATAATAATATTTACTATTATGTTTATTATAAATAGTTAATTGTTATTTTTGTTAAAGTTATTTTTTTCAGTTAAGTTAAATAATTTTTATAATAACTTAAATGCTCATAACTTAACAAACATAATTAACTAAAATTGTTATAATAATTATTTTTTAGAAAGTCAGGAAACTAGAAAAGAAAGAAATAGTCTTTTGTATGAAAATTACAAAGCAAATAAAATCAAAGGACAAAAATAACAATTAACTCTATTATAAATATAAACATTTACAAGATCATATGTTAAATTTCATATGAAACCAATACATACATATTTATTCTAGTTTGAAGGAGAAAATATTAAATTTTAATGTACATTATGTACTACAGATTTGTATTTAAAACGTGTAATTTGTAAAATATTTTAAAAATATTAACTATAGTCAAATAAAGTGTCCTCCCAAGTGTAAAACATTATCCTATTTTTCTGATCTTATTAAATGTACAATTTGTTTTTATAGTGTTTTTCGTTATTGTAAAAATAGTTTATATGTTATTCATGCTAATTAAAATTCAAATACATGTCCATATATGTAAGATTGTGATAGTTCAGCATGAATTGTTAATTCATAAAATTTAATTGACTTTAATGTATAAAATTGGGATTATAGGGTTTTTGTTATTTTATAGACATATGATGTATATATGATTTACAAGTTTTGCAAGTTGAGTTTGTATTAAATAGTTAATTTCGGTTTTACTTTTGAAGGTTTGATAAAAATAACTATTTATTAAAAATATTAAAACCATCAATTTAAATTCAAAAGTTTATAACTTGTTTCAATTTTAGTTCAAAAATTGATCAATTGTTTCAACTTAAATTCAAACTAATAAGATTATTGAATTAAAACCAAAACAACTTTAAAACTTTTGAAGGTAAATAAACGTCTAAATTATTTTAAAACAATTACCTTAATCAAACCTTAAGATAAAAAAAATAACTAAAAAAATACCCTTCAAGACATTTTTAAAATATAATAAATATTAGAATAAATGAAACAAATAGTTCATGTATATCTTTTAATTGTACTAATAGTAAGTAATAACATAATATAAACTTGCAAGTGGACAACACATGATTATTGTGTGTGACAGAACATGAAAAACAAAATTCTTTAACATAAATTTAAATACATATTTTCCAAAAACAAAAAAAAAAGTGTAGAATCCTACAATTATTCAATTACCTTACACCGTATAACCACCTTCCACCTGTACACCACCACCACCACCACCTCCGCCACCGTTCCACCGTCATCACCGCCGTGATCACCGCCGTGCCGGTGGCACATACACCTGACTTTGCACCACCGTCTCCCCTATCTTAAACCCCGGAACCACCGTAAACGCCACCCGCAGCTCACCGTCGCCACCGCCGGAAAACGCCTCCTCCGTCACACTCTCCATAAACACCTCCGAGAACCGACACCCTTTCCCCACCTGAAACACCGTCACCTCCGCCTCAATCGCCGCCGCGAAACACCGTAGCACCCACACGCGCCGTCCCATCTCCGCAAACGCCGTGAAGAACGCCGTCTCCGGCAACTGCCACGTGTTCAACGTCTTCCGTTGACTCAAGTTACCGTACAACGAAGCTTCCATTTTCGGATGCACTAATCTCATATACTTTGTTCTTGTGAACTTTGCGAATGATGATCTTGGGTTTTCCTTCAACAACTCTGTTGTCGTCGTCAGTGGTTTGACCGCTTTAAAACGGTTAAACCACTGACGACGGTCTTCGACGTCTTCTATATCGTCAAAACGGTCTAACATTTCACGAGTTACGTATGACTCGATAGCGAAACATTTGTAACTCGGTTTGGGGAAGACGACGTTGGGATCGATCGCTCTCACCGCAGCGTCGATATCCCAATGCGCGTTGATCATGTCCCGAACTAGAAGCTTCACGAAGCTTCTAACGGATCGAATAGCGTAATGCAACACATGGATGAAGTTCGTTGGCGTTAGATCGGATAGGTTTACATTATCCACCAGCGGGTGTGTCAAACACCCGCTGGAATTCAATTTCGCTTCGATTGATTGATTGGCGGAATTAACGTCGGATAGTTTTTTCTTAAGGGAACAAATCTCGAGATCTTTTGACTTGATCTCGCGTTCCATTTTATTCATTGTTATCTCGTACATCTTCATGAGACTCTGCTGCTCTTTTATTTCAGAGAGCAGCAGAGTCACATGCGGAGGTGAAGAATCAATCTGATTCTTCACAAAGCTCCGTTTCATCTCTGATATCGCTTTGAGCTCATCTACTACCCCTTGATCGGCACATTGGACTGCATCTCTATTGTAGGGGAACTGAGCTGCTTGCAGCTCAGCATAGGCCGCTTTCAATGATGAAATAGTGGCGAATAGCTTGGCGATGAAAGCGTCCATCGCAGCTCTGCTGCGATGGTCGGGGTCATCCGCCAGGTGTTTGGTGAAATGTCTGTGTGAGTTTGCGGTGGAATCGGGGTGTTTGGGCTTGTGGTCGAGGGGGAGGAGGAGGCAAAAGCCATTGTTGGTGAGGGATTTGGAGGATTTCTTGAAGGGGATGACTTTGTGGAGGGTTTTAGAGAGCTTGTTGCGGGATGTGGAGGTGGGTTTAATGGAGTCCATATGGAATTGATGAAGAAAGAAAAATTGTGAGGGTGAGCATGAAGAAGAATATGAAGATGAAAAGAGAAAATGGGAGAAAAGAAGTTTAAAGCGCGTGAAGTGAGGGGGAGAATTTTTTAAATTGGATGAAGAGTGTGAGAGTGAATACTTTTTTAATCATATTGGTTGTTTTTTCTTTATTATTTTTGTAACAGCTTGTTTTTTTTTCTTTATTTACTTTATATTCTTTTACAACACAAATTCCTTTTATTTCTTTTCTTAAATTTTTATATTTAATCATCGTTCATTTGAAGATGACAGATGGAATTGTGTGTAGTCTCACGCCTTGTTGAAGATTTATATGAAAAAAATCTCATTTACAATTGGTTTGTTTTTAAATAAGTCGAACTGGCTTGTGGCTTGTTTGTTTAACTTTTACAAAAATAATATATGTTGTACTTGTGGCTTGTTTTTTTAACTTTTTCAAGTAATAACCAAAACGATGAGATGTTATCTTAAGTTTACATATCACAATTAGCTTAATACTCAAATAGATTATAACATTATGACATTTTTAGACTTTTTTAGTTAAAATTATAGCTATAAAAACATGGAAGGTGCTAATATCTTTTAAGCAATTTCTTATTTTTTAAGATATGATTGGTTCAATTAACTTATGTTAGTTGGAGTGAAAATGAGTGAAAGGTTGTATATCAAGCTTTCTAACTTGTGTAAGTGGAAAGAAAAGGGTTAATTAGAATATTAGAGTAACTACGAAGTTAATTTTAAGTATGTAATACTAACTCTAATTTCCTACAAATTATATCATACATCACACTTTCTTTTTTTTTAAATTATGAGAAAAGATTAATAATATACCTTTAAAAAACCTATAGTGTAAGGGTACTCAATTGATGGTGGGGTTTTAGAAAAGCATTAATTAGTATGTCCATTTTCATTAGGAATTGATGGCAATAATACGACACCTATGATGACTAGAATACTTAAACCATACAAGTCTTATGTTTATTTTTGCTTTTTATCCAAAGAACACTCATTCACTCTCCAACTACTTCTGTCGTTCCAGACAACCGCTTTACATATGAATGCACGTTCATGTGCTCTGCAAATCAATTATTATTTTGATCGCGTATTGCTCTTTTAATGTCTAAAGGTATACCAATGATCTTTAGCCTAACTGGTTAAAATGAGATACTCATAACATGTAAATAAAGGGGAGGTCAGGGGTTCAAGTCTCACTCTGAGCAAAAATGTCTTAGAGTTGAGTCAGTGGGTTTTCTCAGCAATGAGTTTCCTCTTAAGGGTGTTGGGGGTTCAGTCCCGGCTGGAAAACGGATAGATGAGCCCGATTAAGATAACATCTATCCTTCGAAGTAGGGTCGTACATTTGTCGTTCAAAAAAAATGTCTAAAGGTATATTTTCTTGTATATATTTTCTTAAGTTAGCTTCTTTTGTTTCAACATTTATACATCATTACCTTATATACGTTAAAACGGTCATCACAATGTATGAGTGTGATATTTTTTTTGCCTTTGATTTTTCAATGGTAATAACGGATTTAAGATAACATGTCATGTTTTACACTCGATCCATCAAATCTTCACAAAGCTTAGAAGTTAGAACATATATAACTAATATAAACTTGTTTCTATTTACAATGAGAAAGTCTACCGCATTATTTTGGAACATAAATACCCAACTTGAAACGGTATGGTGCCTTGTTTTTATACTGGAGGTCAAATATGCAAGTTCTACAAATGACAGATTGTGAAGTTGATTGAGAGCCATTAAAAAAACAAAAAACTATACCCAATTATAGAAAATTCTAGTCTCGTCGTAGAAAACCATCATTTTAAGTCGGATGTTCTCATAAAAACTAATTATTTTGAGTTTAGAGACTATGCTTAGCTTGTAATTATGGAGCATAAGTATTTCAAAAGAACCCATAGTGATATATGATAAAAATTGGAAGATAAATAATAAATTTAGTGGTAACATACTAGCATTTGACACAATAGTATCCAAATGTGTAATAGGTGCTTCTACTTTTAAGGTTGAGTCTTTAAATATTTCTGTAGTAGTGGATTTATGACTAAATTAAAAGTCATTCAAAAAAGTAACTTAATAAATGCTACAATTTTAAGATTTAAATATATATCTTTTTTTAACGAAGTTTGGAACTACCTTCAATACCCGAGTGAATCTTCCCGAGATGGGATTTCAATCGTTCATATGATTTTGACGTTTTAAGTCTGACTCACCCAAAAACACCATCAATGAGGAAACCCCCACTATAAAAAACCCTTTTAAGTCAGATTTTAAACGTAAAACCTAAAAGATCTTAAGTTCTAACCATAATCCCATAATATTGTACCGGATGACCAATGGTAAATATAATTTTTAAGTGAATACATACAATTTCAAGATTTAATTTCAAAACATGATAATTAATGAAAGTGCTTTATCTATGAAATTATGTTTTATTTATTTAAAGTAATACCAAAAATTAGAAAATTGGAAACCAAACCGATGAGAATAATATTTAAATAAAGAATATGAATACCAGTTAAATAGTTTGAAATAAATATAAAAAAGACGTAATTATGTTCAACACAAGTCATTGTCATGCGCGTCGTTTAAATTATTCCTTCCACTCCTTTTGTTTTTCAAATTTATTTTAATAAACTTATTAATCTTCTTTTATCTTTTGTTGCGGTCAACAATGATTTTTATCTCATTCTTTATGATTTTTATTGAGCGTTTTATTATATATTATATAATATATGGTATTATTATGTTATGTTTCTCTTATGACTATTATAATTTAATCATAGTACATGTATATTAAGATTACATCAATATCATAATATGTGTGTGTGAGACGTAACATCAAAGTTATAATCAAAATCCAATAGTTAGTTAACGAACACAAAATGTTTCTTTGTTATAATTCTACTACCTATGAAGAAACTAAGTATATATGACGAAACTAAGATATGTTTATTTTTAGAAATTTCCGATTATGGTATTGTTTGTTCAGATTGCGCATCTTGTTCTTCTACATTTTAAGAACTACAACTATCTAACCATTAACGAATGCACACCATCAATTCTACCTTCCCTATGTAGAATATGACTAACCAAAAAAACAATATTCTTTTTCTTTGTCTCGTATTGGCTTCATTTAAGTTGCGTGTATTAATTTCTCGATCGTCTCTTTCTAAAATTAAAACCAGTAAATGTACAACAAAACGACACACAACCTCTGTTTGGTTCGAGTCAACAGCTATCACCACCATCATAAATTGATTGTATAATTTAAAAAACAAATGTCACACTTTCTATTTGTAGATACACCTATAGGATCAAAGCTTTTATGGAATATGGGCATTTTAATGAATCAAACCAAAAAAATATATAAATCATTAAGTATACACTTAAATACAAGATGCATGTCATGTATAATTTTAATTCTACTATAAAAATTAAACTAAAATCATGAAGAAAGTTGAAGATATATAGTAGATTGTGAAAATAATTTGTAGGACAACTCACATGCTCTCCAAATATGTAACATCAATAAAGACCCTACGTTGACATAGTAAATTGTTCTTATATAGGTCTCAAGTTTGGATTTACATACATGGGTCCTAGCCAAGATTGCCATAAGATATGGATTGATATTGAAATAAGCTTAAGTTGAGGGATCATTTTTGACAAGTTTCAAAGTGAAAAAGATATGTGACAAGTGGATATTTGGGTGTGTATCATAGAAAAGTTGAAAGGATTAAGAGCCTTTAAAGGGAGACTCATGATCACTAGTTCTTTTATTTGTGCTAAATTAAGTAGACTGAATTAAACATCAAGTAGAAGTGATTAGAGGGTAATAATCTTTTCTCAAATTTTGTTTTATAGAAATGTGATTTTAACTTGCAGTTGGTAAAATTGATGTTATACCCGGTTTAATGTTCCGAATAGCTTAGAGTTTATTATAAATGTTTAGATCATATTAGTTATACTAATGTAGTTTACCATATGTGTATTAGACTATCAGAGCTTTTGATAGAAATGCGTTAAGAATAACTCAAAATGGATCTTTTAGCAATGATGTTTGAGACGTCAAATTATGATTTGGATATGTTTAATAAGACTGATGAAAGTCTTTTAGAAGATTGAATCGAGTGTTGGCAATTGGATATATGACAACCTTGAAAAATCACCAATGGCGAGTCCAAATGATTATCACTATTTAGGAATCCTTCAAAATACATCCTAGAAGGATCTGTATATTTATCCAACTCATCTCTTCGGGAAAAGAAGTTCACGACCCGTGGTCTTCTCAATTCGATGAAATTGTTTGATCTTGAAGGACTTAAAATGGTTGGGGACACCAAAGGCTTTTTTTTCAATTAGCCAACCACGGTATTTGGGTAATAAGCATCGGCTAACTCTACGTAATCTTAGTTTTCAATGTGTATCTTAATGTCTTTTTTGAGCAAGAAGTGTTTAAGAATAATTAACTAGGTATGTGGATTGTAAAAAGTATATTGTGCTTGCTTTAAATGGTGAAGCAATGATATATTTAGTGACTACTGGTCATTATATATTTAATTCTCCTGACTTGGACACTAACCGGTTGATTGGAATGGATATTGCCATAATAAGATAATCAAGAATGAAGTTGCAAGAACTAAATATTTGGTATTTATATTGTAGTTGCATTGCTAGAATTTGACAATGAAGCAAGATTTACAGTATTTGGTGACATGCGAGTCAAGTTTTTTTATATCTTTATGCATATTAAGACGAATAGGGTGAGAATCATTACAGAACCACTTTTTATTTTTTCAGAATCAAAAGAACTATTGATTTACGTAAATGTAAATTCCAAACCATTGATTTACATAAATGTAGGTTAAAGCCTTTGATATTTAGTTGTTAGTTTATCATCTATGTCTGATATACATATATGTAAAACAACTCAAGTATCACCAGACTTAATTTACATTAATGTAAATTAATGGTTATGTGGTTCTGAAAATAAAAAATAGTTTTGTAATGATTCTAAGCCTAGACGAATAATAGTTGTGATAGGTGAAGGTATTGTAATAACGACATAAAATTTTAAATAAAAATATTAGACATATTAATTTTAAAAGTAAAATTTATATAAATAAAAAATACAATTAAATTTATATATTATATTATTTAATAATAGGATAGAAGCGGAGAAAAAAACGATACATTCATAAAATTGTAACACACCTTATTAGGTATAGATAAAGATGACATTTAAACACGAACCCAATGAGGATACCTGAAACCCAATACATTTTGGACGAGAATGGGATTGCGCAAACAGGTATGGGACCAAGTATATGATTAGTTCTTTAGTATGAGACGGGTAATACGCGTTTACCCGACCTGAATATCCGACTAAGCATACATGTTTACCTTATATATACCCAAAATAATTTTTGTTATTTTAATTATATTATATATCTTTCTACATATTTTAATTATATTATATTGACCCCAAATTCTTTAATTCTAATTTCCTTACTATTCAATTATTCTCATAATCTTCTACTAATGTAACTCGACGGTTAGACTGTTTGTTTCTCCTTTGAACCCTAGCCATAGTCAAATAGAGTCAACGAGACAAACAAATAGATTTAGTCAAAGAGAGACAACGACAAAGAGATTTGTCAAAATGTCGAAAAGATACCCAACGAATTTACCTATCGGTATTTTTATAAATTAACAAGTATACCCGATTACCTGCAGGTGTACTTGGTACCCGATGTGTAAATACTCGATACGAACCCGATGGGTTTTCAACCAGGTATGAGACACACTTCTCTAATTAGGTATGAGCTTAAATTTACTCATACCCTTTCCAAACCTACCCCATTGCCATCCTAGATATAGATCCATGCAAAACTAGGCGAAGCTTACTATGGGCAACATAAGTATTGAGACCTGCCCTCGGCCTCATTTTACCTAGGGCTCGTGAAACATATGTAATTATATGATATTGAGTCGACTAGCGTAACATGACATGATCTTTGTTTGTAAACATATATCTAGGTTTTAATATGGGAATGTTGGATAAGTGCCTAAAATGATCAATGCTGTGAATAGTTTCTTGTTAAGCCTTACCTTTAAGCAATCAAAAGGCAGTAAAATGATTATGTAGAATACAGCAATAGCAAACTAAACTATTTGCACTCATGTGACCATGAGACCTAGTAAATAACAAAATCCAAAATTGACGACAGAAATTTTACAATATTATTTTCTGATAGAAGAGATTAATTAATAAACTAAAAGTTATCTCACTCATTTCCCAATGAAGACGCTAAATTTTTTGCTAGTTGAAATCTAGTTCTATGTAAAAAAATAGTAATTAAATTAACGAACTATAAATTGACTAACACATAGGCAGTGAAAATATCATAGTATTTACTTTATACTAGCTCTAACGACTACTCTAATCAATAACACACAAACCATTTTCTTTTTACTTTATTCTCATTACTTAATTGTAATTCACTACCTACTTTTGTGTTCATGATACAAGTTTTAGGTTCCAAAAGTTCTAAGTGCGCACTGATCAAGTGAAGATTACTCTAAATAACCATGATAAGCAACCATAATAACTAATATTTATGTAAATTGAATCCGAGACATTTTGGTTTAAACTGTTAAATGTCATCATTTAATTAGGGTTCATCTGATTAGAATAGAAGTGAATATGAAGATGTCATTAAGACTAGCACAAACACTAGAAGATCTAAACTTAGGTTTTAACCACTTGATGTGTATTCGAAGATGCCTTCGCTTGTCAAATTCAAAACCCGCATCGCTAATGGGTCAAATATTTCTATATCTCACTTGTTTTGTGGGTTGTAAAACGCCCTCACATGTTAAAAGTTAGCCGAATAATAAAAATCATTAAGTACGTTGTACCTATGAATGCTTTATTATGATATAGAATTCAAAGAAGCAACTAAATGTATAAGTTATTCGTTAACTTTGTGTGAATAACTTTACAAACATATACATATTTTTATAACAATTCAGTTTAAGTCCCATTTAGTTTGTCAATAACTTTTGTTGAATTCATGAGATTTCATGACTATTTAAGGGTTTTTTTTTCTATCTTGTAGAAATTAATTAAATTTATTAAATAGCTAGTCTATAATAAATCAACCACTTATGAAATATAACTAAGTTTAAACCACAAGACATTACGACGAGTTTTTTTCTCTTTAAACCCTATGACATGACGAATCAGTTTCGGAAAACCTTTAAAGCTAATTGTGGGCTCGGAACTTTAACGAAACGGAAAAGAGTGCTATGTGGCGGGTTAACTTCCGTTTTAAGTATCGAAGTGTAAAAGTTAATGTTGTAATTAAACAAATCAATTAACCAAAAAAGAAAAGCAAAACTTAGCATTTTAGGAATAATTATGGCTCAAAAGTAGAAATTTAAGATTGTAAAATAGATTTGTATGGTTTGGACGTTAATATATTTTGTTATGATAAAAAAACTGTAGGATATTAAAATTTTGAATCTTTGCTTCAAAAGGAAAATTAAAAATAATAATGATAAAATGCCTAAAGAACCAAAAAAATGTCAAAAAATATTTAAAAACTGGATTTGGATTAAATATTTAAATGTTAACAAATGTAAAGAGTAAAATAGTAACTTGAACATGATGATATAGTCATTTCATATAACTAATAACTCTAACATTACCTAAACAGATTAGTCACCAACTTTGAAAGCAAAAAGTGTCCAAAGAGGGACTAAATCACAAATATATCATGCCCAAAGATCAAATCCTAAATTAAGCCAAAAACACTTTACTCCTCAAAATAATATACATCTATCTTGAGATGTGAATGGACCATAAAGAAAACCCTAAGTTTTTGAAATCTGGAATAAAAGCCTATTCATTTGTATACTAACTTTATCTTTGTTGACTATCCCAATATATAATAGAAGTTTGTGTCCATTCAAATGGAGTTGCATCATTGATGGGATTGTGACCTTCCATACTTTTATTATTGTATAGCATAAACAATGGTGATTATATAGTATATATGATTGTTGCCTTGTGGGGCCATCATATTAATTTATTATAATACTAAAAAAGAACAAACAAACATTTATAATAGGATTAGAGATGATTGTTGCATGCTTACCCTTACAAGACAAGAGTAATCTACAAATCATCATCAATGACACTTATATAGTAGTCTTACCAAACATTAAGGGTCATAAATACCTTAACTTTTTTAGCATGTTGTCTATTAGATGAAGGTCATCCTTCATTACACCAATCATGACCATTCTACCTTAGATAATGCATATCAAATAAATCGAACGTTTCATTTGCGTATCAAGACAGAAATCTGAACACAAATCAAATCGTTAATAAATAAAAGGGTAATATCTTAAATGCATACTAGAGTAACACAATAGTTTATGTTACTTCATGTTTTAAAAAATTATCATTATGTAATTTATACAAACAACATAATATGAATTTTGTACGTTTAACGCGCGACAAGTCTTTATTTCTGTATATGAAAATATAGCCTTTAAATACAAGCCATGTGACTGACCATCAAATCATACCATACAACATTTAAATCCAAATTTCATTAAATATAGTGGATGTTATAGTTTTACCCAAGATAATGAAAATATGTCGACTAAAGTACGAAAAAAATGTAACTTAATATATGTTAATTTGTTTGGTACATTTCTTAGGTTTTAGTACGGTTCGGGTCATGGGTAGACTTAGACAGTGAGAATAGATGTTAGCTAACATCCATCAGTTTTATTTTTTGTGTATAATATGAATATACTGAAAAGTTGAGCGACAATTAAATTTTTTAGCACCGACACTTATAGAAATTTTGTGACCACCAACGTTAAAATAAATTAATTTCATTCTTTTAAGTTTACAAATATGAACTTTAATTAGAAAATATATAAAAAACAAAGCATTAAAGTCTTTAAATTAACATAAACATGTTTTCTATATCGCTAATGCCCATTAAAACCTAAAACTCGTCTCAACCATATCTGTAAACGAATAGAACGAACACAAAGAATGTATTGTTCCTGTTTGTTCACTAAGATAATAAACTTGATTATGAACCATTCACGAATACTTACCTAACGATATCTCTTGTTCGTGTCCGTTAATTAAAGAAAAACTGTTCACGGATACTTATCTTATGAGATATTTTGTTCGTGCATGTTTATTAAAGAAATGAACATGTACATGAATGGTTTACGAACACTTACCAAACATAAATAAATATAAACAAAGTTAATGAACACAAATAAATACAAACATTACGCATAATCCGTAAAAAATAATAGTAGTTAAAATCCAAACATACTTGA
The DNA here is from genome assembly GCA_025215565.1 of Flaveria ramosissima. Classification (NCBI taxonomy): domain Eukaryota; kingdom Viridiplantae; phylum Streptophyta; class Magnoliopsida; order Asterales; family Asteraceae; genus Flaveria; species Flaveria ramosissima. Next base: position 44,660,088 of record CM046032.1, on the reverse strand, counting down.
GATAATAAATATAAATATAATTAACACAAAAGTTAAGAAGTTTGTCAACCTTTAACACAAACTGAGAAATAGTTATATGAGAGATGTTGGAGAAAAATATAATATAGCTAGGGCTCATATTTTTTTAAAATTGAAAACCAATGAACTAAAGATGTTAAATATAAAACCTTTAAATGAACAAACACGACGACATAAACGAACACATTATCAAACTTTCATAAACATAAATGAATCGACACAACCTTTGTTTAGAACTGATTCATTTCATTCTTCGCCTAGTCTTAGCACCCGCACAGTAGAGGGGAATAAGCATTCCCTTTCCGACAAAACTAAGCGTCTTGCCGTTGGGTAAAGGCAATAGGAGGAGGTTTGGAACTCCTTATCTAATACTTTATTCTATCTACTGAATTAAAAAGGCGACCCGCCGCTCCGGGCTATAAGATAAAATACAGTGTACTACTTGACTGGTAAGAAAGAGCTTCCATAAGAACTGGAAGACTCTTGTATGTACGGTAACCCTATCTTCCGCTACTGGTGGACTGTTGCACATAAAGGCCGACAGAAGCAACCTTTCTTAGCGCACTTTTCAAGCGCTTAGCTTATGCTAGAAAAAGACGGCAAGACCATTCGTTCATTTCACTAAACGAACACAATAATCTTATTTGTGTTCGTTCATTTATCAAACGAATAAACTATTCACCAATGATCTCTTGCCCCAGTGGTCAAGTGGGAGGTGGGAGGATTTTGCCTCTCTTGAAGGTCCAAGGTTCAAACCTTGACATGGATGAATATTACTAACTTGGTAATACTAACAACTAACTTGCCGTTAAAAAAACGACAATAACAAAAACTATTGACATGCATTACCAATTGCTAATGTGCTTGCGTCTACTTTCGTTTCATCTTTGAAAAAAATTGAAGGTGTTTTCCGGTAAGTCTTTATAACTGATAAAGACATGAAAACTGATAAAGAAAACTCAGCGTTAAAAATATACGTGTTAAAAATATGAATTAAAAAAAGTACATGAAAACTGATAAAGAAAACTCAGCGTTGTGTCTTATAACTACAATTTGAAAGGCATCAAAATATTTATTTTTAACTAACTTATGTTATAAACTTTGGTCACTGTTACTACAGTTTTTTAAACTTTACAAGCCCACGCTGCCGACCATCACTGCTTGCTGGTTCGCCGCTAACACCAAACTCGATTGTTAATACATGTCACGCTGCTCATCAATTCAAAAGTAATGTATTTTTAGTGTCAACACTTGTTTTGGTGAAAATTATGACAGATTGTCGATGGAAACACGACTAATATATTTTTAGTGTCAACACTTGTTTTGGCGAAAATCTTTTTTAAAAAGCCTGGTGGTTTATTCGTAAAGCCATTGACGGATTAGTAACAGATTAGCCGTTAGAAATTAATTCCCACTAACGAATCTTAAAAAGTAAGGGTTAAAATCTTATCTTTAATGGTATTGATGGATTAGCGATGGACTGATGACGACTTTTACAAATGAAAAATCGTAGTCGCTAATATTGGTTGGTGAATGTTTTTTACTGAATTTAGGTCATTTGTTGGTAATCCATTGCTAATTCCTGATAGATTGTTAAAAAAGCTCTATAGTTTTTTTTTAGTAGGATCCCTCGGTACTCGACATATTTCGTACATTAATCATTTGTCGTCGATGATACTCACTTGTCTTGTGCCACCATGTAACACCTGGTTGGTTTTAGGGTGTTACAATTTTTACAATTTATGATATAATGTTACTAAATTGATCAGTTATTATTATGTACGTGTGTGTTTGTGTTTGAACTAATTTGATTTAACAAATTAGTTAGAAGACGAGATGATCCGTCTTCAAATTTGTTGATGAATAAGGCTTACGAAGAGGATCGAATGTAGTGTGACAAGTGAAGGTTTGAGGGACTCTTGGAAAAAAAAAGAGATCGTGAGACGACCAGAGTGAGAGACGAGAAGAGAAGGGAGAGAGAGAGATTTTGAGAAAGACGGAGATGTTAATGTGACTTGTGCGATCAAGCGACGGAATAGGGTTGTTGTGATCGAGGGAGGAAAGTAACAAACCGCTACTTTTTAATATTTATTTTTCAAGTGCGATTTCTCCCAACATCTTGTCGACTTGGTGAGATTCAAAAAAAAATATTTCTTATCGACGTGATGAGATCGGACAGGTGTTGCAACATTAATGGTTGCACAATTTGATAAAAAAATTTCACTGGTTATTTTAATAATTTGACGGTATCAAATAATTATACTGATAAAGTTACAACTTAAAATGAGTATTTAGCTATGTATTTTCTCTTTTATCTCCACTCACCAAAATAAGAGTTTCGGTTCTTTAACGTTTAACCTTTGTTACATGGTTTGCATCATTTTTTAAAATCATCTAATGTTTGTATGTGTTTTGCCCCAAGGAGGCAAAGACATCGTAAGACATTAAAATAGGAGACATAGAACTCATCTTCATCGTATATAACGATCAGAAGACGTTGTGGCACAAACACCCAAACCACCTTAACCCTAGTGTTACCCCTTCTTTTTGAAAAAGAAAACAGTCTAAAACATAATAAAACTTTAAAAATAAGTATATACATATATTAAAATTATAATTTAAGAAAATTTTAATTAGAAGTAAAGAATTTTATATTTAAATAATATTTAGTTTTCAAGAAAAAATTAAATATAAAAATTGGAGTCATAAGATTTTAATAATAATTAACTTGAATTACACATAAAAAATCAACTTTTAAAAGTAAAATACAAAACTAATCATTAAAGTTTATAATTTTGAAAATTAGAAATTATTTTGAAATAAATTAGATGGTAAATTGCTATTTATATAAAAATAGGTAGGTTGATTTTGAGGATTTTCGGATATTCGGTTATTCGAATTATCTGAAATATTTCTCCAAAAATTATTAAATGATAAATATTAATTATAAATTTCGTATATTTAGGATATTTTTATAAAAAATTTGGACATCCTAAATATTTTTTAATAAAAATTATTATTATTTATAAAAAAAATATTAATAATACATATTGTTAAATTTGGATGTCCGAACGGATATACGAATCCAAAATTTCGGATAGGGATTCGGATAGTGAACACCCCTAACTAAAAGGACATTCAATTTTAAGTTTGATAATAAAAATTGCATATCTGATAACTGAAAGGGTACTATAAAGTAATTTAGATTGCTAAATCTAGTAAACTGCCACATAAATTACTTAACCTAAAAAATTCAAGTGGAAAAAATATACGATCTAATATTTGCATATTAAAAAAATATTCAAATACAAAGAGCTCTAAAACTAAAAAGTGTAAAAAATAATCTCAACTATTTGTTTTTTTAATAAATAGTTGAGATCAATTTCAAGAAAAAAATTTGTTAGATATATATTTTTAGGAATAATCACTTTCAGTGACCTTTTGAAAGTTTCCTTATTTTCTTTGAAACTTTCATACTACACTACTAATCTAACCTCAAATTTATTAAGCTTAGTGTTTCGTACTTTAGTCACGGAGATAATCATTGATCGGGTGGACAAGTGACCCAACAATGATCCATAATCGTTAAATAAAACTAATAATCTCTTGTTTTACTAACTAAATAATCATCCTTTATCTCAAATCCTTTAACCAAAAAAAACCTTTATCTCAAATATCTTTGTTCAAATTAACTAAATAATATCTAGTTTCTAGAGCAGTAGAAACCATTCATTGGCAAAGAAATAGGTAGAGAACCATGGAGCGGTTACTGGGTCTCAAGGTTCAAACATAACTCAAAATAATCTACGTTAAAGTGCTTAGTACGCATTACTAAGAAACATGTATAGAACAACATGAAAAGAACAATGAGTCCCGATTAAAATAACACATATCCTCCGAAACAGGGTCGCACAATTGTCGTTCAAAAAAGAAAAAGAAAAACAAAGAACAATGGGGCGTTGTATGATCATAGGTCTTACAAAAAGTTACTCAAAGTTAAAATTTGCCTTGTTATTCTCTGTTTTGATGAGTATGTATGTTTTCTTTACAAGAGTCTTTAATTACAATTTAACAAAAGTCTGTAGTTATTAAAATCTAAAATAATACAATGTCAAAATATGAATGTATAGGTTATGGGCTAATTTATACAAGTCAACTAACGAGTTACCGAATACAAACCAACTCGAGTTTTTAATTAGCCAAACTTATAAGAGCCGGAGAGCAAACTACGGGTCAACAGACTTATATAATACGTTGAATATATTTTACTAATAAAACAAGAAAATCATAACTTCAAGAAGAAAATACTTTATAAAAGTTTCTAGTCTAACTCAAAAAAGACAAACCCTAGGCTAGATTGCTAGAAGTCACTGCCAAAGGCCCAAATGAATGAAATGAGCAGTGGGCCGGGCTTGTGTTGGGGGACTATGGGCTTGAGAGTTTCGAGCCTGCTGCAATGTAAATAGGCTTCAAAAAGTATAACTATTACGTTAAAACTTAAAAGTGTTACCTTTTAAGATGATCACCATTCAGCAATAGATGTTTTTGGGCATCCATAAGGGTTTACGAGGCCATCCATGACGATTGACGAACAAGTCAACTGGAGGTCCCGACCTTGGGTGAATCCGTGGATTGGATCTATTGTGAAGTATGACACTAGATCGGTTGGGGTGGGGAGACAGGGTTGGGATTTTCATTATTTCTATTTATTATTTTTTCATACGTTACAAAATTAAAAGTTAGTATTGAAGCATTATTTATTTTTATTTAGGTTTCAAACATGTTATTTTGTCGAAACCACACGAACCTTCTGTGTAATTAGCTTTATAATATTTTAACTTAAAAGATAAATGAATTTATAAAAAATGTTGGTGTCATAGAATGTATTGTACTTTCACTTTTGTGCAGCACTCTACTCTTATCTTGTTATACTCGGCAAACAGTACTCGTTATACACAGTTATTTTTTTTCTGATTTAAATTGGTATAAAAGTCATTTTAACATGTTACTTTATCTGGTTAGTTGTTGATCCAAGCTCCAATGACATACATATATATATATATATATATATATATATATATATATATATATATATATATATATATATATATATATATATATATATATATATATATATATATATATATATATATATATATATATGTTACAAAGATGTCAACCATAACCAAAAAAGCTAAAATTGTTTGGTGTTTAAGGCCTTATCATTTGAAATTGAATTAAGTGATGTATGATTATGTTTTTTTTTTCAACTGCAAACACACACCTATGTAATCCTGCTTCTAAATCAACATAATTGTCTACAATGGGACTCGAACCCTCAACCTAATACGAAGCACTACTGTATATACATAAGATACCATTGGGATATAAGTCGTTGGGTATGTATGGTTACTAGGTAACAATCTAAATAACTAATGACTCCGTTAAACCGATTTGGGCCAATTAATCCTGATTTTTGACCTATTTGACCGATTAACGATTATTGTTGCCAATTAGCAAAAATCAAAGCGGGGAGCTTCCGATTACTGATTATCGCCGATTAATCGGCCGACTAATCCGATTCTTACAACACTGCAATTCACACCATCTTTAAAGAACAACTAAGTGATTTAGAGAAGACTTAAGAAGGACTAAATCAGTCAAAGAAGAAGATGAATAATGGTCAAAAGAAGATGAGTATAACCATAATAATAACATTGAAACACAAAAAGACCAAAACAAGTTAACAAACGATTAGAGAATAATTATATAATATTTATGTTTGATATTGAATCGGAAATTATCATATATTTCAACACATACCACCACTTATTTTATGTAAGTGCTTTCAAGACTAACGAGAAAATTTGATCCGCGCGTCGCGGCGGAGCTGTACGACGACATAAACTTAGTTAATGATACGTTTCGACACGTCCGCGAACTTCGTGACGATCATTACTCCGGCGGACCAACATGGTTAAATTTATAAAAGAAACGTATGAAGTTGGTACGTTTTTATTTTAGAAATTGAAAACAATTAACATGTCTAGCACATATCTAATACTTTAAAAAGGTAATTTAAATTGAGAACATATAGTATAGGAGGTCAACTTGAAACAATAGAAGTTTGAGGCTTACGTTGTAATATTGAATGGGGGCTAAGTTGTAATTTAACATAGGTATGAGACTAAGTTGTAAATTAGCATAAGTATGAGACTAAGGTGTGATATATTTGACAGAAGTATGCACGTTTGGAAAATAATGGGACCAAGTGAAGGGGTAAGTAGTAATTTTGTAACAATATAGGGACTAAGTGTGCATTTAGCAAGGTCCACCGACCTTGCTAAATCTGATATATATAATGTTTCTTGGTCCAGGACATGTGTAACATAATCAACTGCTTAAACATTTATGATGAGAAGAGATTTCTGTTTCAATACCCTCTACGCATTATATTTATTCATACACAATGACATTAAACAGACGTAGAATCGTAATTAGGGCTGCAAACGAAACAAACGAACACAAACAATACTTTATTCATGTTCTTTCATCAAAAAAATTTTAAGTCTATTTGTTATCGTTTATTAAGGATTAAGGAAATAAATTGTTCATGAACACCAATTGAACATAAACGAAAAGAAGTAAAGACAAACGAATACAAACAAATGTTCATAAACATAAACAAAAGTCTGTCAATGTTTAATGGAATTGTAGCATAATTATCCGAATATACTTGGCATAATTATCATAAACATAATTAACACAAAATTAATAAGTTTGTTTAGGTTTCTATATTTTTATAAATTAAGACCTAATAAAATAGAAGTATAAAATATAAAATCTTTAATAAACAAACACAAACAAACACATTCATGAACGTTCACTATCATAAATGAAAGAACTTAATCTTTGTTCATGTTCGTTTGTTTAACTTAACGAATATAATTTTCTTGTTCTACAAACAAGTAAACATGACCCATGATCTTAACCCACTACTTTGATTCTAACAAACCATAAAAACATGTGACCATATAAACAATCTGTTGAACCGTATCAAACTCCATAACTCATAATCGTGACCTGTTCATCTACATAACAAAGCTCCAACTTCAAACAATCAAACAACGTTACCTTGTCTGGTAAAAATAATAGACAGTTAAGAGGGAAAAAACTAACTTGAAACGTTTAGTCGTATGATGCAATATCGCGATGGTGCACTGGTGATGCAGCTCAAGTTACAGGTGAGCTGAATACAAACTCTCAGCTGAGAATATCAAAACAAGTTGGCACAACACATTATTACTATAGCTCGAGGCTGAGTTGGTATTGGCTCGACCTGGACTTGATCTTCGAACCCTGCAACATGATGATTGTAAAAACGAGAGAATTGACAAAACCCGATGTACAAGACTCCCACACACGTAGAGTCTAATGGGGTGCCATGCCGCCATATGCATCCTTAAAGAATCCTTGCATTTCTGATGTTCTGCAAACTCACAAAACTCATGACACGTAACAACTTTATCATTGCTTCAAGGTCTACCGATAAAGAATCATAAATAATGAATTGCTAAATAAAACTAAGAGAAAAAGAAGACCAATTAAGGTAGGTAAAACTCTATCAAGATTTACATCAAAAGGACCAAAGTATCCACAATGTACCTACCAACAATTAACCCATTTTCCAATCTTCCAATAAGCAAAGAACAAAACAAACTCCATTGTAAACCTATTTCCAAAAAGTTAAAAAAGAAGACTTTTTTACCCCCTTGCTTTCTGAATCAGAATGTACAAACTCTGCCCTTCAATCTTGACTCCAATAAAAGTCAACCAAGCAGAGAAATCAAGATGAATAAGTAGCTCAAGAAGAGCCCCCAGAATCAGAATCTTCTGAGATGTCTCCAAGATTCTCAAGCATGTTTATAACTTCTACTGTATCATCCAAGTAATACTCGGCTCTACTCGGTTTCTGACCAACGGTACACGCGAACACCGACTTATTATTCAAGATTACACCTGCCTTTATTGCATCGCCGATCATCACAAACATATCTTCGTCGCTTCTATCATCTCCAACACACAGTACAAAATCCGCCCGTCTTTCATCTCTGAACATTGATGCAAATATCTTTTCCGCAACTAGACCTTTAGTCACACCCTACAAATTCCCACCAATCTTTCAGCAAAAAGCATACATTTTTAAAGCAGGAATGTAAATCTATCAATCAATGTTCAACCATCATACCTGTGGCTTGACTTCTACAATGTATTGACCACTTTTGACTACAACAGGTTCGTTTGCGAGCACGCTTTCAAGATGGTCTAGCATTTCTTTGGCCTGAGCTGAACCAAAACTTGGATCAGCATCTTGAAAGTGCCAAACGAGCGCACTTTCTTTCCTTTCAATGGATGAACCGTCGGTTGCTTCTGTGTATAGTTTCATTACAGGCTCAGCCATTTGCATCCATCCAAAACTTGCATTTTGAGCAGATGTTTCCCATTCTTTATCAGCCGCCCACCTGGTATTATCACAGTTACTATTCAGTATTCGCGAGTTCACACGCTTGCAGAACTAATTGGGCTTTTCGCATTAAGTAGCAAGATACTATGCAATGTTTCTAATTCTACAAAACCAACTATAAAAATTTCATAAAATAGCAAAAAGATCAATATTTTTCAGTGAAATTGCCTGCTAAATGAGTGATCTGTTAAAAAGTTGCTATCTTTTTTTATAAAAGATAAAAGCTTGTTGCTATTTGTACAAAGAAAAACTTAAAGATTGTTGCGATTCTAAAGATTCTTGATAGTTTATTGTTATAAGCCCGAAAGAAAGTTATACCTCATAAAGTAACCATGTTCAGCAGCAATGCCTAATTTCTCACAAGGGGAAAACCATTTGGCAAGATCTTCTTTACCTCGTCCGCTGACAACAAACACCATGTTCTTCGGGTCGTTACACAATCTGTTGATAATTGACATAACCTCTTTACTGGGACATTTGTTGATTGAAGATTGGGGCATGATGGTGCCATCATAGTCCAACAAGATGGCTCGGTTTTGAGCACGACCATAAGCATCCATAATAGCATCTGTGGACAACTTTCTGAACATTGGGTCGAGGGCTACAACTCTGAACCCAAAGCCTAATCCTATGCCCCAACAACGTCTTCTAAAGTGGTCAGCGCAAGTTCTTTCCAAATCTTGGAAAAAGCTTCGTGACCAATAACCAACATCATGGCTGCTGACATACTTATAATGTTTTTCATGGCGCATTTCTTTTTCAGAATCTGGAACAGATATAGCTTCGTACATGGCTTCTGCTGTTGCATCCACATTCCACGGGTTGACCCGTATTGCACCACTTAAAGAAGGTGAACAACCCACGAATTCAGAGACCACCAACATGCTTTTTTGAGGTGAATTCGATAAATCGGACCCTCTAATACCTTGTCTGCATACAACATATTCATATGGAGTTAAGTTCATACCATCTCTTACAGCAGTAATAATAGCAGCTTCTGAAATGGTGTAATATGCAGCTTTCTCGGCTAAGGTAAGCGGTTTATCAATAAGTACTATAGGCGTGTAGCCAGGAAGTCCCAGTTCTTGATTAATTCTTGATACATCACTTCTTATCTCCGCCTCGATCTCCTCCACATCCCGCCCTTTCCCACGTGCAGGATTCAAGATTTGGACCAAAACCGCCTGCCCGTTCCAACCACGATGCGATTTGAGCATCTGTTCCATTGCTAAAACCTTAAGATTCACACCCTTAAACGTATCCAAATCATCAACACCGATAAGCACCGTTTTCCCTTGAAATTCTTGTTCAAGCTCATGAACCCTGGATTGTTTTTCCGACTGCTTCAACACCGCTTCCATTTGCCCCATGTGGATCCCACTTGGCATAATCTTTATCCCGATGGTCCTCCCGTAGTACTCCAACCCAATGTACCCCCTTTTCGATTCATACTCCAAACCAAGCATTCTACTACAACAAGACAGAAAATGTCGCGCATAATCAAACGTATGGAACCCTAAAAGATCGACATTCAGAAGCGCCTTCAAGATCTCTTCTCTAACAGGCAAAGTCCGATAAATTTCCGATGAGGGAAACGGGCTATGAAGAAAGAACCCCATTCTCAGCCTGTTGAAATGTCTCCTCAAGAATGTTGGAAGCACCATCAGATGATAATCATGAATCCAAACATAATCATCATCGGGATTTATCACCTCGATCACTTTCTGCGAGAATATCTTGTTTGCAGCGACGTAAGCTTCCCACAAAGACCGATCAAACCGACCACCAAGGCTAGCCGAAAACGGCAGCCTGTAGTGAAACAAAGGCCACAAATGCTGCTTACAGAACCCGTGATAATACTTATCCAAAACCGCCGGTGGGATAAACGCTGGCACGCATTTGAATCTCTCGAGCAGTATCTGCGAGACGTCGTCTTGTTCACTCACGTCCACCTCGGCCTTGAGCGAACCGACATAAATGACCTCCATTTCCTCTGGTAAACCATCTTTAATGTGCTTATACAACGAATTCTCATCCCAACTGAAGCTCCATGATGCTTCTCCCGTCTTCTCATCGACCCTGCGAACCGCCTTAATCGGCAGCTGGTTCGCCACGACGATTAGCCTGTCGGCGACAACGGTGGAAGGCGCCTCGGACGAGACGCTGCGAGCTTGATCATCATCAAGCTCTGATAACACCCCGGGGACCGTCATCGTCCTCGAAAACATCTTCCTCCTAGGTTCCTCCATAGCAGGAAAATTCCCATTCGCTAGATCTAACAAATTAGCATACGATCTCGAAATCATTTCAATCAATCAAACCCCAAATTCCGATCGAAACAGAGTTCCCACTAACCAACGATCTGAAATCAAACAAACAAAGCAACACCCATCAACAATCATCATCAAATTCACACGAATTCGGAACAAATTACACACAGATCGAAGAAAAAAACCTAACAGAACTACAGAACCCTAAGAAACCCAAAACCCAAGTCAAAATCACCATAACCCAGTCAACAACACAACAAAAAGCATCAATTCAAGTCCAATCGAACGAACCCCACATCAAGAAACCCCTAATTCACACAAACAGCATGTGATAACAAACAAGATAATCAGCAAACGCGAATCAAAGATTCAAGAAAACGAACCTGTGGTGAAGATTAGGATGAAAAGACGTTAGAGAAGAGAATCAAGATTGAAATTGAAGAGTGGGTCAGAACAAAATCTAGGGTTTGATCCTATATCTGTGATGGATCTTGAAGATGTTGTTGTTGTGTGTAAAGCTGTTGTAGAAGAGAAAGTGGTGATATAAAAATATTAATAATAATAATATTATTATTATTATTATTTATGTATGTATAGATGATGATAATAATAATAATGATAATAATAATATTAAGGGGAAATAAAATGAAATAAAATGAAAGGGGATAAGGTCGGCCAGCAAAGAAAGTAGGGATGCCAACTGGAAAATAAGCATCACGCGCTTGTAATGACAGGGGGACGTGTCAGTGCTCTTGGTCTTCACGTGTTCACATATCTTAATAATAATAATATTAATAATAATAATAATAATAATAATAATAATAATAATAATAATAATAATAATAATAATAATAATAATAATAATAATAATAATAATATTATTATTATTATTATTATTATTATTATTATTATTATTATTATTAATAATAATAATAATAATAATATTATTATTATTATTATTATTATTATTATTTATTATTATTATTATTATTATTATTATTATTATTATTATTATTATTATTATTATTATTATTATTATTATTATTATTATTATGATTATTTATGACGTAAGTTGGGTTTGGAAGGGTGAATTTGAATTTTAAGAAAATGTCTAGATCAGCAAAAAGAAAAAGATAATGAGATACGAATTCGATTTGGAAAAGGATGTTTATCCGCTGTGAATGTTCATCACATATTATTGGTTTTGCGTGTTTTTGTTTTTTTAAAAGGGATCAAGAATTCAAGATGAGTTATTATTGATAAAAAAAATAATAATAATAAAAGAACTAGGTTTGTTGAGTAGTTTAATAAACCATAAGAGATCAAGAATTCAAGATGAGTTATTATTTATACTATGGTTTATAACTTAAATATGTTTTACTGTAACGATCGCTTACTAACTGAGAGTTAAGACCGTTAGTTTTTTCATAAATATCCAATAAGTTGGTATTATTACTAACCATAAGAGATCAAGAATTCAAGATGAGTTATTATTTACATGTGTACAATCCTAGTTGTAGTCTAGGTAGAGATAATGTGAACGTGTTAACAACCATATGGTTAATATTTATTTTGATTTATTAGCATAAAAGTGAAGTTTGGTAATATTTAGTGAAAAAGTTTAGAATATAAAATAGTGTGTGCGAAGCGTATGATTTAAACTTTTTGTTACGCAATAATTTTCTACACGTAACACATATTTTAGTTATATTGAAACTTAATTATTATTTACTGAATGTGTTTTCTTCATTATTATCCTGCACTTTAAGTTATTTGAAAAAAAATTGTCACTTAATGATAACTAAGATTCATATACTGCATTACTAAATTTAAAATTTTAAATCTGTAAGAAAATTCCTAAGACTGGAGCATTTAGTCAAAATTAGTGATCTTAAAGGAACGAATAAAAAAAGAAACTAAGATAAACTTTAGTAAAACATTTGGATAATTTTTTTTACTACTATACATAACATATAAATAGAGAATTGATTTGAAGAAAACATATATAGGAATTATAGTAGAATTATACTTTCCATAATTGATTACTGCTTATCCAAAATTCCAAATCATGTTTTGTGTAGAATAATTTGAATTTGGGACTGATTAAATAGTAAAGATCGATCGGTGGTATATCTTAAAAGTAAAGGACGGTGACTTATTCTTCTCAACTTTATATATTTATATTTTTACCCTTCAACTTATTTAAAAGCTTTGTGAAATGTCATTTTATCATTTTGAGTTTATAATATTTCAAGCTATCTCTACATAATTTTTACCTAAAGAAAAATAAATTTTTACGTTTGTATTTTTATATACTTGTCGTTATAATTTCGAGTTCATCCATGTATTTAAATTTTGTTTCAAAACGAGCGAATCATATAAAAAATTTTTGTGCTTATTTCATATACGCTTTAAGATGATCTATGTTTCGACGTGCGTCTATGTTTTGACGTAAATTGTGTTCAGAAATGAGTTGGGCCAAATATAATACGCTTTGAGTTTGTCAACAATTCGCCTTAAGTTTTGTTTGAAAACGCGACGAGTCAAATATAATACGTTTTCATTTAATATAAATCTGAATTACTCTACATTTCAACGTAACTTTAGTTCGCAAATGAGTTGGGGGCGATTGTAATCCATACTTTATCACACCGCATACGGCGCCACACATGTGTTTTTTTATGTACATTTTGAGTCAGTTTGACGTTTCGACATAAATTTGTTTGGAAAGAGTCAAGTCAGATGTAATACATTTCCATCCAACGGAATAGATTCGAGTTATTTTATGTTTCAACATAAATTTAATTCAGAAACAAATCATGTAAATTGTGGTCTATACCTTATCGCGGTTCATACGATGTCGTTACAGCTTAGGCTAATAAACTAGTTTAGTCATAAATGACAAAAGTGTTTTGATTAAAATTTGTGTGTAAAACGATGCCGTATTTAAATAATATCCCATGTGGCAAGTGATTATCATTATGTAATCCATAATTACTTGAAAACTTACATGTGAAACAATAGCAATTAAAATAATTGTCTCGTATGAATCATGAAATCCGATTTGTATGGTGTTATGGTTTTTTTATATAAGTTATACAATCTCGTGAGTTTCTTTTCCATTTTATTATTATGGTTTATCTATAAAATTAATTATTACTTTTTTAATTTTCTTGTAACGGAAAAAGTAACTCTAGTATGAGTAACATATAATAATTTACAGTTTATTTAAATTTGCGTGTCAATGAACCTATCTAATAAGAAAAAAAAATGGTAGTTGTGGGTTAGTCTTCTGATTAAAAATACCAACCTCAAAAACTTAAAAAAATTAGTTTGTAAACACTTTTTAAAACTTCAAGATTGTATAAATAAAAGGATTTTATAACATAGATTGATATATTAAAAAATTAATTCGAGAAACACAAATAGTGAATATAGTGTTTTCTTAATTAATTTGCATTTCTCGGAAATGAACCATAACAAATATGTCCAAGATTCAAAACAAGTGCTATATAAATTAAAGAGTTTCTTTTTAATCTTAGTTAAAGGTGAGATGGCCAATTGATTTTCTATAAATTTGTTAAGATATATAATTAAAAGTATATGTCACTAAATTTGTTAAAAATGATATTCGTAGATACATATATGACAGATTAAGGTGATTAAACCAGTTTACATGCACATGTTTTATTTATTACTGCCATTAACGTATCAACCTATTTATAACCCAGGCTTGATTCTTGTACCCGTTTAACTTAGTGGTCACATCGCGTCATAAGCTCTCATTCCTAACCTAAACTAATTTGTAGGAAGCCAACACAAAAGAATCAATATAACATAGCTTGCAAACGAGTATCAAGAATATTTAATAATCATCAAAATCGTACTATATCCATAAAGATCAAATCAACATCCACACATTACAACCTTAAAATGTCCAAACAAAATTAAACAATTAGTACAAAGATCCAAACAATTTTGCTCTCGGGATTTATCGGACATGAAGGACAAGCAAACAACAAAAGTCTAGACGATTTTAATCTTTCGCTTGGTGTCAATTTCAAGTTCATTTGAATCCTTGTTGTAGGTTTAAATGAGTGTTCGAAATGCAACTTAGGTTTGAAGACGGTTTTTATTTTCATGGGATATAGATATTCATATTAGAGTATTTAGAATTAGAGTTAGTAGTCAGTACTGTTAAAACATGTATGATTTATAAAAGTTGGTCTGAACATAACATGTAAAAATTTTTAAAAGTAACTATTTGTTTACACTCTTCTCTAAACAATTCTTTCTTCTTTAAACAAAGTATACAAAGTATAACATGTAGGAGTTTAATATTTACACGCTACGCAAGTCTCTATTTTTTAATTTTTAATTTTTAGTTTTCCTATTAGAGGTACGGTGAAGTATTTAACATGTGAGATTAATGAATTTTTAAATAAAAGAAATGGATAATGCGTAAAAATATTATCTAATCACACGTTACACAAGTATGACGAATTTGACTTTCGTTACCTGCTTTGACTCATTTTTAACGTTTTGAACAAATACACATTTTCAAAAATGTTAATCTTTGACCATTTTACTCTCTATATGAAGTTTAAATGGTTTTATATGTTATCAAGTAGTTTTAAGTTTTTAAAGTTTTCAAAAACATACTCCGGTTTTTTCTTAAAATATTTTTATTAAGTTTTTAATGTTAATATTTATGAAAAATATATAAACAATTATATATTTATAAATGAGTTTTTATAAACAAACAAACAAACAAACATACCCAGTAAATCACACGCAAGAGCAGGGTCTGGGAGGGGTAGTTGGTGGCGAGTCTTTCCTCTATCTTGAGAGATAGAGAGACCGCTTCCGAAAAGACCCCCGACTCAGTAAGGAAAACAATAACCATAACAATAATAATATACGGCATACAACACACAGGTATATATCACATAAAAGCTGAGAAATTGAGTACAACAAATAAGCGTCAAGAAACGCGCGAAAGGACAGATTGAAGAAAACAGGGGTCCCACAACTAAGTCTACGACTACCCTTCCTACCCACAGATCCTGCTAAAAGTCCTTAATTTTAATTCTACGCCTCCACGCACTCCTATCCACGATCATGTGCTCAAAAGGTGCAAGTCTACCATATATCGCCTAATTAAGTCGTCCCAAGTCAACCTAGGTCTACCTCTACTCCTCCTACCCTTTACGTTGATGTTTTCTACTGCTCTAACGGGTGCTACCATAAATGAGTTTTTATCTTAAAGCATAAAGTATGAGTGAATGACAAACGTTTGATATATGTAGGGAATATTATCGAATGACCAAGATTAGGAAGTAGTAATGAAACGAGAATAATAATTAGAAAGCCAAAGTAGAAATTTAACTTTTATATTATCTTCCAACAATTTATCTTTAATAGAAAAATATAGATGACTGAACCCTTTATAGCTTATGCTATTCATATACTTACGAGATTAGTTTCTTGAACTTTACGATTCATCATCTTTTGTGAAGTTGTAAAAGTTTTAGCTTGGTTCAATTAGTGTTTATGTTATTTACATGTACTCTCTTGATACTTTTTTTTAAAAAAAAGGACAACAGTATGTCGTGATCGTGTACATTTTGCATAGTGTTCTCTTCTGACTTTTAGACATCTACTCCCTCTGCCACCATTAAATAGGCTTAACATGTAAAGTTGTAAAAGTTTTGATCAAGTCAAATTAATTTTTAACTTTTTCACAATTTTTTTGTCTTCAGACATGGTTCTAAGTTATCAAAAACCGTGAGTTTTTTTCTTCAGCGCATATATACAAAGATTAATATTTAATAGAGGTAGTAATTTAAGGTCATTGCATATGAAAAAAATAACTAATAGCAATAATATATTTTTTATCTGTAACTTTTGATTGTCCTTTCAAGGACTACAATACGTACCAAAATTAAAAATGACAATAGGAGTGAATATCATTATGTTCTTGTTAAATATCTACACAGTCATTGAAATTGTAATTTTTTAATTTTTATAGTACACATAATATTTCTATAATGTTTTCCTTGGTCACATGTGCGTCGGTGGAGTAGGATGTAAAAGATGGTGTGGGAAGAAATGAAAAATGATTACAAAATTAATAAATTTAAAGCATAAATCAATCGTGGACATTCACAATAAATGAATGGATTTTGAAGGTATATTCGGTACGTTTTGTTGTAGATAACTTACATACTTTTAGTAGTTTAAAAAACAACCCCCAAGGTCGACGAGTGTAGAATATTTTTTTTATAAATTAGTGTAAACTACGTTTTTAGCTCATTAGTTTAGTCTATTCAATCTTTTTCGGTCTAAAAAGTTGTTTAACATATTATATCTGACGTTTGAATTTTGTAATCATTTCAGTCTCTCATGCAAGTTATATTAGATTTTTGTGTTAACTTCAGGGGCATTTTGATCATTTTACATCTAAAATTATCGACATTATCATTTTCGTATTAACAAGGGATGGAGTCTCTATTGAAATCAAAGAATTGACTTTCATGGACAATGGATCACCCACCACATATTTGTAAGGATAACTATCGTTAAGGCAACTATCATAACCTAATTAAAAGACCAAACTTATATGAATAGTAGTCTCTATTGGTCCCTATGAATTGTTGTTTTATAACCAACAAATCCCAGATCTTAAACTTAAAGAAAATGTTAATTCACTTCATATATGAAAACCCCAATTCATAGAATAAAAGGATCAATACAACTTCAATGTTGATTTCAACACTTGATCAAACTAAGCTACGAGTTATAAATAATAAAGGAAAACAACATAATTGTATCGTGATCAATAACTGAACATAAATGTACAATGAAATATAATGGAAATTGAATATATGGAATAAAATTATACCGTAACCAAACCCAGTAAATCTGGCTACGGATGAGGCGTGGGGAGGGTGAACTATAAGGAAACATAACTTCTATAGTAAAGGATAAGGACACTGCTTTTAGAGATACTCTCGACTCTAAAGCAGTCAAACAAAATATAAAGAACACAGTGCACAATCAAAATAAAAGTAGTCCATCAAAATCACACTATGTATAACAATATAAACAAGGAGCATACAATGACCATAGGTAAACATGCAGCACACACTAATTGATCAATATACAATAGATTATATGAATCATCAATGAATAATAATATACACAGGATCATAAGCCATCCATATATGATATATAATGATCAAGAAGAGACATATAATGATAATATGCAATCAAGTGATCACAAACAAAGGCTACTAAAAGGATGATAAAACAAAACTAATCCCCTAAACATAACTATGACATACATATCTAAATCCATTGTGTCTAATGCTGGTTATTGTGTCTACTATCTAAATACACGTGTTAATATTTTAATCTTTCTTATGTTTTTTAGTTTTATAAACATTGCATTTGAACATTTCCCTTACATATATTAATAAAAAATAAAAAGTTATATTTATAATTTATTAACCTATGAATATTTTTTAGCTAATATAACATACAATTGATTGGGTAAAAGATCATCTTAAAATCACACTAACCCTAAATATATAAATATATTAATAATATTTTTTCTATCTAACTTATTTTAATTGAAATCCAGTTTAATTCTAAAAGTATGTATAATTCATAACAAAATGGTAGAACAATTTAGTTTATTAATTTTAATTCAAAAATCAATAGAAAAAACTAAAATGAATTGTTAATTGAGTTTCTTAAAAAATAGTTGATTAAAATAATATATTATTTGACAAAAAACTTTTTTTAAAGAAATAGGAAAATGTCATATATTGTTCTTAGGGGCTGTTTGGTAGCATCTGAATCAGCCTCTTATGGTTCAGATGTCTGAATGGTTTAACACTTAATGGTTCAGATTGTTTGTTTCGCGAGCAAATGTCTGAATGGTTCAGACATTTGCCTCTATATGGTTAAGCATTATACTAATGTTGAATGGTTAAGAGGTCTAATACTGAATGATTAAGACCTCTTATCTGAATTTGTCAGACATTTGCCTTTGAATAGTTAAATGATGTACTAGCTCTTAATGATTCAGATCTCTTAATTATTCAGCACTTAATGGTTCAGACCTCTTATTGATTCAACACTTAATCATTCAGATATTGCAAAACAGCCCGTTAGTTACATTTTTAACGTATAATATAGATTATTTCTTATATATGCTTAAATCTCAGCTATTGAAGTAAAACCTATAAATCAATGTAAGAATATACTCATAAGTATACATATTCCTAGGTTACATCAATCAACATTAAAATTTCCAACCAACCTAACAAAAAAACTATGAATGTCACTTGCATAATCAAAGATGGATGGACCAACATGTTTAAGTCTACATACATGGCATACAATGACGGATTCAGAAAACTTTTTTATGGAGGTCGAATATTATGAAGGGTCAATCGTCTATCACCCGGTATTAGTTTTTTTGTTATGCTCCGCGTCGCGTTGGGGCACAATAAGAAGATAAGAAAACCAAATTAAAACAAATAATCTAAAAAATGTTCTACCAATATGTTTTAATTTTCAAACTAACATTAATATTAACATTATGGTTGTAAACGAGTTAGGCCAGCTCGTAAACTACTTAGGATTGGCTCGTAAAAAGCTAAGGCGATCTTAAACAACTCGAGCTCATATTAAGGTTCATTTAATAAACAGGTTGAAGCTGAGCTTCACATATCAAGCCCGCTCGCGTGCCCAGACAAGCTTTTTATTTATATAGTTTTTATTTAATCTATTAATATATGTTTATATAAATAACATTATTATAATTTTTTTTGATAAAAATAGTTAATCAATAAACAAGAGAGCTTAAGCTTAGCTCAAACTTGAGAAAAAAAATCAAACTATCTTATGTAACACTCGTCATAAAAGTTTATATAAAATATTAACTAGTAAATTGTTAAATGGGTTTTTTAAAGTTAAATATTAAATAAGTATGGATTTAATAGTTAATAATTTAATTTAAAACTTAAATTTTTCAAAATAGTTTTTTAATGGACTTATCATCCAACCTAATTGATTATTATTTGTTAACTATTTTATGATAGTCGGTTTCAAGTCAGTGTTAGTCTTAAAATTTCTTGGGGTCAGTGTCAACATTTCTTTAGGGTCGACTCAAAATTTTACAGGGATCGGTGTTAAAATTTCATGTGGTTCAGTCAATATTTTATCGTATACACAACATAAAAAAGGTTTCAGGGGGTGCGAACGACCCCCACCTCCAAACATTGGGTCCGCCCCTGATAGGCTGATACCATGAGCCACAAAGCAATTTGTTTCATAGGCTGATACCATGAGCCACAAAACAATTTGTTTCACATACCACGACTACGCAATCAAACAATTGATATGTCATTTTAGAACCAAAAGTCTCCACATTTCGTTCAACAATTTTTTCAAGAACTTTTGATACACTTACATTTAAACCGTCTATACATATATATTCTAATATTTAAACCATCAACCTTAAAAAAAACACCTTACTTTCAAAATGACATTTTAGAAACACTTATATTGCACAATGATGAAGATTTTAGGTGAAAAAAGAAAGTGTTTTTGAGGTTTAGGTGGACTATTTGATTATGTTACATGACATATCATTTATAGTCGAGACGTAAATAAACTTTAATTGGAGTGTGTAACGGGCAACAAGCTCTATCATGCAATCATAATAAACAATCATGAAAGTATATGCTAGCCTATAAGGTATAGTCATCTAATTCATGTGAAAGTTTCACAAATAATCATTGATAATATAGTTAGGGTAACAAGTAATGCCAGAATGTTAAATCGTAACTTTTGACTAGTATTAAATTAATCTTTTGCATTACAACGGAGGCATAAAATCATGACAAGTATTACCAATGACATACCACCGTTAGTGATCATCGATATAATTGAAAAATTCGTATTAAAAAAATAAAAAATTAAAAAATTAAAAAAATTAAAACTGAATGTAAAAACGTTGAACTACGCAGTCAAAATGTAAAACATATAAAACAATAATAACTCAATCTAGGACTAGCTTGTTGCGATAAGGCCCTTAAACTAGAAAAAATAAGCCTGAAAAAGTTGAATCACGCACGTACATTGTGGTGTGCTAACTCGCAAAATTAAGACCGTACTAAAACAAAACAAATTGGGAAATATGAAAAGTATAGGGACCATAGTTAAAAGTAAAAAAAATGTGGGGGTTAACTTGTAGAATATGTAAAGTATTGAGTTAAAATAAAAAAAAATTAAAGATTAAAATAAACAAAAGATATGTACAACTCACTAAAATAAATGTTACAATCCATGATGTATACCAATGTTAATGGTATTAAAAGTAAAAAAAAGAAAAGAAACAAGTAAGGTACAACCTATAAAACACGAGGTAGAAACCATAATGCACAACTAAGTATCGAAGTAGTAATATATAATGATTGTTAATTAGATGTAACCAGTCTAAGCCCGACGGCGTTGCGGCAGGGGTGTAAGACTGTGCTAAGTAGCACCAATGTCACACCACCGTTAACGACCACTAACATCGGAAAAACTCGTAGTAAAAAAAAATAAAACGAAAAAATAAAACCGAAGTAAAAGTGATGTAAAAACGTTGAACCACTCACGTGAAACGTAAAATATTAAAAATAATAACTAAGTTGTTCTAGGATTTGCGCATTATGACATGGCCGTTAAATGAGAAAAAAATAAGCGTAACATAAAATGTTTTACCACAAGCGCACATTACGGCGCATTAACTTATAAAATTTAGACCAAAATGTAAAACAAAGATTTGTAAAAAATGAAAAGTATAGGGGATCAAAGTTATAAGTAAAAAAATTAGAGATGTTAAATTGTAAAGGATTAAAAGTATTAAGGATAAAAGTAAAAAATATAAAGATAAAAAAATCCAAAAATAAGTACAACTTACTAGAGCTATAGTACACACCATGATGCACAAAAAAGTTGGGAATTAATAATATACTAGAATTAAGTCTCTCGTGTTGCAGCGGGGGCGTGATACCGTGTTAGATAGCATTAATATCACACCACCGTCAGCGACCACCAACAACGAAGTTGCGGTGTAATATTGCTGAAACATTAGACGAAAACATAAAACATAGAAAAGTATAACTAAGTCGATCTAGGACCCCACGCGTTGAGACGAACACGTCAAACATGAAAAAAATATACGTAAAAACGTTGAACCACACACACACACGTTGCGTCGTGTTAACTCATAAAATTTCAAACATAACATAAAGCAAAACGTTAAAAATATTGAACTACCCTTGCATGTTGCGTCATGTTAATTGGAAAAACTTAGAACAAAACGTAAAATAAACATTTACAAAGATGACAGGTACGTGGGACTAAAATTGAATTTAAAAAAGTTATGAGGTTAAATTGTAAAAGATGAAAATTTTTGAGTTAAAAGTTACAAAAATAAGAAAAGTTTTGAGTTAAAACTAAAAATAGAAACAAGTTATTGCAGGACTGTAGGTGTCTACATCTCAAAAGACATAAATTCATCATAAGTTGATCTGATTTTATTTTAATCAAACTATCCTCTTAAATAGAAGTAAAATCAATGAACCCCCAGTAATCTATAACAGTGACAATAAGAGCAAACAAATATTGAGAAGCAATTTTGTTGTAGGACTGTAGGTGTCTATATCTCTAACAAAAAATTAAATATATCTTCACGTGTTAAAATTGTAGTTCAATTTTTTTCTCCTTTTTCCAACGGTATTGTTTTAGTATGTACTTAAAACTCAAAATATCTTTTCACTACTTTAAATATTCGTTACCAACTTTTTAATCTTATTCATTCCACCATTGTAACACATAAATTTCTAAATGTAGTTAGACCGTAAAGTATATTAAAAAGAGTATAGTAAATATATTTTTATTACATCACGTGCAAGGTACACTTGAACTTGGTTCATGTCATTATGATCATCACTTAGCAGTTGAGGCATTGTAGGGAAAATATAAACTTGAATCACTATTGGACATCAAAGGGTTTCTATAGCCTAAAGGTATCAATTTGTAAATTAAAGTTCATCATCCTCAAGTGGTCAATGGGACGTATGGATATTATGTAAATTTAAAAGTAAGTTTAAAGAATACGTGAGTTTGCTGTTTTAAAAAAAATATACCATCGGATACAAAGAACTATGTTAATTTATGTGGATTACATTATTGACATGGACTAGAAACGTGATTTGTAAAACAAGATCGATGTGGCCAAACTTACAGTGGGAGGGAAAATCTCTCGGGTAACTCTTGATGTCGCTTAGCTCTTTAACGACCGGTTACAACGAGAAAAAACTATAGCAAGGAGTTGTAAAACTATATGATAACATCCCCTTAAATAACTAATGCACCCGACCTTACACCTCTCAGCAACTAGGTGTATCGAGATAAGTCGTTCATGACTACTCAAGATTAAATTATTAAAATTTACTGTGGACGGAACTTAAACAAACTCAAACCTAATTTAAACTAGCATTAGAGCACGTTCAATAACTAGCTCAAGCATCAGGCGTGTGAACCTAAGTAAATCTATGTTAATATAACAATATTTATAATACAATTTCATAATAGATATCATTATGCATAAATACTAACAATAAAAAATAATATGTATCGTTATACGTTTGTATATATAACAATCACTACGCATATATGTAAAAGTAAGTATACCCATAAATAAATATTAAATTAAATTGATAAAAAATGTGTTTAAAATCACGAGTCGTATTCGTGTATTAAATTAAATAAGTTGAGCTGGTTTACACCGAAATCAAGAATATCGTAAACGACCTTCGCTAATCGACATAAGAATTTACGAGACAAATCTATAATTTCCAAAAGTAACTTTACTCAACACTTTTTAAAATATATTAATATAAAAAATAAATGTCATAATGTCAAAAAGAATGGATAAAATGCGGTTGTAGACTTCTTACATGACACCTAATTTCTGGTTGTCGTAAATTGATAGAAACCAGTTTCATATATCTTAATTCATTTTATACAGTTGTATTTAAATTATCAATTTATCTACTTTCTTACACCTATCAAAGATTAGGGTGAGAATCATAAGGTTAGTTCTATGCTTACAAGGTTTGGTGACGAGCTGAACTCTTAAATTTGAACATGACTTGTGTACACTGGTGGTGGGATGGGCCGAACTCTATAAATAAAAAAAATTACATCTAGAGAAAAAATTAATACAACTGACGAGAAAAAAGCAGACCGGTGGCCCCCTGGCCCTTTCTGTCCTTCGCCCTTGTTTGTATATTTATAGGACTGATAATTCCCGACATGTTTATGATACGATTAAACATATTTAATAAAGAAATACAAAATGCAAATTTTTACAAGTTTAAGAATAATTAAAATTAGAAGGCTAGACTTAATTATTTATCCTTCTAGGTCCTTAAAACATATAAAAAATATGGACATGAGATAAAGTAGTTAAACAAATTATTTTTATGTTTGATAATTATGTTAATCGAGTCATATCAAACCTGTAAAACATGATAAGTCATTTTTCTTTTTTTGCCAGCCCTACGTGCTTGATACTTGTTTTTCATGTTTTATTTGCGTAAAACACAACCTCACTCTTTGTTTCATAACATTTAAAACAATGATGTGAATAAAAGTCTGCTTGTGAGAATTTCTAAACTCTTACATCACGTCATTAAAAAACATCATTTTTTATCACTCTTACAATGGGCACATAATCTCTTCATTGGACATTAACATGTCGTTGAGGTGTGTATGTGCGGGGTGGGGGGACCAACACTGCCGCTGCTCTCCCATGCTGTGCCGTTCAACCGTTTCACGACATTCTCGCGCCGAGGCATTGCGGATTTTTTCTCCCCGTTTTAAAGCATAGGTTCCTTCCCCACACTGGTATCCCTCATGGTGTTAGCACCCCTCTCACACGTCATGGTGTTTTGTTATGTTATTTAATATACTGTGACGTGATAAATTTTAATTGATGGGCATGTGATTTAGAGTGCTCTGTATTGGTGGTGTCACCACCCTTAGGGTCTAAACCTAAAGGGTATATTCCGTAACATGACAATTGTAGAGGGGTGTAATTATTGTATAATGTTTTCATTAGCAATAAGAAAAATAAAAAAAAGGTTTATAGGGCAAGTATATATACCGAGAATATGCCTATTTTAAGAGAGTTGAAGTACTCTTTTCAGCGGGGGCCACTCAACAGCTCCAGGGGCCGCCACGTGGCAAAGCAGATGAAAAGTTAACGGATAAGGCGCAACAAGGACTGCAATATGTGTCACGCCTGACGTCATCGTGTTATGGAGACAGCACGTGGGCTGTGCCAACTCATACTCACATTTTCAAAGACCGGTGTTTTCCACGTAATCGCCAAATTAAAAAAATATTTAATAATAATAATATTAATAATAATATGGAAAAAGACACCTTTTTAATAATACTCCCAAATTTGATCGGCAGGATACGTACAATATTACGATCCTCACGATATCTTAATAATATTTTGTTTTGTTTTAATATACCTATACGTAACTAACAAATAACCGAAACGGTTTTAAAAAAATTTTGTTTGAGCGAAACTTGTTCCTAGCCCGATTCGAACCGGCCGTTACCGGCACCCAAAACTTGTTTGTAAATCGGTTTTAATTTAAAAAACCCGCTTAAACCAGGGCAAAAATCAGTTTTTTAAAAACAAGTTTACAAACCGGTCCAAAATGATTTGAGTGGTTTGAGAATTCTTGATGAAAAAATCGCTTTGAAACCAAACCGGTTAAAAAACTGGTTTGTACATATGCAAAAAAATAAAAATAAAAACCGGGTCCGGTTTAAAAATCGAAACGGTTTGACAAAAAAACACCGGTTACAAAGAAAATAATACAGAGGACACATAAGAAAATCACTAATTCGTAATACTTAAATTACAAATATGTATGATATGAAAAACTCTACAACGGAGTATGTTGAGGTAGAGTTTAGATGACTACTGTGAGACAAAATATATGTGGATACGGTATTTCATTCTACCGAACTTACCGAAGTTCATCATATTCAAACTTAATTAAGCTAAATAACCCATAAGACTTTAAGATTAAGAAATGTGTTTAAAAATCTAAAAAAATTTATCATCAAAACGTTTATTAATTCAATCAATTAATATAAGAAAATTAGATTAGTACCCTTAAATTACACAAAATTAAATAAATAATAATAAATCTAATAGGTGGGTAATTATCCTTATGTTTAAATACCATGTGAATGAATAGTGAAATTTGAAATCTGAGTCGTTTGTTTATAGATCAACGATCATGGTTTCACCTATTTATATTCCACCAGATTTTGATGCGTGTTATATTGTTAGGTAACAGTGCACCACGTGTCTTCAGATTTGCATGTCTCATTGTCTTACACGTGTTCAATCATATGTCAGACAAATAGTGTGTCTTCTTCACCTCTTTCATTTGTTTCTCTCATCCATGAGAGTTACCTTCTTCTCTTTTCTCCAATGTGAATTTCACACAGTTCACACCGTCATGGCAACATCGATGCGTTAACGACAATCATGGCTTCTATTAAACACTACTTCAAGAACGTTGCTAATGCTGGTGAACAAGTGCTGGAGATGCTCGAAACCGATAGAGGCCACCTTGACCTGAGTTTTCAACAAGCGGAAAGTAAGAATTACTAATCTAACAATGACCAATTTACCATCAATGGTTTTGAATACTGACCTAGGTTTTTGAATTTGGGTTTGATTTGTTTTGAAGTTGTAATCACAGAAAAAATGTATCATTCAAGTGGGGTGTTGAGTAATTTGAGCTCAAATTGGACATCGAGCCACCATTGGCAGTTAAGCTGGACATCGGTGGTGGTTAACGACGATAACAGTGCCTTTTGCCAACGAATCTGCCTTCTCTTTCAATTTTAGGGTAAACGAATGCGTATGTTATTCAATTTAAGGCTCAAATACTTTGACGTCACCAATGTGATATTTACTTTTTCCTTCACCAAATTGTTGGTGAAGAACATGAAGGATAAAGAACTCAAGTGTGTGTAGTATTATTAATTGCAAATTTTTTAAAATCAAAGTTGTTGATAATCAATCGGTTCAAGTTAAATGATTTTAATTTGTGTTCGCATATTTAGTTTAAAAAATAATAATGTAATATGTGAAACGTAG
The DNA here is from genome assembly GCA_025215565.1 of Flaveria ramosissima. Taxonomy (NCBI): domain Eukaryota; kingdom Viridiplantae; phylum Streptophyta; class Magnoliopsida; order Asterales; family Asteraceae; genus Flaveria; species Flaveria ramosissima. Next base: position 44,633,009 of record CM046032.1, on the reverse strand, counting down.
ATTGTGAAACTGTAGAAGGGACTATGGCCACCGGAGTTAGATCGACCTTGCCAAAGCTAGAGGCATGATTCAAGGAGTTCATAACATATCTTGAATTTGGTGAAATGGGTTTTGTCAAGTGGCATCCATCATAACACCGACGAGTTACCATAAGTTAACTAACACGATGTAACTACACACAAACCGGTTTATGTCATATTAACTAATAAGATATGTATGGCCAATTCATTCATTTTTAAGTGTAGAGGAAACATATATAATTTGTTAAATGTGAAATTTATACTTACTTTTTTATATTCATTATATATACAAGATATAGATTTGAATATTTGACACATCTGCTGCAATCCCTAAAAGTATTTGTTCACAATTATGTGCAACAGATCAAAAGAACAACCGAAATTACACGTACATTATATTAAACCACAATTACTCTTCTGTAGTAGCACCCATCCTTTTGCAGCTAGCCCCCTTCTTACTCTATGAGCATGTAAAACTATCAACTAGCAACTTTAAGACAATAAACTCTCCTTTATTTCATATATATGAATCCACATTTTCGAGGGGAACAACCAAGAGAATCCAACGCGTGTATTCAACGGATCAAAAGAACAACCGAAAAAATCCCCGCGCAACGCGCGTGGGAGAATAAAACTAGTTAAGATTTAAGAATAGCGTTTGAATACTTTTGCACAAGTTGTTGGAATAAGGGAAGTAGTAGTCGGTAGGGAGACAAAACCATTTTGTCAACCTCATCCACCAAGTAAACAACTAACAAAACCCACCATTTAATTTCCAGCCATTATTGACCTTATCTGTTTAATAGTTTTAATAATAAAGGCTATATTTATAGTTAATAAATAACTCTCAAATGACAAGATTATAACACGAAATGATAGCAGAAATGAAAATCAGTTTGTTCCTTTACAACTTATATATGAGACAAGTGATAATAATAATAATCAGGTGTTCAACGAGTCGTGTTTGCAGTTGGCGGACTGGATTTCACTAGAACATGAAGATTGTACATGACCGCGGAATTTGTCGGACACATGAACCAACCTAAACGTCGATGTTTTCATGACCAGACCGAACGGTTGGTTATAATAGCTGGATTGGAAACATGGTCCCTAATGTTATGCCTCTTTGAACCTTCTTCATTTGAAATGATCAAACCAGTGAAATAGACATGATTTTAATTTTTTATTTTATTTTATTTTCCTTAAAATCTCATTTAGTGATAACTAGTATTAAGCCCTCTGCGTTGCAGCGCGAGGCGTAAAACCGTGTCAAGTGCCACCAATGGCACACAACCGAAAGTGACCACCAACACCGAAAAACTCGTATTAAAAAGTAAATAAAAAACGAAGAGAATGTAATCAAACGAAAAGTAAGCGTAAAAACGTTGAACCACGTAAGCGAAACACAAAACATATAAAACAATAAGTCAATCTAGAACCAACGCGTAATGCATTGCGACATGATCATTAAACCGGAAAAAAGTAAGGTAAAAATGCTGAATCACACGATGTGTTGCGGTGTGTTACTCGTAAAATTTAGATGGAAACACAAAACAAAAAAAATTATATAATATGAAAAGTATGGGGGATCAAATATGAAAATAAAAAAATATTAGGGTTAAATTGTTAAAGATATAAAAGTAGTAGGTTAAAATAATAAAAAAATTAAACTTTAAGAAAATAACAAAGATGGGTACAATTCACTAAACACATAATACTACCAACTAAACATACCAAAAGTTGATAATTAATATTATATAAATAACCATATTATCTAAGTTTAACAAGCAGAGTCAACTCCGTGGATCATAACCGTGTATGACAATTTGAAAATTTTTAATGAAGAAAAACAAACGTATAAAATTTATCATGACTTATATATAAACTATATTTCTCATTTGTAGAATATCGAATCAATGAATTAAGATAAATAAATTTAACATGTATTATTTTTTGTTCTTATATATACTAATATGTATGAAAAAATAAGTGTGCTAGCCTAACGAGCCCCTTGGCTTGGTTTTTTACGAGCCAAACTTGAGTTTTACATTTCAGCCCAAGAAGATAAATGAGCAGACATGACTCAACTTTGTTTGTAAAAGAGTTGAGCTAAAGTCACCCTCGTTTGGTATCGTTTTTCTCATTTGCAACCCTAGATTTAACATCTGCCCTTGAAGATAGCGTTTTTAGAGGCATGGATCGTATGTTGAATATGATATTGATAGTGGGTGAGCCACTCATTTATATTATTTTTAGTTTTAACTTTAAAACCTTTATATATGTATGTATACATATGGGTTTACTATATGTATACTTTGATGTGTTATCCGGACACCTAATCATGACGTCTATAACGGATTGTCTTTGGGTCAAATCATTCAGAGATGTTCCCTACGAGTCGTATACCCGTTACACCTAGATGCTCACGAGTCGTATTCCTCATGAAGAAAAAATACGGGTTATATGGTGCTATACGACTCGTATGAATATTTTTTCAATTTAAGATAACTTTTCTAATTATTTGATGTGACATAATATTCCTTGATATATATGCAAATTATTTGACGTGACATAAGAACCATCTGAGCTGACTATCGATTACTATGCCTATGTTCATCAACATAATCTTCTGACGGACCAAACACTACGTTTTGATCGAGTTTGTAATCAACAACCGAACCTCCTTATCAAAAATGCCCATACAATGAGCAATGGCGGTACGTAACCACCATAAGTGATGGGCTATAAATCTGAAACAGTTAAATGATGTTGTTAGACTTATATAAACATAATTTAAAATATATAAATAAATATTATACCTTCATGTGAAGGGTAGAAAAGTAGGAGGCAAAACAAAAAGGGTCTGTAATTATACTGGCGCACATTGTCTTACCTCAAGAATTATCACTATTGGTCAGCGACCATGGGATTATCGGCGCGACCTCCTTTAGTGGCTGTTGAAACTATAAAATCGGGTGCCACTAATTGCATGGGCATGTAAATACCGAGTATGTGCTCCAATCCATGAAAGTCAGTGAGTGATCCTTACCACACAACTTTAACTTGACGACCACCAGTGCTGGCTCGTCAAGCTTATCCTCCTCCTTTCTATAAGTCGGGGGGGGGGGGAGTCAAATAAAAAGTGCTAAGAAATTCCAGCATAATATTATGATAAGTCGTATCAAATCCGCTCTCAAAGAAATGACCCACGGAGTCTACTAGCCAATGATCGCTACTCGCTCTTCCCATAAGGAGCAAGTCTCAATCAATCGTACGTGGGGGTCTAATGGCCTTCCCCAATAAACCTCCGAAGCCTCCTTGGGTCCACAAACTTTAGATACGTGTGTTAGGGGTGTTCAAAAATATCCGAATCCGAAATCGAATATGAAATATCCGAAAATCCAAACCCAAAATATCTGGAAAATTGCAAATTCGGATTCATACAATGTTTTTAAGAAATTTTGGATATCTGGATATCTAAATTATCCAAAATTATTTATAAAAGTTATTAACAATAAACATTAATGAAATATTATTAGATTTTTATAAAAATTATTAAATAATACATATTTTTTTAGAATAAAGATATTTGTTCGGATAACCGAAATCAAATTTGAATTTTGGATATTTATAATTTCAGATTTTGATTCGGATAGTAAAAACCACTATCCGAAATTTTCAAATATCCGAAAATCTGGATATCCGATTTTAAAACCCCTAAGTCGTGTGGGAGTCCAAAAAACCACCCATAGTCGAATGCGAAAACAACAAATTAGCAAAGAATTTTGCGTATGGAAATCTATAGATATTAATAAAAGAAGATTTCTTTTGCCACATGTCATATTTTTAAACCACCTTTTTGACACTTGTCATTTTTTTAAACATTTTCACTTTATTTTCCCTCCAAAAGGGTATTAAGGTAATTTAAATACTCAAAAAATTTCTCTCTCTTCATAAAAATTAATTTGGTCAATTAATATATTTTTCTCTCTCATCTATATTTTTTAAAATCAAACTATGTTTTTAAAAATAATTTTTATTAAGAAAATTAAAATTCATATATTTTCTAAAACATTGAATAAGTCCTTTTATAAAGTAATTATAAAAAATATGGAATTTTCTAAAAGTAGTTTTATTAAAACAACAAGAATAATTAGAAACTTGAGTTTTTAATAAACAAGATTTTTATAAACAATAAATTTGTATAATAAAATCTTAAAATAATATTTAAAAATGAAACTATTTAGATAACAGATTTATAAATAGTATAATTGTTTTATCTCTTGAACAAGTATGCATATATAATTTTACATATCTAATATTAAAATATCATACTGTAATTTTTTATGTTTATTATTAACTATAATCCGTTTAACTAGACTATCTATTTATCTATATATCTATCTGTCTATAATCTATATATTGTTTATTTACTTGAAATAGCTATTCATATGCAATTAAAATCATATTTTATCTTCAAACATGGTTTTATAATTCATAAATTTTTATTACTAATTATTTATTATTTTATTTATTCAACCCGTGTAATACACGGGATACTAACCTAGTAATATCCATAATCAAGATCGGTTTATATATTAGGTTTTAAAAGAAATTGACTTCTTTTCAAATAAATCACACGTAATTGAGAAAACTTGCGTCATGTCAAGTAACTGGCACACATATCGAGAAATTGTACGAAATACAATTTCTACAAAAATACGATTCGTATAAGACAAAAGGCCATGTAGACGACTCGTATCAGTTTACACGAGTCGTATTGCCGAGGATTTACACAAGTCGTTTGTTGCTAAACAACTCGTGTTGTACGCAGATTTAATGGCTCTGCCAATGGTAACTTTTGACTATCTGACCAAGACCTATACGACTCGTATCCTCCTATACGGTCATGAATACGGTGTCTACCTATCTTGTCAAATGTACCCTAACTGGACCCGTATATATATCATGACAAAACTACGTGTATCACTTTAAATAATCTCCACCAATTGGGCTGCATCACAATAGGGTTTCATGACTTCATCATGTAATTATGTAACATACTTTGAATACCCACCACACATTGGGCTCCAATATCAAAAGCAAACTAAAGCTAGCCTTTCTGCTTTATAACTTATAGAAAATTCACTTATGTTAAACAACTATAAATTTTAGGTTTATTGGTATATATTTTTGGAGTTAATCTCATCCTTTTATACTGATTTTTTTTACAAATAACAACGAGAGTCATCAAAAGGCTTGTACCTCAAAACTACTTACCTATATAAAAGCTTGGCAAAGGCTCGTTTGAATTAGCTCGGTTTATAGATGACCCGAGCACGAGCCAAGGGCGTCTCGCTCATTGGCTCGGCTAAATTTACCTTAACTTTTAGCATGTTACAGCCGAAGCATAAAACATTCAATCTTTTAAGCCCAACACTACATTATTATTTGGTCTATCTCGCTAGAGGTGCACATATTGGTTTTTTAAAATACCGGTTTGGTTATTAAGCTAACCGATTTGGTCAACTCTCAGTCACAACCGGTTCTTAGAATAAATGGTTTGGTTAATAGCTAGTTTGTATATCCTGAAAACCTTAACATGTGAAGCCTGTTCGGTTCATAATTGAATTTGTAAACCGATAGTCGTTTAGAAAATCAGCTTTTTAAATATATAAAAAAATTGGGTTCGTTATGGCAAACATGAAAATTTAAAAGGGCATTTTATTTTTTAATATATAATTCTTCTCATTGTCTTTGTTTAAACTTTAAATTTCTTTAGCTTCTAGACTACTATAGCATACGTATTCTTCGTAGGCAAGTTCTTCATTGTAAAGTGGAAGCATCTTTCCGGACTTCACTTCATCTTCGTGTAATACTTCTTCCATGGCGAGTTCTCATTTAAGACTTGGTTCATGCTATCTACGTTTCAGTGGGTTTAAGTGATCTTTCAAGCAAAAACACATTTTCATCAACTATGGAGTGAGTGTCGTTCTTTAGATTGATAAAACTCTTCCACTAAAAGAAAAAACAAATTATGAAACTATCATAAAGTTTGGACGATTATTAGATCATAGCTCATGACGACTAGAACAAGATATTCAGATTTCCTTGCTCAAGTATCCTACTTTATTCCATAAATGCCGGCTAAAATTATAGGCATACACGATGAACTTGATATTACTTCTCTTTTAGCCAAGGCTTCTTTTGAGGCAATATGATTCATGATGGCTTTCCAACCAAATACATTAACTTTTTAATGAAATCCATTTGATACATTAGGATTTGATCCAATTGAATTTATCACCTTACCTAATAATGCTACATCCTAGTACGGTAAGATTGTATACATTAAATCGTGAAAAGATATGATGTTTTTAAGATTTGCTTAAAATAAAAGATAAGTCAAGCATTAGTAATGCTACAAAGTTGCTTATATTGGACTTCTCTGCTTAAACATTATCTAAGTTATTATAGTAACATGGTACATAGTTTTGTTATGAACTTTGTAATTTGTGACCTTAAAAAATATTCAATTTATACTTGACTGGAAATATTAATTAGTGACTTTGTATAACATGCAAATATTATAAATTCACACACATTTAAGTTTTTCTACGTCAGATATACAACCCTGTTTCAGAGAATAAATGTTATCTTAAATGGTTTTACTTTTGTTTTCTAGTCAAGATCCACCCCCAATCCTCTCACTGAGAACACTCTATGGCTCAACCCAGAGCATTTTCGCTCAAAATGTGACTCGAACTCAAGACCTCCATATTTTTTAATGGTCTTGAGTACCGCACTTTAACCATTTGAGTTAAGAATCATTGGTTCACACACTTAATTACTCATAAATTTGCAACACATTTGCGGAACCAGGAATTTTTCCCAATTGGGTCACTATTTTTCGGTGATTCGTCTTGTAACAAGATAATATAAAATTTTTCGGGTTGTCGGGTCGGATCGAAATGTAATTAAATTGAATAGAAAATGTTAACAAAAAAATAATATCAAAAGAAATCAAATAAAACTTACATTTTATAGTTGTTCTCTACGCGTCTTCATTTTTTTGCCGGAATACTATTACTAGATGAAGAAGCAACATTCGATGGTTTTCTTTTCACACCAAACCGGTCCATGTTCCTAAAATGTTCAATGCATCACACATATAACATATTATGAGTTGTGATGAACTAAATTATTAATGTGGTGAAATACCCAAGTTATATCAAACAAAATATAGATTCTAGATTTTTAAACACCTAAATTAACAAACAGAGTATAAATTCTAGATTCCTAAATTCTTAATACACAAATTAACAAACAAATTAAGTAAAATAAGTTAAGTCTAACAATGAAAACGTTAAAGATTTTAAACTTTGAATAAACAATTAAGAAAACTAACCTTTTTAAATTTCACGAATCAATGGTGAACACGAGGTTAAAGATAGGGGGCTAGCAATGAACCATGAACAGACCAACACATGAGCAGCGGGCAGCAGCAGACCAGCAGTGAACACGAGCAGGCGGAGCAGCAGCAGGCTAGCAAGGGCGCAAGGCAGTAGGCGGAGCAGCAGCGAATGGGGGGGGGGGGGGGGGGCAGGGGCTGCAGCTGCAGTTCGAATGGGGGGAAAAATTGGGGGCTAGTGTTTATTTTGTGTAATTAGAATAAGGTAATTTTAGTAATTTTACACAAATAAAGAAGAAAAAAAACTGCTGCAAACTGCAGCTTCCAAGGTTCGAACTCGCGACCTCTTTTTGGAGAAGGCGCGCTTAAACCAACGAATCAGAGATGTGTTTGTGATATATTATAAGTTTTAATATACTAATGGGTTTACTACCTATAAAACTATGGGTTCACTAAAAAATTTGGTATTATACGTTACACTACGGGTTCAAAAATTAATGGGACCCTAGTTCCGCCCCTGCCACTTAGGAGGGCTATCACAAACACTTTAATACCATTATGCTATAAACTAATAGAATCGTTAAAATTGAAATTTCATAAACTTCTGTAAAATTTATTTATTAATGCATATAAAAAGCCAAGAAACTAAAAAGAACCACTAAATGGCAATTTCGTTTTTAACATTACGCGCATTCATAATTATTTCATTGATTTACAACCTAAATTCAATTTCCAAGAACTTAAAAATGATTTGCATTTATGTTAAGCTAAAATATTTCATCGTGCAACGTTCGAGTTTGGTTTAAACTAGATTAAAAACCATTATTTATTTAGAAGCCACCATTAATTCTCATGTTGTATACCACATATAAATATTAAATGGGTCACGTGTGTTTCTAAGTATATAGAAAGAAGCATTTATAAAGCCACATAACAAGATCTTTAATCTACATATGATTCAAAAATTTTAAAGCAACAGCCAACAAGTATTTTTTGAATTACGTATTCCCATTTAAACAAACATGTGGGTTGGTAGGTTGGGCTTAGAAGAATTACATAATCAGCCCAATTATTTTAAACAAACATGTGGGTTTGTAGCTAATGCAATGACTATATGTAGATCGTGAAAATGCTAATCATCCTAAAGGATCAAACGATTTACTTACAAAACTTAAGAACAAAATATGGTGTTTCTAATACATTTCAGAAATGTTACGAGACAAGCAAGTCGTTCTGTGTACTTCTTCTGTTCGTATACGAGGCAAGGTTACACTTTCTTGTCTCGACTTGGAACGATTTGTTCTAGGAAGCGAGATGGGTGGTGCATACGTGGCGGTTTTAAAACATGACTACTCTTAGAAACTTTTTGTTTGTTAAGAAAATATATCTTGTGAAGAACTTGTGAGTTTAGAAAAATATGTGAACATGTTTAATGCAGAGAAAAATATCAGATAGTTCAGATGAATGTGAACTAATCCAACTTAGTCTAATCTTTGGTATCAACCAAAAATTTGTGTTCGCTTAAAAATTCTCTTTAAAAAGTAGAACCATCTTTAAAATTCTCCCTAATTTTGGTAGTGTGTTAGTTTTCTCTAATCATGGTAGATGACGATGTGAACAAATATGTTCTCTAAAATTCTTCCATGATCATTTATAGCTATGCATCATATGTTTATAAGAATTACAAGAGAGTAATCCCTTGTAAGAATCTTAAACTCAATTTCATATACATGTCACTATCCTTACGTTGATGTGTCTTGCATATAAAGGATGTGGTCGACATGACAATTTGTAATTTGACCTGATTAATTTGCCCATACCTTCTATGTGCGATCTTACCATCCACAAATCACTCTTTTGTTTGCTTTGTTCTTCAAATTTGTTTCGGTTGGGCACAGTTTTGATACACACTTCGTGTTGGGATTTGTATACGATTTTTAAAATATTTGACAATGTAAACAATAAAAAGATATATGATTTCAAACCTTTTATGATCTCCACCAAGGATCCATTTACGAGAACCTGAGACACCTGAACTAACCATGTCGTATTTAGAAATGTATAACCTTTGCAACGTATGATGAACGAGTTATAGTAGTGGATGGATGAATTGTTTGCTTCCCTCTATACACCACATGTATTTTTGATCCAAGCGTTGGTAACGAACAAACTCGATCAAGATATTAATGAAAGCGAAGAATAAGATTAAGAACTTCTTCTACATCTCCTATTGTTTCTCTTTGGTTTGCACAAATCAAGCATTGAAAGTAGAGAAGAAGCACACAACACAACACAACACTTTTGTATCTTCCCTTATTCATGTCCAAAAGTGTAGCCTTATGGAGAAAAGAGAGAATTTCCCTCTAATAATTAAATTATGTCAAAACAGATACATAGGTTGGGTGAGTTTTGTAAATAAGAGGTTCATGAGGCTGTTTGCTTTGGAATTGAACCATGAATACAAGCTCAAATGCATGATAAATCGATTAGGGTAAATGTTTCATGATGCCAATTTAACTTGCATAAGAGTAGAGTTCATCATTCAGACTCCATTTGAGGCCATTCTTTTGACAACTACATGTGGAAAGAAAATCTAGTACCATGTATCTAAAATACTAGAAAGCTACGTTTACTTGTGCCATATCGTCATCTAAGAATGCATACTAAACATTTGTGAACAAACGACATAAATGCCATTTCTCGTATATGAAAGATATGAGTGTTTATGGCTGGGTTAACGGGTCCTGAAACCAACCAATGTTTATTGGTTTAGCGTAACGAGTGAGTTTTTTTTCAACATTTTTAAACGAGTATTTTTTTTCCAAATTAGACTAAACTATGTGGTATTGGTAAAACTGTATCTATCTTAATGAACGGAACCATTCAGATTTTTTTAAATAAATAGTGTTGTTCTTTATTGTTTAGTGCGTGACTACGTGGTTTCTAGTGTGCCAATGAAACTATAATTGTTTATGGGGAGTTCGCTACCGGTACAAGCGGACTCTGAATATTCTAACAACGAGTCCGCTCACGTGGCAAGTGGATCCTGAAGTTCGCTCTTGTGCCAAGCGGGTTTCTTGATGATTGGATGAAGGTGAGGGGTGACAACATAATTGGATGAAGGTGGTGATGTAGTATTTATATTGAGTCCGGTAGTCAAAGAAGTGGATTCATTTGAATTCGCTAATCAAGGGAGCACACTCTGGTCCAGTCATATCATCTTTATTGAGTCCGCTTGTACGGATAGCGGACTCCCCATGAACAACAATAATTTGATTTAGCCACTAGAAACCACTAAACTGTTTAAAAAACCACCATTTATTTAAAAAAATTCAACCATTCACTAAATCCGAGCAATATAACAAAATTCTACCCAGTTTTAGTTTTTTCTCCTGCTTGTGTAAACTTATTTTTTCTTCACTTAAGGATACTTTTTATGTGAATACCAATACATCACAACTAATACATTATAATGTTACATAGTAAATCAGGTCACACATGACAAATGTTACATTTTCTAAAAGTAAGCCCAAACAATAAAAAAACCAGTTGTGCTTCGGCTTATGTTATAACTTTTAAGCGGTTTAGTTCAACTATTTTAATAAAATTAATAACCGTTACTAAAAATTTCACATATGATTTAACCCAAACTTTAAATAAATGGAAAGTGACCAATTAGTTAACGACTTTAAGACATGTAAACACTAAACAACTTAATTAAATAAACATGTGGGCTGCTTTCACATTAAACTTCAAGATCTGTATACTTTCACATGGTCTGAAGTTAAGCTCAAGCTTCCAGTTGGTATAATCTATAATCTATTCCCCCAATGCACTTTTAAGGATAAGGAAGAAGATTAATTGACGATGTATTACAATAATGATCATCTTGATGACGCCTTCAAAGATTCGAGATAAAGTCATTATGATGCAAAAAGGGTATCTGATTTATGCATTTGGTGGTATGTTAATTTGGGTCAATTGTTTAATCAAGTTTTTATTATTTATTATTGTTTAAATACTAGTTTAAAGTGCCACTTGCTTGTTGTTTAATGAAGTATCTTTACCTACTACATTTATGTGTTAAAGAAATATAATTTTGTGGTTTCTGTGATAGTGGTCAATCATTAATTTTCTTCTATCTGTACATAGCTATGCTAAGCAAAGACAATTAGAATAATAATAATAATATATCTACACAATAATTATCATGCTAATTATATTTATGATTATATATAACAACCTAATAATTTAGATGCCCTGAATTAAAAATTCCAGCTACGTTTGCTTAATGTCAACTGTATAAATTTACATTGAATATGGGTATGGGTCATAATAAGCTGTTCATTTCTTTGATTACAAAGAGTTTTGGTTTTGTTTTTGAGATTTAAGATGCAAAAGAGGAAATATATGTAAGGATTAGTAATCTTTGTTGATCAGAGCGGAAATTTTGTATACTAATTTTTAATATTATATATCCCAGATAAATAGTGTTATAATTAAATTATATGATTATAATCTGAAGTTGTTTTAATCAGGACAAGATAATTTAATATATGAATTTATTCTAAAATAACAAAAAAATATTTTTACAATTTTTTTAAACTAAAATTATATGTAAAAAAGAAGGGCGAACTAACATGTTAGTGTGTGTATATATATATATATATAACAAGATAATTTAATATATGAATTTATTCTAAAATAACAAAAAAATATTTTTACAATTTTTTCAAACTAAAATTATATGTAAAAAAGAAGGGCGAACTAACATGTTAGTGTGTGTGTGTGTATATATATATATATGTATATATATATATATATGTCTATATATGTGTATATATATATATATATGTGTGTGTGTGGTATATATATATACATACATATATATATATATATATATATATATATATACATATACATATATAGATATACATATATATAGAGACATACATATATATATATATATATATATATAGATACATACATATAATATATACATACATATATATAGATAGACAGAGATATATATACATACATATATATCTATAGATATATATATATATATATATACATATATATAGTATATATATATATATCTATATATATCTCTATATATCTATATATATATATATATATATATATATATATATATATATATATATATATATATCTATATATATATATAGGGGAGGGATCAAATGAGAACTCCCTTTTTTTGTGAGAACTCTAGGAACCAATGTGAACCACTAGTTTTCAATGGCAAAATTGTAATTAACAACAACATAATCAAAAAATCATAAATAAAAAATAATAAAAAAAAAAAAAAGTAAAAACACAGAAGTGTTTCTCTCGTTTCCCTCTACCATTAAAAAAACAAAAAAAATTATAAAAAATAAAAAAAATCTCGTTTTTTTTACAAACGTCATTTTACACATATGTAATTCTTGGAAGTACACATGTGTAAAACAGAATTTACACATATGTAATGACTAATTTACACATGTGTAAATAACGGGTGGATGAATTTTTTAAAAAAATATATCAATATGGTAGGCGTTAGAAAGATAAAAAAATAATAAAATTAATGGTGAAATTTTTATGAAAAAATAATGTCATGAAAAAAAGTTATGAACGTTTTAAAAAAAAGGTGGAAGTGGCATGTGACTTGCATGTGACTAAAATGTGTGGTTGATGTTGGTTCTTAGAGTTCTCACTAAAAAGGGTGGTTCTCAAGATAACCCTACCCTATATATATATATATATATATATATATATATATATATATATATATATATATATATATATATATATATGTATATATATATGAGAAAATCAAATAAAAACCATATTTATAATTAAAAAACGTGAAACCACCACTACCCAATCATATAATCTATAATTGACTTAGCTTTTTAATTGTTTAAATCATATTTAACTAAACTTCAACCTTTTCTCAAAAGTCGTTATATATTTTTTAATTTAAACTGGAAGGAACACGATAATGACGAAAAGACTGACATATACGTAATTTATATGAGTTACATGTACGTAACTCTTAGTTGTACTAGGTAACACGTACTTACATATACATAACCCTTAAATGTACATAACTGTTAGTTGTACATATACTTACATATATGTAACCACGGGTTTTAATGGTTTTTATTTATAATATAGTTTTCAAGGGATCCATTCTCTATATCTATATGTATGTATATATCTATCAACTACACATGTGTAGATAAACAACATAAAATTAAAACAAGGGATCATTAAAGATAAAATAAAGTTCCTACAATTAAAAAGCAAAACATAATTAAGGAAGATCCAACTTCCAGCTACAAAAAAGAACACCAAACAACATCCACCATGATTAAGAGAAAGAAACAAGCTCAATCTTTTTTACACCAACTAATAATTCATGTTCAAAGCGAAAAAATCAACACTCATCATGGAAGTCTCGCAACAAAAAAAAACTGAGTTTAATAGTCCGAAAATCGCACATGACCGTTGGAATTGACAAACATTGTGGAAATCAATATTGAAAGGTGATCAAAATCAACATAGTCAAGTCAAGAAATTTCAAAATAGGATAAAAAATCTGAAAAATGTGACATCCATGGAGATAACCGTGGTTTTCTATAACTTATCATCTTTATATCAATATACAACTAGTGAACACTTGATTTAAAATCCAGCCAAATCACTCAAACTCATAGGTAATAGCGGCGACAATCATAGGTAATAGCGCGACAATTGTCGCCGCTAATAATCAAAAATTTTGTAGTGACATAAGCACCGTCTCTAATTTTGACTACAATAATATGAGGAACTTGATATAACAAAGCCTATCATCCCCAAATTAACTTTGCCAAGGACTTCAACTTGCAATACTCTAATATTTTTTTTATATCCATAACCGTAAGAACACACCATCAATAGACCCTTCTAGTGAGGAAAATGTCTGATTCTTGTATGAGTTAACTTCCCCGTTTTCTTCTTTCTCTCAAGACAATCTTTTAATGAAAGCCAAAACCTCCTCCATTGATAGAGTATCTCTACCTTACATAAGTGTATATACAAAGTGCTCATAAGAATGAGGCAATGTTTTTAAGAATATTATAACCTGTTTTTCTTAATCCATATTTACATCAATGTTCTTTAGATCAATCACAAGTTTATCAAACCATTCAGCGTGATCGTCTAAAGATTTATCAGGAGCGATATGAAAGGTGTACAACCATTTCAATCGAAGGAGGTGTTCAAATTTCAATCAAAGATCAAGATTAGTTGTACACTTCCTTCGATTCCTCCACTTGTTTAGATAAGTTCTCAAAGTTTATAAAGTTACACAACTACCTATTACACTTTGAAAACTTATCTAAACATGACTAAAACAAAAGAATACCAAACATGTTGAATTAAGTTACTTTAACAATACATTAACAACCTATATTTTGGGTTTTATGAGGTGAGCGTAATTTGAATATTATGAATGTACATGAACTCAAAATGAATTGTTTAGTTGTTTCTTGCATGTGTGCTTACATTTAATAACATGTATGCTAACGACCTTCCTTTATGTTGTATGCATGTGTTGAATCTTATGGTTTTATGGCAGCTAGTATTCTTCATCTGAGGTTCTTTTTTCCATGTATGATAAACTATAGTGTACTTTTAAGTATTCGACAACTTGTATGATATTGTTGATTCATTCATAAGGTTGCATATGGAAGGCATTAAATAGGTTGCATGTGTGTAAGTTACGTTAATTTACTTTAAGATATAGGGTCTCTATGTATTTCATGTGCATTTCATCACTTAATGCAATAGGATCGTACCAGTGGTTTCATTCACATGTATGTAATAAGCCAATTGACAAAGAACGTCTATATTTTAAGTAAGTTAATCATCTAAACATTCCCTAACTCTAGTTTTCCAAAGACGAGTCATCTAAAGTTTAAATTCTTATGATATATTATGACCATTTAGCTCGATAATCGAGTTAACAGTTTCATACTTAAGTAAATCGTCTTAATGCATGCACACTTGTCTTAATGATAGTGTAGCTCTAGAGACTCTCAACCTAGGAGATCTTTTTTTCTTTATTACTTAGAGTGTTGTGATGAGATTAATCACAAAGGATAAGTCTTAGTCTATGTGGGCACACATGTTCTTACCATTTGATTCAATTATCATCATATACTAGTTACTATTTTGTCTTAATTAAGTAATTAATGAAATAGTAGAACATTTTTTTGTAACTTGTATGCAGTGTTGTAAAAATCGATGTTAGGCGCCGATTAATCGGCGAGGAACCGGAAATCGGGAGTCGACCTTGGCGATTTCATGTAATCGGAGACAATAATCGGTAATCGGTCAACGTTGGTAAAAATCGGACCTAGGCGGACCTAGGCGGTCTTAATGGGCCAAAAGTCGGTAATTTCGGCGAAATTCCGGTAGGGTTCCGGCGAGATTCCGGCAACATTCCAACGACTTTCAAAAATTCCAGCCAAAACATGAAAAATCCGGCAAAAACTTAAAAATTCCGGCCAAATATGTATATTTATATACAAAACTACACTTTTTTATTAAAATTACATATTAAAATATGTATATTTATATATAAAACTAAAAATTATATATAAAAATTCCAATCCGATTAATCCCGATTAATTCCTAGTCCCTACCGCCCGACTAGCGCATAACGATTTTTACAACATTGTTTGTACGCGAGCTATGGATCATAATTTAAGAACTTCCGAACCATTTTTAAGCTCAATAATCTCTTTTTAGTTCAATAATATCATTTCATATTAAAACACATAAGTACACTACTAAATGTATATTTTAGTCCCTAGATTTTTATTTTAATCTAAAGTAATATCCTATAGATTAAAAGCTTCATCTTCTAATTGCTTTCTTGAGTGTAAAAGCCCTTACATCCTTTTTATCCCTAAAAACATGGCAAGAAAAATTAATAAAAAAATATGATATGATTATAGGACATCCCTTTATTTATAGTTAAAGTGGCATATAAAGTAGCTTGACGTTAGAAACAATGGCAACAAAAGGTGCACAATAACACCCACATGGAGACAAATTTCTATCCAATTGAAACAATTCTTTTCTCCAGCTTTTATTTGTTATGACTTATGACACTGAATCCAAGGAATATCTAAACATTAAAAGTGGCAAAAAATTGAAAATTGTTTCTCTAGGCATCTTTAGGCGCACTATACGCAAATTTCTTGAAGTTTTACAAATACATGCCAAAAAAAAACAAACAAACTTGTGACTAAAATGTCTATCACCCTTTTGTCCCACACCATGGGGCTATATTGCACGTCCGCCGGTGGTGCACCTCCTCCGTTATCATCTCCCTTCGCCTGAAAACCGTCGTGCATTCTGGTAACTCGCCAAGATCCGCGAACAAAGATTCGTCTTCTTCTCGGGTTGAGAATATCATAGCCATGTCAGTATCACCAATGTCACCAGCTAGCAACGGGCTTTCTAGCACAGTTGATGATGGGGATTCAAGATCAGAAAACCATCCGTATTGATAAGCGGTGGTTACAAAATGACCACCTGGCCCAACCTCGAGGTTTGTGAACTCAGGTTGGGCTATAGATGGTTTGCTTAAGGTTGGGAGGTCTTCCTCTTGATCATCTATGTTTGAGCTTTCTTCTTGTGTGATGGTGGGAGTAGAGGCTGGTGGTGATGGTGGTGATACGCTGGCGGCGTTGTGGTGGTGATTGTGGTTGTTGTTTCTTGATGCCGGCCAAGGGTGGTTGTGTTCGCATGAATATGTCACAATTACCATTGTAGGGTCCGCTCGGTTTCTCTCTACTTGTTTTCTTGCTGGACATCCTTTGGAACTACTACATCTATAATAGCCTCTGCCAATAATAATAATTGAGGGTTATTAGTTTCTTAATCATCGTTTCTCTTGCCATTAGCTTCTTGTAAACATCAATGCAATTTTATATTGAATTTTATAAGTAAATTATTTATTAAAAT
Organism: Flaveria ramosissima; assembly: GCA_025215565.1. Classification (NCBI taxonomy): domain Eukaryota; kingdom Viridiplantae; phylum Streptophyta; class Magnoliopsida; order Asterales; family Asteraceae; genus Flaveria; species Flaveria ramosissima. The sequence continues at coordinate 44,615,555 of CM046032.1, read as the reverse complement.
ACACAATTAATACGACTTTTCTATTGAATTACATCATAATCGATTATTAAAATACAAGATAATTTAAACTTATCAACCAACGTTGTAATTTGGGAGTTGAATTATTAAAAAAAGAAACTTTCTTGGATTATTAATTAGAAAGACACAATGTAATATTAATTAGAAAGAAATAAAAATCTTAATTATTTCTGTATAATTTGGAAAACATAGATTTGAATAGGTCGAAGCTACAATTTCAAACATATTATTGTAGGATCATATATGACTGAAGAACACAAGAATGTTTCCAAATAATTTCTATGCAAAATTCTTTAATTTTTAGATTACCATCATCTATGATTTTCACATACCCTTTAGTGAGTGAAATTATACTGGGTATGTTTTAATATTCAAATTTCAGAGTGTAAACATACCGAGGGTAAGGCGAGCCTTTGATAGGTTTCTGGCCATACTTCCTCCAAGCCCAAGAATCAGAAGGGGGAGCATTTATCTCACTCTTAAGCCGAGATCCTTCTATCTCCTTTATCGGCACAGACACAACTCGTTTGTGCATCGAACGTTTACTGAAACACATCGAAAAACACATGTTACAACAATAGATACTCCAGTTAAATATGCTTATGTTATGAATAATTCACTTATGTAAGTGTGTTCCAAACTAAATTCAAACTAACCTTCTTTTAGAGGACAAAGTGGAAGCCGTCTTGTTGTCGGAAGATGGCGAATCTTGGCTGTTTTCCGGCGAGTAATCTTGGTCTTCATGATCTACTGTGAGAGAATCAAACCCATGTCCCATGATTGAATAATATCCAGAAAGCTGTGTTTAACTTGTTGTGAACTTGTAAGTAGTTGTTGATGGATATTATTTACCTTTGTGTTCGTGCATATATATGTACAATAGCTATGGTGGATCAATGAGAGAAGATGTGTGTGTGTGAGAGAAGAAGAGAGAGATGATGAAAATGAAGGTGATGAACAAATGGGTTTGGTCCAAATTAATTATATGGGTCCCGAATGTCGACAGATGGGCAATTGGATATTTTATAGAGGACGTGCAAGAAGATGTGAAATATAAATCCAAATCCCTAAAGAAAGGGGGGGGGGGGGGTGGGGGGGGGGGGGGGGGGGGGGGGGGGGTGGGGGTTGTGGGGTGGGGGTGTAGGGGGTAGGGAGTTGCTTGATTACAAAATTAATAAGATATTATATTAGAATACTATACTCCAAGTTGAAAGGGACTTCATAATTATAATATATATATGTTAGTTTTATATATTCAACTATATGACTTTGTCATTTAACTTTTCTCATTCTTCCTTTCTTTTTGTTTACATATGTGAACATGTTACAGAAAATATAACCAATTTGGTAATACTATACTCACTAGCGAGATCAAGTAAATTGTAATATGGTATTAGACGTTTAAGAGATTATTACAAGAAGATAGTGGAAGCAAAATTTAAATTTCATTATGAAAGGAATCAAGTATTTACCATTGCAGCTGCCCTAAAAGACTAAGCCCTCCATTTGTTTATTATAAAGTATTTTTCTTTATGCAAGTTGTAGATTTTCTTTAAAATTTTAATCTTCTTTGAATGTTAGAAGTGAATTACTAGGTTCATTGATTCAAGTACCATCGTATTACAATATTAGATGTGATATTATTACAATTTTAGATGTGATATTATTTTAATCTACCGAATTATATGTGAAAGTTAATGGGGGATTTATATAGTTTGTTGCATATTTGGAATGTTAGGTAATGATTGAGTTTTTGTAAATTTTAGAGTGTGAGTTTTGGGTTTTAAATAACACTAGAATTAAGCTTCCCGCGTTGCGGGGGACACAAAATCATGAAAAATAATATCAGTGTCACACCACCATTAATAACTATCAACATTGAAACGTAAAATTGGTGAGTCGTACATGCATATTTGTGTCATGGTTAACTTGCAAAACCTAGAACGAACGTAAGACGAAAAGTTGAAGAATATGAAAAGTATAGGGGGTAAAAGTTGAAAGTATAAGATTTTATAAGATTAAATTGCAAAAGATGAGTAGTTTAGGTTTAAAGTAAAAATAATCATATTTTAGAAGGTTACTTTGCAAAATATAAAAATTTTATGTAAAACGAAAATTTGTAAAAGATGAAAATTAAGGGGACAAAAGTTTAAAGTGAAAAATTTTTTAAGAGTTAAATTATAAAATATATAAAGAAATTAGGATTTAAAGTCAAATTAAGATTAAAAAACACACACAAAAGGAGTACAACTCATTAAAGCTAAATATACAACTCATAATACATTAAAAAGTTAGTAATTAGTATAATATAATTTGTGTACGAAATTGTATTAACCCCTTTTAAGTTGTTATGTTATCACAAGAAATCCTCGGAAGTAGACCATACCAATAATTCTCAATGTGCAAAAAACATGTTGGGCGGCTACCACAAAGAGACACTAGATATTGCTGAAGAATTGCAATTACCTCCTTCATCTCTTTCTAGTTTTGCGGTTTCACCCTTAAGTTTTGCTTGAAACTTATATATTCTATATATTCATATCAAGGTGAGTATATCCAGTAGAGCTTGTTAACTTTTTTTTTATTTTTATTTTTATTCTTTAAAAGAGAAAAACATCCGTTAGTATGTTTCTATTAACCATCCATACATGTATTTTGTTGGATTTAAACCATTGTAACGAACTAGTTTTTATGGATTACAATATCAAGCGAAAAACAAACACTCAAATCATGTGAGAAATACAAGGATGCGAGAACTTCAAGATGATGGATTAAATCTTATCGCGTGAAAACTTGGAGTTTTCACGCTAGACGTTAATGTTCTCGCGCGAGAACATCTAGATAGTATATATAGATGTTTTTTCCTTTCCTTTGTATTACATTATTTTCTCCCTGATATTATATTTTAGGGTTTTCTTGTTTTTCATTGATATTTATTGCTAGATCTTGTTAGTTTAGAGTCTTTTGGTCATTGTTTTGATGATCAGATAGTCGTCAAGTGTTTTACAATTGATCTTTGTATTTAGATTTGTTCTTCTTGGATGTTCCGATTACACTAATCTCTCTATATCTTGTTTTGAGTTGTTTTTATCATACATCTGATATCTTTAACACTCGTGTGTGCTTCGTTTGATATATACAAGTATTTGTGAGTGTGATGAAAATAGACACATAAAAGAGATTATAAGGATGCATAATTTCTATAAATATTGAATATCACACATCATCATCATAGAATCACAAAAGATATTGGTAATCAATAGTGTTCGTACTCTAATAAAATAGTAACTTGAGATGCCACTTGTTAGCACCAGAATCATTTTCACTAAACTTTTCCTGCATCTCTCTCCTCTTAAATAATTACCTTAATTACTTATAATATTATTTAAAATTCTTTTACATTTAGTAATTAAAAAAAAAGATCTATCTATTAATGTTATTTGACTATTCTAAATAAATAATTTTTTATATAAATAATAAAATATTTCTAACAGATACTAAACTTTTATAAAAATATGAAATATTTAAAAATTGTCATTTTTAGAAATTCAATTTTTAAACAAAAAATAATTAAATTTATGAGTTATAATTAATTTTTTTAAAATGTCATTTTTATACGGTATGTTTTAGAACAAATTTTTTTTAAAAGAATTAGAAACCATAATTTTAAAAAGTTGATATCATTGTTTTATTAATTGTAGTCACTTCTCATATGTAATTTTAGTCATATCATATCTTAGAATAGTATTTTATAATTAATAAGTTTTATTATATTAATATTTTATTTATTCAACCCGTGTAATACACGGGTTTAATAAAAGAGTAACTAGGATGCCACATGACACTCTCATGTTTCTCATTAAAAAATTCCCGTCTAAACTAATATATTATTTAGTCAAGTTTTTTTATTTTAAGAAACTCAATTAATAGTAGTAATTTATTTTGTTTTGGATTTAATTTTTTATATTATCAACTTAATTGTGTAATCATATTGTTTTGAACTATGCATATTTTTATAGCGAAGTAAGATTCAATTTAAAAAAACTAAAAAGAATAATATTTCTGATCACTAGATTTGTTTTATGTTAGTGTGATTTTAAGACAACTGGTTTTAGTTTTACACAGTCAATTGTATGTTTTATTATTTAAAAAAGTATTCGAATATTTATAACTTATAAATATAACTTTTAATATTTCATTGTTATAGTAACACGTAACTTAATCATACGAAATATTTATACATTTATAATTTATGTTGTTTTCATATTTTCAACCCGTGTATTACACGGGTTTACTAAATCTAGTACAAAATATAAGAATATTATATCTAATCTTTCATTAAGATCTATGACCTAGCTAATCATTTTCTCATAATCACCATCTCTTGATTTTGATATCTCTTTATATATATAGATTAATATATCTATATATATATATATCTCTATATATATATATCTCTCGATATCTATATATCTATATATATAATATATCATATCTCTATATAATCTATATATAATCTATCTATATATATCTATCTATAAATATATATATATATATAATGATCTAAAAATTTATCATCCTTGAATTAATCCCAAAGGTGTTATTGTTTACAAACTCATGATGGTTATATTAGGGTTTCGAAAAAAGGCACACCCAATCACCATAGTAAAGGTTTAAGGTTGTTTTGTCACTAGCTTGAAAAAGATGTGTAAAAGGATTTTGCATGAATGGCTAGATGATTGCCACTTGTAGTTGATCTAGCAATGCTAGTATAACAAACTTTAGGGATGAAACACTAGTGCTAAAATATTACTCAAGTTTGTTGCTCACGTATCTATAAGTCATAGGTAGTGGCCTCAACTCTTTGAAAAGCTATAGAAACTTCTACTTTAACTTTGTAGGAAGTATATCCTTCGTTTATGGTAACTTTTACATTAGGAAAGTTCCATTTGTTCTTCATCAGTGGTAAGTTACGCATTAGTGGCGACTTCTTTTTGTTGTTACTTACCATCAAAACAATTAATCCATCTATAGAAACTCTACTACAAGTGGAAACTCACTGTTTGGTTGTAACTTTACAACGGTGGAAGGTGCTTGCTCTGTAGAAACTTCATCATTGATAATTGCTCGACAACTGCTTGCTTGGTACTTATCTCATCGCTCGCAACTCGTCATTGTTAACTAGTCAATGGCAGTACTATTTGCAGGAATTGATGTCCATCTTCTTAGTGATGCTCCCCCTTAGTAGTACTTTGGTCTATAAAGTGACAAGTTCATATACTATATTATTAGAAGTGACAAGTTTGTACAGCTCGTAGTGGTAAGTTTATGCTGTTTGTATCTTCTAAAACCCATCTTTTTCTTCATTGGCACCAAGTCAGTAAGTTGTATTGGTTTACCTTAATTCTTATTATATTTTTCATAGTCACCGACAAGTAGAGAAAACAATTTGTAGTTAGAAGGTGTAGTAGAAAGGTTGTGGTTCAAACTTTATGGAATATGTGAAGGGATATGATTGAAAATGAGTAATTGAAGAAGTTTGAACTATGGGTGAAAAGTTTCCGATACCTTATATCGATTGATATTCAATCACTAAATCCTTTAAACCACTTCTGACTGAAACAATGTGCAAGAATAGATAGTGAGTGATGCCTTTGCGGTGACTCTCTATTTATTTTAGCAGGAGAAAAACATGTCACATTTACTGACAATTTTCTAGTATGACATTTTTATTCGGTCACATAGAGGACGACTCATTGGAAAGGTAGTTTTTTTAGACAACATATATATAAAAGGCCAACTAGCAAGATGCTAGAAGGAAAGCAAAAACGTAATTTGTAACAAATGCAATATATGCCTGTATGGTTTTGTGACCACTGGACCATGAAATCATCTCCTTACTATTCCTAGCAACATACTATTGACAAGACAAACGAACAATCGAATTAGATAAAAACCCCGGTCCTTGCAGTTGCTCCTAAAGATGAGATTGTCTTTGTGACGCCATATTGTCTGCCAATGCACCTGCAATGGCATCACAAAACATCATTGGAAAAAGAAACTAATTGATGAACATGACTTGAGCCCATGAAATCTGATGTTATATTACAATGAATCGCTGGGCAAATCTCCTTTGGCGGATCTACACTATTATTGCTTTATGATTCGGCTAAGCAATTATGTGTGTCTCTGCCAAACGAGAACATGCCCAGTAATACACCGATACATGTTGAATTTACTTGAAGAACACATTTCTACCGCAACTACTTATAGCTCACAAGTGTTTATGCTAATTGGATATTCGAAGCACCATCCTGTTTGCTAATCGGTAAAAGTTTGACATATGCATAAGTTCTGTTTTACATGACGTCTACCCTTTTTTCCACCACAAAAGGTATCTTATACCAATGCTCTTACTTCTTAATTAGTACGAGTTATATGCAACATCTATATACAATCTCATGCACATGCACTTGTGCTACCATTATGGATATACTTCGTCAAATACAATTTCATCTTATTTATAAAAAATGTTATGAAATGATTTTAGAATCCCTTAGACATCTATCATAATTATGTTCTGACTATAGAGATAGTTCAAATATGAGACTAGTGGTCACAGCCGGCCTTGAGAAGGGGCGGTACAGGACCCACTCGCTCAGGGGCTTAAAAGATTACTTTTTTTATTTTTTATTAAATTTATATATTTTAATAGTTATAGACCGTTTAACCCAAATACAAATCTTGAGGTCCGTTTTCATTAAATAAACTTATTAGTTATAATTTTTTTATCAATCCAACTAAAAGCACATGTTCAAAAATCTCAAATCTCAATTCTCGGCAAACAGGGGATAAAAGAAAAAAAATTCCAATTTAGATAGCGTTAGCAACAAAGCCGAATAGAAGATTTATCGGTTAATGTTACATTATGTCATTGCATATATTGCTAAAACATTTGTTTTCCTTTAAAAATAATTTATATAAATTTAATTCGTAGGGCTCAAGGGCCTTTTTGTTTCCGTCCAGAGTACTAAAATCCTTAGAACTGACTCTACTAGTGGTAGCCTCTTGGGGAAAGAATTAAAAAAAACATGGACCACATTGCAAAAGGAAAATCGAAAGTAGAGACTTCAAAGCAACCAGTATGAACATGTTCTTTTTGTTCATTGAAGAAAATGACTTTGGTAGCATTTGCTTGTAGCATATGCTATTATGGCTTTTGGATATCCAGTTTCACTGTAGGGATCTGGCTCTAAGATGTATCATCATATTCGATATGGCGATCGAATTACATGTATAAAGTGAAGTCACATGTTTTTGAACTTTTAAATAATACGTAAATATCACTCAAAAAACAAATCTTGAGGTCAAATAAATGTGAAAGGAATGCAAAGTACTAAGTTTATTGAGAGATTTAACTACTTGTACGAATGGAAATAGTCATGGGTCTTCAAAGATCATACGAGGATTATATACTTCAAGCTTGTGGACTGAGAGTAGAAACAATTATGTACCTTGTAATATATAATTGTATTATCATGCATGTTAGTTGTAAATATATACATGCAATTTACATATTAAACGGTGTCTCTGTGTACAAGTGGTTATGCCATTTTATTAATTTTTATTAAGTCCTAAAAGTTACATTTTAAGACTCTTAAGTTTAGCTATATTTATATTTTATACCCTATAGTTATCTATTTGTGTTTTTTAGGCACACTCACAAATTTTTGTATATTATTAACTTTCACTTATAAATTTAAAATTGTAATGTTTTATAAACTTTAAATATGTCATTACAAGTTTTTTTTTTATCTATATTTCGGTGTAAATTTCATTCAAATTGTAAATGTAAGTCATTATGTACTAGTCTTCGATGCATAACCTACAAGCCATCCAAACTGATGCAAAGTCTTATTTTATTTTATTTTATTTTTACCATATTTTTAATCTTTTTTTTCTTCAACTTTTAAATATGATTTTTATAAATTCAAATTTATAAGTGTTTATTTCTTCAACATTTAATTTGATAGGATCATATCTAGTTTGATCAATTAGATTGGAATTGCAGCGGAATATAACAGAAATTAGATCAAATTTAAGCAAGACAAGTATGAATATGCAATCACACTATGACGATTACGATATAGAGAGAGAAATTTTCTGTTAATGGAAGATTTTCATTCACGCAAATGCTTCGGTTACAAAACAACTAGGTCAACATTCCTTTTATAAAGGAATGTGACGTCAGCTGATGTCACTTGATAGTGACATCTATTGATTTAACAAACTACTGAAAATAACTAATCTACTGAAGATGTCCACAACAACTGAGGACACCTTCACAAAAAGCTAAGTGTAAACCAGAGTTACAACTACTGAAACTATAACATCTGAAGTGTAAGAACTTCAGACGTTTGACAATAATAAAACTACTGAAAGAAACTACTGAAAAGTAAAGCATAACAACTACTGAAAGGAAACACTTCAGCTGTTTGAGACAACTTCTGAGAACTTGGTCTTCAGACTTTTATCTTCAGACTTTGTCTTTAGACTTTGTCTTCAGCAGATGTAGATCTCTTCAGTTGTTGTGATGTCTGTGGGACATAAAGGTTTTTCTGATCTGGCTCATTGGTTCTTTTGGTCCAACAACTCCCCATGAACCAATGCAGCCAAAACCTTTAAGCTTATTGAAGTCCCACTTATTGGCAGACATATTTTCTGGATCAGCTCCAAAATCACCAAGTCAAGCTCAGGCCAGGAAGAGGTTTCAAAAGTTTGATTGACAAAATATGATGGGAACTCTGTCTTGGGAATTTGGACACAGAGCTGTTACCCCAATCATTAAACCTACTTCCCAATGATGAGTCTGTAAGACTCTCTGACATAGGCCTCAAGAAGAAACTTTATCTTCTATTGTGAGTTCTTCAGCTTCACTCTCAAAGAAGAACTCAGGCCCATAATACTCAGACAAATATCTAACAGTCTTTCCATTCTTCAGCTCCCAGTTGTTATTTCTCTGTATGCAAACTCATCAGGATGTGTACCTTCAAGTAACAACAGAGCTCATTTCTTCTAATTTCTTCAAGCTTCTTGTAAATTACCCCTTCTTCACCATTTTGTTTTCCAACAAAGTTTGGGAGTCATCTTAGTCTTGTAAGCTCGCTTGAAATCATCAAGATTTCCCAGGGTACACTACAATGGCCAGCATATCACAGCATCCATATCTTTCTCACTTGGCCATTGTATCTACTTGGAATATTTTTCCCTATGAATTCTGTCACTAATCTGGGGTCAGGCCAAATCCTTACTCCTCTCTTTCTGATACTGAAAAGTAATCTTAGGCATTACAACCTCTGGCATGTTTCTTCATAGCCTGTTAGATACACTATAGGAATTCCTTATCACCATCCTTAACAGCTGCTCATCGTGTGTTTCCTTTCCGCTTTTCTTCTTCTTCAATCTTCACTTTAACCATTTGCCTTGAGTGTCAGAGTGATTGTGGTTTGGTTTTGACTCCTAGGCCTCACTTCTTCATCTTAATCACAGCAGAGATGGCAGACTATCCTCCTCATCATCATCTTCTTCTTCTTCCATCCTCAACACCCTTCTCTTTCTCTTATGTGCATCACTGGTGGTGGCTTGAGTGGGTTTCTTGGGTAAAAGGAGTTGGTTTTTGAGGGTTGTGAGGTTGGTTGTTTGGAGGGTTGTGATCTTGATTGTTTTGGGATTTGTGAGTGTGATTTGTGTGTTGACCAAAAGAACCAATGAGCCTGATCAGAAAAAACTCTAAGTCCCACAGACATTACAACTGCTGAAGATATCACATCAGCTGAAGACATCAGCTGATTACAAAGGTCTGAAGACAAAGTCTGAAAGCAAAGAACTGAAGACAAAGTCTGAAGATGAAGTGCTGAAGACAAAGACTGAAGACCAGAGTGATCAGCAGTTGTCACAACAGCTGAAGTTGTTAACTTCAGTAGTTGTGATGGTTTTACTTTTCAGTACTTGTAATTTTATATTCAGTAGTTTATTTTTCAGTAGTTATTAGTCAGTAGTTTATGTAATTGTACTTAGCATTCACTGAGATGTAATCAGTTGTTGAGAACATCTCAGTAGTTTGCTTATTTCAGTTGTTTTTGTAATTCTGTTAGATGTCACTGTCAAGTGACATCAGCAGACGTCACATTCCTCTATATAAGGGATGTTGACCTAGCTGTATTTCTAACCGAAGCATTACGCGTGAATGAAAACATTCCCTTAACAGAAATATTCTCTCTATAATTGTGATTGATTGTCTTGCATATTCATTACCTTTCTTGCTTGAATTCGATCTCAATCTGTGATATTCCGCTGCATAATTCTAACCTAATTGATCCGATCCTATCAAATGGTATCAGAGCAGGTTAATCATTGATCGATCTAACAATTGATCATTGAAACTGTTCTTTTGATAGCAAAGGTTGATCGAATTAGTAGTTTTGCAAGAATTGATTATAGAGATTAATTTTCTGTGCTTCCGGTTCATTAATTGTGATTCTAATTGTGTTTTCTAAGTGTGCTGTTGAGTTTTCAAACCAGACCAATTTTAATCTCCTTGACTTCAATTGAATTAGTGAAAATGACTACTTCAATGAATGATCCTCACAATACTGGCTCCTCAACTAAGCCTCCTATGCTTGTTAGGAGTGAGTATAACATATGGCAACGCCGAATGCTCCATCACCTGTCTGTTAACAGTTCAGGTTGTTGGAAGTCTGTGGTTCATGGACCATACAAGCCTATGGTGAGTAATCCTGAAACCAAGGAGATGGTTCCTAAAAAGAAGGAACAATATTCTGATGAGGATTTAAAACTGTTTGAGATTGATGCTAAAGCCCATGGAATTCTGGCCATGGCAATACCTAATGAAATCTATTCTGGGCTCATGCATCATGAAACTGCTTATGATCTCTGGGTTGCTCTAAAGGAACAATTTGGAGGAACTGATGAGGTCTTAGCAAACAATAGAGAAATCCTTGCCCAGCAATATGAGACATTCTCTCATAGGAAGGGTGAGACACTGACTCAACAGTTTGAGCGGTTTTCATGTTTAATCTCTGAGCTTAAAATGGTTCAACATGAATACACAAACAGCCAGATGAATAATAGATTCCTCAGATCCCTGCCTGAGAGATGGGACACTTACACCATTGTCCTACGCTCCAGTGCAAATCTGGATACTCTATCTCTCACCCAACTTCATGGGAAGCTCTTAACATTTGAGAGAGAGATAGAACAGAAAAGGAAACTATCTTCATCTGGAAAGCTCACTGATGACTTTGTACCAGGTAATACTGCTCTGGTTGGTCATGAGTCTGAATATGCTTCATCTGAAAGTTCATATGATGAGCATATTGATTTCTCTTCAAACAGTGGAAATCATGCTTTTGTTGGAGTTGAGGGAAACTCATGTTTTAATGCTGATAATTTGTGTTTTGTGATGGATGATTTGAAAGGAATAGCTGATGATGATCTTGAAGAGATGGATATTTTGAGCCAAATGGCATTGATTAATATCAGATCTCAAAAGTTTTATAAGAGAACAGGTAGGAAATTTCCTGGTCTCTCTGGCAAAACCAAAGTTGGTTTTGACAAGAGTAAGTTGAGATGTCACAAGTGTCACAGACTTGGACATTTTGCTAGAGAGTGTAGATCATCTGGATCTAACTCATCTGCACCCTTTGTGACTTTTCCAAGTAATAATTCACAATCCAAAGGGCAACATCCTACCAGTTCTGATCATCATTCTCAACATCAATCATCTCCTGCATACTTTGTCCCTCAAAGCCCCATGCCATATCCTTATCCATGTTTTTACATGCCTCAGTCTGGTCAAGTTTGTACCAATGGCTCAACAACCACATGCTCTACCTGATTCTCAGCCTTCTCAATCAAATCAGCAATCTCAACCTCAATCTCATCAGAGCTTTTTCACCCCTGAGGTTGTTGACTGGAGCAGTCTACCAGATGATGTATCTGGTTGTTCTGAGCAATTTGCTGGTGCTGGTCAACATGGTGGTGACAATCCTTTTGGAAACCTTGCTTTAATGGCCCTGGAATCTACTGATGACAATCCTTCATCATCACAGGGTTCTTCATCACAGGTACCACAGGTATCTTCTGAGGCTAAGGCCAAGATTGTTCTGAATCATGCATAGCTGCTTTTGTTTCTATTAGGGAAGCAAATGTAGCTTTAATTAATCAAAATCTTGACCTAGAAAAGGCAATTTTAAAATAAAATCTGAGTTTGAGTCTGTGTTAAAAGAAAAGGATGAAGAGATTTATAAGCTTAAATGTCAAATTACTGATGAAAAGGCTAAGGTAGAGGTCATTCTAGAAAATCACAAGAATCTCAAGGAAACACTTGCAGCTACCCAAGTTGATTGTGAACGATGGGTAACATCCTGCAAGGGATTTGAAATGCTTCTCAGTAAGCAAACTGCTTCAAATGTGAAGTTTGGGATTGGGTATAATCATACCATACCTCCCACAGATTTTACTCCTAAGTCAGAAGTACAATCTGAGGTTGAGAGTCATTCCCAAACCACATCATCAGGTGTTTCATCCTCTATTGAAAATTTAAAATCTGAGGATGAAGATAGTGTGAGTATCTCAGTTAATCAAATAACTGATGATCCTACTACTTCGAAACACTTGATCAAGAAGAAGCTGAGAAATTCAGGTGTTGTTCCACAAGGTATTCAAAGTACTGAAGGGCAAAACACAACACCTGAAGAGCATTTTAAATCAGAAGAAAATGGGCAATCATTGACAACTGCTGAAGAATCTATCAGGATTCCAAAAAATACTGATAGCAAACCACTGAAGAAGAAATCTTCAGTTGTTGAAAATCCTCAGTACTTCCCAAAAGTACTGAAAGGAAGAAAGTACTGAAGAACAAATCTTCAGTAGTTTCCTCAACTTCAGCAGTTGATCAAGAAAAGATGAAAACAAAACCATGTGAAATATGTGGTTTGTTCAATCATCTGACTGATGAGTGCTGGTATAGCAAGGGTTTAAAATTCAATAAAAAGAAAATCATTAAGCAGGAAATGCAGAAAATGAAAAACGAATTTCAAACCAAGTTTGTACCTCAATCATCTCATTCTGATAAACCTAAGCTTTCTCAAAATGCCACTAAGAAAGAAGGGGTTTTTCAAACAACAGCTGGAAATATTCCTCAGGGAATATTGAAAACTCAGACTAAGTCTGTGACTTTTCAAAAGAAGGGTGTAGAGAATAACAAGAACAAATCATCCACAAGTACTGATGTGTCAACTGAGTTGAAAACTCTATCAACAAATCAGACACAACTTGTGATGATGATTCAACATCTATTGGGGAGAGTTAACCAATTGGATGTTTCTGTGTCTAAACCACTGAAAAGGATACCCAAGCAAAAATCCAAAAAGGTTTGGGTCTCCAAAGCTAACTAATGTTTGTGTTAAATGCAGGGTTCTTCATCATGCCAAAGAAGCATCTGGTATGTGGACAGTGGAGGATCCATGCATATGACAGGGAGCAGCTCTCTTCTTCATGACTATTCCCAAAGGAAGAAGGGATTTGTTTCATTTGGAAATGATGCAAAAGGTTACATCATTGGGAAGGGTTTTGTCTCAAATGGGGAGATAAGATTTGATGATGTCAACCATGTGGAGAACCTCAAATACAACCTTTTGAGTGTCAGTCAAATGTGTGATAAAGGGCATGTTGCACTTTTCACAAGTCAAAACTGTCGGATTCTGTCTTCCACAGTTTTGCATAAGATTGACAAAATATTGGATGAGTATACTCTCCTGAAGGCCAACAGGATTGGTAGAGTATATGCTTTAGATCTATCAAAGAAAATAGATCTAAAAGGCCATCCATGTTTGTTCTCCAAAGCCTCTCCTCAAAATCTGAACTATGGCATAGAAGGCTGGGTCATGTGAATTTCAAGAACATGAATCAGCTCATTCATCATGGATTAGTGAGAGGCTTGCCATTGAAAGAGTTCAAGTGTGATGATACCTGCCCAGCTTGCTTGAAGGAAAGCAACACAAAGCTTCATTCCCTTCTATAGAAGAACCTAAGTCCACAGCCTGCTTGCAATTACTGCACATGGATCTTTTTGGTCCTGTGAGAGTAATGAGCATGGCAAAGAAAAAGTACTGTCTGGTAATTGTGGATGATTACTCTAGATATGTATGGACTTTCTTCTTGCACTCCAAGGATGAAGCAGCTCAAAGTATTATCTATTTTGTGTTACATGTGGAGAAGCAGCATTCACTTCCTGTTAAGTGTGTGAGAAGTGATAATGGGACAGAGTTTAGAAATCACACTCTTGATGAATTCTATTTGTCTAAGGGAATCAAAAGACAATATAGTATTCAAAGAACTCCAGAGCAAAATGGAGTGGTGGAAAGAAAGAACAGGACCCTGATTGAAGCTGCAAGGACAATGTTGGCTGACTCTGGGTTGCCACTAACCTTTTGGGCTGAAGCTGTCAATACAGCTTGCTATGTTCAGAATAGAGTATTAGTGAATCAGAGGTTGATGAAGACTCCTTATGAGCTCTTACATCATTTGGCTCCTTTGATTTCATTCTTTAAAGCCTTTGGGTGTCCTTGTTATATTCTTAACACAAAAAGTATCCTTCAGAAGTTTGATTCCAAGGTGGATGCAGGGTATTTTGTTGGGTATTCATCTACTTGCAAGGCATACAGAGTGTTCAACTGCAGAACAAAGATTGTTGAAGAGACTTTGCATGTCAAGTTCAATGAATCCCCAAAAGACAAGATTCCTCAAAACCCTGTTGAGATGTTTGACTTGGACATACTGCAATATGTTCCATATCAGCCTCCACCTGTTATGGTCTCTGAAGATCCATCATCTCCAACTGAAGATACAAATGCAAGTTGTAGTGATCATCTGCCTGGTTCTACTACACTTGATGTTCCTGTAGCCTCAGCAGCTCCATCCACAACAAATGCTGATGAAATCTCTGAATCCTCTACTTCATTTGAACTGCCATCTCAGTCTAGGTTTCAAGAGTCTACATTCAACATCTGCTGCTGATGAATCTTCTACAAACACTTGCACAGATATTATTGCATATCAAGAATTGAAAATCATCTGTGTCCCAGATCATTGGTGACATAACTGCTGGGGTTTCAACAAGAAGTCAATTGTCCAATTTTTGTCTCTATGCTCTCTTCATCAGTCAGCAAGAGCCAAAGAATTATCATTTGCTCTAAGGGACAATGGATGGGTTGAAGCCATGCAGCTTGAGCTTCTTCAATTTCAAAAACAGCAAGTGTGGGAACTGGTTCCTCTACCCCCAGGTAAGTGTGCAATAGGCACTAAATGGGTGTTTAGGAATAAAACTGATGAAAAAGGTCAAATTGTCAAGAACAAGGCCAGACTGGTTGTACAGGGGTTTTCACAAGAAGAGGGTATTGATTATGATGAAACCTTTGCCCCTGTGGCCAGACTGGAGGCAATTCGTTTGTTTTTAGCTTATGCTGCTTTTCATAACCTTAAAGTTTTTCAAATGGATGTCAAAAGTGCATTTTGTATGGTAAAATAAAAGAAGAAGTTTATGTATGTCAACCACAGGTTTTGAAGATCATAAACACCCTGATTGGGTGTATAAGCTTGATAAGGCTCTTTATGGGTTGAAACAAGCACCCAGAGCCTGGTATGAAACATTATCTAATTTTCTTCTTCAAAATAATTTCACTAGAGGCTCCATAGATAAAACTTTGTTCATAAAGAAAGCTGGCATGCATAAGCTCCTTGTTCAAATTTATGTTGATGATATTATTTTTGCATTATCTGATCCCCAGTTGTGTGATGCATTCACAAAATTGATGCAACAAAAGTTTGAAATGAGTGCTATGGGAGAATTACAGTTCTTTCTGGGTTTACAAATCAAACAACTGACTGATGGAACTTTCATTCATCAGTCAAAATACACAAAAGATTTGTTAACCAAGTTTGATTTACAAAACTGTAAATCCTATTCTACTCCCATGTGCAGCAACACACAACTGGATGCTGATCAAAAAGGTAAAACAGTTGATGAAACTCTTTACAGATGTATGATTGGTTCCTTGATGTACCTAACAGCTTCTAGACCAGATATTATGTTTGCAACTTGTGTCTGTGCTAGATTTCAGGCGGCTCCTAAGGATTCCTATATGATTGCAGTCAAGAGGATCTTTAGATATTTGCAGGGAACTAAATCACTAGGACTATGGTATTCCACTGGGCACTCTTGTAAATTGGTTGCTTTTTCTTATAGTGACTATGCAGGGTGTAAGTTAACCAGAAAATCAACTTCTGGTGGATGCCAATTTCTAGGCAACTGTTTGGTCTCTTGGCAGAGTAAGAAACAAACATCAGTTGCTACATCAACAGCTGAAGCAGAGTACATTGCAGCTGCAAGCTGTACATCTCAGGTACTTTGGCTTCAAAATCAGTTATTGGATTATGACATTACTGAGACTAAGACTCCATTATTAATGGATAGTTCTTCAGCTCTTTGTATTGTTAAGAATCTTGTCCAGCATTCTAGGACCAAACATATTGAGATCAGACATCATTTCATTAGGGATTGCTATGAAAAAGGTCTGATTGATCCAAAGTTTGTGCCTAGTGCTGATGAGCTTGCAGATATATTTACTAAGCCTTTGGATAGTGCAACATTTCATAATCTTGTACTCAGGCTTGGTATGCTGCAGCTAGAATAATTGACAACTACTGATGCTCTTAGTTCATAAATACTGATGAGCATTAGTTCTCTTTTGTCAAAAATAAGTGCTGATAAGTCATTTTATCTTCAGTAGTTTTACAATTACTGAAGACTTAATTACTTAAAAGTACTGAAGTATCTTATTAGTTCAAAAATACTGATGTAGTTCAAACTACTGATGTCTTTTGTAATAAATAAGTACTGATGACCGATGAAACATCTGAAAATCAGATGATCTGATGAGTAAGTGTCAAGGTCATTGAAACAGCTGAACTTTGTGAATTGACGACAACTACTGTTTCATTTCCAAACAACTGAAGCCAAAACCAAGTCTTCAGTATTTTTTCCAACTACTGATGACCAACACCAAGTCTTCAGTTGTTTACAACATCTGAAAGTTAAAACCATGTCTTCAGTTGTTTTCTAACATCTGATGACCAACACCAACACTTTCAGTTGTTTTACCTCAGCCGCTTCATAACCTATATATACCTAACCCTAACTTCAACCTTTTCATAACCCACTTTCCAAACGTTCATCTTCCATTAATGGCGTCCATGCAAATCAAACCTCGACACAACTGTGTTGCTCATCTTACCAAATCACCATTCTGGAAAAAGTTTGATGCTGCTATCGACTTGATGATCGATTCCCAATACCGAACAGCCTTTCTCCTCAATCCAACCATTTACCTTGATACCCTGTGCCAGTTCTGGACGAACATTACCGTTCATACTGATGAGAATGATGCTACCGCCAGTCTTTTGTTAACCAGAAACGGGTGATCATCACTCCTGAGATCATTCGTCAAACCCTAGACCTAAATGATGCCACCTATCCCACCAAGTACCCAAAAGGCACCATTGATCTTTCTTTTGCCAATCATGGTTATGAAGGTGACCTAAGTGCTACTACCATACTGAAGAAGCACTTTCATGATGCTGAGCGACTCATATTTCACATGATCAATGTCTGCCTGGCTCCTAAAACATCTTCTTGGGATCAAATGTCTTCCAGATGGCAACAGGTATTATATTCTATTCTTGAGCACCAAAATTTAAACTTTTCTGATATTATCTTTTTGGAACTTAAAGATTTGGCATTGAAACCTGTGGCAAATAGATGGATATTATATCCAAGGTTTCTTATGACAATCATTTTAAACCAATTAAAATCTGATGGCCTTGTTGGCCTTGGAGTCCCTGCTCTGTTGGTTCTACCAGAGGTATACTCCAGGCACAACTCAAACCCACAACTCAAACAGGCTGCCAAACTTCTCAAACCCAAGCAGAAGGAACCCACAACCTCCACCTCCAAATCTAAAGTCCCCTCCAAACCCAAACCAAAGAAAACCAAAAAGGCTATTTAGGGAGTTGAGTCCCCTGATGATGCCCCTGCAACACAAACGCAGGATGAGACTACAAGTCTTAATCCCCTTGTGGTCTCAATGACTCCACCAGATGAAACCGCTCAGGTATCCTCTCAACAGGGTCCTGATGCAACCAATATAGGGGAAACCACATTGCTGGAATCTATCTCACTTGAGAAGATTACCATTGAAGAGCACCAATCTCCCCAGGTGCAAACCTTTTCACCACCATCTCCCACTGATACTGCTCCTACAAGCCCAACTGCAGTCATTGCACAAGTGCTGACTCAGCTACATTCCTCTACCCCTCCCCAGATACCTGTTACTACTGGGAAAACCTCAACAGCTGAGGAAGAGGATCAAAATGTAGTTCATATCCAACAGCATAGGGATTATCAAGTTCAGTCTCCCAGTGTAAATGTGGAGACTAGAACATCTGGTGAGGCTACCTCTTCTCCTGCTTCAGCACATGAACAGGATGAAGCTGGTATCATCTCTAAGACCTCACCAGAGGCAACTGTCAATGAAGGACTTGCTCCTGAGACAGGAAGTCCCCAGTTCCAAGACAAAGGGGCACATGTGATTACTGATTTACACTCAGCACATGTTCATCCTGATTCACTCAGGAGGTCAGGTGATTCAGTTTATACTGATGATAACCTGGGCTTTTTCTTTGAAGTCTTAGCCCAAAACACTATTCTTGAGGCTGAGGTTTGCAGATTGAAAGATCTGCTTCCCATCCTGCCTCAGGAATCAAGACCATCTGCCCCAATAAACCCACAGATGGCAGCTTCTGTTGAAGCTTCCCTAAACACTAAGCCACTCAAATCAACCAAACCACCAGCCTCAGGTTCAGGCACCATTTCTCAGGGAGAGAACCCCTCTGAGCAAATGGTTGCTGCATTCAAATCTTCCTTACCTCTCATCACACCCATCATCACATCTATTGTTCATAAAACCATTGATGAGAGGCTCTCCTCAGATATTACCTCACTTGTGACTGATGCTGTGTCCAAGCACCTTTCTGACATTCAAACCCCTGAACCCAATGCAACCAAAAAGGGGGAGTTTAAGTCAGCAAAGGATGAGAAAAGGAAAAGAGCTGAAGAGAAAGAAGATAAGGAAGAGAACAAAGGCAAAGAGATCATCACCTACAAAAGAAAGAAAAGTATTGGTGATAAAACTGAAGATGAGAAGAGACTAGATGAGATGATCAAAGAAGCTAATGACCAACACAGCAAATCCATGGACAGGATCATTGATCAGCTCTTCAGGCAAGGATTTGACACTGCTAAACTTGACTCAGAGATCAGGAGACTTGAGATTCAAGAAATTGAAGATCGATGGGCAAGTTGTAATGAAAAAGAAAGGGAGAGACTAGAGGCTATGATTAGGTTTCTTTCTAAACATCTGGGAAGACCTATCATAGAGATTAAATCATGGTCCAGAGATAGCATCTTGGAGATAACTACCAAGATATGCTCATCTGAAAGCTTCAACAAAGGCCTAATCATTGAAGCTCTGGATGAAGCTGGTGCTGGGAAGAGAACTGATATGGCCAAGTTGTCAAAAGCCACCCTCACCAATAAAATGATAGAGCAGCCCTTCAAATCCCCCTTACCTAAACAATCCTCCAAGCCAACCTCACAATCAAAACTGCCTACATCTAAACCTTCAAAACAACCAACCTCTCAACCTCCAAAACAAACAACCTCACAACCATCTAAACCAATTCCTTCACCCAAGAAACCTATCCAAGAGTCCACCAGTGAAGCACCAAAAAGAAAAAGAAGGTTGCTGAGGATGGAAGAAGAAGAAGAGGAGGATGAAGAAGACAATCTGCCAATATCTGCTGTTCTTGAGAAGAAGAAACTGAAGCCTAGGAGTCAATCACAACCAATAACTCCTGAAACTCAAAGGCTGATAGTTAAAGTCAAAATTGAAGAAGAAGAACAGCAGAAGCAGCATGATGAGCAGTTTCTCAAGATGGTTGACAAGGACTTCCCTCAGTCCTCATCTACTCAAGCCATGAAGATTCAAGCTCAAAGGCTGTACACTCTCAGGCATACTTTTCAACATCAAAAGGAGAGAGTGCGGATTTGGCCAGATCCCAGGGTAAGTTCTAGAATTCACAAGAAAATTTTACCAAGTAGATATCATGGCCAAGTAAGAAAGACTTTGAATGCTGCAATCATGCTGGCCATGGTAGTCTCACCCTGGGAAATCATTGAAGAATTCAAGAGAGCTCACACTTCCAAATCAACCCCTATGTCTATTCTTGCAGAACAAAATGATCAAGAAGGGGTTGCTGTACAAAAGACCTGAAGATCTTCAGAAGAGTGAACTCCAGTTGTTACTTGAAGGCTCTCATCCAGATGAATTCGCATATAAAGAGATAACAACTGTTGAGCTAAAGAATGGGAAGATAGTAAGGTACCTGTCTGAGTATTATGGGCCTGAGTTCTTCTTTGAGGGAGAAGCAGAAGAACTCACTAAGGAGGAACAAGTTGTTCTCCTTGAGGCCTATGCAAGGGAGTCTTTCAGACTCATAAATGGGAAATAGGTTTCATGGTTGGGACAAGACTCTGTGTCCAATTTCCCCAAGACAGAGTTCCCTTCCATACTTAGCCAATCAAATGATTAGAAACCTTTTCCTGGTCTGTGCTTATTTGTTTACCTCTGAAGCTGATCAAGAGAGTACTTTTGCCAAAGAATAAGTGGGATCTTCAATAAAGTTAGAGGTTTTGGCTGCATTGGTTCAGGGGGAGTCTGTTGGACCAAAAGAACCAATGAGCCTGATCAGAAAAACCTCTAAGTCCCACAGACATTACAACTGCTGAAGATAATCACATCAGCTGAAGACATCAGCTGATTACAAAGGTCTGAAGACAAAGTCTGAAAGCAAAGAACTGAAGACAAAGTCTGAAGATGAAGTGCTGAAGACAAAGACTGAAGACCAGAGTGATCAGCAGTTGTCACAACAGCTGAAGTTGTTAACTTCAGTAGTTGTGATGGTTTTACTTTTCAGTACTTTTAATTTTATATTCCAGTAGTTTATTGTTTCAGTAGTTATTAGTCAGTAGTTTATGTAATTGTACTTACACTTACTGAGATGTAATCAGTTGTTGAGAACATCTCAGTAGTTTGCTTATTTCAGTTGTTTTTGTAATTCTGTTAGATGTCACTGTCAAGTGACATCAGCAGACGTCACATTCCTCTATATAAGGGATGTTGACCTAGCTGTATTTCTAACCGAAGCATTACGCGTGAATGAAAAACATTTCCTTAACAGTAATATTCTCTCTATAATTGTGATTGATTGTCTTGCATATTCATCACCTTTCTTGCTTGAATTCGATCTCAATCTGTGATATTCCGCTACATAATTCTAACCTAATTGATCCGATTCTATCAGATTGTTTTGGGGGTTGTGGGGTTGATTTTGAGGGTTGTTTAGGTAAGGAATATTGTAAAGGCTGCTCTATCATTTTGGTTGTGAGGGTGGCTTTGGATAACTTTGCCATGTCAGGCCTTTTCCCAGCACCAGCTTCATCCAGAGCTTCTATGATCAATCCTTTGTTGAAGGTTTCAGAAGAACAGATTTTGGTGGTTATCTCCAAAATACTGTCTCTAGACCATGACTTTACTTCAATGATAGGTCTTCCCAAGTGTTTTGACAAGAATCTGATCATAGCTGTCACACCCCAAGCCCAGGTAGGGTGGGACGTCACAGACTAGCAACAACATATGGCAGCGGAAACAAACCATTATAAGAGCTCAAAGGAGAGAATATCACATGGCATTAAAGTTTTAAAAAGGTAACAGGGCTAGATACACATCAAGCCCCAATTAAGTTTTACAATCATCCATAAAAATGAAATTGTACTTGTTCAACACAAAATATAGATTGTTCAAATGTTTCATCAAGGAAATAAGCCAATGCCATGTCACGGGGATAAGTCTAGGTCTTCATAACTGCTAGGATCTCTTCAAATATTACCTGAAACATGCTCAAAAGAAAAATTGTGTCAACTAAAAAGTTGGTGAATTCAAGTGCTTAAAGTTTAAAAACAAAAGGACTTAATAAATCCTTCTTTGATTAAAAGAAAATAATCATTGTTTATCATCGTGGGAGAAATACAATCATAATCAACCCTGCACTCAGTCCAGGTTAGCCTCTTCTAAAGTTGTGTTTTATCGGATATTCCCGAAGGAAGAAACTGAGCCCCATACCAGTGAACCCTACCTGCCCGGATGGTTCACCATAGAATCTTAACAAAACTTGTTACATGCCACAACGATCCCTCAGGATCTCAGTGGGGTAACCTTCCTGGAACGGAAGCCACTGTGTGTGGGGGATTCCCCAAATAGATCTATCCATATAAATCAAGCGGTTCACGAAAGAATTAATGATCATGATATAAGAATCAGCAGGTAACCACAATCCCACATAGAATCATCAAGTAAAGTACAATTATAGTTCATAAAAAGTAGAGCATGTTTCATCCCAAAACATTAGTAAAAAGGGGGATCACTAGAACTCACCTTAGGTTTCCAAATCAAAGTTTCTTGATGTGCCGGGAAGTGTCACAAGTCTAGCACCCTAACAAGTACATATTAAGCAATAAGCTACTGCCCTAAACTCATTCAAAGTGCAACAATGGTGTCAAGAGTTTAGCTATAGGGTACGGCTTTGGTTTAGTGAAGGTTTGTATAAAAAGTTTCCTTTTATGGCAAGTCAAGGCGTCTTCATGAAAATTAGGGATTTTCACTTCATTAGATTAGGTATATTAAGAGATTTTATTGTTCAAGTGTTTATTAGCTTCCTGGAAGTCGGTTATAAGGTTTGGAAAAATTTTACAGTTTAGTCCCTCAAGTTTCAAAATTGACAGTTTCTACCCTTAAGTTTAGTTTCTTGCCTTTTATGTCATTTAAGTCCAAAATTAGATTATTAGAGTCATATTATGATTATTATGTAGTAAGTGATTCAAAACTTTGGTCTACGGGTTCGATTTTGAAAACTGCGCGTTTAACGCTCCCGGTTGCGGTAAAAGCCGGATAATTTTAATAGTAATTTGGAGTTTTCAAATATTTAAATTTTGGACCAGTAGGTATTTTCTAAGAGATTTCTTTATAAATTTTTAAGTCCTTAAATTGTGTAAATTGGCCTTTTATAGTTAAAAATCTTGTTTTTAAGTTTGACCCGTTAATACGCGGTTTTGACCGGGTTTGACCATTTAAAGCCCATTTGACCGAATTTTTAAATCTTTTAGGTCGTTTATCACTTATCTTACTGAAATCATATGATTTTTATAAATCTTAGTTTTGAACTCTATTTTTATAGATTTTTCTCAAAAACTATGCTCGGTTTGCACCCGTTTTTAGTTAAATTGTCCCTTATTTGAGTCTTTGACCACTTAAATTATCCATTGACTCCAGACTACTTTATTTATCATTTTTGAGCCTGGAATACTTTTTAAGAATGTTAAATTCATATTCTTACTATTTTTAAGTCATTTTACCATGTTTTCGGGTCCCGAAAGTGACTAAAAGAGGGTAAATCACATCATGTCCTTTATTCCAGAGATTAACCATTTCTAACACTTCTAATATTCACTAAAACCTACTGAAATTTCAGTCCCAACATGTTGCCTAGTTGATCTATACATCCATATGCTTCAAATATGTAGAAAATGCCATAACCGACAATTACACTAGTGTAAACCATCATAACTTGAGTTTAAATGTTACCAACACTTCGTTTAACTTCACAAACAGATTGTTAAGGTGTCATTAAGTCGTTCATGAGTAGGTTATGGGTCTTGGTTAAAAGGATTTTTCAAACAAATGCTCAAGAGGGTGTTGTTACATGTAGAAAGGGGGGTTTCAAGGTGAAATCCATGTATCAACCGTGGGTTTGAGTATGTAGCCACTTGGAACTTTTAAAAACAGGTTCTTGGGAGTCCATTAAGTCATAAAAATGCAGGTTACAAGTTTGGTTTACAAGAGTTTAAGCTTTCACAAGTTAGATGATGTCAAAACACTCAAAATGAGGGTTTTCATGGTGGAAATCGGTTTCCACCTCAAGAATGGCTAACAAAACATGAAGTTTACCTTCAAGAACGTTGGGAACTCCTTAAGAATGAGATGATGGTGAGATGTTTCTGCTACAATAAGGAAATACACGGTTCTTAGATGTTAAATGATGAAAACAAGAGAAATGTCACAAAACCGACATCTTGAGCTTACACTCGATGTAACTCACGGTTTGGAGGGTGTTGATGGCCGTGAATGGCTTGAAACTCCTTGGACTTGGATGGAGAAACTCGAACTAAGGCTGGAGAGGTGGAACAAACACGGTTGTGTGACCAAATCTTGTGAACAAGGCTACTCCTTTGCGGTTTTGGTCTTGGCCGAATGGTTCTTGGTGTAGTCATCGAGTTCTTCTTCACAAGGCTAGAGAGAATTGTTGGGAGAGTGTTGTGAGATGTGTGTGTGTGTTTTGGTCCAAATGATTCGAATTAAGGGAGAGAGGGAGAGAGAGAGGGAGAGATTGCATGGATTGTGAGTGGGTGAGAAGGGTGGTGTGAAGAGGAGAGGAGAGTGGTGAGGAAGGGGGCGGCCGATTTGGAGTGTAGTGAGGGAATCTTTATTTAATTTTTAATTGTAAATTATTATTATGTAGTGTAATTTTGTAGTATTGGGTATTATGTGTTATTTAGTGGAAGGTGATTTGAGGTGTCTAATGCATACCCATGCATGCATGGCCGAAATTATGCAAGTGTGAGGGTGTATGCTCATATTTTAATTGCATTCTCTTGAGTTTAATTTTGTAAGGGTGACTAGTTGATATTCCCGAAACACTAATTTTTAAAAAGGTAGAAACCTAAATTGGTTAAAAATCAATAGTAAAAATCACATGAAATCATAATTTACATCAAATAGTAAGAATTGTTTCCAATTTCATAGTAGGGTTGTATAGTTCCAATTATTAGCACTCATAGCATGGATAATGATGCAAGTAATCTAGGGTTAGGGTAATAACCTGGAGGTCGGTTGTCACAATAGCTTCCAACCTTTCCTTTTCTTTCTCATTGCAGCTTGCCCATCTATTTTCAATCTCTTGAATCTCTAGCCGTCTGATCTCAGAATCAAGTTTGGCAGTGTCAAAGCCTTGTCTGAAGAGCTGATCAATGATCTTATCCATAGATCTGATGTGTTGCTCATCAGCTTCTTTGATCATTTCCTCCAACTTCTTCTCATCTTCAGTCTGTTCAGCACTTTTCTTTCTCTTGTAAGTGATTATCTCTTTTCCTTTCTTCTCTTTGGCTTCTTCCTCTTCAACTCTCTTTCTTTTATCTTCTTTCACTGACTTAGACTCCCCCTTTTTGGTTGCATTGGGTTCAGGGGTTTGAATGTCAGAAAGTTTCTTGGAAACAGCATCATCAACAAGGGTTTGAAGATTTGAGGAAATCCTCTCATCAATGGTTTGATGGACAAGAGTAGTGATGATTGGAGTGATGAGAGGTAAGGAAGATTTAAATGCAGCAACTATTTGCTCAGAGGGGTTCTGTCCCTGAGAAATGGTGCCTGAAACAGAGGCTGGTGGCTGATTTGTTGAGAGTGGCTCAGTGTTTGGGAGAGCTTCAAAAGAAGCTGCCATCTGTGGGTGAATTGGGGCAGATGGACTTGACTCTTGAGACATTTTGGCAAGCAGTTCTTGTAGTCTGCATACCTCAGCCTCAAGAATGGTGTTTTGGGCTAGAACTTCAAAGAAAAAGCCCAGGTCATCATCAGTTTTAGCTGAATCAGCTGACCTCCTGAGTAAATCAGGATGAACATGTGCTGATTGTAGATCAGTATTCACATGTGCCCCTTTGTCTTGGAACTGGGGACTTCCTGCCTCAGGATTAAGTCCTTCATTGACAGTTGCCTCTGGTGAGGTCTTAGAGATGATACCACCTTCATCCTGTTCATGTGCTGAAACAGGATAAGAGGTAGCCTCACCAGATATTCTCATCTCCTCCTCTACACTGGGAGATTGAACTTTGTAATCCCTATGCTGTGGGTTGTCAACTACATTATAATCCTCTCCCTCAGCTGTTGAGGTTTTCCCAGTGTTAATAGGTTTCTGGGGAGGGGTAGAGGAATGTAGTTGAGTCAGCACTTGTGCAATGACTGCAGTTGGGCTTGTAGGGGTGGTTTCAGTGGGAGATAAAGGTGAAAAGGATTGCACCTGGGGTGAATGGTGCTCTTCAATGGCAATCTTCTCAAGTGAGAGAGATTCCAGTAATGTGGTTTCCCCAATGTTG
Organism: Flaveria ramosissima; assembly: GCA_025215565.1. Classification (NCBI taxonomy): domain Eukaryota; kingdom Viridiplantae; phylum Streptophyta; class Magnoliopsida; order Asterales; family Asteraceae; genus Flaveria; species Flaveria ramosissima. Next base: position 44,589,079 of record CM046032.1, on the reverse strand, counting down.
GTTGCATCAGGATCCTGTTGAGAGGATACCTGAGCGGTTTCAGCTGGTAGAGTCTTTGAAACTACAAGGGGATTAAGGCTAGTAGTTTCATCCTGCGTTTGTGCTGCAGGGGCATCATCAGGGGACTCAACTCCCTGAGTAGCCTTTTTGGTTTTCTTAAATTTTGGTTTGGAGGGGACTTTAGATCTTGAGGTGGAGGCTGTGGATTCCCTCTGCTTAGGTTTTAGCAGTTTGGCAGGCTCTTTGAGTTGTGGATTTGAGTTGTGCCTGGAGTATACTTCTGGCAAAACTACCATAGCAGGGACTCCAAGGCCAACAAGGCCATCAGATTTTAATTGATTAATAATTATGGCCATAAGAAACCTTGGATATAATATCCATCTATTAGCCACAGCTTTCATTTCCAGATCCTTTAATTCCAAAAATATTATTTCAGAAAAATTTAATCTTTGGCGTTCAAGGATAGAATACAATACATGTTGCCACCTGGATGACATTTGATCCCATGAAGATGTTTTGAGGGCAAGACAGACATTGATCATATGGAAAATGAGACGCTCAGCATCATGGAAGTGCTTCTTCATAATAGTAGTAGCACTTAGGTCACCCTCATATCCATGTTTAACAAAGGATAAATCAATGGTGCCTTTGGGGTATCTTGTGACATAGGTGGCATCATTCAGGTCTAGGGTTTGGCGAATGATCTCAGAAGTGATGACCACATTCTTTTGGTTGACAAACGACTGGAGAGTGATCGAATCATCGTTCTCAGCAGTATGAACAGTGACGTTTGTCCAGAATTGGCGAAGGGTATCGGGATAGATGGTAGGATTCAAGAGGAAGGCTGTGTGATATTGGGAATCAACCATCAGATCAATGCAAGCATCAAACTTGGTCCAAAAGGCTGATTTGGTAAGGTAAGCGACACAGTTTTGTCAAGGTTTGATTTGCATGGTCGCCATTAATGGAAGATGAACGTTTGGAAAGTGATTTATGAAAAGTTTGAAGTTAGGGTTAGGTATTAATAGGTTATGAAACGGCTGAAAGAAAACAACTAAAAGTTTTGGTGTGAGTCATCAGTTGTTAGAAAACAACTGAAGACATGGTTTTAACTTTCAGATGTTGTAAACAACTGAAGACTTGGTGTTAGTCATCAGTAGTTGTGAACTACTGAAGACTTGGTTTTGGCTTCAGCTGTTTTGAAATGAAACAGTAGTTGTAGTCAATTCACAAAGTTCAGTTGTTTCAATGACCTTAACACTTACTCATCAAATCATCTGATTTTCAGATGTTTCATTGGTCATCAGTACTTATCTATTAGAAAGGACATCAGTAGTTTTAACTACATCAGTACTTTTTAACAAATGAAGTACTTCAGTACTTTTAAGTAATTTAGTCTTCAGTAGTTATAAAAACTGCTGAAGAGAAAATGACTTAGCAGCACTTATTTTTGACAGCTTTATACTAATGCTCATCAGTACTTATTAACTAAGAGCATCATTAGTTGTCAAATCATTCTAGTTGCAGCATACCAAGCCTGAGCACAAGATTTTGGAAAGTTGCATTGTCCAAAGGCTTAGTAAATATATCTGCAAGCTCATCAGCACTAGGCACAAACTTTGGATCAATCAGACCTTTTTCATAACAATCCCTGATAAAATAATGTCTGATCTCAATATGTTTGGTCCTAGAATGCTAGACAGGATTCTTAACAATACAAAGAGCTGAAGCACTATCCATCAGTAAAGGAGTCTTAGTCTCTGTAATGTCATAATCCAATAATTGATTTTGAAGCCAGAGTACTTGAGATGTACAGCTTGCAGCTGCAATGTACTCTGCTTCAGCTATGGATGTAGCAACTGAAGTTTGTTTCTTACTCTGCCAAGAAACTAAACAGTTGCCTAGGAATTGGCATCCACCAGAAGTTGATTTTCTGGTTAACTTACACCCTGCATAGTCACTATCAGAGAAAGCAATTAATTTGCAAGAGTGCCCAGTGAAATACCAAAGTCCTAGAGATTGAGTTCCTTGCAAATATCTAAAGATTCTTTTGACTGCAATCATATGGGATTCTTTAGGTGCAGCCTAAAATCTAGCACAGACACAAGTTGCAAACATAATATTTGGTCTAGAAGCTGTAAGGTACATCAAGGAACCAATCATATATTTGTAAAGAGTTTCATCAACTGCTTTACCTTTCTGATCAGCATCCAGTTGTGTGTTGCTGCACATGGGAGTAGAACAGGGCTTACAGCTTTGTAAATCAAACTTGGTTAACAAATCCTTTGTGTATTTTGATTGATGAATAAAAGTTCCATCAGCCGTTTGTTTGATTTGCAAACCCAGAAAGAACTGTAATTCTCCCATGGCACTCATTTCAAACTTTTGTTGCATCAATTTAGTAAAGGCATCACACAACTGTGGATCAGAGGATGCAAAAATAATGTCATCTACATAAATTTGAACAAGGAGCTTATGCATGCCTGCTTTCTTAATGAACAAGTTTTATCTATGGAGCCTCTAGTGAAATTATTTTGAAGAAGAAAGTTAGATAATGTTTCATACCAGGCTCTGGGAGCTTGTTTTAACCCATAAAGAGCCTTATCAAGCTTATACACCCAATCTGGATGTTTATGATCTTCAAAACCTGGTGGTTGACACACATAAACCTCTTCTTTTATTTTACCATATAAAAATGTACTTTTGACATCCATTTGAAAAACTTTAAGGTTATGAAAAGCAGCATAAGCTAAAAACAATCTGATTGCCTCCAGTCTGGTTACAGGGGCAAAGGTTTTATCATAATCAATACCTTCTTCTTGTGAAAACCCCTGTACAACCAGTCTGGCCTTGTTCTTGACAATCTGGCCTTTTTCATCAGGTTTATTCCTAAACACCCATTTAGTGCCTATTGCACACTTACCTTGGGGTAGAGGAACCAATTCCCACACTTGCTGCTTTTGAAACTGAAGAAGCTCAAGCTGCATGGCTTCAACCCATCCATTGTCTCGTAATGCAACATGATAGTTCTTTGGCTCTTGCTGACTGATGAAGAAAGCATAGAGACAGAAATTGGACAATTGGCTTCTTGTTGAAACACCAGCATTAATGTCACCAATGATATGGGACATGGGATGATTCTTCAGTTCTTGATACTCAATAATATCTGTGCAAGTGTTTGTAGGAGATTCAGCAGCAACAGATGTTGATTCAGACTCTTGAAACCTAGAATGAGATGGCAGTTCAAATGAAGTAGAGGATTCAGAGATTTCATCAGCATTTGTTGTGGATGGAACTGCTGAAGCTACAGGAACATCAAGTGTAGTAGACACAGGCAGATGATCACTACAACTTGCATTTATACCATCAGATGGAGATGATGGATCCTCAGAAACAATAACAGATGGAGACTGATATGGAACATATTGCAGTATGTCCAAGTCAAACAACTCCATAGGGTTTTGAGAAATTTTGTCTTTTGGAGATACATTAAACTTGACATGCAAAGTTTCTTCAACAATATTTGTTCTGCAATTAAAAACTCTATATGCCTTGCAAGTAGATGAATACCCAACAAAATACCCTGCATCCACCTTTGATTCAAACTTCTGAAGTGGATTCTTTGTGTTAAGAATATAACAGGGACACCCAAATGCTCTAAAGAATGAAATTAGAGGGGCCAAATGATGTAATAACTCATAAGGAGTCTTCATCAACCTCTGATTCACTAACACCCTATTCTGTACATAGCAAGCTGTGTTGACAGCTTCAGCCCAAAAGGTTAGTGGCAAACCTGAGTCAGCCAACATTGTCCTTGCGGCTTCAATAAGGGTCATGTTCTTTCTCTCCACCACTCCATTTTGCTCAGGAGTTCTTTGAATGCTATATTATCTCTTGATTCCCTTAGACAAATAGAATTCATCAAGAGTGTGATTCCTAAATTATGTGCCATTATCACTTCTCACACATTTGACTGGAAGTGAATGCTGCTTTTCCACATACAACACAAAATAAATGATGATTTGAGCAGCCTCATCTTTGGAATGTAAGAAGAAAGTCCATACATATCTGGAATAATCATCCACAATTACCAGACAGTATTTTTTCTTCGCCATACTCATTACTCTAACAGGACCAAAGAGATCCATATGCAGTAATTGCAAGCATGTAGTGGACTTGGGTTCTTCTATTGGAGGGAATGAAACTTTGTGTTGCTTTCCTTTTAAGCAAGCTGGACAGTTGTCATCACATTTGAACTCCTTCAGTGGCAAACCTCTCACTAAACCATGATGAATAAGCTGATTCATGTTTTTAAGATTCACATGACCAAGCCTTCTATGCCATAGTTCAGATTCTTGAGGAGAGGCTTTAAAGAACAGACATGGATGGCCTTTAAGATCAATTTTCTTTGATAAATCTAAGGCATATACTCTTCCAATCCTGTTGGCCTTCAGGAGAGTATATTCATCCAATATCTTGTCAATCTTGTTCAAAACTTTGGAAGACAGAATCCGGCAGTTCTGACTTGTGAAAAGTGCAACATGCCCTTTATCACATATTTGACTGACACTCAACAAATTATACTTGAGGTTCTCCACATGGTTAACATCATCAAACCTTATTTCACCATTTGATACAAACCCTTTTCCTATGATGTAACCCTTAGCATCATTTCCATAAGAAACAAATCCCTTCTTCCCTTGAGAGTAATCATGAAGAAGATAGCTGATCCCTGTCATATGCATAGATCCTCCACTGTCTACATACCAGATGCTTCTTTGGTATGCTGAAGAACCCTGCATTTTCCACAAAAATTAGTTAGCCTTTGAGACCCAAACCTTTTTGGTTTTGGGTCTGTTTTCATCAACAGATTTTAAACTAACTGATTTTGCATGATTGACAGCCTTTGAAGGTGTAGATGGTGCTGAAAAGGATTCCTTTGATTTTGGCTTAGGTTTCCTTTTCAGTGATTTAATCACAGAAACATCTAATTGGTTAACTTTCCCCAACAGATGTTGAACCATCATAACAAGTTGTGTCTGATTGGTTGTCAAAGCTTTCAACTCAATTGACACATCAGTATTTGTTGGTGATTTGTTCTTGTGATTCACCACATCCTCCCTTTTAAAAGACACAGACTTAGTCTGAGTTTTTGATATTCCATGAGGAATATTTTCAGATGTTTTGTGATAAACCCCTTCCTTCCTTTTAACTTTTTGGAAAAACTTTGGGTTATCAGATTGAGATGTTTGTGGTAAAAACTTGGTTTGAAATTCATCTTTCATTTTATTCATTTTCTTCTAGATGATTTTCTCTTTGTTGAATTTTAAACCCTTGTTATACCAACATTCATCAGTAAGATGATTAAACAAACCACATATTTCACATGGCTTTCTTTTCATCTTTTGTTGAACAACTGCTGAAGATGATGAAACTACTGAAGATTTATTCTTCAGTACTTTCTTCCTTTCAGGACTTTTGGTAATTACTGAAGGATTTGCAACAACTGAAGATTTGTTCTTCAGAAGTTTTCTATCAGTACTTTTGAATTTCCTGATAGACTTTTCAGCAGTTGTCAAACAATGCTTGTTTCCCTTTGATATGAAATGCTCTTCAGGTGTTGTGTTTTGCCCTTCAGTACTTTGAGTACTTTGTGGGACAACACCTGAATTACTCAGTTTCTTTTTGATCATGTGTTTAGAAGCAGTGAGACCATCAGTAATTTGATTAGCTGAGGTAATAACACTGACTTCATCCTCTGATTTTGAATTATCACTTGAGGATGAGACACATGATGATGTGGTTTGGGAATTACAATCACCTTCAGATTTTACTTCTAGCTTGGGAGTAAAATCTGTAGGAGGTATGGTATGATTATACCCAATCCCAAACTTCACATTTGAAGCTGTTTGCTTACTGAGAAGCATTTCAAATCCCTTGCATGATGTTACCCATTGAGTAGCTGCAAGTGTTTCTTTGAGATTCTTATGATTCTCCAAAATGACCTCTACCTTTGCTTTTTCATCAGTGATTTGACATTTTAGTTTGTAAATCTCCTCATCCTTTTCTTTTAAAACAGATTCAAACTCAGCTTTTTGGAAATTACTTTCTCTAGGTCAAGGTTTTGATTAATTAAGGCTACATTTGCTTCCCTAATTGAAACAAAAGCAGCTATGCATGACTCAGAACATAACTTGGCCTTAGCCTCAGAAGATACCTGTGGTACCTGTGATGATGAAGTATTTCCATCAGTAGACTCCAGGGCCATTAGAGCAAGATTTCCAAAAGGGTTTTCACCATCATATTGACCAACACCAGCAAATAATTGTTCAGAATAACCAGAGACATCATCTGGTAAGCTGCTCCAGTCAACAACCTCAAGGGTGAAAAAGCTCTGATGTGATTGAGATTGAGATTATTGATTAGTTTGAGATGGTTGAGGATCAGGTAGAGCATGTGATTGTTGAGCCATGGGTACAGGAACCTGACTAGACTGAGGCATGTAAAAACATGGATAAGGATATGGCATTGGACCTTGAGGAACAAAAAATACAGGAGATGATTGAATTTGTGAGTGATGATCAGAACTGGTAGAATGTTGCCCTTTGGTTTGTGAGCTATTGCTTGGAAAAGTCACAAAGGGTGCAGATGAGTTAGATCCAGATGACCTACACTCTCTAGCAAAATGTCCAAGTCTATGGCACTTGTGACATCTCAACTTGCTCTTATCAAAACCAACTTTGGTTTTCCAGAGAGACCAGGGAATTTTCTACCTGTCCTTTTGTAAAACTTTTGAGATCTGATATTTATTAATGTCATTTGGCTCAAAATATCCATCTCTTCCAAATCATCATCAGCAATTCCTTTCAAATCATCCATCAAAAAGCACAAGTTATCAACACTAAACCCTGAGTTACCATCAACTCCAACAAAAGCATGATCTCCATTGTTTGAAGAGAAATCTATATGCTCATCATAGGAACTTTCTGATGTAGCATATTCTGACTCATGACCAACCAGAGCAGTGTTTCCTGGTACAAAGTCATCAGTGAGCTTTCCAGATGAAGCCAGTTTCCTTTTCTGTTCTATCTCTCTCTCTCAAATGTTAAGAGTTTCCCATGAAGTTGGGTAAGAGATAGAGTATCCAGATTTGCACCGGAGCGTAGGACAATGGTATATGTGTCCCATCTCTCAGGCAGGGATCTGAGGAATCTGTTGTTCATCTGACTGTTTGTATATTCATGTTGAACCATTTTTAGCTCAGATATCAAACAGAAAAATCGCTCAAACTGTTGAGTCAGTGACTCACCCTTTCTATGAGAGAATGTCGCATATTGCTGGGCAAGGATTTCTCTATTGTTTGCTAAGACCTCATCAGTTCCTCCAAATTGTTCTTTCAGAGCAACCCAGAGATCATAAGCAGTTTCATGATGCATAAGCCCAGAGTAGATTTCATTAGGCAGTGCCATGGCCAGAATTCCATGGGCTTTAGCATCAATTTCAAACAGTTTTATATCCTCATCAGAATATTGTTCCTTTTTCTTTGGAACCATCTCATTGGTTTCAGGATTACTCACCTTAGGCTTATATGGTCCATGAACCACTGACTTCCAACAACCTGAACTGTTAACAGACAGGTGATGGAGCATTCGGCGTTGCCATATGTTATACTCACTCCTAACAAGCATCGGAGGCTTTATTGAGGAGCTAGTATTGTGAGGATCATTGATTGAAGTAGTCATTTTCATTAATTTAACCAAATTCAATGAGATTATAATAAGTCTAGCTTAAAAACTCAACAACACAATTTGAATCTCAAATTAATTGACCGGAAGCGACAGAAAATCAAACTCTATAACCAATTCTTGCAAATTTGCTAATTCGATCAAACTTAGATATCAAAAGAGCAGTTTCAATGATCAATTGTTAAATCGATCAATGATTAACCAGCTCTGATACCATTTGATAGGATCAGATCTAGTTTGATCAATTAGATTGGAATTTGCAACGGAATATAACAGAAACTAGATCAAATTTAAGCAAGACAAGTATGAATATGCAATCACACTATGACGATTATAGAGAGAGAAATTTTCTGTTAATGGAAGATTTTCATTCACGCAAATGCTTCGGTTACAAAACAACTAGGTCAACATTTCTTTTATAAAGGAATGTGACGTCAGCTGATAGTGACATCTAACTGATTTAACAAACTACTGAAAATAACTAATCTACTGAAGATGTCCACAACAACTGAGGACACCTTCACAAAAAGCTACGTGTAAACCAGAGTTACAACTACTGAAACTATAACATCTGAAGTGTAAGAACTTCAGACGTTTTACAATAATAAAACTACTGAAAGGAAACTACTGAAAAGTAAAACATAACAATTACTGAAAGGAAACACTTCAGCTGTTTGAGACAACTTCTGAGAACTTGGTCTTCAGACTTTTATCTTCAGACTTTGTCTTCAGACTTTGTCTTCAGACTTTGTCTTCAGCAGATGTAGATCTCTTCAGTTGTTGTGATGTCTGTGAGACTTAAAGGTTTTTCTGATCTGGCTCATTGATTTTTTTTGGTCCAACATATATTTTTAGGTGATTGGTTTTTTCATATTGCAACGTGACTATCTTTAACAACTTTTTTTACTTTAATTTTTAACGATTTTCTTTTTTATATAAAGTTTCAAATATTATCAATAGTCTCGTCACGATGCACATGTTTGTGGCAATTTTGACTTTTTTATACAAAGTTTTGAAAATTATCAACAATATACGTGTTTCGGGTTTTTTACATCCAACATGCGGGTTTACAACAAAGTTTGAATGATATCTTTTATGGTTTCACAATATGAGTGTCTTAATACTAGCTATCTTTTATTTAAAACATATATATTTTTGTCACATCTAAAGGAGTTATTAATGCAATAGATCTTTGAATATGATCCTATGGTTCCTCTTAACATAGTACGACATTTCATGTACCAAATGGCTTGCACCCCAATGGTACCAAGGTGTTTAGAAAGGGATCCTTTCCTCTAAGGTTGAGAGTTCAAGTCTCATAGTGGATAAGTTATGTGAAAAAAGTCACTATAAAGCTACATGAGTAGTGAAGTTCCGTGTAAGTCCTAAACATGTTGTAGACATAGAATCCCAAAACTAAGAATACCTAATCATGTGTAAGGAGAGCCTCACCAAATTCTATGTCTTGTCTTTTTGATTTTTGAACTTTTCTAAACGTTACTCATTTAGCGCCAATAAGAGCTTCATAGCTTTCAAATATGCAGGATGTTTCCATAAATGAAATTATACTCGTACTTTTTTATATTAACCTTAATTAAAAGCTCAGGTTTGGTGTTATTTTTGAGGTCGCTAAAAGGCATTGACATGTCATAAACATTGATGTCATTATTAACACCTAAAACACCAAAAAAGAATGTCGATCCATAGATCATGTAACACGACTACTTCGATCATTATAGTGAGACATGGTGTAGTGGTGTTGTCGTATGTGACCATTTTTCTCCCACCTCAGGATGCCATGGTGTGTGGTGTAACCATTACTTGTAGCCTAAAAATATAGACTCCTACGAAGCGAAAGATTTCTTTGCACATTGGGTGTGGGCCTATAGGATCAAGTTGCTTACCTGAAAAAATAGTTTTGTATCTTTGCTAGGGCTTGTTAACTATTAGAACCTGATTTTTGTCAAAACCAACTTATATTTGGTTAGACATATCCACCAATATGTAGCCATGTAAGGAAACTATGATATACCTTCTGCGTTAGAACAAAGTGGATTTCAGTGAAGAGAGAGAGAGAGAGAGAGAGAGAGTTTAACTGTAGCTATCAACTTAATAGTTAAGTCGGTACTTTTCAAATGTTGTGAAATTAATATAACTGGATTTACTTAAAACCAAATAAAAATTTTAAATGACATTGAGATGTGTTATGAGGTGTGAAGGCATGCTCAATAAGAATGTTTTGATTTGTGGAACAATAAAACCTCAATTGTGGTTGTTGGGCAAAGCCCCTAGATCAAAGGGGTTTAAGGCACTAGTGCTCTAAGAAGAATTTGAGGTAGTGCCTTAATATTGATGGACCTCGTAAGGAGCAAAATCCAACGGGGTCCTAAGGCATAAAAAGTTCACGTGAATTTTATAATGCCTTGTTGGTTTTTATATGATTGAATTCATTGGAAGAACCAATAAGAATATTTCATGATATTTAACTTTTAGGAACCAAAGAAATGTTGTCACATCTACAAAGATTTTGAGAATTAACTTAAGGATGACAGTTTCTCAATATTCATATAAACTTTGAACCCTTTGTGTTCAACAAAAGGTTAGTACTAGCAACCCTTATGTGGAAATCGGCCTATGTGAATATGCTTTTATAATTTATACATTGCAATAAACAGTTAAATGAAAAAGTGCATGTAGTGAGTCCTTATAAAATAATCATGCATGATTTTTTTTTGAATGTACATAAATACACGTATACATATATGGCTTATATGTACAACCAACAGATATAACCTGCAAAGATGTTGTAAGAGTATTTTAAAACTCTCATCATGGAAGCCCGCAAACATGTTTGCTATCTGAATCATGATCTAATGAACCCATTAGTTCTAGTATACATGTTGTCCAATTTACACACATCATATCTTCTATGCATTATTAGACACAAAATGTATTGACACAAAGATATGCGTATATGTGTTTGTATTTATATATAGAAAAGGATTAATAAGTTTTTTTTTCAAAATAATAGAGATTATGAAGAGAAAATGCTGAGTAGAAGAATAAGACACACCATATTAATATGATACGCTAAATTTCTCTATATTAAAATGAATTGCTGGGCAAATCTCCTTTGGCAATTTTCACTTTGTTAGTGGTTTATTATACGCCTAAACCGACGTGATTAAGTGCTCAACTGCCAAATGAGAACTTACCCAGTAATGCACTAATACATACATCTCTTGAATCTGCATGAGGGTTATTTTCACTTGAAAGTTATTTATAGATTACAATTGCTTATGCTAGATTGGATATTCCAAGCACCATCCATTTTGTATGAAAATAAAAGGAATCTGAAGATTGGTAGAATATTAGCATACGGTCAGACATTCCATTCAACATGACCTTTACCTTTGTAACTCCCATCCTTTCCTCCATTTCCCACCCCCATCAATAGGGATGTGTAAAATTATCTTTTGAAACTAAACACAAAGTATCCGAAAATTTAAATATCCGAAATTTTCGGATTTGTATAAATATTGATTTTTAAAATTTTGGCATATCCAAATTATCTGTAATTTTTTTGAAAAACTATTAAATATTAAATATAAATTTTAAGATTTTTTTGGATATTTTTGACTATTTTATAAAAAGTTCGGATATCCGAAAGAAATTTTAATAAACTTTGAAAAACTTTTATTAAAATTTAAGAATTAGATAGTACACATATTTTTAAAATTTAGATAATTGTTTGGATATTTGAATCCAAAATTTCGGATTTGTATTCGGATATAGAAATCCATGGAGCGGTATATCTTATAAATACTTTATTCTTCAACACACTCAATATGATTTTTATCATTTATTATCACGTGCATCAATCTGTATAATTCCTCATGCACGAACATACCATATAACTAAAATCTTAGGACTAGGAGAAAGCAAATTATTGCATATTTTCGGCACATTTCCCTTGAAATAAAAAACCTAGTTTCTCGACAATATTGCAACAAAATAACAAAACAAATTTAATTTGTAGGAACATACGCATGTGTAAGTTGGTGAAATTAAAATACTTCATGATGTATCATTATTATTATTATTTTTGTGTCACTAGTAGTTAAGTTTAACTGGTTGTTCTTGAGGACAGGCCGTCTCATCTTTCGTCTCAACAAATTGTCTGTTCTATATTGTCATTTCAAGTTCGTATATTTAGATGTGGCGAGAAACAAGCTTTTTGGGTGGATCCCACCCTTCATATTTGATATTAGTGATTAATGATTTTTTTATTCTTTAACATTATCTTCTGATCTATTTATATTAATCACATGTACCATTTTTCTTTAATTATTTCGTTTGTAACATCTCAAAATTGCTTGTTTGTTGTAAATTGACAAGTTATATATGTGTGAATACTATTATGTAGACTGAATTTAAGTTATTAATCAAACCTTTATTAAATTACAGATTATTTTTGTCGTTCTTTATTCACATCCTCATAGTTTAATTAATTCTTTAAATTTATCTCTTGATTTCTTGAAACCTCCCATATCTTATTCCTTATCACATTACATATTGATCGATGTCGTGTGGTCGGTCAAAAATATTAATTAAAGAGTACTTAATCACTCTTAATAGTAAATGGTAAGAAAGGTGTCGAATTCACAGGGAATCACGGGAAAGTGTTAGTAACGATTAAACTAAAAGAATTAAACATTGAAAAGTAAATTGATTTATGGATTTATTTGAGAAATATTTAAATGAATGAAATAAAAGTTTAGGTTTTTAACAATTTTGAAGAAAAGGCAACTCATTTCAGGATTCAGGTTTGGCAAAGTTATATTTTTTTAATGAAACCTAGTGAAAAGTCATTAATAGTGACTTACACATGATAGGATTTAAGTGATAATTATGGATTAAAGCTTAAAGGTCCTTATTCACATAATTACCAATTTGAATAATGAAACCCTGATTAATAATCAATCACACAATGATTAAAGTCAACAGAAGTTATAGAATATCAAAATCAAGCCGTTTAGATAATAAAATCATAAACCGAACCCAAAAGAACTTAAAAGGTTTAAGATCCAATCCCAAATCTAGGTTACAAACTAAGAAAAATAAGAACGTGCACAAACACGTCCCCCAAAGTGAATCACAAATGAATTAGCCTTGCCTCATCATTAAATCTTCAAAGCCAATTGAATGAATCTTATAGATTTGATAATCTTGATGTTGGAAGAGCTTGAGAATGATGAAAGATACCTAATTTTCGTCCAAGAATGATGTTGTAAAGGTTTTTTTTGTCCTAGGGTTATCCCTCTTTAAAACCCCTCAAATTAGGTTAAAATCCACCAAAATGTGGCGATCGGCATTGGTAGCACCACCAGTGGCATCGATGGCTCCAGATTGGCGTCAAGCTAGGCGTCAGCCAGCAGGTTTTGGGTTTCTTGACGCCAGTGGCGTCGGCGTGCCTGAATGGCGTCGGTGACCCCACCCCCTGCCCAAAGTTAATTTTCATGTGTAACTTTTTGAGATCTTTCCGTTGATAAGTCGTGTGCCCCGCAACTCTTTTCCTAGCTCAAGTTATGCCCGTTTTAAATTACCATTGTCTTAGAAACTTATCTTTTACATATCTTCACCTCCCGAGCTCCAATTTCCGTCCCGTTTCTTCCAACTTCTTCGTATTCTTCACATTTATCCTACAAACACAATAATATCCCAAAAGTAATTCTATTTCCCATAATTTCACACGTAAACACGAAAATAAAGTCTTTAAAAGTCGAACTTTCACCACCCGATCACCTATACCTAATTAGTATTTTACTATTTTTTATTTATCTTTCACTTACAATCTTAATTGCTAATTCTTTTGTCTTTTTATATTTTCTTTTGAACATTAATTAAACAGATCAAAACTAAAACACGTGTTGATGACATTTCAAAAAGCATTGAAGTTGTCTATATGATATATTAGTTAAGCGGGCTAAACCTCACACAATGCTAATTTTCAATTTGGATTTCACATATGAATTTCTTTGAAAATTAAATTATGATGTGTTTTTTAATCAAATAGCTCAACCCCATCTATGCTCTTTGGACCTTGAGCTGTTGTTCTTGGAAGTTGGAACCCCACTCTCAGGGGCTAGCCTTCTTATAAACCCTATTGCTAGCGGTTTCATTTTAAAAATCAATAAGGTTTTAAATGCTTAAAAACATATTTTTTTAACGGTCAACGAATAATTTTTTAGCCCGGTCAACCGGGTATACCCATTGGAGAAAGGCCACCGACGCCCGCGAACACAGACAACGCTGGTGACCCGGCTCGCCCATCATTTCAAGGGAAACCCACCACCCAAAGACCCACTGTGGTAAAACCATTGGCCCACTTGAAGCATATTGCACCTAGTGAGACTCCAACCCATGACCTCCATGATCGGGTGGTGAAAGTTCAATGTTTAACGGCTTTATTTCCATGGTTTACATGTAAATTTATGAGAAATAGAGTTACTTTTGGGATTATTTTATGGTTGTAGGTTAAACGTGAAGAATACGAAGAAATTGGAAGAAACGGGACGAGAATCGGAGCTCAAGAAGTAAAGATATGATAAACCGAAGTTACACGACAACGGTATCTTAAAACGGGCATAACTTGAGCTAGGAAAAGAGTTACGGGACCCACGACCTATCAACGGAAAGGTATCGAAAAGTTACACATGAAAATCAACTTTGTTCAGGGGGTGGCGCCACCGACGCCATTCTGGCGCCACCGACGCCATTGGCTTCAGTAAACCCAAAACCTTCTGACTGACGCCTCTTCTGACGCCTAGCCTGACGCTGGTGTCCGAGTTTGTTGAGATTTGACCTAATTTGAAGGGTTTTAAAGGGGATTAAACCCTAGGACGAAAATTACATCTTTACACATCAATCTTGGATGAAAATTAACCATATTTTCATCATTCCAAAGGTCTTCCAACATCAAATTCATTCGGATTAACATGATCAATTACAATTGTGTGGAAGATTCGGCGATGAGGCAAGGCTAGTTCATTCGTGATTCACTTCGGGGGACGGGTTTGTGCAAGTTTCTATTTTTCTTAGTTGTAACCTATATTTGAGATTGGATCTTGAACCATTTAAGTTCTTTTGGATTCAATTTATGATTTTGATTATTTAAACGGTTTGATTATGTTTAGATCTAATGTTGATATTCTATGACTTTGGTTGTCTTTAATCATTGTGTGATTGAGTATTAAAATTAGGGTTTCATTATTCAAATTGGTAATTGTGTGAATAAGGTCCTTTAAACTCTAGTCCATGATTATCACTTAAATCATGTCATGTATAAGTCACCATTAATGACTTCTCACTAGGTTCCATTCGAGAAAAATTGTAACTTTGCCAAACCTGAATCCTGAAGTGGGTTGCTTTTTCTCCAAGATTGTTAAAAACTTAAACTTTTATTTTGTTAATTTGTTTCTTTCTCAATTCAATTAATCAAGCAATTTTCTTTTTAATGTTTAATAGTTTTAAATTAATCGTTGCTAGCACTTTCCTGTGATTCCCTGTGGATTCGACACTCTGCTTACCCTTTACTATTAAGGGTGATTAGGTACTCTTTAAAATATATTTTTGACCGACCACACGACATCGATCAAAATGTTGAGGGGAGTTATGGAGAGAAAAAAAAATTAACATCCTATCAAGCTTGAATTTTGCAAAAATTTTCTTGTAAAGTTTAATGTTTTTATGAAACCAGAAAATTTTTGCAAGAAAATTAAACTTAAACTTTGCAAGAAAAAAATTAACATTCTGGTTTCATAAAAACATTAAACTTTACAAGAAAATTTTTGCAAAATTAAAGCTTGATAGGATGTTAATTTTTTTTTCTCTCCATAACTCCCCTCAACTTTTTGATCGATGTCGTGTGGTCGGTCAAAAATATATTTTAAAGAGTACCTAATCACCCTTAATAGTAAAGGGTAAGCAGGGTGTCGAATCCACAGGGAATCACAGGAAAGTGCTAGCAACGATTAATTTAAAACTATTAAACATTAAAAAGAAAATTGCTTGATTAATTGAATTGAGAAAGAATCAAATTAACAAAATAAAAGTTTAAGTTTTTAACAATCTTGGAGAAAAAGCAACCCACTTCAGGATTCAGGTTTGGCAAAGTTACAATTTTTCTCGAATGAAACCTAGTGAGAAGTCATTAATGGTGACTTATACATGATATGATTTAAGTGATAATTATGGACTAGAGTTTAAAGGACCTTATTCACACAATTACCAATTTGAATAATGAAACCCTAATTTTTAATACTCAATCACACAATGATTAAAGACAACCAAAGTCATAGAATATCAACATTAGATCTAAACATAATCAAACCGTTTAAATAATCAAAATCATAAATTGAATCCAAAAGAACTTAAATGGTTCAAGATCCAATCTCAAATCTAGGTTACAACTAAGAAAAATAGAAACTTGCACAAACCCGTCCCCCGAAGTGAATCACGAATGAACTAGCCTTGCCTCATCGCCGAATCTTCCACACAATTGTAATTGATCATGTGAATCTTGTAAAATTGATGATCTTGATGATGGAGGAGCTTGAGAATGATCAAAGATGGTTAATTTTCGTCCAAGATTGATGTGTAAAGATGTAATTTTCGTCCTAGGGTTTAATCCCCTTTAAAACCCTTCAAATTAGGTCAAATCTCAACAAACTCGGACACCAGCGTCAGGCTAGGCGTCAGAAGAGGCGTCAGTCAGAAGGTTTTGGGTTTACTGACGCCAATGGCGTCGGTGGCGCCAGAATGGCGTCGGTGACGCCACCCCCTGAACAAAGTTGATTTTCATGTGTAACTTTTCGAGACCTTTTCGTTGATAGGTCGTGGGTCCCGTAACTCTTTTCCTAGCTCAAGTTATGCCCGTTTTAAGATACCGTTGTCGTGTAACTTCGGTTTATCATATCTTTACTTCTTGAGCTCCGATTCTCGTCCCGTTTCTTCCAATTTCTTCGTATTCTTCACGTTTAACCTACAACCATAAAATAATCCCAAAAGTAACTCTATTTCTCATAAATTTACATGTAAACCATGAAAATAAAGCCGTTAAACATTGAACTTTCACCACCCGATCACTCCACTTTGGAAAGTCATGGAGTGCCTCCTCCTAAACCACTTGATCTAGGACTCATTGGCACTTAAAAACATATCTAACTCAAACAAACATGCATTCTTCACTTATTAATTAACTCATTTAATGTATATTATGATTTACTTTATTCAAATAAGTTGTTTGAATTACACTTAAATATCTAACAAAACTTTGATCATAAAAGCCCTCTAATGTGTTTGCTATCTGTTTGATGATCTCATAGAACCCATTTGGTTGTCTAAGTATGATCCCCTCTTTACACTCATTATATCTTCTATGCGTGATTGTATAGAGATATATTGAAAATTTATGCGTTTACAGAACGTGTTTAGTTTTTTAAACAAAGACAATTGGTAGGTTGTGCCACCCGTTCATTCAAACGTGCAGATATTCATATATGTTTTTCTATTTGTATAGATCAAGAAAGGGATTAATAAATTTATGTTAGAACGTAGGCAACGTCAAAACATAGATCATCTCAAAGCATATATAAAAATATGCACGTAAACATTATATATTTGTCCCGACTCACACCGACAGGTAAACCCAAAACTTTAGAAATCTAAGGGGGTTAAAGTCACATTTTATAAAGTTTTTAAAACGTGTTAAGATGTCAAGGTGTCAAAATTGATCGGTTAGAACATTTAAAAAACATCAATAAACAAATTATGTATATATGATTGATATTTAAAATTGCTATTATTTTATTATTATTATTATTATTATTATTATTGTAGAATCATATATGAATTAATATTATAATTTTCGTATTTCTTTACATTAAGATGTATTGCTGGGCAATTCTTATTTGGTATTTTCCACTTTGTAATCGGTTTATTATATCCCTAAACCGATTGCGATTAAAAGCTCAACTACCAAATGAGAACTTATCCAATAATACACCAATACATATATCTTGAACTGAGCGTCGGTTTTCCACCGGAAACTATTTATAGATTACAAATGCTTATACTATATTGGATATTCCAAGCACCATCTATTTTGTAATGAAACCAATGTTTTTGCGACCGGATCGGACCGGCCGGTCCGACCGGGGATCGGCCCCCTAGCCGGTCCGGTTCGCTATGATTCGGTTTTAGGTGGTAGAACCGGCCGGCTCGTCCCGAACCGGTGGTCGGACCGGTTCGGACTGGTTTTTGGGATTTTTTTTAATTTTAATGGGTAAAAGCGGGGTGTTGAACCATAAATTAGTATGTTGGATATACAAATATAGTTAAATGTTATATATAACTATAAAATATATATAAATAAATTACTTATATTTAATTACATATATAAATATAGTTAAATCCAATCTAACCGGTCCGACCAACAAACCAGTAAGACGTCCGGTTCGACGTCCGATCCGGTTCTAAAAACATTAAATGAAACTAAAGAGGAGTAAGAAGATTGGTAGAAATTTGGCATATAATCAGACATTCCATTGAAGATAACCTTTACCTTTTTACAATCCACCAACTAACCACATTCTAGAGAAGTATATACTAAAGCTTTATTCTTCAACTAGGTTATTTCCCGTGTAATACACGGATTAAGTAAATAAAATATTAAATAATTATTAATAAAAATTTATGCATTATAAAATAATACTTGAAGATAAAATATGATTATAATTACGTGTAAATAAATATTTTAAGTAAATAAACAATAATGTATTTTTCTTAAACTTTTGTTTTATAAAAGATTGTGATTTTAAATATATTTTTGTAAGAAAAATTATTTTAAAAAAATTCTTTGTATTCTGTATTTTAGAAAATTATTATTTTCAAAAAGTGTGTTTTTAATAAAAATAATTTTTTAATTTATTAAATTATACAATTTTTAATTTGAAATTATATGAGTAATATTATTAGTATTCAGTATTATTATTAATAATATAGAGAAATAAGAAAGTAAATATAATTTGATTTACAATTATTTCATGCTTATTTTAGTTTTTTTATAGATAGATAGATAGGCTAAAAACTCATTAAATAAACGGATAAATTTTAATGTAAAATATATATGTAAAATAAATATAAATAGTTACAGTATAATATTTTAATATAAAATATAATTAAAATTATATGTACGTAATAGTTCAAGAATAAATAAAACAATTATACCATTTCTTAAGTCTCTTATGTATATAGTTTTATTTTTAAACATTCGTTTTAAGATTTTTTATAAAAAAATATATTTTTATAAAAATCTTGTTTTTTAAAAAGTCTTGTTTGTAATTATTCTAGTTGTTTTTATAAGACAGTTTTAAAATATTTTACTTGTTTATAATATTTAAAATATTTTGTTTAAAAAATGTTTAGTGTTTTAGAAAATTTTATATTATATAAAACTTTAGTTTTTTGTTATTTTGATTTTAATTAAAAGATGTGATTCCTAATTTCCTCATAAAATTTATTTTTATTAACGATAGTTAAGAGAGAAAAACATAGCAATCAAATAAAATTTATTTTTAATAAGAGAGAGAAATTTATATGAGTATTTAATTTACTATAATACTTTTTTGGAGGAAAAATTATGTGTTGATGTCTAAAAAAGAACAAGTGGCAAAAACATGGATTAAAAGAACGACAAGTGGTAAAAGAAATTGTTTTATTAGATGTTATAGATATATATATATACTAAGGATTTATTCTTCAATATACTGATGCTTTTGTTTTCTATTATCAGTTGTATCATCTGTATAATACTTCATGTATGGACATACTGCAGAACTAAAATCTACCTCATGCACAGACATATATCATTGATCTAAAATCTACGACTTGAAAAGGCAAATGCCAACACATTTGCAATTTATTTCCCATGAAACAAAAAAAAAACCTAATTTCTCGTCATTGTTGCAACAAAATAGCACCACAACTTATTTTTTTGGAAAACTGTTGGAAATTTATGGCACAACTTCGCATGTATATTTAAATTGATTAAACTAAATTCTTTCATGGATAATGAAATTGTACAAACTATGAATATTTGAAGCACCTTCCATTTTGCAATAAGAAAAGGAGGATAAAGATTGACAAAAGTATGGCATATACTCTATATTACATAAGTTGCTACCAAAGGGCATTTGGCCAATTGTATTATGTAATAGGCAACATCGTATGCGACTTGATAAAGAGACTAACAACCGAGCCGACTTGTTTCCAGGCTAAATCCACGTCGAATCGTAAAGTAACTCGAATTTATACCGTGAAACAAAAATGTATTATACTTGAACCATCTCTTTTCCAAACAAAATATGTCGAAACGTAGATCAAGTCAAAAACATACATATAAAAAGCACATAGATTACATTCGTCTCGACTCGTTTACGAACAAATTTACATTGAAACATAGAGTAACTCGGATTTATACCCTAGACCGAAAACGTTTTATATTTGACGCAACTTGTTTCTTAACAAAACTTACGTAATAAAGCGGGCAAATGTCAAAATATAAATCATCTGAAAGCGTACATAAAAATATGCAAACAAACATTTTATATTTGATCCGACTCTTATCTAAAATACAAATGTAAGAAATTAGTTTTTTTAAGTAAAAATTGTACCGGGGAAAAACTGAAACTTTAGAAACTTAAAGGGGTCAAAGTTGACCAATTAGATTTGAATAAACAAATATAATTCAAAAAATAAATATTATTATTATTATTTAAGTGTTATTATTTTTCAAACCGGAACTTTAGGTTAACGCACGTCAAACTAACAGTCAACAATGGTCAGCAAACGGTATTTTGAATCTGTAATTGCCATTTACAGATTCAATTCTGGGTGGTTGGATTCCGTAAATGCAATGTACGGAATACCCATTATTCAAAAAACTTTTCAAAAGAACCCACAAACCATCATGTTTTCCCAAATACACTCATTTTAACAAAAAGAGTAAATTACATGGATGGTCCCTGTGGTTATATTGAAATTTTGAATTTGGTCCTTAAAGTTTAAAATCTTTGAATATAGTTCCTAACATTTCTTTCTCTTTTATATATGTTCCTTATGTCTGTTAGTCAACCGTTAGTGATGTTAAATATTATAAAAATTAGCATTTTACTCGCATTAACCATCTATTTAATGTACATTTTAAACTATAGTGTTATTTTATTTAAGAAAATTTTATATTTTTGTTTTTTATATATTTTTATTTTTATATTATTTTTATAATTTCATTTTGAAGATTATTATTTAACAAATCACGTTTAAATACACATATAAAAAAACTTTTTGAAAACATGTTTCTTAAAATGTTCGGTTTTTAAACCGTTCATTTTTATACGTCATTCTAAAACTTTTTGATTTTTTAAATTGGTTGGTTTTCTAAAGTTTTTTTTAAATCATTCATCTTTTAAAACATTGTTTTTTAAAAAAATATTAGTTTTTTAAACATTTTTTAAAAATAGTTTAGTTTTAAACGTCTTTATAAAAGAAGACATTTTTATAAAGGTTTAAAAAAACTGCATATTGGTTTTAAAAAAATTATAAACCAAACATTAAAAAGAAGACATTTTTTGAATTATTTTTTATTTATGTATTTAATAACAAAACATATTTATAATAAAAATTATAATAAAATAAAATTACATTGATAATCTCTACAGGTTAAATAATTATTTTGACAATTTAACACCACTAACTGAACTAACAGAGTAGGGACCATTGATGAAAGATAACTATAACATTAGGGACTATATTCGTAATTTTAAAACTTTAAGGACCAAATCCAAAATTATAACCAAATTACAGGGACCATCCGTGTAATTTACTCTAACAAAAAAATCTTCAATCGGAGGTCGATAGTTGAAATCGTGCGGTAGATCGAGTTAAAGTAGATTAGGAACCATTAAAGAACATAAGTTCCTCATTTACGACGTCATTGTTGTCATTTTCTGAATGTGTGCATATGTGATATGCTAGACGAGTGGTAGCTTCCGATGAGAGAATAAAAACATGGACCACGTTACATAAACTAGAAAGTGGAAACTTCGTAGCTAGCTACAAGTATGATTTTGTTCTTTTTGTTCATTAAAGAGAAAGACTTTGGTAGCATATGCTTGAACCATAGGATATCCAGCTTCACTGTGTGAATTTCGCTAAACAAAGTCATAAAGAATGTACCATCATATTCGATATGCTTATGGGTGCGATTGGTATTACTTTTCTTGAGTTAATTCACATGTGTTTTAACCTTAAGTAGATATATAAGTGCCACTTATATATTCCTCTCAAGAAATAATCCAGGTGTCAGTTATATTAAAGTAAACTAAACGTTAATTATATAGTTTACATTTTGGGAGATTTGACTACTACTATGAAAAGAAATAGTCATAAGTGTTCAAGTATATGAGGATTAACTACTTCGAGCTTGTGAATAAATGGTTATGTCCATTTTTTTGGACAACAACACCGAGAATTTTTTTTATGATAAAATCATCATAACCCGCACCCTATTAGCCTATAACCCACAACATTTTGATGGTACTTGGGTACTCCACTTATCACCAAGATATCCACTTAGCGAAAAATTAATGGCTATCAAATAACTAGATTGAATAGAAAGAATGATGTACCATGTATGTCTGTAATTATTTTAGCATACTTGTTAGTTTGCAATTGCATGCAACATATATAATTGGTTTTGTGTCACTTTAGGCAGGTATTAATGTTGGGTTAGAATCATTTAATAACTTATAAATAGTTTAAAAACCGCAAAAATTAAGATTAATAGTACACATATTTTTAAATTATATATATATATATATATATATATATATATATATATATATGCATATATACTAAAAACCATTACAATAATGTAAAATTTATCAAAGTAATGTTTTTGCATGTTTTTAATTTTTTATTTGTTTAGCTACATATTTATAGATATTAACCTATATATGACTTATAGGTTGTTTTGACAATCTATAAACAAGTAAGTACTGAATTAGTAAGATAATTGATTGGATAAACAATCTATAAATGTTGAACCAGTGTAGATTAGAATTCTATTCAATATGTGAATATTGGTAAGATATCTGATTGGGTAAGAGAATAGAGCTTCAAGTATAATATTAAACGAGAATATGATTATTAAATGGAAATAAACTAGATTTAATACAACATTAAGTATTATATTAGGTCAAAATAATAGTACGATCATTCTATCAACTTCGTTAGTTACTACGTTATATTAGCTTAAAACGATCAAAAACAACTGCAAGATTAAGGAGGCCATAACTGGTTATTATTGATCAATGAGATTTGAGATAACGCTCGACCCCAAACCCCATATGAATCTTTTATCAATGTCACAAATTATTTTTCAGTGAAATACGAAAACACAGAAGACACCACCTCTTAGCAAACTATTAATATCATTATCATTGATAATAACATGAAACTTCTATTGGAGTGTTGAAACCAAGATGGACATATGTAAAATAAAAAACCAAATTACATTCTTCCCCAACTTCATGTACGGATAAAATGATAAAGGGGTGGTAATATAATAAATTATATAGAATCAATGGATTTGTGGTAAAATCTTTGTTTGATGTATTTTAGTATAATGTATTAGTATAACTTTTACCTGATATAGTGATCAAATGGTATAATTTATTGTTAGCACAGGGGCTGGCTTACCTACAAGAGGTCTAGGCCTCGATTACCGACCTTTCAATGACTTCAATTAGACATAAAAACTTTCTAATATTAGTCACGATGATCTTTCTAACAAGACCAATTATTCTATCCTTCAATTATTTTTGAATTACATATTTGATTTTATGTATTAATAATGTTTAACTTTTCTACATTAATTTTTAATTTGTTTATCATTCTAGTAAATGGTTATTACTTTTATCTTTTACTTATTTTTTGGTTGATTTTATTGATATTTATCTGATCTGCAATACTTACACGTTAAATACTCAAATGTGTTATAACTTCAATAGTTAAATATAAATTTTTATTGATTAACAATTGTTTTTTATGAAATATGTAAGTATATTATATATAATACTAATTATCAAGTGGTTTGTGTATTATGAGTTGTACTTTAGCTTTAATAAGTTGTATCCATTTTTGTTTCTTTTAAGTTTTTTTTACTTTTAATCTCAATACTTTTATATTTTTTACAACTAAACCCCTATAATTCTTCAATTTCAACTTTGGTTGCATATAAATTTCATCTTTTACAAATTTTTCGTTTTACGTTTCGGTTTTAATTTTACAATTTAACACGCCGTAACGTGCGCGTGTGGTTCAACGTTTTTACGTTTATTTTTTCCCGTTCAACGGCTCCACGGTTCTTAGATCAACTTAGTTGGTTTTAATATTTTACGATCACGTGTGGGGTTCAACGTTTTTACCTCTATTTTCCATTCGGTTTTATTTTTCCTGTTTTTATTTATTTTTAATAAATGTTTTTTCGGTATTGGTGGTTACTAATAATAGTATGAAACTGATGCTACTTGACATGATTTTACAGCCTCCGCTGCAATATGGTAGGGCTTAAATCTACTTTTTCAACTTATCGAACTTTTAGTTCTTAATATCTTCTAGTTATAAACTCATCAATATTAAATTCCATACATTCTCCTCTTATTATCTTAAATAAAAACGTTTTTTATCATATCATATTTTTCTCGATATCTACATTAGTTGTATGTTGTTTTCAATATAAAACACGAAATTTAATGAAATATCAGTTACATAACATTATTAAATTCATGTTGGCTTTCAAATTCATAGTGATTTGAAAAAAACAAAAAAGTTTTGAATTCCACTAATATTTATTGCTCTATTTTTACTAAAAACGTAAATAGTTTGTAGGTTATTGCATTAAAATTTCTTACATTCGATAAACGTATAAATAGTTTAAAGAAATATATGTGTGTGTGTTTTTCATATCCATGATGTTGTTCTTGAGGTAGGTTTCACCTTCATGTTCACGAGCTCGATTGTCCTAGTTGTAGAGTAATTGAATCATGGGAAATTGTGAATCCAATAGTGAGTTTTTCATCAAATCCCTTAGGATGAAACTCAATACAATCCCCCATGTTTAAGCTATAATATTTGACAACTTGATAAAAAGGTTGGAAAACGTATGACCCTAATTCTTGAGTAAAGTATAGAGTGAAAGAGTTTCCATCTTGATCATTTTCCAAAACAACTTCAAGTTCTTTATTTCCATCCCTAACATCCGTTTGCAATGCACTATTACCAATAAGTGGCATTATATTCTTCTCAACACTCTTCTTTGGCAAAATGATTCTACTGCTATATTGGCTTGTGTCCCATTCAGTGAGCTTCTTGCGTAACCTATCGTCAGAAAACATTGTCTATAACTTAGAAATATACTTTTTATGAAAGAATATTTAAATGAATATTGGATTATTTATAGCTTAACGTAAGTAGAATTTGGCATGCAATATATATTTCCTATTAATTTCTATGAGTAGTCAAATATGAAGCGAATATTGCATTTTATTATCAATTATTGTAACACTAATTAATGATAAATATTGTAAATAAACTTTTAGTACTAAAAGAAAATTTAGGTTAATGGTTTAATAGACCGTTTTCATATGGTGAGGTTTAAACCGTAATATAGGTAGATTACACTACACTACAAGAAATGTCTCCATTAGCGGCGACACATTTAGCGGCGACTAGAACCAATAGCAACGACTGTCGCCGCTATTGATCAACGATCCGTCTGGGGTTTCTAAACTTAGATCTGGCCGTTGAACGTGCGACAGATCTGACGGTTGAGGTTTAATTGTACACCAGAGTATTAGCGGCGACACCTTTAGCGGCAACATGTCGCGTCTAAAGGGTGCAGACCCAATAAATCAGGATTACCCTCCTTTTTCCCCTCTTTCCCTCCACACCACACCTCCATTCACGCGACCAAGCTGCTGAAACCTCCGGCGACCACCATTTCACGACTACCGGTCCGCGACCACCACTCCTCAACCTCCGGTCATCATCTTCCTCAACCTCCGCTCATCATCTTCCTCAACCTCCGGTTACAACCCTCAAAGTCGGACCCACCACCACCTCCGGTTACCTCAAAGTCGGACCACCACCCTCTTAACGTCATCCATTTAAATCTGGTCACCACCGTCGCCGCTGTTGCCGTGGATCTCGACCACCGTCGCCGCTAAAACCTTTCGTTTTGATTTTTTCTTACAAGGTAATTTTTTTTGGTTTAAACACAAATTTAAGGTTGTTTATGTTTATGTATGGTTAAAACATGTTTAGATTTCCTGACTAATGGTTTAATATATTTTAATTTAATTTCTTCTTTTCTTTATCCTGCTTTATTTAATTTATTTGAATTTTGATCTTTCATATTAGATCATATATATATTCGTCAGGGCCGGTCCCGAGAATTTTAATGCCCTGAACGAGCCAGAAAAAAAGGCCCATGGGCCCTAACGACTTAAATTATATAAACTTTTTTTTGAATGAAAAGTAATGTTTTTACAATAAACATAGCAATATCATAGTATTACAATGACATACCGTAATAGTTAACCAATAACTCGTAAATCTCTCCTATCATTTTTATAGCAAATTGGTTTATAACATATTCGTAGTTTATAGTCTCTAATATTTTGTTTTCGGTAGCTATTATCACCAATCCGCTAAGTCTTTTTTGGGACACCGTGGATCGTAGGTAAGATTTCAAGTTTGAATAGAACAAAATTTGTGGTATAAATTAGTTTGTGAACTTTAATTACAATCAAAATTTAAATATTTTAGTGGGCTATTAATTGAGTAATTTGGTTAAAAAAATGGGCTCAAAAAATTTGGTTTAAAACATAATTGGGTTAAGATTTTAGTTGTATTATACCTAATAATTATTTTTTTTATAATTATATAGATAAAAAAATTGAAAAATTTTGTGCCCCCTGAGCGAGTGGGCCCTGGACGGGGGTCCATTCCGCCCCTCCTCAGGGCCGGCAGTGATATTCGTGTAGTTTAAGTGTATTCCTTTGTTTAACAATTTTTTATATCTATACTAGGTTACAATCTTATGTCATACACTTATTAAATAAATCTATTGTTATGTAATAAACAACAAAAGAAAAGTAATGTTTAAACATTGTGTATTATACGGATTGATAAACTCGTGTACTACACATATTTGAAAATTTGAAGTTAACCTATTTAAAAACTTTTAGAAATCCATCATAAAAAATATTTATTATCATTATTCTTCCTTTTTTTTTCTTAATATATTCACAAACATAATTTTGCATTTGATTATATCTGAATAATTAAATAGAAACTTTTAGGTAAAATAAAGAAATAAATAAATAATAATTTATTTTATATTAAATTCATTTAGTTAATTCTATAATTATTTGGGTAACCAGCGGTTAGGGTTTGGTTATCAGATTAAAACTCTTAATTAAAATTCATTTAATTATGGATAGTTATTAATTAATAGTTATTAAAGCATTTATATTTAAATTTATAATAAATACATAAAAATATTATTTTTTATATTCTTTTTATTTAAGAGAGAGATAGGAGCAAGAAAATCAATTATTGGATGACCTAGAATGATAATAAGTGTTCTAATTTATTTTTATTAATTAATATAAAGATATTGTTTTTATACACACATCCAACGTATTGCAATACACTTATTTCAAGTATTTTCCTGTTGAAGTGGACGTTGCATGACTTTCAAGAGAAATAGGATTAGAGTTTTATCAGTTGTTGGATTAAATGAGTCATACAGTAGTGTGACAATTGGTTTGATTTGGTTTTGTTGTTGGTCACTTTGTATACACACTAGTAGAGAATTTAGTTTTTAGGCGGTGAAAATGAATTTTTTGGGCAATCGCCACCAAAAATATTTTGGTCACTTTGTATACATAATGATATTTTGGTTATGAAAACCACCCAAAAAGCTAATTGAACCGCCCAAATAAAAGGCAAATTAACAAAGACATCATAACCAAATATTCATTACCGGGTTGTTACGAACCCTGAATTAACAAAAACATCATTATGTATTATTGTTTCATGCATAACCATGGTGGAAGATTGTAGATACAAAGAAGAACCGGCCATGTACTGTGCTGACTACTTGTGTTTCCAAAAGGATTGATTCCATCAAACCTAAGTCCAAACTTTATGTTTCTAACATCATCCTAATTCAGAAAATTTTCTACTAATATATCTTCACTGAAGTGAAT
Organism: Flaveria ramosissima; assembly: GCA_025215565.1. Lineage (NCBI taxonomy): Eukaryota > Viridiplantae > Streptophyta > Magnoliopsida > Asterales > Asteraceae > Flaveria > Flaveria ramosissima. The sequence continues at coordinate 44,560,938 of CM046032.1, read as the reverse complement.
CTGCCATATGTCTTAATTTTCCATCATTTATACGCTAATCTGAATGCCATCGTAATAATTTTGTTTCTTTCTCGTTTGAGAATAATCATTTTAGTCTTGGTATAATGGGGAAATACCACAATAATTTAGCCGGTGGTCCAGTTTTCGTCACATCGTCATTATATTTAACACCTTTATTTTTATTATTATATCTTGATTCACCACATGTAACACATTTATGACTTTTTTCAAACCCATTTCTATACAAGATACAGTCATTCGGATATGCATGTATTCTTTCAACTTTCAATCCCATCGGGCCATCAATTTCTTTGCTTGATATGTAAGTACGTGTTACAAAGTATACAATTAAGAGTTACGTATATGTAGGGTTATGTATATATGTAAGTGTGTGTTACCAAGTGTACAACTAAAAGTTACGTACATATAACTCATACAAGTTACGTATACGTAAGTCGTTTCGCGATCATCGTCGTTCCTTGGAGTTTAAATTAAGGAATATATAATGACCTCAAAAAATAAGATTGAAGTTTACTCAAATATACTTTAAACAATTAAACTGTTAAATCAATTATAAATTATGTGATTGGGTAGTGGTGGTTTTTACGGTTTTCAATTATAATCATGGTTTTTATTTGTCACTCCCTTATATATATATATATATATATATATATATATATATATATATATATATATATATATATATATATATATATATATATATATATATATATATATATATATATATATATTAAGGAATATATAATGACCTCAAAAAATAAGATTGAAGTTTACTCAAATATATTTTAAACAATTAAACTATTAAATCAATTATAAATTATGTGATTGGGTAGTGGTGTTTTTTACTGTTTTCAATTATAATCATGGTTTTTATTTGTCACTCCCAATCATGATTATAATTGAAAACAGTAAAAACCACCACTACCCAATCATATAATTTATAATTGATTTAATAGTTTAATTGTTTAAAATATATTTGAGTAAACTTTAATCTTATTTTTTAGGTCATTATATATTCCTTAATTTAATGTATATATATATATATATATATATATATATATATATATATATATATATATATATATATATATATATATATATATATATAAAGGGAGTGACAAATAAAAACCATGATTATAATTGAAAATGGTAAAAACCACCACTACCCAATCACATAATTTATAATTGATTTAATAGTTTAATTGTTTAAAATATATTTGAGTAAAATTCAATCTTATTTTTTGAGGTCATTATATATTCCTTAATTTAAACTCCAAGGAACGACGATGATCGCGAAACAACTTACGTATACGTAACTTGTATGAGTTATATGTACGTAACTTTTAGTTGTACACTTGGTAACACACACTTACATATACACATAACCCTACATATATGTAACTCTTGATTGTATACTTTGTAACACGTACTTACATATATGTAACCCCTGGTTTTTATGGTTTTCATTTATAATATGGTTTTCAAGAGATCCCTGTTTTAACACTTGCAAACCATCCATCTATCAGCAGCCAAGGCTACTACTACTTGTTGCTATCTTCTCAAATTTAATACAAATAATTGATTTTAATAATTTTGTCACTTTGTAGTTTGTTAAAAACCATTACATTACCAATAGCATGACTTGATTTGTTCAACTACTTTGAAAATTATTATTTTGATGGACACTCCTAAGTCACGTGGTTATATCATTCGTTAAATACTAACTATTGTTTTTATAAAATTAAAGAGTAGTACCTGTACAAGCATAAAAGGAAGTGGGTGCACACATCTTACACATAGGTACAACCAAGACGAGATTTATTAAAAATTTTGGAAACGTTTCAAGTAAACATAAGCCTATCTATACGTATTATGTATATATGTAGAGAAAATATAAAAATGTTAAACCTATCTAAAAGGTGTTAGAACCTATGGTCACCATTCATGTTGGTGGCCCGGTGAAAGAGGTAAAACCCCGTAAATCACCTAAATTTAAAAGTCTTGTGTTCAAGTCCTATAAAAAGCATTAAAGAAACGCCGTTCCGAAAAAAAATGTGTTAGTAAGGCTTGAAACGTACGTAGCAAATTTTGAATCTGTGTGCCTGCACTTTCTATGATGATGCACCCCTTCTTGCATGCTTGTGCAAAGACGTGCATCACTATAAGCTGGCATTCTATACGGTCATGCATCCGATCATTCATGCATGTGCAATACAAATATTACAACATTCAATCGCATCCCTACGCTCGTCACATTATGCATGATTAAACACAAGATCAATTAATTGACAAATTGTTTCTTTAAAATACATGCTTTTTTCTATAGCTACCTCTTGGTTCATAACATGTAAATTTTTCTCATATGTGTATGTGTATACACACACACATACACACACAAAAAGACTTGATAAATTCTCAAAGTGTATAGTCATTTGATTAAAAAGATTTCTTTCAAAAACCATAACTCGCTCATGAAACATTTCTTTATATTAAGGTGAATTGCTGGGCAAATCTCCTTTGGCAACTCCACTCTATTATCGCTATATGATTCGCCTAAACCAAAGGCGATTAAGTTAGCTGCCAAAGGAGAACTTACCCAGTAATGCACCAATACATCATGAACCTACTTGACCGTCGTTGTTCCACTCGAAACTATTTATAGATTACAACTGCTTATGCTAAATTGGATATTCCAAGCACCATCCATTTTGTAATGAAAAGAAAAAGCGTATGAAGATTGGTAAAACTTTAGCATATCACCAAACAAATTCCAATCGATACCCATAGAAGGTATCTTTATACAGGTGCTATTATTCTTTAATGCCAGTAGCACAAGGAAACTTAATCAAAAACAGGTGCTATTATCCTAACTATAACAAATTCCAATCGATACCCATAAAAGTTACTACAATAAACTTTAACAAATATCCACAGTTAATCACTTTTTTTGGTTGTTTTGAAAACAATTGGTAGCAGCTATATGCAGCATATGCTGCAGTGAGTACTAGCATATCCATATGGGTCAAATTATACCTTGGAGATCATAACACTTTTATGAAGTTAACAATTACAAGAATTCAAGGTTGTAATTGGTGGATAAAACTCACAAATATATTTTCTCTCAAGAAAAAAGTTAATCTTCAAATAAGAGAGAAATGAAAGTACATCACTTTAAACTTAGGGAGATTTACAGTGAAAAGAAGATAAATACTTATACTTAATACAAATTAATTACGTAATACGAAGTAATAGTTGGGGTCGTTCTTCTACAAAACAAATTAAAGCGCAGTTGCTGGTTGATACGAACATGACCTGTTTAACTTGAAATTCTTTCTTCTTATTATAATAATAAAATTAGTAACTACAAATTACAAATATACAGGAAAAAAGTACAATTAGAAATTATGTTGAAACTTGATAATCACATACTCATCACTCTTTAACTATTAAGTTTCTGAGTTAAAATACTTGAACAGTTTAAGTTTAAGTTATGAAAAATGTATGTTTTTTAACCCATTGATTAACAAAATAAACGGGTCAACCAACAACCTACAATGCTGATCTGAGCCCGACCTAGCTAACTGTGTTCACGCTTATATTGATACTAACCATTGAAAAATTAATAAGGGATTTATATAATCATTTAAAGAGATCAAAAATATTTTAGGTTTTCTATTTACTATGAATAAAGTAAAAACTGTTAAATGAATATTGTTTTACAGTCTTATGTGATAGTAGTCTTGATACCAATGATCTAGATTTATTTCAAGAAATAAAACTTTATGAGAGATTCTATGTGCAAAATGTTCAGATTTACTGATATACTAATTTATGTTAAAGATATAGTTCTACTAAGTTATATCAATAATATAACCACAGAAACAAAATCTTTTACCTTTTGCTTCACTAGCAACCTCTGCAAGAACAAAAGCCATCCTTAAAATGATGAAATCTGTTAGAATCTCTCAACACAATCTGCCTTCCAACATTCTTGGAAATAAACTTCGCCATCGCATGACAATCACCGCACACTTTAACATTCTTGGTCACCCGTATAGTCCGGCCAGGTGGCAACTTCAGTAACCCAAAACCTATAGCTAACATCTCACTATGCCCACAAACAGCAGCTTCTTTCTCCATGACATCTTTATCAGCCAACGCGTATTTTACTTTACGCGAAAACCCATCCTTCTTCATATCCATCCTTAAATTTTCCAACAAAGATTCAACCTTTTTCGCCTCTGGATTATCTTTACTTCCTGCAACAAATATGTTAACTTTACCCTTAATCTCGATCCAACTACACCCTGTGTTATTTCTAATTCCACCACTCAATGTCTTTACTTCTTCCCATTTCTCTGCTTCTGAGTATATATCAGCCAAAAGTACATAATACGCCATGTTTTCGGGTTCTAGTTCAAATATTCTTTCTGCAACAATTTCAGCTAGCTTCACATCATGGTGGAACCTACAACCACAAAGTAGCGCGCCCCAAATAGTGACATCAGGTTTTATGGTCATCTTTTTAATAAACTTATACGCTTCTGATAGTTTTCCGCCTCTACAAAGAAGATCTACCATACAACTATAATGTTCCAACTTAGGTTCAATCTTGCAGTCCTTTACCATTATGTTGTAGAATCTCCAACCTTCTTGGACCAACCCCGCATGACTACATGCATACAGTATAGAAGTAAATGAAGCTTCATTAGGTTTGATACCTGTTTCAACCATCTTTTTAAAGGTCGATACAGCTTCATGCCCGAATCCATGCATGCAATATCCAGCAATCATGACCGTCCATGTGACTAGATCCTTTGCAATCGTCTGATCAAACAGCGATTTTGCTAGAAACAACCGCTCACATTTAACATACATGTCAATAAGTGTGTTGACCAGGTATGGATCTGAAGTCAACCCTTTTCTCAAAACATGCCCGTGAATCTCCCGGCCTTTGTTTAAAGCTGCCAGGCTGGCACAGGCGGGAAGTACACACGTCATTGTTACATTATCTGGTGTGATCTCGCACTGCATTTTTGTAAATAGATCTAGTGCTTCGTATGGAAGACAGTTCTTTGAGTAACCTCCAATCATGGTATTCCACGAGACAATATCTTTAAAAGGCATCTCTGAGAAAACCGAATATGAATCTTCCATGCTCCCGCATTTAGCATACATGTCCATAAGAGCATTACAAACCGCTAAAGATTGCATCTGGTTTTCTTTAATGTAATTATGCACTTCCTTCCCTTTTTCTAACGACCCGTTTGAAGCACAAGCGTGCAGGATGCTCGTGACAGTAAACGTATCTGGTTTAACACCCTCTTTCTTCATTTCAAGAAACAAATGAATCGCCTCATCGGATCTACCTACTCTCGCATAACCAGCAATCATTGATGTCCATGAAACAACACTTCTCTCATTCATGTTCTTGAACACTTGTAGTGCAGAATCCATATCACCACATTTTGAATACATATCAAGTAACGTGTTATTAAACTTCATTTTCTTGTCGAATCCACCTTTCACTGCATAAGCATGAACCATTCGGCCCACAGCAACGACACCAAGATTCACACAGGCTGCAACAACAATAACCATTGTACTCAAATCAACACTTACATTAGAACCAATCATCTCTATAAAAACCTCAAACCCCTTCTCAGCAAGACCATTAGCCGCGTATCCACTAATCATAGTATTCAAAGTGATCACATCTCGGTCAGGCATATTAACAAACACCTTGTGTGCATTATCAACACTTCCACATTTGAAGTAGAAACTAATCATGGAATTCACAACAGTGTTATCGAATCGAAACCCCGATTTCATAACACACCCATGAACCATCTCCCCTAAATTCTCATCCCCGATCGCCGCGAGGCACTTGAACATACAAGAAAAAGTATATGAATCAGGTTGAACACCTGTATCCTGCATAATCTTGAACAAACATACACTCTCTTCATAATCACCAATCTTTGCATATGCATTCATCATAAAGTTCCAAAGAAACACATTATCTTTCACAATGTTGTCAAAAATCCTCCTTCCTTCTGTCAAATCCCCACAGCTCACATACATAAACACTAGCTTTGAACCCACAACAGAATCAATTTCAACGCCCCTTAAAAGCATCAAGTTATGAACTTTCTTGCCGTGATGCAGAGCCTTTGAATCGGCACAAAGCTGGAGTATGTTACAGTAAGTTTTTGAATCAAGAATGGTGTCTTCTGAATTACAAACCAAATCCATGGTCTTTTGAAGATTACCCAATTCACAGAATCTGAGAATTTCAGCATTGTAGTCTGTAATTTGATTATTATTTGGGGAAATTAGTGATAAAGTAGCGGGAATTCTTGTACGAGAAGTGGTGTTAGAGCTTGAAGATGGAAGTTGTGAAGATCTTGAAGGCAAATTGAGTTGAATTTTGACATTTTTATGGCGAAAGAGATGATTTTGACTTTCGATTTGATGATTCGAGGAGACCCTTAAGATGATTGTTGTGGTTTTGGTCATCAACAGCATTTTGGATCAATTCAGGATGAAGTTGCAGCGAGTGTTCAATAACTTGAGCTAGTGACCCTGAAGTTTGATTAAGATACACTATTTTTCATGTTATATCGATAAAATTGTTATCATATGATTTCAAGAGTTCATGTTTAGAAAACATCTTTTTATTGAAATGTGGAAAAAGATTATGTATATTTGGCAAAAAATTGGCCCGACACCATTTCGGGTCTCGTGTGTGCGGTAGCTTTATAGTATCCGGTTTGCTCTTGTCTAATTATTATAGTTAAGGGCATGTAACATGGATGACATGAAATTTTGTATCTGAATAATTAGTTGAAAATGCCACAATATAATGACATGTATATGTATCATGTTGGGTGGTTATGATGTTTTTCTATAGTTAGAAGAGGAAATGTGAAAAATCTTACAGAAAGTTTCACCGACAAGAACGACGTTTTGTGGAAGTTGATAGCCAAATAGGAGAGTAAGTGGTTGTTTGTTATGGGCTGACCCGCCTGACCGGCTGACTCGGACAGCGGGTCAGCCCGTTTGATTTCGGGAAAGTGCTTAGTTGACCGGGTCTCATTGCTAACCCAGATCTAAAAAAGAAATATGCTGATCAGCCTTCACAACCTCCACAACCTGACCAGCCTTCACCTCCACAACCCTCAACCCTCGTCCGCCCCCCACATCGTTGTCGTCCAGATGCTTTTCCGCTGCAACATCCTCGCTCTAGTCGGTGGCGGACCCGAGGTGAATCGATTTGGTGGTGTGATTTGGTTTGGTGAATCGATTTGGTGGTGGTTCGGTGGATTGCGGTGGTGGTTCGGTGGATTGCGGTGGTGGTGGTGTGAATCGATTTGGTGGTATGGTGGTGGTCGGAATGTATACGGTGACAGTGGTGATGGTGGTGGTGTGGTGGTTCCGACTGGTGGTGTGACTCCGGTGGTGTGAATCGATTTGATTCTAATCAGATACTGAATCAAACAGTTAAGTTTCAGTCATTAGCATACTCAGTCAGAACTTTTTACTTGGTCAGCTTCTGACTCAGTCAGATCTTACTGAGTCAGTGTAATCAAACAACCCCTAAGGTTTGGATTTGATTTTTCATGTAATTGTTGAATTTTGTCAGATATGTGGATAGTGGATCTTCTTTTGAATTGATCTTATTAGTTTTATCATGACGTGTTTCATCAAAGCAGCTAAATCTTCACTATTATTGTAAATCTTTGAAGGTTTTGGAAGTGGATTACCCAAGATTGCTGCTAACAACAATCTTCCTCTAAACTCTTCTCGATCTTATCATTATCTTCTATTTCAGGTTTATCATCTTCTATTACAGGTTCATCATCTTCTGTTTGTCCAATTTAGGTTTGTTTCCATTCGATCTGATTTCTTACAAATACAGATATGGTTGAAGTGGATATGCTTACTTTTTAAAGAGAAAATTCTCAAAATATTCTTTTGACGTAAAACCTCCTCAAAGTGTCCCTTTAATATTTCATTTTATTGTTATGTTCCCACTAAATACAGGTGGAGACGACCTTAAATTCCGGTCATCCAAACTTATTTTCTAATGTTAAAACAATGTCACGTGTAAAAATACAAACGCACACCCATATTATAGGCTATAGTGTCGTCTGCCCATATTGTAATATCGCGTGCGCATGGAAAAAAAAGTCATACGAACTTAGAAAAGCTTTATCTTTTAGTTAATATAATAATTTAATTAATTCTACTCACATTTTAAATATAATGTTTTATAAAATTCTTAATATTTTATTACATGCTTATTTTTATCTACGTACCGATATAATTTTTGTTTAACATCAAGTCTGGTCAAATTTATATCAAACGTTTTGATATAAATTTGACCCAATTCAGTTTTGAATAGATTCTATGGCGGTTTGTAGATAAACATAAACACGATACAACGGTATATTTGAAATTTTATAAAAATGTTATATTTTGAAACTTACAAGAGCAAAATAAAATGTGAGTAGAATTAATTAAATTATATTATAATAATTAAACAAATAACTTATACAAATTGCATTCAAAGTTGACCAACTTTTATAGTGTGCGGATGCCCATATTATATGGCGAACGATCCTATAATATGCGTGGGTCGGGCGTGTATTTTTACTTTGTGGCCTCGTTACTTAAAAAATAAGTTCGGACGACATTATTTAATGTCTTCTCCGCTCATATTTAGTGGGGACATAACGGAGAAAAAAATTCCAAATGGACATTTTGAGAAATTTTAAATCAAAGAGATATTTATAAAATTTTCCTTTTTTCAATCTGGATTTTGTTAATTAAGGTTGACTTTGACCCATTTGAAGAGAATATATTTAACCGTCTCAATTTGATACACCACTTAACTACCCGGATGCCGCCTTTAAAACTCATGAAACATTGATAAAATGTAGATATTAAACATGACTTATGTTTATGCAACAAAACAAGAAGCGTCTCATAACCTTTAAAACATCGATGGACATTTCATTGTGACTATAACCGTTTTTTCCTAGTTTTCACCATGCTACAAGAGTTTTTTTTAAATAAAAAAGTTATGTAACAAAAATGAGAGATTCAATCAAGGATGAAAGTACTCTTTATAGGTTATTGCATTTAAATTTCTTACAATCAATAAAAGGTCTAATTAAATAGTTTAAAGAAATATAGACTTACAAATACATATAGATCTGTGTATGTGTGTTTCATATCCATGATGTTGTTCTTGACTCTTGAGGTAGGTGTCACCTTGATATTAACGAGCTTGATTGTAATTGTCGTAAAGTATGTGTCACCTTCAAGTTTTTTTATTTACTTAAATCGAAAACCCTAGATGGTGGTGGCCGGTCTGGTTGTGGCTCTGATGTGGTGGTTAGAGAGGATTTCATTTATTTGTCGGTTCATCGACAATATGCCATGCTTATGCTTTTTTGCTCAAATCGGAACCCTGGGTGGCGGTACTCTGGTTGTGGTTGTGATGTGGTGGTCATAGATATTTTCTTTGCGGGTTCGTCGATAAGAGTTCATTTGTTTTTACCTAAGTTCATTGTCACAGGGTAGAATTCTTTGTGTTACCATGTTTATGTTATAGAGAGAATAGAATATTATTTATCTATATAATAGCACAACCTTAGCTACAAGAAATTTTAGGATCTTTAATATTGGCCACCAATCTTTTTTATTTTATATACTTTAAAACCAACTTAAATAATGATACCCATCCATTATATTTTGTTTCTTTTAGTTTTTATTATCACCCTTATATAATATTTAATATTATATTTTTCAATAATTTTTGTTTTTATAATAACTTTCTTTCATAATCATTAGAAAAAAGAAATTCATGTTTGTCTTTAGTTTTTTTGGTCAATGTTTCCATAAAAAATTGTTAAAAACATAGTTGTATTCAAAATAAAGGGTTTTTCTTGTATCGTATTTACGATAGAGTATGACTTTTATAACGAAGTGCACTTTTGGGGTTTTATGCTACGGTGACACTCACTTTTACGAGGAGTAGATGTCACAGTTTTACGATGGCGTGACAACCGTTCTGACATGTTTCTGTGTCTTTCTTGATGCATTATGGTTTTACGTTGGAATAACCGTCAATGGGATGTGTTTTTGTATTTGATTTTTATATTTGAGATCGTGGCGTATTCCTCGCGCAACGCGCGTAAGGAAAAACCTAGTTTTTTTATAATCAGAAAACTAAAGCCAAATTCAGTTTAGTACGTATTTGTTATTGGAGTAGACATTAAATGAGTTTTCAAATTTTGCCTAGGACAACATGTAAAAGATGTCAAATGATGTGCAAATTATATCAGTTTAGGATCCACATCGAAGCGTTTATGTGTTATAAAATTTCTCTTTTATTTGCCTTAAAGCTTTGGCTTATTTGGTGTTCTGGTTTTTTAGTCACCATTCGAAAAACTAAAATAGTTTTTGTACTTTTCTTGATTTCTTAGGATTTTACTTTTAAATATATTTGTTACGACGTATCACGTTTTGGTATTTGGGGTCATGGTGAAATCCTAGGACAACACCGTAATTGAATGCCAGAGCATGAGTGTGATAGTTATTGTGATTGAAACGTTGTTGCACACACGCAACGCGGGTGATGGACACCTCTAGTTAGTTTCTATAAGTAAACAAATATGAACCGAATATTGCAATTTATTTACAATTATTATAACACTAATTAGTGATAAGTATCTTAAATAACTATTTAGTACTAAAACAAAATTAAGGTTTATGGTTCTTGAATCTTAACTAGTGGTCGACGTCATGCGTGGTAGTGGTGATATTCAAGTAGTTAAGTAGGAAAAAAAGTGTATGAAAAAACTGAATAGCATAGGTTAAAAAGGCTTTAATCAACTGTTTCCAGATGGTGAGGTTTAAAATGTAATAAAAGTCGATTTCACAAGTTTAATTGATGATAGCAACGGTTATGGAAACTATTGACGAGTCGCCAATTATGGATGGTCTGTGCTTCCAAATTTTACTTACTACAAATTTTTAGTTACCATTTCAGAGCCGTATAAGATAATAGAATGAATAAGGTAACGTAATGGATGAAAAACTGAAATTAATTATTACATTTTATTATTATGTTTGATTATCATTTAAGAATGGAATAAATCATTATTTTATGTTATTTGTTAGGTATGAAAATATAAAAAAATAAAATACATAAAGGAATCAGTACTTTATGATAGTAACGACCAATATTGCTGGTGGCCAGTGGTGGCTGCGTGTGATGGTGGTTGGCAGTGGTGATGGTGGTGGCCGGTGGTTCTGGTTGTGAGAGGAAGTGTTAGTGATGGTGGGGGTGGTTGTTGGCAGTGGTGGCAGATAGTTTTCTTTGGTGGTTACCAGGGTGGTGGCCGGTGGTGGTGGTGGTTGCCGATGGCGGCGGTGGTGGTGCCTAGTAGTGCTGGTGGAGTGGCGACGACGATGGTGGTGGTGGCCATTGGTGATAATGGCTGATGGTAGTGGTGGTTGCCGGTGGTGGTGGCGGCGGGGGCGGCGGTGGTTGGCGGCGGGGGTGGTGGTCGTTGGTGATTGTGGTCGATGGTCGTGAGGGCGGCAGGCGGCAGTGGCGGTCGGTGGCGTTGATCTAGGTGGCCGGTGGTGGTTATTGTGGTGGGTGGGTGGGTGATTTTGGTGTCTGAGGATGAAAGAATGATTGGAATAAAAAGAGATGATGGTGGATGTAATGAATTTGAGTTAATGGAATCTATTACCTATAAGGTTTTTGAGATGTCACATGTTAACATATTAGGTATTCTCATTTTCATTTCTTGTCTCTCTCTCCTAATAAATGATAATAGTATATATAGTAAATTATATTAAATTATTTAAAACATTTTAAAATTAAAAAAATTTAAAAAATTGATATTATAATAAAAAATACACTTACAAAATTTTTTTTAATTCTAAGTATTTTAATGCCATTTTTTCTAAGTTTCATAAGATAATTATTTTTTCAAAATGAAATTAAAATAAAAGACCAGAATGTTTAAAAAAAACAATAAAAAAACACAATCTTAGAGAATGAAATTTTAAAATGATATTATAGTTATTTTTACTTGAACTACTTATTTTTATAACTCAACTATATCCTATTTACAAATATCATTTATAATTTTAAATTTTCTATTACAAATTATTTCATATATATTTAATCAACCTGTGTAAATAGGTTATAATTGGGTTATAAAGATAAGTAGTTCAAGTAAAAACAGCTATAATATCATTTTAAAATTTCATTCTATAAGATTGTGTTTTTTTATTGTTTTTTAAACATTCTAATCTTTTATTTTAATTTCATTCCGAAAAAATAATTATCTTATGAAACTTAGAAAAAATGGTATTAAAATACTTAGAATTAAAAAAAATTTGTAAGTGTTTTTTTCATTATAATATCAAGTTTTTAAATTTTTACAATATCTATTTTTTTAATTTAAAAATGTTTTAAATAATTTAATATAATTTATTGTATATACTATTATCATTTATTAGGATAGAGAGGCGGGAAATAAAAATGAGAATACTTAATATGTTGACATGTGTCATCTTAAAAACCTTCATTTATTATAGGTAATATATTCTATTACCTTCTACAAGCAAATATGTATTTTTTCATTCACCCTCAATGATTCATTCCATTCCGTCTATCATTTCTGTGTACCAAACGCTACCTAAGGGTTAATCTTTGTAATTTGATTTCTTTTTTTTTCTTCCTTTTTAATTTATTTGAATTTTGATCTGTCATATTACTTCAAGTTTATTTGACATGTATATTTGCGTAGTTCATGTTTAACTAGAACTGAACCTGGCCCGCGCGTTGCGGTGGATTTTTCCCGTAAACCCACTGTTTTAAAAACCGGACCGGATCGGACGACCCGACCGATTGGGCTGGGAACTGGAGTCCAGTCCAGTCCGGTTTGATGCTTTAAACCGTTTTGACGTTGAACAGGTGGTCGGACCGGTTGAACCGGTCGACTCGGTTGAAATGGTTTTTATATATATAATTTTTTATCTTTTTAGTATTTTTTTAACCTATATTTATGAAAACAATTATAAATTTATTCGATTTTAACCAAACTCTATTAAATAAAAGTTGCAACAAAACGTACATAAAATAAACATAGAGTATATGAAAACGTTATATTCTAAAAGTTATAAAAATTAAAACATGTTTAAAATTAGTTAGAAATAATAAATATAATAAAATAGTTAAAAGGGAAATAATATGTGAAGTGTGTGCATGTGAACGACGTATGGATTAGTGGAAGCAAAAAATTAAAAATGCTTGGGTAAAACTTGAATTTGGGCAAACTGGGTGGAAATAAGCAAGCATCGCCACTAAGCCAAACCACTTTCTTAAGTCAAGTTTTGTTCTTAAAATTATTTAATCTAAATAGGTAAAATGAAAAAAATAAACAACGTAGCAACCGACATATTGGTTTAATATATATATATTATAATTTCTTTTTTAAACAAATCCTTTATACCAGATCATCAAGGGCAGCCCGATATATATCTAGGGTGAAGTTTGGGTTTGGGTCAAAGAAAAATAGAATGTATTTTATTAGTAATCTAATATGTTATTAAATAATGCAACAAAGTGTAAGTTTGCAACAATTATATATCTATATAAAAGGTGAGTCTTAGCTACAGTAGCTTTGATTTCCTTTACGTTTTGGGCACAGAACTTTCATTTGTGTAGTTAGCATTTTATATAAAAGGTGAGTCTTAGCTACAGTAGCTTTGATTTCCTTTACGTTTTGGGCACAGAACTTTCATTTGTGTAGTTAGCATTTTTTTGTTTCTCTAGGTTTTGACACGAGTTTTTAAAAGTGTGGCTTCAGGAATACGCATCTCTCTCACCTCAACCCCTTCTTTCTCTGTCTGGTCTTCTCTCAACGCAATGGCACCGCTTCCCTCTGCTCGCACAACCATCCCGGTGCTACCTGAGGTCTTCTCCTCTCCGGCGTCGCACTCCGATTACGGTGATGTAGACAATGAAAACGGAAGCTACAGTGAGGTATTCTTCTCGCGATTTTAGATCACCATGTAGGGCATTTTTCTTGGCTTCCCATTTTTTCTTAGCATGCATATGTTTTCATATTTTTAAATCGATTTTTTGCTTTGTTAATCGAGTTACCGATTTGATCCTGTTTCCAAATCTCTGTTTTTTTTGTTGTAGATGTTGCTTATTAGTGGTTATTTGTATTATTTTGTCTGTTGTTGCGGGTGGAGAAGTGTATTGATCGATTGCAAGAACTTCTTGGTATATTATTCGTTGCCTTCCAATCGTTGGTTCTGCATTACATTTTGGTTTACGTATGGTTGGTTGATGTGGTGTTTTGTAATAAGAAAGCATCGATGATTTGGGACCAGACTAGAAGCTCTTGAACATTGGCAATCAAGTGATAAACCTTTTGGTCAATAGCTTCGTGATAATGACTATGGTGTGCTCCAAATGTAATTTAGCAACTAGATTATTCTTTATGGACTTTGGTCTTAACCCCTGATATTATAATCTGATTTTAGTTTGTCGAAGTCAACAGAACTTTGTATCATATAATTATAATTGACACTTTCGACCTTAAGTTTGCTAAAAGATATTTTTGGAGTAGCTGTGCCAAGGTATTTAATACAAAATGTTATAGGAACTAAAAGTACAGATCGTGTGGTCTTTGATGATGGCCAAAAACATTACATTTTCTGGTTTTTATTGAGAACTAATGTGTAATTATATTTTTCATTGATACAATTCATATTGCCAATTAAAGTTGGTTACCAAACCAAATACTTTGAGAGTAATGCAACAACAAAAAAGCAAACTCAGGTCAAAGGTTGATTCTTATGTTTTCTGGATGATTGATTGAGTTATTTTGCTTCATAATTATTCATTTTGAACATCCACTTGGTTTTGTTCGTACAGATTAATGATCAAGTTAGAAGGGTTGCAGAAGAAATGAAAAGATGAATGCTTTGGTTATTTGTAGGTGTATGTGTGTGAGGGAGACAGAGTGTTATGGAGCTAAAGCCTTGGAAGGCCCCCATGCTGTCGTAAGGTTGCCATCAATAGTCATAGACAGGTCTTCCAATCCGAATCTATATTGACATGGCTTTGTGTTTTCTATTAGGCATATATGTATGAGTTTATTTATTTGTATAATTAGATATTATTTGATTATTAGTATTAAATTAACCATTTGCATTACAAAAAATTTAAACCTATGTATTGTAGAAGTCTTATGTATTCCTTAGTTGATTGTCAGAGAATTCCTCGCGCAACGCGCGCAGGATAATAACTAGTTTGATATAAAAGTTGGAAATATATTTTATCAAACTGATACGTTTCAGAAGCCCAATATAACTGGACCAGATCACACGATCCAAAGACGTCCATGATGGACAGGCCCAACAGAGTAGTTAGGAGGCCTGTGAGATTCTTGGGCCAGGTATGTTGCATGTTTAGCAAGACTAGTCCTTTGAAACGTTGTATGATACAACTTGTATCTTTAAATTATTTATTATAACGGTAACTTTGTAAAATGGTAATCAAGTTTTATAATTGTTTTAATTAGGTCACTCATAAAGTTTTTTATTCCAATCAGGTCACTCGTACAAATTTTATCCCAATCAGATCATTAAAGTTTCATGATTGTTCTAATTGGGTCATTCTATAAGTTGCAGAAAATTTAAAAAAATAGAATTTTTTTAAAAAAGTTAACAAAATTTATAAAAAAACTGAATTATTTTAAAAATTTTGAGAATTATTTAAAACAATTAAAAAAATATGGGTGACCTGATTGTAACACTTCTAAAACTTCAATGATCTGATTGGAACAAATAAAAGTATTAGTGACCCAATTGGAACACTTTTAAAACTTTAGTGACCTGATTAGAACATAAAAATATAGTAACCTAATTGGAACGCTGTTAAAACTTACTTACTATTCTATGAAGTTTTCCCTTATTTATATTTTTGTTTTAATGTAATATATGTAAATGATGATTTAGAGGTTTATCTGATAGTTGAGACACATGATTATAATATGTTTGCACCTTTTTATGGGGTCGGATCTAAGTTATTTGTGTAGTAGGGATGGTAATAAAACGGGTATTGACAATCTGAGTCGCATACCTTGATTGTGTATCATACCTGTAAGGTAATTACTTACTCATTACATGTCCGGATGTCGGGTATACTAATTAGTTTGCTAAGAATGACCTCTTAGGATTCATAGGTACAATTTTTATAATGATTAGGGGTGTAAACGAGTCAAGCCGCCTCGCAAATTACTCCGGTCCGGCTCCAATCGAGCTGAACTTAAACGAGCTCGAGCTCACACTATGGCTCGTTTACTAAACGAGCTCGAGCTGGCTCACAAGCCAAAACGAGCACTTTGTTTATATAATTTTTTAAATACATATTAAATATATAACCATATATATTTACAAAAAATAATATTAATATATATATATATATTATGTTCTATATAAAAAGTATGATTATAAGTAAATATAAAAGCAGTTAAACAAAAATAAAAATTTAAGAATTTAACAATAAACGGAACTGAGCCCGAGCCGAGCTCGAGCTTTAAAAATAAAACCACAAACGAGTCGAGTTCGAGCTTGAGCTTTCTAAAGCCAAACGAGCCAAGCTTGAGCCTAAGCGAGCCCGGGAACAGCTCGACTCGTTTACACACCTAACAAAAATAGTTTCAACTTGTATATATATATATGTGTGTATACATATATATATGTATTGTTTAATGTTTATAGAATGTTTATTCTAAAGAATATAGATCAGAATATGTAGCAACTCCCAAAGAAACAAAGAGGAAAGACAAAGAATAGGTGAAATGGAGGTGGATGGGCACAAAAGAAAAGACCAAGAGCTCAAAAGTTGTTGGGGTTCACATTGCTTTTGGTCTATATTATTCACTTCTAAAACCTTCACCTTTAGGTGCTCAGTAGTTTTCTAACGACGAATTCACACACTCATTAAAATATTTTTATATCTATATAATTTGTTGATGATTAGACTTCAACCTCAATAATTTGAGGGGATTATATGCCCTAAATCAACACCATTAGTTTTTAATATGCATTTAACACATGACAAATGTAAATAAAATAAATAAATAAATAAATAAAGAAGAATCATTATGTGAATTGTGTAAGTACTTGTATCTAACGCGGACAAATATAGCAAGATAGAGAGGATATGACACTATTATATGAATACATAATCATCTCACGTATTACAATTGATACAAATACTTCCATGTTCGATCTTGGAAACATTTACTTAATGTTAGTTTTATATTTCATGGTGCTTACCTATCTACAAAAGCTAATACCATAAAAACAGGTCAAGGAGAAGGATGATTAAGCATTTTAAGATTTATTATCTAAAATGATTTAATTCTATCGATTCAGTTATAATATATTTGGATGATTATGTGGTTTGTGAATCACATATTTATTAGAAATTAATTTATTAAAAGTTTAGCTTTATTTTCAAACTTATTACTCGACATGTAATTTATTTATATGAGATAAAAGTTTCGATAAAGTAATGGTCGTTACATATATACTATCATCTTTAACTAGTTTTAGATATAGAGAAAACTTTATTAGCAGATGCGATGTCTTTATTTTGTTGAAGGAAAAAAAAAAGCTAAAAAGAATATTCTAAAGAAAAATTAAATAAAGGTTCATTAAATAATGAAAATGGAATAAAGTGATTAAAATAAGCCTCAAAAGAACAAACATAAGAATGGAAAAAGATAATAATAAATAGAATAAAGGTTTTGGGCGATGTAAAACAATGTACAAGGGACAAACGATTAGTGGGATTTCCCTCACTCTCACCTTGCCCACTTCTATTTGTCTATCTCTTTAAATTTGATCTATTTTTTATTTTATTATTACAAAATTTCAAAATTGTATACATTTAAGAGTTTTTTGACGAAAACCAAATCAAATAAGTTGGTCTAGTAGGTTAAAGTTGCAAGTGTTGGTGTATTGTTTGGTTTTAAGTTAATAGCACATAGAATAGATAAAGTTAAAGTGAAACAGATGGAATACCGTTGATGCATATCTTCGTTTGATGGTCGAGGAGTTGAAACGATGAACTTCAAGAGTTACTAGTTCGAAAATCAGTTCGGTTTAAAGAATAATTTTGCGATGATTTTTTTAGTAACATAAAATTGTATGCTTAGACAACCGTAAAGAATATAAAGTAATTACATTCTAAATTTTACTAAGAGAGAATTATAAAAGAAATGTATTGCATTATATGTTAGATATTTGTTTAAATAAACAGTTTTTATTTTCTTAAAGAAAAGCGTTTAAAAACTAAAATACAAATTAAAATTTAATGATCTACCACTAATCCACTATGCTTATATTTCTCTTAATTTTTCTTTCTTTTCAAAATCACATGTAAATTTATACACTCTACAACGATTTCACTTAGCAAAAAATGAGAAAGAAATCAAAAGTCAGTGGATCTGAATTGAATCATGACTATATAAGCTATTCTTAAGAGATTCAATATAGATGAAATCGTGGAAGCAGACCTTTTATTTCCTTTTTCCACGTAAGAATTCGTCGTCCGATTGAATCTGCAAGCAATATACTTTTTACATTTCATTTAGAATCATTATTGTAATTAAACCGAATGAAAATCAAGTATACATTTATGATGATAATGCGAATGAGATTGTCATTGTCGCAACATGTGAACATAAAATTTTATATATAGTTAAAGTCGGTGACGCAAATACGCAATACACATACCTGAATCAAAATCCTTATTAACATTAATTTATAACTTTTTTTTATTTTTTGACTCTTAAGAAATTTGAGTGTCATTGACCATTTGGCACAACGACACGAAGGATGATAGATAAAGCTTGAAATTATTAGAGCATCTACATCAAGGGGGTTTTTTTTCGTCCAGTCTGAGGTGGAAAAAGCAAACGAACATCACACCATTGGAGATGAGGTTTGCTTCTGTAATTTGCTTTTCATGTCCAGAATTCCAAACCCAAGCAAACATGGGAGTGTGAAACCCACCACTATAAAACATATGTAATTTAATGTTTTAGAATTAAAAATAGGTGATGATTTGGAAATGGAGGCGTGTTTGAAACTGGACATATTATTGGAGGAAATACTAGAGTTTTTAGTGTTTGAAAGTGGACGAGTGAAAAGTTGATGTGACAGCTGATGTGTCACGTTTGGTTTTAAAATAGAGGTTTGTTATTGTAGATGCTCTTAAGGTCATGAATTTGATCATGACTCTGGAGGGTTTATCACAATTTGTGAGTTTTCTTCAAAAATGATGAAACTAGATGGTGTATCTAGGGCTGCAAACGAACCGGAAGTTCAGGGAACGTTCGTTTATTTAGTAAATTAACGAACACGAATAAGAAAACTTCGTTTGTTTAGTTAAACGAACGAACATGAACATTAATCGCATTCGTTCATTTATGTTCGCGAATGTTCGATAAATGTGTTCATTTATGTTCGTTAATATCGTTCGTTAACGTTTGATAATGTGTTTATATATGTTCTTAAGTTTGGGGAGAGTTATTTTTATGATAATTATATCAAATATTTTTGGATTTTTTTGTCAAATAATTATTTATTTTGATAGATTTTAGAGTAAATTACACGGATGGTCCTTGTGATTTGGTTAAAATATGAATTTAATCCTTAAAGTTTTAAAATTGCGAATATAGTCCTTAATATTATATTTATCTTTTATCAATGGTCCCTACTCTATTAGTTCAGTTAGTGATGTTAAATTTGTCAAAATAACTATTTTACTTGTAAAGATTATTAATGTAATTTCATGTTATTATATTTTTATTATAAATATGTTTATCATTTAATACACAAATAAAAAATATTTAAAAAATGTCTTTTTTAAAATGTTTGGTCTATAATTTTTTTTAATCCAATATGTGGGTTTTTTAACCTTTATAAAAATTGTATTCTTTTATAAATACGTTTAAAACTGAATTGTTTTTAAAAAAATGTTTAAAACACTAAGAATTTGTTTTAGAAAATATGTTTTAGAAAATGAATGGTTTTAAAAACATTAAAAACTTTAGAGAACCAACTAGTTTAAAAAATTAAAAAGTTTTAGAATGACGTATAAAAAACGAACTATTTAAAAACCGAACATTTTAAAAACATGTTTTTAAAAAGTTTTTTATTTGTGTATTTAAAATGTATTTTATTAAATAATAATCTTTTTAATAATGAAATTATAAAAATAATATAAAAAAATTTTGAACAAAAATATACAATTTTCTTAAATAAAATACTATAGTTTAGAAGGTAAATTAAATAGATGACTAATGCGAGTAAAATGCAAATTTGTATAATATTTAACATCACTAACGATTGACTAACAAACCTAGGGACCATATATGATAGAGAAAAAAATGTTAAAGGCTATATTTAAATATTTTAAACTTTAAGGATTCAATCCAAAATTTTAATATAATCACAGGACCATCCATATAATTTACTCTAAATTTTATGTAATGTTTATGATAGAAGTGCAGGTTGTATTCTAAAATAAATATATGATCATTTGTATTCGTTTGTATTTAAAAACTTTTTCGTTGTATTCATTTGTTATTGTTTGTGTTTCTTTGTGTTCGGTAAGTATTCGTAAATAGTTTATTTTTTAATGAACGAACACGAACAAGAAATTTCTTTCAGTAAATATTCGTGAACGATTTATAAAAAAATGTTTTAAAACGAACATAAGTAAGGGTTTATTTTCGATTTGTTTGCAACAATAAGGTAAAAAAAAGTTAAGAGTAATTAAAAAAAGTGTCACGTGACTTTCTCAGTTTCTCTGTTGAAGAAACACTTATTGCATCATCCACTTGTACATTACGCTGTTGTCATGGTACCATTACTTGAAATGGAAGTTAGACTTTTCACAAACGCCAGCTATGTACCAATTGAAAGCAACCACTCTCACGTCAATCAACAGAAGTAACTGCAGTAACACGTACAACTTTACATGCACGATGTACAACTCACCAAAACAACAATCATCCAAAATCAGTAATCATACCTCTGTAAAAAAAAGTATTCAAAAAACCAAAAAGATGTCAGTTTAACTTTTTTTTTTCTTAACTGCGTTTGAAACTGTTTTTAATACTCGAGTGAGTTTTTCTGATACGGGATTTACGTCAGGTTAACTCCGACGTGACGGGATGTATGTCTTTCAACATCCCCAACACCTGCTGCATCGTAGGTCTTTTCCCTGGCGTCTCCGCCGTGCAAAGATACGCTACACGGAAACACTCAACCATCTCACTCACTGAGTTGCCACCGAGTCTTAGCCTCGAGTCCAACGCGTCCACCCCTCGCCCATCCCTAATCAACTTTCTCGCTCTCGCGACCATCTCTTCTGACGCGGTTTCACCCGTTAACAATCCAATTAGCACAACGCCAAAGCTGTAGACGTCGGAATTGGTGGTGGGTGAGTCGACTCGGTCGTGACTGAGTCCGATGTCGGCGATTCGGGGGTCGAGGTTGTCCGATAGGAGGATGTTGGATGGGACGAGGTGGCCGTGGATGATTGGTGTGGATTGGGCGTGGTGGAGATAGGCAAGGCCACGGGCGATTCCAACGGCGATGTTGTGGCGGGTCCGCCACTCAAGTTTTTCTGGTGATGATGTGTCAATGGGATACTCCCACGTGTCGGTGCTCCAGTCTTCAGTGTCGGTTTTTCCTGTGGGGAGTTCTTGGAGCCACCGGTGGAGATCACCGTTGGCCATGAACTCGTATAGCACCAGTTTTTCCTTACCTACACGACACGTGCATATTGTAAATTATGTAATTCATATAATATCACACTTTTTAAATTTCACTTAAATATATTTTGAAAAAAAAAATATAAATTGCAAATTGTCAATGACATACGAGAAGTTGGATCACAATCGATTTCTAGGTTTCGTTGCATAATCAACTGGTTCTTCAAATCATGTCTTTACTTTTGAACTTTTTTTTAACGACAAATACTATTGTACGAATAATTAAAAGTGAAACGTTACAAGTTTTAATGCACGTTTCAAATATATGTTTCAAACCCGAAGCGAAGCGTGAGATATAAATTTACTAGTTATATAGATATTTAAATTCCAAATTAATTTCAGTTGGGACCTAAATTTAAAAATGCAATTATATAGATATTTAAAGTTAAAATTAATTTCAAATTGGGACCTAAGTTTAAAAACGCAATAAATGCTCTACAATCGTACTAAATGGCCTATGAAGTAATGCATGACTATATATTAAAATTAATTTTTAAAAAATATCCCCATAAAATAATTCCAAAAGTTTGTTGACAGTCATTTAATATAATAAATGATATCACCCATTTTATGAGACATGTTATAAATAACAGTTTTCGTGCCCTAGGTTCCCATTTCGCCACCTTGCTTGTACAATTTATGAGTAGAGGCAACATTCAAAACCTACACGAGTCCAAAACAAAATCTAAAAACAAATATACGTAAAGAAAATCATGAAAGTAGTTTTTTTCAATACGTGTTACACCGCAACGGTCCCCTCAAATCACAATATTTGAGAATAACTCGCGTATAATCTACATTTGCACATGTCTAGTTCAAATCTCCTAGCCTACCTTCATATAACATATCTAAATAAAAGTGGCTGAAGAAGGTTGCTACATGTGAAGATAAAATAACGATGGGGCTTGCTACATGTGAAGATAAAAATTCCATATATATTTATTATTTTTTTAGAATTACGACTCATACACTTATTTATACACACTCCTAAATTATATCAACTCATGCTAAGATTTAAACCATGTATTTTTTTTAAATAATTCTTGGCTTTTATCAATATTCTAGCAAACCAAATGTCATGTATGTTTATATATACACAATATATATATTTTGTGGTAAGAAGTTATTTGTCAAAACAATGATGACCTATTTTGGATTATTATAACTAAAATTTGTAATTTTCTATTTCATATTTATTCTGACCATCTTTCTATCTCTGCTCTTTTTCTGTCCATATACCTTCTACGGTTCACATGATTTGTTTTGACTTGCAAAAGTCTGCAAAATTGAAATCCGTGGACCAAGTGATATTTGGCTTCTTAATCAAGTACTTTCATTGAACTACTAAAATCATAGAAACATTACTTATATAGCATATAACACCCAAGGCACGGGGAAGCTTTGATAACTTAATACCACTTTTTAATAACTATTTCAACACATGAGACGGTAGCGTTTACATCTGGTTCAGCCGGTTTTGACAAAAATTTATTTGAATTGCCGAAGTGTCGATTATTATTTAGAGAAAGGACAAACTAAGCGAGTTGAGTTGAGTTGGACGGACTGACTCGTTTAATAGGTTTGATGAGGTAAAAGTTTGGTTTTGACAATTTAATACTTTTAATCGATTTTTTTTATTTTCTCACAATCATTATATTATATTTAAACTTTCAAAGTAATAAAAATGATTCATGATAATATTATATACCCTTAGTTATATGTCCTAAAAACAAAAACAAAAAATAATAGAGGTTAAATACTTACATTATTTATTTCCAAAGACTAACTTATAACCTATTTAAACCGCACTTATATCCACACCAATGTTCACTTTAAAACTAAAACTCTAAACCACTCGATAAACATTTTTACTACACACTATGATACCGGTACTACACACTATGATGCTAGTACTCCACTTACTCTTACGATAGTAAAAGTTGAACGATGGTTCAACTTACACGATCGCTTCCAAGTTCAAACCACACCCAACCGTTTAACCGCAAAACTATAAAGCCAAAACCAGTTAAATCTCAAACCAGCTAACATAATTTAATCACTTGCATCATTTTTAACACTTAATGTATACCCTATTATGTGATAAGTCAATGCACCCTTTCTCCCTCCGGACACCACCATCACTCATTCACTCCCACTTCAGTATAAATCATTAAATTTCTGTAAATGCAGTAAAATTACTAAAAAAATGATCAGTAAAAAGTAAATATGAACAGAAAACTAACCTGCAATGCAGTAACCACATATAGGAAGCAAATTTGGATGCTTAAGCTTTGATAACTCTTCAAACATACAAACAGCTTCATCATCACTCATCCCTCTAGCACTCTCTAACACCTTCACTGCCACGTGGATCTCACCTGGCAGTACAGCTCGGTACACGGGCCCACACCTCCCTTCTGCCAGCAAGGACTCTTTCCCAAATTCTGACGTGGCAACCATCAAATCTTTGAATGTGAAGCTCATCAATGGCTTTTCAAACATCACAACCGCCGCTGACGCCGGTTCCCGGACATCCACCACCCACGAGGATCCGGACTCCGTTTCGAACGAAAACGGGCCCGACCGTTCGATTCTGAACGGTTGGTGGTGGTTAATGGGCTTGGAGATAGCCCATTTGTTTCTTTTTGCTATCTTTCTCTTTCTAATTATGCAACATAGGGATATTGCAATCATCGATAATATCAAAATTGCTGCGGATGATATGATTATGATCATAATTAACCTCTTTTTCCATATGGGTTTATGATCTTTTTTCTTGGGTTGTTGTGAATCTTTAGGGTTTGTATGATTAGAATGAAGTTGATGTGGTTTGATGTGTGATTCGTTTCGGGTGTGGTGGATGTGGAGCGTGTGATTCTTCGATAAAGTCGAAATCTTGAACAACATTCCAGCGTTGATGAACGATGAATTCCCAAATCTTTGAGCTTTATCATAAGGCAATGAGCCTGTGAAGTTGTTGAATGATATGTTCAAGAAATTGATGTTTGAAAGTGGTGGGAAATCTTTGGGAAACGTGCCGGTGATATGATTGTTTGAAAGATCCAAATACTCCAATGAGTGAAGATCCGATAAGGGTTTCGAATGACCCGAGATGTTACAGTTAGAAAGATCAAGATGTTGGAGTTTCTTGAGAGAATTTAAGCCAAAAGGTAGAATCTTTAAGTTGTTATGAGAGATATCAAGAACATAAAGGTTTGAGAAATTGTTAAGATGAGCAAGATTAGTGAACCTGTTGGAAGAAAGATTGAGAACTTGAATTGAAGACAAACCCGACCCGGATTCAAACCCGATGGACCCACCAAGCTTGTTGTTTGACAGATTAACTTCTGTTAAGCTTGGGATTGACCAAAACCATGTGGGTATGTAGCCTTTGAGGGAGTTGTTTGAGAGGTTAATGGTATGAACATGAGTCATGTTCTTGATGAAGTTCCATGAGGGTGTACCAATGAGGTTTCTTGAAGAAAGATTGATCTCTGAGATTGATGAGTTTGGGCAGTGGATCCATGAAGAGTTAAAGTTTGAAACAGAAGCAAAGGCCTTAATGATGAGGAGATGATCTGTGTTGTTGCAGTTTCTTGATTGTGATAAGGTGAAGAGTGTTGTGAGTATGAAGGTTGTGATGATACAAGATAAAAGATTCATTTTTTTTGTGTGTTTTGTAGCATTAGTAGCTAAAGCTTGTTGTTCTTGTTGCTTTCATGGAGTTCATAGAGGTTTTTTTGAAGGGATATTGTGTGTGAAAGATTGGTAGAAGTGAGTTTAAAGAGGTTAGATATGGTGGAGAGAGATAGAGAGAGAATGGGAGGGAAGTGGAGTTGAAATGGTGGGAGAGTTGGAGAAGGTTTGTTGATAATGTGGAATTGTGGATTTGTAAAATTTAAAAAATAATAATAAAATTTAAAAAAGTGAAGGAAAAAATAATTCTTGTTGTTGTAATTGGACATGTAAAAGGTTAAGTTTAATATGCTTAGATTTTGTCTCTCAAAGGGTTTATACTTCACACGTCTATATCATACTTAAGGCTCAATTGGTAAGGGGTGACCCAAATTATTTTGTGCCTATTTTGACTTGATATGATTTAGTGTTACTTTATTTGAGTTAGGTTTGTGTCATTTGAGTAGGGACGGAATTTCATTTGAGATATTTTTATAGAAGGATTTCGTTTAACAAGCTACTTCTTATATGGTTTTTATGACTAGTAAGAATAGACTAAATTGTTTCAAATTACAATCTTTAAAAAATAAAAGAAAACACGAACATAGCTATATTATGATTTATTATGCCTCCATAGTTATATTAGAGATTATATATCTATAGTAATATGATATGCGAAAGATGGTCGTGTGTCTGACTTTTCTTTTCATCAAACTGCGTCTTATGTCTCATGGTATATATATGAGAACATTTACATCAACCGAATTAAATGAGCATTTAACCTCTTAATAGTTATTTTCATTGATTGTATATACATTTTCATTGACTTTGATATAACAAAAAGGTTTATACAAAGTACATATTTTACTGAAAGAAGAAAGATGTTGAGAGAAAACTCAATTAAGTAATTTACTAGTTGTTTATATCAATCTATTTTGATAAGATACAAACTACTAGCCCAAGAAGATAGAGAGTCCCACATACTAGGGAAAATGATTTTTTACGGTCTTCTTCCCTAACGCATCTTTGGATCTCTGTATTGGAAAATAATGTATTGCAACAAACATGATAGGCTACCGGTGTTAAACGTTGGTCACATATGTAGAAGGTGAAAACAACTTTTAGGTGCTATCAACATACCAAAAGATGATAAGACATGAACGTTTGAAAGATGTAAATAAATTTTTAGCTAGCGTTCCCTATCGTCTCTTCTGCTTTGAGTTTGATGTAGTGGTTAAGAGGCATTCAAAGGCGAGAGGCCATATTAAACTTGCATAATACAAAAATAAAAAAGTATAAGAAAA
The DNA here is from genome assembly GCA_025215565.1 of Flaveria ramosissima. Taxonomy (NCBI): domain Eukaryota; kingdom Viridiplantae; phylum Streptophyta; class Magnoliopsida; order Asterales; family Asteraceae; genus Flaveria; species Flaveria ramosissima. The sequence continues at coordinate 44,534,030 of CM046032.1, read as the reverse complement.
CTCAATCCTTAGTTAATGAACACTAAAACCAGGAGAAGTTCCCGCCCTTTTTCCTTCGATGTCATCTTCACCTGCAAGCTACAACGCAGGACCAGTCGTGCTCTGACCTTTAATAAGTTGAAGAAGTTGTACAACACCACTTACATGTTTGGTCTTACAAATGTAATTCTAATACCTCTAATTTGTTTGCATCTCCTTCATCCTATTACTAAATCTTGTTTTCGTTTGTTTGTTTATTTGTGATAGATCAAGGACATCGTGTACTAAATTATTAACGCATTCGTATTTTTACTTAACTCTTTTATAAAGTGTAAATGTCTAGATACACAAACACAAATGACAAAATGGTTAAAACATATAATATCTTATTTAATTTTCCACAAATCTTATCATGGATAAATGAACGAAATACCAGGTTCAGAGGTCATATAAAAGTCCAAAAGTTGAAAACCAAGCTAATAAAAGATATTGTTTCTTCGTGTGTTTGGTTCCCATGGTGTCTACTTCATTTGTGGGGCTCACAACAATCGCTTTAAATGCTTTTCTTTTTAAATGGAACTTTTCTTTTCATAATCGAATTATTTTCATATTATGGATTATAAAATAAAAAATAAAAAAACCCTTTCCTTAATCGGTTGTATCTTTAGATCTACAAAGATAAGTAACAGTTTAAATACGTTATTATAATTTTCTTTTTATAATTACGAAATAAGAGTTTATACGGTATTTAATCACAAAAGACAAAAGCGTGAAATACCCATCAATTGATTACGAAATGATTATTACTTTAGGAAAAGAAAAAGGTATTCAAAATAGCTTTTGATAATCTGGGAATCTTTTTTGTACTTCGTTTTTTCCTTTGAATGGGCTTATTAATTTTAAAAAAGCAACTTAGGGTTTTGTAGTACCCAAAAACATTATGTGTTAAAAGAAAAGTTAATTACATGATTGGTCCCTTTAATATGTCTTTATTACATATTGGTCCTAACTTTTAAAATAAATTACATCAATAGTCTTAACTTTTTATTGAACGCCTAATTAGATCACTGACGGGTCACTGGCCCACCCGATCATCTACATTAATTAAATACGAAACTTGCGACCAGCATCAGGAGAAAAATCACATTATGTGAGAAAACTCTATGGCCCACCTGAAAACCCTATTATTTTTGTCACATGTGAGACTTGAACACAATACATCCACTTATTTTTATAAAATCTTAGGTATTTCATCTTAACCACTTGAGCTAAGAATCATTGGTACATCATTAGTATCAACTGTTTGTCAAATCGTAATAAAAATTTAAAATGAATGTCGTTATTTTTTACAGTTAAATTTTTTAAAATGACCGTAATACCCTTTTATTATTATTATTATTATTATTATTATTATTATTATTATTATTATTATTATTATTATTATTATTATTATTATCAATCGACCGCAATCACGACATCACCACAATCACAACAACCACCACCATCACCATATCACCATCACCACACCACCATTGTCACCATCACCAGCCCAATCCCACCATTACTTAGCCATCATCATCATATCATTACCACACCACCAACGTCATTGTCACCATTACCAGCCTAACCACACCATCACCATATCACCACCGCACCACCACCTTCACCATCATTGGCCTAATCGCATTATCACTGAACCACCATCACTATCTTTGTCACACCCCAATCCACGGGCATGGTTAGTTGTATCACATGCATAATAATCTGCAGCAGTAGCTTTACATTTAAGACCACATATGTAAACTAGATTAAAATTTTAACTATGTTTGCACAAATCCACGCATCCCTTGCGTTATAAAAATTTCAAAACATACATTACATACACTGCCCCAGGTAGATTTAACTCAGTCTGCATTTTCTATGAGATCCTCTTATTCAAACATAATCGCTAAGTCTCTTTAACCTAGCTAGTCCTTCTCGGCACCTCTTGAACCTACATCACGAGCTAAAACATGTAAACAAAAACGTTGTTTGTGAGTCATAACCAATGACTCTAAAGCAGTTAGACAACATAATAATGCGTGCAAGTAAATAATTACAAATCAAATCAGTACTGAAGTCAACGTAATGAGGATAAATTTCAATAACATGTGGGCCACTCTAGGTTTATTATATAAACAATGGGAGGATAGGTGAAAGGCACAACGACTGACCGAATCCCAAGCCATCAATCCAGTCAGCCCTATCCACGATTTTACTGTAGCCTCAGACTAGCCCTAGTCCTATTCATAGATCACTACTATGCCCTAAGACTAACATTATCCACTAGTCCTATTCTGAACCTCTGTTGTGACCTCAAACCAGTCTAATCCTATCCACATTATATGTTGTGACCTCAATATAAGTATATGGCCAAAGGGGATGGTTTCCCTACCTAGATCAAATCTGACTAAACGTACACATTTCCCGAGGTTTGAGTCAGGCATTACCTCTAGTAATCCTCTATTTACCTTAATGATTAATTTCATTCCTAGCGCCCACCATTGGTCTGGACGTACCTAAGACCATGACAACCTAGATCTCTAGATTAGTTTACTTTACACCACATTAAAACATTTCATATAATTAGTTTGGATACGATCCTAAAACATTTAGAAAAATGGGCCAACTACACTAACAACGATGAGCTTTCCGATTAATGTCCAAACACTAGTTAGCGAGCAAATTGAAACCCTGTAACACATAGACATACTCGTCAAGTTGTTGTTACTTTGAACGTGTAGCATTGCAGGATTCCCCAACCACTTTAGTCATGTCAATGACATTAGGTTAGGGTTCTCATGACCCCCAGTCCTCATTTCCCATTACAGGTCAGACGAACACGTGTCGAAAATCTAGGGCTCACGCGCACGCCTAACATAGTGATCAGATGGACTTCTCTTGCCATATCACAAAAATCCTTTTTGTGCTAATTTTTTGTGTCACCACAAGGTTATGACACTACCATATTATACTTATTTCATACTATATCCAGACTTCGTACCGTGAAAAATCCTTCTATCAGAACGTGGTTATTTTCTTTACATAAACAACAATATACATCCTAACCGCTAGTCACCGATTTGGTTCTTAAAAATACCTTTTACCCAAAAATTCATAGTGATGCAAAATGTAAGGATTTAGGATCTTATCAAAGTAGACATGGAGCGTAACACGACTTGTCTACTTGTCCAGAACCTCCACCAAGTGATCTACCACTGAAATGATTTTCATACGTCATACTCCCTTTTATTATAGTCATAACTCATATTTGAAATAGAATGAGGCTTACCAATAAAACTGATAGTTCCAAGGTGTCAAACTGTGCAAAACAACATCAAAGAACACAAATATGAGCTCAGATAACTCCAACGAGCCTCCAAGTTGACACAATCTTAGAGAGAGTGAATCTTTTCTAGAGAGAAAGAGAATTGAAATTTGAGGTGCAAATGAGCAAAATCTAGATTTTTGGGTTTTATCTCGATTCGACCGTTTAGGGCACCTTGGTGGACCGTTGAGCCAAGCTTGGCTGTCCATTATTGACTTATAGAATGAATATTCAAATCTTTAAAATGGAATATTCGCATTTATAATGGAATGCTCCTCATGGGTCGTTATGCTCATCCTTGGCGATTCGCTATACCCTTAACGAACCATTATTCATATGTTTGGTGGTCCGTAGTGAAACCCTTTTTCCTGACCTCAAATCCTTTCCTTGGCGGATTGTTATGGCCACCTTTTGTAACCATAGCGATCTACTATGGCTTGAAAAGTAATTATTATATTGGATTATCTCAGTTTTTATCTTCTTGATTACCACCTCATTCATCTTTTTCGAATATTATCTATCCGTAAGAACAAGGGGTCTTAAAATTATCACCACTACACCATTATTTTCATCGTCACTGGCCTAATCACACATCAAACCTAGTTGAATCCAAATCGAAACTAAAACTCCCACAACCGCCACAACCCATTGCTAAACCACCGTCACCATATCTACACCACACCACCACCTTCAGCCACCTAGTCACACATCAAACCCCACAACACCATCGATCTAAACGCACCTCAAACCTAGTTGGGTTCAAATCAAAGCTGTAACACCTATCACAACCACAACCCATAGATGAACCAACATCACCATCTCATTACCACACCATCATGGCCACTATCATCGGATTAATCGCACCTTAAACATCAAAGTTTGAAAGACCCGCCTTTGAAGTAATTGAACCTTAGATTTGGATGGTGGTGCAGGTGCATGAAGACCATGGTTGACGGTGGTGGATAGGCGACAATGGAAGCATAAGGGAGGGTTCAAATGTTATTGTGATAACCGTGTTAACTTTTCAAGATCAATTAAAATCATTACTTTTTTGTTGGAATAACATCATTACACATATAAAAAAATAATTTTCTAATATATATATATATATATATATATATATATATATATATATATATATATATATATATATATATATATATATATAAATTTGTAAGTATAAAAAAATTTACAGTAGAGTAAGTTACACTTACAACTCATAAAAATTTACAGATGTAAGTGTAATTTACACTAGTGTAAAATTTTTTACTCTTACGAATTTACACATATACACAAAATAACATATTTTTGTATATATGTAATGATGTTATTTCAACAAAAAACAGATTTTAATTAATTTTGAAGAGTTAACACGATTATCGTGATAATAGAGGGTTAACGTTTGAACATTACCATACACACACACATAAATTGAATAATTATTTTACTAAGCCAAAAGAATTTTAGTCATTTCATGCCAACTTAACTAAAAAAACTAACAACCATCCACTCCAAGGACCAGGTGTGTTACATTTTGACAAATGTCTTAGGACCAATGATGTTATTTTTTAAAAGTTGAGACCATTCCCGTAATATAAAAATACTATAGGATGAACCATATACTTAACTTGCTAAGAAAAGATAATTAATCTTTATTTGATTAATCTTTGCTAATTTAACAGTTTAATTTTTTTAATAAAAAACAATACATTGCAATTTAACATCTTAGTATATATTAAAACTTGGTTTAGTGTTTCCAAAAATGTAAAAATAGATTATACTTCTGATAAAAGTTTCCATACAAAATATTGGGTCAACAAAAATCAAAACCAGTTCTTTTTTAAACCTGCTGGGGTTGAACCTGTTGAGTGAGGGAAATGACTGAGTTTAAATGGGGTTGCAACTAGTTCAGTTAGGGTCTTACCGAACAGAAACTAGTTTCACCAAATATAATTAAGAATTGATCTCAAATTTACGGATTGGATCGGGTTGGAACAACGTTGGAGTGAAATTAGTTTGTCCATGAGTTAAATAATGACACTCGTTTAATACTTTAATATATGAGCTAAAATTTAAGTATGTGTTTGATTCGACCTTATTTAAACTCGATTTGATTCAAGATTTAAACGAGTCGAACTTAAATAAATCATAATAGAAATATTGACACTAAGATGAGTAATAGATGCAAAGATCCAAAATGAGGCTAGAATGGTCTTTAACCAAAATGTCATTTATTAGATTTTCTGACAATTGTTTTTGTTTTTGTTTGTTTTTTCATTTTCTAGAAAAACGAAAGTGTTCGATTTTACTAACCACAATAATATTATCTTGAACAGGTTTCTACATTCTTCCAATTTTATTGTTGATTTTTTTAATAGCAATAATCCATAATATTTTTTTTGACAAACTATCGAACATTACATTTCATCATAATGAGCGGTTGGACACGGATTGTGAAAATTTAATGGCATGTTTGGTATTGAATTTTTCGTAGAGATTTTAGGGACTTACATTTTTTATTTTTAAAAAATAAGTTCTTATAATTGTTTCTATTTGAACGTGAGAATTGGTAGCTTTTAGAAGAAAAAAAACTCTTAACAACCTATAAAAAATATTTAAATTCCATTTCCTCTACTGTTTTCTTGTATGTATAATATTATTTGCATTATGTTATTTCATATTTTACCATTACTTATCTACATCTACAACTATAAATATAAACGTAAAAAAATACCATTTATAAGATATATTATGTTAAAAGTTGCTCCTTATTTTAATATATAACATTTGCTTGCATTTTATACGTTGATGTTAATATAAAACTAGTATTTAACCCACGCGTTGCGTTGGGGGCGTAAAACCGTGTCAAATAAAATCAATGTCACACCGTCGCTAGCGACCACCAACATCAGAAGTAAAAACTATAACCCATGCATGTGCGATGCAGGGTGTTAAAGTGTATAAATTAGAAGGAAGTGTATTACACAACGCAGTTGTGAAACTAAATAAAATAGATGTAAAACGTTGAACCACATACTCATGTGACTGTATGTTAACTCGAAAAATTTAGACCGAGACGTAAAACAAAAAAATGTTAAAGAAGAAAAGTATATGAGATTAAAGTTGAAAATGAAAAAAAGGTATTAAGGTTAAATGTAAAAGACAAAAACTATAGAGTTAAAAAAGAAAAAGTAAATAAATAACAAAGTGATATACAATTTATAAAACATAAGATACAAACCTCAATGTATAAGTAAGTTGATAATTAGTATTATATAAATAACTAATTGACTAAGTATAGTATTATAATACTTGGTTCATTTTAAATTGGCATATTATTTGACTAACTTAATTTATTGTTACAAAGTTAGAAGACTTAATTCATTATAAAGTGTGTTTGGCTGATAAATTTTAAAATAAAGAAATGAGATTGATATCTATGGTTGATAATTTATGAATTAAAACACGACAATTAAACTCATAGATTTAAATCACCACCCAAAGATAACTAAGCTCATCCACTAAAACAAACAATAACAATAAAAATGAAATCTAAACTCATCCCCATTCCCCTAACCATTCCATTATTATATTAGTAATTCCAAAAATTAACCACATGTCACCTTCAAGTTTAGGCAACATAATTCTAATGGATTTGGAAGGTTGCAAGCAACTTAATCCACAATTCCAATCAACCACACATAAAATAAATATATGAATCACCTACTCCACACAATAATCCAAACCAATATCCTCTTATGCATTGACAACTAATATCTTGCATTACTTAGTTCAAACTTTAATAAAGTGATGTTATATAAAAGAACCTTATTTGTAAGTTTTAATTCATTTTTAATTGTTGGTCAGTATTGAATTTGTAATACTCCAACAAATTATTTCTATTTGCAACTCCAACTAGAAAAAATAGCTATATATAAGTCATACGGGTCAAATCTCTACATATATGATCAATATGTACATCAAAAGAAGACCATCTCCGACCTATGTGTTTGTGAAAACCATCGGACTATATGGTGAATGTTTAACATATAAGGATTTAGTCTATGGACATTAAAAATATATTTCATTTATTATGAAACAAATTGGTTAAGTTTATAGTAAAGTCATAAAACTTTATCAACGATTAATGTTTAGCGAATCAAGATAACAACACGTCGATATCACATATAACAATGTACTACAAATGTAATACAAAACATGCCACTTGATAAATTATCAAACACATCAAAGACTGAGGAGATCTAAGAGAACTCACTCAATTCAAGCATATGAAAAAACATGCCATATTAAATTGAGATAACCATCATATAGTAGTAACCATGTTCATGATTATGTGATCTGTATATAATGATGTTTCTACAACTGACATGCGGACTTGAGGCCTGTTGTGGCGTAAAATGGTTTGTGGCGACGATGTTACATGCCCGCATTGAGGCCTGTTGTGGCCTCAGGGCATGGGCGCCTCCTACGGCCTTAGAATAAGTCCATAGTTTTCTAAATAGTCATATGATCAATTGATACTCGAATAGAATGAGTAGCAAAGGGAGACATAAATGGTCTAAATACACTACCGTGCAACCAAATGCCACCATGGCATGCCCAAGTGAAACCCATAATAGCATTCACATTCTATTTTTTATTTTTAACATTATAATTTAGCTAAAAACATATATATTCATAAAATTTATTCATCATTCTAAAAAATTCTTCACATCCCATTCCTTTTACTTAACCCTATATAAAAAATTAAATCATGCTTGTTATTAAATTTTTATTATTATTTCTATTTCTTCCACTTACAACCGTTATATAGAATGATCAATGAATATAAGAGATGTAGAGTGGTTTGTTAAATATATTAAATGAAAAATTAGTTCATATAACTAGTCTATATTTTAAGGAATGAAATGAAATGTTAAGTTGCATGAAAGCAATATATTTTTTCTTAAATTATATGGATATAATTATACAAAAATGAAATGTCTCTAAGCAAGTATCCAACTCAAATACAAATATAATGGATTCAAAGATACTGTACCTTTCTTACTTAAAAGGTTGTTGAAAGTCAATTTTTCACATTTTGAGTCATTTAATTTTAAGAAGCCATTACTTTAAAAAAAATCATTGGTATGTGATTTATTTATGACAACGAGTAACTTTAATATATAAAAGCTAGTTGGTGATTTTTTTATACAAGTTAAGAAATTTTAATACACTAAAAATTTGAAAATTTTAGTGAAAAGCAAAATATATATTACTCTTTTATAATCCTAACCTTTTTTTTTCTTCCCAAATTCGATGGTGCTGCTGCTCCTTTATTGGACAATACGACAGGCCCAATCCGAGTGAGCCCACATAACTTCTTAGCCCACGTCACCGACCCATTGGTTGGTGAAGCCCAGTAGAGTCAACTTTAATGAACTGATTTGCATAACTCAAAGCCCATTAAATATTAATTATTTAACAACTCAAAGCCCAAATTCATGGACACTCGTACTGATTTCTAACCATTAGAGCCCAACACAAATAATAGTTCTTAAATTATATTTATACTAAGAAACCGAATTAATATAGGAAGAAACCGAATTATCTCATTTTATAGATTACTCACATGCTCATTATCATTTTACAGAACCTAACTAGTAACACAATTATAAAACTTCATTTGAAATAGTTAATTGTTATTAATCTAATTAGATATAGAGAGGTGGATAAGATATAAATTCACAAATATTTTAACTGAAGAGTAAACTAATATTGATCATATTGATGAGAATAATAATAACTTACATTATTAGAATCTCTAAGATCAAAAACAAAATTTACTAAGGCCATGTGCTATTCGCTAACGTCTAGAGTGTTAATGCTGGCTTGTTACTGCGGAACACCTCTCCTCATGCGCTAACGTCTAGAGCGTTAATGCTTGCTTGTTCCATGTGGTATTCGCTAACAGATCTTCTTGAACAATAATGCATGCATGTTGAAGTTGAAGTTGCAGTTCTATGTTAGGAAGATGAAGTTGTTTTAAACGTGGTTATTTTTGAAGTTGCAGTTTTATGTTAGGAAGATGAAGTTGTTTTACACGTGGTTATTTTTAAAATACAAAAATTTCCCTTTATTCTCCTCACACCCACGCATCTATGCATATTTTATCATCCATGTATATTTTAATTTGTATTTTTTAAGAAATTAATGTAAAAATATCAATACTATTATTTATTTTTGTATTTAATTTAAATGTGTAATATTAAAAAAAACACAAAGTGGGTGTGTTGGAGGGAAGTTAAACCATTCTCTTAGGAAGAGTTAGGAGTAAGGTAAATTGGGTGATATGACGTTAAAATGTAGTTAAGGAATGTTAGAATACACTCATGACCTTAAGAGTCATGTTCCTTAGAGATTTTACATGCATTTCGACAAGTCGAGTTAGTAACATTTACATGAATCAGAGTACGGCCTGATACCAAAATCACGCCACACATGTACTCATGGTTTGATAGGCAAACGATTCTTTTAACACGCTAAAAGAATTTCATATTAGTACTAAACTTACATATTATTATCATTCTTAAGCAATTACATAATATATAATAGTAAAAAAATATGGTTAACATTTTACTTCCGTTCATATTGTTAAATCACCTGGTACAAGTAATCAAAGTGAATATTCTAGACACGCAAGTAATTAACGTATCATTGTATAACCTATTAGGGTGAAGGAGATACACATACATATATGGATTGATTGATGGAAATAAATACAAAAACAAGTCAAAAAGATTATATGAATGCATTAACTCATCATCTAAACAAATGACAGCCCAAAGATTTACATCATATTGACACTTTTTCAATAAGAATTCTACATTTGCATAACATAAAACAGCATGCAAATATGCTTATTGTGCAAAAGATAAAACAAAACTAATGTTCATCATGGATGTTGTGTGGTACTTGATGCTGGTGTTTGTTGATCACCATGCCATGTCCAAACAATGTCTTTTAAAGAAGGCTTCAGTTCTTGATCACAAAAGTTTTCATATTCTATAGTGTCTCCTGCTAACTTCTTCATCTCCACCATGTGAAAAGATGGAGCTACCTCGAATATCTCCGCATCTATGGCTAAGTGCCCCTTTCGCCCTTCTTTGTGCCCTTGCATCGTCACTCGCCCATCTGGCCTTTGCATGATCTGAAACTGCTCCGTTGAAGCCACTTCTTCGAGCTTCGAAACGATCGCTGATGCTGTTTGTTTGGTGGTGAAACGCGCCTCAGGTTTCTTGCTTGAACCGTTGTCCTCGAACAAACCAGAAAGATTGAATCCTTGAGAAAGTGATATGATATCGAATGCATTCATGCTAGTAGGTTTTAAAGTACTCATAGAAGAACTTTTTCTTATTGCTTTCTCTTCAAGCCCTTTGAGATCAGCACTACTAGATCTTGGACTATCTGTGAATTTGAACACACTTTCATCATCAAAAACGCTTCGTGGCAGATAATGCGGCTCGATCTTCTTGAATCCCTTTTGAAACCAAGAGTTTTCCATGATTTTAGCAAGTGTAACCCTTGTAGTTGGATTAGGATCTAGAATTCTTGAAAGTAGTTTCTTGACCTCAGGAGGAAACCAACTTGGGCATTTGAATTCCCCTTTGCTAATTTTCCTATACATTCCCATTAAATTTGCATCACTAAATGGAAGATAACCTGCAAGCAAAACAAACAAGATCACCCCACATGACCAAATATCCGCCTTTTCGCCATCGTAACCTTTCTTGTGAATAACCTCGGGTGCAACATAAGCCGGTGTTCCACAAGTTGTGTGCAAAAGACCATCAAGCCTTTTAGAATCAACCAAAGCACTCAATCCGAAATCTGAAATCTTAAGGTTTCCAAATTCGTCAAGTAGAAGGTTTTCTGGCTTGAGATCGCGATGGTAGACACCACGACTATGGCAAAAATCAACTGCTGCTACTAATTGTTGGAAATATTTTCTAGCGGCGTCCTCCTTCAACCTCCCTTTCGCGATCTTATTAAAAAGCTCGCCGCCTTTCACATATTCAATGGCGAAATAAATCTTAGTCTTGCTAGCCATAACCTCGTAAAGTTGAACAACATTCGGATGCCTAACAAGCTTCATCACAGAGATCTCTCTTTTGATTTGATCAATCAAACCATTTTGCATCACCTTCCCTTTGTCAATCACCTTCACCGCGACACTTTTACCTGTTTTTATGTTTCGCGCATGGTAGACCTTTGCAAATGTGCCTTGGCCAAGCAATTTTCCTATCTCGTATCGTTGCATCAATATGTTCCCCTTCTTGCTCTCCATATCCACAACTCTATAAAGATTCGAAACAACGTAGATGTAACAATATTTACGACAAATTCAGGGTCAGATGAACCATGAAATGAATGGCGTCAAGGGGCTACACGAATTTACGACTTGCCTCCATTCGAAGGGTGCTAAATATATTGTTTCCCCTTGAGATCAAACCACTAACAAAAAAAAGAAGAATCAATGCACCACAAGGAAAAATAGAACACAAAGTAACATATGATTGATCAAAATCAAATCTGAGCAAAAGTAGAATGATTGGTTGAGATGATGGCCAATAAAAGTGATCATGGAATTATGGTTGCTATTTATAGAAAGATCCATCTTGTAGTCAAAGAAATAAACAATTCTTACTTTCTAGTGAGGAAATATGAGGATAATATGTGGTTATGAAAGCAAGGACCTCGTTTACAAACGAGGGGTGGACCTATGTAATATCAACCGAAACTCATGAATTAATTTACGGATATATATACAATCAAACCTACTATATACGGATGTATATACAGTAAAAAAGGTTCGCTAAGGAGACTCATTCAATCTGGTAAAAGAGTTTTGATGACGAAACCCGACAATAAATTCTTCTTGATAAACATATGAAATCTATAAAAGATATATACCAATGAATTGAAATAAATTTCTAAACCTGTCATTACTCATAGTTACCAAGGATTGTAAATGTTTTATACATATAATAAAAATGATTCTACTATTATTTGTTTAAATTCTGAGAAAATTCAAAATTGTATTCAAATCATTCATTGAAGTTTGATAATTTTATATTCCAAGTTAGTTTACACCAATCATAGTTCCAAAGTTTTTGGCCAAATGTTTGGCCTAACTAAGTGGTGTGTGCTTGTTAACCACTCATTTCAGAACTAGTTGAGACCACGTTATTATATATGGTGAGACATCAACATTCTGGTGTTCGGACCATGAAGAATAGTGTGGTTGTAATAGTTTCACCTGTCAGTTTGAAAATGATGCATGCATCTATGAATCAAATCGTATGATCCATAAATCAAATTTTGATTCGAACACAAGTTATAGATCCGATTGGCTTGGAAGAAGTGGTGGTGAAAGGTGGATGCAAAGGTTTCTTGTGTGTTTATCTTTTAATGTGAAGCTATAATTAGAAAAAGAAAACCAAATATCTTGGTACACCCAATTTAAATTTTTGTTAATATTATAAGAACTGATTACAAACGAGAGTCGTGTAATACTAAGAGAAAAACAAAGTGTTGTGGGTTTAAATCCTGCTCAAGGTTAAAAATGCTCGAGGGCGGTCGTGGTCAAAGAACGGAGTTGTCTCAGACCGGGTACAAGTTGCCGTACTTATATTTCCTCGATGAAAGCCCACAGAAGGGCCAAAAACTGAAACTCATCATCAAAGCAAGCCCAAGCCCCCGCAAGAAGGCTTCATTGTCATGGAAGCCCTTTCCTTACTCCTCAATATAGTCTATGAGAACGTTTGTTTTTCTGACCAACTCTCATGGCTTTAGGAGGGGGCGGCCCCCTAACAGAACTTTTCAAAATTGAAAACGGATCAGTCGACCTGGTCTACGAATCTATTCTAACTATCAACGAATTCTTAAAATTTTAGGTGGGACGGGGATTGTAATGATTTATACTTCTCGAGGTATAATGACAGACCGGGAGGCTAGATTCGAAGGAATCGGCGGATCAATTTTGTGTTATATATGGTATGCTGATATCCGAATTAGATCCTAAATTTACTATTTGTGAAAAAAAGATAAAGGGCGGGTTGTATAATATCACTCCTCCCCAATTAGTTGATATTTCAAGGAGGTTTTATCCGGAATGAAAGATGCCTCAACTGGATAAATTCACTTATTTCTTGCGCAGATACTTTCCCATTTTACCTATTTTAGCAATTCTAATAGGACGTTTTCTAGGAACGGACTGCCCCACCCTATTTACTTTATTCTTTATGTTCATTGCGTTCCTCCTGATTTATCGAATGAGAGTTTCGAAGAGAAAGAAGAGTTCTTTTCTTTTCTTCGTAATTCTCATTCTCATTTACTTATTCTGTACTTTCTCTAGATCTTTTTTTTTATATACGCTAGAAAAAGTGGTGTCCTAAGTTTTTAAGCTACAGAAGTAGTCTTCTCGGTGACTAAAGACTCAAAAATGGGAAGATGAGGCCATGGGCAAGCGCATCCTTCAGTTAATGCTTCGCTTTGAAATCGCCTCCCTTCTTCCCGATGACTAAGAAATGGGTTTGCGCTTGAATTTCAGTGATGAGGTTTTTCGAGGGAAGTAGGGCTCTTATTGACTAAAAGCGGGTTCTTCGCTTTCCTTTAGAATGAAAGTTGCTATGGATAGCCAGGCCCCGGTTCCCAGGGTTAGGGTATTCCCTATTATGTTATGAGCCTACTCAGATCAGAACTAGTTTATTCTCTTTCGCCTATCGGCCGGCCGACTTTAAGCAACCTTCGCAAAGTCTTTCATCGCTTTCTTTGGTAATCATGATCGAGTAGATGCTTTAATACCATGAAATCAATCTGATCTAACCTAAATATAAGAATAGGAGAGACGAAATGTATAAATGAGTAAATTTTGATTATAAGTTACAAATTACTAAAAAAATAGAGTTTACTAAGTATTTATACTCGCTAGGAGATTAATCACCTATTAATAAACTAGCTAACTAATTATCAAGCTTAACTAATCTATTTATAATCTTTACATTTAAGTTAAACAACTATGGATAACATTTTGCAATGACTTGCAATTATTTATTCGTTTGATTTGTGTCCACAAGTGGCTACTTCAGGCAATTTCGATCACAATTTGGTGTTTGTTCTCAACCCCCACATCGATCACAAGTTGCAATAAAATATCCTCTTTAAATTTCATTGATCCAATCCTTGGCATCAAAAACCCATCGAGAGAATAAGAAAGTTGAAAAGTTATTTAGATAACCTAATCATTTATTATAATATTTTTTTAATATCGTATTTGTAATTTAACAATTTACGTTCAAATATTTTGTAACTAAAGATAAAACAATAAGTTATATTCAACTATTATAAAATTAGGGAAAAATTATAAAACCTAAATTCAAACATTAAAAATGAGAAATATTATATTAATTAAAATATACTAAAATGGAATTATTATAAAATCATCAAGAGGATATCTATTTCGTTGTTTATAGAATGCAACCATTTGGCTTTCATTTATTTTAATACCAGATTAAATGCTCATTTGTTACACGGATGAAATAAAAAAAATTATATAATATATTATAGATACGTATAATTTAATATTCTTATAGATAACATATCAATGAAATTATCATATATAACAAACATATTTAAGTTATAATAAATAATATAGAAAAAAATATTTATTATTCGTAAATAGTCATAAACCTTTTTATATACATTTCTAAAGTATTTTAGTTTTAATATTGATTATCTAAAAGTTAAACTTTATATTAAAAAAATTAAAATTTATTAAAGTATTTTTTATGAGATAATTTATTTAATTATAGAAAGAATTTAATTCATTAATATAGTAGTAATTGAGCATTTATTAAGAAACTCATTTGAAAAAAAATTATTTATCAAAATCTCTAAGTTTAATATAATTAATACATGTGAACAAATCTAGGTGGAACTTAGGTAAAGATAATATAGACAAACTAGAAAATGATTATAGGACTATAGTCATTTGTTTTACAAGGTTAGATTTTTTAATTTTTTAAGCGTATTCTTTTTAAATTTTCTATTACATGCGGTTTTTTATTTTTATTTTTATTTGGTTTCTTATATTTTAACATTGAATATTTGTCAAATCTGTAGATTGATTTTGACAAAGTGGCTTAAAAACTTCCTAGCTCGTTGTTAGTCATAAATCTTTTTGTACTTTAGTTTTATTGTACCGAGAGAATTGCATAGATCATCTTTTAAAAAACTACTACTATCATTGCCGTAATTACATATAACTTTTCTTTTATTAAAATTTCATATATTGACAAACTCTTATTGTTGTAAATAACCAACTATTGTATATATGGATGAACAGTGTTGTAAATAATCAATGTTCTTTGTCTCTCTCTCCCAAGCAAACTCTTATTGTTCGATTTGATCCGGTTGGCGGTGTGTTAGAACCATCAATCTTAAACTTGATCCTAAATTGTTTTTTTATTTTGATATGGTTTATACTTTACATAATACGATTTTTTTCTCGGGGTTCTACATGGTACGATTGATTTTTCTCAATTGATTTTTCTCCTAAGATGGTTATTTGCTTAGGTTATGTTTTGGATTTTTTTTCTTCAGTTTGTTTATAGTTTGCATAGTAGGATTTCTTTTGTCCTCAAGATTGATTTTAGTTTAATTATATATTTGAATTCATTATTTCTTTCGTTGTTATGTTTCATTCTCCAACACTACTAGAAAACTACTCTGTTTGCTATGCAAATTTGCGACGCAAAATTTTGTATCGTACTTTCCGACATAATTATGACACATATCCTACAAAACTTAAAACCCTACATTTCCATCAAACTTTCAACAAGAAAAGCGACAAAACTTTATAAAGTCCAGCTTTTGTCGCAAATGCATAGCAAAATTAAGACACAATTCTTACCCAAAATTGAACCCTAGATCCATCCTATTTATATTAGAAGCATAAACTAGGTTCGAAGCATAAAACCAAAGTCGATTTTGTGTTTGGAACAAATCTTTTCCACCATTATTTGTGAGTTTTTGTATCTATTCTACAATTAGAAAATGATCGATGGTGTTTATTGTTCCTAAGGTTTTTTTTATTGTTACTTCGTCTTATAGATGACATCCTCTTGACATTAATAACTTGAAGATGATGAAGTTTTGTACCAAATGATCTAAACAAGCTTATGTAAGTTATATTTATCATTTTTAATATATTTATCGTATCAACTTTTAGTACATTAAAAACATGTTTTGATGAATTGTAGGATGACTATTTGCAAGAGATGACAAGGGTGTATGGACAGAACTTCACTGAGAATGATCCTCATATGTGGGCAAATATGCAGGCAAACGGTTGCAGGGCCGGGTATTCGGGATAGGATCTTTGAATCTCAATTACGTGGTGACCGGGACACCATCTTTTGGAGTATCGACAAACACAGCTGAAAGTATGTAGATGTTATTATTATTGTTGTTGTTATTATTTTATGTCGTTTGTTCACCAATTATTATACTTGTTTAATGAATTTGTAGGTTGAAACTTTGCAAGCACAAATGCAAACCCGATTTGAAGAGGAAATGAGGGCAACAGAGGAGTTGTAACAACAAACACAACAAACCCGGGCAAATAAATATTGACATTGCGTAGCTAATTTTTCGTTATTTTAATATACGTATATTATCACAATAATAACATTGCGTAGAAAATGCACCGTTTTATTAAAATACGTATTTTGACATTGAGTAGCAAATGCGTCATCGTTTTAAAATACGCATTTTGACAATGTGTAGCAAATACGTCGTCGTTTTAAAATATGTATTTTGACATTGCATAGATAATGCGTCGTTGTTTCAAATATGTGTTTCATATTAATAATAATATTGTGTTGCAATCATATTTAGTTTAGAATGATTAAATTAAAGTAATTAAGATAATGCATGAGAAATGTGTAGTAGCTTCCTACGCCCTTTTTTGTCTCAGATATGTCGTATATTGCGTCGCAAGTGCGTCGTAAACTGTTTACCACAAGCATTTTTTCAGACAAACTGTTTTTGTCGTAAATGCGAGCAAATTATGTTTTCCTATGTATTTGCGACGGAAAAACATGTAGAATTATTTTTTTCCTAGTAGTGCAGGATGGATGCTCATCACTCGTTACACCTGAGAAATGAGGTCGACAATAACATATACTAATAATTTAAACAATAACACTTTTAGCTTTTACTTGAGTAGTTCCATTTATATAATAATTAAATATTTACATTTAAATAAACTTGATTTCTTTCATAAAAGTAAATCTAGCGATAATATACATAACAATTATACGTATGTATTGATTATTTTTGACTGATGAAAATTAAGACATTCTTTGCGCTATTAAAATCTATTTTGACTTTAATTCAAAATATAATAACAAAATAGGTGAAAATGAAATAAACAATTTTCTACGATTGTTTACGGTTTGGTTTGGGCGGTTCAGGTGAGATTTCTCGGCAAACCGATGGGTTGCAGTTTTGTATAAATGTAAGCAAATCGGCCAACGATTTGACGGTTCGATTTGATGGTTGTAGCTTATGGCATAATGACAGTAATCTCAAAAAGTCTTATTTATAATAGCATCAATCATAAAATAGTATGTTTTTTCCCCTAAAACTCATGAATGTAAAAATGGGCTATGAATCTCACATTATTTTCAGCCAAATCAAGAAATTCCTATAAAATAATTTATTTGTTAGAATAAAATAAATTTCTTTAATATTTTCAGCATTTTAATTGAAGATTTTAAACCGATAGCTTCTGTTTTTCCTAAAATCATCAAATTTCAGCAGCATAAACATTCAAAAATAGTTTATTCCATAAAATTTCGGACTCACAATTCATAATAAATAATTTACTAGAAATTTTACAAGTTCCATATAAATCAGAAGAAATATTATAACATCACTAAAAATTCCGAAATTCATACATACTGTTCTATTCTAAATACCATCATTTATGTAAATTTTTCGTAATTTAACTCACTGTCTAGATATTTTTCTCAAATTTCCAATTACAGAATATTCTAAAATATATAACTCAGGCATACATGCGAATTAAATCACGAAATTTATTCAAGAATTTCTATAAAATATAAGGGTTGTTATATAATTTTCCAGAGTTTTACCAAGTTCAGAGCTTCTGAAATAAAATTTTCTTTTGTTTTCTTGAACAAATTATATAAAATAATCTGCCTATTATTATTACATCAAAATTTACAGAATGCTAATTCTAATATTTTCTAACAATTTTCTAATTTTATTCCCACAATCATAGCTATTTATGTATTTAATCTAATTCATCAAGAATATTTATGTTTTAACCCTTTAATTTTTGCTTATAAGTTTTGGAAATGATCTTGATGATTCTTAAAGGTTGGTTTGTATGTGTTTAGTTAAAACACACACATATACTTCTATCTATTTGGTTTAGTAATCAAACCTTGAGTGTTGATGCAAGAAACTTAAGAGAATGGCTTGACTATCCGTGGATGATCCGCTTGGTGGAATAGTTCTTGAACTTGGAGATTGATGATGATGAACTAGTGAAGGTTAGCTTGGCTATGTTGTTCTTGAAAGTGAGGATCGGCTTGGTCCAAGAGATGGTGGTAATGGTTGTATGTTAACCGAGAGAGAGAGTCAATAGAAGTGGCGGTCAAGGATGGTGTTGGTTGTGGTGCCCGAGAATTTCAAAGGGGAACTTTGCCATCATTAGGCCTATACTAGGTGTTGAGGTGTGAATGTTAGGGTCCTTAGGTTTCCATCTTAGGTGCTAAGGTGGCGGATTAAGGGGTGATTAATGAGAGGGCGGTTAGGTGGCGGTTTGAAGGGAGGGTTAGTGTCAAGGCCATGCAAGGTGGAGGTGTAAGGTGGTGATTTGTGTAAGGATTGGCTAGGTGGCGGTTTGTGGTGCTAATGGCTTTCTTAGTCATTGAGATAGGCTTAGACAAAGGTTTAGGTGCTTAATCGGATTGCTTAGTGTTCTAATGAACCGCGATTATGGCTAAGGTTGTGTCTATGTTGGTGTTTAGGTGCTTAAGGTGTGATTTGTTTTAGTTTTGATTCAAAGTTTCTTGATGAAATCTTGTTTGGTGATGTTTGATTAAGGGTAGGTTTTTAATACATTACATATAGTTAAAACATCTAATATTAAGCTAACTAATCACTTAGCCTTATGATTGGTAACTAACACATATGGTTCAAAGATCACAAAGTTCACAAATATTCATAAACATGCATACGTAAATATTTATGCATGGGTGCATGCATGCTCACGTAACATATGCAAAACATATAAGATTCATAAGGAGTTAGTCAAATAAACTTACCTTAATAATTCAATGGAGTATATAAATATATATTTATAAAAATTTCTTAAGGCATTAGTTTACCTAACCTTAGCTTTTAGGGTTGTCACACATTAGCCGTCATTTTATGTTGATTATTAAAATATTTACGTTTATTAAATATATAAGAGTAAATGTTTTTCACATGGGCTTAAAACTTATGATTATATCTTATATATTATGAAATAAACATTACAATAGAGTTATGTGGGTTTTCACTCTTATCACATATCACATAACTTATATAAGTTATGAAGTATTGTCATATTATTTTTTATTTCTATTTATGTTTTCTAAAATATTAGGATTTAATATATATTTATTAAGGCATAAAATTTTAACCAAAGTTCGAGTTTGTCTTAAATAGGATATTTTAAATTTTATTATTTGAATGTTACAAACATTAACATCACCTTCTTTGCATCATTTTTTTAAAATATATAACTATAATTTACAATTATAACTATGAAAAAATGGTAGCCTCGCCTGCATACCCGCTGCAACACTGCATACCCGCTGCAACACGTTCTCAAAAAGTTCTTTTGTTGTACGAACGCACAACATGCTTATATATGCATATGTTTATAGCATTTTGTATGTTTTTGTTGAATGCATAAATAACTTCACTTATTAATGTTAGTTAACATATTTTCACCAAATCACATGTTATCCCGCCACATAATATTTGTTGATATTATCCTTCGTATTCTTCTTTCTTTCTTTCTCTTTTTTTCTTTGCCATGTATAAGATACATGTCTCCCCCACTTAGCAAACCAACTTTGATCCTTAGCAACACCCCCTACGTTGATTTTATTCTTTTTTGAATTTCTTTTTATTATTATTTTTCTTTCACACATTTTTAAATTTTATTTTCGGTTATTTTTATTTGGTAAATGTTTTTTGAACTTTTTAAAATTTGTTTTTTTAATTTTCCACTAAATTTTTTAGATTTCTTTTTTTTTTCAAATTTTTTAACATCTAACATGTTTTAGTATCAATAACAACAACTTGCTTCTATATTTAGATATTTGGTTTTCAATATTTAAATTAGTTTTGAGAACATTTTGGTATCTTTTTCACATTTAATATATAGTTTTGTATATTTTTATTTACATTTTAATATAAATTTTATTTAAATTCGAGTTGGGTGAAATATAATGTATTTCTACTTCTTTCACAACAATTTAGAATTGAATCTAAAATGTATTTTCTAATTTGTTCCACAACTACGTGATGCTTATTTAAATACCAAATACAACGTTTGTAATTTTTCTTATTTCTACTGTTCAACGCGCTTTTCATGAATGATTAGATTTTTGAAATTGAACCGTTTCAGCTTTATGTGTTTTTATTTTCCCACATAGTGTCATCGTTACAACGCACATCTTTACTATATTTTAAACTTTTCTAAACTTTTTGAGAACGTCAGTTTTTTATTACGATTTATCGCGGCGCAACGCTCACAGGTATTTTACTAGTTTTAAACAAATGAACCTTTACTAACACTAAAATCATTATTTTAGAAAAAAAGGGAAAATAAATTTATACCAAAAGATGATATTAACTAAACAAAGGACATGAAAAAACGTTAACGTTGATTGTTTGATTTGATGTTACGGTTTTGGGGGCAGAATAATCAGAGAAATATCCAAACAAACAACAAAGAAGAAGAAGATTATTTCCCCCTTTTTTCAGATGGTCGCAAAGAGGTTCATCCTCTAAGATCATCTTGAAAAGGGTGGTAAATCATTATTCATACTTCTTGATTATAATTGTTTTTCAAGAATTCATTTCATTTGTGTAGCTATGTTCCCATTTCAATGATCTAAACAATCATCATCATCATCATCTTCTTGTTTACATTCTATGATACTTCTAATTCGTTCCTACATTTCTTCCTGAAAAGCCCTAATTTTTTGTAAGTTTATTGTTTATTGGTTATGTCCCATCAAAATTCAATTACATTATATATGATTGTTTCATGTTATTTTTCGTTAGAAATGTGTGTTAAATTTGTAAAATTAGCACAAAGAATCTATTTTTATCTTCCAAATTGAATCTTAGAATATACAATCTTTAATTCTAGATAAAATCGATTATTTAGTAATCACTCATTGTTTGGTTGATTGATTATTCAGAAGAAAATTTGTGACAAAAGAAAGCTGGCTCATTCAGATAACCGGTGGTGCAAGGGTGGGGTGTTGGCAGAAACAACTGCTGCATCCACCATCACAAGATATTATTATAAGTGCAATGTGGGATAGATGGATGACAAATAATAATCATTATTCTTTTTTCTTGATTTTCATTCTTGTTCATGGGTGTTCTTCCCTTAATCTTGAGGGTAAGTTTATATTTACTTTAAGAAGTTAAAACTTTAATCTTTTAGTTTCTTTACTGTATATTAAAATTGGGATTTATGTCTTTTGATTGCTATTATGAATTGAAATTGCAGGACTGGCATTATTAGATTTTCGGGCGAGAGTTTATAATGATCCAAATGGAGCGTTTAGAAATTGGAATGTTGGTGACGATGATCCGTGTTCATGGTCTCATGTTCAATGTGTTTTCGGACATGTTCATTCTCTGTAATTTTACCATATATTTTCTTTAATTGTGCACTATATTTCTTTTAGTTGTTTTATGTTGATTGAATCTTGTATTATACATGTTTTTATGTGATTATATATTTTTCTTGAAGTGATCTTAAAGGGTTATCTTTGGAAGGAGTGCTTGCACCTGAGTTAGGCAATCTCATTCACTTGAGACGTCTGTAAGTGTCGATCATACGATTATGTTATTTCTTTTGGAATCTGAAAAGTAAGAGTTAATTTGAGGAATTTATCAAGTTTTCTATGTTTTTGTTCTATCAATTTTTAGTGATCTCTCTCACAACCATTTTTCTGGAGTTATTCCAAAAGAGCTTGGTGAACTAAAGATGTTGGAGATGCTGGATTTAAGGGATAATAATTTGATTGGAAATATTCCACCAGAAGTAGAAAAGCTGCAGTTACTAAATGTTTTGTAAGTGGTTTAATTTTAAGTGAATATGGTTATCAAAATTTTCTTATAAATATATTCACATCCTTATTAACTTGAAGTTGAGAAATGTGTTAATTTGACTTCAGTTATTTTCTGTCTATCCTAGGCTGCTATATAACCACAATCTCAAAGGAAACAGTCCCAAAAAACTCAAGAACCTTAATTTCCTAAATAGGATACAATTTGTTCAAAACTTTACACTCGGTGTTAAAAATGCAATTGGATTACTAAACAGGAAACTTGGGAGATGGTAAGTGATTCTTTCTAATTATTCGCCAACTTATAAAATTTAATTATGAATTTACGATATGTAATTTGCTTCTCATGACATGTTATTATTACAGCATTTGGCATAGCGGTTTTAATACTATTAGAAATGAAGATTCCCATCTATCCCTATTTAAAGAAACTGTTAATAGTTATCTCGAACCGTTTCAATTGTAAGAAAGAATCATACTTTTTACCTTAACTGATTAAGAATCTTTTAGCATTAGATTTTTCTCTTATTTCTAACATGTTTCAGGTTCATCAAAAGTATTTCAGATAAATCTTGTGTTACGGAAGAAATAGTTCAACATCTGAACATCGATAGAAACATCATAAATCGTAAACTAGTAGAACAACCTACAAATCTGGTATCTAAATCTTTTCTTGCCATTAGAATGGAGATCAAGAAACTCAAAGATAATAAAGCTCCAACATCTACTGATGCTGACTCAAATTCTAGTGGTCAAATTCAAATTAAGATAGACTTATGGTTGATCATGATTGGAGTGTTTTGTGGAGGTTTTCTATTATTTACTGCTATAGCTCTATTGTTCATCATTAGAAATCTAATTTTGAAGACTATGGGTCCATGGAAGTCTGGGCTTAGTAGACAGTTGCAGAAAGCATTTGTTTCGGGTAATTTTCTCTATTTCTAACTTCAATTAATATGCAAAGTCTTATTATATACTGACTATCACACATTAAATATCCTAAATAATTCAATTCTAATAGGTGTTCAAAAACTAGACTTGGGAGAGCTAGAAACAGCATGTGAAGATTTTAGCAATATTATAGATACAATTGAAGGTTGTGTGCTTTTCAAAGGCACATTATCAAATGGAGTTGAAATATGTGTTGCTTCAACAACAATTACTAAACTCAAAGATTGGTCAAAAAGTGCAGAATTAAGGTTCCACAAAAAGGTTTTGTTTTTCCTTCAAACTTATTTATTCTGTGATACTAAATACATAAGCTAGCTTTCTTATATTCTTGTAGATTGAAACATTATCACATGTGAACCACAAGAACTTTGTTAACCTTATTGGTTATTGTGAGGAGGATGAACCTTTTGTCAGAATGATGGTGTTTGAGTATGCTCCCGAAGGCAAACTTTCAGAACATTTACATGGTAATCTTGACATTGTATTTAAGGGAAATTTGTGGATGAAGTCATGATTGCTTACACATAAAACTTATCTATTAATTAGTTCAAGGGCTCGAGCATCTCGATTGGAGATCAAGGATAAGAATTATTATGGGAGTTGCATATTGTCTCCAACGCATGCATGACTTGACTCCTCCGATGGCGCACATGCATCTGGATTCAAACACAATCTATCTAACTGATGATCATGCTGCCAAAGTAAGCTAGTAATCAGTTTGTAATTAGAACTTTTTTCATAAAATACTTGAAAATCATTGTGTTTTTATCATTGTAAAATGAAAAATACATTAACTTTCTCAGATTGCATATTTGAATTTCTGGAAAGAGTTTTACCCGAAAGCAAAGATATCACAGGCAAATGAGTCTTCACACTCACGCCTTGTTAACAAAGAGAAAGATATATACAACTTTGGTGTTTTATTACTTGAAATCATATCTGGAAAGCATCAAACTTCAAACAAATTGGAACCTTTTGTAGCATGGGTAAGTCGATAAAACCGCATTTTTTTTATCTACTGTTATAGTTTGTTATGTTGTATGAGTGTTAAATTGTTGTTTCATTTTTTTTTATTTCCACAGGCTAAACAATTTTTAAGGGAGAAAGAAAACATCAATCATATTATAGATCCAACTTTAAAGTCTTTCAAGCAGAATGAGCTTGAAATTGTGTGTGAAGTTATTCAGCAATGTATTCAAAAAGATGGTAGCCAAAGACCAAGTATAAATGAAATAATTACAAAACTTAGGGAAGTGCTTGGGGTTTCACCTGAGCAAGCAACCCCTAGATTATCTCCCCTATGGTGGGCTGAACTAGAGCTTTTATCTATAAAAGAAGAACAACTTAAAAACTAATGTCACTTGATATATTACATATTTTGATTAACTTTGGTTGTATTTTTCTCTAAGTTAGTCTACGATGGATAAAGTAGAATAGGACAAAATTTTGTAATAGTGTATGGAACACAAGCTATAAAAATTATCGGATGCAAACAAGGTCAGATATGAGTTGGGAGAGATGAATACGAGCATGATTAAACTCGATCTTTAATTTTTTGAATTTAAGAAAGTTGAATGCCATAGAGTAAATTCCTAACTTAAGTGTGGATTTTAGTCACCTTGCCAAGGTCAAATTTTAAACACCTATGAGCAACGATTCAAGCGACTTTGAAAGATAACACACGATTGTGTTGAACAAAGAACACTTAGATTGCTTTGAGAGAACTTTACAAGGAAGATTGCTTTAAAACTTTGGAGTCTGTTTCAAATGAGCCGACATCACTTATTCGTACTACGTGTGGCTATTCTAGATCCATTCTTTGTAGAGTAATCTATTGTTATTTTTCTAGTAATTCCCATGGATCATGAAGCTTGGAGAATGGAATCAAAAGTTCTGAAACCCCAAGCATTACGACTTGAGTTTACAAAGGGATGACATTCTTCACTACCTAAACTCGTGACCTCCTTCTCATGCTTTCCTCATGATATTTCTTGATTTTATCTCAGAACTATCGTAGTGTATCTTCAGCTTGCGTCGTTATTTGGCACCTTCCACTTGATGAAATATTCCTTATAACTGTAAGTTGTGGTTAGTATAGTTCAATCAGATAGGATCCTGATAATCTCTTAATAGAAAGATGTTACCATAGTTGTTGGTGCCCATTTAGACACCCCACATTCCAAGTCTTTCATGTCAACATGTTAGGCTTGAGAAAACTCACATGAAAGACTATATTAATGAACCTTTAACTTACTTGGTGGTATTAAATTAGTTGATACAAAATTTTGTTGACGCTTGCTACTATCGGGGATTAGCCTTCATACGTCCTTACGAGTCCCTTATGCACGTCCATTAGTGAATTGAATTGTTGTTCTCTAAGTTAAGTCATAAGTTGGTCTTTGATTTGAAACTCCATGTGTCGCCTACTATTGTCAATCCACTTCTTCATTTTTTTAGTTGTTTTTATATATGGATATTTGAGCCATGTGTGCTTGTTCATGCCACCATATTACTTTTTCATAAGTGACTGTACCATTATTGTCCTATGATACGGATAAGGCATTTGGTGTTAGTGACAGACGACCTGTCACTACCTAGAATGGACTCTTACGTGCCTCACTTTGTTGCATGTTATAAGCGAAATTTCATCATATTGAGAAGGTTGGTCCAATCACATTGATTGGCACTCACATAATATTAAACAAATAAGTTGAGCAATGCATGCCCATTTTGTTGCCAGTCCATTTAGGGCAGAAGCTTGTTAAGAAATTTAGCTTAGTCCCTATAATTTTGAACATTTTCGACCAAAATACTCTTGTGAAGTGCGGTTGCGATCTCTTACTATTACTTGTTGGACTCTTTAATATTTCACCGCATGCTTGAAGAATAGTCTATTTGTTGTAGCTGTAAGAACATCAACAACTGTGGGGACAAAAGTTCAATACTTAGAGAATTGATCAACCACCCTAACAATGCTTCCATAATCGTCGAATCTTGGTAAACTTGTGATGAAATCCATTGAAAATCCCTCCTATGGATCATTGGGTGTTAGAATAGTTAAGTTAATCCTTTGGGTTGGCGTTGTTCAAGCTTATCATGTTAGAAAACCAATTGTGTTTGCACATATGCTTCAATGTCGTCTATCATGCAAGGCTTATAAATGTACCATCGATTACACCCATTGTCCTTTTGATATTGGGATAACCAACCTATTTTAAATTATGGTAGTCCTTCATAACAGTGTATCAAAGATCACACCATCTAGGCACAACGATTTAGTCTCCTCCATTGAGTAATAGATATCCCCTCAACCAAAATCATCTAGTCTTTCCATCTTGAGCCAACGAGACTAGATGCTTGACGAAGGAGTCTTGAATTTAAACCTACCTTTATTTGGTTTTGGAGATGGAATGATGTTCTAGTGATAAACATAGAATTCAGCCTTAGGACTTAAAAAATCAGCCACCACGTTAGCTTTTCTTGATTTGTACTACAAGACATAGTCAAACTCCATAAGAAAGTCTTGCCATCTAAGTTGTTTAGGGTTGAGTTTCTTTTACGTTTGGAAATAGCTAGTGTCAACCTATCAGTCTTAGTGACGAACAATAACTAGAGAAGATAATATTTTCATGTCTGCAAATACTGAACTCTGGCGAATCTTCTTTTCTTGTACTATGTAGTTTTTCACTATGCTAGTAAGTTTGCGAATTTCGTATGCTATTGTATGCCTCTCTTGCATCAACACTCCATCCATCGTAAAATCCAATGCGTCTATGTGTAATCCAAACAGTTTGGTAATCACTACAATAAAAAAGGGTATTTGGGATTAAAAACTTAGTATATGATACTCTTCTATAAGTACTTAACGGTTATCGGGGACTGATTTCATCAGTCGTCTAGCTAGTGAAGAAACCTATTACTAAATAGTGGTTCTTATAACTAAAAATCAATTGCGTTGTATGGAACCATCAAAGACTAACGGTTAGCCCTGAAACATATAAAATTTTGTTCGTGACTTGTCCACTTGTGCCACATCATTTCAGTTTCTAATATATTAACACGATGCTTAAAGGACTAAAATTCAGTATTAAAACTATATCTATTTTGTCTCTATTTATTGGATCAAGTAAGGCTGGTGCAACCAAAACAAACACTTAAACAATATTGGTGCAACTAATGAAGAACTTCTGAAGGCAAATGCTAAGCTTCCGAAGGTCAAGTCTGAAAGAGCTTCCGAAGAGGAACTCTAACTTCTGAAGACAAAGTCTTCCTTCTTCCAAAGTTTCAACACTTAGAATATTTCAATACAATGACTTCCGAAGCATGAAGGCCTGAAGAACAACTCAAGCCTCGGAAGAAGTAGCCTCTTCCAAAGTATAAGTGGCTTCAGAAGAACTTGTTCTTCCGAAGGCAGTTAACCTTCGAAAGAACCTACTATGAACCAGTAGACATAAGTATGGTCCCTCTGACAAGCCGCTGCAACCTCTGAGATACTGCATGACGCTTTCCACGCTCATGTAGTTGACCATACTTTATTCCACTGTTCATTCCTTATCGGTTAGTACAGTTACCAACTTCGGTTGGTGACAAAGGCAAGTCATGGTCATGTCATGACTACCAAATCTTAGATACTATTTTATCTAGGATACCTTACCTCTAGCAATGTAGTATTTGCTTTAGTGGTAAGTTCCCAGCTGGTATCAAAGTATAACTGACTATCATAGTTTCTCATTGTAACTCATTTGTTATGCTTGTAAGAGTCTTGTAATACCTTGAGTTGAGAAGTAATATATACAAGTATCTTGAAAATTATTCTCTTGTGCTTTGTTTACTTTACTTAGTATATTATTATAAACTCTTAGAGGCATCATCAATCCGAGTGAGACTTAGTGAGTTTGAGAGACTAAAATCGTGTTGAATGACAAAACTCGATCCTACAAGTACGTTTTATTAGCTTCAGGTTCCATAAAAATTTAGTCTCTAAGATGTTGATACTTGGAATTAGTTATTAATAATAGAGGTGTTTAAAAATGCCCGAATTTAAAAATTAAAACTGAATCTGAATTATTTGAAAAAATGAACCCATAATATTTCTAAAATTTTAAATTTCAGATTTGGATAGTTTTTTTGAAAATACTCGGATATCCGAATTAACTGAAATATTTTTTCTAAAAACTATTAAACAAATAACCAACATTACTCAATATTTCTATTTTTTCCGGATAAATTAAAAGAAAATTCAAATATCTGAAAGAATTTTATTAGAATATTATTAAATTTTAATGAAAACTATTAAATAATATAATTTTTCTTACAATTAGCATATGCATTTGCATATCTGAATCCAAATACAAAGTTTTGGATTCATATTTGAATGTTGAAAAGCTCTATCCAAAATTCTTAGATATTTGAATCCAAACACCCTTTCTTGATAACCCTTTACTATACGAACTTGATTACCTTAAATAGTGGTTTGGACAAAATGTAACCATCTGCTTGGTGTTTGTTATACTTCAAACATAGCTTTGATTGCATTCAACACTTACATCAACCCATGCAAGCGTCTTATTCATCATGGAAACTTTCGTCCCCAATCATAACATGTAGGCATGTTTTCTCTGGGTAGTCTTGACTTGATGCAACCCTATCACATATGAAACATTTATAGTCTGTATGGAATGTTGGTACAAAACCCAAATATATCAAAGAAATTTGCTGTTTCTTTTGGTTACTTCAAAGTTCTCGTAAACAAAGAACAATGCTACTGGAATATTTTAGGAGCCTTTTGTCAAAATAAGTGAACCTTCTTATTAATCAATTGCAAACAATACATAATATAAATACTCCAAACATGGAGTAGTCATGCATACGTGGGTGAGTTACCACCCACTTACTCCTAACAATCCTACATTCACCCTATAATTCTTTGACCCACTAACACTTAATCAAACTAAATTTTCTGCATAATTAAAAACATGTAATAAAATAAAAACACTCCTAATGACTTGACTTGACCCGTAAAATTAAACCCATTGACCCGTCAAGATTAACCAACATTCACCTCTTTAATCTTGACTTGACCCGTGCATTCATCAAAGTAGAGTCAGTTCCTCTAATTCAATCAAGTTGGCTTCTTTCTCCTTGTCCTTCCATTTTGTACACTCATATGCGAAGTGTCCAAATGCTCCACACTCATAGCACCCAAACCCACTTCTGACTCCTCGACCCGAGCCCCTTCCACGTCCTCTTTCCCCTCTACTGGACCCTCTTCCGCGACCTCTTCCCCGTCCATATTGCTTGTCATCATGTTCATAATTGGTCAACAAAAGTTGCCCTCGATCTTCTTCTTTTTCATCATGACTCTTTAACCTTTCTTCGTATGCTTTGAGTCTTCCCACCGCTTCTTCAAAAGGCATTTTTTCAATCTCCGAGTATTGTTCGATAGAGGCAACGATAGGTAAGTATTTCTTCGGGGCTAAATTTAGAAGCTTTCTCACAACAACCTCCTCTTTAAGATTTGAACCTAGACTTTTAAACTTTGCTACGGTACCACCTCTCTTTCCCGAAAAATCATTAATCGTCTTGTTCTCCTTCATCTTTAGCATTTCCAACTCGCTCCTAAGAGTTTGCAGTCATGCTTTTTGGACTCTATCCGCTCCTAAGTATCGAACCCGGATCGACTCCCAAACATCTTTAGCAACCTGCAAAAGAATATCCTCCGGTAATGTTGAAAAAATAATAGCTTTTGTGGTATGGTTTTTCTTTTCTTCCACGGTTGCTCCCGTGATCGGGGCTATTGCCTCCCAAAGACCATATGCCTTAAGTATTGTCTCGATTAGGATCGACCATGACGTGTAATTTGTTTCGGTCAACTTAGGACATTGAAGAGACAAGTTTCTTTGCTCCCGAACCGTTACGACTCCTGCGTTTTCAGCCATTTCTTGCTAAATACTTGCTTGAATCTTGCTATTTGCAATCTACTCCTTCAATTTCTTGCTTTCTCTTGGCGCCTCTTGCTTTACCTTGCTACGTCTTGCTTTAACTTGTTACTAATCGACAGGTTTTCACCAATCGATTCCCTTGCTGCTTGCTTTTTTTTTCTTCGCGTTTTGATTACATGGAATCGCCGCTTCACTTACTTACGATCACCTCCCGGTATGAGCCTAGAGCTCTGATACCAAATGTTGGTACAAAACCCAAATATATCAAAGAAATTTGTTGTTTCTTTTGGTTACTTCAAAGTTCTCGTAAACAAAGAACAATGCTACTGGAATATTTTAGGAGCCTTTTGTCAAAAGAAGTGAACCTTCTCATTAATCAATTGCAAAACAATACATAATATAAAGACTCTAAACATGGAGTAGTCATGCATACGTGGGCGAGTTACCACCCACTTACCCCTAACAATCCTACATTCACCCCATGATTCTTTGACCCACTAACACTTAATTAAACTAAATTTTCTGCATAATTAAAAACATGTAATAAAATAAAACACTCCTAATGACTTGACTTGACCCGTAAAATTAAACCCATTGAACCGTCAAGATACGTTAAGACTTCTAATGTGGTGACTTACATATTGGGTTATCTTTGGGTTGAGATGATTTCCATCCCCTAGCTTTCTTGTACCTTGTCTTTCGATCTTTATGTTTCAAGTCTCAAAAATTATAGTTAATCAAGTCTTTAATTATCATTGTAGCTGAAGACACACCTTGAATACCATATCATTCTAGTCTTGTTATGTGACATCCGTCACCAAAAGGTCCGTCAATTAACGTGGAGTTCGTTAACTTTTCTTCGCTCGTTCATTCCTCATCTTTATAAACAATTCGTGTGGATATTATACTTGCTTTATCGTCTTTATTCTTGTAATATCGTCGTAAACATATACTATCTTTAAAAACTTTTAAAACTTTCATCATCATTACCGCTAAATATACCATTTTTTTATAATATTATTGTCACTAATAAAACCATTTTTAAGTTACAAATATCATTAAATACATTTTTATCATTAATATAACTAACCTAATAAAGTCGTTTTCAACCAAAACTAATTTGGGAAACTCGGGGGTTTAGTGCAGGGACTAAATGTGACATTCTGCAAACTCGGGATGGGTATAAAAACCCCATTTCCAGCCCTAGCCCCATTCACTTCATCTTCTTCTTCATTCTTCTTCTCCACCTTTCTTCCTCCTCCTTGCACCAAAACCGCTCATTTTCGTTGCGTTTTCACCGTCTAGACTTCATCTACAACCGAGTCTACTCTATTCTTACAGGTAGACGACCTTGGTTGTCCCTTTTCTTGATTATTCACAGCTGTCCAAACTAGGGTTTCGGGTGTTCGGGTTCAACCCGAACACATGAGGTCGTGTGGGTACGTGTGATGTCTTTCTGCGTGTTCTTCTTGTTTGTGTGTGTTTGTAGTGTGTTTCTGGAAGTCCTTTTTGTGTAAACCCAAGCTCGGAGCAGCCGAGGCTGCTCAGCACTCCTGCAGTCGCGACTTTCTGTTCAGGCGACTGGGTCCGTCATGCGATTAAGCCATGCGACTGGGTGAGTCGTGCGACTGAATCATGCGTCTGAGTCAATCGTGCGACTGAGTTATGCGACCGGGTGTGTCGTGCGACTGTGTGTATGTGTGCGATCGAGTCATGCGAGCGAATGAATGTGTACGATTGAGTCATGCGATTGAATGAATGTGTGCGATTGAGTCAGGCGACCGAATGAATGTGTGCGATTGTGCGTATCGCACGATTGAATTCCAGTCGCACGAATGAAGGTTCAATCGTACGAATGTAGCTGATTCGTACGAATGAAGGTTGATTCGTGCGTATGGAGGTTGAGTCGTGCGATTGAGTGTTGTGTGGTACGACTGAATGCCAGTCGTACGAATGAAGGTTCAATCGTACGAATGAAGCTGATTCGTACGAATGAGGGTTGATTCGTGCGAATGGAGTGTTGAGTTGTGCGTCTGGTCCTGTTGTGCGATTGAAGTTGCTGTGTGTGAGTTTCTCCTTGTGTGTGGTGTGTGTATGTCGTGTGATGTTAAGGTGACATCGACACGGTTGCTATTGCTAATGACAAGATTAAAATCAACGCTATCAAACTTACTAATGTTACTCCAAATCAAATCAACTTAAC
Source organism: Flaveria ramosissima (assembly GCA_025215565.1). NCBI lineage: Eukaryota > Viridiplantae > Streptophyta > Magnoliopsida > Asterales > Asteraceae > Flaveria > Flaveria ramosissima. Next base: position 44,501,129 of record CM046032.1, on the reverse strand, counting down.
ATTTTACAAGTATCAATAACCGATTTGTAGATATTAATATGTACCAAATACTTCTTTAATAACAATAAAACTTTTACGCAAATATCATCAACAATGGCAACGATTTCTAGTACTTGGATCTACATAAGATCTAATACGTGTGTCTGTTTGTGTGTGTTACACGCGACCCAACCGATACAACCCGAATCGACCGAACATTATTATACGCTTAATACACATCATTAATGCTTAACAATAACTGTCAGTATGTGTTTGACCGTTCATTTCATGCGACATTTAGAAACTTTGATCATTCATACTTACCACCTAACAAGTGAGTTTCGTGGCCCCTTTTTATGCTTATACAACATTTCAATCATTTACAAACATGGGGGAAAAGTATGCTCACCCATTTTCAATGCTGTACAATTTACATACAATTTACATACTTGGAATCAACGTGTTACTGTTTTGTGAGTACTTATCTAATACATGCTTGAGTTTGCTGTATGGTACTTTCTTTGCAACTATTTAATTTCAGTGTGGGAACCGACGGATATGTATTAGTAGTACTACTGGGTTGACACCCCCACCCTTGTTTGTTGGTATACTAGTTAGTACCAACAGTGGCCAGGAACGGGCCCTTGGGTGAGTATATTCTGACAAGATCTTTGTGTACGTCATTAGGTTTGGTTGCAAAGCTCATTGTCATGTGATTTTACTTACTTATAACTGTATACACAGTATTCCACATCATTTACTATTTAAACCTTCGAGCTCACCAACAATTTTGTTGACCATTTTGAGCATATCTTTTCAGGTGATCATGCTAATTGAGAATCTAGGTGTGCTGCCTTAATGGAGACCCTATGATGCATTTTTGGGACTAAACATACTTGACAAACAATCATTTTGAAACAATTTTGTAGTCTGCTTAAACAATTACATTCTTTTGATACTTGTTCTCGGGTTGTGAGAATTTACATTACAATGTTATCTTTATTTGATTATGTGAATCGTTTAACATGTTTATGCTTATGGCTACGTTGTCGTGAATATTGACTAAACACGACACAAGTCCCCTTGTTGTCGGGTGTCGTCATGACACGCTTGTCATCATTTATTATATTGCATCTCTATCGCTTACCATGTGTTATGACGATCCCGATCTCGTTACATCCCCGTGTTTCCGCTTTTAGCACGGGTGTGAAAGATTGGTATCAGAGCCATTGGTTATAGAGAATTAGGCAATACGCTTGAGCTAGACTATAACCTAGAAACCTTCATGTAGATTTGCATGCTAGGATCTGTATGTATATTATATCTCGTGTATATGTTCCTCTTTACCTGATTTGTCGATTTATTTGTTATGTGATCTTTTCACCCTATGAGAGAGCCTTGTGCTCACTCTTTATGGGATGCTTCAATTGGATCTTCCGTTCCCTCTGCGCGCCGAGTGGGTTTATCTGTCACACCCCAACCTTGACGGCGGAAACGTCGAGATGTGAGGGTTAAGATTGTTCACAGCCACATAACGCTATATTTAAATTGCAAATATTATTATCATAAGTATTTAAATGTAATACAACCATAAGTCACCATAAAGAAATAAGTTCAACATAACTCAAACATAACATAATGTTTTATTTAATTAACTAGGTCCAAGTCCTAGTTTTATTGCAAGCTTCAAATGTCCACTTTAAACTTGGGGATTTCCTGAAACATGATGAAAATAAAAGTCAACTAAAAATAGTTGGTGAGTTTCCAAGTTTTCATACATAATAAGATTACAAGTAGCAATTCATGTCATGGATTATAAGCTAGTAAGGTTATAGAACACATATCGTTACAACCAAACCTCGACTTGATTACAAGTATAAAAGATTGGCTAAGTGTATTTGGTTCCCTAGTGCACAAGCGTACGGCCCCTAGGAGTCGGCAATACCTCGACTTTAGCACCAAATAGGCTTGTCAGGCCCAAAGATCTAAGACGTCGCCAGGCTAGCAATAGTTAATGATTGTAAACAAACTATGTATCTCATATAAACACTTACAAACACAAATAACCATGACCAAATAATAAGTAGAATTGCATGTGCATTACAAGTCTCAAATATTTAAACGTGTATGTAATATAAGCATCATGTTTCACCCCAAATAAGTGTGAAATTATAAAAAGGGACAAGGAAAACTCACTTGGTCAAATAAGTATAAGAATGATGATTAATAAGAAATAATAATAACGTTCCCACGCAATCCTTCAAAGGTACCTAAAAATATATATATGCAAGTTTTAAGTTGAATAATAATAAGTTTAACGTTTTAACGGGGTCTAGGGTTTTAAGTGGAATTTTGGGGCTTGTTAAATAATTATATTTAACAAATAAAATCATTAATATTATCTAAAAGAAATATATATATATATCTATATTTTATACAAAAATGTGAAAAGAAACACTTATAACAATTTGAAAGTTTCGTAAAGTTTGAATAAATTTTTATAACAAAAAGAATTAAGTACTATTTAACAATATTAATTTGAAAGAAACGTTTTGAACCAACAATAATTTATTAGTTATTATTTGAAATCCATTTTATTAGAAATTATTCATGAACAATCTTCGTTAAAATGTTTTTATTAACAAAATATATTTGTAAAAAAACAGAAAATATATGGTGGCTTTAATAACATTGAAAGTTTATAAAAATAATTTTTATATATATTAAAATTTCTATAATTTAATTAAGGTTAATAAAACCCTTTAAAAAAATTCATGAGGGCGCCGGGTTTCGAACCCGGGACCTCATGTTAAGGGGTGCAGAGTCTTAACCAGTGAACCAAGGCTCTAAGCCGCGGTTTATTTGGGTTTTAAATGGTTAAAAGCATAAACAAAAGAAAAACCCCAATTCCTCATGAACCCTAGTTCGATTCTCCCCCAAATTGACAAGCAATTCGTTTATGTAAAAGCCTGTAATCATGGGGCTTTTGTTCCCCATGATAAATCGAGTATATACATGTATGTAATTTACCCGAACAGATTCGAATTGAAGGTGAACCCAACGATGAACAAGTCGCGGTCGAAGGGAATGCAGAAGCGATGTATACGCTGATGATAACTCAATTAACCTTGTGTATAGCTTCGTATGACAAACTAGACCCAAAGCCCCTTATCAATTTCAACTCTTGATGTTCAGAAGATAGCGTTCGAGTACGTTGCAGTTTGTGATCGACAGAGAGAATCGAATGAGATGTTTAGGTTTATTTCAGGTGAAATTGATGATTGCAATCGGTTAGAATCAGATAAACGTTCGATTTGGTTCAGTTAATTGGATTATAATTGGAGTTTAATGCTCAAACGGTCATGGACCTTAATGTGCTTCGGTTACTTCTTCGAACGGGTTGATAACCGATGATTAAAGTGATTAATGGCTAGATTCAGGTTCGAATTACGTACACGAAAAGATTTGGAACGGTTTGAGGTTGAAATCGAAGGGGTTTGAGGCGTTTTGGGGCCTCGCCGGACTTGGCCGGAGGCCGGCCGGCTAGTTCGCCGGAAAAGCGGGAGTAATTGGGCGGTGGGTTGGGTGTGTTTTTAATTAATTACAGAAATGGTCCCCCAACTTTGAATTCTTATTATTTTATGCCCAAACTTAATATTTTAAGTTTCTAATTTGACAATTAGGCCCCCTTGAACTTAATTAAGTTTTAACTTGTTAACTTTTATAACTTATTATTATTATCTTTATTATCATTATTATTTTATTACTATTATTATTATTATTATTATTATTATTATTATTATTATTATTATTATTATTATTATTATTATTATTATTATTATTATTATTATTATTATTATTATTATTATTATTATTATTATATTATTATTATTATTATTATTATTATATTATATTTATTTAATACTTAACAAAACAAATTAAGAAATAAGCATGCATAATTCATAAATTTTATAAATGTCAACGACGAAGCCTATAAGAATAAACGAAAGTTAACTTTTAGTTAACAAAAATACGGAATGTTACAGTCTCCCCAACTTAAAAGAATTTCGTCCCGAAATTAAAAGAAATGAAACTATACAAATAAGAACGGGTATTTCTTCTTCATGTGTTCTTCACGTTCCCAAGTAAATTCAGCGCCACGTTTATTCTCCCAACGAACCTTGACGATTGGGGTTGTTGTGGTTCTCGTCTTCTTCATTATACGGTCCATGATTTCAACAGGTTTCTCGACAAAATGTAATGACTCGTCAATCTGAATGTCTTCCAACGGGACGTACAGACTTTCGTCGGCCAAACACTTTCTCAGATTTGAGACGTGGAACACAGGATGAACTCCACTAAGGTCGGAAGGTAGTTCCAGTTTATAAGCCACTTTCCCAATCCTTCTCAGGATTTTGAAAGGCCCTACAAATCTTGGAGCCAGTTTGCCCTTCTTTCCAAAGCGAACCACACCTTTCCACGGTGAAACCTTAAGAAGAACCATCTCCCCAACTTGGAATTCCAATGGCTTACGTCGCTTGTCAGCATAGCTCTTTTGACGACTTCTCGCCACTTCAAGGTTCTTGCGAATGATAGAAACTTTATCGGTCGTCTCTTGTATAAGTTCAGGACCAGTGATGAAGTTTTCACCAATGTCGGTCCAACAGATCGGTGAACGACATTTTCGACCATAAAGTGCTTCGAACGGTGCCATCTTGATACTCGAGTGGTAACTATTGTTATACGAAAATTCCGCAAGCGGTAGATGCGTATCCCAATCGCCACCAAAGTCAAGAACACAAAGGCGTAGCAAATCCTCCAAGGTTTGGATCGTTCGCTCGGTTTGACCATCGGTTTGAGGATGGTAAGCCGTGCTTAGATCTAGTTGTGTACCCAAGAGTTCTTGCATAGACGACCAAAAGTGTGAAGTGAAGCGAGCATCTCGGTCGGATATGATGTGCAGAGGTACCCCATGACGACTTACAATCTCATCAACGTATATACGAGCTAACTTTGATGTTTTGTAAGTGTCACGTATAGGTATAAAATGTGCCGACTTGGTCAATCGGTCAACAATCACCCATATGCTATCATGTCCTCGGGAGGTTCGGGGTAACTTAGTTATGAAGTCCATGGATATGTGTTCCCACTTCCACATAGGAATCTCGGGTTGCTCAAGTAATCCACTTGGACGTTGATGTTCGGCTTTAACCTTCGTACACGTGAGACACTTAGCTACATAAGTCGCTATGTCTTTCTTCATTCCAGGCCACCAATATTGACCACGTAGGTCCATATACATCTTATCGGAGCCAGGATGAATAGAATAACGAGTTTGATGAGCTTCGTTCATGATGAAGGTACGGAGGTTATCGCGATTTGGAACCCAAATTCGATTTGCGAAGTACATCAACCCATTGGGTTTCGTTTCCAATTGAGTTAGAAGATTATGCTCCAATTCCTCCTTCATTCTTCCTTCTCGTTGCACCATTTGTTGAGCCTCCAGGATACTAGACTCGATGTCACTATCTATCCTCAGGTTTTGTAGCAGTACGGTGGTCTCGTTGACATCAAGTCGGATCTCAGTATCGAACTCACCCAAAGTGTCAAACCATTGACGTCGATCGCGAATTTCTTGAAATGAGATCATCTTGTTGTGAATCTTTCGGCTTAGTGCATCGGCTACAACGTTTGCTTTACCAGGATGGTAGCGAATGTCACAATCGTAATCACTAATCAACTCCACCCAACGACGTTGTCTCATATTGAGATCTTTTTGATTGAAAACGTGTTGAAGGCTTTTGTGATCGGTGTAGACTATACATTGCGTACCATACAGGTAGTGTCTCCAAATCTTCAAAGCAAAGACAACAGCACCAAGCTCGAGATCGTGTGTTGTGTAATTCACCTCGTGAACCTTCAATTGTCTCGATGCATAAGCTATGACCTTCCCTCGTTGCATGAGAACACAACCAAGGCCTTGTTTGATGCATCACAATACACGGTGAAATCGTCGTTTCCATCGGGTAGGGTCAAGATAGGAGCATTGCACAACTTGTGCTTTAACGCCTCAAAAGCTTCTTCTTGCTCGGGACCCCACTCGAATGGTTTATTCTTTTGTGTCAAAGTAGTGAGCGGTTTCGCGATCCTTGAGAAGTTGGCAATGAATCGCCGATAATAACCAGCAAGACCAAGAAAAGAACGAACTTCGGTAGGAGTTGTAGGAACACACCAATTCTTCACAGCTTCCACCTTTGCAGGATCAACGTGAATTCCTTGGCTATTCACCACGTGTCCTAGAAATTGAATTCCTCGAGCCAGAAATCACACTTCGAGAACTTCGCGTACAATTGCTCTTTCTTTAACAACTCAAGAACCAATCTCAAATGCAGTTCATGATCGGTGTTGGACTTGGAATAGATAAGTATGTCATCAATGAAGACGATCACAAACTTGTCTAGATAAGGCTTGCATACTCGATTCATGAGATCCATGAAGACAGCAGGAGCATTGGTTAAACCAAAAGGCATCACCATAAACTCATAGTGCCCATAACGAGTACGGAAAGCGGTCTTTGGGATATCATCATCATGGACTCGTAGTTGATGATAACCAGAACGTAAGTCGATCTTCGAGAAAATAGCAGCTCCTTGAAGTTGGTCAAACAAATCATCGATACGAGGAAGAGGATAACGGTTCTTGATGGTAAGCTTGTTAAGCTCACGATAATCGATGCACATATGAAACGTTCCATCTTTCTTCTTCACGAATAGTACAGGTGCACCCCAAGGCGAAGAGCTAGGACGGATGAAACCCTTCTCGGATAACTCTTGAAGTTGACTAGAGAGTTCTTCATTTCCGATGGTGCAAGTCGATATGGTGACTTAGCCACGGGGTTTGCTCCCGGTATCAAGTCAATTTTAAACTCGACTTCACGCACGGGAGGTAAACCACTAAGGTCATCGGGAAATACTTCAGGAAAGTCTCGTACAATAGGGACATCCTTAAGTTCTTTCCCTTTGACTTTCGTGTTGACCACGTAAGCCAAGAAGGCCATATACTTCTTGCTTAAGCACTTTCGGGCTTGAGTGCAAGACATGAGTTTAAGCCCTTTGGAAGATTTTTCACCGAACACTTTCAAAGTATCTCCATAGGGTAACGGTATACGAATGCACTTCTCGAAACAAATGATCTCGGCATGGTGTTTGGCTAACCAATCCATACCAATGATGACGTCAAAGCTTCCAAGTTTCATAGGGATAAGATCGATAAGAAAATCATGCGTGTCAAGACTTAAGATGCAATCACGAATAACGATGTCAACGGTGATCGGTTCTCCATCGGCAACTTCAACGGTAAGAGGTCTTTCTAGTTTCGTATGTGGCTTAGCAAGTATGGGTTCAAACTCTAACGAAACAAAACTCTTATCGGCTCCAGAATCAAATAGGACATAGGCATAAGTTTTATTAATAAGGAACTTACCTGTTCAATTTTAAAGGTATTTAACGACATAGGTAACACATGAAAAGAATTAGGTCACAAAAGTTAAAGGTAAGTTAACATACCATTCACCACATCGTTGTTTGCTTGTGCTTGATTCGCGTTGATGTTGAAAGCACGTCCTCGGGCTTGTGGAACATTGCCCACAAGACGAGGGCATTGTGGGCGGAAATGACCAGGTTCCCCACAGTTGTAGCAAACACGGTTTGTGACCACGGCGGCGTTGTTGTTAGGTGCACGGTGACAAGTCGCCACCAAGTGACCATATTTACCGCATAATGTACAGATACGGCATGGTTGATTTCCCGGGTGATGGTACCTACAAATGTTGCACATAGGCTGAGGACCAGCATAAGCCCTAGCCCCAGGCACTTGTGCCACAGGTGCAGCCGCAGGTACCAGTTGTCTTTGAGGTTGTTTAGGTGCAGCCACGGCATAGTTGCGCGCCGGTGTGAACTTGCGCTTCTTGTTGTTGTTGTTGTTGTTGTAGGACGGCTCGGCTTTGGTCTCCTTAACAGCCTCGGTAGCCGTCTTCTCTACCTTCTTTGCACCCTTCACAGACATGGTGCCCGCTCGTATATGGTTCTCGGTGAGTTGAGCGGTGATAGTAATGGCTTCTTCCAAAGTTGTGGGTCGGCTACCCACCACAGCATCTTGAATTTGGGGTGGTACACCCTTAATGAACTTCTCGATGTTGCGGGGGACAGTGTCGACCATGTGAGGCAGCAGTAAGCTCAACTCATGATGCCTAGTTGAGTAGGCCAAATGATCACCATCATTTTGCTTCAAGTTCCAAAATTCTTCCTCCAACTTTTGCAACTCACTTCGTGGGCAGAACTTCGCGATAGCGATGTTCTTGAACTCCTCCCAGGTAAGTGCTTGCACAGCTTCGGGTCCACGGTTCCTCTTCTCGCTATTCCACCAGGTAAGTGCCCTTTGTTGGAGCACACTAGTAGCATAACGAACCTTGAGCGTCTCGGGACACTCACAATTGATAAAGGTATTCTCCATGCTTTCGAACCACTCAAGAAGACCAGTGGCTCCTTCCTTGCCACTAAAACTAGTGGGCTTGCAAGAACTAAAGTGTTTGAAGGTGCAAGTTCGATTGTTCCCGTTTTGGTTGTTCCCATTTTGGTTGTTGCTGTTCTCTCCATGACCATTACCATTGTTGCTATCATTGGTCAGTAAGGTGCTATTAAGTTCAGCAACCATGGTCGGGATGACAGCAGCCATTTGACGAGCAATCATGGCGGCTAGTTTACGATCGGAACTTCCACGCTTTCCATGATGACGAGACATGCTGGAATATACAAAATGAGTTAGACACGAGAATTGGAATAACAAGGATCATAGTTCAACAAGGATAAGGCAAAAGTTGTAAGGCACATGGAATGGTTCCATTTGGTAACGCATTACCATTTGGAAACGTTGACACGTCAAGGTAAGTTGACCCACTTGCCTTAGAAATTTGTGTATGTTGACCATAGTTTATCACTCATCCCAGAAATCCCCAGGTAAGCATAACTAGTCCCGTAGGATTTATGCGATATGCTTGCCTTAGCCCGAGGGCCTTTTGCCAGGAAATCCAGAATACAGGTGTCTATGTGTCACACAAATATCTTAGGTTCATGAAATCAAAACCTTGATGAGATTTTACATAGATTAGACATAAGTCTAAGGATTCAAGTCATAAGCATAAGTATACAATTCCACGTGTCGACGAGAATAAGATTAAGAAGTTTCATTTTTTTCGGGGAGAGTCAAAGTGTCAAAGGTAAGTTTAGGGAGACAAGTAACTAAGTTTAAGCAATTACAAGGCAAACCTATGCTAAGGCATCAAGTTGCACATAAGTGAGGTATAGCATTATGTAGCATGTAACAATATATATATTACCAAGAATATAAATATTATTCTAAGAGGTTCATGCATAAGCTATAGTCTAGGTCACCATTTCCAATAACCTAAATCCCTATAGTTATGGGCTCTGATACCAATCTGTCACACCCCAACCTTGACGGCGGAAACGTCGAGATGTGAGGGTTAAGATTGTTCACAGCCACATAACGCTATATTTAAATTGCAAATATTATTATCATAAGTATTTAAATGTAATACAACCATAAGTCACCATAAAGAAATAAGTTCAACATAACTCAAACATAACATAATGTTTTATTTAATTAACTAGGTCCAAGTCCTAGTTTTATTGCAAGCTTCAAATGTCCACTTTAAACTTGGGGATTTCCTGAAACATGATGAAAATAAAAAGTCAACTAACAATAGTTGGTGAGTTTCCAAGTTTTCATACATAATAAGATTACAAGTAGCAATTCATGTCATGGATTATAAGCTAGTAAGGTTATAGAACACATATCGTTACAACCAAACCTCGACTTGATTACAAGTATAAAAGATTGGCTAAGTGTATTTGGTTCCCTAGTGCACAAGCGTACGGCCCCTAGGAGTCGGCAATACCTCGACTTTAGCACCAAATAGGCTTGTCAGGCCCAAAGATCTAAGACGTCGCCAGGCTAGCAATAGTTAATGATTGTAAACAAACTATGTATCTCATATAAACACTTACAAACACAAATAACCATGACCAAATAATAAGTAGAATTGCATGTGCATTACAAGTCTCAAATGTTTAAACGTGTATGTAATATAAGCATCATGTTTCACCCCAATAAGTGTGAAATTATAAAAAAGAGACAAGGAAAACTCACTTGGTCAAATAAGTATAAGAATGATGATTAATAAGAAATAATAATAACGTTCCCACGCAATCCTTCAAAAGGTACCTAAAAATATATATATGCAAGTTTTAAGTTCAATAATAATAAGTTTAACGTTTTAACGGGGTCTAGGGTTTTAAGTGGAATTTTGGGGCTTGTTAAATAATTATATTTAACAAATAAAATCATTAATATTATCTGAAAGAAATATATATATATCTATATTTTATACAAAAATGTGAAAAGAAACACTTAACAATTTGAAAGTTTCGTAAAGTTTGAATAAATTTTTATAACAAAAAGAATTAAGTACTATTTAACAATATTAATTTGAAAGAAACGTTTTGAACCAACAATAATTTATTAGTTATTATTTGAAATCCATTCTATTAGAAATTATTCATGAACAATCTTCGTTAAAATGTTTTTATTAACAAAATATATTTGTAAAAAAAACAGAAAATATATGGTGGCTTTAATAACATTGAAAGTTTATAAAAATAATTTTTATATATATTAAAATTTTCTATAATTTAATTAAGGTTAATAAAACCCTTTAAAAAAATACATGAGGGCGCCGGGTTTCAAACCCGGGACCTCATGTTAAGGGGTGCAGAGTCTTAACCAGTGAACCAAGGCTCTAAGCCGCGGTTTATTTGGGTTTTAAATGGTTAAAAGCATAAACAAAAGAAAAACCCCAATTCCTCATGAACCCTAGTTCGATTCTCCCCCAAATTGACAAGCAATTCGTTTATGTAAAAGCCTGTAATCATGGGGCTTTTGTTCCCCATGATAAATCGAGTATATACATGTATGTAATTTACCCGAACAGATTCGAATTGAAGGTGAACCCAACAATGAACAAGTCGCGGTCGAAGGGAATGCAGAAGCGATGTATACGCTGATGATAACTCAATTAACCTTGTGTATAGCTTCGTATGACAAACTAGACCCAAAGCCCCTTATCAATTTCAACTCTTGATGTCCAGAAGATAGCGTTCGAGTACGTTGCAGTTTGTGATCGACAGAGAGAATCGAATAAGATGTTTAGGTTTATTTCAGGTGAAATTGATGATTGCAATCGGTTAGAATCAGATAAACGTTCGATTTGGTTCAGTTAATTGGATTATAATTGGAGTTTAATGCTCAAACGGTCATGGACCTTAATGTGCTTCGGTTACTTCTTCGAACGGTTGATAACCGATGATTAAAAGTGATTAATGGCTAGATTCAGGTTCGAATTACGTACACGAAAAGATTTGGAACGGTTTGGGGTTGAAATCGAAGGGGTTTGAGGCGTTTTGGGGCCTCGCCGGACTTGGCCGGAGGCCGGCCGGCGAGTTCGCCGGAAAAGCGGGGGTAATTGGGCGGTGGGTTGGATGTGTTTTTAATTAATTACAGAAATGGTCCCCCAACTTTGAATTCTTATTATTTTATGCCCAAACTTAATATTTTAAGTTTCTAATTTGACAAATAGGCCCCCTTGAACTTAATTAAGTTTTAACTTGTTAACTTTTATAACTTATTATTATTATCTTTATTATCATTATTATTTTATTACTATTATTATTATTATTATTATTATTATTATTATTATTAGTATTATTATTACCATTATTATTATTATTATTATTTATTATTATTATTATTATTATTATTATTATTATTATTATTATTATTATTATTATTATTATTATTATATTTTATTTAATACTTAACAAAACAAATTAAGAAATAAGCATGCATAATTCATAAATTTTATAAATGTCAACGACGAAGCCTATAAGAATAAATGAAAGTTAACTTTTAGTTAACAAAAATACGGAATGTTACATTATCAAATCCGAGTATTAAACCCGAAGAGATCTTCACAGATCATATTATTGCGCTTGACCTCGGACATTGAGATTGACCCTGAGGAGGTTATGTCTGAAACCTCGAAAGAGGAAGAGATAGACAACCTTCGCTAGACTAAACGTGATTATATACATGGATTTACAATTGTTATGATGGACTAGTGTTGGGATATATTCAATTCATGGTTTGAGAACTATACGACTTGCATGTGATGTGTGGTGATAATAAGTGTTATATTAACTTGGAATGCTGGACTTTGATGAACGATGTGGAAAATATAATTTGAAATGGTTTAAGCTTATGTGTTTACTACTTTTATGATTAGAAAATGCCGCCTCGAAGAGTTACCCGCAGCAACAGTGGCGGAAGTGAAGCCCCGAGGGGCAGAGGCAGAGGTAGAGCACCAAGAACAAGTGATGGTCCTACCAGTAACAATCAGGAAACAGGAAATTCTGATATGGCAGCTCTGATCGCTCAACAGTTGGCCGCGCTGATTCCGACTATTGTGGCCCAAGTGAGCGATGCTCTTCAGCAACACCACCCCCACGGGGATGGTGGCAATGATAACGAGGATGGTGGAGAAAGAGGTCAAGGTGGGATCGAAACTGAAGTGGGAAATGGAAACCCGACTGGGAACGAGAGTAATCAAGAGACCGGGAATGGTGGAACAGCCGGTAATGAGACTGGGGTTGTTAATACTAGAAGGGGATGTTCGTACAAGGAGTTTGTGGCCTGCAAACCGAAGGAATTTGATGGGAAGGGCGGAGCAATAGCCCTGACCAGGTGGCTGGAGAAAATGGAGGCGGTGATTGACATCAGCGAATGCCTCGATAGCCAGAGAATCAAGTATGCCACATGTTCACTACAGGGCAAGGCCCTAACCTGGTGGAACACTCAGATTCAGGCTAGGGGAAGAGAATCAGCGATGCAAATGTCATGGGACGAATTCAAGGCATTGATCACTGAGGAATATTGCCCCCTCAACGAGATGCAGAAATTGGAGCATGAATTCTGGAATCATGCTATGGTGGGGGCCGGGCATGCAGCTTACACTGATCGATTCCACGAGTTGGCAAGACTGGTTCCACATCTGGTGACCCTGGAATCAAAGAGGATCGAGAGGTACATTTGGGGACTTGCGCCTCAAATCCGAGCAATGGTAACAGCAGCTGCTCCTCCTACTATCCAGAGTGCAATTCTGAAGGCTGGCACTCTAACTGATGAGATGGTGAGAATAGGGGTGTTAGGAAGAGGGGCAAGAAGAGAAAAGATGTTGGGGAAACGAGCCGGTCGAGTGCCGGGAATTTTGATAAAAGAGCCAAGACGACCAGGAATTTTGTGGCCGTGACGCAAGGCAAAAGAGAGTATGTTGGGCCGCACCCCAAATGTGACAGGTGCAACTATCATCATCCCCCAGGAATGCAGTGCCGGGTATGCGCGAACTGTAGACGCCCGGGGCATCTAGCGAGAGACTGCAGAATAGCGCCGAATCTGGTGGCACCGGTCAACGCGGTTAACCCCGCCGGGAATGCCAGGGTCTGTTATGAGTGTGGAAGCCCTGATCACTACAGAAAGATGTGCCTCAGACTGAATCGGGCGTCGGGTCAGCAAGGGAACAACCAGCAGCAGGTGATGGCCGTAGCTGGAAATCAAGGCCCGGCAAATCAAGGAAACACAGCTCGGGGACGTGCATTTGTCATTGGAGCCAACGATGCCCGTTAGGACCCGAATGTTGTCACGGGTACGCACTTACTCAATCATCACTTCGCATCTATATTATTTGATACTGGAGAAGATAATAGCTTTATATCTTCTGAGTTTGTGCAATTGCTTGATTTGAGTCCTAGTAGGCTAGAAACTAGCTACTCTGTAGAAATGGCCAACGGTAGGGTTGTTCAGGCCGATGAAATTATTAGGAAGTGCTCGATAATATTGGAGGACCATGCCTTTGATATAGACTTGATACCCTTTGAGTTAGGAAGTTTTGATGTGATTGTGGGAATGGATTGGTTGTCGAAACACGAAGCTGAGATTGTTTGTCAGGACAAAGTAGTACGAATTCCCATGTCAAACGTGGAGGGACTCAGGATTCAAGGAGAACGACCGGGAAGAAATTTAAAGCTTATCTCTTGCATGAAAGCACGTCAAAGTTTACGAAAGCAGTGCTACGCTCTTCTGGCTCATGTGGTAGAAAAGAAGGACGAAGAGAGGAAACTAGTAGATATTCCAGTGGTACGGGACTACCCAGATGTATTTCCTGATGACTTGTCTGGTTTGCCTCCTCCACAGCAGGTGGAATTTCGTATAGAGTTGGTTCCTGGAGCTACACCGGTAGCAAAGATGCCATATCGGTTAGCGCCATCTGAAATGCAAGAGTTATCTAGTCAGTTACAGGAACTACTGGAGAAGGGTTTTATTCGGCCGAGTCATTCACCGTGGGGAGCACCGGTATTATTTGTCAAAAAGAAGGATGGGTCGTTCCGCATATGTATCGATTACCGTGAGTTAAACAAGTTAACCGTGAAGAATCGATATCCTCTCCCCAGGATCGACGATCTGTTTGATCAGCAGCAAGGAGCTTCATATTTCTCTAAGATCGACCTTCGTTCTGGATATCATCAACTAAGGGTTTTCGAGGACGACATACCGAAAACAGCGTTTAGAACTCGTTATGGGCACTATGAGTTCTTGGTCATGCCGTTTGGGTTGACTAACGTACCAGCTGTGTTTATGGACCTAATGAATCGGGTGTGCAAACCTTACTTGGATAAGTTTGTGATCGTATTCATAGAAGATATACTCATCTACTCCCGATCGAAAGAGGATCATGAAGAACACCTTCGGGCAATACTGGAACTGTTACGGGAAGAGAAACTTTTCGCCAAGTTCTCGAAGTGTGAATTTTGGTTGCGAGAAGTGAAGTTTTTGGGTCATGTGGTTAACGAGGATGGGATTCATGTAGATCCCGGCAAGATCGAAGCGGTGAAGAAATAGGATGCACCTTAGACACCATCAGTGATACGGCAATTCTTAGGATTGGCCGATTACTATCGTCGTTTCATCGCGAATTTTTTGAAGATCGCGCAACTTTTAACATTGTTGACTCAGAAAGACAAGAAGTTTGATTGGGGACATGCACAAGAACAAGCGTTCCAAACGTTGAAAGAGAAGTTGTGCAACGCACCTATATTGTCCCTCCCAGACGGAACTGATGATTTTGTGGTATACTGCGATGCTTCACATCAAGGATTGGGATGTGTGCTAATGCAGAAGGATAAGGTGATTGCCTACGCTTCGCGACAACTTAAGGTGCACGAAAAGAACTACACAACTCATGATCTTGAGTTGGGCGTTGTAGTATTTGCACTCAAGATATGGAGGCATTACCTGTATGGAATCAAATGAATCATCTACACAGATCATAAGAGCTTCCAACATATCCTGGATCAGAAGGAACTTAATATGCGACAACGACGTTGGGTAGAGCTTCTTAGTGACTACGATTGTGAAATCCGGTATCATCCGGGGAAAGCTAACGTGGTGGCTGATGCTTTAAGCCGCAAAGAACGCGTGAAACCACTACGTGCTCGAGCATTGGGATTGACTATTCAAACAATTTGAAAGCCCAGATCCAAATTGCTCAAAGTGAGGCATTGAAAGAGCAAAACCTTGCGGGAGAAGAATTCCGAGGGTTGGATAAACAAATGAGTTGCAAGGATGATGGTATACAGTATTTCATGGATCGTATATGGGTACCCAGATGGGGAGGTATACGTACCTTAGTCATGGATGAAGCCCACAAGACGCGATATTCTATTCATCCTGGTGCAGACAAGATGTACCACGATCTCAAAGATCTGTACTGGTGGCCAGGCATGAAGAAAGACATTGCCATGTACATCAGCAGGTGCTTGACATGCTCGAAAGTTAAAGCTGAACATCAAAAACCATCGAGATTATTACAACAACCAGAAATTCCCGAGTGGAAATGGGAGAATATAGCTATGGATTTCATCACCAAACTCCCTAGAACGAGTAGCGGGCATGACTCGATATGGGTCGTTGTGGATCGGATGACGAAGTCAGCACATTTCTTGCCGATCCGAGAAGACTACAAAATGGATAAGTTGGCGAGATTGTACATAAAAGAGGTCGTGACAAGACACGGAGTACCGGTGTCAATCATATCCGACCGTGACAGCCGATTTACTTCACGATTTTGGTAGACATTACAGAAAGCGATGTGCACTCGATTAGATATGAGTACCGCCTATCACCCTCAAACAGATGGCCAAAGTGAACGAACTATACAGACACTAGAAGACATGTTGAGGGCGTGTGTAATCGATTTTGGTTGTAGTTGGGACGCTCACCTACCGCTGATCGAGTTCTCTTACAACAACAGCTACCATACAAGCATTGGATGCGCTCCTTTCGAAGCGTTGTATGGAAGGAAATGCAGATCACCCATTTGTTGGGCCGAGATTGGTGAAAGTCAGTTAACAGGCCCAGAGTCGTCAAGAAACAACTGACAAAATCTTTCAAATCAAAGACAGACTAAAAGCTGCTAGAGATCGCCAAAAAAGCTATGCCGACAACCGTCGGAAGCCTCTAGAATTCAACGTTGGGGATCGGGTTTTACTTAAAGTCTCTCCTTGGAAAGGAATCAGTCGATTTGGAAAGAAAGGGAAGTTAGCCCCAAGATACGTAGGACCATTCGAGATTACAGAAAGAATCGATCCAGTGGCTTACCGATTAAGGTTGCCACAAGAACTCAGCGGCGTACATGATACTTCTCACGTGTCGAACCTCAAGAAGTGTTTGGCTGACGAATCTCTTCACGTACTAACTGAGGAAATCAAGATTGATGAAAAGCTTCATTTTGTCGAGGAACCCATTGAGATTATGGATCGAAAGGTCAAGCAATTGAAGCTCAGTAGAATACCAATTGTTCGCGTAAGATGGAATTCAAAACGAGGGCCATAGTTTACATGGGAACGGGAAGATCAGATGAAACTCACATATCCAAATCTATTCGAGAATGACACTCTTGGACCTAACTCCAGCTGAATTTCGGGACGAAATTCTCTCAACTAGGGGATACTGTGACATCCGTCACCAAAAGGTCCGTCAATTAACGTGGACTTCATTAACTTTTCTTCGCTCGTTCATTCCACATCTTTATAAACAATTCTTGTGGATATTATACTTGCTTTATCGTCTTTATTCTTGTAATCTAGTCGTAAACGTATACTATCTTTAAAAACTTTTAAAACTTTCATCATCATTACCGCTAAATATACCATTTTTTATAATATTATCGTCATTAATAAAACCATTTTTAAGTTACAAATATCATTAAATACATTTTTATCATTAATATAACTAACCTAATAAAGTCGTTTTCAACCGAAACTAATTTGGGAAACTCGGGGGTTAAGTGCAGGGACTAAATGTGACATTTTGTAAACTTGGGATAGGTATAAAAACCTCATTTCCAGCCCTAGCCCCCATTCACTTCATCTTCTTCTTCATTCTTCTTCTACACCTTTCTTCCTCCTCCTTGCACCAAAACCGCTCATTTTCGTTGCGTTTTCACCGTCTAGACTTCATATACTACCGAGTCTACTCCATTCTTACAGGTAGACGACCTTGGTTTTCCCTTTTCTTGCATATTCACGGCTGTCCAAACTAGGGTTTCAGGTGTTCGGGTTCAACCCGAACACATGAGGTCGTGTGGGTGCGTGTTATGTCTTTCTGTGTGTTCTTCTTGTTTGTGTGTGTTTGTAGTGTGTTTCTGGAAGTCCATTTTGTGTAAAACCTGTGCTCGGAGCAGCCGGAGGCTGCTCAGCCCTCCTCTAGTTGCGCCTTTCTGTTCAGGCGACTGGGTCCGTCATGCGATTGAGCCGTGCGACTGGGTGAGTCGTACGACTGAATCATGCGTCTGAGTCAATCGTGCGACTGAGTTGTGCGACCGGGTGTGTCGTGCGACTGTGTGTATGTGTGCGATTGAGTCATGCGAGCGAATGAATGTGTGCGATTGAGTCATGCGAGCGAATGAATGTGTGCGATTAAGTCATGCGACCGAATGAATGTGTGTGATTAAGTCAGGCGACCGAATGAATGTGTGCGATTGTGCGTATCGCACGATTGAATTCCAGTCGCACGAATGAAGGTTCAATCGTACGAATGTAGCTGATTCGTACGAATGAAGGTTGATTCGTGCGTATGGAGGTTGAGTCGTGCGATTGAGTGTTGTGTGGTACGACTGAATGCCAGTCGAACGAATTAAGGTTCAATCGTACGAATGAAGTTGATTTGTACGAATGAGGGTTGATTCGTGCAAATGGAGTGTTGAGTTGTGCGTCTGGTCCTGTTGTGCGATTGAAGTTGCTGTGTGTGAGTTTCTCCTTGTGTGTGGTGTGTGTATGTCGTGTGATGTTAATGTGACATCGACACGGTTGCCATTGCTAATGACAAGATTAAAATAAACGCTATCAAACTTACTAATGTTACTCCAAATCAAATCAACTTAACATTTTACAAGTATTAATAACCGATTTGTAGATATTAATATGTACCAAATACTTCTTTAATAACAATAAAACTTTTACGCAAATATCATCAACAACGACAACGATTTCTAGTACTTGGATCTACATAAGATCTAATACGTGTGTTTGTTTGTGTGTGTTACACGCGACCCAACCGATACAACCCGAATCGACCAAACATTATTATACGCTTAATACACATCATTAATGCTTAACAATAACTGTCAATATGTGTTTGACTGTTCATTTCATACGACATTTGGAGACTTTGATCATACATACTTACCACCTAACAAGTGAGTTTCGTGGCCCTTTTTTATGCTTATACAACATTTCAATCATTTACAAACATGGGGGAAAAGTATGCTCACCCATTTTCAATGTTGTACAATTTACATACAATTTACATACTTGGAATCAACGTGTTACTGTTTTGTGAGTATTTATCTGATACATGCTTGAGTTTGCTGTGTGGTACTTTCTTTGCAACTATTTAATTCTAGTGTGGGAACCGACGGATAGGTATTGGTAGTACTACTGGGTTGACACCCCCACCCTTGTTTGTTGGTATACTAGTTAGTACCAACAGTGGCCAGGAACGGGCCCTTGGGTGAGTATATTCTGACAAGATCTTTGTGTACGTCATTAGATTTGGTTGCAAAGCTCTTGTCATGTGATTTTACTTACTTATAACTGTAACACGGTATTCCACATCATTTACTATACAACATCAATTACTTATTTACTATTAAACCTGCAAGCTCACCAACAATTTTGTTGACCATTTTGAGCATATCTTTTCAGGTGATCATGCTAATGAGGATCTAGGTGTGCTGCCTTAATGGAGACCCTATGATGCATTTTTGGACTAAACATACTTGACAAACAATCATTTTGAAACAATGTTGTAGTCTGCTTAAACAATTACATTCTTTTGATACTTGTTCCGGGGTTGTGGGAATTTACATTACAATGTTATCTTTATTTGATTATGTGAATCGTTAACATGTTTATGCTTATGGCTATGCTGTCGTGAATATTGACTAAACACGACACAAGTCCCCTTGTTGTCGGGTGTCGTCATGACACGCTTTTCATCATTTATTATATTGCATCTCTATCGCTTACCATGTGTTATGACGATCCCGATCTCGTTACATCCTCGTGTGTTTCGCTTTTAGCGGGGGTGTGACATGTTAGGCCTACACTTATAAGCCATTGGGAATGTAAAAGACAAAATCTTTGTCTATCATATCTAAAATATGAAGAACAGATATGGTAACTCTTTGATACAATCCTTGATGGATCTAGTTTTCTTAAGCTTGGTAACTGATCGGTTGTTATTTGTTTGGTGTTAAACATAGTTAATTTTTTATATATATTTGTGAATATAAAACGAGGTTACTTTGAGACATGTTTGTGTTGCAGGTGTTTAGAGCTTATCATAATTTGGATGTCTTAAGATGTGGATGTAAGATTAGAGGAAGCATGGAGGGTTTTGGAAGTGAAACTGAAGCCACTGGGAGTAAAAAGGCCAAAAACAATGTTCAACGCATAGTGCTCCACTAAGAGCGCATAGTACTCTAACACCGGCACACTAGCCAGCGCAATGCAAAACACCCAGATGGCACAACGCACTATGGTCTGATACCAACACACTGTCCAGTGCACACCCAAAACTGTGTGCTGGCCTCCAACATCCCTCGAATTTTTGGGTTTTTCAGCACCATTTAAAGATAACTTTAAGGTTTCGAATCCAACTTTCACAACTACGAATTTTGGATGTTTTAAAGGAGATTTTGAGTGTTCTTTTCACCACAAAATCAACCGAGATCAAGCTCCAACAACATTCAAATCAAGATTGAAGAATTCAAGAATATGATGCGTGGCTAAGGTGTTCTTGATTGCTTCCTAGAGAATCATTTATGCTAAGTAAGACTATTAATGTGTTTCAATTAGGGTTTTGTTGAACATTGATCTTTGAATGTAATTCCAAGTTTTGGTTAAGTTAAGAGATTTGTTTGTAAATAAAGTTACTTGTTGAAATAATCAGTTTTTGGTTTTCTTACATCGTGAACTCATTAAAATTGATAAGTAACTTGATATAAACGAGTTAATAGCATTGTGAATGAACGAGTCTTAAAAGTTTGATCCTTTGTTATTACGTTAATCGAAATTTGAAGTCTTGAGAATTAGGTTTTGGCAAACCCTGGTTTACGCATATCAAATGTTGATCTTACATAATTGAGAACCCGGAAGTGATTGTTTCTCATTATTTAAGTAAATTCATTTTAAAGTTAAGTGTTTTTTGCAATCGTGTTATTAAATTCAGTGTAAGTTCTAACTTTTAATCTTAAAGTTTTTGTCTTGATTTAATTGAGATTTATTTATTAAACATTTTTCACTAATTTCCTTTGAAAATGATCTTACTTACCCTTATACAATAAAGGTAGCTAAGACCAACTATTTAACTTGTTTTTTATCGAGTCTCAACAACCAGATCAATCATCTTCTTGTTTCATTTTTCAGATTTTTCAACTAGAATTGTTCCTTAATTTCTTAATCATAAAACAACTTTCATGATCTTAGTTGCATCATCACAAATATTTAGACCATCAAAGTAGCGTTGCATCCTCAAGAAGTCATCGATCGCCCTAAATTCCCTTTTACATATGAAGGTGTTAGTTTTAGGACTCAGTCCTTGGTGTAAAGCTTATGATGTTTCCTCTGACCATGGCTAGGACTTTATTCCAAATTATAACCTTGACTTCTAGACCAATAAGACTCCAAATCATATCAGCGGATAGTTCGTCCATGTCCTTATGTAGCTTGATGATTACATCCTTCATGGCATCTTTAATCACGTCCTTGATCATCACTTGTACTTCACCATGAAGTAAATCAATAACAACCTTCAAGTTTTTTCAAAGATCATCAAAATTAGATTCCAACACATCCAAACATTGAACAGGCTTATCGACTTGAGCTCCTACCCAGGATAATGGGTCTCCACCCTATAAAATACACAAGGCATTGACATGATAATTCTAGAATAATCTAAGAGTAAAGTTCTTAAATTATGAAGTCTTTTCAAGAAATTGTCATTGATCATGTAGCTTAAAGAATGTGCTAGAAAGTTCAAGAATCTCGAGCATCACGACCTGAATTTAAGAAGGGCATGACATCAAGCTCAAGGTTAATTCATTTAAGTCCTTATGTAAAAGTTCGAGCTCGCTTGTGAGTTTTGAAGGCCCAATGAACTAGCATACTTATATTTTATACATATATAATTATTTGCTATAAAACACACAAAAACAAAAAAAAAACATATAGTAATATTCCTAATTTATTTCTTTTTAATTTTAATTATACGCAATTACTCATATCTTATACATACATATATATTGTTTACATAATAAGGTCATTTATGCTTGCAAGCGTAATCCAGCTTGCTATCTGAAGCATGAGTTCAGCTCATCTAGACTTGACCTGAGTTGAACATTTACCAAGTCAAACTCGAGTAGATAAAGAGTATCTTTACTCACTTATGTCCTTAAGAACAAAGATTTAACTAGTTTATGAACATGGTGGAGGTAGGTAACTGGGAATGGGGTCAAGTGATCCTATGGTTTGTGGTTTATATATAGATGTGTATTACTGAATTTTCTAGGAGACCCGAATGTGAAAACTTGCGTGAAGAACTTAAGAAATCGAAAACTTTCCCAACGGTTCATATCCTTAACCCCGGAGTTCGTACATATACTCTAGTCGTTGGGTCGATCCTCTAACCGTTCAAGTTTTACCTTTTTATACCTTAGAAAATCATGGGTCAGTGAAATTTTTTTCAAAAAATCATCAAATAAGATTAGTGGGTCGCAGGAGGCCGATAGAAGAATTATGGATCTAATGATATCATCTCGTACTGGATTGTAGTTCAAGCCCAATGGATGTTTAATACACCCGTCCAAAGTGGTGGAAGCCCAAACAATCCAACTTGGTAGTTGGACCAAATCTTAGATAAGCCCATAATCAATTAATCCCAATTTTCTAAAATTGATGTTGCAGGACACTTGATTTATAATAAAGCATGATTAAAATGGTTATTATTATTTGGAACTTGAAATTTAGTAATTAAATCTTGAAATTTTAGTGACTAACTTGAGGTGTTCTTGAAGGTTTATTAATGTATTGTATTTTATTGTGTGCTTGAACTGACTCGAGTCGGAAATTTTAATGTTGGCTTGTTAGGAGTCCAGTCAAAAATAACGATCCCATAAAAAAAAGCTACCGACTCCATCAATGTTTATGAAAATAAAATATATTATAAAACAGTGAAATTACTGAATATAAAACACGAGGCTTATACAATTAGAGTAAAGAAAATTATGTTTGACTTTAAGATTTCATGGAATTGGTTGAGCACCTAAAAGTTGACTAACTTAGCATTATCCTCCGGTCAAACTTTTTTAAAACTATCTTTCATCACCGGCCCTAGGTGTTTACAAGTAAACATTTTTTAAATCTCTTTCTAATCAACAAATTCTTAAAAAATATTAAAAATAATATTCTACTTATCATTTTCTTTTATTAGAAACGAATGTAATTATTTTAATAAAGGAATATGGTGTACGTATATGTAGCGACAATTATTTTGTGGCCTTTTATATAAGAATGGAGAGAGGTGTCTGCATCACAATTATGACTAAAATAATAGAAACTGTTGACTATAATACGATATTAATATTGCACCCGTCTTTTTCAAGTTTATATAATATAACCCCACTTCATAGAACAAGTTTAAATAAAACTTGCAAAGTTTAAAACGGCCCCCACTCGCTCAACACAAGTTTCCTTCTCTTTATTATTGTACTAGGCCTAACATATATTTTTTATTTAACAAATTAATGTGAAAAAAATATATTTACTAATATGATACGACTTAAAAGTCAATGATATTTGTGAGGGTGGGTTTTTTAAATGAGATTTTACTAAAATGGTCATGGTTGATTAATTTTTTAATGTAATAGTCATGAATTTTCAGCTTATTATTCTTTTGGTCATTGATGATCCAGTCAATTCAGTCTTTGATTTTGCTCATTTTCAGCCTACACGATATCGGTTCAGCATGCGTGTTCAGCACAGAAAGATATGTAATTCCACACGTGGCAGGCCAGGAACACTGCGCATGTAAATTTGCAGGTTGACACAACCTCTTTCAAAACTAGCCAGCCTGTAACACACCTCAGCTTATAGGCTTATTTAGCCGATATGATTTGTTGAATATACAGGTTTAGCTGGTCCTATTCTTGGACATCCTCATCCCATGGGGTTGGCTAAGCCGACATGCAGGTTTATCCTAGCAATCAGGATGCAAGCTAATCCTAGCAATTAGGATGCGGGTTTAGCCGTTATCTTGGATACGAGCTGACCCTAGCAATCAGGATCATCATACATGTCCGCTATGCCAATAACATGGGGTGAGGACAACCTAGAATGGCTGATGTGTCATAAAGATTATGTTAGCATGCAAATTTACACGTGGTGTGTTCCTGGTTTGCCACGTGTGGTATTGCATATCTTTCTGTGTTGGACTCGCAGGTTAAGCCGATATCCTATATGCTGAAAATAGGCAAAATCAATGGTTGAGATTGGCTGGATCATCAATAACTAAGGGACTAATAGGCTGAAGATATATGACCATTCTAGTAAAGAATGGTCAACCATGACCACTTTGGTAAAAATTTCTTTTCTAAAACTAGTTGGATATTTGAATTGGAGTAGAAACTATTTTTATTTTTTATCAAGTTTGTAACTAAGTTTGTTTTAAAAGAAAAAAAGAAAGCTTTGTATGTTACTAGTAGGCTACAACCCAAGTGACATTGAGTTTTTATTTGTGTCAAAATATTTAAAAACTAGTTTTATAGTTAAAATCATGTAATTAAATAAAATCTTAAATAGCTAATTAATCAAGAGCCGTTGATTATTTAAAGTATTTACATAATTTGATTTGAAAAGTCTAAGCTCGATCAAGTTGTATTTTTCTTTTTAAAAGGTTAATCTCTCAGAATGGGACCTATGAGGCGCTCGCGTGCTAAGGTGGACATGCATGTGGAAGAGGCACCGTTGGCGAAACACACCAATGGGGGGAGTTGGTATGCAAGGGTATGGTCAGGCGTTTGTGAGAGCGGAAAGCAGAAGAGAGAGTCATACCTATGGAAAAAGAATGAGAGATAAAAAGAAAAAAAGGCTAGATAGACATGCGATGACGGTAAATGATTATGTATCGCCAGTTAGGTGATAGTCTAGCAATGAATTTAATTTTATGAATTTAGTCGGTTAAAGGTTAGATATTAGAAAAAGAGGTTCATATGCTTGACAGTTCACATATATCATTGTAGTAGATTATGATGTATTTTATTAGGTAGGAGCAGTTAGATTTAGAATGTACTATTGTAATGGTGTCAATGTGTTTTTTTAAAAGATAATTTGAGTTCAATGCCTACGTACCAGAAAAGAACACTTGGTTCTGTCAGCACCATGCATGGAGAGTTGACATAATTTTATGGTTTAATTGACAAGAATTTTAAGAGAATTATTGTCTTATTAATTTAATTTTTTTAATAGGTTATGCTTTTTGAAACTTGCATATTTCAGTTTTACGTCTTTTGCGCTTTTTCTAACATGTGTACTAATTAAGGACGTCCAAACATACTCTTTCAAATTTTCATGTCAATCTTCGTTACGTGTATGTTGTTCTCTACATTTGATGATAAATACGTCACAACCATAATCTACAAAAATACAAAAGCATAATTAGTCCTCCCTTTGATAAATTTGTACCGGCGGACCTAGAGGGTCCTTCATGAAATTTTTATTTCTAAGTATTAAATACATTTTAATCCTAATGGACCCTCAAGAAATTTTTAGACTGGCTCTATAATCAACCCCAAAATATTTTTTCACCAACCAAACAATAAACTTATGACATCGACCCTATAAATTTTTATAAATAAACCTATTATAAATGAAATAAAACATATTTATAAAAATTCTTATAAACAGTAAAACTCATTACTATATTAGTTCTTACAAATTTACTTACTCAAATATCCAATAATGAATTTAAAAACAAAATCTTCACTCAATTATCCAAACCATATAACATTTAATGTAAAACTAGTGTGTGAACTCGCGCGTTGCGACGGATGTGTTGAAATTTATAAGATTTGATTTTTTTGACTTGTGCATTAATATTCACCTCACGGTTTATAAAAGATCATATACATGCTTTTCAATTTTCTTATACTATAGATTTGGAGAAAAATGATTTGATAAAAGGGTTGAGAGAGGTGATCAAAATAAGATATGATATTGGTGTTTGGGATTTTCTTATATACTTTTTCAAACGTATAAGTCACAAAAATATGTTTCTTATTTTTTGGAATGCTTTTTAAAATTTTTTTTTTTACATTTAAAGCATGATATTGTTATAATTTTTTATTTATAATAATTTATAAATCATTGTCGATATTAATTAAATTG
Source organism: Flaveria ramosissima (assembly GCA_025215565.1). Lineage (NCBI taxonomy): Eukaryota > Viridiplantae > Streptophyta > Magnoliopsida > Asterales > Asteraceae > Flaveria > Flaveria ramosissima. Next base: position 44,474,961 of record CM046032.1, on the reverse strand, counting down.
ATTAAAGTATACAATATTAATAAAATGGAGTAAACTTATCAATGAATAATTAATAAGCTTATACTACTTGCATACAGTGCTTACATTTAAATGCTAAGTTGTCTTAAAATGCAGCTAAAATGATAATTTTGTCATCATAAGATGCTTATATAAACTACTAGCATGTGAACTTACGCGTTGTTGATGGATGTGTTGAAATTTGTATTTGATTTTGATAATTTGTACATTAGTATTCATCTCACAATTTTCAAAAGTTCATATATGCTTTTTAATTTTCCTAGATTATAGGTTTAAGAAAAGTTAATTTGATAAAGAAGTTGAAAGAAGTGGTTAAAAATAGATATTAGTGTTTACGATTTAAGAATATATTTTTTAAAATTTATAAGTTGCAAAAAGATGTTTCTTAATGTTTGGGATACCTTTAGTTATAAATCATTGATATTAATGAAATTAACTAAAGTATACAATAATAATAAAATTAATTAAACTCAATAACAAATGTTTAATATGCTTAAACTACTAATTGTACATCATGTTTAGAGGGCAAAGTGTTTTAACATATGACTAAAAGGATAATTTTGTCCTCCTAAGATACTTATATAAAATCATTCACACCTCGTTCTTTATATTTTATAAATATAATTCCTATATTAGATGAAATATTTGTGAGTGTATGAGAGATAAAATTTTAATGTTTATTTGTATTCATGGTAATATACTGTTCAACCCTATAATTTTTTAATATTTTGAAAGTGATCGTGAGTGTAGAAGAAATAAAATATAATGGTAAAAATATAATAAAATATTATTCGATTGAAAAAAGAGAAAAAAAGTAGTAATTTTTAATATAAGAGTAAATTACCATTTGCATCCCTGACGTTTGTTCATTTTAACCACTTGCATCCCTGCGGTTTCAAAATTGCCATCCGGCCCCTGACGTTTCATGTTATCTTCATTTGAGTCTATACGTTTCATTTTTATCTCCATTTGAGTTCAAATGAGTAACACTGTTAATGTTTCTGTTAAAATTATTATTAAAATGACGAAACTACCCTTAAAATTAAAACACACATAAAAAACCTTGTGGGTCCCATCCATCAACATCATCTTCTTCAAATCACCACCACCATCACCACCACCACAACAGCCCCGTCACCACCGCCACAACCACCCGGTCGCGACCACAACAGCCCCGTCACCACCGCCACAGTGCTGGTGTTCGCACCACCACCACCACCAGACATCGATCTCTCACAGTTTCTTCAAGAGGTTATGTATCTAGGGTTTTTAGCGTCAACAGAAGGAAGCACGGAGACACATTTCATCGCCAATTGGAGCTTTACTTCATTTGGGATCCGACATTCGAAACCAAGAATCACCAACCCTCATAATGTTGCGGATAATACACTCACTAATCACCCTGCGATTGAAGTTCCTACAGTCGCCGGTGATCGGAATAAGCACCACAAGAAGATCGGATTAGCGATCGGAGTCCTCGGTCTGGTGTTCTTCTGCTCGATTCTCGTCGTTTTCGGGTACATTTCCTTCAAGAAATGGAAGGAAGTTAAGACAGATATGAACATACAAGCAGAGCTGTTAACAGGGCCCAAACAGTTCAGTTACAAGAAATGGGAGCTGTTGAAATTACAGATCTGAGAAGACTTGATAAGACTTGAAATTACAGATCTGAGAAGACATGAAAAGACTTGAAATTACAGGGCCCAAACAGTTCAGTTCAATCGCCACCACAACAGCTCCCATCAACACCACCACAACCACATCACTAGAAAAGACTTGAAATTACAGATCTGAGAAGGAATGGAGGCTTAAAACGATGGTAATTAATGTTTGTAGCAGGTCTGGTTGATGGTGGGTGACGGCTGTTGTGGTGGTGAGGGGAGGTTGTGGTGGAGTTGGGTTGTGGTGCTTATGGTGTTGATGGATGGTTTCACCAATGACCGGTGGGTGGTGGTGGATGTAAAGAAAAGAGGAAGAAGATGGTTTGGGTGGTGGCATCAATGGGTGGTGGATGGTGGTGTCGATGGGTGTGGGTGGATGTAGTGAGAAGAAGAAAAAGAGGAAGATGTGGGTGGTTGTATCATTTGCAAGTTGATTGTGAAAGAAGAAGATATAGGTGGCTCACAATTTTATTTTTATTTTTAATTCTTAGGGGCATTTTAGTCTTTTTATAAAAGAATTAACGGAAAAACTAACGGTGTTAGGCTTTTGGATACAAATGGATATAAAAATGAAACGTTAGCGGCCGGATGGCAATTTTGAAACCGCAGGGATGCAAGTGGTTAAAATGAACAAACGTCAGGGATGCAAATGGTAATTTACTCTTAATATAATTTTGAGGATCATGATAAAGGGGAAGGGGTGCGCACACCGCATGGCTCGACGATTGGGTGCAACACCACCGCCGCCTCCCTCGACGCTACACCTATCCATTTTCACAACATGTTGACACCGTAGTTTAAACCACAAATTTGAACGTTGGCAACTAGCCGATGGCTTTTTAAGTTAAAAAAAATTCAGAAACTATAAATATACAAACCAATGTAATACAATAGAAAAATGTCCCACCAATGTTATATTCCCTCCGTCTTCGGATAGTTCCAAGTCCGACGGGTTGGAATTTTTCAGCCTTTTAGTTGAACACATCGACGAGGCTACAAGTTCGAGAAAACGGATCTTGAAATGTGATTGTGTTACAACTAATAATGTTCTTATGAGTGATTATTTTAGAGAGGCCCCAAAATACAAAGGCGATATGTTTAGAAATAGGTTTCGTTTACCTCAAGATTTATTTTTACGGATTGTTGAAGATATACGATAACTTTCATTGGTTTAAAGAAGGGTTTGACGGGAGGTGGAAATAAAGTTTCACGTCAATACAACAATGCACTTCGGCAGTACATCAACTTATAATAGGTAATTCGCCAAACACATACGACATATATTTATCTATGTCTGCTAAGACATCGCATGCGTGTCTTGAATATTTTTCTAACACTATGTTATTTTATACGTTGATGAATTTTTTCGAATGCCTACTTGCCATGACATTGCATTATTGTAGTATGTTCATCAATATAGAAATGACATTTTGGGAATGCTCGGTAGCATTGAGTGCACTCATTGGGTTTGAAAAAAATTGTCCTACGAATTTGCGAGGGCAATATCATTGAGGTGATCATGATAGCCCAATGGTTATTCTCAAAACCATGGCGTCACAAGATTTATAGTCTTAGCTTGCATAAATTTGTGTAGCCGGTTCTCTTAATGACATAAATGTTTTCAATCAATCTCCACTCTTCATACCAGAACTGAAGGGAACTACTATACCCCGAGTTGTCTGTTTCATGTTAATGACATCAATGTACACGTGGTTACTACCTATTCGATAATATATATCATTTTTGGTCAACTTTTGTGAAATCAAAATTTTATACTGTTGAGTTCAAAGAAAAGAAATTTTTAAATGTGCAAGAGTTCGCAAGAAAAGATATGGAACGAGCTTTTAGTGTTTTAAATTAACTTTGGTATGTATTATGGGTTGTAGCATATGTTTTAGTGAGTTATACCCATCTTTTGTTATTTTTTTATCTTTAATATTTTTATTTTAACTCAATACTTTTACATCTTTTACAATTAAGCCTCAATATTTTTTACTTTCAACTTTGATTCCCTATATTTTTCATATTATACAAAATTTTGTTTTAAGTTTCGATCTAAATTTGCAAGTTAACATACCGCAGCGTGTGTGTAGTTCAACGATTTTACGCTTATTCTCCCCGTTTAACGGGTCCGTCATAACACACTGATTTTATATCTACTTACTTATTGTTTTATATATTCTACGTTTCGGTTGCGTGGTTTACCGTTTTCACGTCTACAGTTCTTTCATTTTTATTTTTTTTGTTTTATATTTATTATTTAATACGAGATTTTTCGGTGTTGGTGGTCATTGATGGTGGTCACTAATGGTGGTGTCATTGGTGCTACTAGACACGTTTTACGCTTTCTGTTGTAACACGATGAGCTTAATACTAGTTAAAATCAAAATCTTACAACTGTTCAAGGATGGTTTAAAATGGATCATGTTTTAATTTATTCGAATGCCATAAACTCACTTTTCAAAAATAGCTCATTAATGTCCTATACTCTCTTTCTCTTTTCCCATGCTACTAGATGCCATAAACCCACTTGAAATATATATATATATATATATATATATATATATATATATATATATATATATATATATATATAGATATATATATATATATATACATATATATATATATATATATATATATAGATATATATGTATATATTGATATATATACATATATATATATATATACTATATATATATATATATATATACATATATATATGTATATATCTATATATACATATATACATGTATATATCTATATATACCTATATACATGTATATATATATATATGTATATATGTATATATATATGTATATATGTATATATGTATATATATATATGTATATATGTATATATATATATGTATATATGTATATATATGTATATATATATGTATATATATATATATGTATATATATGTATATATATATATATATATATATATATATATATATATATATATATATAATTGGGTTCAAGTAAAAACCCTTACTAATTGCAAGAACCCTTTAACTTCATCACAACCATTGATATAATATAAAATAATAAAGATTCTCAATCAATGGTATAGATAAGATAAGGGGTAAGACTGTAATTTTACTTTGTACTTTTTCTTGAAATTCTTAAATCTTCTCTTAAATCAGATCTCCCTCTTTCTCATCTTTAAGAACACACATATCATCAAAGATAAACACACACAAATTAAAAATTCAAGATTCTCATTAACGATGATGATGTTAAACACATATCAGATTCTTGCTGAAAAGATGCATCGTCGTTCGCGTCCTTGTCCTTCGCCTTTTCAATCGTCTTCTCTACCTCTACTGCAATCGATATAATCACTTGAGCAACATTTATTAGATCTGTTAAAAAACCCAGATTGTTTGCCGCCCAAAAGATGAAGAACAAACATTGACGAAGAATAGAATCAAAGAACATACTCGTTCATCAAAAACCCAGGTTCAAGTTCATCAAAACCCATACTTTTTTAAGGAATTCGATGCTCGTCGCTTCATCAATTTGTTCTCGGTTTGTGGTTTGTTTTATGCTTCATCGATTTATGTTAAACTAATTCTAAAAACTTAAATCGGATCCTAGAGATATGTGTATAAATATTAATTTTTTTTGTGAATGTTTAATATTTCTTCCTGTGAAAGGATACACAGGTGGTGGTTTATTGGGAAATAAGAATATAGTAGGATTTTTTTAAAAATAGAAAATAATAGGGGGTTGATCTATTTTTTATGTGTAAATACATTTGGGCTGTTGTACCCCATTTTATGAATTTTTAGATAGTCTAGATTTTTGAAATTTGGAAAAGATTTTATTTTATATAAATTTTCTTTTACTTTTAGATTTATATATTCCTTATGTTTAAACGTTGATTGTTTACAGAAACCAAATGGAGAGAAGATGAAAGATATCAAAATTATAATGTTAAGAAAAGTGCAACTAAAGACACGCAAATGCATGACTTTTGTGATTGCGAACAAGAAAGAGATTGATTATCGTATGTATTTAGGCCTTTGGGCCTAAGTTTGTTATTGTTTAGATGTAATTCATTATAAATAGTTATAATATGATGTAATTTACTGCATGTCTTAGGATTTGCATTCAAATAAACATGATGTTCTTATCGAGTAACTAAGTGTTTCCGTTGCATGAACTTTATTGTAATAAACTTTGCTACAGGTTACAGCTTGGTTTACATTGGTTTACAATAGTTTAGATTGGTCCTACAAATTGATTTTCGTTACAGCTTTGCTACAAGTTACAACAACATAACATTTGAAATATGTTGTAATTAATTATAAGTAATTACAAATATGTTGCAATTCACTGTAAGTATTAGGATTGACACTCAAATAAACATGATATAATACATTGTAACTAAGTGTTTCTGTTACGTTAACATTATTTGTGACAATATATTGTGTTACAGTTACATGAACTTTATTGTAATAAGCTTTGCTACAGGTTACAGCTTGATTTACAATGGTTTACAGTAGTTTACATTAGTTTACAAATTGGTCTTTGTTACAGCTTTGCTACAAGTTACAACAACATAACATGAGTTGGAGTGGTGTAATATCAGGTGTAAAAGTTTCGTATAATAGTGCAAGATTATATTTGTTAATACTGCCGTTTGCAAGATTATATGAAGATTAACATTATAACTTCTTGTTTTTGTTATAGCTTTGTTATATGGTACAACAATGTAACATTGTAATATGATGTAACTACGCGAATAAAACCTTTTTTTGCAATACTATAGTAGAATTAAAGAGAAAAATGTGATGAGTTTAATGGTGTAATTTTTATAAAAAAAATACAATTTATAAAAAAGTGATGAGTGTTTAAATAAAAAAAGGGTAAAGTTTTTAAATATAAATAAAAAAGAAATAGGGAGATATATGGATGACACTTGTAATAATCTTGTTAAATTTGAATTTTGGTGGTTGAGTTAAATGACATTTATGTCCTTTTGTAATAAAAAAATATTTGATAGATCATATTCATTCATTTTTTGATCTATGGTTAGGATTGGGTTAAAGGGTTCTCACAAAAACTAAAGGTTCTCATAATAACCAAACCCTATATATATATATATATATATATATATATATATATATATATATATATATATATATATATATATATATATATATATATATATATATATATATATATATATATATATATATTAAATCAGTTTAGGTTAAAAGTTTCATAAAACAACATTATAAAACTTCATGAAATATCTAGAAATGTAAACAATTTATGGTTGAAGATCATATATACATACAACTCTAGCAGTCCTCCATGGCCAAATTTAGTTAATATATATACTTATCCTATTAATATCCTCATTATGTATATGATGAGAGTTTAACGACTTACTTTGCACTTATATATAGCAATGGTAACTATAGGTGTGTGTATCCTGAGTTGTTTAATTTATACGATTTAATCACATCCAACAAGTTTTCTGATAATTGTTTATTTCAAAGAATTACCTTTTAATAACATGCACCATCCCAGTTTTGAAATTAATGAAAACTCACTTGCATACGAGGTTGCAATACCATGTAGTGAAAACATACCATTTGTAAAGAAAAATTTATCGAATTCAACAAACATTTATTCATGTATGGAAAAAAACAAATACTTATTGAACTCTTATCATATCATCATATCATCACGTGTAGGTTTTTACCTTTACTCAAGTTTGTTTTTCAATGACAAATTTACCATACTTCAAATCAACTTTTACTCGATTAAAGTCACTTGTAAAATCAACTTTTACTCAATTAAAGTCACTTGTAAACAATATACATACACGAGAACCTAACCCAATTGATGTATATATTAATATTTTATAATTTTCTTATGGTACACTCCTAGTCTTAATAATTAACCTTACATTATAGATAACCTGTGTACACGAAGTCAACTAAATGGCGCTTGTTAATTTCTTCTACCCCGTGACTGATACATGTCGTGACCAAAACTTCTCTAATTCCCTCACTTAGGATCAATTATCAGTTTATAGAGGTGGAACCAATGTGAATTGATACTAACATGATCAAACCGCGATGAATCTAACCAAAAATGTATCAAAAGAACACTAACATGCTCAAGCAAATAAGTTCTGTTCAATATCATTCATAAATGTATGTGATAGTGAGTATATGCAAATAGCAAGCATTTTAAAAGCATTACCAAATACACAAACAAACTCCTATTAATACTAAACAGGAGAAAGTTCTCGCACAAATGGGAAAAATATTGTACCATAAGAAGTTTTCGTAATTCCAACATTTTCTCTATAGTTTTCGCATAACTTCATAGTTTTTGTTTTTGGATAAGTTTTCACCAAAGTCAAACTTTTCTTTCTGGAGGCTCTAGTTATGAACTTTACACATTCTTGACCACTCCATTTATGAATATGAAACTTTTTTGAGACTAACAAGATTAAGATATCTACCATGCATGTGGCAAACTAGACATTATATATATCTTGCCATACAATTAAAGAAAGTGGAATTTCAAGTCGTGTATTGCAAAAAGAAATATTAATGCATATGGATAAAAAATTTCCTCTTCGCATCTTGGAAGTCGAAATGGTCTTACTTAACATCATGTAACGTTACAATTTTTGAAGTATGCAATAGTGATATGCACACAAAATACTTTTAAATAGTTCTGTACATTGATTGGTGTACAAAGTTCCATCTTTAGCATGTTTAGTTTGTAGTCCATGTCAAAAGTTTATATTTTTATTGTCTTTTCATTTTTAATTCTTTTTCATGTATTAAATATCCTTATTAAGTTTCCCATGAGCTCAAGTCATGTAGTCAACATACACAAAAATTATAACGTATTCACATTTGTATTTCATTGCATGGGCAAACTGACCGTTTTTAATAAATAATAATTAAGGAGATTATGCTACCTACATCGAGATAGTTTTTAGCCCATATATGTTGATCTGTCACCTAGAAAAGGTTTATTACAAGAAGTAGATTCTTAAATTATAATAAATTGCACCAAATAAAAATAAGAGAATAAATTTCATCAAATGCAAGCTAGTAAGAGATATAAAGTATATAAGAAATGAATCTACTAATCAAACAATGACTTAATCTTAACCTAACACTTAAGAAAGAGTTGCCTGCATATTACTTTATTGACCAACTCTTTTGAAAGCAGCCAAATCCAGCACAGACTGTTTGAATATCGGCAAATGTCAATTTGACTAATTTGAACGTTTTATATATTGATATTTTCTCTTCCCTCTGTTTCAACAATTGTGCCTGCCCTTATTTCTTTATTACTTCATACTTTTATGTTGGTTTTTAGCGGCTTAACCCTTATTATTATGTGCAAACTATTGGCCTAATAGTAGAAGGTGCATATTGTCCAAATGCCAGCCTTAACCCTTACTATTTCAAATTAACTTGTATTCTTCTTCTGGTCGTCTAATTAGGGTTCTCATATAAATCTAATTAATTAATAAAGTAATAAACCTTCTTACTTGATAATACCAACACTAAAAATTGGATGAGTATCACAAATGGAACCTTTCGACATAAAACCGTCAGTGAAAACCAGCTGCAAATTACAATGTGTATAAGAAATACGCAAATGTCACACATATCGATCTTATCAAAATTGGTTCATCTTCGCTTACCAAAAATGCTAGACATTAAAAAAATAATAAGACTAAATCGGGTCATCTTCTCTTTACATGTCTTAATATGCATGTTCAAGTTCATTCTCCTCATTGCTAGCATTCTCATCATCATCAGTACATTGATGACATCAGTAGTGACAAGACAAATGAATAATTTGTCGTAAAATGACACGACACATAATACACTTGTTGCTTGGGGTGTTAGAATGAACGGTTTGTTAGGCATTCGGGTATTGTAAATACAAGCAATCAATCTGTGCAAAAGGTAAACAAACAAGAAGGATTTACGTGGTTTGGTCTGCATGATCTATGCGCACGGACTGCAACCAAGAATTTATTATTGCTATGCTCTCAATTCTCATGATGATTAATTCCAATAGGTCTATCATCTATATAAAATACCAAGAGTAGGGTTTTAAACCTAGAATATGGTGAGTCACCTAAACTGGGCTTCATAGGCTTAAATTAGGGCCAGTTGCCCCTAAGCCACCATATCTCAACAATCTCCGACTTTGATTATCTTTAAACTGTGGTCTATTATGAACATTTTTGTAATCTTTCTTATTTTCTAGTTGTAAAGTTATTTTCATAAGTTAACCTTAAGGCCCCTTAAATCTCCTCCAAGCTTCCACACATTACTCATGGCTACGTATACCCCTGTCTCATCCTCTATCTCTACTTGCCTCCACTAGCACGAACTTTTGGATCCTGAGATGCTTTAAGAACAAACAACACTCTTCATACTCAGTAGGTATTCCTATAGAGAGGACTTTATTAAGTGAAACACTTGGTTTTTTCACCCACTGTCATCTTGGAAATCTAGTTGAAGCTATGGCTGGTTGATCGCATCTATAGAGAGGACTTAATTAAGTGAAACACTAGTCTTTTTCACCCACAATCACCTTAGCTTTGGCTAGTTGAAGTTTTTGCATTAGGAAAACCATTCCTTTAGATGGTATACTAACCATATAAAGGGAACTTACTGTTGTTTCTCGGCCTATAACAAGATTACCCTAACTACTTTCCACTACCTATTATCGAATCTAGCCTCATGCCCTTGATCATCCACTGCTCAACAAAAATCAATTTTTCTTCAATTATGGAATGACCCTGATATATTTCAAAGCTCACTTGGAACCAACTAAAGTAACTAAATCTATTTTACCTATTCACGTAACATCAAGAACATCATTGTTATACGAAATCTTATTCACATGAATGTTTCATCTGACATCTTCACCAATAATAGATCTCGAATCCCATAAAATGTGAACTTGTTGTTTGAACTAGTAATTTTTGGAAAATTTCTAGATGAACTATGAAATAATACTGATAACAATATTAAAGTCTGAACTTCATCCTCGAATTTGATATTCACCGACTCAAGTCTTCATAAAATTGAAATTCAGCTTGATGACGTGCGCTGCAACTGAACTACTTTCTTTTTCCTTATATATACCATATTTCAAATCAAAAAGACCTTATTCACCATTAAGGGTTTATCATACATGTTGAATAGTGTTAACATCATGCCACATGTTGTTGTTTGCTTCATGATGTTAAAAGCCACATTCTTTGCCAATGATAATATGATGACTTAGTTTTCCTGTCATTTGATTCTTGACCTGCTTAAGTAATCTTTTCTATTCTTTCTTCTATAATGCAAAACCCAAATCCTTTTGATACAGTAATGTTTTAATTTGTATTTTCCACCAACTAAAACAGTATCATTGAGCTTCTCGATCGCTTCTTGATCAGAACTTTCTTGTCTTCTACAATGGAAAACATGTAACACATTAGGATAAATAACAAGATTGAAATAGTGAATATGCATAACAATGACACAAGCCTAATTTTATCAATATATCTACTTAACAGTACCATTAATAACCCAACATGCTAAACTACAATAACCCATGACTTTTCTTCATAAATAGGGATACTGAAGAATATAAACTTGGTAACTTGGTTATGATCTTAGAAACAAACCCTGAAACTGGTTGCTTTACTTAATCTTAGTATTTTCTGAATTCGATCAAACTAAATTCGAACATAATGAGCCAACATAACCCTTACGATTTTTCAAGCAAGATGTTATTTTTTGTAATCATGACTCCAATTGTCCGGTGTCGACTTCAATCTACCAACAATTTGTAACACCCGGAAATTTATTATTTTGAAGCCGACGAAGAAAGAAAAGAAATAAAGTCCAAAGTCGAGGGACCAAACTCGCCAACGAAGAAAAGTCGGGTAATGTGGTGATATGTGTAGGGAGAGGGCAGCCCACTCTCCCCACACTTCACATATTTTCAGCTCACAAAGAAGAGAGAAGAGAGAAAGAGGAGAAAAGGGAGAAAAGTGGTGTTTCGGGTGATTCGGGTGTCCAAACCCGTCGAGTAGCAAGCCAAATCGAAGCTCTTGTCTTTGTGCTCGTTTGTGTGAGTTCTAGGACCCCACTTTTACTTGTTTTCAACTGATTTTGGGGCTGGAAAATGTGCAAAACCCGTTTTTATGTGTGTGTGTGTTTGACCCATTTGGGTGTGATGTGTATGATGTGTTTAGAGTATGATTTCGGGCTTGGGTGTGCTTGTATGGTGTTATGGTATGCATTCCTAAGGTCCAGGAGGGTTAATTTAGGCTTAGAATGGGTTTGGATGAGCTTGGAGGCCGAAAATGGCAGATTGGGTTCGGGATGAACTCCATTCTGCATCAGCTAGGGCTAGGCGACCGAATGAAGGCCATACGGCCGAATGAGGGCGATTGAGGGTCATTCGCACGATTGGGATTCATTCGCACGATTGAGGGTTCAATCGCACGACTAAGGTTTCAGTCGCACGACTGGGAGTCCAATCGCATGAGGATTGCACGACTGAGGGTTCAGTCGCATAGATGCTTAGTCGCATGAGTCCATTTGCATGAGGTTAGTCGCATAGGTGCCCATTCGCAGTACTCCCATTCGCACAAGGTCCATACGCACGATTAGATGTTCATTCGCATAGATGATCATCCGCATGAGTCCAGTCGCATGATGTTCAGTCGCATGGAGGCCATGCGACTGAAGGGTGTCCATACGTCCGAATAGGGCTGTTGCACTCGAAGGAATGTGTAGTTTGACTTCTGGCCTTCGGGGAAAGGTGCAGATGTAAGTTTTGACGTAAAGCAACCCGTAAGAGCGTATAAGAGGATGGTTATGGCCTTAGAGAGCATGTAGGGCATGATGATGATGATGTTGCACATTTATGTATATTATGAATGTATGATGTTGCCCTGTATGATGATGATGAATGTGTATGATATGTTCCTTATTATGATGTATGCTTATCTTTCCTGTGGCTTTACATGTCATGCTAATGAATGAATGAATGAATGAATGAAGTATTATATAATGTAAAGCGAAAGATAATGAAAGAGGAACATGAAGTAAGAATGCATGCATTAATGAATGATGAATGAACGAAAGAAAGGCTTGCAAGCATATTTATTGGGGTGAGCGACTTTGTGTTGCAAAAGACTCGGATGAAGTGCAATCATTTAGATTGCCTATGAGGTGAGCAACCTTGTCGTTGCAAAAGACTCGAGTAAGTGCTATCGTGATGTTGCCTTGGGGTGAGCAACCTTGTTGTTGCAAAAGACTCGGATAGCTTGCTATCGTGATGGGCAATTGGGGTGAGCAACCATAGGGGTGCAAAAGACTTGGATAGCGTGCAATCATTGAGATTGCCATTGAGGTGAGCGACCATGTTGTCGCAAAAGACTCGGAAGACAGAATGAACGAAAAGAATGAAAGATAATGAATGAGATGAAAGATAATAATGAAATTATCTGTGTTTACGTATGTTGAATGATCGCTCGATAAAGGAATGGTTTTTAACGAAAGTAAAGTATGTTTATTTTATAAAACTAGAACTCACTCAGCAACGCTGACTTTTATTACATTTTCCAGTTGGCAGGTAAATGATTGCTGAGGATGGCACGGCAAGGCTACTCGGCTCTTTTGGGATGGCATCCAATTATATAGCTTTTGTGATGTAATGCAAACATGAATTTTGTAACCGGATAATGATGTATTATTTGGCAAAAGTAATTATAATGAAATGTGATGTCATTTTTGAATGTTTCCGCTGCAACGATTTCTCAATGTAATGTAATTATATGTTTTATGTGCAATGAATGACCAACTGTAAGCGTCCCGGGAACGGGGCCTTACACAATTAGAATAGCTTTCATTGTGAAATTATTTATCAATAAATTCAATGCTAAGACGCTAGTGTTTGTTAAATATTTTTATACATCTATCCTTTATTTTTGAATGTTGACCTAATCAACTTGTACAACAAATGTCACACATAATCAATATAATACAAAATCAATTCACAATAGAAATTATAAATGATCAATTTAGATCCCTACAATTCACATGCAAATACATATACATAAAAATACACATAGAAATAATAAAATCATGTATACAAATAGATAAAAATGCATGCATACACATACGTAAAGATACACGTATAAACTACATACAAATGAATGAAAAATACAAAAACATACATACAAAGATAGACACAAAAAGAAGAAAAACTAAAAATGACCTAAGATGTATCGATGGTGTTGGTGGTAACTATCGTTACAGCAACGATGACAACTCCTAATTGATTTTGATTATTTTAATAGAAAGAGGTAACATGTTAAAGAGGTGGAAATGAATGTACGTCCTCAACGACTGTTTTGATTTAAAATTTTCGACGAATTACAGGCAGAATAATGACAAATAATATAATCATAATTCTTTTTGGACTATAATAGACGTTGATATGTGTTGTTGGCTTCATTTTGGTTATAAAAATCCACATTGAGTTATATCAAGTTATTTGGATGCATAGTACATACATATGATTAATGCTTTGCTGCTGGGTGATGTATTCATGATGTACATATGTTTTAGGTAGTTAAATACATGTTCTTACTATATAATTACCATCAAATGTAGTTACGTTGTGCGACTTTGGATTGCACTGGGCATAAGCGGACCTAGTTTCTTCTGTCGTCTACTATTACAAATAGCTGAGCTTTATCATAACAAGTCATTTGTTGTTAAATACATATGTATAATACTATTAGCCAATATACGGCCTTAACAAGCTTTAACATCCATTCTGTATTTGTTTTGGCTAAACAACCATTAGGTTGTATATAATAAGTCAATTTATGTCAAAGATATGTATATGACTAGTGGTTTAGTATTAGGCTTTAATCAGTATGGACATGTGTTATTTTATTGTTTTATGAAGTCATATTTGATTAAAAACATAACAATTGTGTTAAAGACATATGTATATAATTATTGGTCCACTTTATAGCCTTAATGAGCATTGATATTTATTACTAAGTTCAATCTAATTACACAAAGTAACATTAGATTATAACAAAGAAGTGTATATGATTGATAAATTATTATCAGGCCTAAATGGGTCCTAGCATGTTATTGTGTTATTTTAGTGACACAGACTAATTGCGCACTCGATCATTAACATGTGTTAGTGGGTTTTTTTATTGCACAAAGTCACGTTAAGTTATAACATATTATTTATATGTTAAAAATAAATCATAATACGTATTTATAATACTAGCATTAGACCCGCGCTTCGTCGTCATTTTATTTGAAGCGTATAAAATAATGTCATAATTATAGTTTTTGGGATTATAATGGTTTCGGTGAGTTAAACTATATATGTACTCGGATTGTAGCTACACATGTTTTAGTGATTCATTATTATATTGTCATGATATAATTTTCGAATATTAAATTGTTATAGATATAATAACATGAGTACATGACAGATACACGATATTATATTGTAACTCATATAATAACACAAATGTTATAGTTGTTGTTGTTATTCTTATTAACTTTATAATAATAATAATTAATAGTAGTAGTAGTATTAATATGATAATATTTATTGTTTGTTATTGTAATTATTTTTCAAAACATATTAAATAATATGTCATTAACTAACATATTTTACATAAGTATTAAAATTATTATACTCGCAATATGCCCCTAGAAAATATTATTATTATTATTATTATTATTATTATTATTATTATTATTATTATTATTATTATTATTATTATTATTATTATTATTATTATTATTATTATTATTATTATATTATTATTATTATTATTATAAATATGAATATATATATATATATATATATATATATATATTAGTTATATACTTAAATATTTAAATAAAATAATACTTAATTTAAATAGTATTTAGTTATAAAAATTTAATTAGTAAATATAAATTTAAATGTCAATGTATAATATCATAAATAAAATAAAATTTAATGAAGTGAATTAAATAATAACATATTATAAAAATAATGTATTAAATAATATATTAATTAGAAGAAGTTAATTAAATAGGGGGGCAAAAGTTGAACTATTTCATAACACACTTGTATATTGTGCTTAATGTATTAATTAGAAGAAGTATACTCAATGAGGACAATTTAGAAACTATTACATAACACACTTGTATATTGTGCTTAAGAAGTTGTACTAGGTGTCTTAAACTTTGAATAATATTACAATTGTATTCTTCTTAAATAATTTATATAGTAGTATATATAAGAAACATTATATGCATTTATATTATAGATTAGCTATATTAAAGTTGATACTTGTTTTATAGATTGAGACGAGATATGTTACTTAGCAAAAATATTATAATGTGCGTGTGCGCATGTGAGAATGATGCACACATCTCTCTGCCATCTCAAGAATCATGAGATCCTAATGGCTTATCGCGTTAATTCCTAGCTTGGTTTTGATATTCGAGCTCATCAACAAATGACATCATGTAGAGCTAGATTGAAACATATGGACGGACTTTTAAATTCTAAGCCCACTAATTTCCAAAAAAAACCCACTAACATTGCATTAGCTCGAAGTATCCAACATCAAATTTGTTACAAATAACTTCCAAAACAACTGATTTGAACTAAGAATATGGTATGTGGAGTATGTATTGCTATTCATCAAACAATATAAATATCAGGAGACTTATACCTTTGAAGACAATATAATTACAAGAAGGTTTGGTCAATGTTTATACACAACTTCTAACGGACTGTCGACGACTTTCAGAAAACCTTTACTGAAAATCAAGTGGGTAACTTTTCTAAAAGGCTTTAGTGTGAGTACATTGACTTTAAATTAGTGATGGATAAGAACCAATGTACTTTCTGTCGCAATATGGGCTCACGTACTGAAAGATGATGGTATGTTTTATTCTTAATTCTTTTGAAAATTTGACATTATTTATCGATAATCCGTTTGTAAATTACCGACCTAAATGATCTTGGTAAGTTTATGTCGTTGGAATTGTAGTGGGAGATAAAGATTGGTACTTATATTTCGATAGTATACACACTGAAAATTGGTTAAACATTTCCAAGGAACATATTATATTGTGGTCTTCTAATGTTCATACTAAAAGATTCCTTTTATAGCTATATTTATATGATAGTGTGTTGAAGTCAAAGTTATTAATCAAAGCGTAATGATCTATCAATGATAGATATTATATTATCAATTTGTGCATGCATGAGGCAATATTCCTTTTCAATCAGCAGAAAAATAATGCATGTCCGATTGTATTTTCTTCAAATAAAATATATAAGTTAGAAAAACCTGTTTTAGGCACCCCATTATTGACCAACTTCTTGAGAAAAATATTGTCGTTGTCAACAAGCATACGCAACACTGACATACCGTGAATGTAATCTGCAAAAGAATGAAAGCACAGTGAATTAGGGTTTATCAAAATGGAAAGAAAGTCTTTGTTTTAGGTAGGAAGAAATTGAAAATATGGGTCCTTGACATTGAATGGAAATGGTCCCCTTTGTGGAGCAGCAACAGTTACAAACATTTCCTTTAAGTACTATTCATACTTGATCGTGTTGAATGTTCTAGTAGAAATTCCATCTTTCACAACTAAAAAATTGAGCAATTGAAAAAAGCGGTTGAAAATATTGAGATTGTTTTGCGATTGAATATATTCTGTCACAAAATTTGCGATCAAACTGATTCGGTTGTAAAACGATTACACAATTCAGTTGTAAAAGATTAATTACATAAACCGACTATCTGCGATTGAAATTACAGTCACAAGTGTTGCTTTTCTAGTAATGTTTGATTTACTTTTTATATTTATATATCTATATATCCAAAACTGAATGTTGAGAATCGGTCTTGCTAGGGATGGTTGATTGTTTTGGTAAAAAAACTTGGCAAACTTTACTTAAGGTGTGTAGACTATTTGGCAAAACTTTTTTTATGCGAGAACTGGTTACCGACAAGCTCACATAAATCGCAGTGTGTCCTCGGCTGGTGCCTTCAAAAGGTATGACAAACAATTCACAAAGACATGGTCATTTGTTGGCTTATTCTACAAGTTTGATCGCGCACACTTTCAATTTGTATTTCATTTGTTATTCTAGTACTTAGGTTTTATGGTAAAAGTATGAGGGAGTTAACATTTATATAATTTACAAATTTGAATCTTTTTTATTTATGATAAACACAAAACTTCAATTCAATGAGTCGGGAACATACCAACTGTTTCTTCCATCTTTAGCATGTTTCAGATTACTCATAACTCTTAATAAACTATTGCACCTAATATTTTTATTCTTCTTGATTCCCACTAAATGAATATGAAAATAGTGTAACAGTTTAGTTTTTAATAGTATAACTCACCAGAAGAGTCTCTTACAAAGGTCAAACTATTAACATAACATGATGACAGAAAGATATTTGAATTTAGGGTAAGACAACTGTCAAAGACAGAGATAGAGAAGAAGAAAGGGGTTTATTGGAGTCACATGATAATTTATTTCAATCATGAAGGACCTCACTAGTCAGGACATTAAAAATTAATATTAATGGAATTATCATATTTACCATATATATATACTTACTATTGCATTATTTGCAAGGAACATCCCAACCGACCTTTTGTTGAATTTCAAAGAAGAATAAAAGCCTTCAGAAACAAAAGTCTTCATGGAATATTAATATTTATAAATACGGAATTGGTTCTGAAAAATGATGGTTTAATTCCATTTCTAAATCAAACCAAAACATCCACAGGAAAACAGATACTTCTCCATATATATATAACTCTCTCTCTCTTTTTCGAGCGCGATGAGCTCATGAGCATCGGTCGTGTGTTTGTTTGATTGATTTCTGTAATGTGGTAAGAACCCATCATGAAGGTATTTATAAATTGTTAAGCACATACAATCTAATATTTCCTAAATTTGTTGAGCTTTTGTTCTCAATCTGGTTTTTCATTAGCAGTTTCTTTTAGTTTTCTTCTTCAAGTTTCCTAATCACCCAACAATCATTTTGATGCCTAATCATTTATTTTATGTTTAGTTTTCTCTCTCTGTATATATAAGCATAGCATCTTCTCACTATTCTAAGAGATACTTTCATAATTGAAACTTAATTTAGGTTTAAGGTTAGTTGACTTGAATTCAATTGTTTAGGGGTTGCTCAAGCTTGTGGAATCTTTGATCATAGCAACAAGAAAACTGGAAGGGACTGAAGAAGTATGATTATCGCTCTGAAATAGGTACACGATCGCTTAAGTTGATCTGAATTATTCCATACATGAAAACATGTTTTTTCATGCAAGATTTTTGAAAAGAAATGATCTTATGTTTCATCATCTTCACTTCTCATTCTTTCTAATTCATATTTGATTTGATGAAAATCCAAACAAAAGTGCCTAGAACAGCGGAGATTAACTAGAAATTGATATCTTCATTGGTTGTTGATGAAGGAAGGTAAATATTGTATTAAATTTACTAACTACCAAGTTAAATTTGCTACTCATGGTAGGTGTAATATGCTAAAGGGGAAAAATACATATACTGCTAATTCTTTATATCTATGTGTGTGACAATCTCTTTGGAGATTGTTCATAAACTACGATTTTATGTGCCTTCTTCTCGCGTCAACTAGTTATCTTTTCAACGATAGTTTGATCCATGTTTTCTTATTCCTTCGTTACTAATCCGCTATGTTCTATAATGTATAGACCACATTGTATAACTATTATAATTATTCATTGCAGGAGACATAGAGGTTTAAATCTTCAACTATTGTATTCTATATAGACATAGAAGAGAACTATGTCAGAACATTTGGATATGCTAGGGAGTAATGAGGAAACTAGTTTTGATCAACATGGAGAATACGATTCATCTAATTCTTCAATAAACAAGCATGTAACATCTTTTGACTTGAATGAAGAAGCAAGCAGCCAAGAAGATAACGATTTATCTGTTGAGGATGAGGAGAAGACCGATGAAGGAAGTTCATCAAAGACTAGGAAAGGTCCTGTTAGACAATATGTGCGCTCGAAAATGCCAAGACTTCGTTGGACTCCTGAACTCCATCACGCTTTTGTAAATGCTATCGAAAGGCTTGGTGGGCAAGATAGTAAGTTCTCTAAACTATTAAGTATATATAGTTTAAAGTCATAAAGTTTCCTTTTACCTTTCCTTGTTAAGAATATGATAATGTTCAAAGTTTTAATTGTTCAGTTCCTAGTGTTTGTTTTAGTATTATGTATCACAAAGTAGGAACACCATACCTACTTAATTAAATTACTTCCTTTGGTCTTAAATTTGTTATTAAAAATGTAAAAACTAAAATATATATCTCAATAATAGATGTTTGGTTGGTTATCTCTAATTTATTATACATGAGTTTAGTTGGTCAAAACATCAAATGTTTTTGTTTTGGCTTTACTGCAGAAGCAACTCCAAAATCAACTCTCCAGCTAATGAATGTGAGAGGACTAAGTATAGCTCATGTAAAAAGTCACTTGCAGGTAAGAAAATCTAACATTATCATGATATTTCAAGTTCTAGAGTTTTCATCAATTTTAATCAAGAATCTTCTTTCAATGTTAGATGTACAGAAGCAAGAAGCTTGATGATTCTGGTCAAGGTAAGACATGAATCTTTCTTCAGGAAAAAACAAAACTTTCTTTAGGAAAATCAAAATATGAGTTTTTCTTAAGGAAAAACATAACTTTCTTTAAGAAAAACAAAACATGAATCTTTCTTTAGGAAAAACAAAACTTTTGAGAAAATTAAGTAGATCATTTACTTACATGAATATTAAAACTTTAAGAGTTGTTTAAATTAAAGGGACTAAGATTACAAATGCATGCGTCACATAAAAATAACCTGTAACATACTTATCAGAGCAAAAAGATATTACTTCTTCCATGATATATAGGACAAATAATGTATCTTAATTTTTCAACTATTTGATATGTATATATGTCTGATCTAATATACAATTTAATGTAACAAAATCATTTTGAAATAAACAAACAACCATCCTAATAAAAATCTTACTTATACCGATGGTGTAAAGAACAACCTTACATCTATCTATGGGGATGAAAAGGCTCCAAAGAGAAAACCAAATGAATCGTCGCATTTTTATGTGAGCCCCTAAAATTTTTTGGTGTGGTTCTCTTTAAATTGAAGTGTTAAAAACAAATAAGTTAACAAAACCTGACTTGTTTGCAAATATTTTTATATAAGAAGAATATTAGTTATCATTTTTTTGCTTAGGTTAATATATTTCCAAAAACTAGAAAATATCTTAATCCTTTCTAAAATGTTAATGTTGAAGTGAAATATCTTAACACTAACAATGCTGAAACAATGCATTCTCACAAGCTTAGCTGCAAATTGGACTTTTCTAGTTTAGCTAAAAAACATGACATAATAGCCTGGCTAATTATTAATTGAAGATGAAGCTAAAGAAACGTTAGATTTCTCAAAACTAAGACATTATGTTCTTTCTATAGTAATATCCCAAAGGGCTACAATGGCGACACAAGGAAGACCTCACATTTATAGCAATTTGTACTCCAGACCATTCGGATACTTGAAACAAGCGACTGGTGGGATCGATCTATCGAGAAACTTAGAAGTGGGCAGTTATTACTCTAGAAGTCATCTGTTTGATTCTGATTTTCGACCAACACCATGTGTCCAACATTTCTTATCTAGGTAATTCTTATCCTACCACAATCAAGCTAACTTTTCAAATTTACGTTTCTGATATTCATTTTGGTTCTTCCTTTAAGGTGTCATGCATGTTTGCCGACATTGATTTCTAATGAAAGACCAAAAGTCTTAAATATATATAGAAGAGTTGGTAAATATGGATGTGTCAAAACACCAATCTATTGTTGGCTATAAAGTGGGAATATGTTCGGAGGGGATGTTTCATGAGTAAAACAATAATTATGCAAAAACCAAAAACTACCACAAAAACCATATACGTAACTTAAGTATCTATTACATATATATTGAACATAAATACAAGAATGAAGAGCGTTACGTATACGTAACACGTGTCGAATGATAATTGTTGTGCATATGTAACCCATGTGTGACAATATGAAAAACTACGCTATGATTTTCATCGTATCTCTACCCCTCATAGCATTCAACAAACAGTTCATGTCCTGTTCGGTAAAAAATTCGTTTATGTCCGTTCATTTAGTTAATGAACGAATATGAACAAGGAATTTGCGTTCGTTAAACTAAATGAATGAACATGAACAGACGTTGTGTTCATTTATTTATTTTAGTGAACATTCGTTTTATGTTCATTAGTGTTTGTTTATTTAAAGATTTTATATTTTATACTTTTATTTTACCGGTCTTAATTTAAAATAAAAATAGAATAAAACCCTAGTTATACTATGTTTCTCCGCCATCATCTCTAAGTTGATTATTTCAACTTAAGTTTATGCTAAAGTTTGAAAATGTTCGTAATTTTTGTACTAGTTGTGTTTATGATAATTATGTCAAGTATGTTCATATAATTATAATAAGTTTGTGTTAAAGCTTGATAAACTTTCATCTTCCTGAACATTTGTTTGCCTTTTTTTGTTTGTTAATGTTCAGTAAGTATTCGTGAAAAGTTCATGAACAGTTCATTTCCTTAATGAACAAACATAAACAAGAAATCTCATTCAGTAAATGTAACGGTTCATGAACAACTTCACTTTTTTAATGAACGAACAAAAATAACAACAAAAAAACAAGTTCTTGTTCAATACTAGGACTTTTAAGTACGGATTTGGAAAATTTAACTTCATCAATATATTCTTCCGACAAAGACTAGCTAGAATGAGTTAAATTTTATTTTAGATATCATTACATCACAATTGTGATTAGGAGACGGTACTTGTTACTTTGTGTTGATTGAAAAGTGTTGCATAACAAATTTAAAAGTTTTTAGGTATTGTATGAGTTTATTAGTGTCATTTTTAACAAGATAATCTATTAAAACAATATATCTTGATAGCGGGTAGTGTACTAAATCAAATTTAAACAAAATGTAGTGCCAATGATGAAGTTCACATTATGTTCATAGACGTGACAAAGATCATGCCTTGCTTATCAAATCTAAGGATATTGTTGGTAGGGTTTGTCCAACAAACACGGTCATGAAAAAACCTTGGTGGTCACACTCCCTACTCACTCACGTTTTTATAATTAAATATAATTTAATAGATAATTATACTACATCTGAAATGTGTGTAGTACGTACGCTACATGAAGTTTTGTCTACGACGAAATGCCCTTACGCTTTTAGAGATAATGCAACAAGATGATAAAATTAACATCCAATTGGTCTAGTTTATCTTGAACTAGCTACCTAAATCTATTATTTAGAGATCAAAATGAAAGCTAAAACTTGAAAATTGTCCTCTTACTTTCCAGGTGTTTTATTCCTTTCAGTAGAGCCGTAGAGGTAATTGTGTGGTGTTTATTGCGTTAGTTTTGGGTGTTTTATAGGCATTGAAATTTCTAGTTTTTGGTTAGTATTTTTCAGTAACTATCTGGCAGTTTGATATAAATTATGGGTGAGTAAATATGTGTTCCACTACTAAGACAATGATAGGTCATGGATATCATATTGAAGGTACCTGATGCTAATTTCACTACTTTATAACTACTAACTTTACCTCAAGTATCTTCTAGGTGATTTTTAGTATCAAGTCAACTAAATACTGAAACAAATGTAGAATAACTGAACTATTCATTTCTTCTGTTAGTAGTATTTTGATCATATTCTCATAGCATGGCCAGGATAAATTCATATATTCCATTTTCTTTTTTCTAACTATTTACAATTTTTTTGTGCATATCCATTTCCTTCAAAAGGCACCAGCAATGGCTATCTAATCAAAGACTAGGGTCATCGCCGTTGAGAACAGAATTTGGATATGCGGATAATATGATGAGAGATACTATGAATCAAATGCAAGACAAGCCTTCGGATTTAACTAAATTGCATATATCTGACTCAAGAACACGAATTGCGCCTATGAGGCCTAGCCAATATCTCCAGGACAAGAAGTGGCCATTACATGATCAAAGGAAAGACAAATGGTCACCTCTTACAAGGATTTGTGCTAGCAGTGGCTCCTCCGATCCATTCGGTGCTTGCATTGACAAAGCAAGGAGTTTTGCAGAACCTGATTCATCTTATGACTATTCTAGATCATTACTGAATTCGCAACCTCATGCCTCATTTCTACATGAGGTGTCATTCTATCTTGACATGATATCTTTGTTATATTAGCATTTGAAAGTTTCTAACACAATTTCTTATAATTTTGTGTTTTTCATCAGTTAAGACAAGAAAGAGGATGTAAAGATAGAAAGAAGAATCCTGATTTGCAGCTTAGCTTGAGCCATAACAAAGGGATAAATGAAGAGATATATCAAAGGAGTGCTTCTGAAATCAATACAACACTCTCTCTTTCATTGAAGGAGACATGACCAACCTAGAGTAAGTTAAATAGTTTATGTACAACTACATATGTAAGAACAGGCTAGACGGAGACGAGTACTTAAGATCTGACCAAGCTCATTCGTAGACATAGGAGCTAGTGAGATCGGTAAGTACTCGTCTTCAATGCCATTGATTATGAGGTTTTACATAATTCATGTTACTAGAAAACTTTTTAGTTGTAGTTTTGTTGGCATGTATAATGTACAATACTAATTGCACCTATGTTTCTTTAAGAAGGCCATATTTATGTGGTAACACTACTTCACAAAAATGCATGCCATGTATGAGGTTGATAATCAAATAGTCATTGATTTTATTAGATTTTAATTGTTTAAACATATCCAAGTTCAAGGATCAGGGAGATGTTAATATTTATTTGTGGTATAATTTTATTTGTTATTTTCAACCAAAAAGATTTCTTTTTGTTGCATCTAGCCCCCCAAAGTTTTAAAAAGTTATCATTTTCATCAAAAAAACATTAACTTTGTTTGTATGTAAAATAAGTTAATGTTTTTGGATGAAATGATAACTTTTTAAAAACTTAGGGAGTCATATGCGATAAAAAATTTGGATAAAAATGACAAATATGATAAAAGCATAGAAAAAATGATAATTTACTCTTTATTTTTTAATTAAGACCTTGATAAGTGATTCATAGATCAGCAAATTATGCTAAAACATGAAGACATATACCTTATGGTGGCATTACAAACTTTAGTACCAAAGGCATAAAGAAAAAAAAACATAAACAAAAATGTATGTAGTATCGAAAAAGAGGTTAAAGGACTTTGATTTTTGAATAAAAACAATTTTAAACATGAAACTTGAAGGGAATCTAGTAATATGTACAAGATAAGCCAACTCCAAATCCTATGAGCCATAAAGCAACAGCTTACAAAAACATACAACACCTTATCAGAAACACCCCACCTATTGTGTAGGATCCAAAGGGCACTCTGATCAAGCAAACAAATTAACGGTCGCTTGTAAAAATAAAATTAATACACTATTTACAGGACAGACATCATAAGATTGATACAATCTTATATCCCATTACAATCTAATATAAAGACCATTCAATGGTCAGGATCAATAGTTCTAGAAGTTAAAAAGAATAACCATATACAAAGAGTAACAATAGGCACCGATAAGCAATTTACAAGAAAGCACAAATGGAGAGGGAACAAAAAACTTAAAAACACGTGAGGCCAATCTAAAATCTATCAAAATTTTGTGAAATAGATTAACCAAAGTGGTGTTAATGTAGTGTACGTGGAGCATTGCTTATGTCTTTGTGGACTAAACCATAAAATCGACAAGCTTCAAAATGCGTATTAGATTGGCACATAAGGTTCTTTGTTTTGATGAGAAATGTAATGTTTGTCATAACCATGCTAGGATATGTAAATGCACGACAGATGTGCTTGTTGGGTTTTGTGGAGTCTTCAGCTGAGACCACGTACAAAGCAACTGATCCTAACTTTAATCAAGTTAAATTAGGCACATTGCCTAATATATGTTTTGTTTCCTAATTATTAATCATAATATTGTATTTGATATAGATGGGTATGACATTGTAATTTCTTAAGCACTTGAATGATAATTTGAACACTAGTTGTAGCTCGTAAACGTAAATTCACTTACTGAACAACGTTGAATCTTCATATTTTATTTTTTTCTTTTCTGATTGTAAGTGCGTGAGATAGCATTAGATCAGTTCTAGACCTAATAGTGCTCAGAGAAACTACTCAGGTAACCGGTCTAGGTTCCAAGTACATCAACACCCCATAGCTACTTAGGGCCGCAACGCAATAAGGCTTTTCGCTCTAGTTGGGCAATGCAAACGATGTTGAATACAATTATTTTGTAAAAGTTACCTATGTAGTTTACTGTACAATAGATTGCACAAGTGGCAATCAACTTGACGTGAAATATTATTTATAACTAATATCACCTTAACTGACGAATCGCTATAGCCAATCAGTCTATTAGGTGAAAATGAAATTGTTTTGGGGCGTAAAATAGCGCTAATGAGTAAAACATCGTGTATTTTAAAAAAAATATTTTTATGTTTAATACTTAAGAAAAATTTAAAGAGAACTGAAATATATTATCTGAAAAGCTTTGTAGACATACTTTTAGCTACTTGGTTCGCAAACAGTTTATATGAATGTGTGCCCTTGATAGTCTTGGAGTTTATCAATTTATGGTATTCGGTTGCATGTTTAAGTGTGATATTCCTCTAGTTAGAATTTATGCATTTAAGAATAGATTCTTCTTTACGCGTGAATTACATATTTCTCCCTACAAACTTTATCAATTACATATATACCAACTTAAAATTTTAATTGCATATATCCCCTTGTTAAACTTAGTTAATTACATATATACTCAAATTAAAAGTTTAATTACATATAACCCTTCTAAAACTTAGTTAATTATATATATACCTAAAATAAAAGTTTAGTTACATATATCCGCTTTATTAAACATAAATTTTATATATTTACCTATTACTTTTATTAAAAATAACTTATATAATTAGTATTCTACTCTTATTTTTTATTAAACTATAAAATTATGTTTTTCCTTCTTTACTTGCTTTTTAAGTTTTGATTATTTATTAATATTTCTATACTAAAGTTTTTACGTTCTTTTTGTCTTTTTACCTTTTAATGCTAATTTTTTTAGTTATTGTAGTAGACACTTTCAGTCAACTTGATCCAAACACAAAACTTTATGATGCATAATGAGACCGCAAGTGTCTTGTACAGGTATCGGAAAAAATTAGTATAAAAAGGTAAAAAAAACAAAAAGAGCGTAAAAAGCCTTGTAGTATAGAAATATTGATAAATAATCAAAACTCGAAAAGCAAGTAAAGAAGAAAAAAAATAATTTTATAGTTTAATAAAAATTAGAGTAAAATACTAATTATATAAATTATTTTTTTTACTATCTCGGAGAGTTGTTGGAAATATACTAGGAAATTTGTGCAAACATTTCATATGACAAAATTTTCGATAAAGATATTTCCATCGGAAATTCATAAGAAAATAATGTTTCCCACACATTTCTCACAAACAAACTCCTAGTTTCCTTGAACTATCTTTTAGTTTTTTATAAAATCATATTCGTCATAAATTTATGAGAAAATTCGTTTCCTACTCACAAACATTGACGTGGAAACGCCTAGTTTTCTATAACTGTCTTTAAGTTATTCGATTAATTTTATTTTAGGGAAAATACCCGTTAACCTGCTAAGAATATACAAACTTTGTAGGTTAATTAACTCACCTAGGATGCTCTTAACACATTAAAAGGTTGTGCTTGGTTGAGAATGCAAGTTTAGAAGAACATTTTTCCCCTTTTATCTAATACTTTTACATAGTTACACACATGAGCTATACGAAATAGCTTCAACAATGATTCCGGTAAATCTTCTTACCATTACAAATTATTCATAAACATTCACTGAAGAATCACATCTTCAGCACAGTTATTTGCAACATCGCCCGTGGGAGTTTATAGTCATAACATGCAAATTAAAGCATGGAAAGACGTAAAAGAAAAAGGAAAATACAAAGGGAAGTATGGATAATTGGAATATTTCTAAGCTAGTCTAACAAAGCTAAGTTTAAAATATATAATAAAATAGGTGACAAAATGACATACGAAGTATATATATTCAACTTATGACTTTAACAAATGAGCTTACAGCTGGAATTTTGAAAACAGGTGAGAGTTGAAAAGATAATCACTCCTTCAATTAAAAATAAGAAGTGAAAATGTTCAAAAGTTAGGTTTACGCAGCTTGCAGTTGCATGTGGTGGTTGGTTCATTTTTGTCATAACACAAGAGAACCACTTTAGTTCACATTCATTTTATCATTTAGGGCTTCAGTCATGATAGTAAGTTGTTGAAGGCAGTGAATCTTGACTTCTCCGTATTGGCATTACTTTGTCCAAGAGAAGTTAAAGAACTGTTTCTTGATAGAACCAAAATTTGTTGGTGATTAGCATAGTTTATTGTGAGTTACTGTTTATAAAAAGGAAAATAGCTCAAACATAGATGAGTTACTACGCGTGTAGCAGACGTTTGATCAATGGCGGAGCTTGGATATTTTCATAGGGCGGCGGGGGCGAAATTAATTTTTTAGGGGGAGCAAACTCGTTATATATAAAAAAAGTTATAGTACCGAACCAAAAAGTAACACTACTGGCCCCGTTAATGCTTTGTCCATGCGTTTTAAAACAGAAATTGAGAAGTGAAGATATATTTTTCATTACTCAAAGAGATAACCATAACTCCTATTTATACACAATAGGACAAACATCTAGAAGAGCTAACTAACAAACTAACTCTTAACAAACTCCTAACCATCTTATAACCACCATAACCAATCTCAACAAATATCTCTAATATGCCCCCTCAAGCTGAACCGGGTGAAGTCACATGAAGCTTGGTGCATAAAGCATCAAACCGAGTAAAGGACAAACCTTTAGTCAACAAATCAGCAAGCCGAGAGCTAGTGTGAACATAGCGAATACTTAGGAGCTGAGATAACACCATATCACGAATAAAGTGCAAATCAATCTCAATATGCTTGGTGCGCTGATGAAATACAGGATTAGCAGCAAGATAAGTAGCACCAAGATTATCACACCAGATCGTAGGAGAAGATGATAAAGAAATATGCAACTCATGCAACAGTGACATAAGCCAGCGGATATCAGCTGCAGTATGAGCAAGAGCGTGATACTCAGCCTCAGTGCTAGAACGAGCAACCATATGTTGTTTCTTAGAGCTCCAACTAATGAGGTTGGGACCAAGAAACACACAATAGCCAGTAGTCGACCGACGATCATCCAGACAACCAGCCCAATCAGCATCAGAGTAACCATGTATATCAAAACAGGTAGACCGGCGAATAGTCAAACCAACAGTAACAGTACCACAAAGGTATCGCAAAATACGCTTGACAGCAATCCGGTGACGATCAGTAGGTATCTGTAGGAACTGAGATACCTTGCTAACCGCGTAAGCAATCTCTGGACGTGTCAAGACAAGATACTGTAATGCACCCACAGTACTGCGATACAAAGCTGGATCAGCTAATGGAACTCCTGAATGGTGAGATAACTGCCGACAAGAAGCAACAGGAGTAGACAAGGGCCTACACTGAGCCATCCCAGTACGCTGCAACAAATCAAGCAAATAGCGCTGCTGGGAAAGATGAAGACAGTCATCAGTAAAGGAGGCCTGGATACCCCAAAAATAGGATAAGGGCCCTAAATCCTTAAGAGCAAACTGAGAATGCAACTGAGTGATCAGAGAGGTAACAAACTCAGGAGAACTCCCAGTGATGATAATATCATCAACGTAAACTAGAACATAACAAGTGGTACCATCATGCTGATAAACAAATAGAGATGTGTTAGAAAGACATCGAGTGAAACCACTGGATAAAAGGGCAGAAAAGAGCTTAGAAAACCAAGCCCGAGGAGCTTGCTTAAGCTCATAAAGAGCCTTCCGTAGAAGACAAACATGATGAGGGCGGGACGAGTCAATAAAACCAGGAGGTTGAGACATATACACAGTCTCAGACAAATCACCATGCAGAAAGGCATTGTTGACATCGACCTAACGAATACTTCAGCCACATGAAAAGGCAACAGACAAAACCAAACAGATGGTGGAGGGTTTGACAACCGGACTAAATGTCTCAGGATTATGTTTAATCCGATAGACCCACTTACAACCAACAATATTAGCAGAAGGGGGAGGAGGAACAAGATCCCAGGTATGATTAGAATGCAATGCACCAATCTCAGTATGCATAGCATCCCACCAAACAGAGTGCTTCTGGGTCTGAGAGAAGGAAGACGACTCAGACGTCGGGATAGTAGTAGTGTGGTACAATACATGATCAGGAAACTGTCTAGGCTGACGAGTATGATCACGAGAGCGAGTGACCATGGGATGAGAAGAAGAAGGAGGAGGAGGAGGAGGAGGGGGTGGAGGGGATAGGGAGGAAGATGGTTGGGAAGAAGACGGTGTGGGAGGAATGGGAGCATAGAGAGGAACAGAAGAATCAGAAGGATACAATGGAGGATGAATAATAAGATCAGGAAGCGAAAATGAGTCAGAAGTCATGGAAGAAGATGAGTAACCAGGAACTTCAAACACAGACTCGTGAAAAATCACATGTCTGGATGTAAGGGTACGAGAGGTAACAGGATCATAGCACAAATAGCCACTATGACTAGGAGCATAGCCAAGAAACAAACATGGAGTAGACTTTGGGGAGAGTTTATCCATTCGAGTGTCACCAAGAAAAGGATAACATAAACACCCAAAGGTACGAAGAATGGAGTAATCAAGACTAGTGCCAAACAAAACCTCGTATGGTGTGGAATGATGAAGAACTGGTGTAGGTAATCGATTAATAAGAAAGGCTGCAATAGCATACGCATCGTACCAAAATTTTGTTGGTAGATGAGCATGAAACAATAAAGCACGGGCAACCTCGGATAGATGACGATTCTTGCGCTCAGCCACCCCATTTTGTTGGGGTGTATAAGGACAAGAGATACGGTAGGCAATACCAGACTCGGAAAGATATCGCGCCATATCACCACTAGTCAACTCAGGGGCACCATCACACTGAAGATGTTTTATGGTGCATGAAAACAGATTTCGACCAATGGGCGAAAAAGACGAAAAGCCTCAATCGCCTGTGATCGAGTAGTCAAAGGATACATCCAAGTGAAATGACTAAAGTCATCAATGAATGTAATGAAATAACAAAATCCTGAACGAGATACAGTAGGGGATGGACCCCAAATATCATAATGAATAATATGCAATGGAATAGTAAAATGAGACACAACAGAATGAAATGGTAATCGACTAGATTTATAGATACAACATGAATTACAAGGTTTATGTAATGAACTAGATGACAATTGCAAAGAAGATAGCCTAGACAGTACGGAATCAGAAGGATGATCGAGTCTCGCATGCCACAAGTCCTGAGAAGTAGAAAATGTAGCAGTGAGGGAATAAAGCTGATGAGGACTAGCTCGCATATGGTGAAGGATCTGCCCTGTGTGAGTCTGTATAGACAAACCAGACTGTGAGAACAAAACAGATATAGGATGGTCAATCACAAGTTGTGTGATTGATAGTAAGTTCTTGGCAAGGCCAGGAACCACTAGAACATAGCGAAGTAATAAGGTACATCGAGATAAACGAAGGTAAGAAAAACCAATATGTGAAATGGTGAGAGATGTACCATTACCAACAATGACACGCTCAGAACCGGTGTATGGAACAGTACCGAATACAATAGAAGGATCGGAAGTCATATGAGCGGTTGCACCAGAATCAGGAATCCAAGATTCTACTATTTGACAAGCATGTGAAAGATCAGCATGTAGACCAAATTGATGACCAGCAGCATGTGAGGCCCAATTCTGAAAGTTGCCAGGCCCAAGTCTAGAAGAAGGCTCATAAACAAATCCAAAAGCAGGTCCATTAGTTGAATGCTGTTGTGAGAATGGTCCATTTGAAAGTCCAGAAAACTGAGGCCCAACATAACCAACTGGTCCTGGGCCTGACACACCAGTAAAGTCAGGTGGTCTTGGGCCGAGAACACCTGCACCAAGACCAAAATGAGAACCGTGGGAACCATGGGAGTATTGAAGCCCTAACCCAAAATTGTTATCATCATTCCAACATCAGCAAGATGAGCATTGTAGCGACCGCCTGAGCGACCACCACCACCACGGCCACCGCCTGAGCGACCACCACCACCACGAGTCAGACCGCCGCGCCATGGCGTAGTGCTGCCACTGAATGCTCCATTGCTGCCATTGAATTGAAAAGACTTGATCGGTGTGTATCGAAAATAACAATTCGAAGCTTTGTCCCCTGACTTTGCACAAATCTGACAAACAATCATCTTAGAAGAAGTGTTATGTGGTGGATTTCCGGTGGAAGCAGTCATAGCAGCTAGAACAGGTTGATTAACCGATTCTCGTTGCTTTAATCGAGCTTCATAGGTGAGCAATTTTGATCGTAGTTGTGAAAAGGTAAGAGTAGCTTCTTGATTCTCAATGTTCATAACAAAGTTCTCATAATCACGATTAAGACCTTGAAAAACTTGTCAGACTAACAAATCGTCAAAAATTGGATCACCGATTGCATTTAGAGAATCCACAATCTCCTTGGCTTCATTTAAGAACTCAACAATTGACTTTGTACTTTGTTTGAGAAGATGAAACTGAGTACGCAGCTGTGATTGTTTGGCAAAGACTGTTTGAACAAATGAATCTTCAATTGATTTCCATAGAGATGAAGCTGTTGTTGAGTTACGCGCAAGATGCAGAATCGAAGGAGACAGAGTAGCAGTGATTAAAGCTTGAACGTAGCCATCATTCTTCTCCCAAATATCACGATCTGCAAAAAATCAGGAGCCTGTGCTTCAGACTTCACGAATTGTAAAAATCCTAAAGTTTTCAGCACAGTGACGATCTGATGTTTTCAGTTGAGAAAGTTGTTATCATCAAGCTTAATCGATAGGAAATTTGCAATATTAGGCAGAGGATTAGTTAAATGCATCATTGTTGACATCGTTGCAGCAGATGAAGACGCCATTGATGCACAGAGAATCGGAATAGTGGATTACCGGAGAAGACAACCGGAATCCCAGAGCATATGCTCTGATACCATAAAACAGAAATTGAGAAGTGAAGATATATTTTTCATTACTCAAAGAGATAACCATAACTCCTATTTATACATAATAGGAGAAACATCTAGAAGAGCTAACTAACAAACAAACTCTTAACAAAATCCTAACCATCTTATAACCACCATAACCAATCTCAACAAATATCTCTAATACGTTTGATGAGACTAATTTTGATTTACGGCGCATAGAAAACTTTGAGGATTCAAGGTCAATAATGCCTCCATCAAGGTCCAAGGGACTGAGCTTCTAGCGGGGGTATGGCTAATGAGTTCACTTATCATTAGTAGAATTAGGAGTATTTGTTGTAAGGTTTTTTTTGTTTAAGAAATCATGTCAAACCATTAGAAACAGTTTTTCATCACTATGAAATGAAATCGATCAAATTGTTGCGAAGGACTTGCCTTCAGTTTGGTTTCATGATTAGAATTGACTGGAAAAAAAAAGTGTCACATACGATTAAAATAGAAAAGTCATATGTTTTAAGTTACAACTTAAAATATTGCTCCCTTAGTATATATTTATGCCTAGTCTAATTATGTGTATTGTCAACCTAAATTATTAAATGTTTAAGTAAAATATAAAATGTTATATAGCCTACAATCTTACGATTATTGTGAAATTAAACAGACCAAACTGTTGCTAACTACTTGTTTGGTTTCAAGATTTGAACTTGTTGGGAAAAAAAGTATAACATACGGTTAAAATAAGAAAAGTCATTTGTTTCAAGTTTAAACTTAAAATAACCGTCTCTCTTAGTATATTTTTCAATAGTTACTAAGTTATCATCGACAGAAATTTTTTTTTATTCTTATTTCTTTTTAATTTTTTAGGATCTCTCACTAAACATTGTCAGATAGCAAACATCAGAAGTAGTGTAACACACACCCACACACCAACATCAACTAATATTCTACTTTTTACTATAAGTTCTACAAATAAGAATATATAACAAAATCTAAAAATAAAAAAGTAAATAACAATAACGAACTATTTAAGAGTTCGCATTTGAGATCACAAGGAGAAGATGATTATGTGAGCCTGTTTAAATTCAAGATCACAAAGCATGGCTTCTGTAAGATTCTTTCCCTAGACCAAGATTGGTGATTTGACTAGGGGATAAGGACTTGCCTCTAGCAAGGTAAGATACTAGGCAAAACAAAGGAGGTATTTAGCTTCGGCTAGGTAGGATGACTTGCTTGGGAATTCAAAAAGGTATAACAAATTTTAAATGAAATTTTAAATGTAGCATAGAGAACTCAGATCTTTCCATTATGTACGGCACACGAAAGCATGTTGTAATCGGGCCCACGGTGGGCGCCATGCTACAACCAAATTTGGGTCGGGTATCATCGTCGAGTCAAGGTCAATATAGCATCCCCTCCATTCCTGAGCATGAAACCTATCTGTAACACACATGAAAAATCTATGTTACAATGCACGAGGCGACTAGCCCTCGAGGGAATTCTGATGCTCAAGTCAATAGTTTGTTCAAGATTAACATATGTATAACATTGAAGCATATAAATTGATATAATGTATAAGAGATAATAAATAAAAGGATATAGAGACTTAGGATAAAGCTATCATGATGCGGCCTAGGAGGAGCTACCATAAGAATGGCTCAAGATGGATTTCTACAACTAATCTTATATGCTGTAAGAATAAAGTAGAAATTATGTGATCTGAGTGGGAGATAATGTTTCTAGGAGGGTGTGTCAAGGGACGATGTGTTTTTCGTTGTGGAGAAGAGAAATAATAATGAAAGAGTGAAAGTGGTAGAGTTGGATAGAAGTTCCTCCTTTAGATTCAATGATCCTTTTGAGTTTTGAATAAATATCTTATTTATACAAGGAGCTACCTTGGCCATGGATCTCAGATATCCTAGTTTTCTTCTTAGGAGGGTTGAGAACATTAGGGATTGTTTATTAACCTCGGTTCTTAGAATGATATCCTTATTAGCACAATATTCTATTGTGTAGACTTTTGAGATAGGAGTTCACTTCCTTTATTATGATAAAAGGAATGAACCGCGTTGTCAAGGCTAATTCTACCGTCTGAAATGTCCTTTTATTATTTGACCCTCTGCCAGTAACGATTGGCCTTGCCTGTTACCACGTTGTACGTCCCTTTGGCGTTGTTATGTTTGTGTCCCTGTGTCTCCATAGTATTGGCTA
This sequence comes from Flaveria ramosissima, assembly GCA_025215565.1. Taxonomy (NCBI): domain Eukaryota; kingdom Viridiplantae; phylum Streptophyta; class Magnoliopsida; order Asterales; family Asteraceae; genus Flaveria; species Flaveria ramosissima. The sequence goes on along the minus strand of CM046032.1, from coordinate 44,439,720 downwards.
CGTTTTTTGGCAACGTAAAGTTTGTAATGGGAGCGCAGTTTGTGGCAAGGCTCGGTTTCGTACAAGGTATTGTTATTGGTGATACCTTGTGCCCATCTTGATTCTTTTTGTGAGTATAACAGCGGGCGCTTTGGCCAAACATGGTGTCTAGATATGCGTCATCACATGGGTTTGAGTATTTTAGCTCATTTATTCATGCTTCATAGCCTTTAGAAAATTATGAAATAGCTTCACAAAATATCCAGGATATAACTCTTGGATTATTAAAGATAATCCTTGTAACTATTCACGTACAAATTAAGATTAGAACTATTTTAATTTTATCTTTTCGTGATTGTATAAAATTTTAAAATTAATTTCGCAACCCATTTGTAATCGAATTTAGTTTCTTTTATACAATTTTAAAACTAAATTGCTATCAGTTGTCCGGCCGTTTTAATGATCTTAGTTTATTATCATACTAGGTTAGTGACTCATGTACTACACGGGTTGAATAGGAGATGTATGAAAATAATTATTTAATTGGTTTAAATTTAAAAAATCATTATCATATTAAGGGGGTGTTTGATTGCGGCTGACCGGGCTAACCCGGCTGACTAGCTGACTCGGTCAGCTGGTCAGTCCGTTTGATATGCATTTTGTTTCCTACTGACCGGGTCCAAGTAGCTGACCCAGACCTGAAATTAAACAAAGCTGACCCAGACCACCGAGTGACCACCGACGGCCACCACCCTACCCACCCTCCTTGCGCGACCACCGAACAACCACCGACGACAGACCCCCTGCGCGACCAGCCCCTGCGCGACAACCCCCCCACCCTGCGCGACCAGCCCCCTGCGCTGCGCGACGAGCCCCCTGCGTGACGAACTCCCTGCTCTTTGACCCCCCTGCGCGACGACCTCCCTGCTCGACGACCCCCCCCCCTCCGGCGACGGCGTTTCCGGCGGAGATTGTGGTGGTGGTGTGGTGGATTTGGGGAGGAGTAGGGAGGTGGGTTTGATGAGGGGTTTTGAGGGCTTGTTGGAGGTCATGCATTTGGCGTTGAGCATGGCCATGGTGGTGGAGAGTGTGGCTGCCATCGGTGGTTGTTGTGGTGGTGGTTGTTGTTGTGGTGGTGGTGGTTGTTGTGGTGGTTGATGTGGATGAGAGGTGTGTGTGAATGTGCATACAGGAAGTGAGAGCCAATGGGGTTAATGTAATGGAGATTGTGGTGTTATCCATTGGATTTCATATTTTTTTAAGTAAATTTCACATTCTGTTAATGTGGTTTGATTCAAATGATGTTTTTTTCTTCTAAAGGTTTTAAAAATTATGATTTTACTAGTAGTTAATAATTTGTCATAATTAACTTCGATTGACATCAATTGACCAAACGGGACAATAAGGTTATTTTTCTTATTCAGCAAAGTCAGTCAGATGCTAAATCAAACAGCCAAGTTTCAGTCAGATGCAGACCCAGTCAGAACTTCTTACTGGGTCAGCTTCTGACTCAGTCAGATCTTACTCAGTCAGCAGTAATCAAACAGCCCTTAAATCTTATGATATGTAAACTTAAAAGATTGAGTTGTGATTGTTAAAAAATCAATTTTTGACTATTAAGATATTATTATCATATTAAATAAAAATACAATTTATAAAATATTAACAAATTTGTAAAGTTTGAATTAATTGATTTTTTAATTTATTGTTTAAAATAAAAAATTGAAAATTAAGCTCAAGTTTGGAAAGTTTGACATAATTGATTTTTATTTAAAATAATATGTTTATTATGGTGATAACATATGGACAAATCCTAAGTGGACACCACCACCAACACCTTCCACCATTCAATACACCTCCACCTCCATTTTAGAGTCAAGCGTCACCAACTTTCTCGGCCACCTACGCCACCGTCTATATACAACATCCATCCTTCTCTCTCTAACCTTGAAAAACTTACAACCTTTTTCTCCATCCCTATATCCAGTTAAAGATAGCATTTGTGAAAATTACAAAAATACTATCGATCACTGTTCATTCATTTGGTGAATCAATATATAGGATAATGACAGCTATATTTGAGACAGAAAATTGATTTTGCAACTTTATTTCGGCCGATTATACGACTAGTTTAGTTTATATTTATTTATTCAAATTGGGATTGTATTTGCGACAACTTTTATGTTCTAATTAGCTTTACTTTTTCTTTTACTTTCATGAAATTAGCGATGGTATATGCGAGTATAATAATTTGTCATTATATTTGTGATTTTCCATGGCCGATTTTGTTTCGGACGCTGATCATGCGACCGTCAATTTTGGTCACTATACAATGGTTATCTTATGTCTATAAATTTCTGTTGATTTTTCTTGTTTCTATAATTGTATGTTTAAACAACCATGTCTTTCATTTTCTAGAATTCATTATGAATTATTATCATTGGTGGTGAAAAACAATTATCTTAGCAAGGGTCTAAACATCGTTTCAGAGTATAATAGTTACTTCTTGATAGTTAGCTCAATGATAGAAGTTCAATAACATACTGAACTTAATTTAAACATTTAAATGTATACACATGATCCAGTTGTCGAGACTCGATCAAAAACAAGTTAAGTAACTGGTTTTAGCTACTTTTATTGTGTAAGGATTAATAAGCCTAGGAAATTGGTGGGAAGTATTTGAAAACTTAGACTCAAATGACTTAAAAACAAAGACTTTGAAATAAAAAAATTGAACTTTGAAAGTTTTAAGAAACACAACTGTAAAAAGCAATCAACTTTGGAAACGAATTTACCAACTAATGAGAAAACCAACTACTTCTGGGTTCTAATTCCGCAAGATCAACAATTGACATGCTAAACTATGGTTTAGATCAATATAACTTCAAGATATCCGTTTTTGGTTAAAATAACAACAACATAACGATCTTCTAAGATTCGTTCATTCACAATTTTATCAATTTATCGATATTAATTACCTAGCAATCTTAGTGTGTTAACGATACAACAAAACCAGAAACTGATAATAAAGTAAGTAACTTTGTTTATAAACAAATCAATTAAATCAACCAAAACCTTAATTAAATTACATAACCCAATTTTTCAAAAATAAACCCTAATTACAACACATCAATAGTCTTACTTAGCATGAATGGTTCTCCCGAAAATGATCATAAAAAATCTATCCACACATTTCCTTCATTGAATCTCCAATCTTGATTTGGATGGTATTAAAGAATGACTTGAAATGATTCGGGAGGCTTGAGATAACTAAAAATCAGCTCAGTATATCATATTCATGTATGGGAAGTTAATGATCGAAATGCACTTGAATTGGCGCCTACTAATCTTGAAAGTCCACAAAATCTGGGATCATTTAGGGCATCGACGTATGATAAGCCGACCCTGAGCGTATTATACACCTACCAATGTTTAATTTCGCAAAGTTTTTGAAATTTCAGCCAATACTCCCCTCCATACGTTGAAGATACGCACACCGGTATCATACGCCCATCCCCGGCGTATGATTTTCTAGGCTCTGTTTTGTCTTCTCTTTTTCTGCAAATTTTGATATCTATGTTTCTGTCCTTGCACTTTCGTGTTGTGCTTCTTTTGCCTCAAATTAGGCTCCTTTAATCTTCAAATACCTATGAAATAAAACATATAAAAATTCATCTTGTTCCATAAAAATCATTATGTAAAATTACGTATTTAAGAATAATAACACATTAATAACCACTACATGATCAACGCATATGGAGAGAAATTGAGTTGAGATGTACCTGTTCGACACATGAATCACTTAAGCTCTTATTCAACCTCTTGCTTGTCTTCTGGAAGCAACGTACTCATACTTCAAACATATGCCCTTTCGATGTCCATCTTAAGGAAGAAAGTGAAATCAAAATCACAAAACTGGTCGATTAATTTCCATGCTCTAAAGACCACGATACCCGAGTCTTTTCATCTATTCTCATTTTCCTGATTAAAAATGACAACCCAAGTTCAAAAATGAACAACAAATCTCTGGCCAACAAACTATTTCATATATATATACATATATATATATATATATATATATATATATATATATATATATATATATATATATATATATATATATATATATATATATATATATATATATATATATGCACATATACATATACATATATATATATATGTATATATATAGGAGGGATCCCTTGAAAACCATGTTATAAATAAAAAACATGAAAACAAGTGGTTACGTATATGTAAGTATGTGTTACCGGATGAGTTAAGTGGAATTCACCCGACATTCCATGTATCTCATCTAAGGAAGTGCTTAGCTGATGAAGACTTGATTGTTCCACTGGAGGATATCAAAGTAGATGAAAGGCTCAATTACGTGGAGCAACCAGTGGCGATCATCGATAGAAAAGAGAAAAGACTGAGAAATAAAGTGGTTCCTCTTGTGTGCGTACAGTGGAAGCACATGAAGGGATCCGAGTCAACGTGGGAGACTGAGGAAGAAATGAGACAACATTATTCACGTTTGTTCGAAGAATAACAGGTTTTGGGGACGAAACCTATTTAAGGGGGGTGGACTTGTAACACCCGGTTATTTATTATTTTGAAGCCGATGAAGGAAGAAAAAGAAATAAAGTCCAAAGTCGAGGAACAAACTCGCCAACGAAAGAAAGTCGGGTGAGTAGGAGTATATAAGGGAGAGGGCAGCCCTTACCCCCTCCCCCACACTCACAAATCAGCCAAGAAGAGAGAAAGAAGAAGAAAAGAGGAAAAGTGTCGGTTCGGGTTAGTTCAGGTCGCCAAAATCGTCATGTAGCAAGCCAAATCGAAGACCTTGTCGTTGTGCTCGTTTGTGTGAGTTCTAGGACCCCACTTTGACTTGTTTTCAACCGATTTTGGGGTTGGAAAGCATCAAAAACCCATTTTTGTATGTGTATGTGTTTGACCCATTTGGGTGTGTTGTGTGTGATGTGTTTAGAGTATGTTTCCGGGCTTGTGTGTGCTTGTATGGTGTTGTATTATGCATTCCTAAGGTCTAAGATGGTTGATTTAGGCTTATAATGGGTTTGGATGAGCTTGGAGGCCGAAAATGGCAGATTGGGTTCGGGATGAACTCCATTCTGCATCAGCTAGGGCTAGGCGACCGAATGGAGGCCATACGACCGATTGAGAGGCGATTGAGGTTCATTCGCACGATTGTGATTCATTCGCACGATTGAGGGTTCATTCTCACGACTAAGGTTTCATTCGCACGATTGGGAGTCTAGTCGCATGGGTAGTCATACGACTGAGGGTCCAGTCGCATAAGTGCTTAGTCGCATGAGTCCATTCGCAAGGGGTCAGTCGCATAGGTTCTCATTCGCATTAGTTCCATCCGCATGAGGTCCATACGCACGACTGGATGTCCATTCGCATAGATGTTCATCCGCGTGAGTCCAATCGCATGATGTTCAGTCGCATGGAGGCCATGCGACTGAAGGGTGTCCATTCGCACGAATAGGGCTGTTGCACCCGAAGGAAAGTGTAGTTTGACTTCTGACTTTCGGGGGAAAGTGCAGATGTAAGTTTTGACGTAAAGGTTCCCGTAAGAGCATGTAAGATAACTGTTATGGCCTTAGAGAGCAGGTAGGGCATAATGATGATGATGTTGCATGTTTATGCATGATGCATGTTATGTATGTATGATGTTGCCCTGTATGACGTGATGACGGTGCATGTTAATGTTCCTTATTATGATGTATGTTTATCTTTCCTGTGGATTTACGTGTTATGATAATGAATGAAAGGAAGTATTATGTAACGTAAAGTGAAAAGAAATGAAAAGTCTTGCAAGTATTGGATATCGGGGTCCTTCTTTGTGATCGACCATTTATATAGAACCTCTACCGCTTACCTCTAGTACTGCGGCATACGCTCAGCTGTTCAATTATTGACTTCGGCCCAGTAGCTAAATAGTTCGGGGTGTAGCATATGGTATTGGTACGGAAGATATCCGATGCGCAAGTAAAGTTATAAAGAATGAATGAATTGATGAATGAAGAAGATAACAAAGATATTATCTATGTGTATGTATGATGTGTGATCATGCAAAAGTAACGAACGGTTTTAAATGAAAGTAAAGTATGTTTTATTATAAAAGTAGAACTCACTCAGCAACGCTGACTTTTTATGTGTTTTCCAGTTGGCAGGTAATGATTGCTGAGGATGGCACTGCGAGGCTACTCGGCTCTTTTGGGATGGCATTCTTTTGATTAATGTTTTTGCATTGTAATGCGAACAAACTGTTTTGTAATGAATGTTGTATTAACTTACAAAAGCATTTATATAAAAATAAAATCCTATTTTAATATTCCGCTGCGATGTTTATGAAATATGAATGTAAATATATGTTTTATGTGCGATGAATGACCAACTGTAGGTGTTCCGGGACCGGGACCTTACAAGTCATACCTTCGAATGAAAATGTATTATATTAAACCCGATGCGTATCTAAATAATACTTACGTGGAAACTATAGATGAACTTTAAGCATACATGAAAATAAGCAGGGAAACAATTTATATTAGATCCAACTCAATTCAAAATAAAATTTACGTCAAAATGTTAACAAACGTCAAAACATATAAAAAATCATTTTCAAGATTGCAAATTTCTCCAATAACAAAATTTGGGTTGAAAAGTGTTACATGTCACTCCACTTTGAGTGAAAAGAAAGATTAGTGACATCCTATTAGTTTCAAAGGTTGTAAATGATTCTGAACATAAGAGTAAAACCCTAACCTTCGAGATAACAAACTGCTCCAATAATGAAATGTCAATTTAAGACGTACCAATTGAATGATAAAGAAAATCAATAACATCCCTCGATCGGTCCTTAATTGCTTAAGTTCGGCGTCGTGGAGATGAACTTGTACGTCGTCGTAGAAGGTGGGTAGAGCTCTTGTTTTCTCGTAGACCAAATTGGAGGGTGTATCATTATTTTCATTTATTTAAGGAGAAATGTGGGAAAACAGGTTTTTTGTAGGCATTACCAGCGGCAGCGTGGGGCAGATAAGAGGCGACGTATGTAATCAACAAAAGACATATGTAATCAATAACACTGAAGGTTAACTGTCATCAACTACTGCTCAACTCTGGAGATGAAAGAGCGTGGGGAGGTAAGCGGATGACATGGGGAGCCAGGGAGGAGAGATGGATGTTTCACAGAGTATGGAACGTGGGGAGGCAACCATCGGTAACCTTCACAACATTCAACAACCGCCTAGTCCAAATCAAAAGAACATAAGTTTCAATGGCTGAGATTAAACGAAAAAATATAACTATTTGCAATGACCATGTATATATATAATAAGAGACACTCAAATATAGAAACATAATGCATATAATTTATTTCTAACTTACCGATTTTATTAAAATCAAAATAAATAATACTTATTGGCCCACCATTAAATTCATCCACACCGTAACCCTAACCAAACCACCGATACAGGACTATATATAAACAATATTAATGCGTACTTAGAGGATCCAACATAAGCATAATCAATCTAAACTGCAATAAACAATATTTTATAAGAAAACGAGGCCAAATAAATACATACTAACCTTATAGTTTTGAAAAATACTTCAAACAAGATCAAAAACATCTTAAACATTCAAAATAGATGAAAATTTGAGTGGGGTGGCCATTTATGTGAAATAGGGTTTGGAGAGGTGAAAGGTAGATAAAGGCATGGTTTTGTGATTCAAAATAGTAAACGGTCGTTTATGTAAACTACAGTTTAACTTTTTCAAAATTAATTCATGACGTCTCGGTTAATGTAAACTGAGTGCACTAAATTCAATAAAAGTAAATTGCATCTGTAAACTATAAACCGTCGTTTGCTTGGTAAAAATAATGTACCAAACCAAGGTCATGTTTAAAATAAGTTAGTACAATGAACTCACATTTAAACACTTTTCTAATCAATTCAAATTTCATTTATAAAATTAAATATACTTGAACAATTAAAGAAATCATAATTCAAGAATGAGACCCGCTCAGGGCCCTTGGCCCATAACCAGGCCTGCTTGAAAAAAACCATAGGCCCAAACCTTATACTGGACTGATTTCTGGCAACCATCTAAACGGCCCACTTTACAAGTTCACAAATCTGGATGCAAAAAACCATCATTCAATTCAACACAACCCAACCCATTCACAAAAAATAACAACTAAAACTACCAAAAAAACGAACATAAAATGCAAATGCAGCAACCGACTCGACAAGGGGCCATCAGAAAAATGAAACAGCCTCACATTCTTCGCGAGTAATCATCTACTTTTTTCTCAAAACGAGATCTCTTTGTACTTGGAAACATTAAGCAGCTCCTGAAATTAATTAACCAACAAGATTAAACGGTTTATATTAAGCATAGTTTTACTAGAACCGATAAATCAGGAACAGCGTGTTATAGGAAATGATTTTTGGGAAAAGTTTGATCATTTGTTAATTCAGATTATGTTTTACTTATAATGGATCAAATTAAAATCAAATAAAGTTAAGCTAAGATTAGAGGAGACAAATTTTGACACGACACAAAAATGATAAGGTTTTAGATTATCACATCTAGCTTATTTACTAAGCAGATTGTATTTTAGTTGATTGATTCAACTCATTAACTAAAAAGGTCAAGTTTGAGCAGTATGTGCAACCGTTTAATAAAACAAGTCGGCTCACCTAACCATTTGGCTCAAGCTCCGCCACTGATAAGTTTTGACCTGTTATCAAACCTGAATGATATAAATGAGAGACTTTACCTCAGAATATCGCGCATGATCATGATGCACATTAGAAGTCTTCACAATGGTCTCCCATTTTGGTCCATTTTTGGGACCTTGTTCAATAGGAACCTCTTGCATTTTTTTCGCAGACGCACTTCTTAAACTCATCTTACGCCGAAGCCATGATTCCGAGGGCGATTTAGGCAATGGAGGAACACGAACCGAGTCATCCACATCACCATTTGCCTCAACCTTGACCTCATTTGTAGTCGGGTTTGTTAATTTTTCATTCCAATCTATGTACAATGTTGTTTTCTCGGGTGCAACCGGAGGACTGTCGTATATCAAGCGAGGAGAAAAATGACTTTTAACATTAAGGGAAGGGCAAGTTTTAGGTTGTACGGATCGATTTTGAACATCTTTTGGAACTCCAAGAAACCGAGCCCCATCGTGGAAGGGGGAGCGAGGGGACTCGTTACGGTATGGTGATATTTGACCGCTACGGGATGAACCTCGTTGGGGAGATGATGGTAACGAGTTACCCGATCGAGTCAATGGATTTGATATACGTCGAGTTTCATTCGCCTCTTTTGATTGTGACTCGATTGTTCTTTTAATTACAGCATCCATAGCTTGCTGCAAAGACAATGTTTCAAAAAACTGTAAATTTATAATAACAATACAAGGGTTCATACGATTCATACAGTTACTTATATACAAAATGTATTCTCATATTTACAATTAATTCAAAACAAATGTTAATGTTATCCACCAACATACTACCCCAATAATCATCATCATCATGCTATTTTCATTTAAGTTACATAAAATGATAACATATTTTAAGTTTATAATTTAACGACAATTAAGGCAGATTTTATTGTATAACAAGATTCCAAAACCAACATTATTATGTGCACTATCATCAAACAAACATAACATGCTTGTGTTACATTTAATATATGTTGTATATGATTAAATGAACATGATGCATAAATCATCTTTATTTTAGTTTTAATTTGTCTCAAGATAAACGATTAACTAAATCGACTGTTTGTGTTGAAGTTTTTCTAAAAACAGAATTTTGGTTTATGTTTTGATGAAAACAAAAATCAGAAAGCCAAACTGAACCAAACCGAATTGTATTACGGCTGAACCAAACCAAAACCAAAAAAAGTCGACCTAAAATCGACCAATGCGCCTATATATAATATTATATTAATAATGTATTACAATTATCATATATTATATTATATTTTTATGGATCGTAAGTCATTTTAATGTCAAGTTATTTATAAAAAAATATAATATTTGTAAAGATTATCAAAATAGCGGTTTTAGAACCTGGGACTAAAACTGAGTCCGAAGTGTAAAGCGAAACCGAAGTAAAAACAATAAAAACCAAAATCAAGGTGAAAATCCACAAAAACGAAACCAGATAGTTTTAAAAACCTGACGGTTTTACACGAAAACCGAAAAAACCGACCCATACACACTTTTACTTTTATGTTTACGAACAAACAAAACAACATTTATAGCACAAACTCACAAAGTCATTAATAAGTTCACAAGAATTACCTTCTCAAGACTCGGAGTCAATGGTCCACTATACGACGTTCTTCTTGACAATCTCGGAACCCGATCCGGACCCGACCCCGGACCCGTTGCATCAGCTACCGGAGACCGGCTCTGATGCACCTTGGTCCTCATCGGGTTCGAAAGACACGAAGCCCGTTTCGTGCATATTCGAGGCAGAAAAAACCCGAATCCCCAACCTTTTTTACCCGATTTCTTCTTCGAATCATCAACGATCACACTTTCTCCATCGGTTTGACGATTATGAGCGTTGATCGGGTACTTTTCGAGCAACAATGGCCTCAATTCACCACTGTAAACCTTCTTAACATACTTAGGAGGCTCAGGGATCGAAGCTTCTTGCTTCTTGGAGACATATTGTGGTGTTTCGATGATCACAGACTTTGCCGCTGGTAAAAACCGATTGATCAGATACTCACGGGTCTGGAGATTGCAATCGAACGATTTCGAACTCTCTGTTTCGCTGTTTGATTCGCTGTAATTGCAGGAAAACGACACCGAAAGCGATTCGAATGCGTCTGAGTGTAAATCTTCCGATGATTGATCGTCAATTGAGGGTGTTCTTGAATGAAATCTGTTGGAATCAGGGTGATTGTTTCGATCTTTTGCTTGACCAGGGATTTGTTCCCAGATGAACGGAATTGATGCGGGTTTTGTGGGTTCTTGATCGGAATCCCAAATAGATCTTGTGGTCGGAAGTGATTGTTGTCGTGTTGGTTTTGATTTTTTGTTGGAGTTTGATGATGATGATGATGATGATACTCTGGTGATGTTTGCAGTGGGTGTTGATAATCGTCTGACGGAGAGTAATGGGGCGTTGAAATCGAGCTGTTTTTTCTCCATTTTTGAGGTTTTGATGTTCGAATTTGAAGTTTTTCAAGTGTTTTCACCTGATTGTATGAACTAGAAATTTGAGATGTGATAATGGGGATAATTGAATTTGCAGAGATGATGAAACAGGGGAAACTATGTAGATGATGAAAGCAGAGAACTTTATGATTCATCAAGATGGTAGATTTACAATTAAATATGAATTAATATGCTTCAATTCTTGTTTAAAAAACTTTATGAATCAAAAATCAATAGTCATATTTACCATTTGTAACATGAAATTGCATTTGCTTCAGCTCTCTGCACATCGTTTACAAATCTTTAATTCCAAAATCATAACTTTTACATATATTTTTAAAAAAATCCCAACAAATTACGCAATGTGGTCTTGAATTTCATCAACAAGAAACATATATTTCCCGATTTGGTAATGGAATTAACCAGAATTTCCTATAATGGAAACATGCAGAGCAAAAATTCAAGTCAACAAAGCTGAAAAATGGTAATCTGAACCAAATCGAATCGAAATTCTTATGAACAATCAAGATTATTCAGGTTGAAAGAAGCAAGATTGCACTAGATTGTATGTTTAATTGACATTCTCAGATGAAAAGATGTTATAATCGAAGAACAGGGGTAGCTGCAAATCAGAAATTTTATCATGATACTTGAATCTAAATAGATTGATTGTGATTCATCAATGGATGAATGATGATATCTTGAAAATACATTGAAGAATAAAGAGAAGATAGATTGGTTACCAGTAATGGAGAAGATGGGTTCCTTGGAGAAATTAGGGGCCTTGAATGATGGGGAGAAGAGTGAAGTGAAGTAATATGTAGTGATGGTTACTGGTCTAGAGTGGGGGGTGGGGGTGGGGTGGGGGGGGCTGGGGTGGGTAGGAGGAGCTTCTATATAGGGTGCGGTTTTTAACTGGACTTTTGAGCTTTTTAACGTGTATTTATATGTAACGTGTATTACGGTTTTTAACTGGACTTTTGAGTTTTTTAACGTGTATTTATATGTAACGTGTATTACGGTTTTTACTTTTACAACTTGTAATGTTTTTGAAAAGAAAAGGTAATCTATATGTGTTACATTCAAAGACATAGGGTGACTTTTACAACAACTTGTAAGGTTTTTGTTTTGTAACTTTTGGATTATAAACTCAAGTTATAAGAAACAACTTTTTGCACAAATTGTATTATGAGAACATTCCCATTAGATTTTTCATTCTCATTCCTATAATTTATACTAAAAACACTATCTTTTAACTATCTCTTTCAATTAAATAATACTTTTTAGTATCTTTATCATTAACTTTTATCCCTACACCTACAACCACTTTTAAAAATATTAAAAAATTTATGATGGTTGTACTGTGTTTACCCAAATATAAGAAATAATGGTACAATTATCATAAATTTTCTCTCTCATTCACTCACAATCATTAACAACCATCCTTCATAATATAAGACACACACTCTTATCGAAAATAAAAAAACTTACTATGAATACTCTGAGGCAGTATAGATTAGGGAAAGAATCCAGCCCCTCCATGGGATTTGTGTAAAGCTAGAGTCAAAATAAAGTATTGAGTACGCCCTTATGTTTTAAAGTAAAGTGAAGATAGAAAAAAATTAGTATCGTATTTGATAAGTACTTTATTTGTTTTTCTAAATGATTACCGAAAGATGCATTGTCTTTTGTGATTATGATTACCTTAAAAAAACCTCATTATCTCTCTTACTTTTACTGATTATAACTTCATATTATTATTTACGTTAGTTGACCCTGATTGAAAAAGATATGTAAAGTTTAAAAACATCCATTCATAATGCTATGGAAATTTTTGGGTCGTCATTAGGGGTGGGGTAGGGGGCAGTATGAAACCTTGAGTAGGTTTATGCTTTAGTGGATGAGAAAGTATTATGGGTGGGGGCTCAATGTGACAAAAGGAGAGGAGGGGGGAGGTTGTTATTCATTTATTAAGTCTTGATATTGTAGATGAATAATTTGATGTTTGTTTAATGCAAAAAATAGACACCTTTCATACATAATTTGACTTACGGATGCCGATTATTTATATAGCTTTAATTATATTACAATAAATCAAATGCTAGTATATATGAATATATTTCAATTTGGTATTGCATATTATAATATAGTATTGTATCCTTATATATAATCTTTGATTTGTGTTTTTAAGTATGATATGATGTGTGTGTCTTCTTTTATAATATTTTTAATGAATGGTTGTAAATGAAAAGAAAAATGGTTAATAAGGAATAAGTAAGTATACTTATTTTTTTTAAACAACTAACTTATGCATCCACTAAATCATACTTTTAACGCTACGTCTTTTGTTTACTATTGACATAAACCCTTATCATCTTGAGTAAGGACATATTTTACGAACACTCGGGTAACACTATGTTAAAGGCTCTTTGCTATGTATTATTTAATTAAAAACATGAATACATATAAGGAATAAGATATGAACGTTCATTGAAAATAAAGATACATTAAAAAATGATAATTTTTAGTTAAATTATACGAATAAAAATGAGTTATACCTCAAAATGATAAGTAACAATAATTCTTATTCCTAACACTAGTTCTAACCAATTTCCACATCAAAGTACATTCATAAACATATTATTTTTTTAGTTTATGATCTCTTTTTATACATATCATTATTATGGTGTTGAATGCATATAAAATAGGTTGTTGTGTATATTTAAATATGTCATGCTAATTATAAGACTTTATAGTTTAATTAGTGGCGGAGCTAGAACGCTCCTATAAAATTGAAGTGAAAGAGGGGTTTATGGAGAAATCTCTTGCGTCTTGGGCTTTGATACGAAAATAAATCCAAAGTAAAATAAAGAGTAAATTTAATAAAGTAAATAAAATTATAATGTGTTGACATTTAATCTTAGAAGGTTCACACGGATGTTAAGAATATTTTCAAACAACGTTCAAAGAAAAAGTGAAAAAAATATTAGTATATATGCATCTCACGGTTGATAAAAGGTATCATTTATGATGTCCAATAGTAGTTGCATACTTGCATCATGTCATTGATGCATTCCCTATCGTTTACATGTGAAAGTACTTTAGCAGGTATGAGGTGCAGTAGTTGGAGATTTCAGAGATGTACATGTGGTTTTGGTTTTTATTGTTACAAATATAAGTGTTTTGTTACCTTGTTAACTATCATAAATGATGGTGGTTTAATTATCCTTTCGAAACATGCTGAGCGTGCTTTGCCTTTCATGACCACTTTGCGCAACTGCTTGAGCAAGAAGGATTTTTTATGGACGAACGAAGCATAAGCAGCATTTCAACAAATGAAGGTATACTTGAGCAACCTGCCCAGGCTGGTAGCTCCTTTCCCTAAGGAGTGACTGGTAATGTACTTATCCGCAGGAGAAGAAGCCGTAAGCGCTGTGTTGATGACGAACAGAGAGGAAGAGCAGACCCCGATTTACTTCATCAGTTGGGCCCTCAAAGATCCAAAAACCAGGTATTCGCCTATGGAAAAACTAACCCTTGCTTTAGTATATGCTTCCAGGAGATTGCGAAGATACTTTCAGGCCCATGTGATTGAGGTCTGGACCAGCCAACCCATACAACAAATTTTGAGAAGGCCAGAGATATCAGGAAGGTTGGCGAAATGGGCCATAGAATTGGGAGTCTTCGAGATAGAGTACAAGCCAAGAGTAGCAATCAAGGGGCAAGTCGTGGCTGATTTTCTAACAGAAATGCCACAAGAGAAGGGAGGCAGTGATGCCAACGAAAAATCCGTGAGTCAAAACAACGGGGAATGGTGTTTGCATACCGATGGAGCGTCGAATGACGAGGGATCGGGTGCTGGAATGATACTGGTAGGGCCTGAGAAGGAAGAGGTAACTTACGCCTTGAGGCTGGCTTTCAAGAGCTCCAACAATGAGGCGGAATATGAGGCACTGTTGGCTGGCTTGAGGTTGGCCAAACAAATGGGAATCAAGAAACTCCACGCCCACGTAGACTCATTACTGGTTGCAAATCAGATTAATGGGTCTTACGACGCCAAGGAAACAACAATGAAGCAATACCTCGGCAAAGCGAGAGATCTGATCAACGGTTTTGAGGAGTGCAATGTCTCACACGTCCCGAGAAGCCAAAACAAAAAAGCAGACGCTCTTAGCAAACTTGCCTCAGTCACTTTCAGCCACCTGGCCAAAGAAGTCAGAGTTGAAGTACTACAGTCCCCATCAATTGAAGAAAAGGAGGTAGTCTTGGTGAACGCCGTAGCGCAGGAATCTTGGATGAGTCCAATTGTCAAATTCCTGGAAAGCGGCGATCTACCTGAGGAAAAGGGAGATGCCAGAGCAATTCAAACGAAGTCACTGCAGTACGAGCTGCGGCAAGGGATCTTGTACCGCAAGTCCTATATGGGGCCATTATTACGATGCCTTACGCCAGACGAGGCAAGCTATGTCGTAAGAGAAATACATGAAGGCATTTGTGGCATCCATGCAGGACCAAGAATGGTAGTAGCGAAAGCAATGGGAGCGGGATATTATTGGCCCGGGATGCACAGGAGTGCCACCGAGGAAATCCAAAGGTGTGACAGCTGCCAGAGGCACGCGCCAATGTGCGACTGGCCCAAGAATGATCTAATCCCAGTCCATGCTTCATGGCCCTTTCAGAAGTGGGGGATGGATATTGTAGGCCCATTCCCAGTGACAGCCGGAGGGGTTAAATTTCTCTTAGTGGCCGTGGATTACTTCACCAAGTGGGTGGAAGCCAAGGCTCTAAAATCAATCACAGGGCAACAAGTAAAGAAGTTCACGTGGGAAAACATTAAATGTCGTTTTGGACTCCCGTTATTCATCGTGACTGACAACGGTAAACAGTTTGCGGAGAATCCATTCAAATCATGGTGTAGAGAGCTGCAAATCCAACAAATTCTCACGTCAGTAGCACACCCACAAGGTAACGGTTAGGTCGAGAGAGTTAATCGCAGTATCGTGGAAGGAATAAAAACAAGATTGGGCGTCAAAGGAAAAAATTGGGTGGAAGAGCTACCCAATGTCTTGTGGGCCCATCGGACCATGCCCAAAACCAGCCACGGTGAAACCCCATTTAGTCTAACTTACGGGTCGGAAGCCATGATACCCGTTGAGATAGGCATGCCAACAACTCGGGTCACACAAGCTCCTGAACTAGAAAATGAAAACAGTCTGCGGCTTAATTTGGATTTGCTTGAGGAAAGAAGAATGGTGGCGGCAATCCGAGAGGCGAAGCATAAGAAGGAAGTTGAACGATACTATAACTCTCGTGTGAAACATCAAACATTCAGGGAAGGTGATTACGTCTTGAGAAGTAATGAGGCAAGCAGAGTTCAAGATCAAGGCAAGATGGGCCCGCGTTGGGAGGGACCTTATCAAGTCATCGAAGTGGGGAACAATGGAGCTTATAAACTCAGCCAGCTAGATGGAGCAGTTATCCCAAGAACTTGGAACGGAGCTCAGCTCCGACGATGCTACATGTAGTAGGTATTTATGTTTAAACAGTGTAACTCATTTTTTCAGTAAGAAGGTGCATGCGAGCACCAGCAGTTACACCCAGTTATTGAATCTTTTTATAACCAGTATCTTATTGAGTCTTGAAGCCACAATAACATGTGAGCAAAGAAAGAAATACGAGATACCAATACTCGAGCGATATTTGCGAATAAGTAACCAAACAATGCAAATGTTTGTCAAGCTAAAGTTAAACAAAACCATAATTAAACACAACTCGTTGTTAGTAACCAGTCAGAGCCATTCATCCTTATGCATGGTCATATATTGGCAAACAGTTAGAGCCATTCCACGTTATGCATTTTCATTCGGCTACAAAACCCAAGCCAGAAAAACAGTTAACTCGAAATCAAAACGAGTGAGAGGGCGACAATACGCGGATTATATAGTGAAAATAACAACTTTTATAAGTTGAATGACAAACGATAACCAAACTATACAATGTTGTACAAAGTCGCGGCCAAAACCGCAACCAAGAACAAGCCGCGGCCATAGCAACAGGCAAGTCGAAACCAAGGGGAAATTCACGGCCAAAACCAAAGTCGCGCCCTAGGCCCCAGTTACGGCTGAAATTACGAATCACGGCTAGAAATTTAACCATAACTATGCTATGGGCAAGGGGGAAGTCGCAATCCAAAAAGGCTCGGCAAAGTTTGAGGTAAACAGCGACCGAAGCCGCGACAAATGGTATCCAGATGAACCGCGGCTAGGGACCCCAACCCAAGGAAGAGGTCGCGGCAAAAGGCATCTATATGAGCCGCGGCTAAGAGCCTATGACCTATATAATTTTTCAATGATCCTAGTAACTTGTAGCCCTTTTGACATGGTATAGGCCGGTTATGGTGGACGCATTCAGCCTGCTTGTATACCATACGGTCCACCTTAATAGTTTATTATTAAAACTACCCCAACGGCCCACCCTAACAGAAGCCATGACAAGAAACAAGGTAGAATCATACTATAAACGAATTCATTTTTTAAATTATGTACCAGCAATATATATATATATGGGACTAAGGGCCGCGGCTAAGGGCCTTAACTAAGGGAAGAAGCCGCGGCAAACGGCACCCAGGGGAGCCGCGGCTAAAAACCTCAACCAAGGAGGTACGGGGTAAAGTTCAAGGCAAACAGTGACCGAAACCTCGGGTCGCAATAAGATTTTGTCACGGCTAGGGCTTGAGGCA
This sequence comes from Flaveria ramosissima, assembly GCA_025215565.1. Taxonomy (NCBI): domain Eukaryota; kingdom Viridiplantae; phylum Streptophyta; class Magnoliopsida; order Asterales; family Asteraceae; genus Flaveria; species Flaveria ramosissima. The sequence continues at coordinate 44,421,781 of CM046032.1, read as the reverse complement.
TCAACAACCCACAAGCGCAACACAACACACAAGACATGAAGCATAAAAGCATAAATATCATTACGAAACAAACATCAAGTCGGGGTACAAGTTTAATAACATCACAAAATAAATATCCAACAAACAAGCTAGCTACGCTGGAGCAGGGCCTTCAGCCGGGGTAGTCAAGAATGACTTGATCTCCTCAAGGGATGAATCACGCATTGCAGCAATAGTCTCGGTCATGGGAAATGTAGCCTTGTCAAACGAGTCCGATTCAGCTCGTAGCTTCTTCAATGCATTTTTATCAAAATTCTTCGCCATCTCCGGTTTCTTGCCTTCGGCAGCAAGGCGTGCCCCATCCAACAACCCAGCATTGTAACCAACTTTGTCCGACAAACTGTTAATCCTTGCCAACGCATCAAGGAACTCATCGTTGTCACGAATCTTGTTGAAAGCCAAGCCAACACCTTCTGAAATGATCCATTTCTTCTCGGATGTGAGAAGAGACACTTTCTCCTCAAGATTAGCAATTCGGTTTTCAGAGGCAAGTTGATTATCCTTCAAATCCAAAGTAAGTTTCTTCACTGCAGCCCGCTGAATGCACAACTCCTCCTGGGCACCACTAAGATCCATAGTAAGCTTTTCCTTAGCAAGATCAGACGCATCACAACGGGACTTGAGGGAGGCGTTTTCAACCTCCAATTTAGACACTTGTTTTTTGAGGTCACGAATCTCATTGACACCATCCACCCAATGGCTATGAATCTCAGCAAAAGAAAACAAACTATTCACCATAGCCAAACAACCGGCATTCGACAATGCCCTATTTTTCAACCCCTCTCCACGAAAAAATTCCGCAGGTGTGCGAGACGCAAACAGGAAGTCCCTACATGAATCGGGAGTCTCGAAAGTAGTCCCATTGGTCAGCTCCCAATCAGGAATGAACTTGTCTTCCGCATTCAGTTCGGTGTCGTCAGAAGAAGCGGTCATTTTTTCCTTACCAGAACCGCAGACTGACTGACCATCAGAAGATGAAGGGGCAGAACAATCATCGCCCGACTTCGACCCGGATGATACCCCAGCCGCGGCTGAGGGACCTTCCCCGTGAGCCGCGGCAGCCGAGACCGAAGGGGGCGACCGCGGCCGAAGCCCGGGTCCCCCCAACCCCTTTTTACACTTCATTTTCGGCCGACTTTTGGGAGCAGACGCTTCATCAACACTTTTTCGTTTACGAGAAGGTGGTGGCATGGTTTCACCCGGCTGAACAACGTAGTCAACGGTTGTCTCCAGAACAGGAATCGCGCCTTCAGGCAAAGTTTCAGCCTGTTCAGAAACATCCTCCTTCGCAGACAATTTCATGCGCTCGAACAGACCCATACCTGCAAGAGCACATCACACAAATAATAATCAGACAGATAAACATTTACATTAAGACACAAAGTAGGGAAGCAACTTACGTTTCCCTTGATAAGTCATAAATGGAACCGCGTTAGGATCAGCCCAGTTACGACTAACACCGGCCATCACAAGGAAATGCTCAGAATAGCTACGGAGCGGAGTGGGCTCGGCTTTCAAGAGGTCATAAGCAGATATATCAAATGTGTCGGGATCGGGAAAGGGGTCCTGAATAGGTTTGCTAGATTCCAACCAATGCATCTCAAACGGAACTATACTAGATGAAATAAAGAAGAAATGATCTTTCCAATGCTTCAGACTAGTTATGGTTCGAGAAATCAAAGGAGGCTTAGGAGCTTTTCTCTTCTCAAAGGTTAGCCAGTCACCCACCCTAGTCAACTTGTAAAACGCTCTAAAAAGATTCGTTTCGGGCTCTAAACTAAGGGCACGACATGATATCTCAAAGTGGTATAACTTCACCAAACCTAAAGGAACTAGTTGAGATAAATGAATGTCATAATGCCTAAGAAGCAAACACAAGAAACGACTAACCGGGATCCGAAAATTACAAAGGCTAAAGTACGAAGTGTAAAGAGCTATCGTCCCCGCCGGTGCATCCCTCACAGTCGACGAGTGGGGAGGGACAGCGGGGTTAAGCCCGGGAGGAATACCATAACGAAGTAAAAAGTTGTTCAGAAAATCTTGGGAGATAACCGAGGTTTGAAGGCCCATATCGTTTCTACAATCCATCCGAATGAAAGAAAATGACAAGTTTGGGAGTACTTACCGGCGTAACCGAGTTCTTGAAGGAGAAACTTGAGTAAAAGGGAAATGAGAGAAAAATAGAAAGAGGAAGAATGAAGTAGGAGGAAGAGGTTAAGGGGAATTTATAGAAAAAAAAAAACCCCTAGGGACTCGGTTCACAAGGTGGCGGCTATAGGGGCTCAACAAGAGGGCCCGAAGACCAAGGGGCATGGCAAACCGCGGCGCAATAATGAAGGCCCGGAGGCCGAAACACGAAAGGGAGGAGCCCAAAAGCCGAGAGCCATTCGGCGGCTTAGGGCGACTCGAGGGCAAAGGCCCGGAAGCCAAAAAGTAGGCGGTGGCCATAGGGCCGCGGCTCAAGAAAAGCATACCAAGGGTCGATTGATGTGGACAAGCGCGTAACTCGAGAAAGGTTGGACCATGATATGACTGATGGAACCCAAAGCCGGCACTCGAGTAATGACCAAAAGATGTCAACAAAATTGTCACATCAACTTGGAAATACGAGAAGGAAGTGTAACCGTCAAAACACGAAATAATTATTAATCCAATGGCATGCTTGACACCATGACATTGGACTGGGGGGACATGAAGGGGTACCACCCCTAACACTAACAAAAAGATCGAGCCTTAGTCACGACTCACTCAAACTCAAGACCGAACCGCGGCTGAGGAAAAGACACCCCAAGCCGCGGCTGAAGCAGAAAAGGGGAACCCCAAGCCGCGGCTGAAGCAGAAAAGGGGAACCCCAAGCCGCGGCTGAAGCAGAAAAGGGAACCCTGACCGCGGCTGAAAAAGAAAGGACCTAAAACTGCGACTGACCTCAAACCACGACTGACCACAAACCGTGACGGATCCACACCGCAGATGAACTCAACCGCGGCTGGAAAATAAAACCAAAGCCGCGGCTGGGCACGGTGTTACTAAAACAACATCGTAAGTCCTTATGTTCAACACTTATGAAAACTTTCACGTAAACTTGGAAACCAAGAAAGCCATTCATTGGTTACAAACGGAATAAGAAAGAGCCATAAAATGACAAAACGAGTAAAGCCAAAACATTGGCAGGAGGTCAGAACAGCCCCAAAATCTCCAAGTCAACTATCAAGACAAACCACATTAATGCTAGTCAGAAACCCTTTACACCAGAAGGGTATAAAACCCAAAACTAGGGAACTTCAGTCCCAGATCATTGACCACAGGTTTCCAAGAATAGAACCATGTTATGTTCAGTCTCCATGTATCAACACTATAAATACTTCTGAAATTTCACAGGAAGAAGCAGATTGAGATATCCATACACACACACATTCATACAACACTTGTTACAAACTATTTACTTATTAATCCTCCCCCTTTTAAAGTTCTCTCGATACAGATACTTATTCTCACGCCGGAGTGTGGTCTCGGGGAGAAATCCCTTTCTGTCCGAGGCGAGGCTCACGGTGTTGTTGTTGTCTCACAGATATTCCAGTCAGCTGAAGTTCACATCAAGTCCCAGCCAGGTCCTTGATACTCTGCCCAGCCGAAGCCAAGCTCAGCCGAAGTCCAGCTCAGTGAAGTCCGAGCCAAGTCGCATCCCACTTCTCAGCTGCATTCAGCTTTCTCAGCAATCAAAGCCCCTGCCTAATCCACAGCAGCAACCTCATCCACGCACTGCTCCCAAGTCTTAATCCCTTGATTAAGATTCGTGTAGCAACACCTCTCAAGTGGTAAGGAGCCTCGATGTGGACAAAAATGGTTTCGTTAGTTAGAAGTAAATTCAGTGTGTTTATGAGCCGTCGTTTAGAAAAACATTAGTCGTCATTGGGTCTGCAGTCTTGTATCTTGGATTATGGATATTCAATTCGAATGATGTGGAGCAGTTTCGACGACCGCGTGCTTCTAGAACCCGTACCACATCCTCTTGAAAATCTTTTTAGGAACCAGCAGATCAACCATCCGTAGTTAGCATAAAATCTTTTAATCTCGTTAATACAGTCTGGTATGGTAAATAAGTTAATCTTACTCGACCAAAGTATTTATTTTTAACACCCTTAAGTATGCATAGGTTTTTTTAACGGTTCTATTCTATTTTATCCTACAACTAAAATCTACTTCATATCTTAAGTAATACATTTTTACTGCTACAGACTATACTATTGTAGTGCATATGCGTAGTTATAATACATACAACATTTTCTTATGTTGTATACTTGTATTCATTGAATTTGTTACCCCAAGTATGACATAAAAACATCCTAAAATATCATTTAAGAAGGCTATTCATCAATCATTATAATCCAATAACCCTTATTAGGGTTATTGGATTATAATAATCCCAACTTTTATTTATTGGTCGGGATTAATCCCAACTCATGAAATATTTACAGACACTCCTAACTTTAAACATATTTTCCTCTAATGATCACTTACTAACTGAGAGTTAACCATCGTTAGTTTTTTTGATGAAATGAGGCCAAATTTGAGCCATTTTTCAACTCCAGCACCGCCTAGTCTCAATTAGATCCGTTTTCCATTGTCTAACCTTCATCATCACCTTAAATCTACCTCCAACGAGTTCGGTGGTTCAAATCAGGAGGTGAAGATTGATGGGTTTTTGGGTGCGGAAGTTTCAAATTGACGGACCTGGTGATAGATAGATTTCACATTTTTTTAGTGTTTTGGCCACAAAAATAGTCAACGTCATCAAAAAACTAACGGGGTTAACTCTCAGTTAGTAAGAGATCGTTTGAGGAAAAAAAACTCAAAGTTGGAAGTATCTGTAAACATTTATTGAGTTGTAATTAATCTCGGAAAATAAATGAAACTCGCGATTATTAAAATCGAATAACCCTTTTAATAAATATAACATTAAACTGGCACATGGAACGAGGCAAAAGGGCTGATAAAGAAATAACAGTTAGCTTCCAACGACCATAAGATACCCGACCAACTGACTGCCCTTTTCGTCGTCTAATTTACCCGCCCTTTTTTTTACACTTTACACCCTTGTAGTAATGATGATGGTCAACTCTAGTCCCTGGTTTATAGGTTTGACAAGAGAACATGTGTTTGTGGACCCAACGATGGTACTATGTGGTTCAAAAGTCTCTTACGCAACTTAATACATTACACACCAATTTCATGTGATTATAACTTGACAATATTTGGTCTTTGGCATTATCGTCCTATCGAGATTTCGGTCACTGATTTGTTTTTTTCTATGTCTTGTGCGATGAAGCATCGACTTGATTTGATTGGTTTGGAGGATGACATTTTTGGATAGTTCGGTTTCGATCTCAATGGTTTATGGTCGATATGAATTTGATATGTATGTAAATACATCTAGTCGTTGGTTTCGGGGTATACAACCTGATTTAGAGACAAAAACAAAATTACAAATACGAGTACTTAAAAAAACTTAACGATCGTATCTCTTTGTAGGGGTTTGGAATCGAATGATAAAATAAAAAGCTTATAATTAGTGGAGTTGAAAGTTTATATAACGATTCATATGTATACATATGTTTTTAGATTAACTTTTTTCTAACTTTATTATATACAAATTGGTAAGAATATTTTGTTTATTGTTTGTAAATTTTCACAACTTCTCTTAAATAAAAATAATAGCTAATCAACTCAAATAATGTAAGGAATTTCATTGATTATGTATACATATATTTTAATTAATTTTTATGTTAGTTTTACAATGTACTAAATATTGGTGTGCAACCCTCTATGCGTTTAGTATAACTGGGTAATAATGTATATGTAACCTTATTTGCATTTGATACAACTGGGTGATGTGTGTGGTGGTATGCATTGTCCTTTTTATATCTGCTCTCGTCATTTCTTTCTTGATTTCTAAAGAGAGACAACTCCGGTAACTTATAAATCTGATCTGCAGCCTCTTTTTTGGGTTTGATGGTGGCGATAACGATTGCATGCAGAAAGAGAAGGAACATAGGGTTGGTTTAAATCTGTCTATCTCTATCATTTCTTGCGAGGGTACTATCCTTTTTATGATTTCTGTCTCTTTTGGTTTGATTTTGTTGTTTCAACCATTTGGGATTTGACTTAATTTCCCTAACTAAACCCTTAAGGGTTTCCATATGGTGGTGGCATCCGGATATTAATAAGGTGGATCGCAACCATAGATGTCATGTGTTCCCTCTGGCAATGCTACCTTTTGGTTGTGGCTATTGTTAAACCGCATCAGCTGATGGCTTGCTTTAGTCTCTTTGATGTTTTTAGAGGGTTTTGCCTTTGTTTGATCGGTAAGGATGTTTATCTATAAGTTAATTCTACAAAGTAATGAAATGTAGTTTACAACTCTCTTTGTGTTTGGTACAATTGGTTAATGCATGTAATGCTTTTATTTTCGAGTCAATAAAGACGAGCATAGGCATAAGCGAGACTTTTGTTGACAGTTACATTCTTCATTGTTGAGACCTACTATGAAATAGTTGATAACTTAGTTGTCATCTAAACCTAAATTTGATGTTTTCTTTTATACCTATGTGTAATCCTTTCTATTGTTTTATGTCGTATTTTAGGGTTGTGATAGTGACCATACGCCCGCTTGAGCCTCAAAGCTTGACTCTACTTTTGTTGTGGCCTAATTTTAATGGTCATCCATATGATGATGACCCCCTGTTGTCATCTGAACTACGTAATAGTTTATCACGTTGCGTATGAGATTAATTTATCAACGCTGATAAGCAATAAAGATAAATAAATAGATGTCACACCGTTTGTTGTTTTCGCTTGGTAAACAAGTGTTTGTAGCCACAATGAACCACCAGTTTTGAGCATTCTAATCCGTAGTTATATTGTTTGCTTTTGTCACATAGATCTTATATATGACTCTAATAAATCCTAGGTGCCTCTTTTCCTTCTGCCCAGCTCCCCGAATACAACGTTCGACTTGCATGTGTTAAGCATATAGCTAGCGTCAATTTAAAACTTGCCACGGAGCGTGGAGCGAAATCACAATAGTCCTATATAATACATTATCGGGAATATGAGAACGTCACAAAACATCTTCTTTCTATCATAAGTTAGCTTTGGTGTAGTATTTAAGTACCTACGTAGACACTAAATACTTTACAATTGAACACGTGATTAATGACCAAACATACTTTCCTGTGTTTTTCGTCTTTTTAATCTAGTCATGGGTGTAATAAAATGATATAACCTTTGTAGCACAACATGCTTTAATGTATTGCTTGTTTTACCAAAAGAGAGACATAGATTGAAGAAGATTCAAAATAAGTACTTTATAAGGTACTTGCAATACATTTTCAGACAAGATATAAACTTCTGGTAAAACTTTATTTGATAAATAAATATTGTCTTACATGACTATAAAGTTATGATATACTAAAACTTAATATATATATATATATATATATATATATATATATATATATATATATATATATATATATATATATATATATTTATATATATGTTTTTCTGTCTATAAATATTGTTCTGCTAAGACATATGACAATGGGATTCAAACTTTGATAATTATAATTTGTCTTAATATTATATCATTTGCACAAATCTTGATGCAAAATCGGGTATATAAGATTTTATTACTAAGTTTTTTTTATATCTAGCACATATATTTATACACAATAAAATTTGCTATAGTAAAATGTGTGACAGATCTGAGAGAAGAGAAAACATGTCGCATGACTAATTGCATTTTTTTCCTGTGTTTATGGGTTACGTTAAAAGAGGGTGCTATTACCCATTCTATAGAATTGGATCGGACGTTGAATTATACGTTTTAATAGTCCGGTGGTCGGACAGTTCGTACCAGATTTATGAACCGTATAACGTCATAATTATATATATAGACTATTTTATGTAGTTATATATATAAAATTAAATATAAGTAATTTATGTGTATATTTTATAGTTATATATAGAAAACTTAACAAAAACTTACGTCCAACATATTAATTTATTGTCAACCACCCGTTTTTACCCATTAAAATCCAAGAAAACTAAAAACATAAAAAATCAAAATTCGGTCGGACCACCGGTCTGGTTCCTGGTCCGACCACCGATTCGGTACGAACCAGCCGGTCGAACCCCTCCAAAACAAACTGATGTGAACTAGTCCGGCCACACCTCCGATTCCCGGTCGGATCCGGTGTTCAAAACATTGGTCTTACCGAATATTTGTTTGTTTTTCATATCTTTTCTTCCTTCATTTTTTTTTGTTATTTGAGTTGTTTTCTTTCTTTTTTTCCCCTGGGCTTTCTTTCATTCTTTTTAGTTAATTAACTTTTGTTTCTTTCTCATTTAACAAAATTACTTTTTAACTTGAAACTTTTTTTATTTAAGATAATTAAATTCTTTAACTAAAAACTAAAGTTTGAATTGTTGAATTTGATTACAGCTTTATCTTTCAGTCATTTGACACGATTTGATATTTATAATGGAGCACAAACAATTTCTTATGATTCTTTTTGCTTTATGCGTGATTACTAAGCTTCTCCACTTTATTTGTTACCTTGTTCGAGACTAACCCCCTACCGATTCTTAGCTTTTCCTGTTTTGTTTTCTTTTATAATTCAATTTTAGATATAACTTTTAATTGATTATAATATTTAACATTTTACTTTTTCTTTTTCTTTTTTATTTCTCTTATTATAAATATACCTAAAAAAATTTATCTAATGCTACCTTTCTTTTCTACATCTCTTATTATTTTACTAAGCTTATTTCCCCATTTACTAAATATTTTTTAAATGCTTTGATATTTTACGTGCTTTTTATCTTTTGCTTAAACGATTTTTTTAGAATGTGCGCGCTTCATATTTCTTACCATTTATGTTAACAACGTCGCAATCGATTTGCAAAATTGAACCATCCGGGCACGCGGTTTATCTCACTAGTTATACAATCATATATGTCGTAATAGTTTGTCAAGAAAGTAATAAATACAATCACCTCCATTGTTCTATATAACATCAAACATAATGAATTAATTAACAAAAAAAAAAGGTAAAGTGTTAATATTTTCTAACTATATAATTGTGCAAATTTCTACGATATTGTAGCTTTTACCCATAACTTATCAAAACATTTTTGTTCTTGTTAGAAAATATTATTTAACTAGTCAAACATTGAACCTGAAGAATATAACCAAAAACAATTATTTATACGTTGCTTTATATACAAAATTCGGTGTGTAAATCATCATCATCATCATCATGATCATGATCATATTAAATATTGGAAGTTTTGGCTTTTTGCAAACCTCGGCATGTGACTTGTGTGGGGTGAACAATATATCGTTTTTAATGGGCGGATGAATTTGGTTGTCTGCCACAAACATGAGTCAATCAAGGGATTTGATAGATCTTTGTTTTATGAAATTTTTGAAGTGGGCCCGTCAACTATAATCGATCTATGTGAAACATCACTCTTAATTAGTGCTTCATGAGAAATATCATATATTCAATGTAACGAGAAATTATGATTTATGCATGTTGGATGGTGTGTATGTTACTCGAGAAATATACATCAAGGTATAAGAGCATTTGTAACGATGAAATGTCGCTTAAAGTGATACGGGGATGATTGAGTGGCTCTGAAAGCCACAAAACAAAAGAGAGCTATCGTTCAAGTGTTTTAATTAAGTTAAACATTCTAGTACAAATTTAATTAATTTATATATAATAATTTAGTCAAAAGATTAATGTGTAGATCATATACAAATATTATATTATATATAAAATTTACTAGTTTTTATTTTAGTATTATATAATGTAACTAAATATAATTTAATGTACTTTTTTACATTGTAATATAAATTAGAGCTAACTAAAATAAAGATTTAAGTTAATGAACTACTAGTGTAAAAAGGGGGGCGTTAGTTAAAGGTGTAAGGTTTCTTGAAAAATTGTCTATAGAATGAAAAGACATTTAAAAGTGTAACGTGACTTGTTATCACAATGCCAAGGAAAAATTATAGATGCTCTAATATAACTTTCAAAAACACACTTACTATTGGTGAGGAAGATAGTGACATGAATTGAGAGTGGTTACAATAATTACACTTTTTATTTCTCATATTAAAGGTCTCTATTTACTCATGATAGTAGTGAATAAACATATTTGTGTTCGAGAACAACTTGATTTAAAAAAAAAAACATGATCATGTTAGCACCCTCTTTTGACAATTAAGAATGCTACTTCTAAAATTGGGAAACATGAGCTTCTAGGGCTTCCATTCTAGTGTAAAGTCTATAGCTAGTAATTTTTTTAACTATTAAATTTTATTTATCAGACACTCTTGCTGTTAGATTTTGCATGTCAACTACGTATTTAATACACTTGATTAAAATTTTCGCTACATCTAATAACTATAGATTAGTTATATCAAGAAAAGCTAATTAATATCTTTCATATAGAAAATTTATTCCATGGTAACTTTTTGTAATTAAATTCAAGAGTTTTGTAGCTTTTGTTAGTTGAAGGAAATAATTAAGTGTAACACCTAAAGTAGTTGAGGTACTTGAATTACTAATTTCAATAGTTATAAATTAATTAAAATTTTTGCTACATCTATATAACTATATTTTTGTATCAAGATAAGCTAATTAATATCTTTCATATAGAAAATATATTCCATGGTAACTTTTTGTAATTAAATTCAAGAGTTTTGTAGCTTTTGTTAGTTGAAAGAAATAATTAAGTGTAACACCTAAAGTAGTTGAGGTACTTGAATTACTAATTTCAATAGTTATAAATACTTTTGACCAAGCCTCAACATCTAATACCCATTAATACATGTACAAATGCATTATCTGCATTGACTATCGATGGCAACGGCCTTAAAAGATATCATTGTCATTACGAAAGTAAACGAAATAAATGAACACATAACCGAATGAAACTTTTTGTTCGTGTTCGTTCATTAAGGAGTTAAACGTGTTCATAAACACATAAACAAACGGTTCACAAACACATAACCAAACGGTCCTTTAACGCAATCGAACATATAGTATTTTTGAAAAACAAAAGTTAGACATCATCTTAAGTAAATATGCATTTAAATGCTTAACATAGCGATCATCAATATGATTACGAACGAAACGTTTACACACACAAACAATAATAAGTACAAATGTTAGGTTAATTAAAAATCAAAAATTACAAAATATATAAAGATTAGACATCATCTGAAGTCACTAGAATGTTGTTGTTAAACAAGTATATTAATGGAATGTTACTCCAAGCAGTCATGTCACTAAAACTTCTCCTTATTCGTGTGTGTCATTAGAGTCTTGTAACAGTACAAGCCAATAATCTTGGTGTTACCGCATCTAGCTATCTCACGGTATGGTTATGACATGTCACAGGTTACTATAGCGTCACTTTCATTGTTTTTTTTGCAATGTACGATCATCAGAATATGTTTATATGTATTTAGAAGAAAACTAGAAGTCATTCAGCAACAATATACGCCAGGTAAATCAAAAACGGACTTAGCTTTAGGGTTTTGGTCGGCATGTGCGGAATTCTACCTAAAAATCACCAGTAAAAAAAACTTTCAACCTATAATCATTTCATACTATACAAATAAAAATAACCATATGAAATAACTCATATTTAATTCATATATGTATTTTAATTTAACTATTTTTCAAATTAAGTAGTAAGAACTCACATGGTGCCTCCTCCTTCTATAAAACAATATTAATAGTTTAAAATAATAACATATCAGATCATATATATTGTAAGGTTTAAAATGCACATTAACCTTATGTTTGTGACACTCCCTAGGTTTGATTTTCCTTATAATTCTACTTATTATGTAATATTTAAAAACTTCAAATGTCAACAAGTGGGCCGAAATTTATAGAAGTAATGGACTTGAAGAGAAACCCATGTCAAGGCCCATTAAAAGAGGGACTAGAAAAAGATGAAATCCTATATGGATTTTGGGTTAAAAATATGACAACGATGTACAGAACTACTAAATCAAAAATAGGTCAAACTGTTACAAGTTACTTATGGCAAAACCATGAATCACCATTTCATAAATTGCTTTGTTAAAAATGTTTGAATCATTATTTTTAGTAATAATCTTTGTAAAAAATTGTAACGTATTAGTTATGTATAAAATTTTTATTTTAACAAGAACAAAAAAAGGACTAACGTCAAACTCCTCCAAACCTAAAATGACCCATTCTAACCGTCTTGAAAATATACATATTTTTAGCCGGTTTCTTGCACCGGAGAAATAGGCATTACGATTTTGACAAATTGTGTCCAATACTTGTCAAACGGTAATGATCTAAGGGTTGTTAGGTAGCCTCTGAATCAGCCTCTTAATGATTTAGATGTCTGAATGGTTCAACACTTAATGGTTCAGACTGTTTGTTTCGCGAGCAAATGTCTGAATGGTTCAGACATTTGTCTCTGAATGGTTAAACATTATAGTGATGCTGAATGGTTAAGAGGTCTAATGCTGAATGGTTAAGACCTCTTATCTGAATTGGTCAGATATTTGCATTTGAACAGTTAAACGATATACTAGCTTTTAATGGTTCAGACCTCTTAATGGTTGAACACTTAATGATTCAGACCTCTTATTAGTTCAACACTTAATCATTCAGAAGTTATCAAACAGCCTTAAGAAATATTAATTTTACGTGTTATTTTACTATTCTCCTTTCATTTGTTGTGACTAATTGTAACGGAATTGAAACGGCTACAAATTTTATGAGTGTTTTAAAACAAGATATTAACTTTTTCATAAATATAAAACTAATTTACGTCCGACATTGAAATTCTAGTTTGTTATTATTTTCGTAACTGTTTTGCAACCAAATTTAAATAGTCACAAATTTTGCAACTATTTAAAACATGTGCAAATGTTACTTTTATGATTATTTTGATTTAGGTCACCGGTCGTCAAATTTGTATTCTCTTTTCCATTTGTGGATGATGATATTTTAGTGTGACTTGATTACTGAATCAACACAAGCATCATGTTAGGTAATCACAAATAAATTGGCCAAATACCAAAAAAGATTTTGAGACACCAATTTGAAAAAAACAAAAATAACTAATACCACTTCCCTTCACAGCAATCAATTTTTGAGATATACTAAAATCGGTAGTAAATATCGCAAATCCGTCGTAAATAGTCTTTGTGACAAATTTATAACTAAAATTGTGGTCGCAAATTTTATGGAAAAATCACATTTACGATTGGTATATATTTTCTTACCCATATCAGTGATGAAATTTCGGTCTCAATTACTAGGCCGAGCTTTTAATATTTTACTTTAATTGATTTCTTTAATTTTTTAAGGTTTTGCTGCAAATGTATTTTTATTGTATTCTATAAATTTCTTTTTTTAATTTTGTGATTGTTTCGTGACATAATTTTAACTGTTACGTCTTATTTTCTCAACTATTCTATGACCGAACTGAAACAGTCAATTTTACGATTGCTTGTGTTAAAAGTCAACTACCATCTTAAATTCTTAATTTAATTTGATACATTGTTGTAATTAGTCTATTGTTTATGTACTTGGTTGTAAATTATTTTCTTATATATGCATATTTTCCCTATCATGGGGATGTAGAGTGAAATAACAAAATACACCTCCTGGTTCTCGCATTGCTACTACAAAGCTTTCTAATAAAACTAGGTTTTACCAGCCGTGCATTGCGGTGGGATCATACGCAGCGTAATAAAATATAGTTCAACAATTGACCCAAGTTGTCTCCGGATTAAATTCACGTTGAAGTGTGAAGTAACTCGAATTTATACCGTTGAACGAAAACGTATTATACTTCATCCGCTTTTTTTTAAACAAAATTAAATTGAAACGTAGACCACGTCAAAACATACACACAGAACATATAGGTTACATTCGTTCTGATCTGTTTTCAAACTAGTTTTACGTTGAAACGCATAGTAACTCGGAGTTATACCGTAAAATTAAAACATTTTTTAACCCGACTCATTTCCAAAAAAACCTACGTTAAAAAGTAGGTGAGCATCGAAATATAGATTATCTCAAAGCACATATGGAAATATGCGTGCAAAAGTTTTATACCTGAGCCGACACATACCGATACGTACCTAAAAATACGAACGTAAGAATTTAATATTTTTTAAATAAAAATTATACCGAGGTAAATCTGAAACTTTTTCAAACTTAAAGAGGTTAGAGTAACGTGCCAAAGTTGACAAATAGATTTAAATTCAATAAACAAATATAATTTAAAAAACAAATATAATTTAATAAACAATTATTATTATTTAGTTATTATTATATAAGTATAAATAATCAACAAATAGAATTATAATAATTATTATTTTATCATTTTACTGTACAATTCATTGTAAATTAATATAGGAGTAATTCTATTAGGGATGTATTGGTGGTTGCTCATCTTGAGATAAATCTTCTTTTAATTAGGAAACTAAATAATGATTATATTGAAATTTTAGATTTTGTTCTTAAAGTTATATTATTTGAATATAGTCCACAATATTTTTTTATCTTTCATATATGGTTCTTATGTGTGACATCTCTTAATTTCGTTAAATTAAAAGTAAACTTTGTTAAGTTTTAAAAGGGCCTCTTATGTAAATTTTGAAACTTTGAGGATTTATTATGCTTAATAATTAATCTGGTGATTAACAAATTAATATAATAATAACAACATTATAAGTGTTATAATGTTTACTTATTATTATAAAATTTGTGGTGTTAATAATCTTAAATAAAATAATGACTATTATTATTATTATTATTATTATAATGACACTAATAATAATAATATTAGTGATAATAATATTAATAAAAATAATAATCATAACAACAAGATTAATAATAATAATCATAATAAGTGTTAATCTTTGAAATAAATAAAAATAATACAAGTTCTATTATCTTAAAACTTGAAATTATTAAGTTATGCATGAAATAATAACACTTCAAACTTCAGGGGCCAAACTGTTAATTTAGAAACTTAAATACTAAAGTTTGGGCATAAAATAATGAACTATTGAAATAACAGGGACCATATGTGTAAATAAGTCAAACTCACACCCAAACCGCTTCCCCCCATCCCCGTCGGCAACAATCTTTCCGGCCACCATCTCCGGCGAGCCCTAGACTTCAAAACGCTCAATTAAAGTGCAATCAAACCGAATATTAACTATTTTGCATCAGTTTCGAACTTAAGACTTTGTGTAATTGAGATTAATCGACCATTAACACAAGGAAATCAAAACCGAAACCTCAATTTAAACCCATAATTCGTTGAAACAAAAATTGATCGAATTGAACCTTCTGAGCAAAGGAAAACGTTACAATTAACCTCTTAAAGCTTCCTGAAACATCAATTTCTATCCATACTCCCTCGCACACAACTGTCGATCACCATCTTCGGTATCGACCTGCAACTCCATCGAAGGACCCATTCTGAGCAACGATTGTTGCAATTGATAGAGGGTTATTGTTCATAATCGCTTGGGGAAGCTGCACACCAAACCAATTGGATTATAATCAAAGAAAAAGTCTCGAAGAGAATCCAATTCACTCGCGGCTATTCTATCTTCATCGCCGCTGATTTATAACAAAAATAGGTAATTTAACACACATCTATACTCGATTTCATTAGGGGATTAAAAGCCCTAACATTCCACTCTTTAACATTAATCGATTGGGATTCAATTTGATCCAAATCGAATTAGGGTTCGTGAGGATTTGGGGAGAATAAGCAGATTGTGTTTTTAAAATTTTAAAGGAAGTGTTTAACAGATCTGGGCGCTAGCCCAAATGGTTACCAGTTCACTCTTGTATGCAGGAGGTCTCGGGTTCGAACCCGGCCTCCAGCATTTATTTTATTTTATTTTTTTAAAGCTAATTTTATAC
This sequence comes from Flaveria ramosissima, assembly GCA_025215565.1. Lineage (NCBI taxonomy): Eukaryota > Viridiplantae > Streptophyta > Magnoliopsida > Asterales > Asteraceae > Flaveria > Flaveria ramosissima. The sequence continues at coordinate 44,405,723 of CM046032.1, read as the reverse complement.
ATTTTAAACATCAAAATTTTTATTAATATGATAATAAATTAAAATAAAAACTACTTTGTTAACTAAAACATTTCGAGTATTATTAAATAATTTTTAAAGATTTTAAAACTTATAATTTTGAATGTAATAACTTTTAAAGTATATTAAAGAATATAAAAAAATATTATTAAGTCTTATATAAGCTATAAATATATTATAGTCCAAACTTCGATTATTTCAAAACACTTGAAACCTACATATTACAAATACTTTATATGTTTAATCATATAAATGATTATTTAAATAAATATTTAAATAATTAATTATCCATTTAATCATGTTATATCATATTTAGTTGATATCCTCTAAACTTTTATTTAAACTCTTGAAACCTATAAAACAATAGATTATACTTTATTTTTACTAAAATCTTGTATTATAAGATGTTTTATAATACATAATTTTAAAAGTTCAAAACTTTATAAAATGATTTTAAAATAATTTTAAAGTCATTTAAATAAGTATTTAATTAATACTCTTTATCAAATAATTATTTAATTATCTCTTTTCACATATTATACTTGATCTTTATTATTGAATCATTTTTAATTATTACTGCTCTTAATTGATTTATACCATCTTTATTAAACTAAAATGTAAGCGATCCATTATTTTATTATTTAAACCCCCAAATTCCCAATTGAAACCCTAGTTCACACTTATTCATTAATCTTACCTTTAAACTTAACATTGGAATATATATATACGTTAGGTATCTTGTATAAAGGAATCGTTGAGGCATCGTTAATTTATTACTATCGTCTTATTTATTTCAAGTGAGTATTTCCATACCCCTTTTTGCTTATTTTCACACTTTGGGGTGAAACATGTTAACTTATACTATTGCACTTGTAAACTTATTTGAGACTTGTAAACCTATGGCAATTCATCTTGTAAAGTTGTGGTTAGTTGAACTTTTGTGGTTACCATGTTATGGCGTTATATGTACAATCATTAACTATTGCTAGCCCAGCGAAGTCATAGATCTATGGGTAAGACAAGCCTGCTTTGGTTGATCCAAGTACACTTAGCTGATCGTATATACTTTTAAACGTTTGAGACTTGTAAAACTTTGTCGAGGTTTGATTGTTTTATTGTTCATAACATCCCTAATCACTTTATTCACTAACTTATGACTTGAATTGCCATCTTTTATATACCTATGTATTGAAAACTATGGAATGCTCACCAATATTTTTATGTTGACATTTTATTTTTAACATGTTTCAGGAATACCTCAAGTATGTGATCTACTCTTTGAAGCTTGCACATCTAGGAATGGACCTAGATAAATAAATGAAATAAGAATGATTTGTTACATTCTATGTTATGCTTTTAAATTCTTTGAGACTTATGTTGTAATGTTACAATTGAAACTTATGTTTAAATTATATTTGGATTATTAATAGCGTTATGTGGCTGTGAACGATCTTAACTCTCACTCCTCGACGTTTCCGCCGTCAAGGTTGGGGTGTGACACTATGTCAGTTAATTAACCGTTAGTGATGTTAGATATTGTAAAAATTAGCATAGTCGCATTAGCCATCTATTTAATTTACCTTTTAAATTATAGTATTATTTTTATTTAAGAAAATTTTATATTTTTAATTTTCAATTTTTTTTATATTTTATATTATATTTCTAATTTCATTATTAATAAGATTATTATATAATAAAATACGTTTTAAATACACAACTAAAATACTTTTTAAAAAAATGTTTTTTAAAATGTTCAGTTTTTTAACCATTCATTTTTTATACGTCATTCTAAAACTCTTTATTTTTTAACTTTTTTTTAAAATGATTGGTTTTCTAAAGTTTTTTTTAAACAAACCATTCTTTTTTTAAACATATTTTCTTAAACAAATTCTTAGTTTTATAAACATTTTTTAAAAAACAATTCAATTTAAAAGTCTATATAAAACAAGACATTTTTATAAAGGTTAAAAGAAACCCACATATTGATCACAGTTCAAAGGGTTCAATTGTCTTAATCCACTAACCTAGAGGGTGTACCCAAATATCTCTAATAAAGCAAAGTTTCTTTTGCCATTTGTCCTTCTTTTAAGCCATGTTTTTTACACTTGTCATTTTTCTAGATATTCACATATCAATTTTCTCTCCAAAAGGGTATTATAGTAATTTAAGTACTTCTATAAAATTTTCTTTCTTATTAAATGTAAATTCTATTAATTGCTATGTTTCTCTCTCTAATCTATTTTTTTTAAATCAAACTATCTTTTTTTAAATAGATTTTATGAAAATAATTAAAAATCACATCTTTTAACTAAAATCTAAATAACAAAAAACTAAAGTTTTATATAATATGAAATTTTCTAAAACACTAGTTAAACAAAATATTTTAAATCATTTTGTTTTAAAACAAAAATTATAAACAGGTGAAACATTTTAAAACAGTCTTTTTAAAATAAACAGAATAATTACAAACCGGGTTTTTTAAATACAATATTTTTTTTTATAAAAAAAATTTAAAACGAATGTTTAAAAGTGAAAGTGTTTACATAAGAGAGTTAAAAAATGGTATAATTATTTTATTTCTTGAATTATTACGCATATATAATTTTAATTCATTTTTATTAAAATATTATACTGTAACTATTCATGTTCATTTTACATATATATTTTACATTAAAAATTTAATCTGTTTATTTAATGAGTTTTAGCCTATCTATCTATGATCTATCTATAAAAAAAACCAAACTAAGAGTGAAACAATCGTAAACCTCATTATACTTACTTTCACATTTCTCTATATTATTAATAATAACATTGAATACTAATATTATTACTCATACCATTTTCAAATTAAAAAAACGATAATTTAATAAATTAAAAACCTATTTTTTATTAAAAACATACTTTTTAAAAACAAAAAATTATAAAAAACAGAATACAACGAAATTAAAAAAAATCATTTCTCTTAAAAATATATTTAAAAATCACAATTTTTTTATATAAAACAAAAATTAAAGAAAAATACATTATTGTTTATTTACTTAAAGTAGTTATTTATACGTAATTATAATCATATTTTATCTTCAAGCATGATTTATAATGCATAAGTTTTTATTAATAATTATTTAATATCTTATTTATTCAATCCGTGTATTACACGGAAACTAACCTAGTGATATGATAAACGCATGAACTATCTAATATGAGCATGCACCCAAAGGGTTCATATAAGATTATTATATGATCGGCCCGGCCACATCACTTAATAATCATCAAAGTGCACGGATTACTTTTTAACTGATCATTTCATTTATCAAAAAGCATGTTTTTTTATCTATTTATATGATTAGGAAACTAAAACCACAAAAAGAAAAAAAAAACCGTTTGAAATAGGAAAAAAAGTTAAATCATTCAGACAGAACTGAAACAACTCAGTCAATCTATAAGATAACACACCATTAAAAGAACCGCGTCACCAATTCCTTTCCACAAACCCACACTCAAATCTGCTCTATAACAGCAAATTTCAAAAGGAAAAAAAAAAAAAAAAATTTGCACCAAAACCCAACCCATTCACATAATATACATACCATCCATACAACACAAATTCATATCTACCGCGTTGCGCCGGGTTTCTGTCACCATTTCAAATATTAAAACACAGATAACAAAGCACATCGTGATAGCTATCACTCCCACGTAAACCATAAAGTGTTCATCGTCACATAGGTTATTGTCACTTGAAATTGTTACTCATAATCGGTTAGATTTTCCATGATACCAGAACATTAATGACAATCGCTATAGCATACGACGTCAAAAAATTATTCGATTTTTAATACAACTCCGTTTTCAAAAAGTATTTATCTTGGAGCATTGACACAAATACTAAAGACAACCACACATTCCGTCTTTTAAAAAAAGTTAACAAATTAAAGTTTTCAAAAAAAAACAAAAATTATTAGAAAACTAAACAGGTTAAAAGTATATATTACATAAGGTTAAAGTTATTGTTGTAGTATAAGCCATCACCAATAACCGTAAAGTAGGCTAAATATAATAAGTCAAAGTTTCATTAAAAAATAAAAAATTGTCTTATTAATACGGATAAAAAAAACATAATATATAATAAAATAATAAAACATAAAATAAAGAATTAATCAAGGATGAAACTTGCAGGAAAAAGACGGTTCAAAATAAAAAGGTAAACCACGGGACTTGAACCCTGTCTCGGGTAGAAAGAAACATGGATTTGACCACCACACCAATGGAACAATATGCTCATATTTTGCAACATCTAATACTTATATTAGAAAACAAATTGAAAATAATACTAAAAAAACTACTGTAGCAACCGACATGTCTTTTTAATATATATATAATTAGTTCTCCATAAAAACACCTCTTCTTTTTTTTCAACAAAACCCGAGGAGTTTCTCATGCATATTTTAGGGCTATTGCTCACAGTTCAAAGGGTTTAATTGTCTTATTCCACTACCCTTAAGGGAGCGTTTGGTTGGAAGGAATGAAATGAAATGGAATGAAATTGGAAATCAGTATAATTTTCAAGTAAAATTATGTTTGAGTGGGTAATGAAATGTAAACACAAGGGAATGTTTCACCTCAAATTCCCTTGGTTGTGGGATTTCAAAATCCTTCCACCTAGAGAGGGAATTTGAAATCCCACAACCAAGGGAATTTGAGGTGAAACATTCCATTGGGTTTACATTTCATTACTTACTCAAACATAATTTTACTTGAAAATTATACTAGTTTCTCAATTCCATTCCATTCCATTCCATTATTCCAACCAAACGCTCCCTAAGGGTGTACGTTACTCGCTATGCATGGTTTGATGAATAATCTTTTCAATTCGTAGGGCATCAGTCATAACATAATCTTTTGTTACTTTTATTACAAACCTTTTCGGAAAGCTACACAATTATGCCAATGTCACCTACACATACGTCCAACACCTGCACCTTAAAAGACATATCTCATGATTCTCAAAGGTGTAGCCTATGCCTTGATTTACCATCTACTAGTGTTACTAGTCTTACAGGACCACCACCCAGCCCCATATCGGTGGTCTAAGACCCTCCTTTGCCATCATCCGCTGACCCACAACCTAACCCCATATCGTTATATCAGCCCAAATCTCACTTAAGTGTCTATGAAAAAATTGCATTGTTTACGCCCAATTGTTATTAATAATTAAAACTTCACAATTGGGCGTAAACAATGCAATTTTTTCATAGACACTTAAGTGAAATTGTGTATATGAAGCAACCATCTGGCTTTGTTTATCTCTTGACTATATATGTCTTATTAACAAAGCTCTTGATGACCTCAAAGAGGTACAGTGGCGGATCTAGAAATATATTTCAGGGGTAACGTAATTTAAATTTTTTTACCGTACATTAATATAAATAAATAAAAAACATGATAATAAAAAAAGTTAATGAAATACCTAATTGATCTCAGAATTCACCTCTTCGGTTTTTCATAGCTTGAAAACGAAGCATTACATCCTCATTTGTCACTTCATCAAACGTTTCCCTTTCAACCGCACATACTAGAGCATTGTTCAAATATTCATCCCCCATTCGATTCCGTAAATCCGTCTTGATAAGCTTCAGTTTAGAAAAACATCTTTCAACCGTTGCTGTTGCAACTGGTAAAATCAATGCTAACTTCAATATCCGATAAAACAAAGGAAAAGATAGATTTTTCCCGGTTTCCACCATTAGCCGAGCAAGATGACACATTCCATTCAAGTTTGTAAATCTATCATCTTCTTTTACCGAGTGATAAAACACTTTAAGCTCACCCAAAATACATCCTCTATCATTCATATTAAAATCAACCGGACATCTCAGAAAAAACCACTATCTTAGATATGTCAAACTTTAAAAATCCATTACAAGGATTTAAACCCGACATATTTTCTACCAATGTAGTTGATACCTCATTAAACCGATTTCCCAATTCTTGAATTTGCATATCCAAAACCGTATTAAAAATCTCAACCTCAAAATGATGTCGATTAGTAATGACATTCTTTCGGTTTCTTGGGTTACCATAACTTTCCATCATATCCAATACCTTAATATGATTTTTTTCACAAAAACAAATCACTTTTTCCAACATAGCATCAAACCCCTTTTGTCTTAAATCATTCAACGCTTGCTTTGTTCCATTTATCAACTTACTCGCTTCTAATAAGTCTTGACTTTTTTTTGAAGATGTTTAGATAAAACATTTGTGTGTCCCAAAATATGTTCCATCAAGTGTGCATAAAAAACAAACTCAAGTTTTTTTAAAATACGATAAAATACCTTTTGCACTAGTTCGTTGTTAAGGCTTCAATAGTTCAATTCCGTAAAATCGCAGCAACAAACAGCCACAAACAAGCAGCAACAACCACAAACAAGTAGCAGCAGCAACAAAATCGCAGCAACAAAAATCGCAACAGAGTAGCAGTAGCAAAATCGCAGCAAAATCGCAGCAGCAGCATCAAAATCGCAGCAAGAAAATCGCAGCAGCAAGAAAATCGCAGCAGGGTGGGGGAAGGCCGGAAGGGTCGGTTTTTGTGTTTTGTGTTTTTATGTTAAATGGGTTTATAATGTTTTTATAAATGGGCTTTAATTCTACAAAATGTTATTTATGTTAGTTGGGTTTAATAATAAATTGGGCTTTATATGTTAATTGGATAATTGGGTTTTATAATGTTTTTATAAAAGTTAATATTTTTTATAAAATATTAGACTAAAGTTTATAAAAAATTCTAGTTTCTATAAAGTTTTGAGTTTAAAATTTTTTTAGGGGCAACGTAAAAAGTTTTCAGGGGTAACGTAATATTTTTTCAGGGGTAACGTAAAACCGTAAAAAAAAATTTAAAACATAAAAACGTAAAAAAATTTTTTTTTAACACTAGCCGTAAAAAGTTGAGGGGTAGCGGAGGCTACCCCTCGGACCAAGGTAGGTCCGCCACTGAAGAGGTACCTCAAACTCGGTTCAACGTTAGCTCCTTTATTTTTCACAATCTGGCAAATACGTCCTTATTTGTGTTCAAACAGGATGCATCATGTCTTTTCTTGTATATGTTATTGATCTAATTATAACTTGTAATCAAGAGACCTATTCTCATATCCTTTATTGCTACATTACATGAAGAATTTTCCATCAAAGATCTTGATGATCTAAACTACTTTCTTGAACTACACGTTACTCGCACTAAAGATGGGCTCTTTCTCATTCACTCTAAATATGTTTGTGATATTCCTGACTACACTAATCTTCTTGACTTTATGCCCGTTCACTAGACAAGGACCCAACTTATCATCGGTCTCTAGTCACTCCTAGAAAATGGGTTTTCTTGCGACAAACGTCTTTGACCAATTTGCTACAATCGTGTATATACCATATTATTGTGGCAATTTTCAAACAAAGGGCAAAAACAAAAAAAAACAACTTAAAATTTCACACAAATTTTCGACAACATAGCTAAAAGACAACTTTGTCGCTAATTTGTCACAAAAAAAAAAAACTTTGACAACTTTTCGACGAAATTCCAAAAATTTCTTAATTCATATAACAAATTACTTATTTTTTCTTTTTATCAAGTTACATTTTGAGGGGTTTTCAATACCATCACAATATAAAATATCTAATCTTTCAATCCTTTTGAAGAAATAAAAAATAACATATTTGTTAAAGTTATTTTATGATATTATTTTTGTAGAATAATATCGATTGTTGAAGGTTTCTCCATAAATATACGTGCATTGATTGCGTTTTATATAACGTTGAGAAACAACCAATCAAGTGATGGTCCAATACTCCAATTTGAAGGACACGTAATGATGTTAGGACAATTTTCAAAATTAACATGCATCTAATTAAATATCACATGTCCTAAAAATATCTGACGATTATTTGAGAAAATGAATAAACGACATCCATTAATACTTGCTACACTAGTTTTTAAATGACCAACCAATTTTCATTTATAACTAAAATTATATATAAAAACAAGCATCTCGGTAAGCGTCCAACTCCCTGTATCATGAACCTTAAGTTTTGAATTCAAATTCTACTGGTTTTCTATCACTAACCTTATTCAACTTCGTTGAATCAACGAACTTGTCAAATATAAGTTGCTTATTGTTACAGTATACTAAAAAATCTATTTCTGAACTTTATAGTTTATGAATACATCAACATATATGATTGGAAACTTTATCTTTTAGATGGTTACAAGCGGTTTAATACAACTAAGGGTAAGTAACAATGTAACATTTTAACTAAAATGTTATGAATTTATCTGACTAATAATAAACATAATAAGAAAAGAATATAAAGCTCGTTTGATATGAATAAATTAAGAGTTAAGAGCCCTACCAAACAAGAACATCACGTGCATGGGGTCATACCCATTACTCGTACATCGTGGCGTAGTTTGAGCGACAAACTCAATTTACAAAGTCTGGAAGTATGGGCATTTGAGAGAGTTTTCATTGTAATCCAATGAAGTTATTGACAAGTGGTATGTCATAAATTTAACATCGCTTTCGTTAATTGTACTCTTGGATATTGTGGTTAGAGTGTGCGTTGTGGGACGCTATCCTTTGTCACGTTGGCAGGGGCGTGATGACGAATACCAGAGTGAAGTTGGCATGGTGGGCACGTTTGGGGTGTGTGTGGGGCGGGGGGGGGGGGGGGGGGGGGGGGGGGGTAACGCTCACAAAGGCAAGTTGGCATGGATTCCAAGGATATTTTGTACCGTTGAAGGAGCCTTTAAACAATTATCTTTATATGGATTGCGTACTCTCAAGTAGGGCTGACAATTTCTGACACGAACCTGTTAACACGACACGACACGAAGTTAACAGGTTTCGTGTTATTAACAGGTCGACATGTTAAAGACACGATAAAAATCATGTCTTAACAGATCAAACACCTGTTAACGCACATGTTAAGACTTGTTTATATTTTTAGCTTATTAAAATAGTTTATATACATATTTATGATATATGTAATTATTTTTCATGTTTAATTTAAAAACCTTATCCCTTGTCCAACCGCTTCAATCGAATATGCTTATCACAGTACCACCGATCGAGTCTCCGGCCTCCGCCTAAGCCCTCTTCATACTCCGTATATTACCTTATTAAACCATGTTATCGGTTAAAATAGACTTTTTTATTGACTTTTGTTTCAAAAATATCAAGGATTATCATGCTAAAGATTATGGTATATTCAGAATTTTGATGGATTTCAGTCAATTTTTGTTTCACTAAGCATGTGATTTTTATCGTGTCTCTTAATAGGTCTTATAATGCAACCTGTTTCTAAACAGGTTCGTGTTCGTGTCTGAAAAAAATGACACGATTAGTTATCGTGTCGTGTTCGTGTTTGCACTTATCGTGTTCGTGTCTGATTTGTTATGCCATCCCTACTCTCAAAATTACACCCTTGATACGGATTTAGACCTGCTACGATACCAAAGATTGGGGTATGTCCAACAAGTGTCCACCACTCTGGAGTTTATACCCGAAACCGATGTAGTAGCATCTACAATTTTGAATTTGAATATCTATTTAAAGTAGTTATCTTTTCTATTTTTCTATTATATATTTTGTTTATTCTTATCTTTATGGTGTTAGGATCTATTATAAATATTAGAGTTTGCTTTCATTTATAACTAGTCTTAAGTCTCCTTGCGTTGCAACGGGGGGCGTAAAACCGTGTCAAGTACCACCAAAATAACACACCACCGCCAGCGACTACTAACATCCAAAAAGCTCGTTGTAAATAAAAAATAAAAACAAATGCAAATAAGTGTAAACATGTTAATCCGTGCAGGCGGAACATTAAACATATGAAACAATAATATGAAACAATAATATGAAACAATAAGTAAGTCGATCTAGAACCAGCGCGTTGCGACGGTGTCGTTAAACGGGGAATATATACGGATAAAAATGTCGAACTACATATGCATGCTGCAGTGAGTTAGCTCGCAAAAATTAAACCGAACCATAAAACAAACTTTTATAAAATATGAAAAGTAATAAGTTCACGACTATTAACATTTGTAACAAGAGCAAACCACGGGCTAGTGGTTAGGACGGGCCTGGACTTTTTAATTTCTCTTGCGACAAGTACAAACAATATATGAAGAGAGATTTCGTCTATAAACATGTTTCCGATATTTTAAATAAATCACCAAAGGGGGTCGTGGTTCCGCTGATGGGTCAATCATCATCTTAACGGACCAAAACTTCTTACTTTAACGAGTATATACCTCACAAGGTAGCTCTGATGTTGGCACAAACACCAATCTAAATGTTGTCGGAGCTAATTTTTATGTTAAACAAACACCTCCTCGGCCCCGACAAAGAAACAACAAAGGTACACGACCGACAACGTCAACAGATACTGGGACAAAAAAAGTGTGAACAAGTTGACGGCTTTGATGAACAACCTTGTCGACTTGAAAGCAAGAAAACTACGATTGGCTGAGATGAGTATACTATTTAAGAAAATCGATCATCTTTTGGGTCCCAATCGTGAAGGGTACGAGAAAATGAAAGCCGAAATTTGCCTAGAATATTATTTTTTTAGACTCGGTCCTATGGATGGATTTATGAACAAGAAAGAAGTGCGGTGTCATCAACAAGAAGATTAATAGGGAAATTATCCCGGCGAAAGGTACTAGTTAAGTTTTAGCGGATGCTAAGAATTTTAAAACGGTAACTATGGCAGCCTGCCGAGTAAATAAATTTAAAATTTTGGGTCAGTGTTAAATAGCGGACCAGCAAAGTTGAGCATAATGGTTCACGAGGAATGTTCCTTTCAAAATACAATTATTCCATTTGAAACATTCGAATATTCCAATAACTTTTATACACTTATAAATTTACACATATATATAAAAGAACATAACGTTATACATATGTAATTATATTATTTCAATAAAAATAATAATGATTTTGCTTGGTCTTGATGAATTTAACACGGTTATCATAATAAACAAGGATTAACATTCCTTTCCTTTCCTTTCCTTTGAGTATAATATGGCTATGAATTATCAAATATGTGTAAAAGCAACCGCAACAATGTGTCGATCACAATTATAGATATAATTATAAATATTTTATATAACATAATATATAATATTCTATTATTTTCTTATCATAGTTTTTATATATAACTAGTATTAAGCCTCCTGCGTTGCAGCGGAGAGTGTAGAACCGGTCAAGTGCCACCGATGGCACACAACCACAAATGACCACCAACATCGAAAAAATTTGAATTAAAAAGGAAACAAAAAACAAAGAGAATAAAATCAAACGAAAAGAGAGCGTAAAAATATTGAAGCACGTAAGCGAAAAAACATTGAAGCACGTAAGCGAAACGCAAAATATTTAAAACAATTAGTGAGTCAATCTAGAATCAGCGCGTTGTGACGGGATCATTTAACTGGAAAAAATAAAGGTAAAAATGTTGAATCACACGCACATGTTACGGTGTGTTACTTGCAAAGTTCAGACGGAAACGCAAAACAAAAAAAATTATATAATATGAAATGTATGGAGGATCAAAGATGAAAATAAAAAAATTATTAGGGTTAAATTGTAAAAATATAAAAGTAGTAGGTTAAAATATTAAAAAAGTTAGAGTTTAAGAAAAAGACAAAGGTGGATACAACTCACTAAACACATAATACTATCCACTAAGCATACCTAGGTTGGTAATTAGTATTATATAAATATTAATTCTTATATAACATATTATATATATACATATACATACATTGATTACCAACTTTGATGTGAATCATGAGTTGTACCATGTGTTTTAGTAGGTTGTATCCATCTTTTGCCATGTCGTAGTGTGTGTTGTTCATATTTGGTGAGTTAACATGTCATACTGTGTGTGGTTCAACGTTTTTATGATTATTTTTTCCCATTTAACGGCCCGTCGCAAGGCGCTGGTCCTATATTGACTTGCTTATTGTTTTAGATGTTTTACATTTCGTATGCGTGGTTTAATGTTTTTATGTCTACTTTTCATTTGTTTTTATTATTTTTTTGTTTTTTGTTCTTTTCAATACTAGCTTTTGTGGTATTAGTGGTCACTGACAGTAATGTATCATTGATGCTATTTGATATAGTTTTATGCCTTTCGCTGTAACGCGATAGGCTTAATACTAAAATATATTTATTACCAATTTAGTTATGTATCATGGGTTGTATCATGCGCTTAGTGGGTTGCATCCATCTTTTTTAATCTTTAGTTTTTTTATTTTAACATAATACTTTTACATCTTTTACAATTTATCCCTAATGTTTTTTTTTACTTTTAATTTTGATCCTCTACAGTTTTCATATTTTTCAAAATTTTTATTTTACGTTTCGGTCTAAATTTTGCAAGTTAACATGCCGTAGCATGCATGTGCGATTCAACGTTTATTGACCCCGTCGCAATGTGCTAGTCATACATCGGTTTACTTATTGTTATATATATGTTGTTTACGTTTCGTATGCGTGGTTTAACGTTTTTACATTTACTTTAAGTTTGGTTTTATTTTTTATATTTATTTTTAATACAAGATTTTTTGATGTTGGTGTTCACTCGCAGTGATGTGCCATTGGTGTTATTTGCACGATTTTACGTCTCACATTACAACGCAATGGACTTAATACTAGTTTAATATATTAAACAAAAATTATATAAATAATAAGTTTGTTTAAGCTAATTTTGACTCTGAATTTAGTCAAGCTCACATTGTAGCTCCGGTCAGACTCATTAAGTAAGTGAGTTTTATTAAGGCACGATCTCAAGCTCTAAGGTAATTTTTCTGTTCTTTTCGAGCTTTGATCTATCCGGTAAAATGTCGCTCTTCAACGGTTCGGTTCGTTTAAACCGCTAATCAACACTTTTTTTATTTTTTACTTGTAGAAGGAGCGATACCAAAGTGACACTAAAGTTTACCTATGATGGAATAGAATAGATTAGGTTCCTATATATATATATATATATATATATATATATATATATATATATATATCATATATATATATCATATATATATATATATATATATATATATATATATATGATATATATATATATATATATATATATATGATATATATATATAGATATATATCTATATATATCTATATCTATATATATATCTATATATATATATATATATATATATATATATATATATATATATATATATATATATATATATATATATATATATATATAGAGGAGGGATCCTAAGAAAACCACAAAGTTATGTGAAAACTAGAGAAAACCAATGAAATCGGTCACATAACTTGTAAATTTTTTATCACTACCCCTTATATTTGTGTGTGTGTATATATAAACAAGGGTATGGATCAAATCAAAAACCGTAGCATGGTTTTACACATACGTCACATATAGGTTACGTATACGTAACCATTTTCCCTTCGACATAGTGCTACGTATACGTAAAACTCTTCATTTTCGTATTTATGTTCAACATATATGTAAAAAATGCTTAAATAACCTTTTAACAATTAAAATAACATAAAATTTATGAATTATGTAACTATTTTCCTTGGTTTGCTTTGGTTTTTACATAACTATTGGTTTTCTCAGGAACCATCTCCTGTATATATATATATATATATATATATATATATATATATATATATATATATATAGATATATATATATATATATATATATATATATATATATATATATATATATATATATATATATATATATATATATATATATATATATATATATATATATATATATATATATATATATTCCTCCTATAAATTTAGAACAAATATAACATAAATCATAAAATTTCAAACTAAATTGTATAACAACATAATAAGTTAACGCATAGAAATTGTTAATCGACAAACGGTGGACGCAAATATGCAACATGAGAAGGAAAAAAAACTAAAGTACCCCAAATTTAGGATATTGTCATAAAAAAAACATTTAAAGTAATATATATTTAGTGGGGATTAGAACCAACTCCTTTGCGTTAATTCATGCCCACTTGTTAGTGAAAGTGGCAAAAGCTTTGTGGGGACTATCATTCCATGAACAAACCACCTTCCTTTTAATTTTATCGGATTGAAAGGTACATGAATGTAAATTTAAATTTCATCTTCACTTTTGTTAAATAACTACACTAGCCTATTTTATTTACAAACTATAAAAAAACGAGTTTGAATATATATCTTAACATCTATAGGCCGCTAAGATTGTTGGGAGATCTATCGACCCTCTGATCGAACTAATATTATACTAATGTTGGTATTCGGTTCGAAGAAATTTTTTATATACACTTATCATTGAAATATTATCATGGGAGACTGATTAATATACATTAACTAGTATTATAAAAAAATATTGTGATCCATGCTAGCGTTATATCAGTATATCTAATCAAAGTGTTGATTTGAGTTACGCCAAACTTATATAAACTTGGCTCATTGGTTGGTATGTGACAATAATAGGCTCATATGAACTATATTACTTACTTTTAGAAATATCAAATACCAAAAGTAATTAAAAATAGAAGTATACGAAAGTGAAGTCTCTTTCCGTGTTAGAAGATGGATTCACCATGTTATTTTCTACTATTATTCATTACTCCCTCCTTGATATATAATTTATTATTTATATTACATTTGTAAATAAGCTTGCACATTACTAAATAATAACTATGGTTTACTAGTTTTCTTGTTTACACTTAATTTGTGTCATCATAAATGTAATAAGGCCCAAATCAGTAATCCCTTAAGTTTGTATAATTTAAGTTTGACTTGTTCTTTATTTGTGAACAATAAAAAATCACTTAATCACATGTTATTTCTTGTTTTTCCCTTTTGTATATACAAAGTTTTCAAAAGAAAAAAGAAGAATAACAGAAACTAAGATGCAGACAAATATGAATATGAAAAATGAATTCTACTGTGAAGGAGCAAAAGGCTGAAGAAGAATACAAATCACACCAAATCACACATCACTTGAAGCCTCACAAATGCTCTCTAGATGGGGTCTCCACACGCCAACACGCCCTCTCCTTCGATCCTTTACCTTTTCAGATAAAATCTCAGTTAAGTAGCGATCGGAGACAAGAAGATTTGTTAACAAGTTGCTATTTTCCTTGTCTTTCGCAATATTATTATCGCGACTACTCTTTTTCTTCCTAGTAGTTGAAGATGACTTAGAACGAGTCTTTTCGGGCAAGGAAGAAGGTGGAACAGGCATAAGGAAGTAAATCTTGCCACGCTTAAGTTCTGCATCTGGTGGCAAGATGACGATCTTGGGACAACTAATTGTCCCATCATCCGTGTAGGATGGAGAAGATGGTTTTTTGAGTACATGCTTAGGGTGTAGCTTCATGATCTCAGCTGCTCGTATTGTACCACTTATTTCCTCCACATATCCATTTGAGTGTACTATTCGGATTACATCAAGTGCCCCACAAGGAAGAATGCATGAAATACAACATCTAATGGTGTTCTTCATTTATCTCCTCCTTAAACTATAATTCTATCATGAAGAAAGAGATATATAAAGAGAGAGGGAGATTTGGGAAGGAGAAAGTGAAAAATATTGTAGGCAATGTGCATGTAAATATAATTGTCTTTGTTACTAAATGATGATAACATTATATAGTACTAGCTTTTAATAGTGGCCCCTCTTAATTATCTTCTCTTCCATCATTCTTTCATTTATTAAAAACAATTATAATATAATATATTAATATTTTCTAATTATTAAATCCAATATCAGAAGTTGAAAAAGTATGAATAGTAATTTGATTTTCGACATCTACCACAACTTGTGTGTTTTCTTGTTTCAAATTATTATCACATCTTTATTTTAAACTTCTTTCACATTTCACTGAATCTTTGTATACAACAAAACTATGACATGATCAAGATTCATTATAAAAAATACCAGTATACTTAGAGTCAAGTATCTATATATTATCAGCAAACCCGTTGCTTTCGCTTTACCAAATTAACCCTATTTTCTTTATCCATTACCATATGACTCATACATTTTTGTACTTTTTTCATTTGAGGGTTTTGTTTGGAATGAACTATGTGGGACGAATAATTGCACCTCATTCTGTACTTTTGCTTTTGGAACCATCATTGAGGGTTCACTTTGCTCCTGTCACCATTAAGTTCAATAATTTTAGGATTTTGGGTGTAGAGTGGAAAGTGTTGGAAGCTCATGGGTGTCTCATGCTACTTCATGATTGAAATTTTCGTTGTAGCCACAAAGTGGGTCCTTTTATCTAAGGGTTAGCTTATGACACGTTGAAGAATGATGTGATAACAAGTGGTATGTATTGATTGAACCATGATCAATGGGTCCTTGATAGGAGGAGGGCCAATGGTTGGGTGAAAGAAAGTGTTGAAATGTGGCAAAATTGAATTAGATGAATGTGGAGGTCACCTTTTGGTCTTTTTGAATTTTTTAAAGAAAGATTGTGTGTGTTGGAAAGTTAAATAAATTAACCTTTTGGCTTTTTATTTCTTAAAAAAGTATAGGTTTGGTCATTATTTTTGTTTGTTTTAAAAGGATCTACCATAAATGGATAAAGTGCACTAGTGCACATGTGGTATGTTATGTTAGGTTTAAGTCACATTGTTAGCCCGAAAACACGATTGAAATCAAATTTCATATTGTTTATGACAATGTTAAATATATAGTTTAACAAATCGTGAGATTTACGAAATCATAAAGCAGCTTTATGGATTTTTAGAAATCAAAGAATTGCAAAATTCTCAGGGCAGGTGCAAACGCACATATGCAGCTGATAATGCATGTATAATATTGTGTTAAACTAAATTATAAGAATAAATCTAAGAATGTATTTCTATGGTAGTGTTTCAACATACTCTTCATTGTTTTAGGTTTCTAGTTTTTAAGTAAGAAATATAAAATTGCGTAGAAATACTTCACACATGAGTTATCCTATTGTACAAATTTTTTGACCAATAGTCTACCATCAGGGTGGGACTGGTGCCCACACCATACATACCACACCATATCACATACACATCAATCACATTTCGTCACGTCACACCAAGGTGGTGGTTGGGGAGGGGGGAATGCTCACACCATGTTTTTTGGGGGGTGGGGGGCGCCTAAAGGCTCTTTGCAATGTTCAAAATGGGGAAGAAGCACCAGGCATGGGGATGCCGTAAAACGGCAAAATGGCGCAACGTGGGGGACAGGCGGCGAGTTTTTATTAAGAAAAATATAATGGTAAGTAGAAATATTTGCAATATAGTGTGTTTTAAGTGAAGCAGAATGATAGGGAAGAAATATTTTTTTAACAATATTCATTTTTGGTTTCCTAAACCGAAAGAAAATGGAACGAACTTGTTTTAATTATCTTTTATTTTATCATTTTATCCTTTCAACCTAGTTTGATTAGAAGATTAAAGAGCAAACTAAATATATTATTACTTTATTTTTTTTATCTTTCAACTCGAAAACACATAAAAACTTTTTTTTTTTTCAAATCATGAAACACGAAATGAATTTATATCCTTACATTTTTCTTCCATTTATTTATCTTCTAAATTTTTATTTTTTTTACTTTAACACAAAGATTTAAGATGGTTAATGTCACACCCCAACTTTGACGGCGGAAACGTCGAGATGTGAGGGTTAAGATTGTTCACAGCCACATAACGCTATTATTAAATTCAAATATATTATACATAAGTTTCAAAATTACATTACAAGCATAAGTCTCAATAATGAAATAAGTTTTAATATGAAATAACAAACATAATCATTTTGTTAATTAACTAGGTCCAAGTCCTAGAATATGCCAGCAACATAAGTTCACTTCAAACTTGGGGGTTTTCCTGAAACATGATAAAAATAAAAGGTCAACTATAAATAGTTGGTGAGTTTCCAAGGTTTTCACACATAATATGAAAAGGTTACAAGTAGCAATTCATGTCATAGGTTATAAGCTAGTAAGGTTATAGAACACATATCGTTACAACCAAACCTCGACTTGATTACAAGTATAAAAGATTGGCTAAGTGTATTTGGTTCCCTAGTGCACAAGCGTACGGCCCCTAGGAGTCGGCAATACCTCGACTTTAGCACCAAATAGGCTTGTCAGGCCCAAAGATCTAAGACGTCGCCAGGCTAGCAATAGTTAATGATTGTAAACAAACTATGTATCTCATATAATCACTTACAATACACAAATAACCATGACAAAATAATAAGTTGAATTGCATGTGATTTACAAGTCTCAAATGTGTATAAGTGTATCATGTATAAGTATCATGTTTCACCCCAAAATAGTATGAAATAAAGTAAAAAGGGGACAAGGAAAACTCACATGGAAATAAATATATAATGGAGATTATTTAAGAACAGTAAACGTCGTTCCAAGATAAACGTCACAAGACACCTAAATATATAATATTACAAGATTTAAGTTTAATAAGTTTAACGAATTAGAGATGGGCTAGGGTTCTAAGTCGAATTTGGGGCTTTAGTAAAATACGCTAAATAATAAGGAAATATAGTATTTCAAGTCTTTTACTAGAAAATATGTAATTAATCCAAAAATAACTAATAAGGTTTGCATATTAAACTTAAATAAACACTTGGAACAACATGATTTAAACGATAATAATTTAAAAGTAATATTTAAACCAAAAATCATCTTGCTAATTAAGATTTGAAAACCATTTTAATAGAAATCAAACTTAGAATAATCTCCGTAAAAAGGTTTTATTACAATTTATTTTATTTCCTATATTTTAAAAATTTCCAGAAAATTATTTGGTATTTTTTATATTTAAAGTTATACAAGCTATTTTTATAAGTATTAGAAATTGCCCATAATTAAATTAAGGCTCAAAAAGCCTTTAAAAAATAGTTGAGGGAGCCCGGGTTCGAACCCGGGACCTCACAGTTGTGGGGGAGTGTGCTTACCATTAGGCTGGGGCGCCTATGCCTGTAAGAACACAAGTTTTATTTCATAAATACCAATTTAAACAAAACCCCCAAATCCCACATGAACCCTAGAATCTTTAAACCCCAAATCGAACTTCAATTTGATAGCGATTACCAAAATCAACATGGGGCTTTGATTCCCCATGTGATTTCGAGTATATACATACGTTTAATTACTCCAGTTGATGATGGATGGGTGATGAACAGACCAAGCTCAAAGCCACGACACACGTACAACTGATTCTATGTTCAAGCGACGATGGAAATCAAATTAAACTTGTGGAAAGGTTCGAATAAGGTTCTTGATGCAAAGCCCTCTGTCAATTTTGATCCTCGAACACCGGAATGTGGGGTTCGACTAGTTGCAGAACCGCGACGTTTGCGTGTGTAGATGTTGGTGTTCGTTGTTTATCAGGTGAAATTGGAAACAATAATCACTCAGGAATAGATGGATGATTGTGCAGGTTTGTTTAATTAGATTATAATTATTGTTTAATGCTCGAACGGCTAGCGAATTCAAGAGGTTTCGGTTATGTGATTGTTTAGTGGTAACCGATGCTTTAAATCTGATTAAACGAGGCAATTAAGGTTCGATTTGTGTTCTGGAACGGTTTGGAATGATTCGGTGCCGAATTGGTGGTGTTTTCGTGGGTGCCAGAGCTTGCCGGAGCTCGGCCGGAGGACGTCCGGGCCGGCTGCCGGAATTACGGGGGTAAAGAGGGAGGTTTGGGGTTAGTTTTCAAGATTTACACAAATGGTCCCTGAGGTTTCCAAGGGTTACCGTTTAAGTTTTAAAGTTTTGATTTAGTTGTAAACAATGTACACTTTAAACCCTGAAGTTTAAAATGGTATTATTTTATGCTAAAACTAGTTAAATTCAAGTTTTAAAATAATAGAACTTATATTATTTTTATTTATTTCAAAGGTTAACACTTATTATGATTGTTATTATTAATCTTGTTGTTATTATTATTAATGTTATTAATATTATTATCACTAATATTATTAGTGTCATTATTATAATAATATTAATAGTAATTATTTTATTCAAGATTATCACCACTTTAAATTTTATTATAATAAGCAAACATTATATCACTTATAATGTTATTAATTTATTAATCATCAAATTAATTATTAAATATTACAACCCCAAAACTTCAAAATGGCATAAAAGACCCCTTGTAAGATTTAACAAAGATAACTTCTAAGTTAATAAAATTTACGAGATGTCACAGTCTCCCCAACTTAAAAGAATTTCGTCCCGAAATTAAAAAATGAACTTAAATGAAACAAAGGAATTGTAATGAAAGTTGAGTGTTCAACGAACAGTGTTTGACGTTTGATTACAGGTGGAACGCTTCACTTTATGGAGTCTTTCAAGTCTCATAACATACGTCACTTGAACTCTTCCAGTGAAGTTCGAGACGTTTTGAAAGGAAACGTTGAAAATGATGACGAGTTACCATGGTATGTTAGAATTACAAGTCACAACTTCTAGGATATGTGTTCGTAGTAAAACGATGTCGTTGAAAATAAGTTTAGGAAGTTCATTTGTCGGGGAGAATCAAAGAGTTAAAGTTAAGTTTAGGGAGACAAGTAACTAAGTTTAAGCATACATAAGGCAATCCTATGCTAAGGCATCAAGTTGCATAAAAGGCATAGCATTATGTAGCATGCAAACAATAAGTAAGCACAAAGTATAATGATCTCGCTATGAGGTTCATGCAACTATAGTCTAGGTCACCATTTCTAATAACCTAAATCCCTATAGTTATGGGCTCTGATACCAATCTGTCACACCCCAACCTTGACGGCGGAAACGTCGAGATGTGAGGGTTAAGATTGTTCACAACCACATAACGCTATTATTAAATCCAAATATATTATACATAAGTTTCAAAATTACATTACAAGCATAAGTCTCAATAATGAAATAAGTTTCAACATGAAATAACAAACATAATCATTTTGTTAATTAACTAGGTCCAAGTCCTAGAATATGCCAGCAACATAAGTTCACTTCAAACTTGGGGGTTTTCCTGAAACATGATAAAAATAAAAGGTCAATATAAATAGTTGGTGAGTTTCCAAGGTTTTCATACATAATATGAAAAGGTTACAAGTAGCAATTCATGTCATAGGTTATAAGCTAGTAAGGTTATAGAACACATATCGTTACAACCAAACCTCGACTTGATTACAAGTATAAAAGATTGGCTAAGTGTATTTGTTTCCCTAGTGCACAAGCGTACGACCCCTAGGAGTCGGCAATACCTCGACTTTAGCACCAAATAGGCTTGTCAGGCCCAAAGATCTAAGACGTCGCCAGGCTAGCAATAGTTAATGATTGTAAACAAACTATGTATCTCATATAATCACTTACAATACACAAATAACCATGACAAAATAATAAGTTGAATTGCATGTGATTTACAAGTCTCAAATGTGTATAAGTGTATCATGTATAAGTATCATGTTTCACCCCAAAATAGTGTGAAATAAAGTAAAAAGGGGACAAGGAAAACTCACATGGAAATAAATATATAATGGAGATTATTTAAGAACAGTAAACGTCGTTCCAAGATAAACGTCACAAGACACCTAAATATATAATATTACAAGATTTAAGTTTAATAAGTTTAACGAATTAGAGATGGGCTAGGGTTCTAAGTCGAATTTGGGGCTTTAGTAAAATACGCTAAATAATAAGGAAATATAGTATTTCAAGTCTTTTACTAGAAAATATGTAATTAATCCAAAAATAACTAATAAGGTTTGCATATTAAACTTAAATAAACACTTGGAACAACATGATTTAAACGATAATAATTTAAAAGTAATATTTAAACCAAAAATCATCTTGCTAATTAAGATTTGAAAACCATTTTAATAGAAATCAAACTTAGAATAATCTCCGTAAAAAGGTTTTATTACAATTTATTTTATTTCCTATATTTTAAAAATTTCCAGAAAATTATTTGGTATTTTTTTAAAATATTTAAAGTTATACAAGCTATTTTTATAATTATTAGAAATTGCCCATAATTAAATTAAGGCTCAAAAAGCCTTTAAAAAAATAGTTGAGGGAGCCCGGGTTCAAACCCGGGACCTCACAGTTGTGGGGGAGTGTGCTTACCATTAGGCTGGGGCGCCTATGCCTGTAAGAACACAAGTTTTATTTCATAAATACCAATTTAAACAAAACCCCCAAATCCCACATGAACCCTAGAATCTTTAAACCCCAAATCGAACTTCAATTTGATAGCAATTACCAAAATCAACATGGGGCTTTGATTCCCCATGTGATTTCGAGTATATACATACGTTTAATTACTCCAGTTGATGATGGATGGGTGATGAACAGACCAAGCTCAAAGCCACGACACACGTACAACTGATTCTATGTTCAAACGATGATGGAAATCAAATTAAACTTGTGGAAAGGTTCGAATAAGGTTCTTGATGCAAAGCCCTCTGTCAATTTTGATCCTCGAACACCGGAATGTGGGGTTCGACTAGTTGCAGAACCGCGACGTTTGCGTGTGTAGATGTTGGTGTTCGTTGTTTATCAGGTGAAATTGGAAACAATAATCACTCAGGAATAGATGGATGATTGTGCAGGTTTGTTTAATTAGATTATAATTATTGTTTAATGCTCGAACGGCTAGCGAATTCAAGAGGTTTCGGTTATATGATTGTTTAGTGGTAACCGATGCTTTAAATCTGATTAAACGAGGCAATTAAGGTTCGATTTGTGTTCTGGAACGGTTTGGAATGATTCGGTGCCGAATTGGTGGTGTTTTCGTGGGTGCCAGAGCTTGCCGGAGCTCGGCCGGAGGACGTCCGGGCCGGCTGCCGGAATTACGGGGGTAAAGAGGGAGGTTTGGGGTTAGTTTTCAAGATTTACACAAATGGTCCCTGAGGTTTCCAAGGGTTACCGTTTAAGTTTTAAAGTTTTGATTTAGTTGTAAACAATTTACACTTTAAACCCTGAAGTTTAAAATGGTATTATTTTATGCTAAAACTAGTTAAATTCAAGTTTTAAAATAATAGAACTTATATTATTTTTATTTATTTCAAAGGTTAACACTTATTATGATTATTATTATTAATCTTGTTGTTATTATTATTAATGTTATTAATATTATTATCACTAATATTATTAGTGTCATTATTATAATAATATTAATAGTAATTATTTTATTCAAGATTATCACCACTTTAAATTTTATTATAATAAGCAAACATTATATCACTTATAATGTTATTAATTTATTAATCATCAAATTAATTATTAAATATAACAACCCCAAAACTTCAAAATGGCATAAAAGACCCCTTGTAAGATTTAACAAAGATAACTTCTAAGTTAATAAAATTTACGAGATGTCACAGTCTCCCCAACTTAAAAGAATTTCGTCCCGAAATTAAAAAATGAACTTAAATGAAACAAAGGAATTGTAATGAAAGTTGAGTGTTCAACGAACAGTGTTTGACGTTTGATTACAGGTGGAACGCTTCACTTTATGGAGTCTTTCAAGTCTCATAACATACGTCACTTGAACTCTTCCAGTGAAGTTCGAGACGTTTTGAAAGGAAACGTTGAAAATGATGACGAGTTACCATGGTATGTTAGACTTACAAGTCACAACTTCTAGGATATGTGTTCGTAGTAAAACGATGTCTAGAAATCATTAATAAGCCAACAATGATAAGAAACGTTAACCGTCGGGATTCAAGAATCCCAATCGTCACCACATGTAACGAAATGATCATAACACATATCTTGTGAGTATGTATCTCTCTTTTGACCAATCATCGGTCTAAGAATAATGCGATATGCGAAGATTTTGAAATAAGTTCACGACGATGGTTGGGAACATTATTAAAAGCAGAAAATGATTTGATCATCCAAATTAATGATCGATGTTTAACGACATACCACGGTATACGGCTATTTGGGATAGATACGAGCCAATTTCTCGACCCGTTAACCCACATGAGTCAATATGAAACTAGTTAATCGGTCTATAATGCACCAATTGTCATCATGACATCTAAGATAAGAGGCACTTAGTGATGAAAAGTTAAACATGAGATTCATAGGAACACGAATGTTAGGCTTTGTCATATGTGAAGGTAAGACACTTGGACACATACCAAGTTATGTCTTTTCTTCTATGCCAAATCCATGACTACAAGTTACGAAGGTTTATAAACCTCCACGTCACAATGTAAGTAATATCGAGTCTCGTTAGTCGAAACCAAGTTAGAGTTTTAAAGATTTTCCAAGGTTAAGGGTTCAAAAGTGGTTCAAGAAGTAACGCAAACAATAAGACATGCATTTGTAACCATGTCTTGCAAGGTAACAAATTTCCAAATATAGATTGCATACGTAATTCATCAAACCCATAAGTACAGTCGAGAACATTCGTATGACTAGAAAGACAAAACCACAAGTTGTTAATGTCTTTATTTAGTAGAAAGATTATTTAAGAAGGCTGCCATCACGCAATCATGTGTTGATGACAACTCAAAATGAAAGTTGATAAGTAAGGAATAAATAGTTCGATGTAGCTAGATCGAGTCAAAACATGAAGATAAAGGAAAAGAAATCAATTTAAGAATTCAAATGCTCCAAGCTCGAAATCAAAATCAACCTAGAGTGATCAGGTCTCCTTTCAAATTCAGAAATCATGCTTTGGCTTGATAGGTCCAACCCTAACATTGGTTAACCCTTCAAGTTACTACATGTTTCTTGTCACTTGATTAAACCTTGGTAAGTTGGAGATCAAGAAATGAGAATAGTCATCAAGGTGCGGTTTTCACTCCTAACTTGATGGTGTATTCCCAAGGTATGACCACTAACTTACCAATCAAAAAGTTCGATCCCAACTCCTTGTTGAGGATCCACAGAAATAAGACGAGGTAACTCACCATTAAGGTAAGGGAAATCACTCCTATCTTAACGGTGAAGTTTTACAAAAACAAAATATAACAAGATGAACTTCTTCATCAAAATCCAGAATTCACTCCTACTTTGATGAAGTCGTCTCATTTGAACAAATGCGATTCATACAGATGATATTGTCATCAAGGTATGGAATTCACGCCTATCTTGATGATTGAATTTTTATAATAGCAAGAAAACAATCGAAGATTGACATTTGTCACCAAAGTACGGGTTTCAATCCTATTTTGGTGAGATCATGTCATTTGTGAAATGCCATTCCAAAGAAAACAATTGAAATAAATCCTCGGGATAAGGAAATCATCCCGATCCAGAGGATGAAATTTTATAAATCGCAATTGGAAACCATTTATCGAAACGAATAGAAAATCATCAAAGTAAGGGAATCACCCCTGTTTTGATGAGTTGGAATCATTTAGGAGATACGAGTGTTTTTAGTCATAGGTTGACTTGCAACTCTTGCATCTCCCACGGCGCAAACGGTATGAAGTTCGACTTAACAACGAAAGGAAGAGAATATCTATTAGAAATTCAAAAAAAATTCAAGTTACATCAATGTAACAAAAGGAAAAGTCATGCTTACAAGCTTAAGATCAAAGTTCAAGATAACAGAAGTTGCTGTGGTGTTCAAATCTTGGATGGTTTCAATCGGGAAGACGAAATTAAGGGCAGAAAATTATTCAACGCCACAACGAGATGTGAACGTTCGATTCACAATCGAAAGGAATACACGGACTTCCCAAGATATGAGGTCAACCATAGTCTTATTGAAGGCACACGTACTTATAAGTGATCATTCATCTCGAGGGTTTCGAGTCATGTAAATGGATTCAATGATCGAGTCCAATCACCATTTACACTTTGCCTAGACAAAGTATCTCGAGATGTAGGAATTCCACTTATAGCAATGCATGTTCTTAGTTATGGGACATTGTTTTAAGGAGATTTGAAAGCCATAAGTAACGGTTTGAAGTTTTGAAGGCCATTCGTTTTAGATTCCCAATATCATTGGATATATTAAGGGTCATGCACACGTTGGTCAAGGTATAGAAATAGATACACGAAACGCTCGACGTGTAACGGTGTTTAAACGTAAAAGTTGAAATGTAAAATGGGTTCAATATTAGCAGGAACATTATATATGTTAAAAATGAGGAAGTATTGAAACTTTGATGATAAACCAGTTCAAGAAAATCAAGGATTTTTTTTAAGATACAAAGAGGATGGTTCCATTTGGTAACGCATTACCAGTTGAAATCGTTGACACGTCAAGGTAAATTGACCCATTTGCCATAGAGACTTGTGTATTTTGACCATAGTTTATCACTCATCCCAGAAATCCCCAGGTAAGCATAACTGGTCTCACAATGAGATTTATACGATATGCTTGCCTTAGCCCGAAGGCCTTTTGCCAGGAAATCCAGAATACAGGTGTCTATGTGTCACACAAATTTCTTTGGTTTATGAAATCAAAACCTTGATGAGATTTTCATGGATTAGACATAGAGTCTAAGGAATTGAACTCACGATGATAAGTGTAGATTCCACATGTCGTTGAAAATAAGTTTAGGAAGTTCATTTGTCGGGGAGAATCAAAGAGTTAAAGTTAAGTTTAGGGAGACAAGTAACTAAGTTTAAGCATACATAAGGCAATCCTATGCTAAGGCATCAAGTTGCACAAAAGGCATAGCATTATGTAGCATGCAAACAATAAGTAAGCACAAAGTATAATGATCTCGCTATGAGGTTCATGCAACTATAGTCTAGGTCACCATTTCTAATAACCTAAATCCCTATAGTTATGGGCTCTGATACCAATCTGTCACACCCCAACCTTGACGGCGGAAACGTCGAGATGTGAGGGTTAAGATTGTTCACAGCCACATAACGCTATTATTAAATCCAAATATATTATACATAAGTTTCAAAATTACATTACAAGCATAAGTCTCAATAATGAAATAAGTTTCAACATGAAATAACAAACATAATCATTTTGTTAATTAACTAGGTCCAAGTCCTAGAATATGCCAGCAACATAAGTTCACTTCAAACTTGGGGGTTTTCCTGAAACATGATAAAAATAAAAGGTCAACTATAAATAGTTGGTGAGTTTTCAAGGTTTTCATACATAATATGAAAAGGTTACAAGTAGCAATTCATGTCATATGTTATAAGCTAGTAAGGTTATAGAACACATATCGTTACAACCAAACCTCGACTTGATTACAAGTATAAAAGATTGGCTAAGTGTATTTGGTTCCCTAGTGCATAAGCGTACGACCCCTAGGAGTCGGCAATACCTCGACTTTAGCACCAAATAGGCTTGTCAGGCCCAAAGATCTAAGACGTCGCCAGGCTAGCAATAGTTAATGATTGTAAACAAACTATGTATCTCATATAATCACTTACAATACACAAATAACCATGACAAAATAATAAGTTGAATTGCATGTGATTTACAAGTCTCAAATGTGTATAAGTGTATCATGTATAAGTATCATGTTTCACCCCAAAATAGTGTGAAATAAAGTAAAAAGGGGACAAGGAAAACTCACATGGAAATAAATATATAATGGAGATTATTTAAGAACAGTAAACGTCGTTCCAAGATTAACGTCACAAGACACCTAAATATATAATATTACAAGGTTTAAGTTTAATAAGTTTAACGAATTAGAGATGGGCTAGGGTTCTAAGTCGAATTTGGGGCTTTAGTAAAATACGCTAAATAATAAGGAAATATAGTATTTCAAGTCTTTTACTAGAAAATATGTAATTAATCCAAAAATAACTAATAAGGTTTGCATATTAAACTTAAATAAACACTTGGAACAACATGATTTAAACGATAATAATTTAAAAGTAATATTTAAACCAAAAATCATCTTGCTAATTAAGATTTGAAAACCATTTTAATAGAAATCAAACTTAGAATAATCTCCGTAAAAAGGTTTTATTACAATTTATTTTATTTCCTATATTTTAAAAATTTCCAGAAAATTATTTGGTATTTTTTTAAAATATTTAAAGTTATACAAGCTATTTTTATAATTATTAGAAATTGCCCATAATTAAATTAAGGCTCAAAAAGCCTTTAAAAAAATAGTTGAGGGAGCCCGGGTTCGAACCCGGGACCTCACAGTTGTGGGGGAGTGTGCTTACCATTAGGCTGGAGCGCCTATGCCTGTAAGAACACAAGTTTTATTTCATAAATACCAATTTAAACAAAACCCCCAAATCCCACATGAACCCTAGAATCTTTAAACCCCAAATCGAACTTCAATTTGATAGCGATTACCAAAATCAACATGGGGCTTTGATTCCCCATGTGATTTCGAGTATATACATACGTTTAATTACTCCAGTTGATGATGGATGGGTGATGAACAGACCAAGCTCAAAGCCACGACACACGTACAACTGATTCTATGTTCAAACGACGATGGAAATCAAATTAAACTTGTGGAAAGGTTCGAATAAGGTTCTTGATGCAAAGCCCTCTGTCAATTTTGATCCTCGAACACCGGAATGTGGGGTTCGACTAGTTGCAGAACCGCGACGTTTGCGTGTGTAGATGTTGGTGTTCGTTGTTTATCAGGTGAAATTGGAAACAATAATCACTCAGGAATAGATGGATGATTGTGCAGGTTTGTTTAATTAGATTATAATTATTGTTTAATGCTCGAACGGCTAGCGAATTCAAGAGGTTTCGGTTATGTGATTGTTTAGTGGTAACCGATGCTTTAAATCTGATTAAACGAGGCAATTAAGGTTTGATTTGTGTTCTAGAACGGTTTGGAATGATTCGGTGCCGAATTGGTGGTGTTTTCGTGGGTGCCAGAGCTTGCCGGAGCTCGGCCGGAGGACGTCCGGGCCGGCTGCCGGAATTACGGGGGTAAAGAGGGAGGTTTGGGGTTAGTTTTCAAGATTTACACAAATGGTCCCTGAGGTTTCCAAGGGTTACCGTTTAAGTTTTAAAGTTTTGATTTAGTTGTAAACAATTTACACTTTAAACCCTGAAGTTTAAAATGGTATTATTTTATGCTAAAACTAGTTAAATACAAGTTTTAAAATAATAGAACTTATATTATTTTTATTTATTTCAAAGGTTAACACTTATTATGATTATTATTATTAATCTTGTTGTTATTATTATTAATGTTATTAATATTATTATCACTAATATTATTAGTGTCATTATTATAATAATATTTGATTATCACCACTTTAAATTTTATTATAATAAGCAAACATTATATCACTTATAATGTTATTAATTTATTAATCATCAAATTAATTATTAAATATAACAACCCCAAAACTTCAAAATGGCATAAAAGACCCCTTGTAAGATTTAACAAAGATAACTTCTAAGTTAATAAAATTTACGAGATGTCACAGTTAAGTTGTATTTAATGATGATGTAATGCGGGGGCTCAGTGGCATGCCTCTCCATAGCCCACATATGTCCATACCATAGAGGTGATTTCAACCCTCTATCGTTAGTTTGACTTTGACGCTCAAGAATAGTGTCAACCCGTTTCAGGAGAAAACCGAATAACTCGTAAAACCTTTTGACTTACAGATGTCTGAAAAGCTCATTGAAAATCTCTAATTCTCTATTAATGACTGGAAGTTTTTTATGCTAAAGAAGGATTCAAGCTATTGACGTTAAGGTCACAAAGCTCTTATTCACACCAATCGATATCGGTGAATGAAATCCGGCATTGTTAAGTTTTGGTCTCTATTTATTTATTTGTTCATATTGTTTTATATATATAACATTTAGGGCCGACCCATGGGTTGTGCAGCTTGTGCAGTTGTGCAGGCCCAAATCGAAGATGGGTGCATAATTCCCAAAATAAAATTCGTAGCAGATTATATATAGTGGTGTGACCAATATCAAAATGTAATTGGGGTGTGTATTTGTATATGACGATCGGCCCTCTTCAAAATCGAATTGCGGTTATGTATATAGTACTTACTAGACTTGCACAAAAAAACCGGGTACGAACCCGACCCGGCGTACCCGACCCGGACCCGGGTCCGGGTAGTACCCGATTTAAGAGGACCCGGTTCGTACCCGCCCAGGAACCGGCGGGTTGGACCCGGTTTGGGGTTTTAAAATTTGCCAGGAACCGGACCCGACCCGGAACCGGACCCGAACCAGACCCGAACCGGTTGAACCCGGGTTGGACCCGGTTTTTACTGTTTTTTTTTTTTAAACTAGCCGTTTTTAACGGCTATATAGCCGTTAGGGACGATTTTGGACCGTTTTTTTGGATGTTTTTGGCTCTAAAATTAGTATAAATAGGTGTGGGTTGATATGGTAAGGTACCCAAGCTTCAAACACAAAAAAACATACGCAAAAAACGCAAACAATACTCTCGTTTACTCTCATTTACTCTCATTTACTCTCGTTTACTCTCAAATCTCAATATGACTCACTCTCAATCTTCCGTTGGTCAAGGTTCATCGAACTCTCCATCCGTCGTTCGTGTTCTTCCACACAATCGTAACATGGATGTTTGGTGCAATTGGGATATGGTTGAGTTGAGTGACGGATCTGTAAAGGCTCGTTGCAAGTTTTGTGGAGCTTTACTTGCTAAAGATTCTAACACGACTTTAAACAAACACATTAGCAAGAAGTTTTGCAAGTCGTTGAAAAATAATCCGGATTCGCAACAAACACAATTGAGTGGAGACGGTGGAATCTTTAATTACAACGTTAATGAGGTTCGAGATCGAATGGCAAAGTTCGTGATTCAAGAAGCTTTGCCTTTCAACCACTTCGACAACCCTCGGTTAACCAACTTAATTCGAGAGACGCTTCAACCTCGTTACACTCACGTAAGTCGTATTACACTTAGACGTTATTGTTTAAAATTATGGAAGCAAGCAAAAAATGATTTAATTGTTTTATTTGAAAATTTAAATACCGGTGTAAACTTAACTAGTGACGTTTGGTCGGCGCCACACGGTTTGCCCGAATCGTACCTTTGCGTCACTGCTCATTGGGTTAGATCCCAGTTCATGGCAATTGATGAAACGTACGATTGCATTTGATCTATTTCCGTATCCACACACCGGAGAGTTTTTATTTTACTTTTTGGATAATGTAATAATTACATTTAATTTACAAAATAAAATATTTTCAATGGCATTTGATAACGCTTCCAACAACACAACCGCCGTTGAAAAATAATATCTTCCGATTGCAAACGGTGATTTTTTTTCATACTCGTTGTGTTGCACATATTATTAATTTAGTAGTACAAGATGGTCTTAACGTACCATTTGTTGATAGCTTTATAAAAGCTTTTCGATTTATGTTACACGACGTTTTTAAAAAAAGTAGAAAAAGATATCAAGATTATAAACAACTTTGTAAAGATACAGAATCTAGATTTTTAGGGTCTAATTGAGATATACCTACTAGATGGAATTCGACTTGTCATATGTTTGATTGTGCTTTAAAACAAAAAAGCACTTTAAAAACTTTTCATAATAGTCTTACGGATAATTGCGAAGCCGACCTGTTTCCGGATATGGGTTGGAAAAATATTGAACATTTATCCGAATTTCTTGAGGTGTTTAAAAACTCAACTACAAAATTATCGGGAGTTTATTATCCCACTAGTTATTCGGTGCTTCAAGAATTATATTTCATGGCTTTGAATTTTAAAAATTTTCAAAATAAAAATAGTATGTTTAGAGAAATGATAGAACCAATGAAAGACAAGTTTAAAAAATACTTTCTTGAGTTACCACCCGTTTTTACGTGTGCCGCTGTTTTAAATCATTTTTTAAATGTAGCGGGGGTAGAATGTTTAATAAACGAGATAAATGACAATTTGGATATACATGACGATAACCCCAATTTTTCAACCAATGCAAAAGAAGATTTTAATGCAAGTTTGAAAATTATTTATAATTTTTATTTAAATAAATATGGGCCTAACGTAAATATACCTACGCCAAGAGAATCAACCTCAAGTGCTAGTACCTCGTTTAAAGACCCCGTTATGACTATGTTGAATGTTGTTCGGGATGTGACGGCTAAACGTCAAAGGGGTAACGCCCCAACAAGCGAACTTGGTATTTATAGTACGACGAATTTTATTTCAACTATGAGTACTCAAGATTATCATAAATTTGATATTTTGGCTTGGTGGAAAGAAAAGGAATCCCAATTTCCAATTCTTTCCGCTATGGCCCGTGATTTACTAAGCGTCCAAGCTTCTACGGTAGCTTCGGAGTCTGCGTTTTCTCTTAGTGGCAGGGTAATATCATTACGGAGAACAAGATTAACTCCGGAAGCGGTGGAGATGTGCATTTGTTTAAAAGACCACTTAGACGCGATGGATCGTATACAAGACAAAACAAATCTTGAAGACGAAATTGCAATCGAATCTAAAGTACACGATGAAGAGGTAGAAGAAGGAGTATCTTCTGGTATATCCGACGAAGAATTAACATTTGATGAAACCTCCCGAAGAAAATAGACGATTAATGAGTTAATGTATTTTTTAAGTTGTTTTAATAATAAATAATCTTTTAATGAGTTATATATGTTTTTTTAATGTTGTTATACATGTTTTTTTAATGTTGTTATACATGTTTTTTTAATGTTGTTATAATAATAATAATAATAATATTAACAATAATAATAATAATAATAATAATAACAATAATAATAATAATAATAATAATAATAATAATAATAATAATAGTAATAATAATAAGAACAATAATAATAATAATAATAATAGTAATAATAATAATAATAAGAATAATAATAATAGTAATAATAGTAAAAAAAAAAAAAAAAAAAAAACCCGGTTGTACCCGGTTCTGGACCCGACCCGGTCCGGACCCGACCCTAACCGGGTAGGCCGGGTAGGGTTTTACCCTCCTTCAACCCGGGTCGGGTTCGTACCCGGGTTCATCAATACCCGGGTCCATAAAAACCCAGCCGGACCGAACCCGGTTTGAACCCGGTTCCGGGTCCGGCCCAATACCCGGTTTGTGCAAGTCTAGTACATACGTTCTGATTTCTGGCCTAAAATCTTATGGCCCAATTATACTATACTAAATGACTAAATGCAACAATACTTTTTGTGAGTTTTTGCTTTGGTCACATTGGAATTTCATATGTTTAAATTTTGGTCACAAGTTTTTTCTAATTATAAAAGGGATAATTTAATATGCCTTTATAAACTTTCAAAATATCATATATATATATATATATATATATATATATATATATAGATATATATATATATATATATAGATATATATAGATATATATATAATATATATAATATATATATATATATATATATATATATATATATATATATATATATATATATATATATATATATATCGCTATAACACTTTTAGAATGCCATATATAATCTTAGTAAAATTTTTAAATATCATATATACCCAAATCAAAATAAAGATATATTATATGTCTCTAGAAACTTTCTAAATATCATATATACGCTTATAAAACTTGAAACTAAATTTAAAACATAATATATACTCTTCTCTATAACTAAATATCATATTTAACATATTAATTTATTTTGTTAAAAAGGAATTAAAATATGACTGTATATCATTTAAAATTTTTACGTATCTAGCAATTTTTTCATATTTTTCCTATGAGAACTAACAAATTTATAAAGTTGGGGTGGAACAATAGTTTATTTTTAAAATCTTAATTAATTGATTTTTATAAATTATACTTTTAAGTAGGTATATGAGGTTTTACATCTCAAAGCTATTAAATTTCTCCAATTAAGAATTAACTGTAATAAATTTAAATAATCTAATAAAATTTCAATATAAAACATTAGAGTTTAATATAAAAGTAAGAGTTTATAAAGTAAGTGTCTTGTGGTATTGTGGTCTGATGTACTTCAAATGATCAGTTATATATTAGTAACGTTAGGTCTCAAGTGTCGTATTGGAACAAACACAAAACGCACAAAACATACAAAAAGCGTAGAAACTGAAAAATAAGAAAACGACAATTTGACGTGGTTTGATTCGATGTGAATCCTACATCCACGGGCTGGAACTAGGTTTCTCTTTTATTTGCTTAAGTAGCTCAAAGATTACTATTACATAGTAGAGTATATATAAATAAAAACTAGGGCTAATGAGACTTAGTGAAAAAAATTGGGTTCGTGCCCTTATACTTATTGTCGCCAACTTAAGCCTAAGCCCAAAAGTATTCACAAACCCAACAATCTTCCACTTGAAGGCTTTACATAGTCAAACCATCTATCCATCTATCCAGTAAGTTTAGTAATATTCGAAACAAAAAAAAAGTCTTCCAAGCCTCTAGTTCCAAGAAAAAGCTAAGACTTTTTATCGAATATCCTAAGTGCAGTAACGCCTATCATTAAGTATCTGAAAGGTTAGTTGAAGCTCTAACAACTTCAACATGTTAGTCATAGCTGAACCACTCATGGCTAACCCAACCACTAACCCATCCTTTATCTTAACCGCTTTACACATTCCACTAGATCCAGACATACACTAAGGACAATCAACACTACTCAAACTCAGCATGTAATCTCAGAGATTGGTTGAAATCCCAGTATTAAAAACCTAATGACATTTTAGAACTATACCTAGAACACGTCCCATTCTCCCACTGTCATAAAAACCACTAAATTATTGAAACCTTCAAAATGAACCTTCTTTTGCCCTTTTGATTCTGATAACCAAACTTTGTCTTGCTTAACCAAGGCAATCATGCTCCCCATAGCAGGTACCTCAACCATATAAAGTGATCACCATTTCTTACCACGAGCAATAATAAGATTACTATTGATCACCTTCCATTTGCCACTACCAAAGTTAACTTCTAGTACTTGTTCATCCATATGACCGATGAAAATAATTTTTTCCTTTAATCCTAGAATCACTCTAACATTTTATAAGTTCAATTTAGTATCCAGTTACGTTTTAAATCGATATCTCCCATAACCGTGACATCAACCTTAGTGGCATCTAATAGTATCGTACCAAAGTCTCTTTGTTTGAGATTCATCGTCTCATCATTGTACATAGCGTGAAACAAAGCCCAAAATCCATGACCCAAAAGTCCATACCACTTTTCACTCTAAGTATTAATGCGTCATTATCATAAACATCCCCAAAAAGTGTGTTCAGTTCCTTCTTATCTAAACACTATCTCTTTGACGTGCTCCACCTCAATGCAGCTACAAAACTTCACTCTTTTACGAGTTTGTGATTATTTCCTATCCCAACTCCCACTATTTTAGTTATTTCCCGGACCTCTGCCAACATTCAACAATATACATTCAAAAGTGAATCCACTGATCCCCGTTTGACTTGAAATAGCATTAATAGTCCCTGACCAACTGTCTAGCAAAGAGGATAACAATAGTAGTGCCTGAAGCTCATCATCAAACTTTATCCCAACTAAGATTAACCTTAATAAAACTAAAATAAAGATCATTAATGTGTGTTGACACTTAGCTACCTTCCCAACTAAGATATGGCTATCAACATATGCATAATTTTAGTTTACCCAATAAACATAGACCAAACATATATCTTATCAGATGTAGTTAATAGAAATATAAATAAAGAATTATACACACAAAAAAATTAAATTGGTAAAATTATAAATATTTTATTAATAAAACAATATTAAAAGACAAATATTTTTGAATCATAAGCAAGCGATAGAGAAGAATCAAGAAGCTTGTCGTTCTTGGGTTTGGAGGTGGTTCTCAGAGGATACCTTATATAATTTACCCTCTTTGCGTTTGCAAGCTTGCAGCAACAAATTATTAATTATTACGTTATGTTGCTCAGATATGGCGCAGTACTTGCGAAAACCCAAAAGACTCATGCAATTCTAGATCCATATTTGAAAAATCATAGATGCATACATGTAATCAGTGAGATTTGATGAAGATGAAGAGGTGTTTATAGCTTTTACGAATTGTGAGTGTGAAACGGAGAGACGTCTAGATAACAAGCAAGAATTTTTGAGGTTGGAGGTGGAGGTAACTAGTGATGTGGGGAGGAAAGGGAAAAAAGGAGGAAACATAAACATGAGTAGAAAAGAGAGAGTGAACCGTTAGTGACAACCCCTTTTAAAAGATTTTCTCTTAATTTATACGACTAGGATCCAAATTTAGAGACTTTGTATTGTGGAGAGAAGGGTAGCTATTTGGATTTTGCAAAGGAAGAATACGATTAAGATTGTGTAGGGTGTACCGGCGAATGTGGGAGGATAAAAAGATGGATCAAAAACCTTTTAGAGGATAGAAAAGAGCTAGTGAGTGAAACTTCTTTCGAGTGTTGCTACTAGAAGTTTTTAAGTGAGTTTAAATGGTTGAGATTAAATGTAAAAAACTTTGTTCTTAAAAGCTATAAACAACCATTTGTTATAATAATCACTGGTCATATTATATATACTACAAAAAAAATTAACAAAGCCCTTAATATATACCGGTTAAACAAAATTACATGATTATAGAGAAAAGGGCTGTAAGAAAATGCTCTTTTGCGTAGATGATTCCGGATGAGAAAAGTTGCTGAAGATGACTAACGGGTCACTTTCACTTTAAATATTATATTTCTCTACGTTTCATTTGATTTAATTAATAACAACTGATTAGTTTGAATGGTCGGCGATACCCTTTTGCTAGAGAATTTACTGATATTAAATAGTACGCACTGCATATAGTCAATGAACGTCTGTCACATGCCAGGCTTGTGTTTTATTTTTCTTACTCGCAAAATTATATATGTATTATAAATAGAGACGTATAAAATTAATAAAGTTGGCATAGCTTAATCGTAGGGGTGCAACCTCTCCTTAAAAAGACCTGAGTTTTAATAATTCTCTAAGCTGGTTTTGTGGGCGTTTTTAATTTAATTTTCTAAACTTTTCTTTTAGTATCCTTCGGGGTGTTTTTTCTTTGTTTTTTACTCTTAAGTTTTTTGAAATTTAATTATTTGTTTGTTATG
This sequence comes from Flaveria ramosissima, assembly GCA_025215565.1. NCBI lineage: Eukaryota > Viridiplantae > Streptophyta > Magnoliopsida > Asterales > Asteraceae > Flaveria > Flaveria ramosissima. Next base: position 44,368,648 of record CM046032.1, on the reverse strand, counting down.
TAGATTTTTTTAGTTTATTTATTTTCTTGGTGTTTTAAAATCCCAACACCGCAAAACATTGAGTTAGCTTACTACTTATCATCACATCTGGTTGTTGTAAATCCTTATATCCTCTCATCCAACCTAAACATCTTACTATTTTTTTCATGATCTTATCATTAAAAACACAACTAAAATAATTAAATAAAAAAATTATTTGATATTTAATGTCTTTTTCTAAAGCCGAAAAAGTGATTCACTAGTGAAAGCAAACATGTCAACAAGCAAACACTATTGACAAAGGTGACAAAAAGGTTAAAAGAAAGTCACAATCAAATTTTTAAAGATGCCTAAAATGATATAAAAGTAAAAGGAATAGCATTAACCATAACAAGCATCCATCTTTTAGGGATCATGGATCAATGCCGCCATCTTAAAAGATCTCCATGCTATGCACTCTCGTTATTCGTATGTTAGTTGCATCACAACTATAAGAAAGCGTCATCCAGCCACTAAGGAGCATCCATGTGGACCATATACGAATATTGATACCTTATGGTAAACATTTTGAGTAAATAATACGTATCATTAGCTACATTCATGTTCCTACATGACTATGTTGATTAAGTTGAAGTGAAGATAAAAGTTATAATGACTATGTTGATTATGTTGAAGCGAAGATAAAAGTTACAAAAGCTAATGTATAAAACAATTTAAAAACTTTTCTTGATGATTAGTTAATTACTCATAACGGTATCAATAATTGGAGGGGCATTTTCAAAAGATGTTTAATGATACACAATATTCATATGTGCTACAAAGTTTCATATTTTAGGTATAAAATGATATGTACGATAGCACATATGTGAAGACGCAATGATAAGTTTTGTCAGATATGCTAACTTTGCAAAATAGGATGCATTGGAGCAGCATCATTTTCATCAAATATTTAAATTTTTTTAATATACATACTTATATTGGTCGAGTGTCTTGTTTTGCACATTACTTACATTTGTGTTTACATTATGTTACACTTCCACAACTTAAACTTTGAACAATGTGTTTTTCGTGTTGAATGAGCAAACTTAGTATAGAAACATTTTCAATAACACTAGACAATTTACACATTAGTCATGAAAAGAAGAGATGTTAGGTAGAAAAGGAATCAATTGCCTTAAATATCATCAACTTGTGGTGGGCAAACAATCCAAAGACGAATGATCTAATAAAAAGTTTTCACTTGGGTAAACAAAAGTAAACTAATGACCTAATTATGGGCACAGTGGATCGTATTGGTTAATATGATAGATCACTTACAAATGGTGTCTGGGCCATTCATGTGTAGTTCAATATAATGGGTAAACTTCATTAAGAATAATTAGTCTTTGAGGGTGTAGAGGGACAACTTGGGCAAATGTCATATTTTATTACTGAGAAGGTGATGTAAACCTCATCGAATATGATGAGACAATAACTAGCCCGGGGAGCAGGGTGATGTCACAACTTACGAAAATCTCACATCGGTTATGGATATGAGAGATGTTCATTAGTAATGATCCTTTTAAAATACCATCAACACGTAAGTGGTTGTTAATGTAAACGAGATGAAAACCACACGATTAGTGTTTGAGCATTCAAAGAATGTGTGACCTCTTAAAAAGTTTTCACTTGAACAACCAAAAAAATATGTGAGATGTTCGTAGACAAAACGGATAACATTGGTTGTTATGAGAGACCGAAAGATCCTAAAAGCATGGCATCAATCACATTCAAATAATGTAGTTATCCATATTTTAGGAAAAATCCTTATCCTTTCATTGTGCATTTGTAAAGTAAAGTTAATGAATTTATATTAGTTTTATTGTAGAATTTTGTTCACCTGGTCGAGAGATGTTGTATACTATTTAGAATATAAATTGAACAATGTATATTAATTGAATCTTTATGGCCCGCAATTATAAGGTTGAGAGCAATGATACAAAAGAAATATACATAAAATCCTTATCATGCAGTTCTATTTAATATACACCCCCTGTTGATAGGCGAATATGTTTGAAATTAGTCAAGTGCATGCCAAAAGATATAAAACACCAGCCACATATAAGAGAATAACACAATTCGGTCAGTGCTGACATAACATAATACATATCTATCATATATATAAAACATATGAGATAAATATTTTAAGATACCATTAAATTAAGAACACTAATCTCATTCATGCATAAGGTACAACCATTTTTAAGGGTAAAATAGTATTTTTTAACATTATTTACAGATTATCCCATACAATTAATTACATAATAACCTTATACTTACTGTAAATTACATAAAATTTTACATTATCTAGCCATAAACCAATATTTAATTTGTTTTAAGATTTCTTTTATATCTTTTAATCTATCATGTTTAAAAACTTTTTGATTCTACAATCGTAAATGTGTATTTTTTAAACGTTTTGGTGTAAATTTTTTGCTGAACCGATCTATATTTTGTAAGGTACAATAAGCTAACGTGTAAATGTACAAGTCGTCATGCAAAATCCATTTATTTGCTGTTTTAAATTTTAGCTTAGAAAAAATATAATAAACTTTTGTAAAATTACTATAAGAATAACAAAAATACCACTGGACGAAAGGGACCAAAAAGCCATTCTTCATATACCGCTCCGTGGGCTCCGAGAATAGAAGTGGTACGTGTAGTGTCGTGGTTGGGCCTACCCACCCTTAGAAACACGCGTCGGATGTAAAATGTTGTCTCGCCGCATTGCGCAGGCACCCTTGTAGTATAAAATTACATCTCAAATATACATCTATATAACTTGGCATAAACATATAAACCCAGTCATTACATTGTTAATTGTTTAGCATCAGTGGCAGAACTTGAAACAAAACATAGGAGGGCGGGGGCGGGGGCGGGGGCGGGGACGGGGACGAATGTAAAATATTTTAAGGGGGACGGGGGTGAATGTAAACTATTTGAAGGGGGAACTCTATAACCACAAGTTTTTCACATAACAATTTCTAAATTTGAATAATAAGTTTAAGCAAAACAAGCAATCATATCTTGTATATGAAAATTATTCATCCAAAATTTGTGTTAAGCATGCAACAAATGCATGTTTAGACCGTTTCCCACTATTATAGAGTATGTTTGTTACGATACATTTGCTCCGAATGAGGAGTTGAAGTTCGTTAAGACTCAACATTAGTCCAAGTGAGAAATATAATATCTGTTTTTACCTACCATTTTGTGACAACGAATTTCAGTTTCTCATCCGATTTATGACAATATATTTCAGCTTTCTCATCGCATGATAAAGTAATGAGATTTTGCATATATCGTATACTAATATTGTGGCTATGTTTGTTTTTTTCTTTAGTACATCATGTGTGTTCTTTAAGGTGAAAATAATCTTTTCTTGCTCTAGCTATATCCTATCGTCTTTACTAAAATTAGATTTGCAAGGTTATTTGAAATAAAGTAAATTTTTCGTGTATTATTTTTGTGTATATATACCAAGAATTGATAGAATATGGTACGAGTTCAAATAAAATAGTTTTTTATGTAAAAAGAATAAGAATAGATCTTAACCATTCATCATTTAATTAGTTGTTAAGTTCAAATTATAGAGAACAAAATTGTTGGAATGATAATTTAGTTATTGCTACTTTTATTCAAGTCCTTCTACTTTTTTTAAATGCTCATAACTATTACATATGACATTATTTTTTTTATAAATATAACACTATAAAATATTTTTTAACCTTTAAAACAAGTTTAATATTGATATATAAAAACTTTAAAAGAAATTATGTCATCGTGTCTATTGTTTTTCAATGTATTTTTTTTGTTCGTCATTTTGTCTTTTTTGTTTCTTACTATATTTTTCTAAACAACATTATGTTCTTTTAAAATAATAAGTTTTAAACAACACAATAATGAATTAACACCTTTGTTTACTTAAAAAATATAAAACACAATGATAAAATAAAAAGTAGTTTATACATTAAAAACAATGATAAAATAATTTAAAACCTAAAACACAATGATTAATGAATTATTGTGTTTTACTTGACACATTTATGTTTTTTTAAATGATTAATTCTAAAAATACATTGATGAAATAATATCATTATGTACTATTACTATGTAAACATAATGATGAAATAACAATAAATTTACCTAAACGTAAAATATAATTCTAAAAAATATTAGAAACAATAATTTGACGTATTTATATATTACTTATTATCAACTTTGCTATGCTTAGTTAGTTGTACAATATACTTAATAGGTTGTATTCATTTTTGTCTTTTTTCTTAATACTTAACTTCTTTCTTATCTTAATCCAATACACTTTGATCTCCTAAACTTTTCATATTTTATAAAAGTTTTGTTTTACGGTTCGGTTGAAATTTTGCGCGTTAACTCACCGCAACGTGCGTGTGTAGTTCAACGTTTTTACCTTTATATTTTCCCCGTTTAACTATCTCGCCACAACACACTGGTTCTAGATCGACTTACTTATTGTTTCATATGTTTTATGTTCCCCTACGAGGTTTAATATTTTTACATCTACTTTTTATTTTTTTATTGTCTTGTTTACTACAACTTTTTTGAATGTTCTTGGTCACTGACGGTGGTGTGTCATTAGTGATATTTGACACGGTTTTAGGCCCCTCGCTGTAACGCATGGGTCTTAAGACTAGTTTGATATAGTCACCAAAATGATTAATCCCTTTAAAACAATAAATTGACACATTTTAAACTCATAATCTTTATCTTTTCTAAACTTTTAGATCAAATATCATTCATTTTTAATATAACCCTAACCTAATAATATACTATTACATACATTGAGATATTATTGTATATATGATCTTTTAACTTTTTCAAAAAGGTATTTTGCATAAATTAATGGTAATGTCATAAAGCAAGTGGATTTGGAATAGAATTTTATATGAAAAGGTGTTTAATCTTTATCTCTTTATAATCTTTTTTATGCTTTACATTCAAATACATTTGTACGCAACCCACCTGTGCATTTGTCAAAAGACCCTACCAACGCCTTCACCAAGAAGATGATGTCGCGGACCCATGTTTGGAGCAAAAAGCTCACCTTTTTTTGCTTTCTATGGTTTCTTTGTTGCTCTAAATATGGACTGATTTTTCTTTTTCTCCTTTTTGGTGAAAAAGCACATACAATTAAGTGTTTAAAGTGTACCAAAACAACCCTAATGCTTTTCATTAACTTATTTCATTCACCTTTTTCCTTTCACACCTGTATTTTAGGGTGGATCTTAACGATAAGTCTATTGTCATATGACATAGATGTTACATTCGATTCATGAGATCAGTATTTTGCAAAAAAACAAGATAAGAATATAACAGAAAATCAGTATTGTAGAAAACACCATAAAAATATGATAGGAATGTGTATATTAGTCCTGAAGTAGCATGACACCCCGGACCCCACGAATGTGGGAGCCACCAAGTTTGCCTTTCCATAGTTGATTATATAAATATGCCACAAACTTCCCCCTTGCAACCAAATAGAATAACTTTCTTTCTTGTTGTGACATCAAACATGAGAGTTCTATAAACATTGAATTCATAAACATACTCTTGTAGTCTTGTCCCCTTCATTTGGTTGCCTGTTGGTCATCAAACTTTTTATCTCTCCCAAGTTTGCATGGCGGATGTTCATAAAGGTCATGATTCGACACGTATAAAGTTATTTGGTAAGATGATCAACGTGCAAGAGATGAGAGAATTGAAACAAGAGCCCATAAAGATTGATGATGTCGATGATCAAACACTAGCTAATAAGAGGCCTGACAAGATCATCCCATGCCCTAGGTGTAAAAGCATGGAGACCAAATTTTGCTACTTTAACAACTACAATGTTAATCAGCCAAGACACTTTTGCAAAGGGTGTCAAAGGTACTGGACCGCTGGTGGCGCCCTTCGCAATGTGCCAGTTGGAGCTGGTCGTCGCAAGGCTAAACCACCATGTGGTCATAGCCTCTTTGGTGATAGTTTAACAGATGTTTCATATTTTGATGATACTACTTCAACTAATGGTATCCATTTTGATGGGATGATGGAGTGGCACATGGCGCCCCATGGCGGTTTTCGACATCTTTTTCCAGTGAAGAGGATGAGGAAATCCACCGGTGACCATTAGTTGAGAATATATGTGTTAGAAAAGTAATTATTCCGGCTGGATTTCTAGCACCTTTGTTAATTAGCTAATTACTGGATATTAATGAAGCAAGTATATCGTGTAATAAACAATTACTGTGAATGGGTACAAAACAGTGTCATTTTGGTACTTTATTTCTTTATAATATATATAGGAAGAGGTTGTTGAAGTGATAATTCGAAGTTAGTATTTATCTTTTATGTGGGGGTTAAAGGTCAATGTCTGCAAGTACAAGGGTTATTTCTGTAACTTGTTGCTTCTTGTTTGTATTTGTATTAGTGACAATAGTTGAAGGGTGTAAAGTGTCAAATTGGGTAAACTAGTTAATGGTTGTTAACGGTCCAATTTGGGAATAAAATAGGATGTTAGGGTTCATGGATTAGAAGACTTTTCTTTTGTAATCGTATCTGATTCTTTTCAATACAATCATACACGAACTTCTTATTGTTTGTCAATCTTGTGTAATTCCAATTAGTTTACAACAATTGGTATCAGAGCATCAGGCTCGACTCGATCGATCATCGTGATCAAATCGGCGGAATAAGAATTGGAGTGGCAAGATGGTGTCGACCAAGTTTGATTTGGAGAAGTTTGATGGGAGAAATGATTTCGGTCTGTGGAGGTTGAAGATGAGAGCACTGCTGGTTCATCAAGGAGTTGTTGATGCACTGAAAGGGGGCAATGCGGTATTACCAACTGATGCCACAGAGAAAGAGAAGAAAGATGCAGAAGTCAAACACAAAGACATGATGGAGAAGGCTCATAGTGCAATCATATTGAGTCTTGGTGATCGAGTTCTTAGAGAAGTATCTAAGGAGACCACGGCAGCCGGAGTATGGTCTAAACTCGAGTCTTTGTACATGACCAAGTCGCTGGCCAACCGATTGTACTTGAAGAAACGGCTATACACGTTTGGTATGGGATCTGGCAAGTCATTAGAAGATCATACAGATGAGTTTAACAAACTCATTCTTGATCTTGAGAACATTGAGGTGAAAATAGAAGATGAAGATCAAGCAATACTGTTCTTGACCTCGTTGCCTCACAGTTATGAACATTTTGTGGAAACACTCATGTATGGGAGAGACACACTTTCAATGGATGAAGTATTGGCTGCTCTCAACTCAAAGGAGTTCAAGCGAAGATCTGATTTTAAAGAAGAAGGTGGAGATGGGTTGTTTGTCAAAGGAAGAGTTGAGGTAGGAAGAGGAAGATCAGAGCATCGTACAAACAAGAACATGAAGACTACAAGATCTAAGTCAAGATACAAGAGGAAGTGTTTTGTCTGCAATTCAGAGAATCATCTCAAAAGAGACTGTCCAGAGTGGAAACAAAGAAGAGGTGAAACCAGTCATTCTAAGTCATCTAGTCAAAAGGATGACTCGTCAGATGGATATGATAGTGCAGATGTGATGTGTGTCACCAATGAAGAAGAGCTAGAACATTGGATACTAGATTCAGGGTGTTCTTTTCACATGACCCCAATCAAGTCATGTTTAAAGAATTATATGTCATCTGATCTAGGAGAGGTCAAGTTGGGGGACAACCGGCCATGCAGAATCCAAGGAAGTGGCTCAGTAACATTCAAGTTGACAAATGGATCTGAAGTAGAAATTCATGATGTTAAGTATGTTCCAAGTCTCAAAAGGAGCTTGTTGTCTCTAGGCACCTTTGAGAGGAATAAGCATCATGTGAGTCTGAAGGATGGAAAAGTTAAAGTGATCAAAGGGTCATTGGTGGTGCTCACAGGAACAAGGAGGAACAACAATACTTATGTGTTAGATGGGAAGATATTGACCAATGAGGTGTCATTGGTGCAGTCTGACATTGATAAGTCCACCTTGTGGCACAGAAGATTTGGTCATTTGAGCAGTCAGGGGCTGGAGGAGTTAAGGAAATAAGACATCATTGACAATTTCAGGGTTAATGATGTTAGTTTTTGTGAGACTTGTGTCATGGGAAAGAAGAGTAGAGTAAAGTTCAGCAAGGGTAAGCATGTTACTAAAGGGATCTTGGATTATGTACATTCAGATTTGTGGGGTCCTGCAAGGGTGAATTCTTTGGGAGGAGCAAGGTACTTTATATCCATTATTGATGATTTTTCTAGAAGAGTGTGGGTGTATGTACTCAAGCACAAGAGTGATGCCTATCAGAAGTTTGTAGAATGGAAGAAGCTTGTGGAAACTCAAACAGAAAGGAAGGTGAAGAAGTTGAGAACTGATAATGGGTTAGAGTTCTGCAACAAAGAATTTGACCAATTCTGTAAGAACAATGGTATAGCTAGGCACTTGACCATTCCTGGTACACCTCAGCAGAATGGGTTAGCTGAGAGGATGAACAGGACTCTTTTAGAAAGAATGAGGTGCATGAGATTAAACTCTGGGTTACCAAAGTGTTTCTGGGGAGAGTTGGTAAGCACTGCTGCTTATTTGATAAGTAGGTCACCATCTAGAGCTCTGAATATGAGAACCCCAATGGAAGTCTGGTCAGGAGCAAAACCAGATTGTAGTAGCTTGAGGGTAGTGGGATCTGTGGCTTATGCTCATGTAAGTCAAGATAAGCTTAGTGCTAGAGCTCAAAAGTGTATCATGCTTGGATACCCTGAAGGAGTGAAGGGATACCGTTTGTGGAGATTGGATGATAGTGGTCCCAAGGTGATTGTGAGCAGAAATGTGGAATTTCAAGAGAATATCTTTTATAAAGATGTGGTTGGAAGAAAATTGGCTTCGGAAGATGGTAAGTATACTTCGAAAGGAACCCAATTTGCTTCGGAAGGGAACAAGTATGCTTCGGAAGGAAGCTCTAGTCATGAGAGGGTTCACTTTGAGGTGGAGTCTTCCGAAGGGAATCTGAATAAAGGTGTCCAAGTTAAAGCAGATGAAGAAGGAAGATCCAGAGCAAGTGAAGCATCATCTTCAAAAAGCAGCTATAGTATTGCTAAAGGGAGAACTAAAAGTACTATAGTACAGCCTTTGAGGTATAGAGATGAAGGTCACTTGTCTGCTGTTGCCTTTAGCATTGCAGAACAAGAGAGCATCTTTGAACCACTTCATTATGATGAGGCAGTTAGATAAGAGGAAAAGGATCTGTGGCAAGAGGCCATGGAAGATGAGATGGATTCTTTGATGAAGAATGACACTTGGGAGCTGGTTGATAAGCCTCCAGATCAGAAAGTGGTGTCATGTAAGTGGCTTTACAAGATAAAAGATGGATTGCCAGGGAGTGATAAGCCTAGGTTTAAGGCCAGGTTGGTGGCTAAAGGGTTTACACAGGTAGCTGGTATTGATTATACTGACATTTTCTCACCTGTAGTAAGGCATACATCTATAAGGATTATATTGTCTATAACTGCTGCTTTTGATTTGGAATTAGAGCAGTTAGATGTTAAAATAGCCTTTTTGCATGGCTATTTAGATAAAAACATTTATATGTCTCAACCAAGGGGGTTCATTAAAGCTGGTAATGAGAATAAAGTTTGCTTATTGAAAAGATCATTGTATGGTCTTAAGCAAGCCCCTAGACAATGGTATAAAAGGTTTGATGATTTTGTGGTAAATCATGGGTTTCTCAGAAGCTCCTTTGATAGTTGTGTGTTGATGACATGTTGTTAGCTTGCAAAGACAAGGTGGAGATTGAGAGGGTGAAGAAATTGCTGATGTCAGAGTTTGAAATGAAGGAGTTGGGTGAGGCTAAGAAGATACTTGGGATGGAAATAAAGAGGTGTGGAAGACAAAGGTTGTTGTGGTTGTATCAGAAATCTTATGTAGATAAGCTTTTGAGGAATTACACTATGGAAGGGTGTAAGGCAGTTAAGACTCCTTTGGCTGCACATTTCAAGTTGTCCTCACAGGACTCTCCTCAAGATGAAGATGAAGAGAGATATATGACTAAAGTGCCATATGCAAATTGTGTTGGTAGTCTCATGTACTTAATGGTGTGTACAAGGCCAGTTTGGCTTATGCTGCCAGCCTGATAAGTAGATATGTAGCAGCACCTGGTAAAGCCTATTGGAATGCTGTTAAGTGGGTTATGAGGTATCTTCAAGGTACTAAAAATATGCTGTAATTTTTGGTAAGAATGGTTGCGATACTGGTAAATCTATTGAAGGATATGTTGATGTTGATTATGCAAAGGATCCTGATAATAGTCGATCAATTACTGGGTATGTTTTCAAGGTGTTGGGAAGTACTGTCAGCTGGAAAGCACAATTGCAGTCAGTTGTTGCACTCTCAACTACTGAGGCTGAATATATTGCCTTAGGTGAGGCTGTAAAAGAAGCATTGTGGCTACGAGGAATTGTAGCTGATTTGGGCATAAGTGATAATGGTGCAGTGATTATGTGTGATAATCAAGGGGCTGTGCAATTAACCAAGAATGCTAAGATCAATGATAGAACTAAGCATATCAAGGTAAAATGTCACTTTATCCGGGATGTGATTAGTGCCAAGGAAGTAATGGTTGAGCAAATTGGTACAGAAAGTAATCTTGCAGATATGTTCACTGAAGTTCTACCTGGTTCCAAGTTTGATTTTTGTATTTCAGGATTAGGAATTGGATGAAGTCAAGTCATTGACTTTAAAGGTGGAGAATTGTGGGGGTTAAAGGTCAATGTCTGCAAGTTCAAGGGTTATTTCTGTAACTTGTTGCTTCTTGTTTGTATTTGTATTAGTGACAATAGTTGAAGGGTGTAAAGTGTCAAATTGGGTAAACTAGTTAACGATTGTTAACGGTCCAATTTGGGGGATAAATAGGATGTTAGGGTTCATGGATTAGAAGACTTTTCTTTTGTATCGTATCTGATTCTTTTCAATACAATCATGCACGAACTTCTTATTGTTTGTCAATCTTGTGTAATTCCAATTAGTTTACAACATTTTATTATATCAATTAGTACTTATCTTTTGTTAATTAGTTTAAGTTTGTCAATACGGAAAATTGATAGTGATTTGTTTAACTTGTTTATTCTTAGTCTTTAGTAGTTTGATTTTGTTCATGATGTAATCAACTTTTTATATACAAGGAGAGTCCTTAATGAATAATGGCAGGTTAATTTTTGGTACATTTCTTTGCTTAAGTTTTCTCCAGTTTCTCATCCAACATTGTGGTATTAGATCTACAACCAAGTCTTTCACAACATCATAGAACTCCTGGCCAACAACACCAACACTATTCTAGGCATATCGTCACCAGCCTTCAAAGGAGAAGGGTATGATTTCTGGCATATATATTCGTATATGAACTATTTTGATATCCCAAGAACTCTGAGAAACTGTTGTTATAAATATCTATGAACATGACAGTGACCGTTGATGACTAAGAGAGAACTAGAAGAAGGATGTCGGTGTGTTGTCCATTGTTGCTACACAAATCCTAATCAAGGGATTAAGACTTGGGAACAGTGCGAGAATGGGGTTGCTACCGAGGATTAGGCAGGAACTTTGGCTTTGACTGCTGGGGGAGCTGGATGCGGCTGAAAAGCAAGATGCGACTGGGTTTGGGCTCGGCTGAGCTGGACTTCGGCTGAGCAATACTTTCGGCTGAACGGAGTATCTGCGAGACAAGAACAACACCGTGAGCCTCGCCTCGGGTAGAAAGGGTTTTCTCCCCGAGACCACACTCCGGCGTGAGAATAAGTATTTGTGTTGATATAACTTTGGAGAGAAAAATATTGAGTGAGTAGTTTATAGTGAAAGTGTTCTCAGAATGTGAGAATGTATGTGTCAATGTATGTGTGTATGTATGTGTGTATGTCTTCTTCCTGTGGAATGGAAGAGTATTTATAGTGTTGGTGTATGGAGACTAAATATGACATGGTTCTATTCTTGGAAACCTGTGGTCAACGATCAGGGACTGAAATTCCCTAGCCAGGGGTTTTATACCCTTCTGGTGTAAAGGGTTTCTGACTAGCATTAATGGGGTTTGTCTTTGTAGTTGACTTAGAGATTTGGGGGCTGCTCTGACCTCCTGCCAATGTTTTGGCTTTACTCGTTTTGTCATTTTATGGTTCTTTCTTATTCCCTTTGTAACCAATGAATGGCTTCCTTGGTTGCCAAGTTTACGTGAAAGTTTTCATGAGTGTTAAACACAAGGTCTTTACAAAGCTGAGCATTTGTTTTGGCTATAGTGTGGCCAGCCGCGGCATTGGGCTCGCCTCCTTAGCCGCGGCTTTGGACTTCTTCTTGCGGCCGTGATATGCGTTCTGAGGGTGAGATGTGAATTGGCTTACAGCTGGGAGTGAAGTGTGTTCTTGTGTCAAGTCCTCAGCCGCGGCCTAGGCGTGTCCTTCCAGCCGCGGCTTATTCTAATGGGTGAGCCGCGGTATGCTCCATGGTGGTGAGCTGCGGTATGGTTCCATCGTAGCTCTAGTGGGCCGCGGCATGGGCCCAATGTTGCTTGGGTGGGTCGGGGCCTTGCGGCTAGCCTGGATGGGCCGCGGCCAAATGCCGCAGTATGGTTCCATCGTAGCTCTAGTGGGCCGCGGTTGCACATTTTCCGTTGCGGTATCAACCCTTACCGTTTCGGGCTTTGTTTGGTGTTCTGGGGTGATACCCCTTCATCCATATTATAATAGGCCGTAGACAATAAGGTTTTCTCTCGAATTGCTAGGGAAACTACAGCTTGGCAAGTGTGGAGCCTACTTTAAAACGGATATGAAGGAAGATCAGATGGTTGCTGAGAAAGTTTTGAGGAGTCTACTAGCCCGATAAGATGGCTGCTATTGAGGAGGTGAAAGATCTAACCACATTGACTTATGATCAATTTATGGTATCATTACAAGCACATAAGGTGCGTGTAAATCAAAATGTTCAACAAACTGCAAAAGAACAAGTTTTTCATGCCAATGAAGATGTGGCGGTCTCTTCTATTGATAAGTATAAAAGTCTTGGTTCATGTTGTGTGAAGAATTGATTGTTAGAAAGTTTCTTAATTCATTTCTAAAGAAGTATTTGCCAGTTGTAGCTTCTATTGAACAACACTCCGACCTTGAAAGTATGCCATTTGAAGAAGTGATATGAAGGCTAAAAGCGTATGAGGAAATACTCCAAAGCCATGATGAAAAGGAGGAAGAACAAAGTCAATTTTTAATGGCTAAAGAGCAAAAGAATGTTGAACAAGATTATCGGAAATATGGATGAGTAAGAGGTCGTGGAAGAGGTGAAAGAGTCCAATGAGAAAGGAACAGATTAAGGTGACAAAAGTGGAATTCAGTGCTATAGTTGTGAAATTTTAGGATACTTTAGCTATAATCAGGGGCGGACCCACCCTTTCGGGGTTGGGGTCACCCGACACCCATGAAAAAATATTTTTTAATATATATATTAGTGATCCGAAGTGACACCCAAGAAATTTTGGAACCGAACGTCATGAAAAAGTGAAAGAGAAGAGAAAAACGAAAATAGAAAACACAAATGTGTTTTTGGGAGCCATGAAAATGATGGAAAAAGCTTGAAGGAAAAAGTTGAAGATGGAGAAGAAAGAGAAAATGATAATTAAATTGATTGAGTAGTTGCAAGTATAATTAATATAATTTATTTACTCTATTATTTGTAGTCTTATTTGTAGGTCTAGCCTCTAGATTATAAAATATTATAAAATTAAATTGACATACATTTTCAACATACTTAGTTTTATATCACCAGTTAAATAAAATTCACTTCTTATAAAATTTGTATTTATTTTAATGTGTTCTTTGTTTTCATATTAATTAGTTAGTAAATATTTCTTTTATAATCTATTGTTAAATTATAAATTAAAAATATTATAATTTATAGTTTAATATTTAGTCTAGCTTTTATACCTTTTTAACTTTTAATTGTTAAATAGTTTAAATTGTTATTCCAGTAAAACGTCCAATCAGGATTCAAAACATTAAATCACAAGTTTTATTATTACTTATACCATCTAAAATTATAACTAGTATACATTTCTGGTCATTTTATTCTACCTGACCCGACCTGAGCCGAAAAATATGAAATCAGATGATAATCATCGGAGCACCAAATATTCCGACACCCACAAAAAAATTTCTGGATCCGCCACTGACTATAATTGCACAAAATGAAAAGGCAAAGGCAAAGAGAACGAAGTCAATTTGATTGATGAAGAAATAGGTTAAGATTAAGAGCATGAATGTTGCATTTAATCTTGACGGGTTGGTTTACGGGTTGCTTTTTATTAGTATTTTAGTATATTTTATTTATGAGATAAATAAATACTAGAAGATCATGGTTGACTATGTTGAGTAGTGGAGATTAACATTGGAGGGTCTGGTATTAAATTAGGAGAAAGTGGGTTTAATTTGTAGGGTGAATTTTTTTTTCATTTGTTCTTTGGGCTATTTATAGCCTTCAGTTTTTAATAAATGAATGCATGTTTTTTTCCCTTACAAAAAAAGTCTACACATTTTTTGTATATCTTTGTTCATTGAAAACACTTAAAAAGTAACAAAATTAGTTTTCAATCGAATAAAGGAAATGGTACCAAAAAAAGGTTGATGATAATAGTGAAGTTATAGAAGAGATAGAAGACGTGGTTTTGGAAGAACTAGGAATTACGTCTATTGTTACAATTGTAGCAAGTTCAGTCACGTCAAGTCGAAATGTTAGAGTGAACCACAGGTGAATACGGCTCTGGTAGATAATGAGGCAGATGAAGAGGCACAACTCTTCATGGTAGTAGCATATCATGAATAACATATGTGGAAGAAAAAATACTTATGCTAAGCAAAAAGAATGACAAGAAGACAAACTCTGTTTGGTTTCTAAACAACATATCATATAATTGGATAAAAGGGTTCTTTCAAGGACCTGGAAGAAACACGAAAAGTGAGGGTTATAATAGGAAATAGTAATGGACTTTAGGTGGTAGGAAAAGGAGCAGTGCATTTGAAGATAGACATGTGTAAGCATAAGATACTTCATGATGTACAATATGCTCCTGATCTTAGATATAACCTACTTAGTGATTGTTGAGTAGCCTCTTAATGGTCATTAAGAGTGTCACACCCCGACTGACGGCGGAATCATCGGGGCGGACGAATGTGAAATGATTGTTCATAGCTCATGGAATTAAATAAGTTGAAATAATATTAATTGCCATTTTTCATTGAATAATACTAGACAATTAAGTCATTACAATACAACAAAGATATAAACAACAACATAAGATATTTAATTAAACTAAAGATATAAACAACAACATAAGATATTTAATTAAACTAAGTCCAAGTCCTATATGAGCAAGAAGAGTTCCTCAAGTAGCAGTCCTAAAACATGTTAAAAATAAAAGGTCAACTGTAAAAGTTGGTGAGTTTTCATGGGTTAAACATACATATATATATATATATATATATATATATATATATATATATATATATATATATATATATATATATATATATATATATATATATATATATATATATATATATATGTATATATATATAAAGATTTACAAGTAGCAATTCATGTCAGTGGTTATGAATTATGCAAGTTTATGAAACATATATAGCTACAATCAAACCTTGACCAAGAATAAGTTTACAAGTTTATAACGATTAGCTAAGTGTACTTGGTTCCCATGATGAACAAGCATACGTCATCAGGAGCCGGCAATACATCAGCTTTAGCACCAAATAGGCTTGTCAGGCCCATAGATCTATGATGTCGCCAGGCTAGCAATAGTTAATATATCTCATATAAAGCTCACAATAATACAAATAACCATGACAAAAAGTAAAGATGAATTTCATGTGCATTTACAAGTATCAAGATGTTTACAAGTGTAAGTATATAAGGTTAACATGTTTCACCCCAAAAGGTGTACGTGAAATAAAGTAAAAAGGGGCATGAAGAACTCACATTGTATAATGATGGTTGTAGAGTACATAAGGAAGCTTAGATGTTCAAGAGTCAAATGTGATGTCCTAAAGGATAAAAAAAAAAGAAACAATAACTTGAGGTCGGAATTCATTACAAAAAGTTAGGACGTTTAGAGAATGTCAAAAAGCGAAAGGTAGATTGGAAAATGATTATTGTACCAATTTTAGATTCTGGACAGAATGTTTGATAGGTGTTTGAACAGGTTTTAAAAATAGCAAACGGTTTCATAAAATTATAAAAATTTACAGTTGACTAGTTCAGGGTCTTCGGGACAACTTTTATTCAGAAATATTTTTTGTAACAAAAATTCGTAAATAGGTCAAAACAGCAGCACAAGAAAGAAGGTGCTGAAATGCACACTTATCTTGTGAAGGCTATTGTTGAGTCGTTCGATTGAGTTTGAAGACGTATAAACTATCGTTAAAAAGGAATTTCAATGAACTTAATATTGGAGTCTGAGTTTACTCGAATTTAGCTTGTTATGACCAAGTTATGGTTAGTTGAAATCAGACTATATTCTGCCAAATATGTGGTAAGGCACTTATGTGCACTTTTAAAATTGCTAAAGCATGAAACAGGTTAGAAAAATTTTATTATGTCGATATATGGTGTATTAGACTTCATTTGAGTTATAAAAAATATTCCAAGACTTTAGCATAGTCATCATTTAGATAAATAATCTTGTGGAATAACCGAATGCGGCGGAATAGCCGTCCATATGCAAACGGGATTCTTTGTTTACGTTTGCGTGTTCTTAGTTTGATTTAGTAATGCTAGTGATTGTTATAAGGTTAGTGAAAGTTATAACGTTAATGATCAAATGATAATAATTAAAATTAAAAGAGATTTAGTAGAAGAAAGAATAAAAATAAGAACATGAGAACATTTGAATGTTAAGATGATTAGAACAATATAGATATACATAATATAAAAGTAATTATAAGACTACCTTAGTATTAGAAATTTCTTGAAATTATTTGTAAAATAAAATTTTTGAAATTAATCATAACTAATGAATGAAAGAAAGATATGAGAGTGAATTTTTTGAATAATGAGCAAATGAAAAGTGTGGCCTAAAACTTGCTTTTATATTTGAGGTTAGGAGGGGGTTATGAATGGTGTTAATGGTGAGTTACAAGTTTTTCAAAAGGGGGTTATGATTGGAATTTGAAATAAATATAAAATTAAATAATTTAAATAAATAAAAGACTAATTATAATTTAAACTCTAAATTTATTAAAAATCTAATTTTAATTTAACAACTTCTTTTTTTATTAAATCATTGTAGACTTTATAAATCTCATAAGAACTTGTAATTTGATTATTTATTTTAATTGAATATTTAAAATCTTATAAATATTAATAACCTTTTATAGTTTATTTTATAAATTATAAAAATTATTATAAGTTGTTTAAATTATTTAATATATGGAAATTGAATAAAAACAATTGTCAATATTGGTTAAATTACATATTTAACGTATTTGATTCATTAAAATTATTAAAATAATTTAATAATGGAAGTTCAAAATGGGTTCGGGTTTGAGTTTTAACTTGGAAAATGGCGGATGTTACAAAGAGACTACCTCTTAATGGTCATTAAGAGGCTACCTCTTAGTTTCATAACCTCTTAATGGTTAACAGATAACCATAATGTTGAATGATTAAGAGGTTAAATCTTAATTGTACGTATTAACCATTTATCATTAGTGTTACCTTTTAACCATTAAGAGCTTACGAACATAAAGAAGTAGCCTATTAATGACCATTAAAAGGCTATCAAGCAGTACCTTGGTGTAGGACAACTGATGTGATCTGGCACTCACTCTTATTTGATGAGGGAGAGTGTGTAACTTAAAACAAAATAAGTGGCGAAGTTGTTTATCGAATAGCCAAGGCTAATAACAATACTTTTCCATTTAATGTTACACATGTTGCTATTGCTTTTGCATTTGTTATGAGTCTATAATATGACATTTAATACCTCTCTTCTGTCATGTTCTTAAAAAACTGAAACTATGAGACCACCCTTAAGGATTATTACAAAAGAGGATTAATAAATATAATTTTAATAATTTTTAGCTTTGTAATAAACCTAACTACAATATTATCTAGAAAAAGTTTCTGGTACAAAGTGATGAATTTTTACGAAGTTTATGAAGTGATAACAATCATTGATCTAGGATTAACAGTTCGGATTAGAGATGAAAGTAATTACGCAATGAAAGGACTAGATGGGTAGATTTGGAAATAGTCTACAATTGTTGACTTTTTTTAAATTCTTCAATTTTCTTAAATGCCTATAACTTTTTATACATCATTATTTTTTTTAAAAAGTTACCCCATAAAATCAAGCATTTTGTTATCTTTAATTCAAGTATAGTAGTGCTATACTTTTTTAAAAAAAATCAACATTTTTTAGAAACACATGAATGTGCTATTTGTATAACTTGTGTGATTATAATTGCGTAATTATGAAAATACCCTGCGTAATTATCATATAATTTGCATAGTTATCATATAACCTGCGTAATTATAACTATAACTTGCGTAATTATTATTTATAATTTGAGTAATTTTGACTTGCAGATAATTATAATTACATATTACGTAATAATGAATATAACTTGATTAATTATCTACCTTGTATACGTAATTGTGGCACGTACGAAATTACCTGTCTCCCAAAAGACACGTGTTACTCCTTGGTCACTTCGTAACGCTTATCAAGTTTTTTGCACTTTGTATAATAACCTTTCCTATATTATCTATACTATAATTACAAGCTAAATATATTTACTAGAATATCCTTGGTTATGCTTTGTTCTATTTGATTTGTATTAATTTGATTGGTTTAAATTTTTACAATTACTTGAATGTGTGGTCTTCTGGTTAAACAAAGCATGAATACTGAAGTGTCATGTAAGGCCCCGTTCCCAGGACGCTTACAGTTGGTCATTCATCGCACATAAAACATATAATTACATTACATTAAGAAATCATTGCAGCGGAAACATTCAAAAATGACATCACGTTTCATTATAATTACTTTTGCCAAATAATACATCATTATCCGGTTACAAAATTCATGTTTGCATTACATCACAAAAGCTATATAATTGGATGCCATCCCAAAAGAGCCGAGTAGCCTTGCCGTGCCATCCTCAGCAATCATTTACCTGCCAACTGGAAAATGTAATAAAAGTCAGCGTTGCTGAGTGAGTTCTAGTTTTATAAAATAAATATACTTTACTTTCATTGAAAACCATTCCTTTATCATGCGATCATTCAACATACGTATACACAGATGATATCATTATTATCTTTCATCTCATTCATTATCTTCCATTCTTTTCGTTCATTCTGTCTTCCGAGTCTTTTGCGACAACATAGTCGCTCACCTCAATGGCAATCTCAATGATTGCACGCTATCCGAGTCTTTTGCACCTCTAAGGTTGCTCACCCCAATTGCCCATCACGATAGCAAGCTATCCGAGTCTTTTGCAATAACAAGGTTGCTCACCCCAAGGCAACATCCCGATAGCACTTACTCGAGTCTTTTGCAACACAAAGTCGCTCACCCCAAATAATATGCTTGCAAGCCTTTCTTTCGTTCATTCACCTTTCATTAATTCATGCATTCTTACTTCATGTTCCTCTTTCATTATCTTTCGCTTTACATTATATAATACTTCATTCATTCATTCATTCATTAGCATGACATGTAAAGCCACAAGAAAGATAAGCATACATCATAATAAGGAACATATCATACACATTCATCATCATCATACAGGGCAACATCATACATTCATATTATGCATAAACATGCAACATTATCATCATTACGCCCTACATGCTCTCTAAGGCCATAACCATTCTCTTACATGCTCTTACGGATTATATTGCGTCAAAGCTTACATCTACACCTTTCCCGAAGGCCAGAAGTCAAACTACACATTCCTTCGAGTGCAACAGCCCTATTCGGGCGTATGGACACCCTTCAGTCGCATGGCCTCCATGCGACTGAACATCATGCGACTGGACTCATGCGGATGGTCATCTATGCGAATGAACATCCAATCGTGCGTATGGACTTTGTGCGAATGGGATTACTGCGATTGGGCACCTATGCGACTAACCTCATGCGAATGGACTCATGCGACTAAGCATCTATGCGACTGAACCCTCAGTCGTGCAATCCTCATGCGACTGGACTCCCAGTCGTGCGACTGAAAGCTTAGTCGTGCGATTGAACCCTTAATCGTGCGAATGAATCCCAATCGTGCGAATGACCTTCAATCGCCCTCATTCGGCCATATGGCCTTCATTCGGTCGCCTAGCCCTAGCTGATGCAGAATGGAGTTCATCCCGAACCCAATCTGCCATTTTCGGCCTCCAAGCTCATTCAAACCCATTCTAAGCCTAATTAACCCTCCTGGACCTTAGGAATACATACCATAACACCATACAAGCACACACAAGCCTGAAATCATACTCTAAACACATCATACACATCACACCCAAATGGGTCAAACACACACATACATAAAAACGGGTTTTGAACATTTTCCAGCCCCAAAATCAGTTGAAAACAAGTAAAAGTGGGGTCCTAGAACTCACATAATCGAGCACAAAGACAAGAGCTTCGATTTGGCTTGCTACACGACGAATTTGGACACCCGAATCACCCGAAACACCACTTTTCTCCTTTTTCTCTCTTCTCCCCCTTTCAAATCTGAAAATATGTGAAGTGTGGGGAGAGTGGGCTGCCCTCTCCCTACACATATCACCACATTACCCAACTTTTCTTCGTTGGCGAGTTTGGTCCCTCAACTTTGGACTTTATTTCTTTTCTTTCTTCGCCGGCTTCAAAATAATAAATTTCCGGGTGTTACAAGTCCACCCCCCTTAAATAGGTTTCGTCCCCGAAACCTGTTATTCCTCGAACAAACGTGGATAATGCTGTTTCATTTCTTTCTCAGTCTCCCACGTTGATTCGGATCCCTTCCTGTGCTTCCACTGTACACGCACAAGAGGAACCACTTTATTCCTCAGCCTTTTCTCCTTTCGGTCAATGATTGCCACTGGTTGCTCCACATAATTGAGCCGTTCATCTACTTCGATATCTTCCAATGGGACAATCATATCTTCATCTGCTAAGCACTTCCTTAGATGAGATACATGGAATGTCGGGTGTATTCCACTTAACTCATCTGGCAACTCCAGTCTATAGGCCACCTCTCCTACTCGAGCAATGATTCGGAAAGGGCCTATATACCTGGGACTCAACTTGCCCCGCTTTCGGAAACGAATGATACCCTTCCAAGGTGAGACCTTCAACATAACCCGGTCACCCACCTGGAACTCAATCGGTCTGCGTCGTTTATCAGCATACGACTTCTGTCTGTCTTTGGCTGCCTTCATGAAGGCTTTGATCTTCTCAAGCTTCTCAGTTGTAGCCTCGATTACCTCGACGCTCCCCAATTCCTTTTGACCAATATCACCCCAACAAACGGGCGTTCTGCATCTCCTACCGTATAGCATCTCATATGGGGGCATACCAATGCTGGCATGATAACTGTTGTTGTATGAGAATTCGGCTAACGGTAGGTGGTCATCCCAACTTCCACCAAAATCAATCACACATGCCCGGAGCATGTCTTCCAGTGTCTGAATGGTCCTTTCTGACTGACCATCAGTCTGGGGATGATAAGCCGTGCTAATATGTAACCTCGTCCCCATAGCATCGTGGAACTTCTTACAGAATTAGATGTAAACCTAGTGTCGCGATCCGACACAATAGACACCGGCACACCATGACGAGTCAGAATCTCTTTGATGAACAGGTCAGCCAACCTCTCAGATGAATATGTCTCGCGGATCGGTAGGAAGTGAGCACTCTTCGTCAAACGATCAACTATCAACCATATGGCATCGTACCCTTTCGGGGTACGCGGCAACTTTGTAATGAAATCCATGGTGATGTGCTCCCACTTCCATTACGGTATATCCAGAGGTTGTATCTTCCCATACGGCTTTTGGTGCTCGGCCTTCACCTGTAAGCAAGTAAGGCACTTCCTCACATACTCCACCACATCGCGCTTCATACCCGGCCACCAATAATCTTTCTTCATATCATGGTACATTTTCGTGGCACCAGGATGAATGGAGTACCGAGTCTTGTGAGCTTCATCCATTATCTTCACCCGTAGATCCCCAAAACGAGGAATCCACACACGATCGAATCGGGTTGTAACACCGAACGTGTTTTCACCCAATTCTCCAACCAGACCTCTCATTCTTTCAGAGTTAAGATGGTCTTCTTTCAATGCCTCATCTTGAAACTCTTTAACCTGCTTCTTTACATCGGAGGTCATGATCAGCTGATACGCTTTCACCCGAATCGGCTCGGGCCTCTCTTTCCGGCTAAGGGCATCAGCCACCACGTTGGCCTTGCCTGGATGGTAGTGGATCTCACAATCATAATCCTTTATAAGTTCCAACCACCGTCTCTGCCTCATGTTCAAATCCTTCTGCTCAAAGAAGTACTTCAGACTCTTGTGGTCAGTGAATATGGTGCACTTCGTCCCATAGAGGTAGTGCCTCCAAATCTTTAAAGCAAAGACCACGGCTGCCAGCTCCAAGTCATGAGTAGGATAATTGACCTCATGAACCTTCAACTGTCGGGATGCATAAGCTATGGCCTTTCCTCTTTGCATTAACACGCACCCCAACCCCGAGTAAGAAGCATCAGAATAAACCACCAGATCTTCACTTCCATCGGGTAATGACAGAACAGGAGCTTGAGTCAGTCTCGCCTTCAGTTCTTCAAATGCCTTCTCTTGAGCTTGACCCCATACGAACTTCACCTCTTTCCGGGTCAACTTAGTCAGTGGAGAAGCAATCTTAGAGAAGTCTTGGATAAATCTTCTGTAGTAGCCCGCCAAACACAAGAAACTGTGAATCTCGGATGGCGTCTTTGGTGACTTCCATTGCATAACCGCCTCCACTTTCGCCGGGTCCACCATAATCCCGTCAGGATTCACCACGTGACCCAAGAACTGAACTTCGCGCAACCAGAACGCGCACTTGGAGAATTTTGCATACAACTTCTCCCTTCTCAACGTCTCTAGAACCTCCCGAATGTGACCGGCATGCTCTGCTTCGCTCCTCGAGTAAATCAGGATATCATCAATAAACACGATCACTTATTTATCCAACATAGGCCGACACACACGGTTCATCAAATCCATAAAAGCAGCTGGAGCGTTGGTCAAGCCAAAAGACATGACAAGAAACTCGTAGTGACCATAGCGCGTACGGAAAGCTGTTTTGGGAATATCCTGCTCTTTCACCTTCAACTGATGGTAACCAGATCGAAGATCTATCCTTGAAAACCAACTGGCACCCTGAAGCTGATCGAACAAATCATCTATCCTCGGTAAGGGGTATCGGTTCTTCACTGTTAACTTGTTCAGCTCGCGGTAGTCGATGCACATCCTCATACTACCGTCCTTCTTCTTTACAAACAGGACCGGAGCACCCCAAGGAGAGATACTCGGTCTAATGAACCCCTTATCAAGCAACTCTTGCAACTGCTCCATCAACTCTTTCATCTCGGTCGGAGCCAACCGATACGGTGCCTTGGCGACAGGTTGGGCACCCGGTATCAGATCAATCTGAAACTCAATCTCTCTGTTGGTGGCACTCCTGATAAGTCTTCTGGGAACACATCTGGAAAGTCACACACAACCGGTACATCGGCTAGTTGTGGTGTTGGCGTATCCACATCCTTTACATAGGCCAAGTAGGCACTACATCCACGCCTCATACACTTTCCCGCCACCGCCATCGAGATCACCTTTGGAATCGTAGTAACCCGATCCCATAAACCATCACTAAACTACCGTCAGGCGCCGACAACCGAATCATCTTCTTGCGACACACAATGTTCGCCTCGAAGTCCGCTAACCAATCCATAACCAAGTCAAAACCACCTAAGGTCATCACAAACGGTCTAACAGGAAACTTATGACCCTCGAGCTCCACATCACAATTCTCTATCATCTCAGAAATCCTGGTAGACTTACCTATGGCAGTTTCTACATCGAAGGGCGCATCAACACATCTACTACTAACAGGCAGCTTAGCACAGAAAGCAGCAGAAATAAAACTCTTACTAGCACCCGAATCAAATAACACAGAAGCTAAAGTTTGGTTCACCAGAAACGTACCGGACACGACATCAGGGTCCGTTCTAGCTTCCTCCTGTGTCATGGTGAATGCCCTGGCGCTCGCCCTCGGTCCATCACCTCCCGTCCTCTTTGCCCCTGAACTCTCAGCCCTCGGCTTCTTACAATCTTTGAGCACATGACCCTCTTCACCACAGTTAAAGCATCGGACCGCACGACAGTCCTTTGCCATGTGCCCCGCCTTTCCACACCTGAAGCACAAGTTCGACCCAAACCTGCACTCCCCGCTATGCTCCCGTCCACATTTACCACACCTTCTCGATCCCGCACCTGACATAACCACACGGCGATCATCCACCCGTGCCTTCTTATTACCCATCGAGGCATTGCCCCGACCAAATCTCTTCCCCTGCCAGCCTCGTTCACCACCGCTCTTTCTGCCACCATCAGTCACCACCACCGTTCTTTCATCATACAATCTTCCCGCCAAATCTACCGTCGACCTAAACGTGCTCGGCCGGGCGGCGATCATGTGCCTGCGAATATCCGCCGGCAAACCCTGTATATACCTCTTGATCTTTCGGGACAGAGGCGTCACTTGATCCGGCACCAGACGTGCCATCTCGTTGAACTTCGTGGTGTACTGTTGGTGTGTCATGGTTCCCGCCCTAGCTGCAGAAACTCCCTTTCAACCTTATCCATTTCCCGATGAGGACAAAACTCCTCGATCACCATCTTCTTCAATTCGGGCCACCTCATTCTCCCGATTGCCCGATTACCCTCTGCTTGGACAATGTTGTCCCACCAGCATAGTGCCGAGTCCACGAAGGAGTGGGTGGCAAACTTTACTTTTTGATCTTCTCGGCACTCGCTGATGTCGAGAACAGCCTCCATTTCTCTCACCCATCGGTGAGCAGCAGCAGCATTACCATTACCATCAAAAGTAGGGGGCTTGCATCGCATAAACACCCCGTAGTTACAGCCTCGTGCCACCTCTCGCACAGGCTCCTCTTCCTCTTCCTCCTCATTATCGGAGAAAATCGTTTCAGGCTCCGGTTGCTCCCCCGAGGCCCGGTTTCTCTCCTTCCTTTCTCCCTCCTTCACAGCTTTGATGACTTCGGTCACCACAGACGGTAAGATTGTCTGCATGACCTGATGTACTTCCTTCACAACAGCCTCCTTTACCGAGGCCCTTAAGTTCGCACTCTCATCCCCAGCTTCTGGATGAGGAGTCTCAGGTTCTGCAGGAACCTCTTTCTCAGCTCTAGGCCTTCCTCTTTTAGGGCGTGGTTCAGCAACAGGGCCATCACGGCCTCCACCCCTAGAAGCTCTAGAAGATCTACCACCAGCCATTCTCTATCACACTGAAAGATTCAAACACCAACACGGTCATTCAAGGAAACAACTCAGTTTATGTCAAGTATAGTAAGTCCCTAATTACAGTGGCCAGTTGTGATTAGCCACTTACTGTACTCTTCATACCCCAAGTATTACCTGTCCTGACTACATCAGTATTCAAATCTACATACAACACATAACATATACCATGCGCACATAAACCGGTTAACTTCAAGAAAATACCTGATGGCACACAGCTACTCAGTTTGGCATCCCATTCCCCATTCGTCCTATTTTCAGTTTAAGTTAAGGTTTATTTTGTAAATTTACCCATTTCACTTAAACTTTGGCTCTGATACCAACTTGTAAGGCCCCGTTCCCAGGACGCTTACAGTTGGTCATTCATCGCACATAAAACATATAATTACATTACATTAAGAAATCATTGCAGCGGAAACATTCAAAAATGACATCACGTTTCATTATAATTACTTTTGCCAAATAATACATCATTATCCGGTTACAAAATTCATGTTTGCATTACATCACAAAAGCTATATAATTGGATGCCATCCCAAAAGAGCCGAGTAGCCTTGTCGTGCCATCCTCAGCAATCATTTACCTGCCAACTGGAAAATGTAATAAAAGTCAGCGTTGCTGAGTGAGTTCTAGTTTTATAAAATAAATATACTTTACTTTCATTGAAAACCATTCCTTTATCATGCGATCATTCAACATACGTATACACAGATGATATCATTATTATCTTTCATCTCATTCATTATCTTCCATTCTTTTCGTTCATTCTGTCTTCCGAGTCTTTTGCGACAACATAGTCGCTCACCTCAATGGCAATCTCAATGATTGCACGCTATCCGAGTCTTTTGCACCCCTAAGGTTGCTCACCCCAATTGCCCATCACGATAGCAAGCTATCCGAGTCTTTTGCAACAACAAGGTTGCTCACCCCAAGGCAACATCCCGATAGCACTTACTCGAGTCTTTTGCAACACAAAGTCGCTCACCCCAATAAATATGCTTGCAAGCCTTTCTTTCGTTCATTCATCTTTCATTAATGCATGCATTCTTACTTCATGTTCCTCTTTCATTATCTTTCGCTTTACATTATATAATACTTCATTCATTCATTCATTCATTAGCATGACATGTAAAGCCACAAGAAAGATAAGCATACATCATAATAAGGAACATATCATACACATTCATCATCATCATACAAGGCAACATCATACATTCATATTATGCATAAACATACAACATTATCATCATTACGCCCTACATGCTCTCTAAGGCCATAACCATCCTCTTACATGCTCTTACGGGTTATATTGCGTCAAAGCTTACATCTGCACCTTTCCCGAAGGCCAGAAGTCAAACTACACATTCCTTCGAGTGCAACAGCCCTATTCGGGCGTATGGACACCCTTCAGTCGCATGGCCTCCATGCGACTGAACATCATGCGACTGGACTCATGCGGATGGTCATCTATGCGAATGAACATCCAATCGTGCGTATGGACTTTGTGCGAATGGGATTACTGCGATTGGGCACCTATGCGACTAACCTCATGCGAATGGACTCATGCGACTAAGCATCTATGCGACTGAACCCTCAGTCGTGCAATCCTCATGCGACTGGACTCCCAGTCGTGCGACTGAAACCTTAGTCGTGCGATTGAACCCTCAATCGTGCGAATGAATCCCAATCGTGCGAATGACCTTCAATCGCCCTCATTCGGCCGTATGGCCTTCATTCGGTCGCCTAGCTCTAGCTGATGCAGAATGGAGTTCATCCCGAACCCAATCTGCCATTTTCGGCCTCCAAGCTCATTCAAACCCATTCTAAGCCTAAATTAACCCTCCTGGACCTTAGGAATACATACCATAACACCATACAAGCACACACAAGCCCGAAATCATACTCTAAACACATCATACACATCACACCCAAATGGGTCAAACACACACATACATAAAAACGGGTTTTGAACATTTTCCAGCCCCAAAATCAGTTGAAAACAAGTAAAAGTGGGGTCCTAGAACTCACACAATCGAGCACAAAGACAAGAGCTTCGATTTGGCTTGCTACACGACGAATTTGGACACCCGAATCACCCGAAACACCACTTTTCTCCTTTTTCTCTCTTCTCCCCCTTTCAAATCTGAAAATATGTGAAGTGTGGGGAGAGTGGGCTGCCCTCTCCCTACACATATCACCACATTACCCAACTTTTCTTCGTTGGCGAGTTTGGTCCCTCGACTTTGGACTTTATTTCTTTTCTTTCTTCGCCGGCTTCAAAATAATAAATTTCCGGGTGTTACATGTCATTACTCCATATTTTGTTTAATTTATTTTCCTTAAAATTATATGTTTAATTTTAAAACTTAAATGTAATTTGATCAATTTGTCGAGGGTTGTTAAAATTTATAACAATTAATTTCGATTACTTGTACATTAGTATTCAATTCATAGTTATGGATAAAAATTATATTGATAACTCTGTTTTGAAAAAAAACATGTCGAAACATTGATATAGTTTTAGCAAATCATAGCCACAAATTTAGATGTTACAAACCATCATATTTTATAATTATAAGAGGAAAACCGATATAATATTCGGAACCTTGAATCAGTTTAAAAGACTTTATATTTTAGTTTGATTACTTGTATATTATTACACTTTATTACTTATTACTAAAATGATTTTTATTTTTTAAATAGCTATTACAATCATTTTAAATACTATTATTATTATTATTATTATTATTATTATTATTATTATTATTATTATTATTATTATTATTATTATTATTATTATTATTATTATTATTATTGTTATTAATATTATTATTATTATTATTATTATCATTATCATTATCATTATTATTATTATTATTATTATTATTATTATTATTATTATTATTATTATTATTATTATTATTATTATTATTATTATTATTATTGTTATTATTATTATTATTTTTATTATTATTATTTTTTTTAACTATGTAAATATTTGGTAAATAGTATTTAGTTAATAATATAATACTTAGTTTAAAAAGAAAAAATATAATTGAAAAATATAAATATAATGTTAAATTAAATTATTATAAATAAATTAGTTCTTAATATAGTGAATTAAATCATATGCATAAACTTATGTATTAGTTAGAATAAATTTATTAAAAAAAGACAATTTAGGAACACTTGCATAAAACACTTGTACATTATGCTTAAATAGTTGTTCGATGCGTCTTATCAACAATAAAAAATTACCAATCTACCCATAGGTTTTGTATTATATAGTAGTAAAAATAAAAATAATTACTTTTTTAGACGTGTTATTTTTCATTTATAAGTTCTAAATATAATGATTTGTTCAAATTCTTAATATATTATTGTGTCATAATTATTTTTATATATGTTTTAATATAATTTCTTTCAAAGTCAACCCTGATCAAATATAATATATTTTTAATGTGTGATCTGAACATATAATTGTTTTTCAACAACGTTAGTGTATATCGCGTCGTACTTATTTTATGCATGATTTAATATATATTTTATTGAAAGACATAGCCATGTTTTTTTTCTTTACATTTGTAGATAAACTATTTACTTCTTATTTTGTGATCTATGTGCATTTCTACGCAACATCGCATAGGTAGATACTAGATAGTTTTATATAAATAACAACTAATGTTGTATTTTTTAAAGTATTTTTAACACTTAATATGTATAGTTAACATATCATTGTAAATGATGGATAATACAAAATATATCGTTAATATATCATTATTCTCTATGCAAAAGCATATCAGTTCGTACAAAACTGAATGTTCAATCTAGTACCCGCTTTTATAAAAACTACATACAAGATGTTTTGTTTTCATCTTCCTAATGGAAATGCTTTTTATTATCTTTTACACCATTTTTACAAAATTGTTTAATCACTTGCTATTGATTCTATCAATCACTATATGGCTCGTTGGTAGCTCATGTGTTGGTTGAATTTACCAATGACTAAATTCTTCTTTCACGTGGACATTAGAAGCCATGGACCATGAGAGGAATTATGTGATACAGCTTCGTGTAATTAGGTCCAAATAGTCTTCTCCAGAACTAGTAGCATAATTATTATATATTCACACTCGAATTGTACTTATTTTTTGCTAGATCTAGCTTGTATGTTTTTTTATTTCATTCATAATTATTATTATAAACGAAATTGAGTAAAAATCAAGTGTAGTTATTTATTAATTATGTTATTAGGATTGTTACTGGTAATAAAAATGAAAGTTGAGATTGTTATTAGCAAAGTTAATAGCATAGTTATTATCGGACAATGAATAATTGGATTTTTAAAATTCAATTGGTAAAATAATGCAAGTTTTAAAAAAATCAAACGGTAAATGTATGATCATGCTTCAAATAATAGGTGTTATCTTAATCGGGTCAACCTATCCGTGTCCCAGCCAGAATTACACCCACAATCCACTCAGAATGAAATCAATACTCACAAAACCTCTTGACTCAACTCTAAACATATTAATTAAATTGAACTTCAACTCATAACATTTTTATATTTACATGACCCTACAAAACATCACATGCGATGAGTTTCAAATGTTGGGATATGTGCCTGGAATTTAAAATCGGCTACATACATACCTCATGGTGGTTATGGTCGGACATTTGCAACCACCTCACCTCATGGTCTATTTAGTTTATAAATTGTTTAATTTTTGTTGTAACGCTTGCATTTTGTATTTTGTATTATAGCTAGAATTAATCCTCGTGCGTTGCGGCGAGCTTTTTCCTCTCTAAAACCTATAATACTTTTGATCGGTTTTGGATAAAATTTAAAGCGAAACATAGAAAATTAATAAGAACATTGCAATGATAAAAACAATATATAATTAACAAAACAAATATTTTAAAAAGTAAATATCTCATATTGAAAAAATAGAAATTAAGCAAAGGAAAAGTAACTATAAAAAGATAACAAAAAATACGGTATAAAAAAGCTTGTTAAATATTCAAACTGCATTTAAAAACCAATGATGTTTAATATGTTATTATTTCCATTTTTGTAAAAATCAAAGTAAAATGAAGGGAACATAATGAAATACCTTAATATACATTAAAATAATGGTGAAAGTCACATGTGTCCTTAGCATATCAATAAGAATGATGCTGTAAAGAGTTGTACATAAAGCTTTGGACATTAATTGTTGATGTTGTTGTTAAATGTTATAGTTATAATATAATATAATTTGTATATATTGCTTCTAGTAAACCAGAAAGAACCAGGCTTATTTGGTTATGATGCTAATATGTATTTCTATTAGTTTTTAGAAATGTTATTATTTGTAAAACTTGTAGTTATAACTTGAATTATATGCTTTCAAAAAAAAAAAAAACTTGAATTATATCTTTTAATTTCTATATTGGTTGTAAACATGCATGGAAATACATGGATCCGTGTGATTCCTTGTAGTCCGTTATCACTTAATTATATCCTAGATGATTTAAAAGTTGCTGTTAAAAAAAAGCCACCAGCTATGTCACTATGGCTCCATATGATTCATTATGACATTTATTACAAAATATTAGTTAAATATAATAATTCTTGATCACCCATAGTGATTTATTGATAACATCCATCATTAATCCGATAATGTAGTCTTACTTACACCTTGTTTTCCCACAGATTTTCAATTTCCGATTCAGAAATAATTATATGTAGTCTATCTATAATTAAAAATACAAGGAAGCACTATTACATGTAATTAGTTAAGTGCTTAATTTACAAATCCACAAATATTTATTTACATTACTGAACAAGCATTCACATTTTCATCACTAAACGCATTGCTAGCCCTTTCACCAACACCAGCCGAAGAATAATGCCTATCCTGATCATGACCATATTGATTATTATAGCCACGTTCGTTGTAGTTATATGTAGAGATCTCGGGCCGCTGCTCGTGGAAGTACGTTGCAGGGTCGCTATGGTAACCATATATGTCCGCATACTCCTGCGTAAACCCAACCATCTCCGGGTTGTTTGGAAAAGGCCATAACTCAGCTTTCTTTCCTGTCCTTCTAACCCTCTTTAGAACCTTTTCTTGATCCACCCATCCAGTTACTGTCACCTTTTGCATGTCCATGTCTATTTCGATACTTTCCACCCCTGGAAAGTAAAAAAAAAACTAACATTATTTCAATATACAGGGACGTATTGTTTTCGTTACCAATATTATGTTAAGAACTGTGAAAATTGCACAATTCATGTGTGTGTATGTAAAGGAAATAAACATTGTCTCCTAAATCTTTCTTCGAGTATATGACATTATGCGACATACTGTGTGGCAAAAGACTCTTATGCATATATAAGGGACACGTTTTTTCAGTACCAATTATATGTTAATAACTACGACAGCTGCAGAGTTCATGTGTGTGTATAAAGAGTAAGAGATGGTACCATCTAAGTTTTGAAGGGCTTTTCTGACTTTGCGTTCACAGCCTTGGCAGTCCATGTTCACAATCATCTCCACCATCTGAAAAATACAAATTAAGTTTCAGTTTCATGATTTTTTCCCTATTTACCGTTTATTTGGACATATATAGAATGTAGCTTATATATATATATAGGATTAGCGTTTGGGACTATGTATACGTGACTTGTTTGGGAAGATATTTAATGATATTCCTTAATAATACAATTAAGTTAGTTCGATATATAGTTGGTTAACTTCTTGGAGTTTATAATATATATTTAATCTATATAATATTGACTATGGCAAATTAATTTGATTAATTATTCTCTGATTGACTTGGTTCTTAAGTAATTAATCTCCAACTATTTCTTAGAAGCCACTTGGATATTACTTATTAGTTAAATGCATACATTATTCAATACTTGCAAGCTACCGGTTTGGTGAATATCCATAAAAACATATAAACACACTTCAGAATAAACAAAAATATGTTTAGTTGTCATCATTTAATGCAAACTCCCCAACTCTTTTTGGACAAGGCAATTTAATCTGGAATAATATAAAGATCAGAAATGTTTTGTTTAAAAATCTTTATGGTAGCAAGCATTAGAAAATTGGACCATTTGTTGCGACAAAGTTTGCTGTAAATTGAATGAAGTTTAGTGAGACATTTCCGATATATGAAAAAAATTGTTAAATTCTTTATGGTAGCAAGTATTAGAAAACTGGGCCATTTGTTGCCATAAAGTTTGCTGTAAATTGAATGAAGTTTAGTGAGACATTTCCGATATACGAAAAAAAATTGTTAAATTCTTTATGGTAGCAAGTATTAGAAAATTGGGCCATTTGTTGCGACAAAGTTTGCTGTAAATTGAATGAAGTTTAGTGAGACATTTCCGATATATGAAAAAAATTGTTGGGAAATTAGTCCTAGGAAAACTTTACCAGCATGATTTCTGATGCATTTTTCTTACACATTTCCGACACAGACAATGATGCCTTTGTTGACGAGTAACTCAACTTCTATATGTATGACAACAAGATTTTCAGATTTTATGTATCAAAAGATTGTTTGAAGTTCTTTTCTAGCATATCATTCTATTTCACTAGCTAGATATGCTAAGAGATGAGGTTTAAACTACCATTTAACATGTCTACATAATCATAAAGAACACATGCATTAGAAGATTTTGTATTTGATAATGATTAGTATATCTACACAACTAAAACTAGACTAATGCATCCGTTAAAAAGCAACCTTTCAAAGAGTCTTAAGTTTTCTAATATTGAAATTACATTTGCTAATGAAAATGTTATATTATACAACAAAAAGATTGTTTCAGTTCTAATGCAATTTCAGCTAACTTAGCTATTAATAAAAATGTTATTGTAATTAAGCATAATGCAACATTTTCGATGTCTAATGCAATCTATCCACCGCACCAGCCCATAAATCACACGCAACCAGTATATTCATACATGCATGCTATATTGCTTCAATATGTTCATTCGGCGTGCATCCAGCGCACCCATATTTATGTCCAAGCTTACACAAATAAACATCCACGCACGCACGCGCGCGCGCACACACACACGAGAGAGAGAGAGAGAGAGAGAGAGAGAGAGAGAGAGAGAGAGAGAGAGAGAGAGAGAGAGAGAGAGAGAGGAGAGAGAGAGAGAGAGAGAGAGAGAGAGAGAGAGAGAGAGAGAGAGAGAGAGAGAGATGCTCACTGTCATGTTTGAGAATTATATATTGGGAGAATGAGAGAGATGGTAATGGTTTGTGAGCCTTGAAATATTTGAGCTATGAGAGTGTAATGTTGGTGAATGGAGAAAGAATATGGAGTCTATATATAGCCCTATACTCCGTACGCGTTTTGTTACTTGTGAGCCAAGGATATGTGGTTTCAATTTTATTCACGTATTGTTGCAAAATAGCTGCTAAAATATATAGCTGTCAAATTGTTGCAAGCATTACATATTGTTGGATCCAGTCCAATAGATATTTGTGTTAAGTTTTCTTGAAAATACTGATAGCGAAAATAAACAATATAAGTTTGTCACTATTTGTGAACATTTATCACAAAATACAAGTATAACTATATATTAGTAAGAATTATTGACACAAGTTCCAATACAATTATTAGTTTTTTTCTTTTTGAACAGCAACACATTTGTTAGTTACATCAATGAATCGCTAACGATAAAACATATGATTTATAGAATTATTTACGCCATAACACTAGCCAATAAATCAAATAATTAACTGTATATTCTCGGAAAACCAAGGTACAACTCTGCTCTCAAATATATAAAAATAAAAAAAGACGAGAGAACACGTTTTCTTGTGAAACTTACCAATTTATTTTAATTGAATGTGAAAGTGCGTTGTCATGAGCCAGAAGTTGTTTGGATGGTGGTACTGTAGTTGACATATTACAATGTTAATTATAAAAAAGCAAATGTCTTTCATATGATTTTAAAGTGATTCACCAGGAAATGTACATTATTTCTAACATGTTTATCGTTTAAAAATGATTAAAAATATGATTAACTTACAGAGCTAGATTTCTTAGCCTAAGCCTCTTAGCTTCATCAAGAAAATTTGATTCGTTTATGGAGCAACATAAATACACCTTAGCTAGATACACTAAGCTTGTTTGTAGGACAAGTATTATTCATTTACATAGTATGTACGCGTATACGTTTATCACGCCCTTTGCAAGGTATTGCAACTTGGTGACAAGATTTTGAGTTGCCTGATCCTTCTATCGTGTATAGCGGGACCTCCAGCCAGTGTAGGTAATGCAAAAGAAGAAGTTGTCTTGTTTTTATATGCATTTGTAGATCTTTGTATTAGAACAAGCTACTTTGAGTGTATAAATTTTAAGTTTTGATCGATGCGTAAGATGTGAAATGGACAAGCACAAGGAGATTAAGATATTATAAGGGTATAAAAGTGTCGAGCTGCACAAAAGGCACTCAATCAAGTTTAGATTGGAGAAATGATCAAAACAAGGTGTCAAACGAAAACGAGCATGAGCCAAGCTCTTTACGTGATGAGTCCAAGCCCGAGCTTTGTGCATTGAGATCGTTTAGTCTATTTCAATCCTAAACAAGCATTTTACAAATTTAAAAATATTTATCCCTCTTATAAACTATGTACCTTTCTTTATATTTTATTATTCAAAACCCAATACCTAAACACCTATTAAACCTTAAAGAGCTGGTGATCACAAAACTCTCTAATCATTGCTAATATCCTCTAATCAGACTCCATTAATAAAACTCCTCTTATGCATTCACTCGAAGTTGAAGCAATGGTTCATCTGATGAAGATGTTAACTAATGAAGATCAACTAGTCAATTCACATTACAAGGAAGAGAGTTTTAGCGACGAAAATATGTTGCCCTGTAGTGACAACGACTCATGTCGTGCTGTAGGTGTTGTTCCTATATTGTAATTTTGTTGTTATGTCAGTTGTTAATGAAAAAAATTCTGGTTTTGATCTCCGATGGTTATCAACTGTTGTTTTCATTGGTACTCAACAAAAAAGGTTTTAAGTAACGCATCAAAGATATTAGAGGCAGCATCATCCAACACATCCCTATATATCTTGAGTTTTGAAAAATACTAGTTTACAGATATGCATGACAAATAACCAACCTAATCACCATTGCTTTAATTAAGGTATCTCTTAAATACAACTCAACTTATGTGTGGATCTTATGATCTAGAATCCTAATCTAATATTTATGTTTGGATCTTATCAAGTTGTTTGTGTTTGTGGGCTTAGGGCTTCATAAATGCTGCTGGGCTTCTTATTATTCAGCTTATGGGTTCGTAAGAACTATAATCAAAACATTTTAAATTGAAGGGGCTGGAATGCTTCTTATTAGCTCTCTATGCATAAATGTTCAATGACGACTGAAATACTAAATCTGTTTTGTCAACTTCTTTTCGTATTAGCGTTTTTGTATAAAAATATCATTTTCAATATTATGTAGTTTAAATGAAGGTAATATAATAATTCTGTTTATATAAATATATACACACATATACAATATACAATTAACTATACGTTAGGAGAAAACACAGAATCAACTAAATTATTCATTGAAAGTTTTTAAAATATAAGAAGACGATTCAAATAAATGTTTATTCATGTATTCTAAATTCAAAAATAAATAAAAAAATAAATTTTGTTATGTATAGGCCCTACGTATGTGTAGGTCATGTGTTCTCATGGAATCATCCTTATGATAAAGGTGTTTTTCTTTGTTAAAGAGATTGAATGTTCAAATCCTACAAAGTTAGCTAGGTAGAAGTGGTTAATAAGAGTATATTAGAAGTTGTTTCAAAAACAATGTTCAAGCGTGTTATATTACCTACACAAAATTTACACACATATAGTTAAACGTCAATAATTAAATTAAAAACGTATGCACAAATTAGTGTGATTGTTTTTATGCATATAACATACTCTTTTGTATGAAACAAGTAGACTTTTAAAAAACATGTTGCATTGATTCAAAAGTTAAACCATTAATGTTTTTTTTTCTCGTATTAATTTTTGTGTGTACATATATACATGTATTTCGATAAATTTATAATGGGTAGCGTTATAGTTAAAAAATGTATTTTATCTAAAAAGACTAACGAGTATTCTAGATTTGACATGTGTTATTTATTATTAAAAAAAGTGTATCTTGATTGTTGTCTTACATAAATCAGGTTATTGTGCAAATACGACAGATTATTGTGTCAATGATTTGCTATAAGTTATACATAGAAAACCTATCAAAAGCATATCAATTATTTCTTAAGATCTTCATTAAAATGATAAAAGTGTACTTAAATATATTAAATTGCGTTTTTAGGTGTTTAAAAGGCCAATATGGACAAAAGAAGCATACTTAGCAAGAATTTGAAGAAAATTGAGCTTTGAAATCCAAGTACGGGGTCGTGCCTCATTAAGCACGCCCCCATGCCCAGCCTGAAACACATATGCTCAAATTAGCACACCTCCCGTGTTTGTACATCTGACAGAACAAAAAGTACAGTCCCCCAGAAGTAAGCACGGGGTCGTGCCCCATGAGGCACGAGGGCGTGCCCTACCTCAAACACAGGGTCATGCCCCCTCAAGCACAGGGTAGTGTCTGACATCCTCGACACGTACGAACCAACCACCTTTCGTAAGAATTGTACTAACACGGGGTCGTGCTTAAACACTCCAGAAATCCTATAAGTAAAGACCTAAGTCTATCATTTGGGATAGCTTTTGGTGGAGGGTTACCCTGCGATTTCTCTCGGGAATCAACACTAGAAGACCCTTGGGGGGCTCGGGAGGTGCATACAACACTTGGAAGAAGCTCGGGATTGTCTAAACACTATCCATCACAGATCACCAATTTGATTATTCCATTTCACC
This sequence comes from Flaveria ramosissima, assembly GCA_025215565.1. Taxonomy (NCBI): domain Eukaryota; kingdom Viridiplantae; phylum Streptophyta; class Magnoliopsida; order Asterales; family Asteraceae; genus Flaveria; species Flaveria ramosissima. Next base: position 44,331,091 of record CM046032.1, on the reverse strand, counting down.
GATGATTTCATATCTATTTTCTATGTTGTTTGTTGCTATGTTCAAGTTCATTATGAGCTAAACTCTCATTATCATCCTAATTAGATGAAACTGGCGGAAGCGTGAAATGCTTGGGTGTGACTATTCAGCTCTGTACACATTGATTACAAAGTAAAATGCAACATATATATATATATATATATATATATATATATATATATATATATATATATATATATATATATATAAAGTAATACATCATAACATTATCATAGATAATCATAGGTTCGGGTTACATTATAACTAACATTTCAAAATCTAACATAACCCTATTACAAAAAGTGTTATTAACTGCTACATCTTCAGTAGTGGTGGAAATGAGCATCCACCGTTAGACTAAGATCATACATGTTCACAGTTAATTTAACACAAACTCTTCCCAACTCCTCGCCCCATCCAATTGTACACATCAAATGAAAACATAATACTGTTAGTCATGTTAAATACCTGGAAAAGCATACTCAAAACAGTCAACATAATGTTGGTGAGAACATAGGTTTAATTTCTAAACAAAATATATATTGATGCAACATAAATAAGATTACAACCAATCCTACTTATATGTCATGTGATTTATAACTGTCACAATATAAATCACAAAATCAGATAATATAACATCACAACACTCATCCTGTTGGTGCAAGAAATATTTTCCTAAGTAGCGCTGCCTATATTATCAGACAATTCCTCATCCGAATTAATGGTTGTAACATAATGACAGTATATCTCAAATCTCACTTATAATAGCATCAATCATAAACAGTATGCTTTTTCTCCAAAATCATAAATGTAAAAAGGGCTATGAATCTCACCTTTATTTCATCAACAATCCTATAAAATATTTATATATTAGAAATAAATCGTATTTCTTTAAAATTTTCAGCACTTATAAATAGTTATTTTAAAACAGTAGTTACAATTATTCATATATCATTAAATTTTGATAGAAGAAATATCCAATAATCCATATTAATATATAAAAATTTCAACAAATAACTATTTACAGTTACTTTTCTAGAATTTTAAAATATTCAAATAAATCAGCAAAAAGTATCTAAGGGTTTTCTAATTTTACCAAATTTACCAAAATCTATATTCTGAAATCTATATCATCCCATAATTTTTTAGGTTGTTATCTCATAATACTCGATTTTCTATAATTTTTATCAGTTTTATATAAATTATCATAAATAGTTAAACATCTCTACAAATTCTGAAATTTACATCCACTGTTATGTTCATGGTTCCATAATTTATGTAAAGTTTTCATAATTTATCTCGCCTTTTTGCTATCTTTTCTTATTTTCTAACTACAGGAGGTTCTAAATTATAAAACTCCATCATATCTATGAATTAAATCATGAAATTTATTCAATATTTCCTATAATATATAAGGTCCATCATATAATTTTTCAGGTCTTTAAGATATTCGGAGCTTCCATATGATAATTTTCTTTTATTATCTTGAATAAATTATATATATTAATTTAATTATTATATTACACCAAAATTTACAGAATATTATTTCTAATATTTTCTAACAATTTTCCAATTTTATTCCCACAATCACAGTCATTTACATATTTAATCCAATTTATCAAGAATATTAGGGTTTTTATCATTTTATGTGTAACCTTTTTGTTAAAACTTTTGTTTATAAAGAGCTTATTCTTACTGATTTTTAAAGGAAAATCAGATGTGATGTGGTTTTATGATTATTCTTGGTGATTTGTTTTCTAAGAGTTGGATTATATGTGTTTATCCAAAACACATATAAATTCTTAAAGATTGTTAATGATAGATTTTTAGAATCTAACCTTTTTTGAGAGAGTAACTAAGGGTTTGATGGTTCGGTTGAGGTGGTCTTCTTGGTGCTTGATCTTAAGTTTTTGAAGTTGAATCCAAGATGGTGATGGTTAAGAAGATGATGATGAAATGGTTGGAGTTGGTGACTTGAAAACCGAGAGGAAGAGAGTGTTGGCAACTTAAAGACCGAGTGATGGTTGTAGTATCTTGTGGTTATGGTGGTTCACGGTGGTGGTGCTTGTGGATGTGTAACAACCGAGAGAGAACAAGGAGGTGGAGATTAGTTGGTATTTGATGGAATGATGGTTGCGGTTTGTGATGGTTTACGGTGGTGATGAGCTATGGTTGTGGTGGTGTGCGGTTGAGAAAATGATGGTTGTGGAAGACCCATAGGCCGAGCATTCATGTAGTGGAGTTAGCCATGATTAAGTCTACTCTTAGGTTGATGTGGTGTGATCAATAAGGATGCTTAGTCGGTTCTAGGGTGAGAGGTGGCATCCTTGAGAAGAGCTTAGTGTAAGGTTGATGATAGGTGGTGGTTCAAGGGGTTGCTTAGTGTTTAGCTGGTTAAGGGTGGGATTAGGGAGTTAATGACTTAGTTTAGTGGTTAATCGGGTGGTCTTGATGAACCGAGAGTGATGTTTAAGTGGGTGTTATGTTTAGATACTAATGACACTCTTAGTTATTAGATTAATGTTAATGTTTTGCTTGGCCACTAATCCATATTAGTTCATATCCTAATGAACCGATTACTAAGTTAAGTTGGTGCTTTGGTTACACATTTAAGTGTTTAGGTTGGTTTGGCTTTAGTTTTTGTTATCAATTTTCTAAAAGTTAACTTATTTGATAATGTTTGATGAAGTTTTAATATTGGTTCATTACATACTTAGGTGAAAGCATTAATTAATCAAGTAACTAATCATATAATCTTGATCACAAAGTTTACAAGTATTCATATACATGCATACGTAAATATTTATGCATGGGTGCATGCATGCACATATATGTGCATAATCAACTAAACACATAACATATATAATGAGTTAGTCAAATAAAACTTATCCTTATGATCCCTTAATAAGGTATATAAGTATAGATCTATAGAAAATTTTAGGATATTAGCTTGCCTAACCTTAGGGTCGTCACATTCTCCCCCCCTAAAAAGAATTTTGTCCCGAACATCATTCATGAGTAATCCCTAGGATTGTAGAGAACTTATCCTGTCACTTGCTTCTCAAATAAGTGTGGATATTTTCTTTTGATTTTATCTTTTCTTTCCCATGTAAATTCGGGTCCTCTTTTTGAATTTCACTTGACCTTTACTATTGGTATCCTACCCCTTCTCAATCTTTTTACTTCTTTATCCATAATGGCTATTGGTTCTTCCATGAAATGAAGTCTCTCATCTATCTTGATTTCTTGGAGTGGTACTTTTAATGTCTCATCTATCAGACATTTCTTCAAGTTGGACGCATGAAAAATGTTATGTATTCCACTTAATTCATGAGGTAAATCTAATTTATATACTACAGGACCAATTCTATCAGTTATCTCAAAAGGCCCAACATACCTAGGGTTTAACTTATTTCTTTTCCCAAATCAGATAATTCCTTTTGAGGGTGATACTTTAGATATAGTTTATCCCCGATTTGGAATTCCAGTGGCTTTCTTCTTTTATCGTATAGCTTTTCTGTCTATCTCGTGCTGCTTTTAATTTATTTTTAATTTCGAAGATCTTACAAGATATTTTCTGTATAAGTTCTGGGCCTGTAAGTTGTCTATCTCCTACTTCATTCCAACACAAGGGTGACCTACACTTTCTTCCATATAAAGCTTCAAATGGAGCTGTCCCAATACTAGCATGGTAACTATTGTTATATGAAAATTTTATTAAGGATAAGTGTATATCCCAATTACCACCAAAATCGATCGATGGTTATAAGTCTAGCGTTGTTCAACCAGCAATAACGAACAACAACTTCGAGATTAATTCTAGTACTATCCAACTCATAGAAAACTCTATCCAGTTCCACGGATTGCAACACGAAGGTCCTAATGCTCATAAATATGTCAGTCATTGTGTCAAATATTTTATCATTTGTTATATATTTTATCATTGTGTTTTATGTTTAAATTATTTCATGTTATTTTTGTCATTGGTTTATATACATTATATAACATTTTAAAATTTTTTATTTTACAATTAAAAGTGGACAATGATATTGTTTCATCAATGTGTTTTCATAACTCATAATGTTAAAAAACACACTAACAATCAGAAAAATACAATAAGACATTTTATGAATATGTTTTATGTGTTATATCGTTTTGTGTTGTTTTGTCACTTTTACATGCTAGAACTTCACAATAGTCTTATTTCACCATTTTATTTTCAAGATTTATTATTTTAGAAAAAGACATTAATTAATGTTCAGCAAAAGAATAATAATGAAAGAAAAAACACAATGAGAAACAAAAATCATGTGGGCTAAAAATGTAATGTTTTTATTTTTTTTATATAGCAATAGTTTACTCGTTTTAAAGATTAAAAACACTTATTTTGTATGGTGTAATTTTTAGTAAAAAATAACGTCATATGTTAAAGTTATAAACGTAAAAAAGTGGGAGGACTTGATAAAAAAAAATAAAATTGGTCATGCCTAAACTACCCCTAACTTTTTATATCAACTATCGATTAAAAATATCGATAGTTAAGATTTTTTTCTTACATTTTTTAGATCTAAATCATTTTTTATTTAAATCAAATTTACAATAAAAAACATAAACAAATTATCATGTGATCGGATGGTTAAAGTTTAACGCTACATTGTTGTATTTACATCCTTTTAGTTGTTAATCCATGAAGAATATAGTTATTTGTGTTTTTTTGTGTTTGTAGGTAAATATGAAGAATATAAAAGATATGAAAGACTACATAAAAGAATATATAGTCCCTAATCACAACTAAAAGGGATATCTTTTAGTCAATATCAACAACTATTTTTTGTGAGAATTCTAGGAACGAATATCAACCACACATTTTAGTCACATGCAAGTCACATGTCAATTCTATATTTTTTTAAAACGTTCATAACTTTTTTCACAATATTATTTTTAAAAAAATTTCACCATTAATTTCAGTATTTTTTTATCTTTCCAGCGCCTATCATATTGATATATTTTTCTTAAAAAAATTATCCAGCCGTTATTTACACATGTGTAAATCTGGTTATACACATGTGTAATATCGGATTTACACATGTGTAAATCCACTATTACACACATGTAAAATGAATTTCGAAAAAAAACGAAATTTTTTATTATTTTTATAAATTTTTTTATATTTTTTTATGAAAGAGGGAAACGAAAGAAATATTTATTTGGTTTTATTTTTTTATGTTTATGCTATTTTTCGATTTATATTTTTTTAATATGTATTTGTTAAATATAATTTTGTCATTGAAAACTAGTGACTCAGATTGTTTCCTATAGTTTTTACAAAAAAAAATAAGTTTTCATTTAATCCCTCTCCTATATATATATGTATATATATATATATGTATATATATATATGTGTGTGTGTGTATATATATATATGTATATATATATACATATATATACATATATATATACATATATATGTGTATATATATATGTACGTACATGTAACTCATACAAGTTACGTATACGTAAGTCGTTTTGCTATCATCGTCGTTTCTTGGAGTTTAAATTAAAAATATGACCTCAAAAAATAAGATTGAAGTTTACTCAAATATATTTTAAACAATCAAAAAGTTAAATCAATTATAAGTTATGTAATTAGGTAGTGGTGATTTTTACGGTTTTCAATTATAAACATAGTTTTCATTCATCCTCTTATATATATATATATATATATATATAGATAGATAATATATATATATATATATATATATATAGATATTAGGTATATATATATATATATATATATATTAATATAGGTATATATATATATATATATATATATATATATATATATATATATATATATATATATATATATATATATATATATATATATATATATATATCTTACAATACGAAATCGACCATCATCTATTTGTTTATCATACATTTTGAATGTGGGTAAGCGTCAATAAACAACATTAAAGGCTTCATAAAAAGTCGACTATGACAAGAAACATGGTTCTATAGGAAAACTTCATAAATAAATAATTGCTTCTACGCTTAAAGTCAAGTAGTTGAAACTTAAACCAAGGTTTCTTAAGGAGCAGTATTTGCCCCCTAAAAATTACACCTTTTGGCAATCGATTTAGACTCAAATATTATAATAAAATAATAGAAATAGAAAAGTATAATAAAATAAATAGCAAAAGCTTAAGTCACACCATATATATATCATTTTAAAAATCAGTTTGGTTTAAGTCCATAATCACGTGATTTGATAAATAAAATCTAGTCATGGAGCAATAAATGTAATGTTTGATTTAACTTTAAATATTTGATCTTGCGAACAATGGAGCCCAAATTATTCTTCAATGGCTTACCAGAATCTCACGGGTCTTCGTATAAGACCAGACCCGCTTACCCGTCTCCGGATCCAACCTGGAGCGGGTGCTCATCAGTGCTTCCCCAACCATCCTTGAGAGGAAACACTAGTGCTACATTATATTGGTATATGTTTTTGACCCGACGAGGAGCCATGCCCTTGACATGCTACCGAACTACCCTTGGTTTTTGCCATCTATAAATCAAACATTATACATACATTGATTGATGATCATATAACATGATTTCAAGCTAAAGTTGACATGCTGCTGCATTGTACGTGCATTGATCATCTATAAAGCAAACATTATACATATATTGTACATCCATATATATATAGATATATATAGATAATAGATATATAGATAGATATATAGATAGGATGATATGAGATATAGAGATAGATAATAGATAGAGATCGAGAGAGGAGATAGAGAATAGATGGGAGATAGATAGAGATAATATATATATAGATAGGGTATATAGATAGATATATATATATATGTATATGTATATATATATATATATGTATATGTATATATATAGATATATATATATATATATATATATATATATATATCTATATAGATATATATATATAGATATATAATATATATATAGGGTAGTGATCAAATGAGAACTAGTTTTTTTGTGAGAACTCCAGAAACCAATCTCAACCACTAGTTCTCAATGGCAAAATTGTAATTAACAAAAACATATTTAAAAAATTTATAAATCAAAAAGTAACATATAAATAAAAAAATAAAAACACAAAAATGTTGCCCTACTTTCCCTCTTTCATTAAAAAAATAAAAAAAAAATTATAAAAAATAAAAAAAATTCCCGTTTTTTTAATGAAATTCCTTTTACACATGTGTAGTATCTGATTTACACATGTGTAAATCCAGTACTACACATGTGTATAACTAGATTTACACATATGTAAACAACGGATGTACGATTTTTTTTAGAAAAGTATATCATTATGGTAGGCGTTGGAAAGATAAAAAAATACTTAATTTTATGGTGATTTTTTTTTGAAAAAATGACGTCGTGAAAAAAAGTTATGAACCTTTTAAAAAAAAAAAGGGAAATGACATGTGATACAAAATGAGTGGCTGAGAGTGGTTCCTAGAGTTCTCACAAAAAAAGGTGGTTCTCATTTGAACCCTCCCTATATATATATTACATATAGATATATATATATATAGATATATATATATATAGATATATATATATATATATATAATATATATATATATATATATATATATATATATATAATATATAACTAGCTTTAGTAAACCCGTGTATTACACGGGTTAAAATAAACAATATTAAATAAAATAAAATTTTATTATTTATAAATCGATATTATAAAATAAAATATGATTGAAAACTTTCTTATAATAAATAAAATAAAAATTTTACTTCCCAACAAACATTTTAAAAAATGTTATACTTAAAAACTTTCTTATTATAACTCTCAATTTTATTTTTATAAAAATTTTACTTTTTAAAAGTACCAATTATAAAGTTTATTGTATTTTCAAAAAAGTTTGATGTTCTAAAAAAGTTTCTAATTTTATGAAAAATTATTTCCTTACAAATAACATTAGTAAAAAATCTTTTTCTTAATTTATTAAAAAACTATTTTAATATTATAAATTAAATATATTATTAGTAATTAATGTGATTATTAAATAGGAGATAGAAACGGGAAGAAATTGATGAGAATGAATATATGGTATTGACATGTGTCTCTTTTAAATACTCTTTTATTAGAGTACGGAGACTATATAACTATGTCTTTCCAAGAGTAATAAAAGAACTAATATATAGTTAGATTAATAAGTCTAAATTAAGATTTTGTCCTCCATCTATATCTTCTTCTTCACTCTTATCTCTTCTAACCTACAACTCAAATTAATCAATTTTAACTCAAATTTATGTTGCATCAATCGTTCCTTAAAAAAATTATGAATGTTGGTATTTTACATAAAAAAATTAGTAAAAGTGTCTTGGTATTTTACATAAAAAAAATTATGAATGTCAGTCGATACCAATCGTTCTTTTTTTAAATCCGCCCCTGCCATTAATAATACCAAGTTTTCATTGTTAGGTTAAAACATTGTCAAACCTTTTATTTGTCGACACCCTTAAGTCTAAGGCTTAGTAATGACTCTTAATAATGCGTAAAAAAATCAAACCTCAGACCTCATGTCTATTGACATAAATCCTTAGAAAAGTAAATAATAAAACTTTGATGTTACATCCCATTTGACATTTTTAGCCATATAAATACAAAGTCTTTATGTAAAGCGTAAACCATTGCTTAATATGAACCAAACAAAAAAAGTTTTAAACTTTAATAAAAACTAGTATTAAGACTCTCGTGTTGAAGCGGTTACGTAAAACCATATCAAGTGGCACCAATGACACACTGGTAACCAGTACCACCAATAACGAAAATTCTCGTACTAAAATAAATGAAAAATGGAAAAAAAACAAACGAAAGTAGAAATAAAGACGTTGAACCACGCAGGAGAAACGTAAAACATATAAACAATAAGTATATTTATGATCGGCGCGTTATGACGGGGTCGTGAAACGGAGAAAAATAAACGTAAAAACTTTGAACCACAAACGCACGCTACGACGTGTTAACTCGCAAAATTTAGATCGGAATTGGTAAAATAAAAATTTGTAAAATATAAAAAGTATAAGGAATCAAAGTTGAAGTTAAAATAAAATATTTGGGCTAAATTCTAAAAAATATAAAAGTTGGTTAAATTAGAAAAAGAAATTAAATATTGATAAAAGAAAACCAAATGTGGGTACAACACAATAAAACAAATATTACAATTCATAATGCATACAAATGTTATTATGCAAATTAAGGGTTAAGAAAGGTAAAAAAAAAATAAAAAAATATGAATTATGAATTTTTAATTATACTTATTAATATATTAACCTAATAAAAGGAATGAACATGTAACCAGAAATTACTACATATTTCATTGTTAATAAATTCATTTAATCATTTCTCATTTCTCATATTAAATAACTATATTAATTAGTAGTTATATAATTTAATTTTTTTAGATTAATTTTTTTTAAATTAAGAAATAGATCTTTTTATTAATGTTTATTTTTAGAGAAACAAATTTTTATAATAAGAAATTTTTCTAAACCATCATACTTTTTTCAAAATACGAAATATTTATAAGTGGGTTTTTAAGTAAATTTTTTATAAACCAAAATTAATTAAAATTGGGAATTATGGTAAGAAATTTTATAAAGAAACATTTTTTAAATGTTTTGTTTTGAAACATAATGTTTAATTTATTTTTTTGAGAAAAGAGAGTTTAGAAATAAAATTTTAAAAAGTTAATATCATTATTTTATTACTTATAATCATTACTCATACGTAATTTCAATCATATATCATTTTATATAATCGTTTTATAATTAGTAAAATTTTATTATATTTAATATTTTATTTATTCAGGGTTCACTAAAGCTAATTAGTAATATAAATATAATTAACAGTTAAACATTACCATGTTTATCATACTACATTTAATGTACACAACAACTAATTTACACTAATCTGTTATAAGCGGGACTCAAACTCTTAACATAAAGAAAAACTTCATTGCTCTAACTACAAATAACTTTCTCATTTAACCTCATATGCATCATAACTAATTTACACTAGTCTATCGTAAACAAAACTCGAACTTTTAACGTGAAAGAAGCTTTATTACTTTGTCATTCGATCCAACCCCGCTCACCTTAGAGGTTGAAATGTCCGTTTAGTAACCAACTTGGGCGGCTTCTAACTCGTTAAGCATCTTTCTTGACTGCATCATCACCACCATCATCATCATACTCATATAAAGCCCAAGAAGCAAAAAGATTTGTGTGCTTCAATTCTCCTGAAGAAATCATTTCAAACCCATTTGTCACATTTGTCTAATTGTCTCTTCCCCCAACACACACACCCTACAATCTTGGATTCTTGAATCCACCTTCTCCTCTTTCTATATTCACCATCATCATCGATTCCCCCAACTGAAACTCGATTCAATTCAACTCTTCGAAATGCTCGAATTCAAAGCCATCAAGAAGAAAATGTGGATGTTTTCTCAATAAGATCCTCTCTGTAACCAAACCCTCTTGTCTTTTACCATCTAATGCAAGAAAATATGTACACAAAATCAAAATCACTATCAAAATCAAAATCATCTGTATCTCTATCGATTATTACACTCATCAGATTTCCCCTTCGTATGGTTTCTTTCTGGTTTGCACCCACCATACGTCCACCAGGTCTCGACCCTTAGAACATTGATCACATCATCACAATCTTTCTATCCCTTAGTTTTTTCTATACACTTAGTACAATAAGATATAGATACATATAGCTGTAAAGGGTATTTGCAAGAATGGATTTTTATGACTGGAATCATGAGTTTTCAGACTTGGGATCCATTGGGGATGATGGATCTTTGATGGGTTTAGGTGGGTTTGATGGGGATTGTGGAAATGTTGATGGGTTGTTCTTGAAATCTTCTGAATCTTTGGTGTTGGATGGGGAAAAAGGAGAGCTTGTGAAGGCTAAAGGTAAAGTGGCTGGTAAAAGAAGTGGATTGATGTCTGATGAGAAAGCTTTGGCTGCTTTGAAGAGTCATAGTGAGGCTGAAAGAAGGAGAAGAGAAAGGATTAATGCTCATCTCGACACCCTTCGGGGACTCGTGCCCTGCACTGATAAGGTTGTTGTCTATAGAACCATTTCCTCCATTGGTATTTGATCATATATGTTGATTTAACACCATGTGAATCTTTGTGCAGTTAGATGTTTCTGCTGTAGTTTATGTGTTTCTATATGGTTTTGCCCTTAAATTGTTACTTATTTGGTCGTATTTTGATGTTCGCGATCAAGTTGGTTGCTTTTTTGAACGGATTCAATGGTGAATCGTGGGAAGAAGATATTCTAATTTCTAACAGAGTATATAAGTTGAAATTCTGTTCTTCTGAATTTGGATACATGATGATATTTCTAATTTGCATGACTTATTTGGTAACAATGTACTTCTTCTTGGCATTTGGATTCTTTGAATAAATGAAGTTTAACCATTTTAAGAATTTCAATAATAGAAGTTAAGTTTAATTAGGTAATCTGACATCAAACACATATGGGCACAGTGCATGATTGAAGTTTTCTTGAAAATTATGGTTGCCTAACAAGTTATAGTCTTCTAAAAGATGAAAGTCAACCTTCTTTGTAGTTTTGACTCATACTCTTTAACAACAATTGGTGATCAAGGTTGACTTTTTGTGAAGATATGATTCTTAAGTAGTTGGATCTGGCATTAGAACTAACAACCAAGAACTAAGAGCTAATTGTGGAGCCTATTTGTTAATTAGAACTACTTACATATCGTTTTCAGTGTTTTGTCATCGGTTTCACTTGCTCTATAACTTACAATTATGTCATTGTCATATCACATTAAACATTTAATGGCGGCGAAAACTATTGATGTTGATCTAGTTTTATAAACATATGGTTATCTTTCACTATCTTTGTCTTGTGAAATTGCAACATCTTTGTTTTTTTAGAAATATACATAGTTAGAAATCATCTGTATGTTTATATGAACATATTACTTGTGTGGATTTAGACCCACATAGTTCCTTATTTATGATTATTAAAGGATGTTTCCAATTTTTAGCAAATAACCATCTTTTTAGCTTAAACTATGCTAAAATATTATTGCTGAAAAAATATTTAATATATAAAACATTATTGCTGAAAATTACATTTGATAGCTACCACGGATTACTACATGACACTTGTTACAAAAAGGTGGCTTTCTTTATTTTATAATAATGTCAATGATATACACATTATTGTAATAAAATATAGGTCAACTTTTATAAAATTAGTTGACATTAAATTTTTTATTTGTGTCATACATTTCAAAAAGGTTCATTAGGTCAAAGAAGCAACCTAAGTTTCTCATTCATGGTACTTGAATATTTGTAATAATTCACTTCTAGAAATAAGATATAAGTTGACTTTTGAGGTCAAACCTGTTTCCATTTGATCTCAAATCTGATGAGTGTGCTAACTTCAATATCATTGTTGAAAATTAAAATACTTAACCATAATCAAATGGTTTCTCATACTTTAATGGTTCAAAATTGTTAAGTTCTGTTTTGCATTCAATTGTGAAGTGAAACCTTAGCCAGTTTGACTTTCAAGTCAAAGTATGCAATTTTGTAGAAATGAAACTAACATGTTATGTTATTTTTAACAGATGGACAAAGCCACATTACTCGCTGAAGTTATCCGCCAAGTAAACCAACTTAAAATAAATGCACAACAAGCCAGTTTAGGTTTACTCATACCAGAAGATGTCAATGAAGTCAAAATTGAAAAACTTGACAAAGCTGCAGTCAACGGAGGTTTTACTTTTCATGCATCTGTCTGTTGTAAGCACCGACCCGAGCTCCTAACGGATATAAAACGAGCCCTGTTGAACTCAAAGTCAACATTGAGAGGGCTGAATTGTCAACTCTTGGAGACCATATGAAGATTATTTTTGACTTCACTGCAAATGAAAATCTACTTACTTCTGTTCGTGAAGCGCTTACTTCTGTTATAGAAAAAGGGGCGATGTCGCTTGATTACTCCCCAAGAACAATGCTTTCTAACAAGAGGAGGAGGTACTGCCTTTGACCCGAGTTTGACTCGGTTTCACATGCTTTTTTTGTGGTGAAATTGAAGTTTGTATAAAGTTTCTTATGTTTGTAGTCTTGAAACTAAATAAGGTGACATGTATATTGTGGAGTGAAGGTGTGATATGTTTGAAATAGAGGTTTTATGATGCTTTTGTTTGTTTCTTGTATATGTATATCTATGGAATGGCTAATATTAAGATGCTTATACCAGATGATGTTGTCATGTGTCATGGTTTTATGATGCTTTTGTTTGTTTGTTGTTGTTGGGCTTATAATTTGCTGGGTTGAAGAGTTATTGGTTGGTGGTTAGTGGGCTTAAGTTGGAAGACATCCAGCAACCCGTTTTGTCTCTGAAATACACGCGGGTTGTGGGTCGGGTGGTTCTATACGTTTTGCTATTGGACTATGATATTATTAGTTACGAGATGGGTCTTGTGCACGGTTGATCTTATTTCAAAACCTACTGACCGATCATATTCTCTTTGATCTGCGATCTTCTTCTCTTTTACGATTTAAGGTTTCATCGTCTTGTTGATTTTTACTTTTTTAGTCTTGTGACCTTGTTTAGCAAATTATGTTCTCATCTTTTGTTCATTAATGTTTAGATTGAATCTGTTCTTTTTGGTTGTCATCTTTTACCTTGTTCAGATTATTTGAGTTATTGCATGATTTGGGTAATATTCTTTGTTGATATACCATTTTTGACAAGTTTATAAAAGCTAGATATATTAGCATTAGAGGTGATAACTTGATAATATATCATTAAACATAGGCCGTAGGGCTCTTTCCATCAAAACTGAAAACACGTAGTTCTTTTGACCATTTTTTTAATATCAAATAATAAATTAACTAAATCCCATTACAACAAATACTGAAATTAAGGTTTTAATTAGATGTGCTATATTTTCAAAAGTGGCATTATTAGATGCGAAAAAGCAATAGCAATCTCTTTATTAATTTACATGTAGGCAGCCACCTTCAAGTTGTCTTCCAATTGTTAGGCCACCTTACTAGTATTTTTACAATTTTGACTTTACGAATCTTTAAAAATGAATTAATAAAACTTTCGTAAATCTCACAAAATATAAGGTGAAAAGTTAACGTCTCACCTCAAATCAGAGTGCAATTTCACATTTGTATTATCAAATATTAAATTGTGACTAAATAAATCTCAAACTAAATTAGAACTCCAAAATGTTGTAATCTTTCAAATTCAAATATTCAAAAATCTAATAAAATACTCCATTACAATCTAGTAAATTTTTTTATTTTCAGTCATCGTTGGTTTCTTTCCGAGTACCTCTAAAATGCACGAGCGGTTTAACAACCCGTATCATTCCATGGAGATGTTGTATAAAGAAAAAAAGTTTATTACAACAAATTATAAAAAAAGAGTAAAGAAATTCTATGATACCTTAACTTTTTGTTTAACCAAAAAGTTAAAACACGCGATATGGCCGCTTACAAATCTATATAATATGTAATTAAAAAAAGGTTTTTTGTGAGACATGTGTTATCATTCTAGCATATTAAAGAACAAGTGTTATCATTATAGCATATCAAAAAATCAATTTCTCATCTCTCTCTCATAATAAATACGAAAATTATAAAACAATCAATTTGACTTTCTTTTTTACTAAAATATGTTAAAACAAATATATCTATATTTGTGTTTATTGTCTCTCATATTAAATGATAATTATTTTAAATAAGTAAGCTAAACTATTAAACATCTAAAATATAAATATTCTTATTTTAATAACTTATTAATACATACTAAATTATATGATTTTAGACATATTTTATCTTTACATATAGAGTAATAATTTTTAATTTTATTATTTGTTATAACTTTAAATATTCATTATATTTTGATTTCACCAATGGCTAATAATATCTAGAAATAAAATATTCATAAAACTAATGGTTTTGATATGTTTTATTTATTCCATCCATATAATATATGAGCTCTAACCTAGTTGTTTATATACAAAACCGACAAGCACGAAATTAAAAAGAACAAAAAATATATTAATATTTATAACTAGTCACATACGTAAGTCTCTGTGTATCGATACTTGCCTTTCGTGGGCCAAAAATTGTGGGACAACCACGTTATCTTGTAAATATCCAATGGCAAATGAGATATTTAAACGTGACATGAACAAACTATATTATATCAAAAGAAAATAGAACTTTAGTTGGTGGAGTCTCCGATTTCAAATGGGCATAAGCATGCTATAAAATTAATCTGAATCATATTTACTTTTCTACTATTATTATTATCACTTAATATTGGCGGCATAAACTTAATCTTACAAGTTATATTCCTTATATTTTAACAAAAAGATCTTCAACACTTTATTAGCAATAAATATACTTTTTTACCAACTCCTAATTTACTCCTACCAATTATCTATATATCTATATATGTATATTACGTGATTTGAAATCTCAACCAGTTGAATATAGAATAAGCTAACATCTTTTTATCAAGATGCCTCTTTTGAAAACGTATAATTTATAATTAGTTTACACCAACATGACACCAAATAACTTCTTTATTTCACTTTTTACTATCATATTGATATAATATTGGTTTTGTATGGTCCTGAATTATCACACGTATATATGTAAAATGATTGATGAAAGGAATCTATATTCATAATTGAATACATAGTGATACATTGTTTAGAGGTTTGGTATATGTAAACACGAGTCCACCACTATTATTATGGAGTATGGATATTACATGTTTTATCATAAAGTGTTAATGGCTATGAGTTGAGAATAGAGGTGGTACACGTCACTTGAGCACCGATCATTCTTCAATGCAATGGATTTTGTTCCAAGCACATCTATCTTGATTTCGTGTACAAAATGTCTTTTTATTCATCTTAACGTTAATCTTCTAGTTTAATGTTAATTAGAAACTTTTTTATATTTGTATGTTGTTAGAGCTAAATACTTTTTTTTAATTACCAAAACCAATTTATAGAAAATCGAATTCCACAAAATAAATATAAAATTTTCAACTTATGGAATACAAACGTCTTAAAATCGTCGAAGCATCTACTGCAACGGGTGAATTCACCGACAAACGTGGATAAATCAAGAATGTGACACATGGAGTTTAAATCCTAAAATCAATACTTTTGTGAAAAAAAAGATTAAAATATGAAAAATCCAGCTTTACTGCAACATTTTGTCTACATTTCGATATTGCCCACTACAATTCAGACCTTAAGCAACGTTGTTACGGTCCGTAAGCATGTCCTTTATGCGGTTTATTGAGAGCTTTCCGTCAACTGGTTATGGGTCCCGTAACCCTATACTAGCCCAAGTTATATCTATAGTCTCACAAAACAAGAAATGAGCAAAGCTAAAAAGTAGTAAACAAACTAAGCTGGAAAGGTGGTAACAATCTGATCACAAGCATCTAAAAGTTAATAGTATAGTGTTTATGGTATTGGTGAAGTTTTCGATCTAAGACTTGATCAATGAACCAACGATAAGGAAATAATACCATGGTCCTGACCTATAAGTACGGTGTATTGTGGTGAGTGTGATTATACATATAGATATGTGTCCTGAAATTCAATACATGAAATGTGGCATAGTGAAAATTTTAACGAGCTGAAATACTGGCCCGAGTTCGGCTCGTGAAAAGCTCGAGCCAGCTTGTGACTCGTTCAAGCCGGATCGATTTAATTTTTTTTCACATTAATTTATATGAAAAAAAATATATATATATTAGGGTCATTGTCTTTTTGTTAAGTACTACATACTTAGGGGAACAAAGATCATTATTTTAAATATAAACAATTTACTATTAAGTTATATATTTTTTAAACAAAATACTTAATGTTTCTAAAAAGAATCCATTTTTATTTTAAGAAAACCTTTTTAAAATCCTAATATAAAAATAAAATCATAATAATAGTAGCAGTAATAATAATTATTATTATTATTATACTACATATATACATATATAATATATACACAACACACACCACACACACACATATATATATATATATATATATATATTATATGCACCGAGTTACGAGCCGAGCCAACGAACCGAACCACGAGCCGAGCTCGAACCGAGCTAACCCTGGCTCGAGTTCGGCTCGTTCAGATTTCGAGCCAAGCCGGCTCGCTTAGATACAAGCTTTTTTCGAGCCGAGCTTTTCTCGAGCAAACTTCGAGCCGTGAACTTTTTGTACAGCCATGTATAAGTAGTATGCCTTGAATAAAATTTCTAGCATTTACTTGGTGAAGATCTAGAATCATATAATTCTAATAAAGAAAATATGTGTATATAGTCTAGAATTGGTTGACAATTAGGAATAGAGCAATAGTTATAGTATTCCTGGTGATACTAATGATCATAATGAAGGATCTCAGTCATCTCATGACATTGAGGATGGTTTTCTTACTGAAAGAATGTGGCCGCAAATAGACTGGAAATAGTGAAGGCTCTTCAGAATATGTTTCCATTCTTCATGGAACATGTAAGAATGTTATTAAAATAGCATTTGAGCACAGAATATGTCACATCCCGGCGGAAGCGTAAGATGCTTAGGGTGTGACTTGTTTGTTCAGAACTCATTGATTCATAAATTTTAACAGATAGCACAGCAGCATAAACATAACATAATTCATAAGATAATATTAAAGTTAGGATTACATCAAATCATAATAGTCAAAATTTGAAGTAATATAATCCTATTACAACATAAAGATCTAACAGCTACATCTTCAGAGACGATGGAAATGAGCATCCACCGATACACTGAGGTCATAGAGGTTAACTGTCAGATTCACACAAACTTTCCCCATTATCTCTCCCCAGCCATTATACACATCAAAAGAGAACATTAAGCTGTTAGTCATGATGAATTCCTGAAAAAGCATACTCAAAATAGTCAACACAAAGTTGGTGAGTTCACAGGTTTATCTTAAACAAAATATTATTGATGCATCAGATACAACCAAACCTTACATAATAATCAGATCATCCATAACTGTCATAACATAATTCATAAATCAGATAATATAGCATCACAACACTCATCCTGTTGGTGCAGGAAATATTTCCTAAGTAGCGCTACCAATATTATCTAACGGTTTCACATCCGAATTAATGGTTGTAACATAAATGACAGTATATCACAAAAATCTTAGTAATGCATCAATTCATAAAAACAGTATGTTTTTTCCCCTAAAAGTTTATAGAAATAAAAATGGGGCTATGAATCTCACCTCTTACTCCAAATGATAACCTATAAACAAAAATATTTATAGTTTAGAAAAATGTCTTTTTCTTTAATATTTTTAGCACCTCAATTTATAAAATTTATTTCAGACATTACATTAAGGCATACATCACGAAATTTTTACAGTAAGTGGGTCCTAATATTAGACATAATATAGTAAAATTTCATTTCACTATTATTTTCAGCTTATTTTCTAAAATTTTTACATTATTTGAATAATTTATTAGAAATATCTTCGGGCCTCTAAAAATTCTCAAATTTGGTCAGAATACTTGTCATAACTTTTATAGTTCCTCGAAATTTTCTCATATCTCAAATTATAGCAGAGTCAATTTTCATGATTTTTATCATTTTACCAAAATTCAGTAAAAATATCAGAATATGTCCAAAAATTCTTATTTTCATACAGACTGTTCTATTCTAATTTTCATATTTTCTGTAAATTTTTCATAATTTATTTCACGTTTTAAGTATTTTTCTCGATTTTCAGTTAGCAGAACCTTTAAAAATTATAACTTAGGCATATCTTTGAGTTAGGTCACGAAACTTTTCTCGTAAGTCTTATAAATTGTAATAACCAATATATAATTTTTCCACACATTTGCCAGGGTCGGTTCTTTCAGTATGAATTTTTCTTTTAAATACTTAGATAATTTATATAAATTATTTTACTTATAGAAATGGTATCAAAATTTGCAGAACTATATTCTTTAATATGCTAAACATATTTTCCATGTTTGTTCCCACAATCATAGTCAATAACATAATAAACTGAATTTAACAAGTTGCACCTAGGTTTTTAACCCTTTTGTTGATAATTTCCTTTTATATAAATTTTGATTATCAAGATTTACTTTATTTATTTCAGATTCTTAAAGCTTCCTTACTGTCTTAAAATAAGTTTGATATGTTTATAAGATTCATGAAGATCTTGAATGTTAAATCAAAAGGGTTAGTCATATGTGTTTGTTTAAATACATGTATAGTCTTTGTAATCTTAACTAGTTATGGTTTAGAGGATGAAACCTTGATTTTGACAGAAGGAGAGGGTGATGATAGCTGCTAGTAGCTTCTTACTTCGATGGATTGAGTTGAGTGATTGTCCTTGAGCTTCCAAGTCTCGATTTCCCTTGAACCGGTGCAAGATGGGTTGAGCATTCAATTTGCGGTTAATATGTGTTTGATAGAAGGAACCGAGAGTGTAGAGGGTGTGGGAGATGGTGGTGATATACGGGTGGTGTAGGGTGTCCGTGAGGTGAGGAGTGGGGGTGGAGATGGTTGTGGCGTTCGGTTATGATGGTGGTGACCGAAAGTTTTTGAGGGAGGGAGCTTGAGATGGAGATTTGGATGGTGTGTGTTTTGTGTTTCCAAGCCATCAGCCGTGAGTTTCAAATAATGAGGTTTCTCATCATTGAACCTAGGTGTAGGCTTGCAAGGTGGCATGCTCAAGACATGCTTGGTGTTTGGGTGGCTAGGTGTCGACCAAGGAGATGTAGTGAGTCATCACCTTGCTAATGCTAAGGTTAAGGTTAATCGGTTTGCTTAATTTTAATTAAACCGAGGCTAAGGTTCAGGTGGAGTTTATGTTAATGTTTGAGTGTATAAAACTTGTTTAGCTTAGTTTTGATGTCAAGTTTCTTTGATGTTAACTTTGTATTGGGGTGTTTGGTTGGGTTGTATTTGGTTTATTTGGTGTTTGTTTGATGTTGTATAGTTGATGTATTTTGATCACATATGGTTCAATATCAAAGGATTACGTATTCGTATACATGCACATGTAAATTCTTGTGCATGCATGCAAGCATGCATACGTACATCATATATATATATATATATATATATATATATATATATATATATATATATATAATATATATATAATATATATACATATATATATATATATATATATATATATATATTCACATAAACATATATAATTTATAACAAGTTACCAAATATAGAGTAACATATATATAATGGTTTAAAAATGTTAACGTATGAAATCTTATATTTTTAGGGTTATCACAGAATAATATAACCTAGACTAGAACAATTAATAATTGAACACTAAAAGTACAAATGGATATAGGAGAAAAGAGAAGCTTGCAAAAACTAGAAGGTTCGCCTAAAAGGATGAAATTTCTCAACCGTTAAGGAAAAAATGTGTTTAGGGATGAGAATTGAGCTTGTAAAAATTATAGTTGAAATCACCGTGGAGAATGTTGTATGCATTAAATGATTTATTACAAGTGTGGCAAACATCACAAGTAAAAACTCGATGAACAAGTTCCGTAAATATGTGCTTCAATTGTTACAATCCTAGGCATTTCAAATCAGAAGGTCTAGAATTAAGGAAGTAGGGAAGTGGCTTAGAAACTGTCCATGAGACAAGTAACAACTCACCCGCTGGACAAGAATGCACAATTGATAATCAATAGAAGCAACAATTAGTAGATTTTTATTGATATTTATAAATATTGTTTACAACTAAGTTTATAAAATGAACTATTTTCAAGTTCCTAAGCTTCCCAAGGCCCTCCAAGGACAACTATCCTACAACTCACATTTCATTCATCTATCTACACAAGTATACTTAAGACTATCCTTATAATCATGATAACTCACCTGAGTTACTAGTATGGTCCTAATTACAAGGATTCCTGGAACTGTGTTCCTATTGATTATCGAGATGTGCTTGGTTAGGTAACTAAGAATAGGATTGAGGAATGATTAATTATCAGCCAAGTTAGCTTTAGGTGACTAGTCATAGTTTAAGTATAGTTTATCAGGTTATGCATAATTTAGGATCACGTTACCCACTACATAACCTAGTCATAATCCCCAAATAGCATTTTCGAACCGAATTTAAATAACTAAATCAAACTTAAACCTTACCTGAAGGTGCTTGACGTGAATTGAAGCTTCAGAAACATTCAAAGGGCATGGAATGCACTGAAGTCGGGTTTCTATTTATAGGGCAAAGACATATTTAAAAATTCTAAACATCCCATTAAAACTTAATCGTCAACTGTAGATAGTTAAATATTAGAGAATGATGAAGAGACTGGGAGTTAATTATGGGATGCACAATAGTCACATATCACCTTATCAATCGCCAACAAATTCAATTGCATTATCACAATTGTATCTTCGATTGAGGGTGAGGGTACCTTTAGAAATTGTAAGAATTTAATGTTCATTGGCCATCACCACTCCTGGCTACCACACCACCATCACCAGACCGCCACTTAGGGTCTTGGAAAGACTAAAACCATTCAGGAGAAATCATTTGATATGATTAAACAAACCTTAAGTATCTCCTTTAATCAAGAACTCGACAGCAATGATCGGGGATGCTGGCAATGAAACGACTAGGGTAGAAAGGCAAGTTAGTGGTGTGTTGAATAATTCTTTTATCAACAAGATAAAAACCAAAACAAGATAGTTGAAATTAGAGTAAATTACTATTTTGGGTCCTGGGGTTAGGGTTATTTAACCCTATTAGCCCAAAATAGAATCTTTTGACATATCAGATATTGGGGTTGTATGTTGTAATAATTTTGGCCCCTAATACTAACTCTGTTAGTTTATTCTGTTAAATCTAAGGGTATCTTCGTCCATTTACATCTCAGGGGTTATTTGTGTAAATTACAAAGTGACTACTTATGTAATTACTTAAATTTACAAAAACAACCCCCACCATATTCTTTTTTTTTTCTATTATTAATGATATTTTTATTTGTATATTTTAAAATGTTTTTAATATCATTTTTATAAAATTTTTATTTGTACTTTGGTTTTTTTGTTATTTGGGTATTCTTTATTATTTTAATAATTATCATTTAATTAATCACCATGTAAATATAAAAATAAATACGACATTTTATAAAGCTTTTGTTTTTTATAAAAGACATTCTAAAATAATTTGTTTTTCAAAAAATTTTAAATCTTTCGCTTCTATACAAATTAGAAATTTTTATTTTTTTCGTTATTCTTATGTTTATTATGTAATAAAACACGTTATAAATATAAAAATAATTATGTCTTAATTAAAGCTTTTGAATTTTTATAAACGACTTTCCAAGATCATTCGTGTTTCAAACTTTTTTTATATCGTTCATCCTTTTTAAAATCTACCGTTTCATTAAACAATACAAGTTAGAAATATTCTTTTTGTGATATTGTTTTTGTTATTATTTTTATGATTATTATTTAGTAAACGTATATATAAATATAAAAATAAATATGTCTTATTTAAGATTTTGTTTTTATAAACGTGTTTTCCAAACTCAGTCGTTTTTCAACCGTTTTTCATATTGTTCGTACTTTTTAAATATTTCATTCTATTATACAGTCCAAGATATAAAATCTAACTTGATAAAAAAGTTAAGAATTTAAACAACTTAGAAACATAGCCGTTACAAAAATAACCATTAGATAAATAGTCGTTTCAAATATATATTATATTGTATTACTTACTTATAGTCGTTAGCAAGAAGATGTTCAAAAAATGAATGATTTTAGAAATACGTAAACGAACAATTTTAAGCAAATGAATGATTTTAAAAAAAAGAACAATTAAAAAAGATACGTTTATAAAAAAACAAAATCTTTAAGAAAAGAAGTTAAGAATGAACGGTTCTAAAGAAGAACGAAGTTAAGAACGATTGTATAATTCAATGAAAGGTTTTAAAAGGATCAAAGTTATAAAAATATTATAAATTGTATTGTATAATTTAATGAAAGATTTCTAACGAATGATTTTAAAAAATAAGTTTATAAAAAATGATAGAAAACCAAAAATAATAAATAATTTTCTAAGATGTATTGTATAATGAAACCAAATACATTAAAATGGTTGAAAGATTTAATTTTTTTTAAACTAATGATTCTGGAGAGGACGTATATGAAAAAAAACAAAAGATTTAAAAAGTCGTATCTTTTTATAAAAAAACACATTTTTAATTTTACATTTTTTAAATATATAACTAAAAACTTATTTAACTTGGAGTTGGTTTTTGTTAATTTAACTAAATTACATAAATTGCCCTTCAATGTTAAAAAAAAATTTAACTTTCAAAACAGCTCCTGGAGTAAGAAAGACCAAAACACTCTTGCACTTAACTGACAAAACTAACAGAGTTAGTGGTTAGGGGCCAAAACTGTTGTAAGATGCAATATCATATCTGATATGTCAAAAGATTCATTTTTAGGCTAATAGGGTTAAATGACCCTAACCCTAAGGGTCAAAATAATAATTTACTTCTAAAATTATATTAGTTATGTTATGTTTTATTTTCGTAAAACAGTCAAATATGAGAATTCTACAATAAAAACAAGTGGAAAATGATTACAAAAGTAAATTCCACAATCAACATGACTCGCCTACATCAAAAATCCATAAAAAAGGCCAATTATATATTTTCTTTCATTTACTTTTCATTTTATGTGAGTCATAGCTTTGAGTGGAATAAATGCATGTCATAGTCAAATTCAAAGTTGAAGTAGGTCGTGACTCGTGTTTTGTAGTGGTGCACTTTCAAGGCTTCGATCCTGCACGGAAGGAACCATTCTAAACATTGCTACCACTCACCTTTTTGCGGCAAAATCAATCATTGCTTCTTTGGAAGATAAACTCTAGGAGCATTCACAACCCGTTACCTAAAATAATGTGAGTGTAGTCCCTATATTATATGGTATGGTTATAAGTGGTTGTGAGTGAAAGATATGAGAATTTTACTGTTCAATCTGTATTTTTAGGAATTACTGTTCAAAACCCTATAATGTTTTTAATATATTTTAAGTGGTTGTGAGTGAAGAGAGAGAAAAGTAATAATAAAGTAGAAAAAGAGAGAGAAAAAGTAGTAATTTATAGTGTAATTATATGGATAAAGATGTGGAATGGATTGTGAATGCTCTAATATTATTATCAGTATCTTTATATCAATGTAAAAGTGCAAATGAGTACGAGATCCATTTTTAACGGCAACTCACACACATATATTTAACATAGTCATAATTTTATAACATAATTAGTTTATATTAATTTGTAACCATTAACCTCAAAAACCTTCATCATTCTCACTTTAAATGATTTTATCATTAATGAAACCACCCCTATGAGATCTAACTATCTAAATAGCCCCACCCCTAAGTTGTGCGAGGTAATTGCCTTTGAGGGAGAAGACGCGGTTCAATTCCGGGCATAGGCGCAATTTCGGTGGTGTAGTTTAGAGGGTGAGTGCCTTTGTCGTTCAATAAAAATCCTAGCTGAATACATTGAAGTTAATTCTGTATCTAGTATTATTAGTATTATATTTAAGCTGGTAATCAATTCCTATAAAATTAAACAAAAAAATATTTATCTGAAACAATTTTAAGAAGAATTCGTCTAATTATTCATTAATTCTAAAGTTTTCTTTTCCATGGTCAATGTTTTAAAATTTCTTTGTTATTTTCATATGTACATCACTAAGTGAAGGCAAATACAATTATGTGAAGGTGATGGATCGATCAAAGATCTTATTTTCCAATGTCATCATGGTGTAGTCTTTAGGTGGCTTACCCAAATTGACCACTTAAAAATATACAATACTAATTACATAGTTATGTATTGATCCAACTAAAACAACTTTAATAACTCCTGAAAATCCCATCAACATCACAAGTTAAAGTTTTGAAACTTTCAAATAGAAATTTCACTTCATGTACAATCAAGAAACGCACACTCATTGGTTTAGTACGGTTTGTGTTACACTTGTGTTCAATTGAAGAAACCAACACAGGCTGATAGCTTATAAACATAAGCATATTTGATTCAAAATTCTAAAAACCCAAATATATTTTCCCTTTACTTTGAGCTTAAGCCGTTGTCATCTAAAAATTTATGATATGATATGATCTTCGTATATATTGAAATATAACAAACAAAAATATTTACCAGTGTCGGGTTACAATGTACAATTGGTCTTCAAATATATTCAGCCCTAGGTGTAAACATATGACAACTTTATATAATTAATGTTATTTTAGGGTAATGTTCAACTACAAAGACGTGAATGTGGGACTAGCCCATTTGATAGAGGCTCTTGCCTCTTAGATTGAAAGTCTTGGGTTCAAACTCAGTCATGGTGTATATTGGTGGAATTTAGAAGTATAGTATAATTTGCCGTTAAAAAAAAGATGTTGACACGTGTCTTTTTTATCAATATTAGGTTGAGGGCAAAATTGGTAATGTTTCCCATTTTCAAGTTCCACATTTTTTAACCGCTCGTAATTTTTACATACGATACTATTTTTTTAAAAAAAAAATACACCATAAAAAACAAGCATGTTTTTTTTATCTTGAAGACGCGTATAGTGTTGATATAAAAATACAAAGTTTTATTTTTCATGCTTTTTAACTCACTGTGTAATTTTATCTAATCATTGTGTCATCAAATTTTCTTAGACCTTTGGATATGGATAATAACCCTACTAACTCCCCTAGATGTAGTCTGTAGGTATAACTAGGACATAACTATCTCCCCTTTCAATGGCTACCAACATTGAGGCAAAGTCTTAAATAGAACTAGTTGATCTCGACATGAGAGATTTCGGGAGACGATTTCATGAGTTTTATCAGTGTGACTAGATTTATGGCTTGATATAGTGCTCGCCTTTTATTTAATGATTTTTAAATCATCTTTTGAAAAACCTATCTTCCCCATTCGTAGGTAATCTCTTGCTAAATCCTGATAGACTTCCAGTAAATAAATAAACTTTATTGTTTCTTAAAACCATTACGATCATAAAATATTAAGGTTTCACTAAACAATTTTAGGTCATAAGATGTCATGTTGCATGTTAATGAGTTGTGCTTGATGAAATGTTACCTAATTTACCCTTATGACCTTGTTATAACTTGTGTTAATGAGTTGTCATATTTACACTAAGTCATTTTTAGGTTAATAGTCATGTTAGGTGTTAACAACTTATGCTTGATGAAATGTTGCCTAATTTATCATTATGTTTAACCTAATCTGACATATACTGTTGATGCGTTCATGTTTTGTATGTGTTTTAAGTATTTAAATGTATGCTTTTAATGTGATTTTCTTATCGAGCGTAATCACTTTGTGTTATGTTTGAATTGTAGGTTTGGGAAGCTTAAATGATGTATTCAAGGGTTGCATGAAGATTGGGTGATATATGGATGAAAAGAGATGAAGAAAATGAAGAAATTGGTGAAAAATGAGCATACGACGTAACTTACGTCCTAAAGGAAGTAAGCTACGTCCTTTCTAAAAATGACATTTTTTTGGACGTAAGACAGAGGCTAACCACGTATATCATGGGAGAGGACGTAATTTACGTCCCTAAGGACGTAATTTACGTCCCTAAGGACGTAACTTACGTCGTATGGTCATATTTGACGTAATTTTCCGGATTTTGACCATATTTAAGGAAGGTTATCAATTCTAAAAACCCTAATTCGCATTGGGAGCAAAAAGGGACGAACTTGGACGATTCTTGAGGTTGATTCTACTTCTCCAACTCATTCCAATCCATCAAATCATGTTCCAATCCGATCTTGTTGCCGAATTCATGAAGATGCAAGGCTAAACGTTTCGTGATCTACCTCGGGTGATAGGTTTCATTTTTTTAGGTTTTCGTTTATGTTCAAATTGTGTTGGGATTAAACTTTAGAACCCTTTAAGTTCTTTATTGAGTTTAACTTGTGTCTTGATTGTTTAAACAATTGTTTTAGTAAATCTTGATTTCAATTTCATATAATTAAGCGCGAGTTGTATGATTGCAAGGTTTTGATTATTAATTCAATTGACATGGTGTACTAAGACCCGTTAAGTCTTGGTTATCTCTGTCACTTAATCATTACACGTATAGAATCCCCGTTAAGGATTTTCCACCAAGTTGAATTAGACGAATACCAAGAACCGAACCTGAATCCCGGGGTGGATTACCCTTTTTCATAATAATCTTCTAATCAATTTTCATTAATTACAATTTGTTTTCTTAATTAAGTTCTTAATCATTCCAAGATTTAATTTTTACAGCCAAGAGGCAATAGTTTAAGTAATTGATAATTTAATTAATCGTTTCTTATAAATCAATTCACAATACACACCGACCACTAATTCCACGAGGTTCGACAACCCTACTTACCCTAACTAGTTTAGGTGAATAGGAACACACATTTTAACATCTTATTTGATTGGTACTTCGACATCGATCAACTGTCATACTGTTATAACAGTCATTACAAGTCACAATGGTCGCGATAGGGAGTTTTACTGCATCATGTGTGTCCATTATTGACTGTGATTCACCTCATTTGGCCATGATTAACCAAGATTTGACCTACATTGGTTATGCTTGACCATTATTCAATTATTAAATACTTGATTATGTTTGACCTTGCTTGACGATTACTGATAGAATTATATAAAAAAAATAAAAGGTATCAATTTTTTCGGTAATCTCCCCCATCGTCGGTATACACGATGTCAGAAACCTATTAAAATAATCATGTTTGAAAAGTAAATATGCTTGATCAATTTTAAGCATGTTTAACCAAGTATAACCATGTTTGACAAAACATTATGTAACACCTTAGGCAAATCTCACATCAGTCATGGACAAAAAAGATGTTGGATTCGTAAGAAATATCATGCCTTTAATATCACAAACGCATTTTGCACGTATTGGCTTTGGATGAGAGCAGAACTCCATAATTAAGCATGCTTGGGTGGCAACAATCCACGGATAAATGACCTCCCTAAAAAGTTTTCACTCGGGCAAACAAAAGCGAAATTCGTGAGCTCCTCATGGGCATAATAGACAATATTCATGGTATAAGGGGCCAGATGTTACAAATGGTATTAGAGTCACTGCTGTAATGTTTGCAATGGTGGGAAAAACCTTATCAAGGATGGTAAGTCCCCTCACGCATATCCCACATCCATATATAGGATGGGTGGGCAACCTAATCGAGGATGATAAGTCCAAAAAGGGGGGGGGTGATTGTAACACCCTAGACAAATCTCGCATCATTCCTGGATAGGAGAGATGTTTGATTCATAAGACATGTCTTGCCTCTAATATCAACAACGCGTCTTAGGCGCATTGGCTGCAGATGAGATGAGACATTCATAGTTAAGTGTGCTTGAGTGGCAACAATCCAATGATGGGTGATCTTTCTGTAAAATTTTCACCCGGGCAACCAAAAACAAATTTGTGAGCTCCTTGTGAGCAAAATGAATAATATTGGTGATATGAGGGATCGGATGTTACACATTTTATCAAACAAATACTAAATACCATATGGTCAATGTTAATGCACGACGACTTGGTGAGAATCATTAGCTTTCTATGTTAGTATCTTGTGCGGTGTTTTCAGAACCGGATTAGACCAGGCAGTCATAGAACCGGTCCGGTTATACCTATTTGGACCGCTTATACTTGAACCGGCCGGTTACCAATCAAACCGGTGAACCGGTTGAACCAAAGCGCGTGGCTGGATCCGGTTTCAAAATTTTCAAATATATTTTACTATTCCTCTTTTATATTTTTATTCTCCATAAAATTTACTATTACTTGATATAGTTCTTTAATTCTTTATATTTGTTTAGTATATTTACTATCACTCATTTAGCAAGGTCGGTGGGGTCCATCGGCCTTGCCAAGTGGCACAACCTGATTCGACCCCATCTTTTTTAATTATTTTTTTGATTTTTTCTCAAGTACGTTAACATTAAATAACCATTCTGTGAAACAAATAAATAACTATTGTCCTGGTGGAGCGGCAAACCTGCGCGCGTTAAGGTTCTTACCGGCATCAGGTCGCCGGTTCAATTCACGTGTATTGTTGTTTTGCCTTTTTTGTTTTTTTTTTTATTTTTCTTACATTATTTTCATTTAAATTAACTTTTTTTCTTTTAGCTTATAATTTTCATTTTATTTAAGTTACGTTTTCTATCTATTGGGTCGCACGAGCGTAACGTTAATCACATACGTGTCGCAACGTGCCGTTAAATCGTGCTACTCCGCCGCAGCACACGTGCGTTTCATTTAAATTAACTTTTTAAAATCTGAATATTTATGTACGTTTCGAATTGGTCTACGTTTCGATGTATATTTTGTTCGGAAACGAGTCGGGTCAAATAAAAGAGACATCACTGACGTAATAATACTACGTCACATACGGCCCCGCTGCAACGCGCGACGGGTAAAAATACTAGTTCATTTCAAAACACATACTATATTTTCATATTTTGTTTCGAATTACATAGGCAGAAATAGTTTTATTTTTTCTAATATTTATAACGTCATTTGGTTCTTTAATACAGTTCAGCTGATACGACTAATCTGACTAGTAAACCAACAAGATGACTGATTTGTTGTTCGGTTTTAATCTTAAAACATTAGTCTTGTGATCTTGTATTTCATGCTAAGCAACAAAAAAATTTTGATCATGCACAAAAGTTGAACTCACGAGTAAAAGTTCTTAATTAGTGACATTTAATCCTCAATTTATATTGTGTCAAATTTGTCAATCGGTTAAGTTTTTATTAACAGATACTCTACATCTTTTAGAATTTAGTATTCTAACTTAACTGCAATTCTTTTACTTTTAGTATGCAGACGCACTTACATATTAATATCAAAATCATGAGTATTGATATCGTATAAAGATCAGATTTCATCACGGGGATTTGGTTTTCAGATTGGATCGTATCGTATCACTTTTAACATGTTTTAAGTTATATGATCTAAATCCTTATTACTTATTAATGAAACATCCATTATTGTTTAACCTCATTAAAATATAAATATATTGTGTTGAAACTTGAAAGCATGCACATTTTATGAGAAACTCTAGATTAAAAAATATATTTTCCATACCAAGTATACAAAGCGGAGATGTAATAATGATTACACATTTACACAAGAAGTATTACATTTACATGACATAATACTAACGTAGATGTGAAATTATCACGCAAAAATAACTTCTTGATTATAGTTTCATTCTTGTGTGATGATACTAACGTGTTTTCTCTCAAACTCACTTAATCGGGATCGACATCTAGCAATTCTTGCATACTAGAATCCTATTCAATAATTTTCGCAAACTCACCGACGAAAACAAAGTTTCCGCTTTCACCAAAGTTCTCGCATTTTGTCTAAATTTTCATAAAACATATTTTGATTTATCAAGTCTTTATTTATAAACTCTGCATATTACATCTGTTTGTTTCTTTCTTGCATAATAACTTTATACATTTTTCACGAAAATTTTTTGTTCTGATTTTTCTCTACATCTTATTTAGCTACAAATGAATGCTAGTTTAAATCCATCATTTCCTACAAATGACAATTTTTAACAATACTTAAAAATTCAAATTTGAACCAATCTTTAAATCAAAATTATAACTGACGTTTTTTGAAATTTATACTCAATAAAGTAAATAACATATGGATTCAAATGACCTGGCTACACTCGTGAAGTGTTGTTATCCAAGCAACAGTGATCATATTACAGTCGTGAACCGGATATAACGGTGAACGAGTGAAGTGTCACCATAAATGTAGCAAGTGTCAGATAAAACTATGTGGTATTTTCTATACTCGTAGCACGTGTAAAGATGAAATATATTTCAGTTAATTATTATATTCGTATGTGACACCCCAAATCCAACCTTATCATAAATGTGGTTTCAATAACCAATAGATCCACACTAAATAAAATTCTCACAAAATATTATATTTCATTGGTGTTTGTGAGGTGCCCTTGAAGTTAGGCACATCGGTAGCAACAGCGTGGTGGTGATTGAGGTTTAAAAATAAAATAACGGATTTTTAGTACGGGATCCGTGTTTTTGCTAAAAATATAATTAAGGAATTGTATAGATCGACAACATGTTTAATGATGCGATTAGTTGAGAGAGAAGTACATCAGAGTCCCGTAATGAGGCTCTAAAGGCAAATGTTGGAACGATTTATAATATGTTTAGTGATTTAAGGTAAGTAGTTTAGACTGTTTATTATTTGAGAGTTTATGGTTTATAGTCGGTAGCTTAGGCGTCTCAATCATGTATATTTATGCTAAGGTTATTTTAGCATCGGTATGGCTAGATGTTTGTAAACTTTGGGTTTTCTATAACAATCTTGTGGAAGTTGATAGTTTCTAGATAGATAGACACTTAGATCAAAGGATAACAACTAAGTTATACTTATAGGTTTGAGTCATATGCAATTGCCTCATTGTTAAAGAAGGAATAGGTTGTTATCGTTGGAAAACTAGAAACGTGATGTGATCTAATGGTTTAAAACAAGGTTATAACACCTTAGAACGAGGTTTTAACATTTTTGTAATATCTCTCTTTATTTTGTCCTCTGTTTAAATCTGATGAGTGGCGCGTCCAAGGGCCAAGGTTATGGTGTATGACTACTAAGATTATATTTGAATGGGTATGTGATTTAGCCAGCCTAGGAGGAAGTATCCATAAATTAGATTGCATATGCATTTTTTGCAACTATTAAAATGGAGTATGTTTGTAAAGTGTCATATTGCACACATTGTAAGCTGTTTGCATATGATTTTAAAGATTGTACTCTATCATGTCATGTATGTTAAAGGAGACAAAATATAAAAGGAGGATATTAAGAATAATTTGTACCAAAGAAATTGGATGCTGTAGATTTTATAGATTGAAAATTGCCTCAATATCTCTTACATATGTATACTAATCATCTATAGATTAAAGTACTTTCGTGGTACTCCAAATCTATGATAATATTATGAGAAAGCAATAAAGACTATACTTTTATGTATGACGATATGTGTCTAATTCTGTAAGGCCCCGTTCCCGGGACGCTTACAGTTGCATCCTCATCACACATAAAACATATAATTACATTTTTTTTTCATAATACGTTGCAGCGGAAACATTAAAAACAACATTTTCATTTCATCAAAATACTTTTGCAAAATAATACAACCGTTTCTTTTACAATGTCATTTTAAATTTCATTACAAAAGCATGATGAATATCGGATGCTATCCAAAATACGTTGAGTAGCCGCCCCATGCCATCCTCAGCAACATACCTGCCAACTGGAAACACATCAAAGTCAGCGTTGCTGAGTGAGTTCTAGTTTTAAATAAACATACTTTACTTTCTTTATAAAACCATTCGTTACTTTCGTAAGCGATCACACAACATACATACACATACATAATATAATTATTATCTTCATCATTCATTCATACTTTAACTTTGGTTCGTTCATACGTTCTTACTTTCATTCATCCGTTAATTATTAGTACATCTTTTCTTTACATCAAACCATGAACTTTACCCTTCTATTCATGGTACTGGACCTAGACCTATCATAGACCTTCTATGACGGTGCACAGCATCTCATGGTCACAGTACCTAAGGTAAGGTTCAGGATCATTACATCTGTTATTTCATCACGTTCGTTACATTCTTCCTTCATTAATCATCGCACGGTACATTATCATTCACTTCATTTGTTATAAAATCTTTTCTTACATTCGCTCATTTCTACATTTCGCACTTTCGCATCATCGTACCCGAAGTACATATCGCACGCATAAGGAAGCCAGAATCGCACGCTATCTCATGGGTTAGCCAAGATCGCACGCTACATAAACCACATGAGTTAGCCAAAATCGCACGCTACCCTTATGCTTTCCATCGCACAAATCGCACCATCGGAGTGGTCACCAAGACCGACTCCCCCTGTGTGTGTGAGAACTCTCGGGGTTTAGCCAGAATCGCACGCCATCTCATGGGTTAGCCAAGATCGCACGTTACATAAACCACATGAGGCAGCCAAAATCGCACGCTACATAGCACACAGTAAATACCACATCGCGCGTATCGGAGCAGTTACCAAAACTGAACTCCCTACTGTGTCTATGTCCCCGTATGAGTAAGCCAAGATCGCACGCTATGATACACACACAGTTGAGCTAACAACTCTCAGTGAGTCGTGAACCTCCTTTCTTCTTTCGCAAGCCATCCTTACTCTCATTTGTTCGTTCATGCTTGCATTCATTCATTACGTTCCTCTTTTCATTATCTTCCACTTTACATTACATAATACTTTCATTACATTCATTAACATACATCGCACAACCACGGGAAGATAATCACACAAAACAATAAGGAACATAATAACATATAACATCATCACACACGACAACATCATACATACATAACATACATCATGCACAATCACACGACATCAAACATCACACGAATCACACGCATCACATGACACATAACTATAAGGCATCACAAGTCAGCATGCATCGCATCATCATCATCATCGGCTCATCATCATAAATCATTAACATCACACACATGCCTGACATAACGTCTATGACCTCGAAAGTCAACTTACACATTGCCTACGGGAACCTCCCGAGTCAAAACCCACAACTTCACTTTCCCTCGAAGTTCATAAGATAAACCGTTGTTCTTTCGGGTGTATGAACCCTACTTGGGCGTATGGACACCCTCCAGTCGCATGGCCTTCCGGGTGACTGAGCACTTAGGCGAATGGACATCAGGCGAATGGACCATATGCGAATGGACTATGGGCGAATGGACATCCATGCGTATGGACTCTCAGTCGCATAGCTTCTATGCGTATGGCCTTCAGTCGCATGACTTCAGGCGCATGGGCTTCAGTCGCATACCCTTCGTGCGAATGAACCTCAGTCGCATGGCCTCCAGGCGCATGGACTTCAGTCGCATAACCTTCGTGCGAATGAACCTTAGTCGCACACTCCTTCAATTGCATGCCTTACAGGCACATGAACTTCAGTCGCATGACCATCATGCGTATGGACCTCAGTCGCATGGCAATCGTGCGCATAGACCTCAGCCGCACGCCAATCGGTCGTATGGCCTCCAATTGCACTCCAGTCGGACGCCTAGCCCTAGCTGATGAAGAATGCAGTTCATCCCGACTGCAGCCGACGGTTTTCGGCCTCCAACCTCTTCCAAACCTCTTTTAAGCTCAAATCAACCATCCTAAGCCTTAGGGAAACATACCACGACCTCATTCAAGCATAACCAAGCAAGAAATCAAGCCCCAAACAAATCATACACATACACACATGCATAAAAACGGGTTTACACCCAAAACTCAAAAAAGGGTTTTCAGATGTGTTCCAGCCCCAAAATCAGTTGAAAACGTGTAAAAGAGGGGTCCTAGAACTCACATAAACGATCCCGTCGAGTAGAGCTTCGATTTGACCCGCTACACGATGATTTCCACGCTCGAATCCACCCGAACCAAGCTTTTCTCCTCTTTTTCTCCTTCTTTTCTCCTCTCCTCTCTTCTTGGCTGAAAAATGGCAAGAATGTGGTGCTCTCCCCCTTTTATACTCCCATTCATCAAAGTTTCTCTCGTTGGCGAGTTTGGTCCCTCGACTTTGGACTATATTTTTTTTTCTTCTTTCTTCTTTCGTCGGCTTCAACGAAAATTTCCAGGCGTTACAAATTCTTATATAATTCTTTATCTAAAAGACCAAAGACGCGCCTTAAATTGATACGGAACCATCATAATGTTCTGTTGAAAGGTCACAACTTTTTATGAAATAGTATCTTAGTTGGTGATTATAACTTGTGCCAGTTATTCACCTACGTCGGTAGTAACTTTCGCCAACAAAAGGACCATAAGAAGAAACTCCTTCAACAATTTATGTGTTAATATTGATGATTGTGTGTCAGTAGTAACTTAGTTAAGGTTGATTGCGCAACTTGTTATAAATGATTAGGTACCACTGCACTTATAAGTAGTGATACCACTTATGATA
The DNA here is from genome assembly GCA_025215565.1 of Flaveria ramosissima. Classification (NCBI taxonomy): domain Eukaryota; kingdom Viridiplantae; phylum Streptophyta; class Magnoliopsida; order Asterales; family Asteraceae; genus Flaveria; species Flaveria ramosissima. The sequence goes on along the minus strand of CM046032.1, from coordinate 44,295,802 downwards.
AGTAGCAACTTACTACTGATAATAAGTTTCTATTGATGATAAATGCAAATTTCCACCAGCAATGCAAATTAGTAGCAGTGTTTGTTTTTCAACAATGAAACAAAAATTACCCCTAGGCATCACTTGTTGACTTGTAGCAAGACACAAGATTTTGTCCCTTGGACCACAATTAGGGGGGCTACCCTAGACCACTATCAAGGAGGACTATCCGTGTTAAGACCCCTGCAAGGCGGCATTTTTCCTTGAACCCCGTGGTTCGTTGGCTCATGAAATGGGAGTAGTCTTGAAAAATAATGTTCATCACACCTCCAAACTCGTATTGATGTTTATTAACATTTCTTTGGGTCTTAAGTAAATACAACCAAACTAAAATTACTTTAGTGACGCTAAAATCACTAACAATCATAATATGTTACATTTATTAATACTATCAACATTGCTCAATATGATGGTTTCTAAATAATTAATTTATTATGTATCTTTAATTTATGCAAGTTTGAATCTCTATTGAACCAAGTCAAGTGTGGATTGATGACGAATGCAAGAAATCAAATTAAGCTTAAGCTTTGTTGATGATTTTAGTGTCTATGTAATTTCAGTTTTATCACTATTTAGTTGAGAGCAAAGAAGAAATCTAAATAAATATTAATACGAGTTAGTAGGTGTGTAGTATATGTTTGTACACAAGTATTCTGTTAAAAACATAGAATTTTATGGTCGAAGCCCATAGATTAAAGGGGTTCCAAGGGCAATCCTCCCATTGATAAGGTTCAGGGAAGCATTGAGGTGAGGTCTAAGGGGCTTGTTAGCATGGGATATTTTTATTTTAGCGTTTAGAAAACCACATGAAATTGTTTCTTATTTGCATGATGGATGAAAGTTGAATGGAAAATAGTTGTTAATAGGAAATGATTATCTGTGGCAATTGGTCATTAGTGGTAAGTAAGGTTAGTAGCATTTGATTACAATAGTAACGTATCAGTAGCAAATGATCACTAGTGACAACTTGATCCGGCAGCAACAATTGACTGTAACTAGATAACTGCATGTCGTTTTAATCTCAGCTGACATCCTTTCACGTAAGGTCATGTTGCTTCAACTTAAATGTTATAATTATTCACCATTAATATAAGAAATATTAATGAACTTGCATATCTGTTATTGTTTTCTCTTCAAAATATCTTATTTAACTTTCAAGCATAATGTACGTTGAATTATTTAAATCTAACAATATATGTTACACGATTCATTAAGATTTTCTAACCCTTTACAATATTGGAAACTTGAAACTCACACAATCCCATGCAAATAACTTTAAGGTACTTTTGGGGTGTTCAATATTCTAATCGGATTTGAAAAACTTGAAATTCGATTCGAGTCGAAAATCACTGATTGGACGATTTGAAATTGATTCGATTCGAAGTCTAATTATTGAATTCGAATCAAATTGTGAATTTCTGGTTTTCAATTCGATTTGATTAGAAAATTGAATTACAAATACACATACATACGTTTATTTATTTTGTACATTAATTTAGAAATATGCATATGGGAAATAAGAATTAAAAGTTTAAAAATATATAATCTAAAATGTTAAAGCTAATTGATACCTTTTGACTTATTTGAACGTTATAATATTTTATATTTTTATACTTGTTTATTTATTTTGAGCATTTGAAATTGGATTTTTTATATAAATTTTGAAGATACTATTCGATTAAATATATTTTCCTATATACGAATCGAATAAATTCAAATTCAATTCAAGTTCGAATTTTTTTTAAAATACGAATCAAATTTGAATCATGTTTGAAAGTTTTGAATTCGATTCGATTTATATTTTTCGAATTCGAATCTAGTTTGAAAAAATCAAGATTCAACTTTTTTGATTTTATTAACTCGATTTCGATTCAATGAACACCCCTACTTTTGGGTTTTTTAATTAATCAAAAAACTTTTTTTGTTACTCCTTTTGCTACATAAATTCACTGAAACTAGAATCCAAATTTAAAAGATAATGTATTTGGTTTGAGAATTAAAGAAACTACAAGTTAGAACCCATGGTTTATTGAAGTTGTAAGTTGGTTTTTTTAATTGTTTGATAAAAAGATGTGGGATAAAAGTTATTTTGGCTGTAGGAAAAATATAAAACGTTATATAAAAGTTAGTCTGGCCATAGAAAAAGAAAATAAAATGTTATGAAATAACTAGTGGCAGATTCAGAGAATTTTCTAACTGGGGGGAAAGTTTTTAGTGGCCGTTTGCAGTATCATTACATAGATTATTTCGGTCCGGTTTGGGTCAAATCGAGTCGGGTCACAATCAAAGATTCAAACTTTAAGGTTTATAAATCATTGAAGATTTGGAGTTTGTAATTTTTCAAATCATAGTTTATATTCCCTAATCCTAATCAAACAACATCTAAACAACAAAAGTGATTATATAAAACACTAAAACTCTCAAATACTCAATAATTTTACCTCAGTGCAACGCGGAAGTGGTGATGAGAAAAGTCATGGCTTAGTGATCAGACTTATGTTTAGAATTTAATTAGGTCTATGTAAAATATATGGTTTAGAACTTAATTGGGTATATGTGTCATTTTAATTTGGATTTAAAACTTAAAAGATTAACATCTGGAAATTAATAAACAGTGAAGGATGGTTGCATAATTTATGTGAGGCGATCGAGATTTTCACGTTAATAGTTTTCATAAGTAACAATTTTTAACTATTAACTCCATCTATGGATTCCGTTAATAGCACCAATGTACTCCTCACATGAGGTGCATTTTGGTCAATCAACTTTGAAAAAAAAAACCTTTTGCCTTCCACTTCCAAGCATAAATCAACTCCTGTAATCTAAAATCAAACCTCCATTTGATCGGCTTTCAACCCATTATCGATCCTTCAGTCTTAATCAAACCTTCAATTTATAATCGATCGGATTAGAATCATTCAATCGACCAGTTTCCAACTTGAACATGCAAACCTACAATCCTTCAGAAAATCCATCGCCATGGTTGTTTCATTGTGATATGTCTAAAACCAAGATGATGGGTTTGACCGTTACTAGATTTATGATGAGTGTGTATTAATTTTCTTCAATGTTTTTGTTCACTGTCATGATTGTTTTGTGTATGCTTGTTTGATTTTGAGTGCATATGTTTGATTGTATTTTGTAAAAATACATTTGTTTACTATATCTTTATTTGAATGCATTTGATTTTATAAGTTAAAATTGCAGCAATAAGCATTTCAAAAAAAAAAAGATTTTTTTTGTCAAATTATATTGACTAAAATGCCCTTATATGATATTCACATAAGAGGTTTTTAACGGAATAAATAGATGAGGTTAACAAAATCTATGAAAATAGTTATATAACTAGCATTAAGCCCCCCGCATAGCGGCGGGGGACGTTAAACGGGAAAAAAATAGACGTAAAAACGTTGAACCACACGTGTACGTTGCGGCGTGTTAACTCGTAAAATTTAAACCGAAACATAAAATGAAAATTTTGTAAAGAACCAAAGTTGAAAGTAAAAAATTAAATGGGGCAAGTTGTAAAATACGTAAAAGTATTAGGGTTAATAGTAACAAAATTAAGAAAAACAAAAGAAACATAAGTGTGAACAACCCATTAAAACATATGTACAACTTATAATGCACAAATCACTTGGTAATTAGTATTATAATAATAAAAACTATGTTACTAACATAGTTATTTTTAAACTTTTATATGAAAACGCTTATTTTTAACAAACCATTAAGGATAAAATAATGATTTACTCTATTTAATATAATATTAAATATAATCTTCTTTCAACAAAAAGTTGCATTCTGTCTTAGTAATTAACCCCTCCTCACAAGGACATTTTAGGAACGCCAATCAAATCTTTTCAATCGATCGATCATCACCATCAATATTATCATAGGATATATATATATATATATATATATATATATATATATATATATATATATATATATATATATTCAAGGATGTTAACAGTATGTTATACTCAAAGAATACCCTGTGCATGTGCCCTCTTCCCCCACATCTCTCCCCTCAAAGTCTTCTACATCTCTCTCTAAAACTGACTTAATTCCGATACATAAAATATCCACCAAAAGTTCAAATCAAAACCTATCTTTTTCACTTTGTATGTAATCTTTACAACAAAACACAAAAGATGATCAACTCATCATCATCACCATCACCATCGCCATCACCATCATCAACATGGTATCAAGTCTTTGTGAAGCTCAGATTCGTTTCCAAAATCAAACGTTTCATCCGCAAGCGGTGTGAAGGCGAAAGAACCGCAGAGACGTTGGTTGTGGATCAAGGGGAAAGTGTTAGTCATGATGAGGATGATGAGAGTGTGGTTTTGCAGAGGTCTGTGAAGAGGCTGCACTTTGGGAGCATGGAGGAGAAGGCGGTTGCAGCCGGAGAGATAAAGAGGCTCGCCGGAGGGGACTTGAGCCGCCGGAAGTTGATGGCGGAACTCGGTGTTATTCAGCCGTTGGTGGCCATGGTTGGGTTGGAATATAGCATACAACATCGGAGGTTGGCTGTACAAGCTTTACTTGAGCTTGCTAATGGCACTTGCACGTAAGTTATTGTTTTGTTATTTTACGCAAAATAGTTGAAGCTTTACTTCGTTTATACGTGTTATTATTTTTTTCTCGTGATGAGTGAGATGTTACTTGATATGTTTTACATATACTTATTAACTTTAGAAAGTAATAACCATATCAAATACATGTTTAATCTTGATTGTTATAATCAAGTTATCCAACAAGAGCTTAATTAATGTAAGACTAACTGACTTGTTAGAGATTCTTGTTTTTTAAATTTTGATGAGAGTTTTATCTTCAAACTCAGCCATATAAATAAATTAATTTGAAGTAATGTAAATAGTAAGATTGGTCAATAAAAAAACTATACAACAAGAGTTAATTAACTATAATAAATTTACATAATCTGAATGTGTGGTGATAAATATTTTAATAGTGTTAAAGAGAACTTATATAGAGCTTAATCAACTTTAGTGGTAAATATGTATATATTTAATTAGAGTTGTGCATCAAAAGTATTTTGTGACTTAAGTTAGTAAAGGCAAAATTCTATATTAAAAGATATTAATGATCTAAATTAACCAAGGTAAAAGAAGGTAACATAAAAAGTTAGGCAAACTTATATTAGATTGGTTTTTAAATTAATTGATATACATATACATGATAAATAAAGTAATCAAGTGGCATTTCTTAGCTCATCACCGCATAATACAACCTAATTACTAGAATATTAAATATATCATATATTATTGCTCACTTAAACTTTAAATTTGTGCTAAAACTTATTATCTGAAAATGAGTTGTGTATGTATATAATTAAATTAAATTTTCATTGGCTAGATTAGTATGTCAAGCATTCATGTGTAGCGTGGAGTTTTGTCTAAAGTGGTAATGGGACTAGAACCAACTCCACATAAGGGAGCTAGTGGCCAACCTTGACCTTTCATTACGAATATTCAAACATATGTTAACAATTTATATAGAATTATTGCAACCTTTTTTTGTTAAAATCTTAAGTTTGACAACTTCACTTTTAAAAATAATTTTTGACTTATTTATGATAGTTTTTGAAGCAAGTGTGATAGATCTTTTAAAAGATCATTATAAATTTATTAAGTAATTTACGGGCGGAACTAAAGGAGGTTCAAGTTAGATGATCCATCAACCTTTGAACGAACTAATGTTCTATTAATAAATGTATTTGAAATTATTGTAATTGTGACCAAGAAATTGAATTGAATGCAATAATATTTTACTGTGATTCCGTAATAAAAATTTTCATTTTTGAGTTTCAAGCATAGTAGATGCTAATTTGTTGTTGTATTTTTGCCAATAGAAATATATAAACAACATTTAATTCGGATGTTATAGAGAAATTTTAGTACTTTTTTCAATAGTTTATCAGTTTATGTAATTTCTTTAGGAATTTATATGTATAAAATTATAAATTAAAACCATTTAGCTTGATTTTTAATTATCATCCATAAGTTGCATTGACTCTCCACTAGAATCCACGATGGTAGGAATGAGTTGGAAGTGGAATAATAGCAGTTGTTAGGCAGACCATTTCTGATAAATATTATTTATGAGATCATGTTGTCCTAAATTATTATATTTTGGCTTTTAAATCTTTGAATTCTTCAAACCTATCATTTATTAAGCAAGAACTATGTAATATTATATTTTTAAAATAGTTAACAAAGCGATATAAAAATAATTCTTTTGAATATACATAGAAAAACAAAATATTATGTCACGACCAAAACATAATGAGTCATGTGCTCGTAATTTTTTGGCAAACATATATAATATGAACATGATCATCTAAAATAAAATAAAAGTCATATAATTGGGATATTAAATTTATGTAAAGATTCTTAGACAGACAAAAAGCTGCTTTAAAAACTGCATTTGTTGACCTTATAGCTCTCTCTTGAACTTAGATATAGTATTAAAAACTTGTTGACTTATTAGTATCACAATGTTACTTAACTTCTTGTGGGTTGTATTCAAAGGCCCCAATCAATCATACATGCATACACAATATCATAACTTTAAATTTACAACCATTAGTAATATAATATAATAAAGGGTGTTACTGAAGTTTATTTATCTTTTAAGACAATCCTAATTTTCTCTTGTTATGTTTGATTTGCTAGGAATAAGGCTCTCATGGTGGAGGCAGGAATTTTATCAAAGTTATCTAAAAACATAACTGTTGATGAAGTAGTCAAACATGAATTCGCACAACTCGTCATGTCGTTATCTTCTCTAGTAAATGCTCAATTCCCTATTGATTCATCAAAGCTTCTTCCGTTAGTGTTAGATATGCTTGAATCAGAGTCAAGCGTCGACACCAAAATGTTGTGCTTGGGCACATTGTATAACCTATCGACTGTGATAGAAAATGTTGGATCTTTAGCGAAGGATGAAGTGGTACACATTCTCTTAAAGTTGTCATCTATAAAAGAAGCATCAGAGAAAGCTCTTGCGACATTAGCCAATCTTGTGGTAACTTTGATGGGTAAAAAGGCCTTGGAAACCAGCCCTATGGTGCCCGAATGTTTGATAGAGATTTTGACATGGGATGATAAATCAAAATCACAAGAGTTGTCGGCTTACATTTTGATGATATTAGCTCATCAAAGCTCATTACAAAGAACAAAAATGGCAGAGGGAGGGATCGTTCCCATTCTTCTTCAAGTTGCATTGTTAGGGAGCCCATTAGCACAAAAAAGAGCTCTAAAGTTACTACAATGGTTCAAAGACGAGCGACAAATGAAGATGGGACCTCACTCGGGGCCACAATCAAGAAGGTTATCTTTTAATTCGCCAACAAGACATGACAATGCAGATGAAGGCAAGAAGTTGATGAAAAATATGGTTCGACAAAGTTTGTACAAGAACATGGAAACAATTACACGTCGCGCAAATGGAGACTCTGATTCAAATTCTAAGTTGAAATTATTGGTCATTAGTTCAAGTTCAAAGAGTTTGCCATATTAGCTACACAAAAAAAACAATTTTACATCCATACTAATGCACTAATAGTGCATCTTCTAATTTCTTTGTACATTAAGGGGGAAAATATGTTCTTTCTTTGTACTAATGATTAAAAAATATATTTTTTTGCCATTCTTTAACTGTATTTATTTATCCTCTCTTTTTTATTAAATACGTCTAAGAGCATTTACAACTCGTTCCCCATTTTTATATGAGTAGCTATGGGAGATGGTTGTAAGTGATTGTGAGTGAAGGAAATAAGGAATTTATGGGGTTGTACCTTGTTTCCCCATATTTGGAGAAAAACGGTACAACCCCCATAATTTTTTTAATATTTTTTAAAGTGGTTGTGAGTGGCCAAAGAAGCTTTGCTCCTCTGGGTGCTAGGCGCTTCCGTGGTTCGCGAGAAGGAAATATAATGATAAAGATATTTAAAAAATATTATTTAATTAGAAAGTAGGGGAAAAAATTGTGGTTTTTAGTGTAATTATAAGGATGGGGATGGGGGATGGATTGTGAATGCTCTAACATCATCAAACATATATAGTACAAGATTCATTTGAACCCTCATCGCTTGATGAGAGGAATACATCATTTACCATCAAGATATCCCCTTATGAACAGACTGGCGTTCTTATAATCTAGGTTTCTCTAGGTTTACTAATTGTTTTTGTAACTAAAGCTATCACATGTATAGATCACTGGTTGTTTCCCTTAATCTCCTAACTTTCGAAAACTTTTTCGTTTGATTTTTTTGTCTTTGGTTTTCTCTATACCTTGTGGTAGGGGAACTAGCAGCAATAGCAGGTGTAGTCAGGGAAGGCTCTGCTTCCCTGGCGGCTAGAGAGGATAAGCAATTTAATAAATCTCTCCTACCGGTTGTAGCTGGGAAAGAAGATACGAGGTATCGTCTTTCCTAGCGGCTAACCTGTAGTTACTTTGTCACTAAAAGCTAGGCTGAAATAGGACTTTCCTTCCGCAACCAAAAACGGAGGAAGGAGGCCCCATGCCTGAAAGCCAGCTAAGGGAGGCAAATGAACAAAGTCTGTCTAAACCGAAGAGAGGGAGGGGGAATTTTTTTATACCCTTGCTATATAGTCCTTTGATCCTTAAGAGCTTTGAGATACTATCTTCTTTCATCATCAAATGTTATGAGAATTAATAGTAAGCTAGTTATTGAGGTGTTATATAGTAGTTTGATAATTGGTGTTGAAATTCCTTGTCTTTCTCATTCACATGATCACATCATTGGTATAAAAAATATATTGATGACCTATCTATGGATAGAATTGAAAATCAAATACAATCACAAAAATATTAACAATAATTATTTATTGCCTTATATGTGCATCAGGCATGTATATTTGGCTTATATAGATAGAAGGATTTGAATCATAGAGGAAGTAGTTGTATTACTTTATCCCACAACCTAATTTATTTTTATTTGTTTTTGTCTAAGTATAAACTAGGTTTATTGTCCGCCGCGCGTTGCCGCCGCATTGCACGTGACGTGATAAAGTATAGACTACAATCGACCCGACTCGTTTCCGAACTAATTTTACGTCAATATGTAGAGTAACTCGAATTTATACCGTTGAACAAAAACGCTTAATATAGTCGAAACATAGACTTACAATCGCTACGACCTTTTCGAACTAAATTTACGTCCAAACGTATAGTAAATGAATTAAATATTATATTGACCCGACGCGTTTTCAAACATACCAATGTCGAAACGTAGGTCAACTCAAAGGGTACATTAAAATAAGCACTAAAACGTTTTATATTTGACCCAACTTATTTCTGAACAAAATTTACGTCAAAACATAGACGTATGTCGAACGTAGATAGTCTTAAAGTGTATAGGGTTAAGTTTGGAAACATTTTATATTTGACCCGAGTCGTTTCTAATTATGTCTAAACGTAAACGGACTTGAATTTATATTGCATAGGGGTAAACTCGAATCTTTAGAAACCTAAGAGGATAAAAGTGACATTTTATAAAGTTTTTAAAAAGTACCGGGGGTTGAAAATGTAAAGATCAAAAGTAGGAGAGGAAGAAAAATAAAAATATAAACAAAACACACTTTAAAAAAGTGTCAACCCAAAGGGTCAAACCATGGACCAAGACTTTAGAATCCTTTCCATTTACCAAGTGTTCTAGGACATCACTTGTTATTAAAGACAATAGAAAGCTAATATATATTAAAACCAAAGTCGGTGGCACAATCCCATTGACCACCGACCTTGCTTTTTAAGTATATATACAATGCAGAAGATTTCCATTTTTTAAGTAACTAGCAATGTACCGTGACTATCTGAATTAAGTAGCTTTTTTCCACCATGCTGCCTCGAATTAAACACACATATTGATCTATTTATGTTTTGTTTAAACGACAAACTCATGCATCCACTAAATCTATTCTTAAACTACATTATTTTTTTCTTAATGGAACTATAACTTCACCACTTAAGTGGGACACCACTATTTAAACACTTTGATATTATTGATCTACCATTTCTATACACTTGTTTATTAAAAAACAAGTGATAGAAGGTGATGTTACGTATGACCAAGGCTATATCAAAGTTGGTATTACAATGAGCGGTACTACATGTATATGAAAATAAATAAATAAATAAAAACAAAAAAAAGATATATATGAAACAATAAAATAAATAAATAAAAACCAAAAAAAAACCTAGGAAGGGAAAATAAATTCCTCCTATTTAGGTTGGCGAATATCATGATAGAAGCAATCGAATATATGGTTGAGATAGAAATCAAATCATGGGATCTTTTACTCCCTTTCAACTTGGAGCATGAAGATTTTTAATGCCTATTTTTCCAAGTGATATGTGAAATCGTTCACCACTTAATGCCTTTGTAAATAAATCCAAATCTAAGACTTAGTGTTGATATTTAACAATTGCATTTCACCACATTGCACTCGCACAAAGTAACAGCCCATTTAATGTGTTTTGAGTGTTTATGAAACACATAATTGTCACAATATGACGAATAGTTTAGTTATGATAAAACAAAGGTGTTAACAATTGTGAGCTAACATCAAGTATTTTCAATAACCATCGTAGCCACAATACTTTGCCAAATGTGGACGCCATATATCAATATTTTACTTCGGCTGACAGTTCTTCTGAATAGTTTTAAATACCTTTATTCGTGACTTTTTGAAAAAAATACAACCTAACTAATCTAAATCACAATAAGTGATAAGACTCGTACTTCGTTCTTTTGAAAGCAAGATTCTTTGGCCAATGTGCTTATGAGGTAGTGCAATACATGATTTGTTGCCTCCAAATGAGCATAACAAGGGTCAGCCACATATTGACTCAAAACATTTACTTAAAAAATGTGATGTCAGGTCGAGTGGCTTGAGGGTAAAGAAAACGACATATAAGCCTTCATGACTGACTAACATATATTCGAGGTCCTTTATCATTTTTCACAACTTTAACTCTAGTCCATGGGAAAGGTACTAGGATGACAACCTGATCGTAGTAACGTTTATGGCTTTATTTTATATAAATATTAGTGTCGAACATGTGTACTTTGAGTGTGTTAATGTGTGCAGGTGCTAGAAGACAAAAGTACATATTTTAGGAGCTTTACGGAAGTGCTGGAGCAAGTGGAAGGACTGGATGTGCAATTACACGAAAGATGGAGTAAAATCAAGTAAATCAGGCACCACCGTATCAGTCACTGTATCCACCACCGTATCATACTCTGACCACCGTATTAGTCACCGTATCCACCACCGTATCATATGCTGGTCACCGTATCCTGAACAGAATCCAGTGAAAGAGCTCCGTAAAACTTCACACCCGGCGTATGATACACTGGGGTGGGCGTATGATATGCCGATCACCTCAACAACCTCCGGATTTTGTGGATTTTCTTCCCTATTTAAACCCAATCATTAGGGTTTTGAAAGGGACTTCTCCTATACAAATTTTAGAGGTTTTCAAAGCGTTTTTGAGAGTTATTTTCACCACGATTTCACCCGAATCAAGCATTAGCAACATCCAATCAACCATTGAAGATCCAAGCATATCGATGAGCGGCTAATCTCGTTCGTAATCACTTTCGGGATGAGAGTTCTTGTAAGTGAAGCACTAGGTTTAGTTTGAATTGATGTTTTGGGTTATGTTCTCTTGACACAAGAATATAATTTATGTTTGTTTAAAGTTAAAAGACTTGTTTAATTTTAAGTATTTGTGAGCTTTCATTCGTATTTGGTTTCCATGCATCGTGACAGTTTGTCATGTCTGTGAATTCTTTGCATATATGAGTTGGTAATTGTGTGAACGAGCGAGTCTTAAAAGTTTGTTTCATATTTATCACTTTAATCAAGCGATTTTGCAAAATCATATCTATGTGATTCCCAATCAATACATATGAAACCAAGTGTGAATATTTGAACTTGAATCTTGAATGTGGTTGTCTTTTCCTTATAATTTTCAGAAGCCATAATCAAGTTTGTTGCTTTCTTAATTAGTTTCATTCAATTTACCTTTCCACTTAAATAAAACCCCAAAAATATTTGCTTTTTAGTATTTTTGTTTCGTGTTTCAAGTTATTATTTACACTTTTTACCAGTTCCATGTGGAGACGACCTTCTTGCCCATACTAGTTATAGGTAATTAAGTTTTTGATATTAACTTGTTTTTTATCCAACCATGACAACACGATCACAACCTTGCATGCCATAATCTTTAAGATGACCAAGGTGTACTTTCTTTGACTTAACACAAGACCCACCTTTGTTCGAGCAACTTCGATCCTGAGAAAGTAATTTACGACCTCGAGACCCACCTTTCTTTGACTTAACACAAGACCACCTTTATTCAACAAGGTTATTGGTTGTAAGTTGACGAATTGCATTTTTTAAGCAATCGTGATGGACCAAAAATTCCGCGAGGACAACCGGTAATATTATACACGGTTGCCCTGATGAGTATATAAGGGGACCTTTTCCCCGATTGATATGGAAAGTTTAAAGAGGACCTCAATCAGGTCCTCAAGGGTATTTTTGTAATAATTCAATACGTTCTGCCTTTAAGAACTGGATTTCATACTCTAAAGCATATTCGTGCTCAACACTCAAATCTTCATAATCTCCAAAACCCTTATATTATTAAATACATTGTTATTTGCGAACCATAACGACAGAAATCATAGCGCTTTCATCACACAAATCGGTAAATCTAAAATTTCCCAATCTGCTATCTACGACTTAAAGTAAATTCAACAGATATTCTGTCAAAATAGACCGATGCATTATCAAATACATGCCCCAGATGGCCAGATCCCGATTAACTCCAGAGGAACTCTTAATTTCATTGTGCTTGACAACAGACTTATGAAAAAAAATATAATACAAACCGAATATACTATATTCGTAACCTATAGACGTGAGATACAGTATTACGGTATTACGGTAACAGTTTCATTAGCCTCATTGTATGTAGCCAAATATTACAAGTCGGTATACTACTTACTACCCTTGATAAACATATAGCGTCGAACTAAAGCAACAACCTTTCATCATCTTTTCACCCTCAAATTAGGGTTTCTTCTAGGGTTTACAGTTCATCATCATCATCACCACAACAAAAATGGAGCTTTCAAAGAAGAGAAAGACGGAGGAGAACGGCGGTCTATACACTCCGGCCACCACCAACGACGGCGTTGCTCCACCGCCATCACTCTCAGTTCTCAATTTATCCCCACAAGACGCCCGCAAGATCCTCGAACCATTCACCAAAGACCAGCTTCTCGACGTCCTACAAACCGTCGTCGTTCGAGATGTTGCTGTTCTAGACGCCGTACGTTCAATCGCAGATTCCGATCCCGCACAACGTAAGCTGTTTATTCGTGGGATTGGGTGGGAAACGACCACTGAGAAGCTCCGATCGATCTTCTCAGGCTACGGTGAGCTCGATGAGGCGATTGTGATTACCGATAAGAACACGGGTAAATCGAAGGGTTATGGGTTTGTTACGTTTAAGCATATAGATGGTGCGATTTTGGCGTTGAAGGAACCTAGTAAGAAAATCGATGGTCGGATCACGGTGGCGCAATTGGCTGCTGCTAGAGAAGCTGGGAGTGTTGATGTGTCGATGAGGAAGATTTACGTTGGCAATGTTCCGTTTGAGATTTCGTCGGAGAGATTGTTGAGTCACTTTTCGTCTTATGGGGAGATTGAAGAAGGGCCTTTGGGGTTTGATAAGCAATCGGGGAAGACGAAGGGGTTTGCGTTTTTCGTGTATAAGACCGAGGAAGGGGCGAGGAATTCGCTTGTTGATCCGATGAAGAACATTGATGGGCATCAGGTTTTGTGTAAAATGGCTACTGATGGGAAGAAAGGGAAAGCTGGTGGACCTCAGGGACCAGGTGGAATGCCTGGTGATGGTGTTCCACCCCCCATGCCTGGGTCTATGAACACCGGTTATGGTATGGATGTTTTCTTGTTATCTTTCTTTAAAGAATTGTTGTCTTTTGATGTCTATCTTGTTAGTGGAATTATGGAGAATCTATATATTGTTGTTCTTTGATTGTTAGTGTTAAAACCTTAGTAAATGTTATAGGAACTGTTGAGTTTGTAGTTGATAATTCAAATGAACTTTTGAAGTGGTGATGTTATTTGAATGGTGGATTGCAGGAGGGCTACCATCTTACGGTGGGTTTTCTGGTGGGCGGCCTTTGCCTCATCCAAATCCACAGATGAATTCTTCAGTGCCTCCAGCAGTTGGTGGAGGTGGCGGTGGCCATGGTTATGGTAATCAGGGCCCTCCTTCTTTTGGTGGCGGTGGCTATGGTGGCGGAGGATATAACAGTGGTGGGTTCAGCAGTGGCTCACATTATGGAGGTGGGGCTGCGTCTGGGGATTATCCTGGGGGCAACAATTATGGGTCGTCTATGAATAGAATGCCCCCGAGCTCAGGAGGAGGATACCCTGATGGTGGCAGTTATGGTTTGTCTTCAGGTTATCCAACACAAATGCATCAGCCACCACCACCTGGACCGAGAGGTCCTCCTAGCCAGATGTATCACGGTGGACCCCCTTACTATTGAGGTAATTTCAAGCATTTCCTTCTCTTCCGCTCTTAACAGTAATCTCTATACTTACATCATTGGTCATATTTAGGCAGATGCACATTGAACTTTCTAACCATGCTGATATACTAATTATTGAAATTAATTAGTTTTCTAACCATCACAGTTGTATTTTTCTTTTTAAGTAAATTTACAAATTGCTCTATACTTACATTATCGGTCATTTTTAGGTACATATCTTTTTGTTTAAAAGCGTTCATGTGGCGCCTTGTTGCCATAGGAAATGCCCCAGGGCGTTGAGGCGGTGTCTCATGTACGTCTGGGTCAAAATTAGTTAATGTTCGGGTCTGTAGGAGGCTGATACATAAAGAAAACAACGCCTTGGATATTAGGCGGTGTCTCATGTACGTCTGGTTTACTTGATAAAAAGACTGATAGGTAAAAGACGTGAGACAAATGCAGTGCGTACTACATAGGTACATACAACTTATTTGGTTGTACACTTGTACATGGAGCAACGCCTCACACCTTGGATATTGGGATCAAAACACCATGGAGCGTCTCATGTCTTTTAAAGCTAAACATTTTACAATGCCAAATTACTAATATTTAAATTAATTAGTCCTCTGACCATCACCCTCTTATTCTTTTGTTTAAATAACCATTGTAGCTCCTAAGATGCAAAACAGACACGTCTGCAAAAAAGAGTGATTATAGCCTTATAGGCCATTTCCAGAGACGTTAAGTTTCTTTTGACTGAAGTTGGATGAACTTATTTATTGTTGCATGTGACCTTTTTTGTTTTTATTTTTTAATTTATACATGGACTTCTATTGTGGTTGATTGGGTGCACCAATGCATTTGTTATTTGCAATAAAGCAGCGGTAACTGTTTTATGTGATATCTGTTGCACCTTGATTGTTTTTTGAGCTAACTGTTTTTCTTATTAGTTGTCTTAACCAGTTCCTACAGTGGTTTGTTAAAGTTGCTGATTTTTTCTGTGAAGTTTCTTGGATTTTTGTTCTCTTGTTTTATCTAATTTTGATCTAATATTTAAGTATTGTGCATCAGTTTGAAATTTTTAAATGTGTTAATGATATTTTTATTTGAAAGTTGATCTGTCCTGAAAACTTAGCATCTATAATCTTTTTGAGATCCCTAACCTAAGGGTGATTGAGTTACCAATTTTAATCCGTGATTTCTTCATGTCATGTTTGTTTCCTATCTTTTGGGTATCATGTAAGGTCTAAATAATCTATCTACCGTCTTTTTTTATAAGCTTCAGCAAAGACTCAGGAATTGCACGCTGGTTCTTCTTATTGGTCATAATTGTTTGAATGTTGGTTTTGTTTGCTAGATTGTTGAATGATGGATTGAGTTAAATGTGGGTATTTGGTCCAGGTATATGAGAGCTTCTTGGACTGCTTCAAATGATTAAATGGTTATGGTGATTGCTGATTGGTTGATAAATGGACTGTTGCTGCTACCTTCCCTCTATCTGCCTATCTGTCTGTCTGAGTTGTTTTCTTTCTGCTAGTATTATGCTTTAGATATTTGTTCCAAACTTGCAAAGCTGTGATACTTGATGGAAGGTTTACAAGACTTTTGTGGGTATGTGCTTCTTAGCTGCAACATATGTGCATTGTTTATCAGTGGTTTTGATGTTTTATCTAGTGCAGAATCTTTGGTTTTTATATCAGTTTTGCTGCTTTTACTTTCAAGAATGTTTTTAGTCCAGCTGGGGATTGTTTTTTATCTTTTCTTTCGTTTTATAAATATTTTCTTGAGTGCTACTCTTATATCTGGATTCTGTTTAAACAATATGCTTCTCTAAATTGGCTAAACTTGAAAAATGTGAATCACTGTGTATGTTAGCTCTTTTGCTTGGTTACAATTCACCTTATTATACTTTCTTCTGGTCTAAGGTGCTGTTTGTTTTTTTAATGAGGTTTTTGTCTGAAATCTGAGTAGTCAGATGTGGTTCTGAAGTTTGGAAATCGAATAAAATAAAGATTTCATGCTTTTGTGAAAATGTTTTATATCTGTAGTTTGTTTTGCCATATCATATGCAACTGCTGCATTTATATATAAACACAAACAATACAACCTGTGCTGTCTGTCAAAATAGAAAAGATGATAACTTATGGGAAGTTAGCCGTAGATATCTTGGTCGGTTGGATGCTTAAACCATCAATGATACTGATTCAGAGGCTGTTGGATTGGTTGTTTAAAGTCGAGTTATTTGTACATTCTTACAAACCTGTGTCTTTTGAATTGGTGAATGCGTTTGAAGACTGCTTTAGACAGGACTTGTGAAGTTTTCTGCAAGTGATCAGATTCCTGTTGTAACAGAATAGTGACTATTTCACAAGCATTTTTATTAGTTAATAATTCATCATATATATTTGTTAATATTATAGCTTTGGTCGAATTAGCACGATGAATAATTCCATGACCCATGACCGGTTACCCTTCATTTTGTTTTGTCAAGACAATTAAAAAGCCCTAGCTTGAGGATTCCAAAATGGTACTTGTACACTAAGATTGTGCAATTTATGCATAATGTGGTGGTGATTTTTTGACATAATCTTAAACATGACAAGAGCAATCATGTTTAGTTTTGTCATGTTAAACATGCATAATCAAGTTACTGTTTGGTTTATGTGTTTACCTTTTTAATTAAGCGGTTGTGTTTACAATATATCGTTTTGTTAATCGCCATAAAGTTGTAATGAAAAAATTATATACATTATATTGTTTTATTAATTAGCACAAAATTGTAATGAAAATTTTATATTTCTGACATGCTAAATTGTGGCCTGATTACCATATACTAAGATTGACAACTTTTTATGAGCTGTTTAGTTTGTTTCACCTTGATTAATTTGTCTAAAATTCATCATTTTGTTGGCATGTTTAAATAAATGGGTATTGCATATTTCCTCTTTTAAAAAACTTAGTCACGTTTATATTTAAGTTATGTTTGAAGAACATTGTATATTGTGCATTGAAAATCTGTATCTTAAAAAAATATAATTTTGTAAGTTTATAGAGTGATTTATGCTGTTTTTTTGAATAGAGCTAATGTGTTAGGATTGATGTATTTAATACAAATGGGTATATGATTGTGTTTGGTCTCATAAACTTTCTACCCTCAAACCCGTCAACTTGATGTTTTGTCACCCCTTGAAATCATAATTTTTTTCTCAATAACCATTTACGATATCGTTATTTAGGGTAAAGTAAGGGAGTATCTAGGAGTTATAATTATGCACTTGCAAAGAGGAGAATGTGAGATTAAGTGAGATACAAAATGGCCAAGCAAGAGGCAAAGAAGACTGTCTGAGGCAAAGAAAATTGTGTATGAAGAAATGTATAAGCTTGTAGAGACTAAAGGATAGAACGGCATGTTTAAGATTGTGAAAGCTACGAAATGGAAGAGGCAGGATCTAGGAGTCGTGAAGTTCACAAAGGCAGTGTTTCTGTTAAATAACAACATTTGGTTTGTCTCTGAGTGATATAATATGACTCACAGAAACAACATGATTGGGCTAAGTCTACAAGCGAACTGGAGACATTTTAATTATCAAGAACCCAGAATTGTTAATACATTATGTTACTTTAAACTTACAATTTCTTTTACTAATTGTTGAACTTGATTATTAAAGTTCCACAATGTAATTCTACTATTTATGTTTTTGATGATGAAATAGTGGTACCCTTAAATTGATTATTGATCTTCTGCTACTTAACTAATTAAAAATCAATTTTGGGTATTAAATTGACCTTCCATTAGTTGTCCAAAACTTGTAGTATTGCTTTTAAGCCTAGGAATTTAAAATACTTCGTTCAATAGCTATTGATCTTTGTTTGGTATTCCACCTTTGAAAAAATTGAAGATTTCCAATAATTATTGAAGATAAAAACTTGAAGAACAAAATCAACAAAAGTATTAGTCTAGAGTTTATTTTATAAATATTATAAATGCTAGACTAATATAAATAGCAACATATATCATTATTGTAATGCGTGGATGGTTCACCACCAAGGGTGGGAATCATATTCCATCACCAACATCATATCATCATCCTTCATGGATAATGAATTCATCATCACATCAATAAACAACAAACATTAAACACTTTTGTGTTCATCATTACTACATTTTAGCATCTAATCATCAAATTTTGTTCTTATTAATTTGAATCCTAAGATCCAAGCTCAATGATCCCATTCAAATCGGGAACACACAATCTTCATTTTTGCAATCAAACAAGATCCAATCTAATTGAATCTTTACATTGGATTTCACACGTCAATCCATCTCAAAACTGAAAACGTCGTGTCACATTTTCATCTACATCATGAAAGCTCGATCTTGTACCCTCATATGATTGCTTGCTTCATTATCAAAGTACCACGCAATCTTCTTTTCTTCAAGTATCACTTGTGAAGATTATGCTTCGTTTGAGATAGCTATCATTTGTGCAAGCTCCTTGTCATTAGTGCATGTTAGGACTTAGGTTCGCCTTCTCTCTTTGATTTTCATTGCAAATATTACGCAAATTTGCAACATACACAAAAGTTTGATCGGAATTATTCTGATTAAATTCCTAGTCGGTATCACACCGCCCGATTAGCGCCTAGTGATAGTCCCAATATGAAATTAATGTTATATCTACACAAATTTGCAATATACACAAAATTTGATTGAATAATTCCGATTAATCTCGTTTAATCCTGATCAATCCCTACTCGGCATCACATCACCCGATTAGCGCTTAGTGATAGTACAATATAGATATTCTATATGTAGCTAGTTGTAAATGATTTTTTTAAACTGCGACTTAAAACACTAGCTCAAAATCACGAAAAACTCTCCAACAATTCAATAACAGGTTCAAGCTTCTTCTGGTTCGGTTCAACCCACCCAGATTCAGTTCACAAAGCAACTAGTTTAAAAGTTATTTAAGGGTTGATTAGCATAATAAATAAAATATCTAACAATATTATTTCCATTAAAAATACCATCCCAATATGTAGAGATCATTAAGATAAATTGGTTTATAGTTTGATTTATTGCCTTATTATTCAATCTTAGGTAAAACTACATAAGATGCAAAGCAAGAACAATTGGTACATAATAGTTTCATTACATAATCAAAATTAAAAACAATTAAAGGAAATTAGTAATATTATTCTAGAATGCAACAATCTGTTCCTTCCTGGAATAATAAACTCTTAAGCTACACTACTAATATCATTTTCTATAAGATGTAATGAGCATCTTTATTAGTTTACGACAACGTGTCTGGGCCGTTGGCGACATTGTTAGCGACACATGAGCGTGTAATTTGCAAACGACTAAGCTGTCGGGTAAGCGCCTCGCATGGCAATACCACACAATCCTTCTGGGATATTAACATCTCGCTGCATCATTATATATCCGTTATGACCCCAAGCAGGTCCCCATGAGTTTTTCACTAACCAATATTTTATCCCTTCGTGTATCCCATACCCGACCACGGTAACATCATGGGTCAAATTCGTTCCACAATGTTGCGTCAAAACTCCACTCGAGTAGTACCCGAATTCATAACAAGTTACGTCTATTGAAACCGATACTGGTTGTTTTGACACAGCCATCAGCAGTGCTGTTTCATTGTTGGGTGGTACCATTTCATAACCTGTGATGGTGGCTGCATGAACTGCTTCATTAGTCGCGATGCATGCTTCGTCTGCTGCATGGTAAGGGTAAGCGTTTTCGCTGTTTATCCCATTTTTCGCGATGTAATCGAAGGCATTTTCCTTATATCCTCCCATACACCCTCCACTTCCATTTTTGTTACAGTCTACAAGCTGTTGCTCAGATAGTGACACCAATTTGCCTGTTGTAAGTTGCGTAATTCCTTCGACAGAAGCGATTGTCGAAAAAGCCCAACAACTTCCTATAAAAATGTACAAGAAAAGAACAAATTAAAGATTTTTATAAAAGTTTGTGAAAGTTATTATCTTGATTTACCACATCCAAACTGCTGCTTCACTTCTGTAACTGCTCCATTCTTCCTCCAGTCTATTCTTTGTGGCACTTCACTCACATTTTCATATTTAAACGATGTTAATCGCGTAGATTTCAAATCGTATGGCTCCTTGTGTCCATGATTATAGGCCTTGAATTCGTCCTCCGATAGGTCTGCAAACTGGTTAACAGCCAGTTTATAAGACTGATTTCCAAAAGAGTTGAATGATTCAATATACTCCACATTTTTCTTGAATATTTTGAGGCGCATTTCCTTCTCCGTGTTGTTATTGTATACGCGACCATATCGAGCCATCCAAAGATCATGTTTTTCTGACATGTAAGCATCACTCAAAGTTCTTGAAGTTATTTGACACACCCATGTTCCAAGAATTATTAGAAGGACATAAGGAATTAGTATTTTCTTATGTGATAGACCCATGGAGAACTGTATTGTTACAATTGATCATTAGTGTGTGGTGATCTTTATAAGCTAGTAGAAATGAATGTTTTTAGACTGTAATCTTGGTGATGATCAATTAAATGTGCTAGCAGAAGCCTAGTAATATTATGGAAAGATTATGTAAGTTAACAGCAAATGTTTGAATGTCATTATCATAGGGAATATTTTGATGATATTTTAGTTAATTTGTTTGATAACAATTTTGGAATTATGTAATTCACATTATCAATCAGTGAAATATTCCTTTGTGGTTTGATTTTTCATTTATGTCAAGGAAAGAGTATAGTAGTAAAAGAATTGTTAGGTTTATCATAGTTATTGAGACAATCTTATATTCTTTTGAAGCCGTAGTTACTTGAGTATCTTAATTTATCCGTGTCACTATAAATCATTTCACAGTATTATTCTTATTATAAATCATTTATTTAATCACAGATAAAGAAAATTCAGTTATTAGTTTGACCTAATGCCTGATTATTGAGTAATAAATTAGCATATATATGAAGATTCTACCTCTTTATGAACCCTTTATTCAAAATCGTGTTGGGATCTATATTTGGTAAAACTCTATAAGAACCATTTATATGGTATTTTTACATGATTCTAGTTAACGGTACCACCTGCCTAGCGTAAACTATGATTTCCTTGATTTTCTGATAACAAATTCTTATAATAAAATAATTCCTAACATGCATTAACACATGTCATTACATATTTACATAAATGAATCAGATAACTACGATCTTGATTATATTGGATGTAGGTTTAATTTTGTTAAATATTCAAAAGTAAAACAAATAAAGACAATTAGTAATTTATTTCTAGAATGAAACAATGTGTTCTTTCTTGAATCACATATGAGAACTCAATTGATTATATCTGTAGAACATTGTTTTGGACTAATTAGAAGTCATTAAGGTGTATCTTTATTCCTTAACACAAAGTTATCATGGTTAGGTGACACTAATCCGCATAATCAACAAACGATTAAGCTGTCGGGAACGAGCCTTGCATGGCAATTCCACACAGTCCCTCTGGCGCATTCACATCCCGCTGAATCATCATATATCCATTCATACCCCAATCCGCGCCCCACGAGTTCTTCACTAACCAATACTTCACGCCTTCGTGCGTCCCATACCCGACCACAGTAACATCATGGGTCAAGTTTAGCCCACAATATCCAGTAAAAACTCCACTTGAGTAGTACCTAAAGTCATCACCATCTGCATCAATGGAAACTGATACTGGCTGTTGAGACACAGCTAACAGCAGCGCGGTTTCATTGTTGGCTGGTACAGTTTCATAACCAGTGATGGTGGCCGCGTGAACTGCCTCGTTAGTCGCGATGCACGCCTCATCGGTTTCGTGGTAAGGGTAACTATCTTCGGTATTTATCCCATTTTTCACGATATATTCAAAACCATTTTCTTTGTTTCCGCCTTTACACCCTTGGTTTACATCATTTCGGTTGCAATCTATAAGCTGTTGCTCGGATAGGGACATCAATTTGCCCGTTGTAAGTTGAGTAATTCCTTCCACAGCAGCGATTGTCGAAAAAGACCAACAACTTCCTATTAAAACAGAACATTTTAAACAAACAAACGTATTTAGTAAGGTCCCACTCATAACAAGCTATTAGTAGGATATAGTAAGATCAAACATACAATCGAATCAAACTTTAAGTAACATTTATACAATTTTCTTCATAAATAATGATTATTTTCAAAATTTGGAGTTGTGACTTACCACATGCACCTTGATTCTTGACTTCTGTAACGGCACCTTTCTCCCTCCAGTCCATGCTATATGGCACTTCACTCACACTTTCATATCTAAATGGTGTTAATAGAGATGATTTCAAAATGTATGCATCCTTGTGCCCATTCATATAGGCGTTAAATTCATCGTTTGTTCGGTCTGCAAATCTGTTGATAGCTAACTTGTATGACCGATTTCCAAAAGAGTTGAATGACTCAATGAACTCCACATTTTTCTCGAATATCTTGAGGCGCATTTCCTTCTCCGCATTGTTTTCGTATACGCGATCATATTGAGCCATCCAGAGATCATGCTTTTCTGATATGGATGATGTTATTTGACACACCCACATCTCAAGAATTAGGACAGAAAGAATTAGTATTCTCTCATGTGGTAAACCCATGGATTATTCTTGATTTCACTAATGGTATAAACTTTTTTGTTACAATTGAGAGTATGAATAAGTTTGTGTGATGTAATCTTCATATACTTGTGAAAATGCGTAATTTCTTCCTTGTAATCTTGGTGTTGATCGATAAAATCAGCTGGCAAAAAGCAGTATTATCATTTTAAGAAAAGATTTACGTGACTTTTACTATTGTAGAGAATATTGTGACAATAACTACGAATAATTTGCATATGAGAATCATTCAATGTAGATTAAAGTTATGATCATATAGATACAGGCTTTAGTTGTTGACCAGAGATATATATGTGACCATCGTGAGCTAATTTTTCCATCTATAAATAATTATTGAAACTAGAATTATATAATTAAGAAAGTTTATATTAATAACAGGTCTTTGAGTAATTTGGAGTTAGTGAAATAATTGGTGCAAGTGACATGATTTCATTCTTAAGGAGACATGGATGCTTACATGCATACACGTTACGAAAGAAACAAGAGCTATAGAGGCGAGTAGAATAAAAGAAAGAAAAATTAAATAACTAAAAGCATTATTATTTTTCAATAACTAAATAACAGGACCTATGATTCAATTATCTAAGGAGATATGGATGCTATGGACTATTCTTCCATCTATTGGTTTTATTATTTTTTCTTTTTCTATATAAGCAGATAGGCAAAATAATATTAAATAACTAATAGTATTAGCGACGACTTGTCGTTGCTAATAAGCTTTCAAGGAGCGGGAGACTTTCTCCGCGCCGCACAGAACTATCATGCAACAACAAATCGAGACAAAAACCAAAAAAATGTTCAACAAAATTCAAAAACCTATAGAGGCGACATGTCGTCGCAATAGCTTGAGCTATAACGCTATAGCAACGACACATGTCGTTGCCATTAGGTGTAGCCTCTATAGGATTTGTTTCTTGTAGTGACTATGATAATTGTTAGATTAAATTAACATTTATTTAATTAGTATGTAATTATATTGTAGTTAGTTCATTCTTTTTGTATTACTTGTGTAACCATCTTGATTATAAATATGGAACATCCCTGTATTGTTTGGTATGCCTTTACAATTCACATATATGGTGCCTCAATTGTGCCGCAAGGACGGACGATATGCTAACTCGTGCCCAACCCTAAGTTTTGCTTCTCATTTGGTCTCTTCTGATGTCGATTCGACCAAGGCCTTCCATGCTCAATATTATGCCACAACATCAGGGCGATTAATGGGAACTTCTTGAAGCAATCAGTCACTAGTTCCTAGATCTTCCTTGGGGTCTTTGACTGGTTGGCCCTAGATCTCATTTGGTCGACTTCAATCGACCCTAGATCTATCATTGGCAAAAGCAATCAGCCCTAGATCTCTTCATGGTGGTGCCTATAGGCTTCTATGCGACGACTAGATCTTGTAATCAATCCTGGGTACCTTGAACTTGATTCTCGATTCTACCAAGCTCTTATACCAATTTAAGTCCGCATCGATAAGACATGGATAATTCCTAATTTTATAACTAAGAAAAAACTAACTCGAAGAACTTGATTATGTATTTATAAGCTAATCCAACTTGGTTAACAATCAACCTAATCAACCTAGTACTAATAATTAGATACATATTCTAATTACATGGGAACTCATTCCATTAATCTAAGAAGCATAATTAGTAATTCTAAACCAGACTTGATTGATTTGTCAACTTGGGTTCCCCAACTTTAGCGGCTTGTGAACTCTCGATTAGAAATTATAGCAAACAATCACTTCGTAATTTTTGAATCGTATTAAGTAGGTCTTTACTTCAAGCAACTTTTCAACTTTATGAACTTAATCCTTACAAGTAATCTGGATGTGACCATTAGCAATCTTTTTCACAATTTCCAAGCGTCATACGATCACTCAGCATGATAGGATCACAAAAATTGATGAACTGAAAAAATTACGTGGAACTTATTAGACAACTTCCATTACAGTTCAAATAAAAAAATATATTTCCATTTCGTTGAAAACTAAAGGGTTTTGTTGATGAACTAACATAAATAAAAGTTTGAGAGAATCACAAAAAAATCAAAATGATATAAAAAACCAATAAAAAAGCTGATATAAAAACACTTAACATAAACAACACTTATCTTTCTACTTTATGCTCCTATTTAAGTTTATAATTTTAAACACACCCATCCTCTTAATGTTGTTTAGGACACATCATCATGAGTTACATTATATAAACTAAGAATGTATACGCTTTCACAAGTAACATAAACGTATTACTTTTATACAGCACAACAAATACATTCTTACTTTAGGTTGGGTGGGGGTGGGGGGGAGAGGGGTTGCGGTGCACCCTCCGTGAGCTCATGGCGTGGGTCGGCGTCGAGCGGCTGAGCAATCCCTTTCTCACGGCATATACTCGTTGTGTTCCACACCCTTATATTACCGTGGCAACTAGCGTAGCACCCCCGCTGAACGACTATATTTTTAACACTATAAATACAAATTATTATCTCAACAATCTCAAACATCTCTTCTACTCATTTATAATTTACACACTATGAAATCCAACAAAATATCCACCTAAAAGCATAGACCGAAGGTGCGTATGGGTCCTAGTGAAACGGCTCTTTCTACCCAACCATTAATTAACCCATCTCCCCACCATATACACCTTGTTGGTTTAACAAATCGTACGAATCATCTCAACCATCTCCAACAATGCCCACGTATCAAATCTCACCATCATACTACCACCCAATTATGTTCACATATCACTCCCTACAATTTATGTATTACCAAATCATGTTAAATGCTTTTCAAAACCCACCCCGTCACGTAGGAGAAGAAGAAGAACAAGAAGACGAAGAAGATGAAGAAGAACATAACGAAGCATATGTTGATCTTCAAGTTTATGAAAGTGAGGATAAAGACATTCATGTGGAAAAAACACCTCACCAAAATCTAAGTTGAAAAGTAAATTGAAGACCCGGAAACTAACAAGCCTTGAGATGAAAATGAGAAGATCATCAAAAAAGCGGCCCATTAGGGAAGAAAGTATTTAAACACTTTAACATCACTTTTGGTGAAACAAATCAAACTATTGATCAATTGGATTCCAAACGTGGGAGAATGAGTTTGACGATGAGTCGTTTCAACGGGATCTATATTCAAATGGTATATCTTTTACATTTACTTTTATATTTACTTTTTTTATTATATTACAACATAATTAAAATTTATTTTTAACTTTGTAGAAATATCATTGGACGGGTGGAAGCAACGACGGGTACATCGTCCTCAAAGTGTTAAGTGAATACAAAATGGTTTACGAGAAGAAATGTTTTACAAGCATCAAGGATGGAAGGTTGTAAGAAACGTCAAACGAGAGTCGGTGGAGGTAATGGCTGCGGAGTTTGATACTCAAACAATAAAGAGGACTAAAACTTCATAATCACGCCAATACCTAAGCTCAAATGAACCCGTTTCAAGCCCCTCCCTAACCTCAACGAAAACACGACACCGACCGAGCTGAGACGTAAAGGTAATAAAGTCGGGGATTCTTCAATCAAAACAATATTGAATGAGGCCATAAGCGATTACAAAGCAACAAGTGAAAAAGAAATGGAGAAAAGAAGGGAAGAAGATGCATTCGTATGAAAGTAATCAAATTATTATTGGCCTTCCTAGACTTACAACGAGAGACGCTGTTTTGCGAAACGTTAGACAGAGACATATAAATTTTCCGTAAACTGCTTGATGATGTTTCTAGCCGATGTTAAAAAACGTCTTAGAGCGCAAATCACAAATTGCCCGGCTACGTGGTTGGGAGTATGATTTATAAATTTTTAGTTTAAGTAATTTTTTTAATGTTTTTATTAAATGTAGTTATTAATTTTAGTTTGTAATATTTTAAGTATTATGTAGTTATTGTTAAACAAAATTTATTGTGGCATGTCATGACCCTTTGACTTTAATCCTCACAAAATGTTCAATCTAAACACTAGTGGAGCTGCCTCTATTTTGGTCAAACAAGAGCTGAACCTTCTGTTTTAATTACGATTTTTATTAAAAAAGACACGTGGCCAAAATAAAAAAAAATTAGTTTAAACACGGGCGTCCGCCCTTTTGAAGGCGTGTATGCAGGGAGTCGACTAAAATTGAAAGGAGTCGGGTGAACTTTTGATGAAATGCTATAAGTACTTAATCACTTGAATTTTAGTATTATATTATTATAATTAATTTATCATATATTATGTTTCTTGCTTATACTTGTAAAATATAATATTTTTTGAACTTTTAAAACATGCTTATTTATATCTATTTCATGATGTAAATTTTATTGAAAATTAAGTGGGGTCAATTTTATATCAAAACGTTTGATATAATTTTGACTCGACTCGATTTTACATCATGATGGTATATTTTAAATTTTATAAAATGTTTTATTATAATCTTATGAGAGAAAAACAAAATATAAGTAAAATAACATTAAACTGTAACAATATCAGATAAACAACTTCACACATAAAACTATGATTTGTTTTTGACTACAACCTTGTTCTTATATAATTAAGGAAAAGTTTACAATACAAAGCCTATAAGTGTCATTCTTAAGCAAATTATTCAGAGTTCAAGTAGAAGATGAAGATGACAGGTTGGATAAAGTTAATTATGATGATGAGAATGTTAATGGTGATGGTGATAATTGTATGGATGATAAAGGAAGAATAAAGATGATAATGGTGATCAGGGTGGAGATCTGGGCTCAACCGTGGGTCCTTCTTGAGAGTCGGGTTCTAGTAATGTCTGGGGACCAAGACCTGATGATCTATAGAATTACCAACCTCTTGATCCAGCTACAGAATAACTCTATGAGAAAGAGTTCTACACTTTTTAACAACAAATCTTAGCTGAGGAGTCAAATGAAGATGTGGGTCCTTTTGATGATCTTGAGGAGACTAATGATTATAAAGATATACTCAACAACAATGTAAAGAGTTTATCCTCTAATATTTTTTGCTAGAAGAAGGTGAGATACCGATCGACTCAGGAGTTGAGCACAGAGACGATTCTACTGATCCTTTTGATCTAACAAGACAACTTGATGTTAGAGAAGTAGAAATTTGATTATGTCCGCTCCTCCTCCACCAGCACAAGTTCACACGCTTAGACATTCTAAACCGTTTACTTGGTATGGGAATTCAAAACATGTGTTGAGTTAGACGTACGATGCTGAGAAGAAGATGTATATTTTGAAGAGGAAAACTATAACTATAGATTATTATCTTCATGAGCATGATTTTCACACTCTCAAAGCTTTAGATCTTTATGTTATAGGAAGAGTCCTATTTATTAACCCAAGCAACTATAGCAAAACGAACTGGATAAGGAATTTGACTTAGAGACACAATAAGACCAACTTCAAGGACTTTAAGACTGCTAAATTTAAAGTCATTAAAGATGAGTCCAGGATTGACCTCAACACTTATATGCCAATGAAGATAAGAGTGTTCAAGCATCCTTAGTATGCTAGGAAGATTCCAATCCATGCTCTTGTGCCGATTAATAGTTTGTCAAGACTTATGAGATAGGTTTGTGAAAAGAACACATGGCTTATGGTCATTTACTGCATGGATAAAGAATTTTGTATCATAGACCCTATTCGAGTTGCTCATATTTTTAGAAGGGATGATTTGACGAGGCTTCAAGCTTGTCCAATTGAAGCTGATAAATCTATCCGTTTTATAGCTGTTTAATTTGGTTGGTTAATTACGAAGGCCTTGAACAACAAGATGTATACTTATGGATGGAACTACAAAGTTACAAACGTGGATTTTTTAAGATTTGATTCACCAAGCCTAGGGGGAGATTGTAGAGATTGAACTTAGAGGCTCGGAAAATCAAAACAAACTTGTGAAAATGTATCCGCACGAGAACTTACAATCCATGCGAGAAGTTTGTTCTCACGCGAGAACCTGTCGGTTTAGTACATATAAATATAGTTTTTGTTGGTTAGTTGAAAGAACACTTGAAAACTATCACTTGTAATCAAAGTTATCAAAGAGAAATATATTGAAGTTATTTATATTGTGATTAGGTTCATACTTGATCTCATTCTCTTTGTTCATTGTAATATCCGTGTTTGATTCATTCCGCGTTTCAACAAGAGATCGATCTTACTAGATTATTCACGATCTCACACACCCAATAAAAATAACATTTACCTTTTGGGCCTATCTATCATTCATATATTAACATGATTATGTTATAAAATACGAATGTTTTTTAATGCATAAAGCTTGAAACCCAACATATTCATTATCTCTCTCTTTGTAAATCTATATCGGGTGGGATACTAGAGTGTAGGAATGTCAAAATTGTGGCCTGTTAAGATCATTTGCCAATCGATCGAAGTTCGTCCGGCTTGCTAAATTTTTTGATGAGTTGTAAGCGAGTCGTTTGGTTTGTAAACAAACCAAGCACAAAAAAATGTCCGTTTGGTTTGTCTTGACTCGTAAACACCTCTGTTCTAACCACAAAAAAATAGTCCACATACTTTATTTTAAGGTCGTTACGTCCGTATGGAATGAAAACAGAGTGAGGAAAGTATAATTCAATTGGGCATTTTGGAAAGTTAATTTTTAGGTCAAAGCGATAATTTAAAAGAGTTTTCCCAAACTGTAATGGTATATAATTTATTTATGATATGATTTGTTATGATTTTTACTATTGTATTTAATAATGTTGTTGTTATTGTTTCTATGCTTAGGAAGTATTATGTTTATATTAGTTTAGTTGAATTAATAACGTCAAATGTAATCATATGTTTTTTTTTGTATTACGTATTCAAGGATGAATGTAAATTCCTTTTAATTCTTTCTTCCCGTTTTACCATATCATCAAAGCCTACAAATTTAAGTTCAATTTTAGCTAAATAGACTACCAAGTCTTTCATAACCACGTCCAAATTGATTATGGATGACTAATTCTTGTGTAGACCATAACTCTTTCTGACTTGAAATATTATACTTGTTTATTTATTTGTGTGTATTATATAATTAAATCAAACATAATATTACGTAAGTGTATAACTTTGCATGGCAGTTAAACACTAACTGCTAACCATCACCTTTCTCATGCATAAACATGGTTGTTAAGACACAACTGTAGACTATTAATAGGTTAGTATAGTTATCCAAAGATTCAAGTTTCACGCAAGAACAAGAAACTAAATCACCATGACTAGTGTAATTAAAAAACATAAAATAACCCCCACAAGAAATCATATACTTGTGAAGGAATAACATAAGATCATACATAAAAGGACATATATAAATTAATAAAGAACACAATGTTCTGATTCATATATATATTATGCAGTTGGGTATGAGGCCCTCTTTGCAATGCCACAGAGTCCCTCCTCAGAATCAACATCTCTTTGCATACGGATATACCCTTCTTCTCCCCAAGTTGTACCCCATGAGTTCTTCACAAGCCAATACTTGGTGCCATCATCATCCGTCCCGTATCCAACTACTGTAACACCATGGTCTAGATTGGTTTCACATGGTCCTATGAAAATACCACTTTGGTATTGTTGGAAGTTGGATCCACTTGCATCGATGGATACAGAAACTGGTTGCATAGACACAGCCTTGAGCAATGCCACTTCATTGTTTGCAGGCACATCTTCGTGTCCAGTGATCTTAGCAACATATGACGATTCTTCTGTCGTTCTACATGTCCCGTCAGTTCCTTCATATGGATAATCAGCCTCCGATGTTATGCCGTCGTTTTGTACGATGAATTTGAAGGCTTCATCCATAATGCCACCTCTACAACCATTATTTTCACCGCTGGTGTCACAATCAACTAGTTGTTGCTCTGATAATGATATAAGTTCACCTGTAGACAATTGATGGATTCCTTCTACTGCTGCTACTGCTGAAAAAGCCCAACAGGATCCTGTATAACATATAAAAAGTAATTAGACTCGAAACAAACAGTGTATGTATGTGTTTAGAGCAGGACAATTTGGTTACTTACCACACTGGCCTTGATCCTTCACTGGCGTCACAGCCCCTTTCTTCCTCCAGTCTAGTGAAGATGGAACTGATGTCAAATTTTCGAACCTAAAACCAGTAGTTCTAGGCTCAGCTGAAACCTGCTTAAAGCCGTTGCGCGACGCTGTGAATTCCTCATTAGTCATGTCAGTAAATGCATTGATGCCAAGCTTGTAAGACTTGCCCCCCTCACTGTTGAACGCCTCTATGCGCTCAAGGTTAGCCTTGAATATCTTAAAGCGCATTTCCTTTTCAGCCGTATCTTTGTAAACGCGTCCATGGTGAGCCATCCACTGCTCGTGTTTCTCCACCAAGGACGCGTTTTGAAGGGAGCGCGAAGTGGCTTCCACACTTAATACTCCAACAAGGAGAAGTACTACAAAGGCCAACATCCTAAGAGCCATGTCTTGCTAGCTGCAATAGATTGATAGATTGTTAGCTGATAGTTGTAGGGTGATGCATGAAAAAGGAGATTTATAGAACTAATTTATAGATGATTGTTTAGGATATTAATTGCATTTTCTAGGAAGCTAGTGGGATTTCCGTGCAAAAAGGTTTATTCTAATCAATTGTGATGAGTTGCATGATTGTCGCAAGGACAAATTACATATCTATTTTAGTTTCTACCATTATTTTCGATCTATATAATCTATCTTTTTTTTTTCGCGGTAACCATTAGCATAATTTTTTTTTGTTATAATTGATTACATAGTAACTATATTTTATTTAATTCTTACTCAAATGTAAACGAAAATTTTGATTAATTCTTTATCCTATATGGGTTTATGAGTGACTCACACTTTGTCACACCCGGCCCCTCACACCAACAATATTGTCCGCTTTGCCCACGGGGAGCTCACGAATTTTCTTTTGGTTGACCGGGTGAAAACTTCCCAGGGAGATCACCCATCCCTGTATTGCTCCCACCTGAGCACGCTTAACTGTGGAGTTCTCCTCTCATCCACAGCCAATACGCCCAAAACGCGTTATTGATGTTAGAGGCCAAACATTCCTTATGAACCAGGAATCTCTCCTGTCCACGGTCGATGTGGATATGTGTAGGGTGTCACAAACACCCCCTATTTGGACTCATCGTCCTCGATGAACCCGAGAAGTCACCATCCTTGATGAGGTATGTCCCAATCCCCGAACGGCACAGGAGTGGCTCTGATACCATTCTGTAACACCCGGCTCTCACACCAATAATATTGTTCGCTTTGCCCACGAGGAGCTCACGGATTTGCTTTTGGTTGCCTGGGTGAAAACTTCCCAGGGAGGTCAACCATCCCTGGATTGCTCTCACCTGAGCACGCTTAACTGTGGAGTTCTCCTCTCATCCACAGCCAATACGCCCCAAACACGTTGTTGATGTTAGAGGCCAGACATTCCTTATGAACCAGGAATCTCTCCTGTCCACGACCGATGTAGATATGTGTAGGGTGTCACACACTTAATGTGCCAATAATCCCTTAACGTAGTGGTTTAAGGGGGAGGTAAAAGGTTTTGTCTCTCTTAGAGGTTAAAGTTTCAAAGCTTGGTGTTGGTAAATTAATAATAATTTGGTGTTACTAACTTTTAACCATTAATATAATATTAAAAAAAAGCTATGTAATATGGGAAACACTAAGAGGCCTGAGTGTAACTTTATGTTTTGATGGCACATTTCGTATACTATCCATCACATCCGGTTCATCTTGGTCTGGTCAAGAGTTGTGTTGATTCGGTTTGTGTGGTTCATAACTGTTCAAGTGACTACGTAATACAATCTAAGAATTATATATAATCACTGTTTCTCAATAAGGAGGTTTAGTGTAATTTTGGAGCAGTTCTTTCAATTTTTGAGAGTAGTTTCTCTTGTTTTATGAAGTGATAGCTTTTGGAGTGATCTCAAAACCTACCACATCAAGGTTTGGTGTAATTTTGTAAGTATTTTTTTTGTTTTGTCATATTTTTATTATTGTTGTAATTTTGTATAGATTTTAAATGTAATGTTGGTTTAATACTAAAATTGATTTTTATTGTGATTTTCTAACTACTCTGGATATTGATTTGTGAAGTGATAGGTTTTGGAGTGATCTCAAAACCGCATCAAAAAATTGTATCACTTTAAAATTATGATTTTTTTCTAGTGATTGCAGCACGGGGTGATGGTTCAATGTAGATGCATAAAAAGCCATTTTCATTTAGACTAACAATAAAACTACTCTCTCAGGTTTTAAATTGATTTGATTCTTAAAGAAGAAGAAGCGGCATGGCTTTGTTCTTTCCAAATGCGAAATTCTTTATCCTACTGGATTCAAAAACTTTCTTTTAATGACGAAAATATGTATATTAAGTTTAAAATTCAGAAACTATTAAAAAATTTCATTATTTGAGGCTTCTTGTCAACATGATTATAACTTGTTACAAAAATCTACTATATAAAGTACGATTTTGCTATGTAATATGTTATCAGTTTTTCTTTTGATATAAAGTACAATTTTGCTATTGAAAATTTTCTAATAACTTCTACAACATATTTTGCTTCAGATTTTTTGAAGATGGTATTTACGCCATAAGTTCATCACGATAGGCATAATTTGAATGAGAATTGATTTTTGACATTTAAAGCAGATTTGGTTTTGCTTTTCTTAAGGTGATGTCGTTTCTTTCTGAATATTTTAATAATATAATTATTTTTAAACTTATTTTGTTTTTATGTTATAGTTTTTAATATATAATGTTTTATAAAATTACGACCATTGTGACATATTTACTTTAATTTGCGTTTCGATATAACTACCATCTAAAAGTGAGTTGTGTCAAATATAATTGATTTTTAATATCTTTGTTTTAATACAATTTTTCCCTTAATCACTTATAATATTTTATAAAATTCTGAATAATATTAAAAATATTAATTAAGAAACATCACTTATAATACACTTAATATATGACAAAAATTGTATTAAAATAAAGATAACTATCCAGCAAGAAGGGGCGCAGGTGAGAAGGATGATGGGTTCTGGTAGGTGGAAGGGAAAACGTACAAATAACATCCAAGCTGCACCACACGGGTAAGCACTAGTTTAATATATTCTAACTAGCTTTAATAAACCCGTGTATTACACGGTATAACAAATAAATATTAA
Organism: Flaveria ramosissima; assembly: GCA_025215565.1. NCBI lineage: Eukaryota > Viridiplantae > Streptophyta > Magnoliopsida > Asterales > Asteraceae > Flaveria > Flaveria ramosissima. The sequence goes on along the minus strand of CM046032.1, from coordinate 44,261,299 downwards.
ATAAAATAAAAACTTAAATTATAAAATGATATACTAAGACATGATATCACTAGAATTACATACGAGTCATAATTATAAGTAATAAAATAATAATATGAACTTTTTAATTTTTTTTGTTTTTCAAAGATAAATTAAACATTTTGTTTCAAAATAACATTTTAAAATTTTTTTATCCCTATTTTAATTATTTTTGTTTTATAAAAAATTTACTTTAGAAATACCTAAAATATTACGTAAAAAATAGTTTTATTTTAGAATGAAATTCTTTTTATAAAAACTATTTCTATAGAAATAGCATTAAGACTTAATCACACGGGTGGTCCCTGTGGTTATGTATGATTTAACTTTTGGTCCCTAACTCTCTAAAATTACAAGGTTGGTCCAAAACTTTGCACAAACGTAACAACGATGGTCCCTAAACTGGATGTCCGTTAATTTTGACCGTTAAGTACACGTGAAATGACCAAATTACCCTCTCAAATTAAAAATATAAAAAAACATTGAAAAAACTAAAATAATACATATGATCCCACCAACCACACCAACCCCACCCTACTTCATCTTTCTCGTCTCCCTCCGCAACTTCGATGACCACTGTCGCCACCTTGTTGGAAAACCGGTTAACACCATAGCACCATTGTCTTTCCTTTCTTCTTCGTTTGCAAGCACCACGGAACCACCACTGCACCTTGAAAACCGGTTCCCGCCCCCTTTGCTAACTGTTCTTGACCCCCACCCGATTCACCCTTTCCGCCAACCCCCTCGTCTGAACACATTATCATCCACCATAGATCTCTTGCTAGTTATCATAAAATCGAGTGAGAAAGTAACTGAAGAATAGATCAAACAAGCTAGCAAAAGCTTGAGTACTGGTCACCAGAATTGGGTCATACCACTGGTGGTTGAGGGAGACAGTGGCGGCAGAAGGTGGTGGTTGGGGTTGTCGTAGTTAATAAAGGGGGTGGGGAAAATGAAATGGGGTGAGGTTGTGGTTTTAAGTGGGACCCACTAAGTTTATTTTTTCTTTTCATTTGTTTTTTTTATTATAAGGGTACTATGGTCATTTTATAAAAACTTAACAAAAGACTTAACGTCCATCCAACATAAGAACCAATCATGTTACATTTGTGTCAACTATTGGACCAACCTTGTAATTTTAGAGAGTTAGGGACCAAAAGTGAAATCAGGCCTAACCGCAGGGACCACCCGTGTAATTAAGTCTAACATTAATAAAAAAGTAATATTTCTTAATTTATTAAAAAAGTAATTATAAAGTAAAAATAAATAATATTGTTAGTAATTAATGTAGTTATTTTATAGGAGAGAGAAGCGAGAAAAGTTTAATAAGAATAAATATGGTGTTGACACGTGACACCCTTATTTACCATTTTATTAGAGTAGAAAAATTATCAACTTACATTTACAGCTTCTTAAGCAAATGTTACAACTATTATTAAAATGCATATACTATCATTCAATGCATTTAATGCTTCAAACTTTGGATTTATTCTAAATCTAAATACCAAACCAATGTTTTCGAGACCGGTCCGGATAGTGAACCGGACGCTTTACTTGTCCATTGGTCGGAGTGGTTTGACTGGTCCATTGGTCGGAGCGGTTTGACGGTCCACTGGTCGGAGCGGTTCGACCGGTCAGACCAGATATAAGAACCGGATAAAGTTATAATTTTTTTAATAAATATGTAAAAGTATACTAAAAAAATTTAAAAAAGATATATAAACACAACCGATTCAATAGGTCCGACCCGTGACCCGACCACCGTTTCAGCATCAAAACGATTTTAAGTATCGAATCGTACCGGATTGGAGTCCGGTTCCCGATCCAACCGATAAGACCGGCCAGTCCGATCCGGTTTTCAAAACAATGTACCAAACTTATAGTGGAAAACAGGAACAGTATTGGCACATGAGATAATATTATGAAATTTTAACTAAATTTTAACATTGCTTTATAAAAGTTATTTATATTTATTTATAATATACTAATTTTCAACTTTTCTATGCATAAGGTGTTGAATCTTATGCTCAACGACTTTTATAAAAAAAATATTTACTTTTAACCATAAGTTTTTCATCTTTTGTATTTTGACCTTACAATCTTTTGACTTTCAACTTTAATCAATTATACTTTTCATCTTTTGCAAATTCCGGATTTACGTTTTGTTCTAAGTTTGCAAGCTAACACGGCGCAACATGCATGGGTGGTCCAACATTTTTACGTTTCGTTTCACGTTTCGTTTTAATTTTTGTGACTTAACAGACTGCAACGTGCATGTGTGGTTCAATGTTTTACGTCTATTTTTTATATGTTTGACAGGTTATTCGCAACGCGCAGGTCCTATATTGACTTAGTTAAACTTTTCTATGTTTTATTTTTCGGTTTTATTTTTTCACATTAACACATCCCAACTTCAGTGTTGCTGGTCGTTGGTAGTGCTCTGACATTTGTGCTATTTGACACAGTTTTATGCCTCCGCCGCAACGCGCGGGCTTAATTCTAGTTCATTTTAAATTGCATCTCTAAGATATTTATATAGTTATTTTTTAAAGAAATTGGGCTTGCCGTGGAAGAAAGTTCAATCCAATTAAGTGACACCACTTGCGGAAGAATGTTTATTCTAATTAAATGAGACCACTTAGCATCATTATCGTTGATTTTGTAATGAGGCAAAAGGAAAACTGCATTTTCTATTTTAGTCGCATCATTATTTTACATACAATCTATCTTCTTTTTTTTTTTAAATAATTATGTCTACAATAAACGTTCTCTTAATTTGGGTTAGAACTGGTTAGATGATGAAACTCGAAATGAGTTTATAGGTGAGTAACATTTTCCAGGGTGTTTGTTAATGGTTATGTTATAATAGCTTCTTAATACTCTCATATTATATATATTTTGTTCATTTCTCAGAATTGCAAGAGGAAGGAGTAAAAAGAAAATTTTTAGTCATTTGTTGCTATTTGTTTGTAACTTTACGTAGCTTTAAGTTAACTAACGTATATAGCTAATAATTTTTTTTAAAACAACGGAAAAAATGTAACCAATTAGATATTATTTTCACATAAATGCATTCTTCCGGTCAACCTTTGTCAATTTCTCTTTTTTGAAAAATCACTAATGCTTATTATCACCGGCTATCCATTTCACCACGACAAAAGATTTTTTCCACTTCAATCAACTTTTTAGGTGGTTGTTTTTTACTTAGTTCTTGTTGAACAAGAAGTCTTTTCACAAATCTATAAGAACATTTCCAAAAAAACCATAGAATCAATAAATATATTCAAAATACAAAATTAATCATAATCTATAAGTGAAATCAAGGCATACCTCTAATTATAAAAACGATTATCACATCAGAAAGTAAAACTCAAAGAGCAACACAAGCAATCAAATCAAACTAATCAAAAACTTACTAACAATCAACAAGATCTATATTTTCACTTCACTTCATCGGTTACCAGGCTAGGGTACAGTACTAAAACTAGGGTTACACTAACAGACACTTTTATAGGAACTCCATTAGTAATAGAGACTAACGACAAAAACTCGTCGGTGATGCTTCGTCGTGAATTATCGATGACCTACAAACGGGAAGAATACCATTGGATTGCTGACACACTCTACAAAGTCATACTTTCACAATATCATCGATGGCCTTTTTACTGACAAGCTTTACTTGAAATTTGAAAAACTTACAGAGAATACACCTCACTTATATCGACAAGCACCAAAGATTAGCTAAGACTTGTGACACACTTAGAAGATTCAAAAAATTGTACTTTAACAAAAGAAATACGTTTTGTTAAATCTAAAGTTCAAAAAATATTATATATATGCATATATATACATATATGTATATATATACCTATATGTATATATATGTATATGTATATGTATACATATATACATATATATAGGGTAAAGAATCAAATGTTAACTCGCTCTTCGTGACTTAACTTGCGTTAAACCGTCAAGATAAATCAAAATCCTTATTTTCTTTCTTCGAATAACATAACACATATACAACTTTATATTCTTTGTGTATATGTGTAAATTTACAAATGTAAAAAATTAAGAAAGATATTAGTTACACAATATCAGTGTATATATTTGATTCTGTAACAAAGGTATAAGCTATTTACACCAATGTTTACTTTTATTAACTTACGAATTTACACATATACATAAAAAAACATAAAGATATATATGTATAATAATGTTATTCGAACAAAATAATAATGATTTTGATTTATCTTGAAGTGTCAACACAAAGTTAAGTCACAAATAGTAGGTTAACATTTGACTTGAATCTTATGTGTGTGTGTGTGTGTATATATATATATATATATATATATATATATATATATATATATATATATATATATATATATATATATATGTATATATATATATATGTATATATATGTTATATATATATATGTATATATATACATAGGGGAAGAAACGATTGTTAACCCACATTTATTGCGATAAATAGTTAACACTAACGTAACGAACACTTACATCATTATTATGTAGTGTAACTAACTTTTACACCATGTTACACCACTAATGTAATAATTTTCCTCCCGTTTCAAAATTTCCCTTATCTGAAAAAACATCACTCTTTTTTTAAACTATAAGAAACTAGCATTTATGGATTAGAATATCAAGTGAAAAATATAAACTCAAATCATACGAGAAATAAAAGAACGCGAGAACTCCAAGATTATGGATAAATATCTCATCGCGCGAAAACTTAGAGTCGCCGCGCAAGAACTTGATGTTCTCGCACGAGAAAATTTGGATATTATATATAAATGTTTTTCCTTTGTATTTCAATATGTGTGTTGTAGGGGTTGAACCTAAAGGCTCGGAAAATCAAATCAAAGTGAAGATCAAGTTCAAGTCACGCGAAAGGTGAAAGAAGCCGCGCGACAACTTACTTGTCGCGTGAGAACTAGCTTATCGCATGAGAAGTTGATCTCGCGCTAGAACATTCTAGTTTAGTATAAATACTTAGTTTGCTTTCTATTTAGTAAGCTTTTTGTTTCATTTCTTGAATTTGTAATTCTGTGTAATCCTTTGAATTCAGAGAGCAATTGAAAGAGAATTTATTTACATTGTGTTCTTCGATTCTACACTTCTACTTCTAAGTCTGTAATTGTTTACATTTCGCATTCATAATTACGAGATCGATCTGATTATTGTGACGATCCTTACAATTGGTATCAGAGCTAGTATGCTCTAGATCGATTGAATTGAAGTTAGAACTAGTGATTGAAGTGCTCGTGTTCTTTGAATGGCTTGATTCTCGAAGATATAAGTTCTATCTGTTGAATTTTGATCAATTTTGAAGATGATGAAGTTGATAAGTTTGTTGATTGGTGATTTGATGAGGTTCTTGAGCTTAAACTAGCTTAATTGAATCAATTAGAGACAATTAGGATCAAATTTGAACTTAATTCACTATTGAACAATTGATTAATCAAAATCTAATCAATTTGGACTAAAATTGAACCTGAAAAGTTCCGAATTGGTCAAGTTGATTCAGGCGAAAACTTATGATTTTTGCGTGAAAACCTTTATATCGCGTGAAAACCTGAACATTCACACGAGGCAGTTACAAAGTTTGTTAGAGACGCGAAAACCTGAACATTTCGCAAAGTTTCAGTGTTTGAACTTTTCACGCGAAAAGTTTCTGAGAACTCGCGCGAGAACTTTGATTTTTGAAGAAAAAATTGAAAGTTTGTTTGAAGAATTTACTATGACGAATCTGAAGAATATTACTGCAACTCTGAATCTCGATAATGAGATAGGCAAAAACACAAAGCCTTCACGTTTGTTGAATGAAGAAGATTATCCAGATTGGGCATATCGTTTTCAGAATCATGTCATCTATACTGAACCCCGGATAATGCGATCTATCAAGCAAGGTCCATACATTCCTTTGTATAAGAATGAGAAAGAGGAACGGATTGCTAAACCTGAATATCTATGGGATGAAGATGATCTTAAGAGAATGGAGCTTGATGACAAAGCTTATGCAACTATCACGATGGCACTCACAACTGAGATTGCACAAAAATTTAAGGACTACACAAAAGTAAAGGATTTGTGGGATGCTATGGAGGAACAGATCATGGGGAATAAGGATATGAGAGAGAGCAGGAAGGATATGCTCAACTAAGAATTCAATATGTTTAATCATATTCTTGGTGACACATTAGAAGCTCAGATGTCTAGATTTGTGAAATTGATCACCAAAATGAAGAGTACAGGGATAACTCTAGAGAACATAGCTGTCAACAAAAAGCTATTAAACTCTCTACCTTACAACTGGAACAACAACTGCATAATTATTAAAAGGACAAAAGATCTTTTTACCTTGTCTTTAAGTGATCTCATTTCTATAATCAAATCCTATGACATGGATGATAAACAAAGGGCTGCTAATTACATCAACACCATGGGAGCAGAAGCAACAACAATGTATGCAAAGATGGCAAGTAACCCAAACTACTATGTGAACTACTCTCAGCTATGCCAGTTACAATAGTCATCATCTTCTGCTCAATCCAATGTGAAAAACCAAGCTTTACCTCAATCCTTGTCTTATTATCCAACCACTCACCAAAATGATTATGACCAAACACAAGCCCAACCTTACTCTCAAATCTACTTACCAACCTAAACCACTCAATCAATACAACAAGCCTTTGTTGTGAATTCTCAGCCAACCAAGCAAACCATTCAGATAGCTGAAGAGCATCTAGCTCTTTGCACTTCATTCATGAACAGCTATGAAGCCTTCTCTGTAGGAAGAATCAGTCCACCTAACATCTTGGTTGATGATTTGCAACAAGTCAACCCTGATGATATTGAAGAAAACGACATAAAATATCAGATGACAATGGTGGTTTGTAGGGCAAAGAATTTTGCCAGAAGAAGTGGGAGAAAGGTTTTTAGGTTGAACAATTCCAGCAAGATAGGTTTTGACAAGTCAAACCTAAGGTGTTATAACTGTTATAAACCTGGTCATTTTACAAGAGAATGTATTGAAGCTAGAAACAAACAAAGTGATCAAGGTAAAAGGATGGTAACAGTGAAAGTCAAAACAAAGAATGACCAAGCTAGTACATCTAAGACCAAGGCTCTTGTGTCTCAAACAAATAAGGACTATGATTGGTCAGAACAAATGGAAGCTTTGGATATTAAGTTGTCCACTGCTCTTTTAGCAGAAATTCAGATTGAAGAAAAGATTACTGAAGAGAATCTGTTTGCTAAATTTCTCTCAGAAGATATGTTAAGTGGAGTGTTTGCTGAGGAAGAGGAATTTGAGGATGAAAAGGTGAATGATAAAGATGAAAAGGGGGTTGAAGTGATTAGTCAAGATATGCCAGAGTCTGTTGAAGAAAAAGCGGTTGAGTTTACTCCAGCTAAAAAGGAAGACGAAATCAAAGCTGTTGAGACTACTCCAGCTACTGCATGTAATATTCAAGAAAAAGCTGTTGAAACTACTCCAGCACATGAAGCGGTAAAGATCATGTAACGCCCGAAATGTCAAAACGAGTCATCAATGCTAATGGGCTTAAATAGTGGGTATTTTATAAAAAAAATAAAGGAAGGAAATGGGTTATGGGCTAAATTAGGCTTATGGGCAAGATCCTAAGTGATTAAGGGCCCATAATCAGCCCTTTAACCCACCTAATCAGCCATCATCTTCCTTATTTGTAACCATAGCCACTAAGTCTTAGAGAGAGAAAGTAGAGAGAGAAAATGAAGAAAACTCTAGATTTGAAGCTTTTTTGGAGAAGGGATTGGAGATCTGGGTGTTAGAGCATCAAACCATAAGAAAGTAGCAACAAATCCAAGTAAGAATCAGCCTTTAAACCCTTCAGTAGATCAAACCCGAATTCTAGGGTTTTGGGTTTTGAAAAGTTGCAAAGAATCACATAAAGGTCATATTTTTACGTATAAAAACATGTAAAAAGCTTAGATATAGCCTCATGGATGATAAACTAAGGGTTTGGACGTAAAAAGTTGCGATTTTGGGTTAATAACGGGCTGGTTCGTAATTTTTATGCGTTCTGCGAAACTGTCTGTGCATCCAACGAATTTGGGTGTTCAAGCAGCGAAACTGTGAGTTTTCTGCGAATCTATAGTTTCGCAGGTAATTTCGCAGCCATGGAATTCCAACGAAAGTTGGGCGAAACTGCCATGCGAAACTAGCAGCGAAACTGGTAGCGAATCTACTTATCTGGCAGCAAAATTAGCAGCGAATTTAGGAAGAAATTAACCCCTTTGAGTGTTAACTTATCTGCAGGCTGTGTAGTGTGATCCTAGCTTAGAAAGCTTAGTTTAGAAGCTACTCACGGTATCTAGGTGAGTTCTAGAGCGCATTGTTTATAAGTTTTCCATGTTTTGGGGCTATTATGCATACTAAATATACGTTTTTAAATGACCAAGATTTTAAGAGGTTTTAACAGGAAGATCGATTTCTCTATAACAAAATATGCTATGTAAATGTTTAAAAATATAATTTCTTCGCGCTGACCTGGCAGCCCGGCCCCAGCCGGGGGCGTTGCCCCTTGGACCCCACTAGGGGCTGTTGCCCCTAGGACCCGCTGTCAGGGGCTGCCGCCCCCGAACCCCCGCTCTCCCGCAGAGGGTCGGTTATGTTTTTATGATGGATTGTATTTTGTATGTTGTGTACTCAATAAGCTAAGTATTATATATTAAAGTGGAAGATAATATTAATGAAAAGTAGAACTTAATGAATGTTACCCGGGCCCGTTTGATGATGAAAAGTCTTGCATGAACTATGATCGACTTCACTTATGTGAGTCTGATGTATGATGATGGATCCGTATTCATGAGCGGGCTATGTGCCTTGCAGTGTGGATCAACTGTCGGGGGTTAGCTACCGTTTTCATGTGTACCGATAGGGATTGACATTCGTTGTCGATCAACAGGGAGCTCTTGCCTTGTGCAATCTCGTTTATGATGAAGTGAAAGATAATGAAAGAAAGAAAGATAACGAACATGCTTATTAAGACGCAAAATGTTATGTATTAAGATGTATGCATGGTCATTATATGAAGGATAAAGTTTATATTTTCTTATATTAACTAAAACTAGAACTCACTCAGCAAAGCTGACTTTTATGCATGATAGTTGGCAGGTAGATGATGCTGCTGAGGATGGCACAAGGTGGGAAGCTACTTGGATGGCAATGGATGGCAATCTTGTTTATGAAATCTTTGATTTTAATTTTAGACAAAGTACTATGTTTTTATTCTATTTGAAAGACAAATGTATGAGTACAATATGATTTACAAGTTTCAAATGAATGTTTATTTAATTCCGCTGCAATGTTTTGGTTATTAAAATGATTTTATGCTATGATTAACCAACTAAGAGGCTTCCCGGGAACGGGGCCTTACAGATCAACCAAAAGGCTTTCATGTGGTCCATGGAGAGACAGAGAAGAAAGCCAAAACCGAAGAGGTATACTTTAATCTTTGTTCAACTGATTGTATGAAAAGGCTCAAAGATATAGAGCTCATAATGAACAATTGATTGTTGATATTGAAAACCTTCAATATCAAGCATAAAAATATAAAAGTAATGAGAGAATTTTTAAAGATAAAATAGATGGTTTAAATAAATCAGTTTATCAGTCAAAATTAAATCTTTTTGATAAGGACTGTAACATAAAGGATTTGACAAATCGATATAATGAACTTTCTTTGGAAATGAACAAATTAAATAGTGAACTCTTATCTTCGAAACTAATTGTTAAAAAAATTTGAATTGTCTTCAAATATGGCTGAAGGTATAATCAAGTCTCAAATGACATAGAAAATCAGTGGTGGAAAAGGAGGAGTTGGTTACTCTAACATTGCACCACCGATTAATCATGATTATACTTCTTTACCTTCATCAATTAACAACAATGATGAAGAGACCTATGGTTTAGGTTCTCAACCAAAATCTGATTAAACATTTTCAGTCAGTGTTCCATTGACTATTGATCCTTACATGTGTTCATTTTGTAAAAGTGTACAGAGGGTGAGAGAGCAGAGGGTTGTGTGATAGGCCGCCCAATGGGAGCTCACAACGGGTGGATCGAGCTTAAACGATGTAAACTACTTTGGTATTGTAATCATTTGATTAACAATATTTGACTGAGTTTGTTTAGTGTTTGTTGATATCACAAACGCACACATCCGTCTTAATCTGATTATCAAGTGCAACAATATGTGAAATCAATCGTGATTGAGGACTTTACATTTGGTATGAGAGTAAGGTGTTGCTCTTGATA